>JAXCHO010000018.1:29947500-31250000 GCA_036630365.1 Acanthiza pusilla
TTTGTCAGTGTAACATATATATGCAACATCAGCAACATCTTTCCTATGTCACAACGTACCCTAACCACTTCTACCTTATCCACTTCATTGCTTTTCCCTATAAATTGGCAAAACCAACAAAAACACATACTAGATGTCTCCAGAGCTGTGACCTTCGTCCTGCACTTCCATGTTCTCCCTTCTCTGCTTCCTCTCACACCGCAGGCTATAAATAGTTTAAACAGGGAGAAGCTTTAGAGGTCTGTGTTCTGCAAGTGCCCTAGGCAGGGCCGGAAAGTCCCTGACACTGTTGGGATATGACCTTGTCATAAATTCTCAGGTACCTCTCTCTGCCTTAGCACAATCTATTTGAGTTATGTCAAAAAATCTGAGATAACTGATTCATGATTAAGGTTGACTTCACAAAGTCAGAAGCTTCTCTAGTTATTGATTTTATTCTATTTCCACACTATTAAAACCACAGTTTAGCTGCTGGCTGACAGCCCTGGGACTGAGCAGTAAATCAGGAAATGAATGGTGGTTTAATGGAAATATTAGCACCTCAATGGTGTATGAAAGATTTTGACTTATGATGTGAACTCTTAATACGAAAAAGAGGTGTAATATGAAATAACAATCAGTGTACATTTGTAAGTGAAGCCGCAGGAAGACAATATAGGTTAAATGTGCTGCCCTTTTCTAACAGTTCTGGTAAGTTTCATGAAAATATAATAAATGTAGTTACAATCTGGAGCAAACTAAATTTTATCCCAAATGGTAAGCACAGTAGAAATGTAATAGTAGCTGAAAGTCACATGGTTCTCTTCTTTGTATCTGTGAAGCAAAGGCATTCTGAGAATCTAGCTACTATCTATGAAACTAAATTCTGAAGAATCATATCACAGCCTAGGGCTCAAATAATTTTGACTCTTCCTTTTTTGATATATCTTTTTTTTGTTATTTTCTTTTCTTAGCAGAAAATCCACAGATTATTAATTTTTTCTGCTTTTTTTGGGTTTTTTGTTTGTTTGGTTTTTGTTTTGTTTTGTTTTGGCTTTTTTTTGTCAGTACAACAAACCAAATGTACACACATCTTCTTTAGTAAAAAAATAATCCTTTAGAAACATTTCAAATTCTTTTCAACTGTATTTCTAAATCTACATCCAGTCCAAAGATGTTTGAGTCAGACCATATACTTAAGAGCTCCATCTTTTTATACATCTCTGGCTTGCTGTCTGGGCAAAGTGCCCATGGCAGACCCAGTAGTCAATGATTCAAGCTCTTTAGTTTTTTTCACCTGGATTAACTCCCTTGTCAACATCTGCTCTGAATTAATTCTGAATGTGAGCCTTCTCTCTTCACAGTTTTCCAGCTTTGTTTGTTTCAGTGTCTTGAATATTACTTCATCAAATATGTGCAAAGAAACTTTCACTAGCTTGTCTGTGTACCCAAGATAACAATGGTCCTTTCTTAGTTTTCTAGTTACATTGGTTATACTGGTTACTCAACAGAATAACAAATCTAAAGCTCTCTAACACAAGAAAAAAGAAAAAAATTATAGTGACTGTAATAACATTTTTGCTAGTGTTTTCATTTTTCAATCTGAAATTATGTATTTTCTATTTCTAAGTCTAGAAGATAGACAACATTCCTTGTGTCATTAGTTAGTCAGTATTTTGCACCTTTATTAGGATTACCCTCTGAGATACCCTTTTCCCATCCCCCATTATCTGTGTTCTTCCCTCGAAAAGGCAGAACTTGATTTTAGACCGCAGTAAAATATTTCTAATAATGCATATTTTGCTGTGAAAAGCAGACTTTTTAATGCTGTAATCCTATTTGTTTAATATAACTTTCACAACAGCTATCTGCTAATTTCGCCAGTGATTGTTTTAATTCTGTATCAATGATAAAAAGGTTAAATTTTAGAGGCAGACTAAGATCTGCAGATTGTGTGACATCACTGACTAAAAGTGTATCTTAACAATCATATCTATATAAAGCCTGATGCATAATGCATCCTGCATAATAATATGTATTGTGACGAACTTATTAACCTACCATCAGATCACCCACATAAAGAATTTCCTTAAACTTTTGCTTCTAAATATTTGAAACAATACATCACTCAATTACTTCTGCCCAACAAATTTAAGCCTTGATAAAAAGAAATATTGAAGACAGAGAAAACCAAGTTTTGTATCAGTTCTGCCATAATTTTGGGATTGGTGTCAGAGCTATAATGGCCTAACTAACTTAATTTATGAGTTTTTAATGACGTAGCTTACCCTATTCATGGTTTTTAGATATTGGCACCATACTGGTTTTCTCTCAGGCAACTGTAATTTCATCAGTTCCAGACACTTAGTGGAAATTGACCTTTATCTTCCAAAGCTTCCAGCAGCTAGCTCTTTAAAAATTGTTTAAAGCACATTATCTGGATCTGATAGCACTACAATTCTAACATTAATAAATGACCCTTATTGGCCTCTTAATAATGATGAAGTGGGAAAATCCCTATCAGGTGACAGGATGTTCACTTGGCTTTTTCCCCCTAAGCAGTTAATAGGATATTCAGATTTTTAATATGTGAATATATAAATATAGTGTATATTTACATTTAGATGTATATCCTGACATTTTTACCAAATCTTTGTTACTCCTTACTACTTTTTTGTGCTTTCCCCCTACATTTTCACTTCCTTTATTAATTTTCTGAAGTTATTTCTAACAGTGACTCAAAATTGTCAATCATTTTCTCAGTTTGCTATACGCAAGTGTGTATGTATAAGTGTACATGTATAGCATGCATGCATATGTCTGCCCCTTTATATATTACATGTATATGTATTTTTCTCTATATGTACACTTAATGTGCATTTAATGTTATCACAAATGTAATAGTAGCCACCTAGTCACTTCCTCAGAATGTTCATAGTTGCAACTAAGATGGGCTCAAACACTGACACTCCCTCAACATCTTTTTAAATATGAGCACTTTATGACGTTTATCCGATCTTTTTTGATCAGTGCTTCATTTCTCAAGATGCTTCTCAAGATAAAGATTTTTCTGGTTCTGAATATGCTCTTTTAACTTAATACATTGCTTTGTATCTATATCCTTTAAAATCTCTGTTGGCACCACAAGAATGGAAGCTCACCAAATTGAAATTTTATTGCACATTATGAAGGATTAAAGAGTCTGGTCTTATTGTTCTACTGTGTGATTTTGTAGCTTGTGGAGTGTACCTTGTACTTTTTCTTAGACTGCTAATCCGTAAGCAATCAAGGTTATTTTTCAGTTGTCAGTGACTCAGAAGAACATAATGTATTTTTCATATATATTATCATTTTTCCTTGTTTGCTTATCTTCCTAGTAGTTTATAATGTTCTTTTCATTAATATTTGAACCACATGAATCTTTATGCACAATTCGAGTAATACTGTTAGGACATTTATTCCCACAAATATACGGACTGTAGTGTATAAGCAATTATTTTTTTTTCTTCCTTGTTTGCTCTTGTGCATTGAGTTCTTTAGTTCTAAATGTGTGGTCATTTATTCTCTCCCTCTTCCATTTTCATGGGGTTTTTTGAGGAATTCCTCTGTATTAAAAAAAACCAACAACGTTCAGCAGATAGAGAGGTTGGAATTTCTACAGGATAAAATATGACTGATCTAGAAGAATTCTTTGGTGAATTTTGCAGTTACATTCTAGAAATTATGTGAGAGTATATACCACATGAACAGATAGAAGATCTCTTATGACACACAGGCTGCTCTCCCTGCATGTGTGTGGGCAAGAATATGGTGATGCTAGAACATGGATGGCCAGCTGCTGCTATGTCCTCCCCAGAAAAACACAGGTTGCAGGTCATGTCAGTTTTTCCTACTGAGTCTCACTGTGTGAGCAAGAGGGATGACTGAGCCCTGACCAATGTTGGATTGAGCTGGCTGAAGAGAAATGGGGCTTGAATGCACCAAAATACTCTGTCTGGGCTTAGCTGAGATGTGAAGGTATAAGCTGGCTGCTGGAGATCCAGCTGGCAGCCCCAGGGAGGCAGCTCCAGGGATTTATCCTGGCAGCCTGGCAGCTGTGAAAGGACAAGGACCTAGCGCTGCTGAGGCACTTATTTTGCTATGCACACTGAATCAAAGCTGCAAGACACCAGGTTAATAAAGAGTGCAAACTCTGCAATGTTTTATCCAGGCCAGCCCAGCATCCAGGAGAACTATAAGGTATCTGCATGGCTGCGTGAGTAATTTCCACCTACTTTGCAACAGTCTGCTTCAGACTACCCTCAACAGACCTAAGTGGAGAGTTGCTTGCATCCCACCAGTCACTTCCTTGGATACCAAAATTTGGCTGATTTTTTTGTCATGGCTGTTTCCAGATTAAATGAATGACATATGAAGAATTCCTGATTTTCTGGTTTGATAATGAAGTAAGTCTGTAATAATTACATGGGAATTAAATTACAAGTACATAGTATGTTACAACTATCCCATCTATATCCTTAAACACCATAAAAAGTATAGGAGCTTGAGTGGGAACAGTTCTCCCACTGTATCCTCTTGTTACTTAAGGCAGTGAAAAGGAATCCAAACTTAACTTGATTCTTCTCTTTTCTACTTAGAGACTAATTTGAAGGACTACATGTCTTCTTTAATCAGAATTGTACGCCTGAAGTTATATGTTCTAATTGAACACATGTATAAAGTGATTTGTACCATGATTACTGATACCACAGTGGTCTAGGGGTTAAAACTTGACTTATAGCACAAAGTCCAAAGGTCACATCTAGCCAAAATTCCTATGATTCCTACCATAATTGCTACCAGAATAGTCTTACCTAGATGTTATATAACATTAGCCACCAGGCTACAGATGGAATTAAGGCCAGATGAGCCCCAGCCAACATGTAAATCTCCTTAATTTCGGTTATTAACCAGATGAGCCCCACCAAGCACGTAAATCTACTTTATTTCAGTTATTAACCTGCAGCCTGATTTCAGATTGTGGGCCTGTAAGAGTTTAGGTGTAACACCCCACAGGTGTTACAGTGCACCTCCATATGACAGATTTACAGATCAGAACATAATGTGGAGGCATCTCAGAAAAAAGAATAGAATTTCATTTGGATGAATGTGAATTGGAAGATTTTCCCAAGAGTGTGCTTAGTGTACACCAGTTTCAAATGGGCATCAGACTAACTTTTATGAATTTGAAAAAAAAAAAGAAAAAAAGGAAGAAAAGTATGAAACTTGAACTTTTTGCCTTCTGTCAAGTGAGATTTTTAGCATCAACAATTCCTTCCTACAGATCCACTAGTTTTAGTCCCCAGGATATATTGACACCGACATAGTCATGAAGTACCCTGTTTCTGATATGTGGAACACAGCTTCTCTGAAATTCATGGCCCCTACCCCCATCTCTTATGCACGAGGTAGATTGTTGTTGGTGACTTCTGAACAAGGACCTTTCAAGTAATCCCTGAGGTGCCCTTTAACATAAAATCTGAGATGACAATGTTCCTTCAGACTTCCTTCTTGTTTTTGAGTTATCATATTCTCTGGATGGGAATAAAACTGAAAGATACTTCAAATAGTTCCCTCTTTCCTAATCTTACTGAGAATATGAAAAAAAAAAACCATCAAGGGATATACATACTCCTGATACTTTAATCAAACCCTGCATGCATTGATTACATTTATTTCTTCTTTATCTTCCCCCTGATTACACTATCTTGAACAAGACTTCCTGAGGAGTAAGTAATTGTTCTTTTCATAAATTCAACATGACCCTATAGAAGGGCAACTGAATGCTTGACTGCAGATTGCCTGTTTACTCTTCATGGTCTGTCTGGCAAGGTTAATTACTGGAAATCAAAGAAAAACTTTCTGTCTTTTCCTACCCAAATGAATAAAAAATGTACACATGGTCCTCATGTTACAGCCATTGGACATATTTGATCCTTTTCCTATTCATTTATAATATTGTCAAATGAAGAGACAAGGGCAGAAAAGGCAGAATCTGCACCCAAACCAAAGGGACTAACAGTGCTGTCATCTACTAAATTAAAACCACAGATCTGCTTACAGAGGTTTACCTCATGTCCAAATTCCTCCTTTGCACAGAGGAATTTTAGTAGATAGTAGATTTTCAGGAGAAAAGGAAGGCTACCCATTAAATGCAGTCCCTTTGTCAATGTTACACAATTCAGATTCATAAAATTACCACTTTAGGTGCTTATACTGGTTGCTTAAGAAGCTATTATATTAGTAATTTTAAAATTTGATGTTTGATTGCTCTCCACCTCATAAGACTTCTGCGAACCATTGCTCTTCAGGAGGAACTTATTTATTTCAGTTATCAAAGGTAATGATGTTAGGGGAAAAAATATAAAATGTGACTGAAATCTCATGGAGTATGACACAGATTCTTCTAAACCATCTACCTTTTTTCTGGCAGGAGAAAAAGTACATCTGATGTGATTTTGAAGATAAATAAGAGTCAAAAATTTCTAAAAACATTTATATGCCGTAAACATTTTAAGGAAAAGTAAGTGTATGTGTATTTTGAAGATAAACAGCAAAAATCTGTTAACTCAATGACCGTAATTTTCTGTCATTCCTTTTATTAAAATGGCACTTCAGGGTGAAAATCCCCTCCATTCCTTTGTTTAAAAGGGTAGATGGTATAACACATTTGTCTTCTCAGCAAATCTGAATTTAGAAAATTCCTGTAAAGCCTGATCCCCAGCATTATATATTGTTTCTTATGGAAATAACCTTTTGTAAGAGTGACCTAAAGCTTTTCCTTTGTTTAAATTACTTTTCAGTTACACTGAACTATTTTATTTTCTATTTTTCTGAGATGAAGTTTGCACATAATCAGTACAGCATACATAACTATAGAAGTACTAGGTGTGACAGGCTCCTAATTTAAGGTCTTCTCTTTAGTTACGTAACACGGAAACTCTTCAGCCTGGATGAGGGATCTCTCAGTGCTTCCCAACAAGAAGCACAGTACCAACTGGCCACTGGATCCGTGATGGAAACTAAAGTTGACAGGAGAGCGTAAAACAAATCTTCAGCTTCAGCATGTTTAATTTGCAAAGTATTTCAATGATGGATTTTGTGTATTATAGCTGTGTAAGCACTGACTGAACAAGAAAGTTAATATGTGCAAAAGCAGGGAGTCTGTGTGACCAAGTGGAGTCTGGGTCTGAGACAATTCCCCAACCTCCTTGTAAAATCAGTGTAATAAAGCATTCTCATGTCTTCACCAAATCTGAAAGAAGCTGAATGGATCCACCCAGACGCAGATAGGTTTTATTGTAGCCAAAGTAGATAAAAGAATAATCCTTTCATATTTGTTTTCCAGCACTTTTCTGTGGCAGAGCACAATTGCAATCCTTCTTAATCCTACTTAATGGATGGCACCTGTATAATTAAAGGTTACAGAATCTTAATCTGGTGTCCCCTCCTGCTCATCATAGACTGCCAAATTTCATTCAAAACTCTTGAACTCAGGGACTTGTTTGACTACAGAAAACCTTCCAGAAAGAAAAAGCAATCTAAAACCAAAGGTTTCAAAGGACAGAGAATTTTATTCTCAGACCATCACAAGAATCAGCAACTAATGCAGTCAAGTTGATCCAGACTACAAAAGATACACCCTTTAAATGACAGACAGTAAACCCAGGAGCAAAAGAACAAAGGAGGAAAAAACCCCAAAACACTGTACTTCAAAATTTATTTGGGGTTGTTAATTTGTTTTTTTTTTTCAATATTATAATAATTTTTGAACACTATGACACTGAGGAAAATATGAAATATGTAAGACAAGGATCCCTAAACTTATGCATACATCAATGGCCTGTAAGTCACAGGCTCAAACAGAGCTGCTTCTGTTGCTGTCTTCACCTACAACACTGGCCTTGGACTAGTTGTGATTGCTGCTTTACATCACCTTTGAGGCCATCATTAATCCCAAACTCCTAACAGACACTTGAGAGACCACAGTGCCCAGAAATCTGTAAGGAATACTCAGTTGTTTATCATGATATTGAGACACTAGAGGGACAAGTGTTTCTGTATTCTCTTCAGCTCTGTTTTAAGACATTGAGAATCATAGGGATACAATTTGCTTTGATAAAAACCATTGCTTTAGTGCAAAAGATATAAACAGTACAAAGGTTCTAGAGAAAGAAACTTGTCATCAAAATTGGGTGAGCATGTAAAAAAACCAACTTATTTTCACCTGCTGAAAGTTGTAATTTTAATTCTTTAAATTTTAAGATTGCAATGGTAAGTTTTATAAATGTTGTTTTCTATTCTAAATGTTGCTGATAACCTAAATTGGCCAAAAATGCATATGCAAGTATGGAACATCATGTGAAACAAATAAAACTTTTCCCTGTGGAATCATTGTTATGAAGCAACTTGTCATCTGCACACATTTCTCTAGTGGTTGGTTGGACAGGAACTAGAAATAAATGCACCAGCTTTGTATGGATTGTGCAGTCTTCAGCTAGGACTATATGAATTAAAAGTGTCTCAGTCAAGCATCCTGGATGAGTTTAATTCCACACTTCCGTCAGGGACTCTTTGATGATGAGAAAGGGCACTGAATTTTGGGATTCTGGTGTTAATAGTTGCCATGTCTTTAAAGAGGCCATCTTCATACCTGAGGACAGGAGATAGTGTTTTGTCTTCCTTGCCAGCACTGCCTCTGTCTCTTGGCTGTACAGAAGTTCTTGCCTCCAGGTCTAGAAATTTTATTCAGAATTTACTAGGGGTAGTCAGACTTAAAGACTGATTTAAAGCATAATATGGGGGACACAATGTCTAACGAGTTGGAAATTTGTGATTGCAGAGCTCCCTCAGAAGGACTCAAATCTAGGCCCGCTTGCTTGAATCCACTTCTTTCAGTCCCTTTAAAAACAATAAAAATTCTAAAGATGTGTATTCAGAATTAGTAGTTGTATACTTTGTAACATTAAACACTGCATTCAGGAGGGAAAAAAAATGGGGGGAGAGGAGGCTAATTCTTTTTGGTAATGAGGACACTGTTCTGTGCATTCCTTTTTCCAGTTCTGCCACACATGTAATTTAACGAGTGTTAATTCAAAAGTGTAAAATAATGTCTTTAGTAGGACCCCTGACCCCAGCTCTTTCAGTTAAGGGATTCTTTTGATTTTACTGGCCTAAATAACAATAATAATATTTCAAGACCTCAATATTTTCTGTTATGTAAGACATTCACTTTTCTTTAGAAGTAGTGGAGTTACTGCAGATTAACACTTGCCCAGTAATGCAACCAAAACTCTCCACAAAAGCAAATCCTATTCCCCAACTTTTAAAGCTGAAAGAGCTATGCTATTCATAAGCCAGCTCTAAGTAACCTCTTTCAACATCATCTTTAATGTTGGATTGTCCCAGTCATTAATTTTGACACAACTTTGAGAAAAGGAGGGACAAATTTTAAAAACAGACTGTTGTCTTTTCCTTCATCTTTATTTTTCACTGCAGTGATTCTATGATTTTTCAGTGATTTTCAAATGTTCATTGTCTTCTGGTTTTGGACGTATCTTATGTGTGCACATAAGTGAACAAAATCTCCTGATACAGTATAAAAGCAATTAAAACAGTAACGAGAAGCTATAACAGATTTCATGGCGTCATGTCCACCAATCAAAATAAAGCACTGGAAAAAAATTGGTAGTACACAGAAACAAGTACTGTTCTGCATAAATCAATAGCTGGGATTCTATTTTACAGTCCTTACTTATGTTGATTGCTATTTTATGGTCAGTCTGAAATTAGATTGCATGTGTAAGTACTGTTCAGCCTTAGTTAAGATTGTCTAATAAGGTCCTATATATTGATTAGTGTTGTGCCAACATCTGCAATGCTGCCTGGATACAAAATAGAATTGCTACTTAATTAAATAAGCAATCACTCAACAGCTGACCTGTTGGGAAAACAAACAAAAAGCTGACTAACCAACCTTCTAAATCTTAGGAAATGCAGCAAAATCTAAAGAAATTCTCCAAAACAGCACCACCACCATCCAACGCTTAAAACAGAAACTTAAATACAGAGTCACTGGAAATGAAATTCAGATGTGAAAGGAAATCTTTAAAATGTAGCTGTAGTTAATTGAATATAGGCATATAAATAACTGGAACTGAATTTGAGAACTCTGCAAGTTTCCCAAAGGGGTGAAGTTAAAATAGCATTCAGCACAATGTGCATTAAGGTTATTCCTCCTATTCCTAAATTAGCTCATTTAAACTTCTACTGATTTTAAAGGGTAGGGTCATATGTATGCATCCTTACGTATTTCACTTCTCTTGATCCCAGAGCTGTGTCTCTATAATAAATTTAAAATATTGTATGCTGCCCTTTTTTCAAGATTTTTTCAGATTCTGTGTTTTCTGTTTATGCAAAGTCTGAATCTTATTTTGTTTATTAATAGAGAAGTAAATTCCTTGTTTTCTAGTTCGTTCTCTTCATTGAAGTTTGCATAATGTCCAGCTGACCAGTAACAAGAACGACAACAAAAAAAAAGCCAAATACAAATGTACATAATTCCAAAAGATTGCAGTATGTGCCAAGGCAAATATATATTTAGAGAAGGTACAACATGTTGCTGAAATATTTGCATGGCATTTGTATTTAAGTTGGAGAAATAACAATTAATACTCAATAGTTTTCCACACCTCAAGGTAAATATAGAAAATAAATACCTATTACTTCAAGACTAGCAAGTGACTTGTCATTCAGAAAAGTAAACAAAACCAGTGTTTCCCTTTGAATAGGAAAACTAAAGTTATGAAAACCACCACAACAACTTTCTGTGCTTCTAAGTCTGCAGTCTCTTTCTGCTGGGTCTTTTCAGATGCATCACAAGTTTACCTTATCAAAGGCACTAGTTGTCCAATGGACCAGTGAAATTAGAAATCACTGCTGATGTGTCTGGCAGGATTTCTACATTGTGATGGAACTAACTGAGACTGAAGGCCTGCAACCGAAGTGAGCCAAGCTGGACTTCCAGCAAGTGAGTGCCTGACATCCAAATGTATTATACCTACATCAAAAGGCTGCTGAAAGCTGAAATGTCTCCAAACATTACAAGAGCGCATGACATACATAAAAACAACTGCTGTGTATGTATAAAATAACCAAAATATTTTGTTTAAATTACCAACTTTGTAATGCTATGAGTAAAAGTACTTTTTTTTTTTTTCCACAGGGAAATACAGCAAAGTGTAATAGTAATGAAGAAGTAAACAATTATTTTTGTTCCTTGATCAGCTTTTTGATATTGTTAGATACGGAGTCTAGGAAAAAGAATAACTGCTGACTGATGGAAGTTGTACCTTAGAAACAGCTGTACATAACACGCAATTTGGTTGCTTGAAAAAACAAGTAACCAAACAAACAAACAAAACCAAAACAAAATCCCACAGAAAATATCCCCATCTAACCAGGACTTTGGAGTTTGCACAAAATATGCATGCTATCGTGCCTTGTGCGGAATGAAAGGAGGGAGGAGGTGTAGCACTGTATGGAGTGCTCAATTTTGTCCAGAAAAGAGTGCTGTGGGTTTTAAATCTATGGGGTACTGCGGAAGAGCGAAGCGGTTCCGCCCCTAGGCTGCTTCCCCCTCCCAGCCCGGCTCTGCCTGCCGTGGGAGGTCCTGGGGGAGAAGCCTCTGTGCCCGCCCCTGGACTGAGGGACAAGGCGTGCCAAGGGCTCCGGAACCGCCCGCCTATCCAGCAGCTTCTTCACCGTTATGTGTATAATTGGATCATTCGAATTGTACTCCTCCCTCCTCTGGCATTATTGGTTATTGTGTGCTTGTACCCTCCCTATCCCTCCTTCCTGATTGGTCACCCCTGTTCATAATTAACCTGCTGTAACTGTCAGTCTGGGCTCTCTCCTTCCCTGCACTCCCCCGGGGCAGAGGATCTCCGGGCACCCCTCGGGGGTGCAGAGGAATGGGTCAGCCCTGCTCTCCCTTCCCGACCACCGACAACCCTTCCCTACAATAAAGAGAGCATGAGGGAGAGAGCAACTCCCTCCAACCTTTTGCCTCCTCGCGTTGTCCTTCCATCGACACGCAGCCTGGACTCTATTTATTTGCCCACTACAGGGTACAATTGGAGATAAAAAGGATTTATGTGTCTTCATTTCCTCCTCTTTCCTTTTGTGGCTGCAATTTGCTTGTTTTGGAGGAATTCTGTTGTTTTAGAAATTACTATGGGAAGACAAGGCTGATTTTCTCAATTGCAGAGCTGGTAGGCATATAATAATGCTAAAACAGCAATAAGCAAACACAAATCAGAGTTTGGGTTTAGAGTTGAAACTCTGTGTGGACTATGAAGAAAACTGATAGGATTCCAGATGAAATAAATAGAAGAGTATGCTCTTTGTAAATTAATTTATTAAAGAATGTTTGCCATATGATTTTGTTCAGAGGAGAAGATATAAAATATTTCATATATCTTTCAAATTAAAGTGTCATGTTTGAACAAGCTAGACTCCTCCAGTGTCTGGAAACAATGCAACAAAGTACCAACAGCTGACCTCAGTGGTGAAGGAACGTATGGTCTCACCCAACAAAATGACTGTTCAGCTGGTAAAGTAAAATGAAAAATCCTACATGGTCAGGAAGCAAATCCTAGTTTAAATCATCCAGATATAGTACTTATCTATTCTTTCCAATATTTGTTTATAAGACTTTGAAATATTCCTTTAGCCTTTACTCGTCTATGCCAGTTAGGTTAGAAGCAGTAGAGTATCTTGTGGACTGCCAATTTTGGGACAAATCCAACACAAAATACCTGAAAAGACAGATGGTCCTGATGTCCAAAATGTTACCCTATTGTTTTGGCTTAGTTATAAAAAAGTCTGACGTTAGTCAAGCTGAAATGGCTAATGTTGGCAAACAGTACTTACTTCCCTAGCAAGACAGAAGCTACAGAGACACCAGTGTACAGCTAAGATTAAAGTACTGTGTTTTGACATCTTATTGTTCATGCTCAGTCTGCTGCGTGATGTGAGTATTTTAGTTTAATATACTTCTTTTATAATTGAGGCTGACTTAAAATTTCTTCACTGTCAAGTACGACCTTACAGTACATCTTAACACATGGTGGCACAACTGGTCTCCAGCTTGCACCCTTATTTTCAGACTAACTGTATGAGAGTGAGACAGATAAGGATCTTCATTTCCAGGCACTAGTCCTCTGCTTGGGAAATTGTTCAACAGAATGTTATTGGTATTGCAAACAAACTCTCTAGTCTTAATGGTACAAACCCGCTGACTCTGATGCAAACTGAGGAAAACATAAAGAAAATCCAGTCATGCAAGAACAAACAAGAAGCAAAACATTTTAGTTTTCTTTGACTTATAGCTATGTTTCAAGTTGAAATCTCCCAGTTTGACATGGAAAGTCTGAGACTAATTTGGGTATTTATTTTGTCCTTTTATAATTGAATAATGTTTAGTTCTAAGAGACCTTTTCGTTCTAATTTAAACATTACATTCTCTATGAATAAATATTTATTCATTGCATATGGTCTTTTCATTGCACGCAGACTGTTTAGTTTTCAGACTGAAAAAGGTCAGTTCATCAAAAAATACAGGTACGATAATGAAACCAAAGCAACCATTTGTATAATTTAATGGCAGCAAGAAGTCCAGGCTAACAATCTGACTAATGACTAATTTAATTTCTTTCAAAATTCTTCAGTTAGCAAAATGTGACAACATCAAACATTTCTCATAGGAATAGGTTAAAACTGTATATCTTTTAGCACCTAGAATACAAATTGAAGTTTCATTTATTCACAAGACTGAGCTAAACCCCTGAGGATATATGTATATTAAATAGAGCTTTGGAACATTTTGGGACAATGGAATGAGAATTTATCCTATGTTACAGTGTTTTAACAGTTCTTTACATACTTTAAGGCTACATTGGTGATGATTGCCCCAGGTCTTTTTCCAGTCTGTTACTGCCACGCTCGTCACTTTAAAAACACACTAATATCATTTGTACATTTTGGTTTATAGATAATACCAACTCTAAGAGACATAATCAAGTTAATAGAAGAATCATTCTCCCTAATGAAAAGCATGTTTTTGTTAAAGGGAGACATACATATGGTTTTACAGTTAATGTTTTTATTATTTGCACTGATTCAGAGTATTTATTAACAAAGTGAACTGCAACTTGCACCAAAACAAACTTTTTCTTTTCCCCCTCAAATGAATCATTGCAGCTACCGAGAAACACAGATACCGGAGAGAAAAGGACTTTAAATAGAAAACAAGTGATAATTATGAATTACACCATTTTTCAGTTGCAGTTTAAGCCTATCCCTGTATCCTTTTAATGTTATATAATCCTATATAAAGACCTGTCAAAAAAACTACAAAAAGGTTCTTACTGAAGACTGTATTGCAATATTCTCTACAAGGTTTGAATAAATTGAAAAATTTTGAAATAAATTTTCAAATTTATAAATTTACAGATGTAATTTCTTATGCTTACGGTAGTACTAATTGAGAAAAAATTTCATTTTTCTCTTTTTAAAAAAAAATTATTTCTTTTTAATTTTACATGTTAATAGAAGGAAATGAAGGAAATGTATGGATGCTTATGAGGATGCTTATGTTTATGAAGAAACAGGCATTCAAATAATTTTTTTTTTTTCCTTTTTCATATATGTGTTTAAAACCAAGATCCATCATTTGACAATTGTGGTCTTGGATGTGCCATCACCTAGGAAGGAAAATATTGGGGTAGCTTCTGTGAGGGAAAAAAATAAAATCATATCTGACTTCCTTGGTTAGTGGACTTCTAAGTGTTTCATGGTCCATTGCAAATTTTTCACCCTCACCTTCTGCTAACCCTCATTATTCCGCAAGAATTAGTTACATCTCCATCTCTTTCTGTCTTCATCTCAGTGTATAGTTTCACAAGACAATGGCTTTTCTTTCAAAGCCACTTTTGAGTAGCTGTGCCATTTTCTCCCTTTGATCGTAGCTCACCTGCACAACAGCTTGCGCACCAGCTGTAAACTGGCTCACTGAAATTACCTGCGCTGGGAATATGACACCATTTTGACCCCTACAATTTCATTCAGCTACATTTGTTGAAGGACACAAACAGGGATTATATAGGGAATTTATAAATTGTCTTTCCTGAAAAAAAACCATTGTCATGAAATTACATCTTTTACTCACTTGCTTTATCTTTTACTTCTCTCCTTGCTAACCTGTCAGTCGACTCCAAATGCTAACTACCCTATTCTGTCAAACTGATCAGTTAACATAATGAATCCCATTTCATGGTAACTGTTCCCACTGCTGCTATAGTATCAAGTTTGGTTCTTCTTTTTCAGACCTGAAAAATATTTTAAAGAAAAGCCTAAACAACCCATGACTGCTTCCTTTTTTTCCCAAGTGGAAATTAAAAAAAAAAAAAAAAAAAAGGTTCTCTTCCAGATTTGACAGCATGTAATAATGTAAAATAGAAATGCAGAGATTGGGGGAACAAGGTACTACCTCCAACATGAGTCAAACAAAATTACTTATGTTCAGGATTTACATTACTCTTGTCCATAGCACCTTTGTAGCTACAGCACAAAATCCTAACTGTTAATTTGTAAAGGTATATTTTATTTTCTTATTTAACACTCCACCTCCTTTACAGAGAAATTTACAAGCTTTAAGAACATTTTGATTGGCTTCCGACTCAGCTGCCAAGCTATGACCTTGAGATAATTAAAAACTTGTGGGATACCTACCATGACTAGAGTGTTGCTGTGGGGAGCACAAGTTCTTTAAGAAAGACGTGATTGGAATACAAGGTGGGGGAGTTGCCACCTTTAAGTGACAGAGCAGTTGGACCTCTGCCTGGAGGTCAAAGAAAAGCAGAGGGAGAGTTTATGGGTTAGAACTAAAGTAAAGACACGTTTGCAGACACCAAACTGGGAGGAGTGGCTGATACGTTAGAAGGCTGTGCTGCCATCTTAAGATACTTTAATTGGATGAAGAAATGGACCAGCAGGAATTTTATGAGAGCTTCCCCTCAACAGGAAGACATATCATGCTCTGCACCTGTGGAGAAATAACCCCATACACTAACGTATGCTAGAGGCTGTCCAGCTGGAAAACAGCTTAGTAGAAAGGTACCTGGGGGTCCTGAGGGACAACAGCAATGTGCTCTTGTTGCAAAGAAGGCTAATGGCATCTGGACTGCATTACATGAAGTGTTGCCAGCAGGTCAAGGGAGGTGATCTTTCCCCTCTACTCACTGTAACCAAGTCTGGGCTCCTCAGTAGAAGAGTGAGATGGACATACTCAAAAAAATCCCACAAAGAGCCACCAAGACGATTAAGGGACTGGAACACCTTTCATACAAGGATGAACTGAGAGACCATTCCATTAATGTGTATAAATACAAGTGAGGTTGTAAAGAGAGTGAGACAGTTGTTTTTTGTTTTTTTTTTTTCAGTGGTGCCCAGTGACAGGACCAGAGGCAATGGAGACAGACAAATACAGGAGGTTCCTTCTGAATATCAGGAAATGCTTTTTTACTGTGAGGGTGACTGAACACTGGCGCAGATTGTCCAGAGAGGCTGTGGAGTCTTTCTCCTTAAATATATTGAAAATTCATCTGAAATCAGTCCTCAGAAACTGGCTTCAGGTTGCTCTGGTTAATTAAGGTGACTAGGCCAGATCACCTCCTGAGGTCTCTTCTAACTCAAACACTGTCATTCTATGAATTAGGTTATCACATAGATAAATTTGAAGTTCATCTCTGATTTCTCTAATATCTCCAATGTAATAGGGTGATTAATAGCATTTTTCATTATAACTATGACTGAGATAAAGCAGTTGCATTTTTGCTTGAGGAACTGGTGCCTACCAGTGCCTTCTGTTTAAAGAAGTCAAAATAAGAGATACATTACCCAGTTTCTTGACAGCTGTGGTTTGTTCCTCAATATAATCAGTGCATTACGTTGGGGTGAAAAGAAACTTGAGCAGCCTGCTGAAGCAGTGTCAAAAACAGCCTCTCTCCCTTTTGCTTTCCCTCTCCCTATAAAAGCTGTTAAAAATATATTTTAAGGAATTACTGGCACAAGTTAATTATGCAACCACTTGACAAAGTCTTCCTTTTTCATTCAGGTTGAAAATGGGGTTGGTAAGAGATCTGGCATCTTCATTCACATACATGAAAAATCATTTGGATTAAAGCTGAACTGAGCTCCAAGAGAAGATAAATGGCATATAAAGTTTCTATTTGATTATTAAATCTAATATCTAATGTATTCTAGCAATATTTGGATTTATTCAAGAGCAGAGGATATAGAGCTTAGGTTGTTAAATTGGGTCTTGTTTGTTTGGGGTTTTTTTTTTGGGGGGGCTTGTTTTTTTTTCTTTCTGTGGCTACATTACAAAATATCAGGCTTAGCTATTACTTCTGATATCACTTCTAGAAAAATTCAGTTTAATTTCTTTTTCATAACAGAGTGATATATTTTGGGTTTGGCCTAGTGAAGACTCTGAAAAGCTATAGCCAGCAGGACAAGCCCCTGCAGTGCAATTCTTCTATTTGTACTTGGAAGGATATTGTGAATTGTGTGGTCTTTTTTTTTTTTCTTCCTTCTTTTTTTTAATTCATTTTATCCATGATTAAAATACAAGCAAAATCTCTACAATTATTTAAATCAAAAAGCAGGTATATGAAAGCAATTATTGATCTCCATTTTTATATTCACTGGCGTAATATTAGTAAAGAAACTGAAGACCTGAAATTCTGCGAAGGCTTAATTTGAGCCTCAGAGGAGAATTGAAGAACTCAGTAATAAAGAAACTACTTTAGGAACTGAACTTTACTTTAAGATTGTATATTTGCGTGCTTTTTCTCCCACTTCTGAAAGCGCACAGTCAGAAGAAGATTAATGTATTGAGATAGGTAGATAACACTAACCATTTTTAAATAAATGTTTTTCATGGTTTTTAAAGCTTCAAACACCACTTGCATCTTGAACAACTTGAGCAATGCTGTCTGAGTATTGTTTGAAAAACAACAAAACCCTTTCATCAGGATGACAGTCTGGAAAGAAAAATGACAAATAATTCCTCCACACAGATATTTTGAAATACTGTGTTTTGATGGGTGAGAGTAAGTGTTTTAGATGGAGGACACTTCTTGCTTAGAGGGACAGTGTCAACTTTAGCATCTTTTTGCTTAAATAAAGGCTTTGCTTTGGTGCTAAAAAACACCTTATACTCAGACTTGACTTCACAATGTTTTCTCTCTCTTATTTTGCAATATGTTGCTTATTTTAATCTTTGTCATATTTTGAAAGCAGGGTGTTGACATCTTTTCATCTATTTAACTATTCCAATAGAATAACAACATATTAATAAACATTGCCCAGAAAGCATAGTCTTTTAGTTACCAGAGGGATCAAATTTTATATTCTTATAATGTCTTCCAGAATTGTGAATGATAATTGGATAAATTATCTCTTGGTTTTTTTAATAAACCAGGTTTTAAATTCAACACACATTAGTACGTATTTTACATGGTAACCTATTCTATGGTCTCCTCATCAACTTGAAAAAGTAGCATTGTAGACAATAGTTACATTTTTGTTTTTAAAAAGCCATCATTAGTTGTAAATCCTGTTACCAGCTTTGTCTCCAATTGTACTAAACACACTGTTTTTAGATACCCTAAGTAGTGGAAGGATGGTGCTGTTAATATGGCAGGAGTTAAGAGAGTTTGATTTGAGCATTTTGTTTTGTCACATATGACTGCTGTGACATTAAGCAAGCTGCTTTTCCTCCGTTTCTCTCAGTTTCATGCTAGCAATATAAGACAACAGGATGTTGCTCCTTTATTAGATTGTTGTGAGGTTATTGAGAGCCTAATCATTGCCCAGTGATGAAATCATTCAGCCAGGAGCAAATGACTGGAAAGCCTGTTCCCTCATTTAAATTTGTTTTCATTGAACAATTGTTAAAGAATTAGCTGAAGAGAAGGATCATGGCCCTCCAGCCAGCTGCAAGAGGGCACAGCTGAATCAGATTCTTCCCTGACCAAGTGATTCCTGTTGGCAATTTTCAACATTTCCTATGCAGTACCCTAACCAGCAGATTTCTGTGCAAAAGTACCATCAATAATATATTTATGTTCTAATTTAACCCAGCTAGTGCAGGCTGACTGCTTGAACTAAAGACATTCATCATTTTGAGCTTCTGTAATTTTGTAAATAAATAAAGTACTGACTGCCTCTTAGGGCTTTCAAGAACATGGTTTCCCTGATTTTCAGAAAAAATATTTTATCTAAACTTCAGAATATTTCTTTCAGTTCTGTACCAATTCATGTACACAAAGAAATGTTCATGAAGTCATTTCACTTGCTCACTTCAAATATCTACAAGAAGAATAATAACAAATACTTGTGCACATAAGAACTTAGTTTTCATAAGGTCTTCAAATTCATTTCTTATATTAAAATAAAAATGAGAAAACGACGCTTTCTACTTTGATGTATTTTTATACATTAAGATATACATGAGATAGGGGTATATAATGAGGAATTTGCAAGGACTTTGGGAGCTTCACTTGTGTGTTCTAAGGATTATTATCAAGGAGAGAGGCTTATTATCTTTATACCCTGATTTCAAATTATTTTTGCTTACTATTTAAGTATTTTGTCAATAGTGTTTCTTTCTTCGAAAACACAGTACATGGAAAACTGTCTTTCCTACATGAATATTTATTTCTCTTAGCTTTATTTCTTTTTCTTTCCTAATTAATACCTCACTCTTTGTGGGGTTTTCTAACTTGGTATATGTAAGTAAATATAGACTAGGTCTCGTTGACACTAAAGATAATTTCTTCTTTTAATTTTACCACATGGTAGGTGAAATTATGGCCCTGTGCAAACAAATGAAACAAATCTCATTAAGATTAATATAATATGAGTTTCACCCATTTGTCTCTTAGTTGCTGCATAAGAGACAGATCTTTTACTTCTCTGCTTGTGGAAATATGATCAGGGGCTATACCTCAGTGTTTGAGCTTATTTTGCATGCATGAAGGAAGCTCAGAGTGGAGTCTCTTATATTTCTTTAGGCTTGTCTGATGCTTTCTTCACCTGGGTGACAGCCATGCATGAGACTGTCACTTCTTCACCTGGCACTGCTGTAAGCAGAAGGGATTAAGGTCTCTGTTCAAAATACTTACATTGTCTGTTTCTCAGGACACATGTCTAGGATCATCCTTGTCTGCAAATACTTTGAAAAATAACACCTGAAACCTGCATTTTTTGCTTATGTTATTGATCATACCTAGACCAGAGTAGCCTGGAGCTCCCTCCAGCTTAAGCTCAAGGTTCACTACAACTCAATGACTTTCAACCAGAGTGAGACTTAAGCGTGCAGCAGTTTTCTTGAGCCTTAATTTCTATTGGATGAAAAGAAGATGCTCCATCTGTGCTGGCAGGAAGCTATGGACTGCTTCTGTGTGCCTGAATGATTAGGGAAAGAAGGACCCCAGGATGCAACAGGTGTGTTTCAGCAGGAATTGCAGAGATTTTCAAATGGGATGATTGCATATAACAGCATGTGGCTGCTTATGTCTTCAGAATACAAGGACATGCATTTGTCATAAATTTGGTTCATACATAAATGAACGTTTTAAAATAAAATAGGTATATTTTTATAGTGTATACTATACTAAACTTTTGCAGACCATATTTAACTTGGAGGAGGGTTGTTTTCTGTGGTTGAGATGATTATTTTTGGGTTTCTTCTCACATTTTAGTGAGGGTTTTGGAAGCTGAAACCTCTAGATTTAAGTATCAACTCAGGAATTCTTAACAGTGCAGTAAATATTTTTACTTACATTTATTAAATTACCAAATCCTTAGAAAACACTTGACTGGAAAAAGAACTGAGTCAACTTGTCCTGTAGTGGAGGGCAATTGCATCACATCTTATTAAGACCAGAAAATATATATTTTGGAAGTTAACACTTCAATTTAGCTCTTCCTGTAGAAATTTTACTATTATTTCAGTGGTGTATACATTAACATAGTCCTTGCCAGAATGATTCTACATAGATCTTTGAGCATTATTTTTGCTCACATAGTTCTGCTCAGAATACAAACACTATTTAAAGGTGGGTTAAAAAGTTTGAGAAAATCACAAGGGATTTCCTTTTGATTTTATTTTAACTCCTCTAGTTTGTGCACATTACATTCTTAGAATTGTTAGAGGTGAGGTGCACAACCCTTTTATTCAGACTTGCATATCTTCTCATCATCCCTTAATCATGAGTAAATATCAGTGATCAACCCTCTATTTACAACACTTTTTGCCAAATGTTTTTAGACAGAGCTATTCTCATTGTTTCTCTCAAAAGGTAGCTGCTTTGGAAAACTAGTTTTTAGAATTCTTATTTGCTGCCTGTCTCTTTGATCTTTACAGCACAATAAAATATACCTATTTTTCAAGGAACAAAAAGGTCTTATTTAGTTTCCTAATAAAAATACCCCCCAAAAGAAAAACAACAACAACAACAACAACAAACAAACAAAAAACAAAAAAAACCCACATACCTGAAAAACCCCTCTATGATTTGATTCATTGCAAAGACTTTTCATTGTAAGTTTCTCATATTAAATTTTTAGGGCTTTTTTTTCCAGCCAGAATTCTACGATTCTTCCAATCATTTACAGCTAATGCAATTGCCATAAAAAGAAAGCTTTTCGTCTGAGTAGTTCTACATAATCAAATAAAACAGGTCACGTTCATAAATTTTGCAAAAGTACTGTCACAGTACTGCACATCAGGAGAGGTGTAAAATATTATTGAACTGTTAAAAAAAAAAAACGGAAATTCGCCTCAAATGTAATGTCCCTTGGCAAGCAGCATGATACCAAAACTTGTTTAAATATTTTGAAATGTCGGCAATCTCATAATGTATTATTGGAACTTATTCTGAGATTCATGTTTCTGATGAGTGGTGAACCCATTTCCTGAGAATTATTGTTTAAAAGCCTCTCACTTATGTAAAGTAAAATAAAATGATAATAGCCATAAAAATACTTGGAGCTATCTCTACCTTTAAGAAAAGGTTCTGGTCCTGAAATGAAGAAATAAAGAGAAAGAAGGAATGGCAGGGAGAGATGAATTTAACTTTTTCCTCTTTACACAAAATAAAAAGAGGAGAATGATGTTTTTCTCAAATTCACTAATAGACTAGAAAATATATATAAATACATATTTTAAGGGCAAGGAGTGGCTTTGAATAGCAAGTGGGGACAGTTTTTTTTTCTGTAGCTATTTTTTACACAAATTAGGTAAAAAGAAATACTAAACTTGTTACATATTCACAGATTTGAACCTGTTTTTACCATTTCTTTATAATCAGAAAGGAGAGCTTTGTAGCTGAATGTTAAAGCTGTAACATAATCACTTCATTACAAGACAGGGATTTTGAAAGAAATGCGTATACCAAGACTCATGGCAAACCAGCAAATATTAGCAATACTGACATAAACATAATATTCAGAATCTGAGATATGATTTCTAGCATCTCAGATTGCCAGGGAACTTCCTTCCATCTTTATCACTGTCAAGGCTATGGAGGGAATTCACAGTTTGGTTCTCATCAGCTCCACCAACTTTTTATGTGGAGGTCATTGCTGAATGGCAACCAAATGGCAGTAACAGTGAACAGCTGTCTCAACAGCTTTGCCAGTACAGGGGGTGAAAGAAAGTGAGAATTGAAACCTAGGTCTCCTGGATGCTGTGCTACTGAATACCCCTTCTCCCTCCTTTTTTAAAGTTTTGTTTTCTTGTTTGTTTGTTTGTTTGTTTGTTTTGTTTGGGTGTTGGGGTTTCTTTGTTGTTGTTTTGTTTTGTTTTGTTTTGGGGTTTTTTTTGTTATTTTTCTTTCTCTAATCAGAGTTTCACTGAAAGTTTGCAAGGCTTCAAGTGTGAGGCTGATATTGCCAGGTCAAATAGCTG
This sequence comes from Acanthiza pusilla, assembly GCA_036630365.1. Classification (NCBI taxonomy): domain Eukaryota; kingdom Metazoa; phylum Chordata; class Aves; order Passeriformes; family Acanthizidae; genus Acanthiza; species Acanthiza pusilla. Next base: position 29,970,560 of record JAXCHO010000018.1, read on the forward strand.
CTTGTCAAAAACTACAGAGAGTAAAACAAATCTGCAGAGGCCCCAAAGTATATAAATGCATTTTCTAGATGGGGCCAACATGTTTTTATCACATGTAACATCTGACTGAGGAACTGCCTTCTACAAATATTTGATGCAAATGAGAGCATGCTCTCACATGAGGAGTCCTGATTTTTTGTGAGAAATAATGATTTGCAGCATTGAGACTGTTCTGTGGACAGTAAGGCTCAGCTGGAAGCTTGTCACAGTCAGTTCTTAATTTGTGCAACACAGAAATCAGTCTGTGCATATTTTCTACAACTTCACATTTGGCTTGAGGTCGTGTTTTCAGCTGGTTGTTTGAAATTGGTGCAGTAGCATTCTTCATTTATCAATTTATTTAACCAAGGTATGTCACACAGTATCGAATTTTTTTGTTGCCTTTTTTTTAATTTAATTTGCCTAAATATTTATCCTATTTATGCTCTAAGTATTCTATGCCAAAGCTAATTGAAAAATTAAAGCTTCAGTGTTTTCATTGTATAAGTTGAGAGTTTGAGCAGCCCATGTGTACTTAGCAGATAATGTCTGAACTGGAAAGATGCTGAGGCGGACTTACATATGGCAACACCAGAGCATGTCATGTGCATTTTAGCACTTGAACAGCTCTGATTCAGGCACTCACAGGATAACATGTTGGATCCATTTCTTTGTGAAAGCTGCTCTTGGAAAGGAAGGGACTTTAATTGAATGTGTGTGTTGAGGAGGATAAGAGTACCGGACGCCTGAAATTAAGTTTGTCTGTAACCTTCAAGGCAGTATGCAAACTAATGAGATGTGGAATTGCCACTACATCTGTTACCATTTGCTCGCATTTAAGATGAGCACTTAAAAAAATATTCCTATTAGGGGACCCTATTTGCTGAAAATAATATAATTTGTGCATACACATTCATGCTGTGTATTTAGTGCTTGAGGAAAGCAACTAAATGGGATACTTTTCTGCTCCTTTATATTAATATTTAATTAAAAGCTCAAGATGCTCTTTTTTGACAGATATTCTTTTTGCCACAGGAAAAATATATCTACAGTAACACTTCTCTTGTTCGATCTCTTTTTTTTTTTGGGCCAACTTACTTTCATACGCAGACACCCACAGAAACTGCATTGCATGATAGAGACACAATACTATTAGCAGTTTTTGTGCTTGAGGCCAGGGAAATTGTATCACACTTGCTTTTGACTCCAGATCAAGCACTGTAGCTGTAGCATGACAAAAATAAAAACAGAGAAAAGGCTTTGAAGGTTTCAGATGCTGAAATTCTTAAGTCTGGCTTGTTAAAATGGTTACTTGTTCACAGTAGCATTTGTTGCCTTGCTAATGATCTTCTGGTTGGGATGGATCCAGACACTGTATCTGATACAGAAGTTTGAAATTTCACAATAAACTGTTTCACTAAGATGCTGGGGAAGGAATGGGGGGGAGGAATGGGGGGGGAGGAATGGGGGGAGGAAGTGGGGGGGGGAGGAAAAGCAAGAAAAAAAATTTTAAAAAACCATCCAGAACTACAGTATCACAAGATGCCGAACATTCCTTTAAAATAAGTGATTTCTGAGTCAGATAATATTATAACATTAATACCCAAGTTCCTCACATATGGCACAGTCAAAATTCCCACTGGAAATAAATTACTTTGTGATGTAATAAGTACAGTGTTTGAAGTTTTATTTGTAGCTGTCTTTAAAGTACAGTAAAAAGATGGGAAATTCCATGTATTCCTACCTTATAGCTGTGTAACCTAGGCAAAACAGGGCCTCATGTGCCCATGAGGCACAGACATCCTAATTCACAGATCTTCAAGCAGACAAATCTGTCTGTTTTCAATTAAAGACTGCATAGTGATTCTCGAAAGTGCCTCAACTCTATTCTGTTTGCTTCTGACAAATCATTACTCTAGAGGCCAAATCTTCTGTCAATGTTTTATGGACATTTTGAATATAATCATTCTGAAGAGAAAAGAGGCTCTGCCACAGGAAAATGTACAGACATCCAGAAATGACATAACTCTTACTGATTATTGATATTAAATGTAAATACTAGTGTAAGGCTGATGCCTCCTAATATTAATACTAGCACAGATGGACCTTCTATTAATGTAATTTCATCTCATCTGAGGCTACGGTAAAAAGTGGAATATAGATGTGTCCTTCCAGATTTTTGTCTTAATATCAATGAATGTGATGGACCACTGAGGATTTGAAGTGTTATCTTAGTAAATCTTTCCAGTAGCATCAACATTAGGCAACATAATAATGACCTTTAATTAGATACAGATTTCATGAAGCTTGGAATATATATTTCAAGCTTAATCAATGTTTAAAAAAAGCATTAGTGTTGACAAAAAAGAAAAAAAATTAATAATAAAAAAGTCATATGTCTCGAAAAATAGTTAAGAGCAGTGTATTGTGAACTAGACAGGGTGAAAAGTATTAGCTGCATCCAACAGCTGCATCCAAACTTCTTTCTTAGCAGCCTAGATGGCATCCTGTGCATTGGCACAAAGACCATGCACCTCTAAGTCTATACCTCCCATGTGACAAGACATCCCTAGGTATAAACATCATGCACGAGCTTTACACGTTTGAGAAAACTTAGTTGTATCTACTCCGTAAGCACTGCTCAATGTATGTCTCCTTTCACTGGACCGTTACTGATTTTATGTTAGACGACTTTTGGAGAGAAATATCAGACCCAGCCATGTGTAAGTTCAACCACATGTATGTATGGGATACACGCTACCACACCTTTTCCCTGTAACTAATTTATTTCTCAGCTCTGAACTTCCTGAAATTTCTCACTATGAAGGTGGCAAAAACTCTGGAACACATTGCCCAGAGAAGATGTGGATCCCCCATCCCTGGAAACATTCAAGTCCATGCAGCTTTGAGCAACCTGATCTAGTGAGAGGTTCCCTGCCCATGGCACTTGGGTTGTAACTCAATGATTATTAAGGACACTTCAAACCCAAACCATTCTATGATTCCTGCATGCAGTACACAAAGAAAAGAATATGTATTTCAAAGCTTGTATTTGCCATTCTCAGAGAAGGCGATATTTTGTTTTTAATGGCACAATCAAATTTTTGCCTTCAGTTCTTGTAATATATACCTCCTTTTTGTTTGTTATCACAGGCTTTTTTTCTGCACGTAGTTAAATAGTCATCCAAATAATCTGTGGGGAAAAAAAGTTGCATTTCAAGACACTTTACAAAAGATTTTCGTAAAAGGGGACAGAGAGCTTCAAATGCCACTGAGAATTGATCAGAATTTTGTGCATGCATTTCAATATTTAGGGGTTCTTTAAAGAAATATTCAACCAGCAAAAACCAACACATAGAGAGGAGTCAAGCTTGTGACAACACAGTTTTTAGCAAGATGGGACTTCTTTTATCTATTTTGTTTTTTGCAGTTGGTTTGAAGGGAGGTAGTAATTATCTTAAAAATCCTATATGTGAGGAGTTTAAACTGTGAGTTCACAGATGAAAAACAGTCTGAGGTATTCTCTTATTTCTAGGAAACATAAAAACCTCAATTCCTTCCCCGGTTTCTAGAGGAAGCTTCTGCATGAATCTGTTCCCATCCCTACTACTCTTCCACTGCAGACACACAGGACTTCATTTTCTTGTGAATTTTTAAGCAGGTACATCCACTAGACAGCAAAGGAAGAAGGAAGACAGATTACAACATTACTCTTGAATACGCCACAAAGCCTACCCCTGGCATTTAGGCCAACGGATGCGGCAGAGCAGCTATAGCCAGCTTCCCAAGCCTTTGTATCCAGATGGAGCTTTCTATCTCTCTCTGGGAGAATTACTATGTTCCCCTGAAATCCTGTGTGTTATAATCATAGCGGAATTATATCCCACTAGAGTAATGGTTTTATAGAGGAAAAACACAATAATACATTGTTTGTTCTGGGTGTTATGAGAGGAGATGGGGTCTCTGAGGCATAAATCCTGCTGAAACACATGTACAGAAGAAGAAGCCAAGGCTAGTGAAATATAATCTGCATTGTCTTTCTCAGAGTTATCCCCACATCCTCAAACTTCAATCCATTTGCTTAGAAGCAGATGGATTTTGCAGTCCAAAAGACAGCCAGGTAGAGAAGGTACATTTGTGCAATAGATGTAATCAAGGAACCAGAATCAGGAGTGAAAATGGGACTAAATTTCTGGAAGGGGAAATGTGCTCTTTAAGAGCCTGTAGCTAAGAGAATGCTAATTATATTGTCATTACCATTTCTATGTCCCAGGTAGCCTGATTAAATAACATTTTAGAAAGACCAATGAACTGTCTATGCTGATGTTCAAGATTTTATTCCATGCATGAAGTAAATCATGACAGAAGGCCCTAAGGTAGTCTTTGAAATGCAACCTGCATGCGTTATGATGAAGACAGATGAGAATTGGGCTTTTCATGCATTGTTAACTTGTAAGAGATAACAATTAAGGCCAAAATAGGCTGTGACAGTGATCTGGATGACTGTCTTATTGTAGGTATAATGGAAAGATGCTAATACAGGAATAATTTTATCAAAGTGATAAACTTGGAAAACCAGAACAGAATAGAACAGTTGATTTAGAAGGAACCTACAGTGACCATCTGGTCCAACTGCTGAAATCTAGTCCAACTGCCTTCGTCTAGCCTAACTGTCTAGACAAAGAAGAAGAATGCCAAAAGATGCACTCAACATACTTTTGAACGGATGGACATTGAACAAGATTATATTTGAGAGTTCTGGAAAATAAAAGATCGTAATAAACAAAACCCAGGCATATAGAATTAAAAAATAATCTTAAAGGTGTCAGATAAACCCTAGATACTTAAAAATTATGTTGATGCATATATTATTGCATATTATTTAGATGTATTGCTTCAGGTGTCCCACAGGAAATTATTTTTATTCCTTGATTCACAAGAATTTGCAAACATTTTTAAAACCTAAAAATTTGGATTTTTGCCAAAACAAAAACTGAAGAAAAATGCCTCAACTGGTATGAACAGATCATTCTGGTATCAATTTTATTTATTTCTCTCTTTGGCTTGGTCCAAAAGTGTCATATCAGCCCATCCACAGCAAAAAAGACCAAAAACCACTCACGAATATTAATTATTTAGCCTATTTCTATAATTCATAACAGCACCAAAAATATATCTCTGAAATGGTGTTTATAAAAATCTAGGAGAAATATTGCTGTCTTTTTCTTGAATGGGATGGAAATATTAACTCTCTTTTAGGATCAGCCTGGCCTATCTTTGAATACACATCTGCAATCAGGCACAAGTGTCACAAAGTGAGGATATCAAAAACAACTAACTTATGTAAGGGATTATAAATTTTTTTTCCCCTGGAGATATATCGAATTATTTATGCATTGCCTTCTTTTTAAGTGGAAACTAATGTGAATCGTTAATATCATCTGTCTGTGAATTAGGGAGATGTTTTTTGTTAACAGAAGTAATGTAACATATGAACAAAAAGGCTTTGAGCTTTCATGAAGGTGGAAAATTATGACAACATCATATAGAGATCTTCAAATGGCTTCTGAAAAGCAGGATCATAAAATTATATAGTAGTACTCCTTCCTTCTTCCACTCATGTTTTCTTAATGGTTATTTACATGGTTCAGGCTCTTTACCAGCACCATGTTCTAAGACAATCAACATCCTAAAAATAATCTTACTGTATGCATATATTAGTTAATAGTCATCTAATACATTCCTAATTGCAAGGCGTGTCATGTCTTAGTAATTTTAGAATACATTTTCTCCTGAAACAACCTTTAGGCTGCTCTCAGTGTGTGTACACGCTCACACATCCATTATTCATGTACTGAAGCACAGCTCAGTGTAGAAGACCAGGGATGGCATGGACAGGAGCCCTCCCTACCTGCAGCATTTCTGTGACAGAAAGAACTAAATTTGTAAGGAAGGCATGCAAAGTATGAGGTCTTTAAACTACAGCCTAATTCAACCTTTGGCAAAGAGGGAAGGATTCTTTGGGGTTTTTTCTCTTTAAAGTTCAAAATAATGGCAGTAGCTTGTTTGCATCCCCACAAATCATAGCTGACCTATACTATTTGACTTCCTTGGGCATTAGCTTTGTAAAAAACATCTTTTTTTTAATTTCAGTGACATAACAGATAAGCTTTTAAAGAGGTCTGCCAGTACTAAAGATTTGATTTTTATACCTCAGTAAAAATGTTGTAAACTGATTATGTGAGCAGAAAATCAGCAGGCATAATGTACGTTTCTCAATTTCCAAACTCTGCTTCAAATACCTTACTACCTGAAGAAAATTACAGTAATGACTTATTATTTTGTGTAAAACAAATGGACACATTCCCTCCTGGTACAGAATAAATCCCTAAATTGCCAATGTTGAGCCTACACCTCAGAAAGCTAAGCCTAAATGCTTCCAAAAGTGACCAGAGATTACTAGTTTGCATTCCTTCTCCTTTCTTCTGGTTTTATTTTCCCCCCTAGGTTTCTTCACACTAGCAGTCTCTTGATTGATGTTTGTAGAGCTGCTATAAGAGATACTTTAATTGCTTTAGGACACAGCAAGTTCAGATTTAAAAAAAAAAACTTCTACCAAATTCTCATTACATATCTAGCTACGTATTTGTAAAGCTGTAACACCTTTCTCATGTACTGAGACAGGGGCGACCCAACCACGGCAGAGGGAGTCTGTAATGTCAATTGTGATCAGCAAACAGATCCATATCTAGATTATATATATGGGAAACCACAAACAATTCTGAAAGCCTGTTTCTTTTAACTTTTAAAGAAAATAACATTGGAGGTCAGACTCAAAAATTAAAACCACATCCTGTGTTTTAAAAAACAGGAAAAACAAAAGAAACTGTGTGTACATTCCCGGTATTGCTTCACATTTCTTTTGCTTTGTTATGAATAGCTTCACATGACAGTGAAAAGGAGAAAGAACATAAAAAGCTTTCAAGTCATTATTCAGAAAACAAAGCAAACACCACTGGCATGATTACACATTGTGAAGATTACTCAGTTTTGCAAATACGAGCTGAGTATAAAAAATTAGTAGGCTGTAACTGCTTTTCAAGTTTTTGTTTTTATAACGTTTTAAAGATTAAATAGAAAAGCCTTTATATACCTTAATATATGAAGGAGAGGGAAAGAAGAAGTTAATTTTGTCTTCATATATTTACCATGGCCAAAGTAATTTGTTTCAGGTGCTTGATGGAATTGTTTTTTTCCCTTTTTCTTCCTCCTTCTCAAAAAAAATCCCTTAAAGTTTATTATCTGAGAATAAAAATTCAATTTTATTTTTGGAATTCTTCTATAGCATATATACCGTCAAGAAGCAGAAATAGCTTGTACATTATCAGATCCAGTTTTCTATCCAGGTGATTGATTTAACACATTGTTTCTACCCCACGGACAATTTATTAGTCAAGACCTGGGGAAAAAAAAAAAGGCAAGAACAAGCATATGAACACATTGGGGAATAAAGATGATTCTTTTTAATTTATCTATTGAGAAGAAGTTATAATTAGTGTTTGATTATTGGCAGCTTGGAAAATTATTCCAAGGATTGGTTTATGAATTTTTATTTTGAAATGGTTTTAAATTGATAAACTTCTGAAGATTCCATTTGCTTTTCTTTTCACATGCACACATACACTCAGGTAAAGTTAGATGAAAGCTGAAGTTGCAATTAGCAGTGGCCTAAGGGCATTACTGTAATTACTAGGCCATTTAAAATATATCAGTATCATGTCTAATATAATAAAAGTGGAGTCATTGCTGTAGCACAGTTAAGAACAAGAGACTCTGCAAAAGGCTGTCAGATTCTGTTAGCTGAAATCAGAGCTAAACTAAAAGCATTATCTGTGTGATAATGGCCACTGTTCTTACCAGAAAATCATCTGCAAAAAATGCCCTTTGATAGGCCTAACTATTTTTTGTTTGTTTGTTTGCTTGTTTGTGGATTTTGTTTTGTTTTCTCCCAAGAAGTGAATTAAAATAACATGATGATTAGCAGGGAAACAAACAAAAATCAAGATGTTAGGTTGCACAAAAATAGAAGTTTTATCTGTTAGATTATATAATAGAAATTGGCTTAATATATCATATTATATTTACTAAGAATTTCCAAGCTCAAGGCATTTCTTTCTCTGCATTAAGAAGAACCACTGACAGCAAAAGCTAGGCAAACTTTAAAATGGAATGAGGAAAAAGTGCATCAAGGTTTTAAGGTATTAATGTCCTGAGATTGACTGAGAATGAACTGATATCCAAGCATTCAAATCTTTTCAGGCTCTGAAAAATACACATGCAAAGGCTGCTGCTGTGGTTAGGAACAGGATGCTAGAACCTAAATCAGGTCTATACCATTCTTTCCACCAGGTGAGACACATGGCCGAAAACAAGGCCAGGGCAGCAGAAATACCAGTCTGGAGAGCACAGGTGTTTTGTAGAAGGGGGTGGGATACACAAAATCAATTAAGCAGAGCAACATTCTGCCAGAAGCCGAAAGCAACAAATAGATTTGCTTTGTAATTAGGGAGTAGTGCACGCTGTCATTCACTCTTGCAGTCCTCCATCTCCTGGAGAGCTGAGTGTAGCCAGGTGGCTCTTTCCAGGCTTTGGCTGATTGACAGCGTGTGTGGCAGCATTGACGAGCCTCTTTTAAGTTTTGTCTATTTTGGTCTTCTGAGCTTGAAATGCCCCCAGCCACAGAATATTTTAACTAGTTATCTTGGTATTTTTATGGCTTCCAGGGTTCTGGTTTTGTCTTTTTTGTTTGTTTGGTTTGTTTCTGTTTTTATTATGGAAAAGCATTTTTGTACCTAAATAAAGCTGCCTTTGCAACTAGCATGTAAAAAGGCCTGAATGGTATCAACATAGAAGTAAAACATTTTCTTCCACTCAATTATTGCACAAGGGACATATTTAGTTCAGGATGCTCAACAGCTCCGAAGAGAAAAGACATCTGGGTTCCATTCATAAAAGCCTAGGGCAACTAAACAAACCTTTGAAAATGACATTGAAGTAGGAGGAGGAGGTGATTGTTTCTATGACCACAAAGAAAACTCATCCATTATGCAGAGACTAACAAAAAGACAGAGGTTTTGGTTTTTTTTAAATGAAGTAATAAAGGAATATTTAAGGCAGGGAAAAGAAAATTGAGGCAACGACTCTGGTAGGTTGCTTTTGTGAGAGTGTTGTGGTTGTTGCCATTCCTCTTTATTGCAATTGTAGAGAGACACAAATGTGTTAAAGGGTAGCCTTAGGAAAATGCCTGGAAACTACAAAGTGTTTTAACTACATGACATTGTTATACCTTACCAGCTATCCAGACCACCACATGGGTGAATTCCTTCACTCTGCAACAGTCTAGTATTCTCCTTCTTTTACTGATTTTTGTGAAAACATTGTCATATTCCCAACTATTCAAAGATATGTTGTGGAATAATGTTTCTTTGACCACAGCAGTCAGGGTTGATCAATATTTTTGTGTTATCAGCAGAAAAAGATTCTATAATTCTTTTTAATTCATGAACCTGCAGCCTTCTTTCTTGAAATAAACCTTTCTGCTCAATATAAACCACAATATTTAAAATTTAAAAAAAAAAAAAAAAATTACAGGACTATATATAGCCCATCAGTTAAGTGATATATAACCAGTAGGTTAAATTCCCTTCATAGCCATTGTTATCTTTCTATGTCTACAAGTTTTCAATGTAAAATAATGACAAAGAACTTAAGAACATGAAACAGATCTATACAATATTTTATAAATAAAATATATTTTAATTAATATATATTTTATATATTTTAAATATATAAAATTTAATACTATTTATTCATAATTTATTTCTTAATCATCTGGTTTCTACTGCTTTTCCACCTTTTTGTTATAATTTCTCCTCCCTGATCACCCTAATGCATAAAAAGGGTCCTTTTTTTCTAAAAAAAAATATAAACTGCTTTTTCTGTGTCAAATCCATACATACAGCTATCAAACACACTGACAAATTCAAATATATTTAAAATGGTTTCTGATATTTTCTCCTAATGGAAAACATTTAGTGAAACACATAACTTTGACCAAAAAAACTGCAAAATTCAGTCTCCCATCTCCTGCACAGCATGTCCTCCTGTCCTCAAGGAATACAGGACAGTAGGGTGACTTTCAAAGAAACATTACATGAGACATGAACATCTTAATAAAAGCATGAAGGAGGGAAGAGTAGAAAATTGCTGTGTTAAGTTCTCCAAAGGAATGAATTAGAGGTTGCATCTAGTGTCCTTATTTTGCACTGGGGTGAAATACCTGAAGGTTAGGAAGTTGTAATTTGCAGTTATTCTTTCTCTTCTATCTACCATGTTCAATTCAAGTGAAGAATGTGCCAATATAACATTTCTAAGTCATACTGCTGAGGCTGTCAGGCACTAAAATGGAATTATCTAGTACAAAACAGATGTTCTATCTCCTTACGTATTTACTATTTACTTTCATAAACAGCAAAAAAAAAGCCTGACAAAAAAGACTTAAACATAAAAAAGAGGAAGGCAAAGACAAAAGAATTCAGAAAAAAATATTTTAACTGTAAGCAAAACTGAGTAAAAGAAGCTGAGAAGCACTAAAAAGCCAAGCTAACAACAATACGAAAAGTATTGATAAATATTTAACAAAGTAGAATACCTGTTTAACTATTTATTTCTTTATTTATGAAAAACTTAAAAATACAAAGCACACAGGTATGCTTCTCTCACTGGGAATTCAATATGCAAAAGACGTGTGAGATTAAGGTTAAATCCAAAACATCTAAAGTGCATAAACAGACAGTTCTAAACCCAGATTCCCTAATGATCTCTAAACTAGGGTTCTCAGTTGATTACACAATTCACAGAGAAATTTAGGTTCTGTAACATTTTAGAATGAAGGGAGCTTCATTTCAGAATGCTTTCATACTGACTTAAGATACTGAAGTTTTATGACTTTTATGACATTTAGGAAAATGTCTCCTTGAAAAACATAACACAAGAACTTGGTTTGGCTCACTCACTTAAGGAATATACAAACCTCACAGGAAAATAAGGACACTTGTGAAGGACAGCTGAATCTGTCAGATTGAAAGACCCAGATGATTCTTCCCTCCTGTCTCCCTAGAAGCAATATTGCTGCTTTTCTCTGGCCTGGTGAGATTCTTTTCCTCAAAAGGCCCCTATGTGCCCCTTGAAGATCAGCCATCTCTTGCATGCCTCCACCTGAGCTGTGACCTGTCAATGTCTCACAGTACTATTTGTATCTTCTGCCAGTTTCTATCTCTGTTTTTGGACATCTTCAGTCTTTTCTCATACCACGCTCAGCAATTTCTCTTCATCTCTTCTGCTAGATACACCTTGGGCTTCTGCCTGCAGCCTTAGCACAATAGTGTTAAAATACTGGGAAAAAAGCTCTAATTTCTTACCTTTGTAAAATAGCTTAATGTTCACACCTCTCCTCTCAGTCCAGCAAATAAGAGACCCAAACTGAACTCCCAGTGAAACTACCTAGTAACAGAAACTGAATTTTTCTGTCGTTTTGGAAAACACCTTAACTGAGAGGTGATTCTGGCTGCAAGGCAGAGGAAATGTTATTTGTTGTTCCTCTCTGGGAGTTTTTGTGCTCTCTAGTAAATAGTTATGGATTTACCAGTTCAGACATCGAACAAGAAAGGGCATTACTCTGTAATTTCAGGGGCTGAGAAATCTCAGTCTTTGATTTATTTTTTTGTTTGGGTTGGGTTGTTTGTTGTTGCTGTTGCTGTTGTTTTGTTTGTTTGGGGGTTTTGGTTTGGTTTGTTTGTTTGTTTGTTTTAGTGGAGAGGGTAAGATACAGAATTAGGAAGGAAGAACCCAGCAATCTCATCCCCAGTCTCGTGGGGGTATACTGGAAAAACAAAGACTGTGTTTCCTGCATACTTTAGTAGGCACAGTGCCTGTGTTTCTCGTACTTTGCTAGCTTTTATTTACTTTAATTTCTTCATTACTTGTACATTCTTCATTACATTTTATTATTTACTCCAAACTTTTGACTTGTTTACTGCATAATTAAGAATTTTTCAATGAAGCAATTTCAAAAGACTATGCAGTGCCCCTCTGATTTTCAAGATTATCTTTGATTTATTTACCAAAGCATTTTTGGAAATTAGAGCTCAGAAAATTTGAATGTCCTTGGTAATGAAAAGTAATAATTTGCCTGACAAATATTTCATCCATTAGGCAGTAATAGAATGGGAGACTAAGTCCAGCTGTGTAGGAAAGAAACCAACCACACTGTATTTTGCTGGAGTGCAAATATTTAGGCAAATAGCAGGAATCCTTTGACAATAGTTACAACAATTAATTCCTTGGACAGGATGAATATGTTGCAAAGTCCGCTTAGGATTATGCCAGGGCGTAAATGACAATACACTCAGCTTCATCAAGACTCAGAGCATCACTTCTAAGCAACTCTAGGAATGACTAAAAAGTGTTACATTAATAAAACTTGTGTGAATGGGCAGGATCTGAATCAGGAATTTAGGTTGTAATATTAGACTTAGCTGTTTCCATTCCACCTAAGCCTTACTTCAGACCTCTAAGATATTTTCTGGATCTTGCAATAAGAATATTGTAAATGTTTTTGAAATTTTCTGATCTGCAAGTTTTTTTCCTTTTAAATGACCCACTGAATTTACTGAGGCATAAATTTGAGATATAAATACCAGATCTATAAATCTATTTTACAAAATAAATTTTTCATATTTGTTTCAACATTTGTTTCATTTGTAGCAAAAATAATATCAGAGTTTAATAAATACATTGTGTAAAATAAACTGTCCTCTGCCTGGAGGAATAAAAACAATAAAAAAGGACTTAAAAAACCAAGTAACAAGTAACTTTTGACAAGTGTCTTCTAATTTTAGATTTAAAATTCTAGAACAGCAATAAGACACATTTTTTTCTTACTTGATGGAGGGAACTAGAAACAATATGCTTTTGATTTTTTTTTACATTAATAAAAAAGGAAATAAAATAAAAATGTGACATTAATAATGAAGGCAGCCACCTCAATGTCATAAAAATATTTGTTCCAGTTTGTATGAAATATTCTAAAATACTTTATTAAAATTTTTCTTTCTCATTCCCCAAGGAAAAGAAAAAAAAAAAAATGAAACACAAGTCTTATCAACTAGCATTGAAAATAGTTAATTTCAGTAAATATCACCCCATCAACTTTATCTTTTATAATTCATTATTTTCTTAAAATTTCCTTTTCGCGAATGGAGGTTAAATTTCACTATTCCAAATCAGGCTGTCTATGTCAAACTTCTATTGCTGCTATGGGACACTGCACTATGCAGATATCAACTTAAGTGTCTTGTCATTTCTGCCTTACACCAATCATTTATTTCAGTTGACTTGCACTACCTTTAGCTGTATTGTGAATTAAAGTTATATACATATTCTTTTTCCAACTAAAACAGTTTTTTGAACTGATGCAGGAAATACTAGGGGAGACAAACAAGTGAAGGATGTGCAGAGGGATGGAGGCACTTGCTGTGAGCTTGCATTGACAGTAAATTCTTCATAAAATCTATGCACGTGGTAAATTTTTCACTTAGAGTTCCTTTATAGTGGATAGACAGAAGTAAATTTAGTCTGAAAATTTGACACTAAACTTTTGTAAACCAGGACTTTTCACAGTCTTCCAGTAGTGATATGTGATAATATTTCAGGTATTTTAACTGGACATATAGAGCACAGGAATTGCTGCTCTAAAAATAGCTAACTCCTTAGAAACAGGGGCTAGAAACAGAAAAAGAACATGGAGAGCTAAGAATGAAGAACTGTTCTGAAACACAGTGATCAATTTCTTGTGTGCCACTTTCCTAAGACCAGGTCTTTTTTAGCCACTGTTTTGTCCAATCTCAGCAGGAAAAGACTGTGGTTTTATCTTCAGAAGTCTGGAGGGAAATCAGTGTTTTTAAACTTGCCCATCAAAAAACAGATACTGGGTCAAGAGTAATTTTTCTACTCCTCTATTGCACTTTACCCAAATTATATTCCATTAATATGAGCAGCATAGTAATACATACTTTAATTTAGAATCCTAATTCTAGTATCTAAAACATATGATCTATAATATGTGGTACAGCTTTTATCTTGATTATAGAAGGATGTCACCTTGTTCCCCAGACATTTTCTTCTGTTGTAAAATTGAGTTTTATCTTTTTCTTTCGTATTTTAGAATACTTTCTAGTGCATATTTCATTTTGACTGGCAGAAAGGACTTGAAAAACTTTTTATTATGGTTGTCACGTGTTTAAGTCAGTTTTACATTGGAATTGACCCAGGAGAGAGCCATTATGATGGCCCAGATCTGGATACTGTTCCACTAAGGAGAGATTGAGGCACTAATGCTTTTTCAGCCTGGAGAAGAGGCCACTATGGGGGACGTAAGAGCAGCACCCATACCTATGGGGAGGTCAGCGAGGGCACAGAACCAGGCTCTTCAATGCAGTGGGTGGCTGGGGAACAAAAGGACATACATGTGAATTAAACAAGGGAAATTCAGAGAGAAGGTATGTTCTGTTCCTTTGTGGACAGTCAAAGAATGGGATAGATTGCCCAGGCAGGATGTACTGTTTCAGTCCTCACTTGTTTTCAAGACCTAACTGGACACAACCTTAGGCATTGTTATTTTACATCAGACTTGGTCATGCTCTGAGCAGCACATTGGACTAAAGTCTTCCCAAGGTCCTGCCCACCTGAATTATCTTGTATCTCTATGAGCACAATATTAGCTTACTAGATTTGAAAAATTTTATTGTACTGTTTCTTTCAATTTGTGAACAGAATCACTTGAAAACAACATGGGAACTTCTATAACTGGGTAAATTGATCCTCATGGGTAAAATATGTCTTTAGTTCATCATCTCAATTTTTCTTGATTCAAATATTAGTACTTCTTTCAAAGTGAAAACCAATATTTATGTTTTTATATATACTTAGTATATTTATAAATATTTTAAAAATAAGTATATAAATATAAAAGGCATTAATAAATAACTTGAATTTTTAATTAGATTCTCTGTATCTTTTTTTTCCCCTCTCCTCACTCTTTGTTTTAATACGTGATCAGTTCTGACCCACTTCAGGGTTTATACACTGACTTTCTGTGATGTTCAAAACTCCAACAACATAAGCAGCACTATATTTTTTAAAAAATGATGGTTCCTCTGAAGCATGAAGCTCTGCAGAAAATGTACTGTTGGGGAATGGGTGTCCTCAGTGTAGCATGAAGTCAAAGCGAAGAGGTCACCTTTGCTCCAAAGGATTTCTTTCTAAATACATCACAGGAGACAATAGTCACATACACATAGAAAAAGCTAAAATACTGGGAAACTGCACTGTTAGTTTCACCAGAGTGACCTTTTGGCTAGGTATCTTTGAGCCAGTGTATTTGTAGGATTTTTTTGAAGTCTGAGTTTTCTGTCTCTAAGGGTTGTCTTGGATTATTTCTGATTTCCCCCTTTTTTTTTAAATTTTTTTCACTAGACACATGTTTAGATGGAATTTCCTGTAATTCAGTTTGTGCCCATATTCTCTGTCCTGTTACAGGATACCTCTGAGAACTGCCTGTCTCTGTTTTCTTTACAGTGTCCTGTCAGGTATTTATAGGTATTGCTAAGGTCCTCCTGAGCCTTCTGTCCTCCAGGCTGAACAGATCCCTGCAGTGAGGAGGAATTCTCATGCACAGCTGCTACATTCCATGTAAGTGGTGGCTCACAGCACACTCAGACTCACCATGTGAGCCCTACAGGCATCAAGCAGGAGGTGCTCCAGGTGCGGGAGCAGAGATTTCTCTGTAGACCTCAGAGAAGATCAGTGTGGAAAAGGTTATCCCAGTTCTGCCTAGGAAGGACCATAGTGGAGTAGATATCCACGCTGTTGACCAAGAAGGACTTCACACCAAAGCAAGTGGATAAGACCTGAAAGTAACTGCAGACCACCAAGAGATTGCCCTGGGGCAGAGTGCTCGCAGGAATGGACACCTGTGAGGGACCCACGCAAGGACAGTCTTTTCCCGAAGGACTGCAGTCCTCTTAGAGGACTAATGCTGGAGCAATTCTTGAGTCAAAGCCCTGTGGGAAGGACTTACATTGGAGCTCTTCTTGGAGGACTGTATCCCACGGGAGGAGCCTCATGTTGGAGCAGGGGATGAGTATGAGGAAAGAGTGGCAGAAAGAGTTATGAACTGACCCCAACCCTCATCCCCCAATCTACTGTGTTGTTTGGGGGATGGGAAGGAGGTAGAAGAGCTGGGAATAAAGATGAACATGGGAAGAAGAGGGAGGTGAAATGAAAGTGGGTTTAGTTTTGGCTTTATTTTTCACTATCTTAAGGTGTTATTAACTAGCAATAAATTAAATTATTTTTCTCAAGTCAAGTCTGTTTTGCCCATGGTGGAAACTGGTGAATGAGTTCCTTACCCTTAGCCCATCTCAGGAGTTTTTACATTGTATTTTCTCCCCTTGTGCTCTAAGGTCAACTCACCACACAAATCTACTAGAATTTTGACTTAACAAAGTTAACTTAGAAAGGTTGGGATTTCATTTTGGACAGAATTAAGTTGATCTACAGAAGAGACATGCACATATAATTCTGGTTTTGCAATATCAGATTGAGAAAGAAGAAAACCAGAACCAGAAGGAAAGAATCCTGGGGACCCCCAGCTGAAAGCTGAAATAAGTGACTAAGATTCTCTAAAGAGAAGGAGAAATTTTATGGAACTGACAGTTGGAATGCAGTGCATCTTCGAAAGCAATTAATCCAAAGAAAGAAAATACCACAGATAAACATCTGTGTGCTAGACTTATGAGGCCCATTTGAGAATTTTGTAACTTGTCAATATTAACATAATTTTCCATTTGTATCACCCCTTAATGCATTTATTCTGCACCATTTTTTATTTTGTATTCATAGGTTAGTAAGAGGGAGTCTACAATTTGAGGAAAAGGCCTAGTTGTGCAATATCTTCTTAATAAGAAACAATTCCTTTAATGAAACAAAAAGGTACTTGAAGATGTGGTCCAAAGCAGAGTTAAACATTAGCTGTGTCTTAAAATACATGTTTTAAAAAGTCCCTTTTTTTTTTACTTCAAATTTCCCCCTTCAAAAGGAATAGAACTAGAAATTCCCTGTAAATGTATATCATCTACTTAAAAGGTTGATAAAAAGTCAAAAAGTGTACTCTGACTTTGAGATTTCCAACACAGTATTCTATTTAAGCATATTTATCATAAGTGTTTTGCAAAAATAGTAATAGTAGTTACTTTTACAATTGTCTACACTGAAGTTTCAGTCCTAGTAATTTCCCTGTATTCAAATTCATAGCATCCTATACCTTAAATAATGTTTGCAAAGCTAAATAAACAAGACAAAATCATTAGTGAGAAAATTTTACAAATATTTGATGTAAGTTTCAATTAATTTTTTCTTGTTCTCCTTTCATTAATATTTCAGTTACTTTGTGTAGAGGAACAGCCATTCTCAATGATCACATTTTTCAGTATTTGTACTAGAAATTTTTGGGTACTTATTCAGGAAGACCTCACTCTCTATGGCTCTTTGTAGCAGGAGTATTTTAACTATAATTACAGTCAAAGCATACCTCCAATTAAAACTCGTTCTTCTAAAAATCTTTTTTACTTAATATCTATTTATTTTAGAATTTTGCACTAATCTTTAATTGTGAGGTTATTGTTGTTTATTTTATCTGTGAAATTTTTTAGTTAAATTTACAATATGTTAGTTTTTGGGGGTTTTTTTAACAGTCACACAACTTTCCTTTGACCATTGTTTTCCTAAATAACAGGGAATTTGACTAGATGAGTTTTCATTTAGACAAGAAGACTTGTAGAGGTTAATATTCACATCTCTGCAGGAGGTAAAAATGCTACCAGTGAAATCAGATGGGGTAATGATCACCTTAAATATGTAAATGGATGCAGGTTTTAGAGTATCTGTATTGTGTTTAACCATTTGGTTCTGAAACAACAGTTAAATCCTGTCCTGAATACCTAGATATTACTATACACTCTTTGTTTATTTCTCCTACTTCTGTTCTGTAGATTAATCTTTTGTTTCTATGTCTTAATTTGGTGTAATAAATTAAGTCAAAATTAATATTAAAAATAGTTTTATTCCAAAATATGGTGTATATGTGATATAATCATTGCTCCCATTATTATAAGGGCATGGAAAAAGAAAAGGAATTTTCTTTTTGTAAAGATAAATTTTTCAGGAGTTTACATTTAAAAATAGCAACAAAAACATTCACTGCCTTCTTTAGATTGCAGGATCAGCTCTGTTACCATTGTACCCTGTCAGTCTATTTATTCTTCAGTAAGAAAAGGAAAAGCACTGATGGGAACCGACATTAAATTAGAAAGGGAACAGATATGGTGAAGATGCTGACAAACACCAGCATATAGAGAATAAATAAATACTTAATGAACCAAATCTGCCATCTCCAATTACTGCCCTTTCTCTCTTGACCCTGTGTCTTCACAAATTCCCATGGGATCAGGTTTTTACATGAAAAGAAATGACAACAAATAACACCAATTGCCTGATATTGAAATATATTTGAGGGGTTGTTTACTTAACAAAGTAGCTAAAAATAGCTTGAAACCTTAACACTTAAAAAGTTTCACTAAAATAAAGCAGGGCTGTGCTTAACAATGGGCTACCAAGAGCTGCTCAGGTACTGCATACGTGGATGGATGCCACAACACTGCAGCAGTATGGTTGCCTACAGTTGTTGTAAGAAAGAGATATAAAGAACTTGTAACCTTTTCTCCTTGTAGTTAACCAGGTGGAGATCTTTGCAGTTATGGTATAGGAGTAGGGTTAAAATTTATGAATGTCCTAAAAGACACTGTTACAAATTTCTTATGACATGTCCATGTCTCATACATGGTGCATAGGTGAGTCCAAGCAAGCAGTGAACTGTTATTACTGAGTTTAGCAGCCTTCATTCAGGAGATTTTCTCTAACCTGCTTACTGTCTGAGAAGCCCTACCTACTTTAAATAGCAGGCAAGAATCCTTTGAAAAGGACTAAACCTTTTGACTAAATCTGGTCAAACATGGCTGCTTTGTTGTTTGGACTACAAAAAAGCACAAAAAAAGCTGACAACAAGAAATCCCTGCTCCTAGACCTCTTGACAAATGTATCAAGGCTCCTAATAGAGAAAAATTCTCAAGTGCCTGGATATATCTTATTACTGAAGCCACATCACTCTAAAGTTACTAATGAAAAAATAACAGTCACAAAAATGAGGACCAAAAGAAGATTTACAGCTCATATTCAATATTAAGGGGAACATTGAGGACACTGAAGTTATCTGAAGGACAAAGAAGTAGTTTGTGCCATTTCTCTAGAATGTACAGTATTTCAAAAGGAAATTACTCTTCTGGAGTGAAAAGAGAAATATTTATTTATGTAAACCTGAGGAGTGTTTCTGACTTTCAGTCCTGGCTTCAAAAGTGTGTGACTGAAGCCCTAAATATGCAGAGTTTCAGACAGATACGCAACCTCCTTTGGCCTTTTTGATTTAAAGTTGTTTAAGCCTCTGTTGCAGTTAACAAGGTGTTTGTTCTTATCCTCATTTCTAGGTACCTCATTCAATTCACGGTCTGCACAAGAAAATGCAGTGGAAGCTGATTTTCAGGAAATGTTTGGACCATCTGTTTTTATGCATAAAGACTACTTGAATAAAGTAGATAAAGGACACTGAAAATATTAAAAGAATCTTAGAATAATAACAAGGCAAGAATTGCAATTTCTAAAAAAAAAAAATAAATTTAAGATTCTGTAAACTAAACATAGCACTGCGGTTGCTGTGTAAACATTGCAAGTAAAACTGGAAACTTTGGGGAAAAATGTCACATATGGGAAAAATATGGACTAATATGTAATTACATAATTAAAACAACTGTTACCCACATTGTATAGAGTTTGACTTATGACACAACTGATATAAATACATAACAAAGATGTTTTGTTTTGCATGAAGCACTTCTGTTAAGCATCCTTTCTTTACCAAATCATCTCAGTTTTTTGTAGAAATGTTGACAATGGCAAAGGTTCTGAAGCATTTTTATGTTCACAGACAAACCGATACTGTGCTCTGATTTTGGTCTAAAACTATATTGCATCTTTATTCAGAAGGGACAGAATGTAAGGTCTCATAAGAGCCATTGAAAAATTTTATATTTAAAAAAATAATTTTAAGGTAATGATAATTTTAAGGTAATGATAATTTTAAGGTAGTCTTGTATATTAGTGCATGCATACATATTTGCGTAAATTGTTTAACCTATGTCCATCTTATTGAGGCTTCATTGTGTCTCTGAATCAGCTGAGTCTTGTGCAAGAACCATCTCTGTTCACATATTTGCATGTGGCTGAATTCACTGTTGACATTCAATAATTATAATGAGCTGTCAGAAACTGTTTAGACAGGAAGGGTATGACTGATTTTCCTCCTTTGCATCTTTTCGTTACAGGCTCTTGGTGAGGAGAAGAAATCTGACTGCTTGCTTGGCTGCCCAACTAAGTTGCCCTAGGGTACACTGAAAAACAGCTCAAAGCCTTTTAGTGGTTCAGGCAAAATTTGGTTTCGAGGTGACAGCAAAATGAATTTAAGGAGAAACTGGGGTCTATCAATATTTTGACATGTTGATGATAGAAGGGAGAGGTTTGCCAAGGCCTAGGGTTGTTTTGTAGCAGGTCATGAATGAGAAAGGGAGTATGAAAGTTAGAAGAGTTTCCTGGGAATGAAGGTGCAACTAGAGTGCTAGGAACAATTAATAAGGCTTCCACAGTCCTGTAGCTTATGGAAAGAAATCTCTTTTACCCCCTTTCTTTAGACTTTTTAACACCTTTTGACCCTTCCCCCTTCTTGGTTCTTTCCTGGGAATATGAAGCAGAGCTACTCCATTGGCCTGTTTTACCTCCTAGCTGAGTAGATGATCCCCATCCATAACACAGACACCCATTTCACTCATTATATCTCATTTCCCCATGAGCATTCCCCCCCTATTTCCCTAGGAGCTGCCTTCCTTCAGGACACCTGCTTCTTCTGCAACAGCCCCAACACACTTGTCTGTGGCCAAGAAGCAAGAAATGGAAGAACTGCATGAATGGCACAGTGGGGGCTGGGCAGAGAGAAAGAACTAGGGAATGAAGGTTTGTCTCTTCCCAAGGCTTGTAGGCATGGAGGAGGTGCAATAAGCCACACCACATGTCATCAAATTTTTCTTAATGAAAAAAAGAAGAGAAATCTCTCAGAGGACATGTTGGTCATGTAGGTATCTCAGAGGGAATAGGAAAAAATGAGGAGTTTGCAGGTCTGTATTACTTTTAGAACTGATCTTTAAAAGCAAATGCTTTTATCACATGTAATACTGAGCTTTCCTGTTAGGTATGCATGGAAAATCATGGCATTGTGATAAAAGGAAATGACTAATTGTTGTTTGAATATATTCAAATATGCTATGCATGATCAATTTAATTTCTACAACACTTTAGAGTACTTACAAAGAAAGGCTGAGCTTTGAAAGTAGTCAGTGCCATTTAAAGTAGATTGCATAAAAGTACATGAAATGAGAATTAGACAATTAAGACACTAGGTTGCTTAATCAGTAGTTCAGCATTTTTGTCACTGGAATTATAACATGGTAAAAAGTGTCTGCCTCTATGTCAGTACTAACACACAGGTCATTTGTTTCTCCCTCCATATCTTTTTTTTTTTTTTTGTCCTGTGTCTGCACTGAGAAAGCATAATTTAATTGGCATTATACCTACTTTGAAATGGAGTTTTGACTAATAACAATTATCTATGTATAGAAGTGTAAAAGCAATGTTTATAATTAAGCTTTCCTAATATTTTTCATCATTAATGATATTTACCACCAAACACAAGACAAACTAGGAACTTAAGGGAGGCGTTTAGGAGCAGGAAACCCATGAAGGAACATTCATTACAAAGTTATCACCTTTGTGCATTGCAAAGTATTGGAAGGCAAGCAAGTATTCCAGAAAAGTGCCACTGTAATTATTTTTAATTATTATTTCTTTTACGTCTATATTGGCCACCATAAGAGGCAAAAAAATAATTTAGATAGACCTTGTTTCTAACACAGCAGGATTCTATTTTTATGTTATGTCTTTATTTTATGGATGTTTTTTATGTGTGCACATACTTGCTTTTCTAGGAGGGAGGAATAGAGGCAGTATCTATTGTGTTTACAGTAAGCCTGTAAAGCTTTGTATCCCCTAGGGTAAAGAAGTACTTTTTCTTTGTCACTTGTCTGTATAATAAGCTGTGTAAGATATAATTTAAAATTCCCTTTTTTTTTTTAATTTCCATAAAATAAAGTCATCCAACAGTAGCCTGAAAGAGCGGAAAGCTAGGGCATCCTACACTTTCAAAATTTTACCCTTAATTATCCTTATCTTTAGTCATATGATAATGTTTTTGTTACATGATAACTGGTGTTCCAGTCAGTTGCAGATGTGCCATTTCTAGTGCCTTAGTACCCAAATAGCTGTGTATAGTATAATTTGGGTGATTTTCAGTCTTGTAGGCAGTAGGAAGCTTTCCTCAATGAATAGTGGAGAGATGGGATACCCCAGGATGCTTTGCTAGGTCAGAGCCTGGCACATTTGTTAAAGAAAGATAACTCAGAAAACTTATTTGACTTATTCCATTTAAGCACCTGACCAAGCCACCTAAGTTAATTGCCGGGGTTTACTTGGTTCTCTTTGCAGTCAGTGATGGTGCAGGACTAAAATGTTATCACTAAATACTTTAAAATTAGGTAAGATGTGTTTGAATTTGTATTTGCACTTGAGTACATACTGCTAAATTAGCTAATGCAAATCCTTCCCACTTCTTGCCTGACTGCATACTAAAAGCACAGCATATCATCCCCTATTCTTTTTCCCTCCATGAGATTTCTACTGAAATTACATGTCAAAATAATTAATGATGTTCACGATGGTAAAAAGGAAATATCTGGTATGAAGTCTTAGAAAAATGTGAAGATTTAGATGTATGAAGAAGAAAATAAGAATAGCCCAAACAACTGCTTCCTGCACCTGGGAAGGAGTATGATTGCTGGATCAGCAGGCAAACACAGGGAGACCTAACTAATAAAAAAAGTAGTTTTTCCTCAGAAATTTTGCAAGTTCCTTAAGGCATACACAATATATATGTTTATAAAGGCAGGGTTTATGATTGGAAACAACCAGTGAGAGGTACATAATTCAGTGTCTGGAGAACAAAAAATATAAGTCAGTCAGAATCCATATTCAAACATTTACGCTAGTGGAGATGAAGGAACTTTTAGACCTTTTCATGCTTGTGGGGTTACAGCTAGAAAGCAGAAGTGAGAGCACTGCTGAACTCGTGTCAGAAGTGAATGCAACAACGCTGCTAGGCCGCAAACCATGGCAAGCGGTGCAGCCTATCATGAAATAGGGAGTTAGGGAGTGTAAGGGGAAAAGCATGTTTGGTATGTACCTGCACTGGGTAGGTACTGTATTCTATTGTGTTTGAAACGGTTTGAAACAGTTAGCTTTTAGTTTTGTTGTTAAGAAACATAGATACAGTTGTTACCGTGATTATTGCTTATATAAGGATCTATTTTTAGATACTGCTGAAAAGGTATACTTTGCTCTGTATCAATAAAATCGGCTTTTTGCATCCAATGCAATCTGTCCCGTCTCTTCCATCATCGTCCGCCGCGTGCCACGCGATGCGCGACACATGCTCCTCATCAGGAAGGATAGACTTAGGTATGACACATTCCTATTCTGCACGTTTATTAGCGTTTGCAAACACATTCCCAGCACGAAGCTACAATAAGCATACAGACTGATGATTCATGCTCCCTGCCTATCCCTGAGATTTTCTCCTGTCAGCTGCTCTGTTTAGCCACAGTGGTCTCCTACATGACAAGCTGGGTCAGATGGGATGGTAGCATTGTTCCCCTAGCTTTAGCTTATCTCAGCTAATGTGCTTTCCAGAAGTTTAGTTTAGTTTAATTGAGTTAACTCAATTAGTTCTCAGTTCTCATTTGGAAACCCAGGGTTTCCAAATGCATTTTATGTAGATGTACATTTTTGTGTTTCTCTTTAGGTATTAGCTTTCGCTTCAGAAAAATATAATGGCACAGAATTACACTGCATGACAATATGTAAAAAAAATAAACTAATAAAAAATCAGATATTTCAAAAGAAGGACTGTAGCAGTGTGAAGGCATATGAAACTACTGAATTTTAGTTCATGGACTCACTGAGAAATTGAGGTTGGAAAGGATTTACGGAAATCATCTGGCTCAAACACTCTGCTCTAGGAGAGCCAATTTCCCAGGATCATGTTGAGACAGCTTTTGAACATCTCCAAGGATGGAAACGCAACAGCCTTCTTGGGCATTCTGCTGCAATGTTTAGTTACCCTCAAAGTAAAAAATGTTCTGATATCAGAGGGAACAGTCCAGAGCAAGACACAGGACCCTGGATGTGCCCTCACCAGTGCTGGACAGAGGGGAAGGACTACTCCCCCCACTAAACCTGGTGGTGAAATTTCTCCTAATGCAGTACAGATACCATTAATTTTCATCACTGTAAAGGCACATTACTGGCTTATGGACAACGTGCCATTCAGTCGCCAGCATACACTGATGCAACTGTTGAATTTTAGTTGCTAAAAATGAATATATATCTTCTGAAATATTCTGCAGTTTTTTACAGAAATGTCTTCAGTGCTATTATACATCAACTTTTAAAATCCTTTTTAAATACATGCAATTGCAAGTTGAAATTAATTTAATAGAACCACTAAAATGATAAACCTTTTACAGAAATTAAATACCCTTCCTAACATCACAAGTAAACTCTTATACAAAGTTCCAATGTTTTATATTTCCATATGCAATGTATAAAAGCAGACAAAAGCAAATGAATTCTAATACTTACTATCTGTAGATCTTAATGCGTGGAATCTTTCCTTTCTTGTATCATTCTAAGATAATGATGCTACAGGCTTTTGAAGAACTTAGAGAATCAGTTGAAGATGTGTCCCTTGCTGCAGGCATACACTTAATATACTTTAAAAAGTAATGGTTTATACCTTAAATCTTGTGATCAGTTTTATTTGGATGTGATCCTTACTCTGAAAATTCTTTTTCTTTTTTTTCATTATTATTAGTCTTTCAGAAAACATATGCTGAATTCATTAACTAGTCCTGACTAGCAAGTGTAATTTTTGCTGATCCTACCTTGTGCCCATTATTTGACAGTGTATTTTTCTTTCATGATTCTAGAGAAGGAATTCTGATCTAATTATCTTGGCTCTCTCTACAGTAGAGAAACAAAGAGATGTGGTGCAATTCAGTGGTGCAATTCAACCATTTAAAGGTAGATGTCAAAAACTTTCCTAAGCTAATCAGAACAAGACTGCAGTGACTACTGGATTTCTAGGTGTTTAGATTGCAGATATTAAAAAGTTAGGAAGTGTGAGTTGCACTCTGAATACAAGATGAAAAATTTATCTCAATTCTTTCCACTCAAGAATATGAGATTCAGTCTTTAATAGCAAAATCGTATATATAAGTTTTGCACTTGTGGTACTTCAAAAGCATGGCCCTGGCCCTTCATTTTTGTAATGTGTCTCTATTGGTGAAAACTTGTCAAGAGCTGAAGCCTGGTTAGTCTACAGTTGGCAGAAAGTTTGACAAAAGACTCTACGAGGTGCAGTGCTAAGAAATAACTAGAATATTTCTAAATAACAGAGAACAGGAAAGAAAAGCAAAAAGCGTGTGTTTCATTAGAAGAGTCCACTGATACATAGTAACAGTTTGCCTACTCAAGAGGGGCTGAGCTTTCTTCATCTTCTCTTACTTAGACACTGAGTTTTAAGACATTCTAATTAGACTCCTGGCATGGCACATGAAAGCCTCCCTCTGTCCTTCAGTTCTAGGCTCGTTGCTGCTCCTACCAGCTGTGCAGCAAAGAACATATATTAAAACACAGAGAGTGCTCATAATAGCAGAGAACAGGCCGTTCTTCCCTCTGGGAGCAGCTTGGCTGTAGAGATGAATGCATTTTTCTAGAAGAGAAAAGAACTGTAACCAATGCCAGTCCATGCTTTCCTTTGATCACAAAGCAGTAACTACAGATCAGAAGAGCTTTGTGCAAGGATTGCAGCCACAGATCACAACTTCCATACAACAGTCAGTTAATGAGAGTAATTTAGCCTACATGAAAGTTGGTGTGTCTGGACTAGGATAAGCTTTGTCATTAATTACATGACTGCCCACATGGCCAATAAAAGACACTGTCTACAAATAAAACATGCACAAAATGAGGTAGAATTCTGACTTCCATCTCTCAGTGCCTTTTCTTCATCGTGAGGAAAAATGACACATCACAGAGCAGATGGAGTTTTTCACAATAAACAGGGAGGGTAGGATGACATTGAAGTAGAATAGACGTATAGAGGAAGAAGCCATAACACGTTCTGTGCATCCCAATATATATGGGAAAAACATTTTCCCCCTGATCCCTTCATGTGAATTTGCTGGCACCTCAGCTGGGCTGAACACCTGGAACCCTATAAAGCTTTTGTCCCTAATGACAGTATCACTGTTGTCTGCCTCGGACCTATTAAGAACCTATGTTTACACTGCAACATTGCAATCTATTACAAAAATGCAAGTGTGTGGGGGTGTGTTTATTTTGTTATTTTTGTTGAGGTTTTTTTCTGAGAAGTTAAACCAGATGTAAAAATATGGAGGAATTTCCATGTTGCAGGCTTTTTCTTCCAGCAAAATACCTGGGGTCATCTTCCAAAAATATTGTTCTGCAAAATACATTTTTTATATGCTTGGTACTAGAGCCTAACATATTATGATTGTGTAAACCATGCTTAGTCCCTGAGGAATGTTCATGTGTTACCATAATTCTACACATGTGCCCCTGGTATTTTTCAGCTCAAGGTTTCAGTTTTAGCTAGGAATTTACCTTTTTTTTTTTTTTCCCCCTCTTTTTATTTTCCTCTTCATTCCTAGATATCATGACATAAAAAAGTGGAATTTCCAAGTGTTATGTATTTAACTTTTTCTGTGTTTTTGTACCATAGAAGGTAATGGTTATTTTCAAGATTCTTGAAAAAAAGTGTAAACTCTCCAGCATCACAAAAGGTTTTAATGTTTGATTAGGGAAAACCATCTCTAGATAGGCAAATAGTTTGAAAATTAAGTTTCTTAATAGGTAAACTACATATCTATTTATCCATATATCTGTATATCTCTATCTATCTATCTATCTGTAAAAACAAAACAAAACAAAATAGTCACAAGTTATTTTATCCCTATGCCTGCCAGGGTGTCTCAATATAGTTCTTGACATGGAACCTATTTTGATGGGTTTTGCACTAGGCTGCTTCTATGGATTCCTTGCTACTTCACTGT
The DNA here is from genome assembly GCA_036630365.1 of Acanthiza pusilla. Taxonomy (NCBI): domain Eukaryota; kingdom Metazoa; phylum Chordata; class Aves; order Passeriformes; family Acanthizidae; genus Acanthiza; species Acanthiza pusilla. Next base: position 29,998,162 of record JAXCHO010000018.1, read on the forward strand.
GAGTTGACAGGGACTCACTTAAAGCCGGACAGAAATCCACATGGTCAAATGAAATCTGTTGGAGATATACCTACTCTTGAGGCCACAAGATAAACATTAATTTCAACATCATAATGTTGGCTTCCTTTTCTTGTTTCAAAATGCTCACAGAAGGAAGTTTAAAGTTTTTGGTTTTTTTTTTTTTTTTAAAAAAGGTACTGAAATACCAGTGAGACGGCTGCATATTTGCCAGAAAGCAAAAATCAGACTATAGCTGTTTGGAAGCAGTAACATATAAAGCAAGAATGAAAAAAAAGTACCTTTATTAATCACATGCAATAGTTATAACAGTTAAAACGTTATGTTTAGATGAAGATATAAAGTTGCCTGGTGGATCCTTTTACAGGGTTACTTGCCAGTTTGTTAGGGACATGAATTTACTCTGTACTTAGCCTCAGGTTTACTGTTCACTGGGCTAACATTAACAGGAGGCATTGCAAGGTGACCTTTTCAGTCTCTTACAGTTTGCATCATTCTTGAGCAATTTAGTAAAGGAAGAGCATTAGCACTGGCCTTAGGAGAGATGAGCCAGCTCTACTTCTCCTCCCAGGTGAAGAGGATGTGGCTCTTTTTATGCCTCGGTATGACGGGATGAACTGAACAACAGCCTGACCTATGAGATACCATTTCCTACCACCTTATGAACCTTATGTTCCGGGTAAGAGATCTGAAAACTTGGAAGGAATCTGCCTGAGCTGCAAAGGGGATGCTGATTCCTCCTGAGTGAGGATGCCTGAAGCTCACTTACCATTCATTATCTTCCTAAGGATAGCTGCAGGACTCCCAGAAGCAGAAAAGCAAGCCTTCAAACACCCATGCAGGAGGCTAACAGGGAGTTCCAATCTTATTTGAGAAAAATCTGGCAATGGATGTTAATGGAACTAATCCTTGGACAGATTTTATAGGAAAGTAAGGAGATAAGTTACATGCCAGCACAGTGTAAATAGAGGAGCATAATGGTGACATGAATTAATGACATGTAATGAAGTGCTAAGCACTGCCATTACTGCTTCTTCCCAGCATGTCTTAAACAGCTGCAGCTGCTGCTGAAACAACTTGCAATAGAGCTTTTTTTTGGAAGAGTTTAGTAGAAATTGCACAGGGTTTTGCATTAAGCTGACAGTTTATAAATTCTATTTCAATTCCCCCATTATACAATATACACACTTCATTTTACTATTTGACAGTACATGTTCACTCAACTAAATCGCGCAGAATAAATCACCCTCTGTGTTCTCATGTCATAGCTCTGTATCAAGGGATAAATCACCACACTTTGAGGCTGCCTTGAATGAATAGAGAGTACCTGTCTGAAAACTATCTGCACACCAAAATAAGCCCAGAGCTCCTAGAGAACCTAAATTGATATAGCCCCATTTATGTGCAAATGATGGGAGATGAATTCCCACTGATAATATTAGTGTGATGCATTACCGAAAAAGAGAAGGAAAAGATAAAGTATCAGACTGTTATACGGTGTGATAGGAAGAAAGGGTACATTGCCTATATTCAGCTACTGGACTTTCTTTTTTCTTTTCTTTTTTTTTTTAATCTGGAAACAGAAACCAATCCTGTATTCCTACCCACTGTGCTGTGTAGGAAAGACTGGTTAATGTTTTCCAATTAGCTGATGCTTAAGTAGAATTAATACACTGTTCACATGGCTAAAAGAAATTAATTAAACCCAAGAGTAACAAATATTAATTGTTAAATTCTAAGGTAATGTAGGTAATTTTTAATTATTGTATATCAATTATGCAGTTGAAATGGAGATAATATCATTCTCTATAAACATTTCCAAACATCTGAGCATTTTAATTAGCTAATGGTTAATGTGATTAGTCCAAAATAGCATAGGAGAATAAAGATTTCAAATAATAGACCCGGGAATTAATAAATCAGAGAATTATGCATGTACAAAACCAAAAAACTTGTCCATTGTATTAGGAAAAAATAGTTGAGGGTATGTATTTATCCATTTCTGTAATATGTTTTCTGATTTACACAATTATAGCATGACAGTGGCTACAGACCAACAAATCTGAATAAAGATGTTGAATACCAGAACTATGCTTTATTTCTTTACATTTAAAGTTTTATGTTTCAACACAATCTCATAAATTATCCATTTTTAATCACTTTTAACTGTATAGTGAAACACACTGAAGATAACCAGATAAAAACTTCTCAGAAAGTTTCTAAAATGTGCATTGGGGTTTATATTAAACTTGCAGGACATGTGTACATACCACAAAGAATAGTTTTTTGGTTTGGCTTCAGAGTTAAAATCTAAACTTTATATATACAAGTTGAAAAAAAAAAATCTTTTTTGTTCAATTTAACAATAAAATATTATGCTTCAGTTCTTGTAAAAAAATATTTTAAAATCAATGTCAATGAAAATAAAGTAATAAAATAAAGTAATGAGTGAGTGAAAATTGTTTGTTTGTTGTTCTTTGTTTTGTTTTGGTTTTTTTTGCACACACACAAGCAATGATGTTTCCTGTAAATAAAGTGTTATTATTTTGATGAAAAATTTTGTTCTCATGTAAGGAACTACCCCTGCTTAATAAGGAGATGCCTGCAGTTTTGATACTCACATCTCCTCAAGACTCACTGTTAATTGATACTAGATGCTGCTACATGGAAATTTCCATGTTGATGATTCGGAGACAGCCTTCATCTTTATGCAGAAGAATTTAATCTGGAGTGCAAATCTATCAGTACACTACCTCTGCTTTGGCTTTATCTAAGTTGTTGAATTGTGGAAATGGTGCAATGAAATGCACCTTTTTATGGACAGTGACAGCTATTGTTTACTGGTTGCTGAATGTGAAAGGCTAAGACACTATTGTTTTAGGATGTTTTTGAAAGCCTGCTTCTTAATATATAGAGGGATTTAACTTTTTAGGTAGCATCACTTCCTTAGATACGAAAAAATCTATGCAAAGAAGTCTTGACACAATACTTCATAGCTCTGTGAGCAAGACACTTAGTGTCTAATGAAAAGCTCAGTCAACTGCCATGTTTCATTGTATCATATGCTTCTAGATGCTTTAACATGCTAGGTTCATAAATAAAAGAACTATATAGATACTCAGAATACAGTATTTTGAAATTCATCCTGACATAATACATATGTGTTCTCCTTTGTTCATACATTTTTTATCTACAGAATTGATTTTTGATAGGTCTGTGAATACAAAAGTAGGCTGGTAGTTAGGAATTCATGTATCCTTGTTCATAATGTGTTGGGGAGGAAGAAATAGGAAAATCTTAAAGAAATTATTACCTGGCAAAAGATGCTGAGAATATAGAAACCATAAGAGAGATTGAAATGAAGACAAGCTTTGAGATACCAAACCCCAGTTACTAAGTAACTAGGAAAACAATGGTATGGCCACTGAAGGTAAATTCCCTCCTTGATTAGACAATAGCCTCTGCTTACAGTCAGGTCCAGGGTCACAGCAGACCCTACCAACTTAGCAGAGGGTCCAAAAAGCAGTTTTAAGAGTTTAAAATATAACACCATATGGTAATACAAGGATGCTCATAGGCTGTATGTAAATGTTATAGAATTTGTATCTTGTCCTAGATTGGTTAGTGAAAATTAGAATATTCAGCACAGAACATGATTTTTTGTATTGCAAACTGAAACCACGGTACCCTTACCCTTTTCCCCCATTCCCATTCCACATTCCCAATTCCTGTATCCAGTACCTCTCTCTCTCTCTCACCTCTCTGACCTGCTCTGGGCCGCGCCTGGCAGTCCATAGCAGGTCTCTTACCCCCACGCGCTTTATCATAATAAACCCCATGCTCAAAGACCAGACTCCAGAGATCTCTGTCTCCGTCCAAACCGCATCCACACACCGCAGAAGCCATCCAACAGGTGCAAGATTTCTACAATAATGTAAACCAGACTTTCTGCATTTTTAAACATTGCTTTTTTGGTGGCATACAGATCCAGTATGGACTACCTTACCCTGCAGTTCTATACAGAGGTGGGATACATTCCCCAGAACAGTCATGCTGAGATTTCAGGTTGTGTACCAGGACTACAGTACTGGCTCAAGATTGTCAGCAAGAAGATCTTTTTCCCTCCCTCCGTCCCTCTCTCCCATACTCCTTCCTTCCCTTCTTTCCTCCCTCCCTCCTTCCCCATTCTGCACTTCATTGCTGTTGTTGAAGCCTTGCTATGATCATTGTACTACTTGCATCCTTTGTACAGCACTGAGGTCCTGTGAAAGACAGGAAATGCTTATTTATTCATAATTACATTTCCCTTGCAACAGACTCTGCTAGATTAGATGAAGAAGATGGGGAGAGGGCAACTGATCCTCTCATTTTCTATGATGCAATGTTTAGTGTTGTCAGCTGGATGCTGCAGTGTAATACATATTCTTTCAGGATGTCTGTCACTAGAGTATGTAAGAACATCCCAAAAGCTCAGTTGACATTTCTCATACACTGTATGTTTTCTTACTTTGTAGTGAGAGGGAAACAGGTGAGCAGAGTTCTTTGTTTTGGTATGAGTCTGTCAATATTTGTTTGGAATTTCTTTGCTCCTGAGTGCTCAATACATTGCCATGTAGTTTAATAACAGGTTACAAAGCCTTTAGAAATGCACTGCATACTTGAAGGAGAATGCTCTAGGATTTAGTTTAAGTGTATGTCTCACAACCTTAGCTCACTGTGTGAGAGGAGCTACCCTTTTTGTAGAGAAACCTTTAACAATGTGGCAAGCCCGGGCTGGCCGTACAAACAGGTCCTCTTAGTGCTTCTGATTAGGACACATCCTTATGGCTCAAAGCAATGCCCCTCTTCCTTGATTCCTATCTGATCTTCTGGTCTGGTTTCAACTATAGTTAGAGCAAGAAAAAGAAAGTCCCTCAATTATTTTCTTTCAGGAAATGGAATTTCATCAAAACAGAGGTGCTGGGGAGGCCTTGACAGGCTTTCACAGTGAGACTGCTAGTCCTAGTCAGTGCTGAAGTGTCTCTTCTGGTGCACTGGAGTTGTCACTACCCTGAATATGTAATAGATCTACAACAAGCAGGGAAAAGAAAAACAGCCCATCACATTTTCAGTTTCTTTTTTTTTAGTTTCAAAACCAAGATCTTGAAAAATCACTTTTTCTGACTTCAGATTCAGTTTAAATGGAGTTCCTCTTTTAAACCTGTTTGACTTCTTAACTCTAGGGTTTTTTTTTAAACCTTGGAACCACACCTTGTTTTATCAGTTAGAAAAACACAAAAATAAATAACTTTAAAAAGATATGATTGAAGTATTTTCCATCACTGTGTACTTAGTTTCTTGGGTTTGTTTCATACTTCTGTATTTATCCTCTATCAAGCAATAAAGAAGAGAAAAGAACCACCTTTTCCTTCTGTGTACTGCTGACACTTTGTGCAGTCAGTAAAATTTACCAGAATTCTCTCAACATTGTTAAATTCTCAGAAAAAAAATATAAAGTTGAGAAGGGGAGTATCACTACCCAGAACATATTCTGAGGGAAAAAACCAGAAAGGCCATCAAGGGTTATGTGCACATTTAACTTTCAATCTTTCTTTGTGAAATCTTTTCCTTTAATCACAATTCCAGATAACTCTGATGTAACTACAAAGGGTGAGATCTGGGCTTGTCCTCACCACATCCTGTGTGTTGATAGTGACCAGCAATGCCCAGGAACATGCAAATTCTAAAGTGACCTGCATGAAAAAATTAATAAAAATATAATAATTACAGATTTAATAACAACGGTTAAATTTAAAATTTAACTAGGACTAAAAAAAAATTTTAAAACCCCAAAACAAACAAACAAACAAAAAAAACCTAACTCAAAGGATTCTTATATGAACTCACCTACATATTTGCATGCTTATTTGATAAATAGTATAAAACTATTGCCCTGCCCATGGTACTTTACACTGTGAAAGGTTTTGCAGATGATGTGAAGGGAAAGGTATTCAACTGCTTATGTGTCATATAATCACATCATATGACATTGGTTTACATTGTTGTTGTTATTGTGAAGTTGCACTGTAGTTGTCTTACACCCTTAAATATTATCTTGTTGCAATTATACTGAGGTAGGTGTACCTACTCTAAAAAATCAGTCCATTTAAAGATTAGCTAAGCTATTGTTTCAGCAACTCAGTGTCTTGGTTCTGAGTTTTTCCTTGATCAAATGGTTTCTTGTATATATGGGTATGGCAAATGTAACTTCTAGGTCCCTTTTCTTGTCTAATTTTTTTTTTATATTATCTAAGATACAGGGCCTCCAACTAACGCTTTGAGGGCTTATGTGATACAAAATACTTTCAAAGGTGAAATGTCCAAGGAGAGAAAAGTACTTTTCTTCTACACAAACATTATTTATTTAAAAATTCAAATAAAAGGTAAGCTGATTTTTAGATATGAGATTAGAGTTAATGTACATCTGTCACCAGGAAAGTCCTGCAAACATTTTTCCTCTAATACAGAAAAAATAAGTCTTTGATTAATGTGTGAATAGTCAAAATAATTTTCAATCCTTTCTAAACACCACAGGAAAGAAATTAAGACTTCTAAGAGTCACTCCCTCTTAACAATGTTTAAGTCTTCTTCTGCTTCCTGTATTTTAATCACATTAAGTTCTTTCTTGTTAGAAGAAATGTACTGATTTCTGGGCAAGTTATCACACAGAGAAGACTTTCCACCTCATCTTTCATAGTTTGTTTATATCTGATGTGAAAAGTACCCTTTCCTGTAGTGGATTTTTCTATTTCAACCATTTAGTATAATTTTGAGAGTTCTGGTCTTTAACTGGTACATTCAGCATACTTTTAAAAACAACATTTGTAAGAGTTTTTTTTTTTTTTTTTTTAAAGCATTGACAATGTGAGCACAGTTAAATCAGTACTTTTGAGAATACCATTCTGGTAGAATTGTTCTATATAATACCTTGTCTCTAATATTGTCTAATACCAGATGTTACTGGCTACCGTGGAATAGGCTGAACTATACAATTCCTCAGGGCTTACCTATGTTGTTTTTTCTTTCTTTTTAATTGGGTAGATTTTATTTTACTGTTTTTCTTTTTTTTTCCCCGTGAACTTGTTTACTGCTTTTAGAACCATACTACAACTGCTGTAACTTATGACATGCAGCAATATGATCTGACAGATCATGACATGCATTGTAATTAAATAACCAGATCTCCCCCTTTATTCCAGCACCTGTGTTCATACAGTCCTATGCTATAGATGCATCATTTTGCACTAGGGAACATGAGAGAAAAGAGATATTCTGAGATCCCTAAAACTGCACTTTGTTTGGAGGCTCCCTCCTGTTCACAGACATTAACTTTTAAAATCCAACAAGAAATAACCTTAGAAAAATTGACTTCAAAGTCTCCAGGTGCAATAACAACTTTTCTTGCTATAACAGTTTTTAGATTTCCTTCACCATCTCCACTGTGAGTGACACAGCAGGTATCTCTTTTTGTTCTCTGAAACACACATGAATGCCTACCCACCGGCAGACAAAAGGACCTCAAATCATAACTAACACATTTGTGCTCATTTTAAAAAAAAAAAAATCAAATGATCAGGCCCAGGTTTTTCTATAGAAACCTGAGGACATAAAAATTCAAAACGGTAATTCAGAGGAAATGCTGGGCATATTTTCATACAAAAGGAAGTGTGGTGTACCTTAATCAAGCCAATCCAGAATAAGATCAGATCATGAGAAAGAGAAAATTTTGTATGGCTTTCCATGCATGGAGCAGACAGAATTTCTTGGAGAACCTAGACCTGTGACTGCTTCTTCCAGCCAGCCAATATTTGCAAGTCACAAAGCAATCTGGCTTTAACTGTGCTTTGCAGTAATTGCAGTAAATGGCCTTACAGTGCATTATAGAAATGTTCATTTTTGGTACATGTTTTACATTGCTCTGGTGTGAAACTTTCTTCGGATATTCATTTTCATCTCGTGATATAAGAATACCAATGTATTGTCATTCAAGGCTTCATGAGAACTGTGACTATCTCACTGGACCCAATACTGTTTGAGTTTCTCAGTCTAGTTATGGGCTTTCAATATTCTCAGCCAACATCCAGATGAAGCATAGTTTTGGACAACCCTGTTTTTCCCTACCTGGGTTTCATCCAGTTCTGAAAATGCACTTCTCCCATTTCCTGTTCTTAGTGCTGGCTCTTCCTAATTGTCAGTTAATTTTTTTCTGTCAAAATACAAGTTTTATCATTCACTTCATATTCCTTTTCAAAGCTCATTTGTGTGCTTATAATCTAAGTGGATCATACAATATGTTTTGCAAGGGATTTAGATCCGAATTGTGATATTTTAATGCATACAAAAAGTGGGTTGTCAGGTACTAAGCCCCTTGCTTAAATGTGAGATTTAATGTTTCTAATTAGAAAATTAAGAGAGCTAGTGTTATTTCTATCAGACTTTAAAATATTATGTCCTGCTTCTGAAGCTTCTGCATTACTAAATCATTCCTAAAATGCTCTCTATGACCAAGTATTTTTAATTACAATACAGTGCATATATTACTAGTATATATTATGCAGTATATTATATTTAAAATGTTTTGCCAATATGCAACCCCCTGTCAGTCTTAAGATTTTTCTGGTGTAAGAAGCAACAGTATTCTTCTGGTGTGCTTCTTGTTTCTGTTCACATTACCACAGGAGTGTATTTCTAGCTTGGTTGTGAAAAATCTATTTGTATATTTTTGAGGTTGGGTCTTAGGCTGGAATATTAATTTCCTGTGAAAAGCACATGTAATTTTTCCACATATTTTTACACTCAGCCAGGGGTTTGTAATCATCTGTCCCTGTCTGTTGTATGTCAAAACTAGCAAAAGTTTTTTTGGAGACTCAGAGGTCCCAATGATAATTCTGCAGACCCAGGTAGCCTTCAGTGAGAAACAGATAGAAAGGCCATGCTGGCGTACAGAAAGGAAATGAAATGTCTCTGGGTTTGTTGGCTGCTTTTTTTGAGCAAATGATGTTTTCTAATGACAGATGGCCATTACGTAGGAAGGTGTTTTTAGGGCAGGACTCCAGGTACATTCCATGATCACATAAAGCAGTATGTTATCATGGAAACATGATCATGAACAGTGTGGCCAGAAGTAATATTGTGAGAAAGACTGAGAGTGGTGGCTTTAGTTTACTGTCACACTTGGACCATCAAGATTACAGCAGACAGACAATTTCTAGAGTCATGTTCCTGTTAATTTTTAAAAATTCATGATCCCCAACTGCAAGAGATTTTTTTTCATCACTAAGTATGAGATTGAAAATCTATTGTTGCAGAGGTAATTACTCAGGTTTTCAAAGGAATTAATATGGCACTATTTTTTCTTGGTATATTGAAACAACAAATGTCAATGCTGTAATTGCAGAATTTGATAACTCACCCAAACTGCTGTAGAACTTTAAATTACCACACTCACCCTGCTGTCTGCTGGTAGCTCAGAAGGTAATGGCTTTCTTGCTGCACATAAGCAACACAGTATGGCCACAGGAATAAGAGAGTGTATGTTCAAAGGGGAAAAAATGGATTGAGCATGGCATTAAAGAAAAGCTTCTTGTAAAGGCTGGATACTAAGCAATGTAAGATAAATTCCTGATAATTCTGAGCTCTCTCAGAATTTCTGGCCTTCAAGTTCATTTATAGAATCAGCTTTCCTATTATCTTAAAAAGAAGAATGGAAAAAAAAGAACACTCAGCATACTTGTAGATAATATTTCATTTAATATATTTCATAAATGAAAAATCCCTCTTAATCTACATTTATGTTGCATGGACTAGTAACAGAGTAGTTTGAGGTCATGAACTCAGGATTCCAGTTATCTGTGTAGACATAAGGACCCATTAACAGAAATTACTTCTAAGTCCAATTGGCTTAATTTATTAAAGCAGCAAAGATGCAGTACCTATAAGGATTAAATACTCTTGCATAGATCACAAAAGGTTCATTCTTGCTGAAATGAGATGAGAAACCATCCTGGACAGCTTGAAGTGTCTTGTCTTAAGTCATCTTTTAACAAAGGCACATGCAGATAAATTCACCGACTATTCTGCAAACTATTTGGGGTCAGAACATTAAAACACTGGGCAGAGTAATTGCATATCCTGAAAATATCTTTTCAAAATAATAATTTAAGAATAATATCAGTTGCCTTTTTCTTAAGAAAGGCAAATGTAGCAAAGGGCAAACTAAAATTCTATCTTGTTTGTTTGTCTGTATGTGAGAGTTAAACCCTTCATTGTATTGACTGAATAGAGAGCTTTATCAATACTTCTCTCAAGATAGCCACATACTTGGTGAAACTGCCTGAATCAGTAAAAGTAGAAAGTCCTGCTTTTTTATTATTATCAGCTTATTGACCTGTGGATTTGTAAGAATGATTTAATAGCCTGCTGAAAAATCCATGGCCAAATAATCATGGGTAGACTGTTGTTGTAATGTGAGGGACAAGGGGTGGAGTGTGTGATAATTGTCCACTTTTGTTGCCATTGTGATGATTTTCTTTTGACTTTGGTGGTGGGAAATTTGAGTGTAAATTTGTGGGCAAAATTTGTGTGTCCAGTTCTGGGCTTCTCAGTACAAGAGAGACACAGAGCTCCTGAAGCTAGTCCAGGAGAGGCCAACAAAGATGATTAAGGGACTGGAGCATCTCTTAAAATGATAGCCTGGGGGAGCTGGGTCTGTTCAGCCTCAAGAAGAATGACTGAAAGGGGACTCATCAATGTCTGTGAGTATCTGAAGGGAGGGAATCAAGAGGATGGAGCCAGGCACTTCCTGGTGATGTCAAGAAATAAGACAAGATGCAGTGGTCAGAAACAGGAACACAGGAAGCTCTGCCTAAACAGGAAGAAGAACTTCTTTACTGTGCAGGTGACCAAGCGCTGGAACAGATAACCCAGAAAGGTTGTGGAGTCTCCCTCAATGGAGGTATTCAAGAACATCCAGGACACAACTGTGGTCCATGTGCTCTAGGATGACCCTGCTTGAGCAGGGAGGTTGGATCAGATGAATTATTGTGGTCCCTTCCAAACTGACCCATTCAGCAATTCAGTAATTATTGATACAAGGTGAAGTCTGTGAAATGATGTGCGCTGTGTGGGATGTTCTTCCATTAAAAATAAAAGGATAAATTTGATCCATTTTCTGTGAAAGTTCTCATAGTGGAATCATAGTTGAAGCAGAAAATTCAGATAAATTAAGTTGCCTTTCTTTCTTTCTTTCTTTCTTTCTTTCTTTCTTTCTTTCTTTCTTTCTCTCTCTCTCTCTCTCTCTCTTTCTCTCCCTTCCTTCCTTCCTTCCTTCCTTCCTTCCTTCCTTCCTTCCTTCCTTCCTTCCTTCCTTCCTTCCTTCCTTCCTTCCTTCCTTCCTTCCTTCCTTCCTTCCTTCCTTCCTTCCTTCCTTCCTTCCTTCCTTCCTTCCTTCCACACCCTTCCTTCCTTCCACACCATTCCTTCCTTCCTTCCTCACCATTCCTTCCTTCCGCACCATTCCTTCCGCACCATTCCTTCCTTCCTTCCTTCCTTCCGCACCATTCCTTCCTTCCGCACCATTCCTTCCTTCCTGTCTTTCTTTCCTGTCTTTCTATCCTGTCTTCCTTTCCTGTCTTTCTTTCTTTCCTGTCTTTCTTTCTTTCTTTCTGGGTGATCTTTAAGATCACTTCCAACACCAGCTGTTCAATGATTCTGTGGTTCTATGACATACAGATGTTCTGGATATATTGTCTTCCTTGTTGTATGTCATGTTTCTTAAATTCCAAAGAGAAAAATATCTTATTGAATGCCATATTAACTGATTAATTATGTTTCTCTTCCTGAAATGGTGGTCTAGTCTGGCTGGAGTTTAACAGATGCATAAATTCTCATAGTATACTCTCAAAATGAAGATGTATCTGTTAATGAATAGGAAATCTATTTTTGAAAAACAAATATAAAGATCCCTTTTCATTCCTTGAGTGGTGGCACTATTCATATGAGATTATTTACTGTATCTTGTAGACTCAACATTTTTGAATTTCTGTGCAGGATCTCTCTATATTAAATATAGTAAATTCACCTAGAATGTCAGAATCATATGACATATTGTATGTTCTAAGCCAACAAAATGAAAAAAAGAAGCCAAGGAGCAAGATAAATTTTATCAGTTGGCATTACTATATTAGATCAGAAGTAATGGGATTCCACATCTTCATCAGGAATTTTCATTGTATAAATCCTCTCTTCCTGGGCCAGGTTGCTTGCTAAAGTAGGGACACCCTAGGAGAGCTCAGGTCAGCTAGTAGAGATGGAGGCAGTGTTATTATACAGAGTCTCTCTGGCTATCTCTGAAATGCCTTTGCAGAGACATCTACTAATTAAAGAGTGAAGAAATGGTTCATCTTGCTGTTAGTGTCTTTACTAATGGTATTTCTTACACAGATGGCAAAATACGATTAAATGTCAAAGGTCATATTACAATAAAATGGTGGTTATTAAGTTCTCATGTATTTTCCAAAAGTATTTTCACATTCGTGAAGGGTTGCAAAAAATCCACTTGTTTTTGTTGGAATAGATATAATTATGAAGACATTCCTAGTACCAAAAAACACAAAAAAAATCAGAGCAAAGTCTAAGTCTTAGAAATCTGTTCCAACTTGTTTGCAGACTATACCTATTTCTATAAATGAAGGTAACCTCATAAAGAGAACTGATATCATTAGTGGTAGAAAAGGAGCAAAAAAGGGCAAGACTTCAGGCTCTCAAATGTTTCATTATGTGAGAAATAAATGTGACCAAATTAAGTACAGGTATAATGTACATGAATTATTTGCCTGTTATTTACTTTTTTTTTTTAAATTTGTTTTAATGAAGGAAAAACCTTGTCTGTGAAACAGAAAAGTCTGTTTCACAGCTCTTAGTTATATGTGATTGGCTTTTGTGGATTAAAAAAAGAAGTTGCTTGCAATTTGAAATGTTTCATACTTTTCAGCTCTGGAAAGTGTATGCAATAGTACATGCAGTGTTTAAGCTATTACCTGAGCAGTGAAGTGTGAAACAGAGAGAACAAAAGTAAGAAAGGGAAGAGCTGCTAGTGAGATCTGGGAGATATCTTTGAGTTCTTTAATGCTGGGCGCATATATATATATATACACACACACATATACATATACATATACACATATACATACATACATACATACATACATATATATATATACACATATATATATACATATCAACCTTAAAGAAAATTTTGTGAGTGCATGGATTGTGTAATGTAAATAATTCTCAGATGTTCATTTCCTGCATTCTTCACAAACAGAACTTACTCTTGCCATTGACGTCAACTTTTAGCATTATTGTCTAGATTAATGTAGAGTGTTCATTTGCCAAGTGGCAAGTGATTGCCAGTGGCAAAGTAGCAAATGATTGTGTAATACAACTCTGAAACAAAGATGTCACTCTACTGCTCATCTCTGAAAAATGTGGCAATATTTATGTCACTTGTAACACTGAAGATTTTTTTCCAAATAGAAATTTAGTGTTGAAAATGAGAGACATTGCAGATACTTTCAATCAACTAGACCACTGTTAAATGAATTTCCAGTTCTTATCCTTCTGTTTTCAAAGGTCAGAACATACTTCATCTTTGTTATTCCAGCAGTGTTATGCAGCATGGTATTATTTAATTGGTAAGCTTGTTCAGTCTTTTCTGTATTGGATGGGCATTTCTCCTGATACACTTTAAACTTGGATTCTTTTAAAAAAAAAGGCAAATATGATAATCTATAGGCATAAATACCAGAAACACATAAATACACAATGCCAAGGAACTTGTATTGTTTTATACATCATCATGTGATCGTATCTCTCTCTTTGTGTAATTAAATGTCTGGGATTAGGCAAATTCATCTATGATAATGCTATCCTTTTGCTGGCTGTAAGGGAGTTGCAATACGATGAGCATAGGCTGTACTGGTCATTTAATTTTCATGTTCAAAACTTCAGTAGTTGTTAACTGTCCTCTTCCCAAGGTGTTTGCGATGTTAGTTCTAATACAGAGAAATTGGAAAAAACTTGCTTTTATGTTCAATCAGCTAAATTCCTAAAACTATTACTGTAGATTCTTATGCATAAAAATGTAAATATTTGTTTTAAAAGAGGGTCTTATCTAATTCAATTTGTAGAATGTATAGATTTTTTTAAATAAATAAGAAGATGTGTATTTAGCATCTAATTTTTTGTGTCACTTTTTACTACCAGTAAAGATGGTGTTTTTCAGGCTGAAAATACTGCCTGGGCTAAACATTGACATTAAACTTCTATATTATGTCTTCATTTGGTCTTGAAGAGAACATTTATATAGATGGTTAGTCTGAAAAACAAAGAGCTCTTTAAAATGTTTGGACGATGTAGCCATGGGAGGGACAGAGTGTTTGGGGGGATGTATTTCTTAAATAAAAAGAAACATTTCTCCAACTCGTTATTTGCATGCTGAAGATAAAAGCTCTCTGCCACTTTTAGAGCATAAATGTGTTGTCTGTGCTCAGTCTTGTGGCCATGTCTGTTCCCCTTATTTCATGTTTTGTTTTCATGTGTCTTTAAGTCCTTCAGTTATGGCTAGACCCTTCAAGGAAAGGAATATATTTCCTGATGAGTAATCCGATTTCATTCAAATGAAATATAGTGCAATTACAGATGATATAAGCCTACCAGAAATGAGCTTATTGTTTTATTGTTTTTTTCTTTTTATTTTTAACTAAAATGCATTAACTAATATAAGAGGAAAAAAATGCGAATGACTAAGTGGATAGGCTTACTAAGACCTTCCCTAAGGGCTCAGCAAACTGAACTGCTTCATAAATTACCTTGTGTTCCCATTATTTTTTTACTTTTGCCATTGCTACTCACTATTACAGTAGTTTGTGATTTATGAGTTCTGATTAATGATTCATGCCTTCATGATTTTATTTGGCAATCACTCATAAGTGAAAACCACTTTGCTTAACAAATTACGCTATTCTTAAAAATCTTAAATTTGTTTAAATCAGTTACCTTCAAAAGCGTAGAACATATAGGAGAAGGACACTTTTTGTTGTTTTCAATAAAAAAAAGCTGCTTTTTAAGAAGTATACAGGAATTTCTGTTCTGATTTTCTTGTCATCATAAAACTTGAAAAAAATTCTGTTTTATATTATGTACTGAATTCCCCAGTGATCTTGCCTTAATTATTCATGCAGTTACTTGGATCAAATTCTGCCTTCCCTGTTCATCTGTGGCAGTAGGTTCTTATCCTTCAAGTTGTAACTCGAAAGGAATCTCACACACATAATCACACTGAATATTCTGAGTTGGAAGGGACTGATTGAAATTATTTTCAGTCTGGTGTTGCACACAGTGGGTGAGTCATAACCTTGCTCAAAAAGAGCCTTCACAATGTCAACAATTTAAATTTGTTTAACCTCTCCAAGAATACCTGCAAAACAGGGGCATAATTTTTATAAGTTTAGAAATAATCTTGATAAAATAGACATTTTTCTGACTAGAATTAAAGTACATTTTGCAACATGAAAAAATACAAATATAGTAGTGGAGAAGAAGAAAAAGAGGAGAGAGAAGAGAGTAATTTGATGTTTTTCCAAACCCAGGGGCCTTCCAAATACATTGCAAAATATAAAGACAATAAGTTCCTTTTAAAAAAATAAAATCACTTTCTAACCATAAGTATCAAACTATCCTCATTTCTGTTTGCAAAAACCTATTACCTCTATCTTTTTATACTGCATTTTAGTTCATACATG
This sequence comes from Acanthiza pusilla, assembly GCA_036630365.1. NCBI lineage: Eukaryota > Metazoa > Chordata > Aves > Passeriformes > Acanthizidae > Acanthiza > Acanthiza pusilla. The sequence goes on from JAXCHO010000018.1 coordinate 30,014,022, forward strand.
TCTGTTTGTCTGATTTCCTTTTTCAAAGTTTATAATCTATTATTACAAGTTTTCTACCAAAAAGGAGAGAGATATCATTTACAATGCCTACTTTTATTTCTTATTAACTCATTACTAATTACCACTGCTATTACTGTCTTTGACACTGATTTATGCATCTGCAGCTTCAAGCATCATTCAAGTATGAACCTGAAAAATACATTTTATCCCTGTGCTTCAGGGATACAGAATTATGATGCGCAATTCCTATATTAGTCAAGCATCAAACCTCTCCTTAATGTTTAGCAGCTTTTGTGTGTGTGTGTGTGTGTGTGTGTGTGTGTGTGTGTGTGTGTGTGTGTGTGTGTGTGTGTTGTAACCACTGTAGATTCAAAACAACCTTCTAGATAAAATGCAATTTGTAAGATAATGAAAATTCAAAAGTCTGTTAATGTTCATGTCCAACTTGTAATTCTGAATATACTGTGTTCATGTTAGCCCAAGGAGCACACTTTGTATTCATCGCTATTAGGTTTTATTAGACTTGCCTTATTCATTAGTGAGATGAAAGGCAATTATACTCTTTTCTTCTGATATTAAATTTTTTCAAACAGGTAAGATAAATCTTACCTACCTTAGAATCTTACCCCAACTCTTTAAGGCATATTTTAGTAACCACTGTAGTCAATTAAGAGATAGGCTTTTGGGGTTTCAGTTCTTTGGCCTATTTCAGATATCTCCTCTGATATGCAAGACACACTTATTTTTCTCAGTAGCTGGGAAGGTAAGGTACGTTTGACAATTTATACATAGATATTTTATGTCGTTAGTGAGGCTTCATCTGGAGTCATTTGTGCAATGTTCATGTTTTTTCAAAACACATTGGAAACACTCCTCTTGCAGATGGGGAGTACAGGATCTCATTTCCTTTTCTAGAAATTTACATATTGTAGGATTCCAATGAAGGAGACTTACCTTGTTTTTGTTGGCTTGTCAGGTTTTCCAAGACTGCTGTGTAGGTAAGCTGACCACCAAGTCTTATTACCCAGCCTCTGCTTTCCCTGTTTCTCAGCTTCCAAAGAGGGCAGGTTAACCATCTGCTTGCGCTAGGTCTCTTGGAAGAATTGAGGGGATTACAGTTCTCAAATCTCTTCTCTTGACTCGAGGTCTTTATGTGCCTAATTTTTATTAGTTCCTTCTCTTCCCCACTAATTATTTAATTTCATTAGAAACACTTTATTTTCCAAAAAAGCTCAAGAATGCCACACACAAAATGTTGCTCTGGACCTTGAGGGAAGCAATTTTTCTAAGTCATCTCTGAGTAGGTCACAGAAACCACAAATGAATTCAATGTACCATCCTTCAGTTTCACTTAACACACACACATGGCATGTTTAATCTCTGCTGCTAAGTCTGCATTTAACAGAAAAAAAACCTGACATTTAACAGAAAAAAGCTGAATTAATGAAATAAAAAAAGAATTATTATGGTCTTGGCTTCAGTTAGTGGAGTCAATTAACATTTTGCTGGTAGAAGCAGACAATGGCTCTGAATTTATTAAACTATACATGAACTACCCTGCTTGCTTCAAAAACAGAATAACAAAAAACTCTAGTATTTCAGTGAAGCACGGCGCCAGTTCTCAAGTTGTTTATCTTTAATGATGCATCCTCAGTAAACACTGCTATATTGTGAGATTTTACGGATTGTTTTTAAATGCCTTGTGAAATGAAGAATTATCAGCCTTTGGGAAATTGGATATTGCACAAATTCTTCTGTGTCTTTTGTACTCAGACATAGGGATGCTAAAATCGCTCTTTAAAAAGTTCAGATATGAAATGAGCCTTTTAATTCTCACAGTGAATGTTAGCAGTAACGTCTGAATTCTTGTACAATATCACAACACATATCTCAAACAGAAAAATAACACTTAGTAATGAGAAAAAAATAACTGCTATTTGAAACTTCAGTTTCATCCTGGTCACCTGTAAAACACAGAGCAACTCAAAGTGGATGAAAATAGAATATATCTTGTGAACACAAGGTTATTTGCAAAAAGGAGTTATGATGCTAGTTGAACAATTGCTGTAAATCTGTAGAATAGGTATTTAGTTAAAATGTAAATATCTGAATTAAAAGGTGTGACATGTGAAGGCACAAATAATTTAGAAATTAAATGTTAAAGGACTTTCATTTAGTTGGTTTTTCTTACGTTTGCCAGACTGATGCTTGTTCTGGCAACTGAAGTCATTACTGAAGACATTACATTATTTTCTATGGAGCATGACACTCGAGAAAAGTTCGTAGTGGTGTAGATGCTTTAATTATCAGTGCACTTTTTCACAATCCAGAATGCATGATGAAATAAGATGCTTTTTTGAATACTAAATCTTCTTAACTTTGTGTGCATGCACATATACAGAGGAGGCTTTAGGAAGTTTTTATTTTAAAAAAGAAATGAGAAGATTTTAAAATGAGAATGACGATATCGGCAGTAAATTCCCACATTTATTTGCACTTAAGAAATTTAAACAACTGACCAGAAAGATCAAATACACCATTATTTAAGCATACTTATTTCTATATTGTTAACATACATGTGCTAACACAATGGAAAGTTGCTTAATTCTGAAAGTAACTGCTGTAATATATAATAGAATACTATCCTCAGGGCAAAATAGAGAGTACCACTCCTATCCACCATGAAAGCTCTGGTATTAATGAGATTTAAGTGCTCCCATAGGTCTTGTGTTGAGGGATAAAAAACAGAAAACTGATCAGGGAAATTATTATAAACAAATAGACCTAATTTCTCATTTTCCTCAGAGATACTTAAAGATTTCTATGACAATTTTAATGGATGAAGTACAAATAAATTCCCAAACTTTGCTAAATTTTTTAAATTTATGCTTACCAAATATATGAAATTGTAGTGTTAAGTGAACAATTTCATGTTAATTATAAAATATTGTCAGATTAAGACTTGGTAATTCTCAAGCCAACTGTGATATGTCAATATACTACTGATTATTCTGGAAAGCTGGTATATGTTTACCATGTTTATTACCAATAATTATTTAACCCTCCTTATTTCAAAGTATTTCAGATATGTCAGTCTAACCATGGTGGTATAAAACAGATGAAAAAATTGTACCACCTTTTCATAAAAACCTGTTAAGGAGATAGAGAACAAACTCTTACTCAGAGAAGCCTTTGATATTTGGTAGAACTCCATGGACTTCAGTGGTACATAAGCACAGACTGTGACTAAGCTCTTAAATTTGTTACTGAAATGAGATCCACCAGACAAATAATATAGAGTGCAAACCAACTAAAGAAAGGGCAACTTCAATGTAAGAGAATGCATTACAGAATCATGTAGATCAGACAGTGATTATGCCTTTGGAGACAGAAGATATAGAGGAAGTAACCTGAAAAAAACTGATAACTTCAGGAATACTGTTCACTATAAAAAATATCTTAAATTATGCCTGAATTATATATCTGGGACATGCCAACCTCCAATATTCTCTGTGATAGAATGATTCCTACATTCTTCCTCGGCATAATTGATTAAAAACTTAATTTCAGATTAGCTTTTTCTTTAATATCAAATAAATGCTTCCCACTGCTTCTTCTAAAGACAATTTTTTCTTTTGTTCTTGCTAATAAAAGAAAATAATGTATTTCCACCTTCATAGTTTCCCTTTATGTTTTATCTGGCAAGTTTGCCTGTCTCCTCGCCTCTGAATTAGCAGAGCAATTGCTCATAACCATTATTCATAGGGTGCAGCTTTCCTCAAGCCTTTAAATAAGTTTTCTTGTTTTATATTCTCAACTCCCTGCAGGTTTCCTGATTTCTTTCTCCCCACCACCCCACCCTGCATCAGATGCACACCACTGTATTTTCTACAGCTGTTTAACTCTTTACTACAACGTCTTATTCCATTTCAAGAGATATATTGAACAAATTTTCCCTTTGTTCTTAATCTCTCTTTACATAGCTAGCAGTATAATGCCCAGAATCCATAGATTAATTTTATTTCACTGGGCATTAATTTGCTTGGTTTTTTATGGAGGAAACACTAATAAAGAGGCAGATGGTGAAAGATTATTTAAGTGCTATGCCAATTTTAATAACCTCGGTCACTTTATGGGGTTCCTAAGGCTGTTTCTTGTATTTTCCCTGCAAAAGCTTTGTTTATTCATCTCTTTGTGGATGACTTCTAAATGTTTCTGAATCCCTTTCAGAACTCAACATGAACAGCTCTAGCACTTTCTTTGAAACACAGAAAGAAATCTGCTTACAAAAGAGCTAAGAATTTTCAATGTAATGCATAAGCTAAGTTAATGAATCATTTGGCTTAAACTAGCAATGCTGATAAAAAGTGAGGTCTCTTACTTTAATGATAGCTGCATTTCTTCTACTTTATTGTTTTACTACAGTGTAGACAGTAACAGATATTTTGGTAGGTATTAATTAGGTTTTCAGGATAATATTCAACACACTGAACAATTTTTTTTTGCTCACAGGTTTCATTTCATTTGAATTAACCATCTAAAACTTGGTCAAAACAGGAAGATAAATATCTTCACCTACATGCTTCTGACTCTAATATATCAGCCTATAGCAACTCTCAGTGTTCTCCTCTAAATATAGAAAAGGTCTTAATAAAAAGCTATGATTTTAAGAGAAAGGATGGGCCTGTTAATTCAAAAGACAAATATCTCTCCTGGACTTTGTCTGACCTTTTAACTGAGTGGCATCTGCATATAGTCTAAATTTTGACATGAAAATATGGAAATGTCACACTCCTTTAGAATCCTAAAATTCCATCTGGAATCTCTTCTATTTACCTTCATTAAAGGCAAAATTCTTTTTGAAAGATGCATGAAAAACAGATGGGGAAAAGAAAAAACCCAATTTAAATAACTTAATCGATAGTAGGTTTTTGGGAAGTGCCCTATACAGTGATGTGCACCCAGAAATATGCCTGGGTTTAATTTGTAAAGGAGCTGCAGTGGTGAAAAGGATAATCCAGGAGAGACAGAACATCAGGTATTCCTCATGTGAGGTGTTTCTTTTTTCTTTTTGTTTTTGTTTTTTTTAAATGTGTCCTTTTAATTAGCAAGATAAAATTGCTTTACATAATATAAATATAATATATAAATTTAGATAAATATATATACATGATAAAATATAGATAATAAGAAAAAATATAGATAAGTAAGGCTTACATTATTTTAAGAAAGGAAAGGAGGAGCAATCTAGAACTTCTTCAGAGCCTTTGAGAGATATTTTGCCATTAGGAGAAAATTATCTCATTATGCATTTACAGGGAAATTTTTTTAAAAATGTGATATTTTCAGCAAATTTTGTCAGTTCTTGAAATAGCATCTCAAAGGAGTAATTTTCTGTATGGGTCAAGGTAAAGAAGAAAATACATTCCTTTAAGGAGGAAGACATATGGAAAGTAGGATTCAACAATAACTTGAGGGATTCATGAGGTAGCAGAATTGTTGCAATGATAATTAATACTGTGTGCCTCAAAAATTTAAACTAATTTAGGAAAAGAAAAGCAGACCCTCATCCCCCCAAAGAAATCTTAAAAAACACAACACACAAAAACCCAAAACAAACAAAAACACAGAGAAGAACTGAGAATAAACATTTTGAGCTGAACAACCAAAAAATTTATGTTTTATAAACCTTATAGTCTAACACAAATCTCTTCTAGTTGGTAGAGATTGCAAGATTTGCTAATTTACGCCAAAGAAAGTGACTAGATTTCTGGTCTGTGACAGCTGTGACTGTTAATTTTTTTTGATAGATCAGAGGCACCTTGTTAAGGGCAAGCCAAAATTTCCCAGTATGCACAGCTCTGTCATTTCTCATCTCCAGTTTAATATGAGAATGATATTAGTAAATATCTTTAATGCTGATTGACACATTTCTGGGCAAATGAAAAGTATTAATCTACAAAACACCCTAGAGGGGAGGAAGGGTGGTTCAATTTTATGTGGTTCAATTCAGTTGTTTATTAATTTCAGGGCAAAGAATGCACAAAATATACATTTAGAATAGGAGAACAAAAGTTAAACTTCATACACTAAGTGTTTAATGATCAATAACTTTAGAGAAATTAGAATTCCATCTTTTTTTGTTTATATCTAGCTGTGTTTTACATATTAGAAGGCTGTTAGATTTATAGAATCTTCTTGCAACAATATCCATTCTCTTTTTTTTTTTTTTTTTTTTTTTTTTAATCTGAGTACCTTTTTAATCAGGGCAAAACAGGTGTTTTGCAACATTGTGAAAATATCTTCTTTATCTCTGTCTGGAAACTTGAATCAGGAGACAATGAATGATGGCAGCATCTCCTGGGTATTTATACATTGAGATCTCTGAAATCCACATAATTATGATAGAGCTAGATTAGATCTTGGATCAGCTTCAAGGACTTTGCACTGAAAGTATGTTTCCTTTATTACAGAGTAATAAAAAAAGAGGAACTATAGCTTTTCTTCTTCTGTCGTCAAAATTATTGTATAGCTATTGAATGCTACTGAATTGGCTGAAAGTCTCCACTGAGAAATATTGTTCCCCTGTATTCTTATCAAACAATGATTGGTGAATGAGCTCAATGCACCGGAATAAAATGTGGTGAAATATGCTGACACTGATCAAATTCTTCATTGTGGTGTTAATAAACTCAACACAGGAGTTTTTACAAGAAAATAATATGAGATATTCAGCTCATGGACATCTTGTTTGTTACCAAGATTGGTATTTGGCAAGGGCTTTTTTCATTAGATTTAGGGTTTCCCCCCAAAGTACTGAACAAGAATAGCAAATTCCTAACCCCTTTTGGATACTCTGGACCAAACTAACAATTTCCAATGCATTTGTTAGCATTCAAATTTCATAGTATTTTTTCAACTTTTTTTTGTTTTTAATACATGAAAAATTATTTTGTCTAAATAAAAAGGCTAAAGACTGCTTTGTTATTACTGTTTCAGGTTCAATGCATTGATATCAGGGGAAATAAATCTATAGCAGATAATTTAAGTGTACAAAATCTAATTTCATGCTATAAGCATCAAATTGGGAGAATGAAATTATTGATTTTGCATTTCTTATATACTAAAAGAGCTCACAAAATTAACTTATGCTACAAACAGTAGATCAAGCTATCCCTAACAGATGTTACAAACTCTTACCTAATATCAGAACACAGAGGCTGTAAATATTCACTGATGTACCCGTTAGGAACATATTATTACATTTATATTGTCATTTTAGTATAAGCATTCAAAAAATGTGTGGTAGTGAATCCTCTGAAAAGCTTAAGTTCCTAAATGGTGAACAATTTATCCTCAATCCCACAAAAAGGATGACAATCAAAACAAAAAAAACAAACAAGTCTTGAACATTAGATAGGCAGATAGATTAGGCAGAGAGAAAATGTTTTAAATTATATTTTCTTAAATATTTACATGCTTCCTGTTGAGAGGCTTGTCTTCTTAAGGTTTCTGTAACAAGTAGGAACAGGAACATAACGTTTCAGTTGAGAAATCCTGGAAATCCTTCCTCTGGAGAATGAAAAGTGTCTCTGATCAGGAAGCAGTAAAGGAGCTGGAGAACCTGGCACCTGAGATTCCTAGGAACTCTTTGAGTTTTGGTTTCTCATATTGTCTTAGTAATCTGTCTCGGGTGTTTCTCAGGACCCACGAGACAAAGTCTCCTAAGTACAGTTCAAGTGACTTGCTCGGTAGTTGAGGGAGTGAGAAGGCTAAGTCAAAGGCACTGGGGTGGGAATCAACTCTGGAATTATACACCTTCATTGAAATATCTGCAGTGCCAACATCTAAATGTGAGCTACTGACAATGCTCCCAGGGTTGGCAATGGAGTTGAAATAGTCACATGTAACCTAGAGTTTCTCACTTATGGTAAACATTTCAATTGATCAGCTGAATGTGCTCTCTAAGCATCAAAATATAGAATATCCTGAGTTGGAAGGGACCCACCAGGATCATCACATACCTGCAGAGGACAGCCCCAAGAGTAACACCATGGGATTGAGAGCATTGTCCAAATGCTTCTTGGACTCTGTCAGGCTGGTGCTGTGACCACTTCCTTAGAGACCCCATTCCAGTGCCCAGCCACCCTCCGGCTGAAGAACCTTTTCTTGATATTCAGTCTAAATCTCCCGTGACACAGCCTTGTGACTTTGCTTCAGGTCCTATCACTGAGAATCACTATCACCACAGAGAAAAGATCAGTGCCTGCCCCTTCTGTTCCCTTCACGAGGAAGTTCTAGAGCACAATGAGGTCTCCCCTCAGTCTCCCCTTCTCCAGGCTGAACAAACCGTGTGATCAGAGCCATTCTTCTTAAGGAAATGGGTTTGTATTCCAGATCTCCATTTACTGCCATGAAAGCTTAGACTCATCCCTCACATACAGATCCTTAAGTGTAAATGCCTACATCTGAACTGGAATTCCGCTCTTTATTTCTGTTCACACTTAGGTAAAATCAATTTATTCCTACAGATTTCCTTTTTCGTAATGAATTACAGTTCTGTCAGGGAACTTAAAACTTTAAGCAGTTTACTGACAGTAAATCCAATCTTTTTAGCATCACTGTCTTTTAAATGATTCAAATTTGATATGAAAGAACAGTACTGACTAATTATGTCCTCTATTCCATTGACTACCATGTATTCATCATACTATTTTTTTAATCACCTCTTTTCCCTCTTTATCAAAGGAAAACAATTTCATCCTTTCTTGCCTTTTGTACAAGAAAATATACTCTATTCCCATTAGCAAATCTCTAAATTGGTTCTCCATCATCTTTTTTTTAACCTTTTGGCAGGTTGTTTCACCCAGCTTTTAAGGTCCAAATATTATTTTGTCTTTAGAGATTTCTTTTTCTCTTTTCTCATCTGAACTTTAAATCATTCTTCACTCCTCTGTCACAGATGAACACTGAACACAATCTTTAATGGACTGTCTGCAGTGTCTCTTTCCTAAGTCAATGCAATAGATAAAGGACATGATAAGATGCATGAATAGTGATGTTTTCCTTTCACAATATAGTTTACATACATTTTAATAGAGGAAATGCCAGACCTGCAAAATGTTCCCCCAATCGCCTGTGAATAATTAATTTGTATTTGAAATATATACGTATGTTTACTAGGAATGCAATTAATTTTGAAACACAGCTGGCAATAAAACTTAATATTATTTCAGGGGAAAAATAACACCTTCTTCTGTAGTGCTTCAAGTTTAAACTTAATTCTTGGTCTACCTTTCCTATACTCTCTTGAAACATAAACATTATATCGCTAGTTAATTGTAGAACAATTGCTGTGCACTGTGGTGTATATTAGAATTAAATGGTTAAAGCCGACATCATAATAGCATGAAGTATTTCAAAAGTACCAAAATTATTGTCCTTTCCAACAAACATAATGATGTAAAAGCCACAATGTCAAAAACAGCAAAAGGCTGGAAAAGGGAAGTATCATTAACGAACATACAAATTCCTGCACAGAATTTTTAAAATGCCTTTTTCATATGACTGAAACATAGCTTGCAAGGAAAGGAATGGTTAATGGGAAGCAAAGCATAAACTTGACAGGTGAAAGTGCTATCAAGAACTACACATTTAAGGACACAATGAAATTGTCAGCTGATTTTCCAGACATCTGAGGAGTCTGTATAATAGAACAGATGAAGAGAAAAAAGTAGGAGCAGAGATTTGTGATAACAAATAAAAGTTTAGGTTAAAGGGCTAGCTCAGAAAAAGTCTAGGACAAAAGACTTCCAGAAAGCTGCGTAACAGGAAAACATCAATCATGTATAGAGATGAGAAGAGTTACTACAGTCAAAGAAACAGAAAGCTCATATGAAAAATCAAACTGGCAGAAAATAACTGGTATTGGCAGAATGAAGGGAGAGAACTGGAGAGAAGAAATAGGAAAAGATTCATTTTGGTTTAGAAGATGCGAAAAATTGAATGAGATTTAAAAAAAAAAAAAAAAAAAGCAGGAAACAGCAACAGCAGATTTGAGGTAGATTTGCAGGAATACTTGGAAAGCTAGGAAAGCTGATTAATTGGAACTGGATATGAGTCAAGAAATCATGTTTATTTAATGTGATTTTAGCCATCTGTAATAAGGGATGTGTAAAGAATAAGGGATTCTAGATGCCTAAATTAGAATTAGACATCTAAGCATTACACATAAAACTGACAAAAATATCATAGGAGTCAGTCAGAAATACCAAAAGGAGTTAGGAGAGGGGGAAAAAACACATAACAAACCCACAATGAAAATGAGAAAAACAGAAATAACCTAAAGCTAACTGCAAGACTTCTCCCCAATCAGAAAGATCCTCTTACTATTAAATTGTAGAAGGAAATCTAGAATTCAAAGTGCTGTTCAACAGCTATTAGCCTCTGAAGACATTTTCCTGTGGGAAAAAGATGCCCTTTCCTGTGTGTACTAGTTCCCATCTCCTTCCAGATATAAATTTCATTCACCTCACATATTTACTGGGTTCATGCTTTGGGTTGATCAATAAAGCACACAAGAGAACTGAGAAGAAAAAGCAGGAATTAGTTTGGGTCATTTCAGTCTTAAGCAATTTATATTCATTCATATACGCAAGCAAAACATCCCAGTGTAATGACCTTGTTACAAATGTAAATTCAAAAATTCTAAAGTTCGGAAGAAGCCAAGGAAAGATTTTCTTTAAAACCATAATAAATTAACTCCCTTATACTTACACATTTTCATTTTGGTTTGTTTCTTTTCTAATTTCTGGAAGAAACAACCAAAAAAAGTTAACTGAGGTAGAATTTAGAAGAGTTCCAGAGGACAAATAGTTACATAAAGTACTGATGAACTAACAATGATTGTGACAGTGGTGTGTTTACACTGTAGTCTAATAGAAAACGTTGACATTAAAGTTGTGGAAAAAGCAAGGTAAAACACACATGTGCACACATACATGTATTTATAAATGTGATTTGTAAGCTGAACACAGTTTGAATGATTTTCGAATTTATAGTGCTACTTTATTTGGCAAACTCACTTGAAACATTTACTCAAATATTGCAAATATTTACCATAGTGAGATATGTTATTGTATAATATAAACAATTTTGTAGCTGAGAAAATGGTATAATGTAAATTTAAGATCTGACTTTGTGTTAGAGAACCATATTTCATTAGTAACTGGTCCTTTATTTATAAAGTAAGCAACATGAAATTAGACTGTAGTACTGTTACATGTGGCTGAGCTATTAGAAACAGCGAAACAGTGTGGCCTGCAAAAGCAAGAGATAGTATGGATTCTAATTTTAAAAGAAACAAAAGGATCAGGATTAGAAATTTTCCTAATGAAGAAAATTACAGACAGATTTTTTTATTTAATTGAATTTCCGAGTAGAATTTGAGATTTAAACTTTGGTCACAAGATGATCAAACATGTTTTGTCTTATTGTACATTTAACAACATGAATTACAGTATTGCAAACAAGTAAAGAAGAGGAAGCTTCATTTCAGGCTGCATGTGTTTACCAGGAGTCTTGGGATTTTATTAATTAGATTGACCTATGTTGAAGTCAGTAGTGGTATGCTTCAGTCATATATTTGGTGTAGATTTTATAGTTATATTGAAGTCAGACTGTGCATTTGTCCTCATGCTGCAAAGGAGAGACAACCTTAAAATACAAAGCGGAATGATCAGCTTAATTAGCCAGTGTGTCAATGCTTTACTTTCAGTGGAACTCGCTGAAGAACTACTAACATGGATCCAATACCTTCCTCCAGTGTTTTTTCCTACTTGTAAAGTTATCTCAAAGGACAGCACTAGCCAATGGTACATGAATAAAAAGAATATGAAAAGGCATTAGTAATTTAATTTTCATTTTAAATTCTTGAAAAAAAATACAGCTTACTGTCATAGTCCCATCTCACAACTGTTTCATATTGTAGTTTTAGATGCTAAGATATTATTGACTAATATGCCTAATTTAAACCTTTTCTTTCCTTTTTTGTTAAATCTTCAGCTAAAACAAAATGGACTGGGGGATGCTTTAATTCTTTGTGTTAAGGAGTTTTGTGGCACATTCCTTACAATGTTTGGAGTAAAAAGTTTAAAGACTGTGTTTGCTTAATGCTTATATGATTTTATAGCACAAAACCGGAAATCTTCATATGGAAAATTAGGACGCATTAAATGTAGTTAATGCAATTTAGTCCTGTGGAGAAAACTGGTTTAAAATTCATCTTTACCCTTTTGGAATGAATAACCTAGATAAGTAGAAGGTAAAGTCTGCGATTAGTTGATAGGTGTAGTCCAGTTTTATTTCCTATATCGAAAAATAATTTAGGTGCTTTTGCCATCTCTGTGGCTAACAGAAATCTGTTTCCTTTTGCATGTTGGAATGGATTTTGGGCAATCTATCTGGAGAACATATTTGGAAAATGGGCTTAGTGACACTAAGGATTAAGACAAGACACAAGATGCCTTATTATAGGCTTCCCTGAATATTCTCCTTAAACTGAGCTTCCCAAAGAAGGCTACAGGATCTTTCTGAACTAAAAAAACCATGTTTTATTAGAAAACTAACTAGAATAATGCATGTGTTTTGAAACAGGGGTCACTCAAATTGATCAGATAAGACAGAATAAATATTAAAAAAACTTACAAAAATAATTTTCATGTACATTGTGTCCTTCTATATTGGGAGTTGCATTAACATATAATTTTTGTCAACTTAGTAGCTCCCCAAATTTCTATACACTCTGCTATCATAAACACTGGTTTTACTGTCTATTTTTCAAATGTTCCTCGAATATACTTGTTTCCACATCTTTCTGCCCTTCCGTAAAATCTAGAAACTACTGAGCTTGCTCATTCACTGCCAAAGGCAGACGCAATCTCGTGTTCTCTCCAGTATGCCCACGACATTCAGTCATCAGGTTTTTAAGTGATGCTAGCATAGAAAATGGGAGCAAACAGATAAAACACGTTATATTAATCACAAAGGTTAAGACTTGCCTTGTTGTACTAAACAATGTTTAACAGAGAAGTTTATGTCATCTCTCGAGGCATCTCAAAGGAAAATGCTGAGGAAATGAAACCTAAGATAAAAATGCTAGTGTTGACAATACAGAAAACAGAGAACTTTCAATTGGAAAGGACCTCTAGAGATCCTAATACAGGATTAAGTTCAGAATTATATCAAGATTAAGGCCTTGACTGTCCTTAAACAGTAATATTTTCCAAGAATGAAATTTTTACCATCACTCTGGGCCTAACTACTCTCCTTACAAATTTTTCTTATCCTTATAGCTAAATAGAATTTTTTCGGCATCTGTTGTTTCTTGGTCCATTGTGTGCACCTGTGAGAAAAGTCTGGCTCCGTCTTTCATTTTACATTTCTTCATGTTCTGGAAGTCAACAATAACATCCCCTCCTGTGTCATCTCCAGTCTAAATAAACTCTTGTCCCTTAAATCCATCTGGTGCCCCGGGCAAAGTGACCTGTTACATATACTTTCTAAATTGTTGGCACTGCTCTGGCCTGGGGGTCCCAAATCTGGGCGTACATGGCCACTGGAGCACCCCTGGAATTACACACACAGTCCTCAGCCTGCCCTTGCTGAGGCCACCTTTCATCTTGGCAGGCTTGCTTCCACAATATCCAGCTTGCATTTCAAACTCACCCATCACCAGAGCTAGAAATCCTTCCCCTGCAGCTAAAACTAAGCTCAGGTACATGTGTAGCTCCCTTGCAACCATATTACCTGGCCTACTTAGATTTAAAATCTATTCCACTTACTCTCGTAAGTGTGAAATAAATGACAAGAATATGTTCATTAAATCTCACTAGAATACCTGGGGGAACAGCTTGCATGAGTGAAAAGGAGTAACATCTGCCTCTATCTCTGATATAGAAACATACACACTTAGCAGAACATACCTACCGTTTTTGAGAAGTTTCTTAAATACATTACACATTCTAGATGTGTAAGTACATCTTAGTGCCTGGTCATTTGGGTCGTGGGATCTCATCAGCCCTTTTTTCCCCCCAGTGACTTAGATGGGCTAAGGCGGCAAGCATTGGGTTCCTAATCTCGGACGAAATTAATCAAGTTCTTTGGGAAAGAAAATCTAGTATCGGGCACTTAGTCCCAAGTGCCCAGTGGTATTCCCCAAGAGAGAAACAGATAACTTCAAAGTGGTGGTGGTGGGAAACTAAGTAAAGGGCGTACAGTGTTTCCTTGTAGAGGTTTTAAATAAATCCCAGGTATATGGCACATCATTATAACAGATTAGTCTCCAGAAGATGTATGTATATTATAACACTTTCATAATATTTTCCTATTTTGTACAATATCTTTTAAATTATTATTAAATAACTATTAGCCTCAAAGAGAGACTTTTTTTTCTGTCTGAAAAATATAGATGTAAAGATTTCCCATTTTAACATTTCTTCATGAGGTGTTCAAAAGCCAAAAAAGGTACATTTGTTCTCTTAGAAATTATGACATTTCTTACAAATATGTAGATTTTGCAGTTTATGATGCCTTTGTTTGTTTCTTTTTCTATTTCCCGGTGTGTTTTATATGGAAATATCCTTCCTAAAATTTAGACAATATTCTTATGTCTACTATAAAATAAAACAGGAAAGTAAATTCAGCTCTAAGTAGCTTAACACTACAAAATGCAAGAAATACACTTTAAAGTGTTGTAAGCGCGGATTTTATATCATTTGGAAGATAAAACAAATTAAAACCAGTCTAATAGTCCTGACAGCTAAACAGACAGTTTTTCCTTTCTGTTTTGTGTTGTGAGCATAGTGCAACAAGGGAGAATGCCCCACAAGTGAAGAGATTTCATTCAGTGGCTCGTGAGCATGTGAGTGGTGATAAGAGCAACCTGCATGTCGGATATGGCTGGCCTGACAAAAGCACAGCTCTGCACACAGTTAGCAACCAGATTTTTCCTGTCATGTTGGAAATGAGTAATTCGAGCAAGATAGCTATTAAGGTACTTTGGCATGATTACAGGTGACAGATGTCTTCTACTCCAGTTCCAGGAAACAGGCATTTCTCAAAAAAATTGGCATTTTACAACAAAAAAGAGGAAAGTACAGGGAAGCATGGATTAGGTGTAAGCAATTAGATTGTTATAAAGCTGGTTTTCAGTTATGTTCTTATTGCTACTAAATTGAATTGCAAACATAAATTTAAGCAGAATAAAATAAGTAATGGGAAGGGAGGGAACATAGTTTTTTTCCTCACAATGAATAAAAAGGGCAGTTCTAAGTCGTAACTTGAATTATAACTTCATTTTACCTGAAAGATCTTCCAAGATAAACAAGATTAAAGATCAATGAACAATGGAGCCATATATTTTGTCAATCCAAATATATATTTTGATGAACTATGCATGGATGGAAATGCCTTTTAGAAGCCTTCTATACTCTCTACAAAAAGGTATATATTCATGCTCAAATTCCAGGACTGGGTGATATAATTTTCAGTTTTATGTTTATGGAATACCATTAACGAGCTTGCTGCATCCATTGAAAAAAGTGTGAAGAGATCACCATGCTACAGTGATTTCATTTTTGTTTTGTAAATTGTAAAAAGAATACATAAATATCTTCACAAATCTTGATAAGAGTGGATTAACACCACAGGTATAGAAGTAGAGATACCTTTTATGATATTATTGATCATCAAGAAATGAGTTAAATATTAGATAATTATTTTATCTTAAGCAATCAATATTTATAAAAGTATTCATAAATTCATCTAATGTATATGCATATATATCTATTTAAGAGTTTAGATTGAAATTTACAGAAGTTTTCATTCTTCTGATATTTTTCATGATAGAGTTCGATGAGCAACCTGCCTGTGCAGTAGAACAGCTCCTTGGCCAGGTCAACAAGTTCTGTATAGGAGAAAAGTGGGCTGTTTTCATTATAGTTCTACTAATGTATAAAAATGTATGCTCATGGGCATAGGAAAGGAAAAAGTGACAGTGAAAATTATAACTTACACCACTGAGAATAAAAATATTATCTTTTTCTTTATTTTAGATACAGAACTATGCTGTTCAGAATTTTCAGGTTTTCTTTAGAATTTAAAAAAAAAAAAAGTTTGTGTTCCTCTTTGTGAGAATATGAAAAATAAGAAGCTGTTATTTCCCAATTTTAATTTACCACCTTTTGTTCTTGTATATTAACATTGATTAATAGTGTTTACTAAATTGTGAAAACATTTCAAATGAGAGAAAACCTAGTGCTAAAAAACCCCTCATAAAAATACTTAGTGTTCTGAAATGAAAAAATAAAATGAAAAATTCATTCCTTCAATGAGACAACAGTAGTTTTAATGAAATGAAAATGGAGATGTATTTGATTCAGTGAATTGGGCACTTTTTTCCCCACAGGACTGAGTCGAACTATTTGCTGTCCCTGATGACATTCAAAATAGAAATTTAGCTCTCTCAATTGGAATAAGTATGCCAAAATCTTGTGGCAACAGCCTTTATCCTTTCTCTAAGGAAAACAAGCTTCTGTTCTTGTCAGGGCTAGCAAGAGTAGCTAGGAAGCTAAGATTAATAATTTCTGTTCATGCCAAAGAACCCCAATGTCACCCCACTCTCAGACACTGAAAATGCAACAATTTCTTCTGGAGGTTATGCTGTTCTCCAGCCTTCTTTTCCGTGTTTTGCACTAGTGTGTTTATTTCTTTCCCCTCCTATTTGCTGCTGTATTATGCTTCAAGCATCTGTTTTGCTTTCTCAGTGGCATAAGGGCACCAGACAGCCCAAGGGACTTACCTTCTAGTACCCACACATAGTAATTAAACTGTCAGTGTAGCATGATTTCTGCAGCAGTAATGTCTTAGGGGTGTATTTCTTTCCATTTGCAGAACAACACCTTACAATATATGTTAGTGTTTGCATATGTACATATATATTTGCACAATTTTACATATAGTTATATAAATACCTATAGATATAGTAGAAAGACACAAAGAAAGAAGTTATATAGGTCTATAGCTATCTCTGCTATGTGTATATATATATCTCTATGTGCATAGTGTATGACCTTATTAGTATGTACAGCACTGTATGATTACTACACTGTTGCACCTTACAAGTATAGATGGATTCTTTTTCAAGATTGTGATGCTCCCAGAGATTATTCTTGCACTGGGACCAAACTGTATAAAAATGTCTTCTAAAAAACAATCTTCTTCACCAGATTTTACAAAAACAAATATAAATCTAGAGACTTAAACACCTTGATTTTTCAGTTGTAGAACGATCACGACTTTATTGCCTGGTGTGTTATACTACTAATCCAAAGACAATCCTGAAAAAAAATCACAAAACAATGGAGTTGTGCAACAGTAACGTGCAATGAAAAAAATGTGGTATGTAACATGCATTTTTCAGACAAGTGCAGACTTATTTGATGAGTAAAGGAGCAATAATGAAGGCCTTTGTCAAATTTTATGACATGGTGGAAATTGTGGTTTCTACCATCTGTTAACTGTCTGTTAATTCTGTCGCTGTATTTAACACAGTTGCTTCAGCAGAATGATGAAGAAATTACAGAAAAAGGTACCTTTTTCTAAGCCTTATCAGCTGAAACTTTAAACAAAATATAAAGAGAGATAATTGACTATATTGAAAACATGAAGATTGAGAGAATTCACTTCAGTTTATATAGGGTTTGGATAAAGTAACTATGTATGGGACAGGTCTCTTTAATGCCATTTGGAAACGGTACATTTTTGCTGGTTTCTTCCTATAATGTGTCTGAACTTTTCAATTACACTGTTACACCAATATTGTGATGACAACATGCTTATCGTCTAGACAGAAAAATCTGATTTTTCCAGAACTTACCAAAAAGTATGATATATTTTACATTCTGAGACACTAAAGTATGAAATAGAAAATGTCATGTACAAATTTTGTCCCAATTTTTGTTGCGAGCTATATACAAGTAGTGAAATAAACCACAATAAGTCACTCAGCAGCTCAGAGTGAATAACTCCAACTCTCTTGGCCTTTCCTCACAGCAGAGGCACTCCACCCCTTGGATAATTTTTGTAACCCATCTCTGGAACCACTCCGACAGGTCCACATCTTTCTTGGGCAGAGGGCTCCAGAGATGGATGCAGTTCTCCAGGCGGTGTGCCATGAGACTGGAGCGGAGAGGCAGAATCCCCTTCCTTGCCCTGCTGGCCACACTGCTTTGGATGCAGCCCAGGACACAATTGGCTTTCTGGGCTGCAAGTGCATGTTGCTGGGTCATGCCCAGCTTTTCACCCACCAGTAGCCCCAAATTCTTCTCAGCAGCTCTGCTCTTGTTCTGTTCAGCCTGTGTTGATATTGGGGATTTCCCTGAGCCATGTGCCACCCCTTTCACTTGTCCTTGTTCTACCTCATGAGGTTCACATAGAACCACTTCTCAAGCTTGTTTTCCAGGTCCCTCTGGATGACATCCTTCCCTTCAGGCATGTCAACCACACCACTCAGTTTGCTGTCATCTGCAAATCTGATAAGGGTGCACTCAATTCCACTGTCTATGTTACTAATGAAGGTATTAAACAGTACTGGTCCTGATATGGACCCCTGAAGGAGACCAGTTGTCAGCAATCTTAACATTGACATTGAGCCATTGACTGCTATCCTCTGGATGTGACCATCCAACAGTTTTTATCCATCTAACTGTTCGCCTATCAAATCGACCTCTCTCCAGTTCATAAAGAAGGATATTGTGGGGGACCACATTAAAGGCTTCACAGAAGCCCAGATAGATGACATCCATAGCCCTTCCCTTGCCGGCTGATGTAGTCACTCCATCAGAGAAGGCCACAGGTTGGCGAAGGCAGGACTTGCCCTTGATGAAACCATTCTGTCTGTTCTGAATCACCTCCCTGTTCCCCATTAACCTTAGCTACTAAAGCATTAGAGTTAATGTTTACAAAGCCAAATATAATGCTCTTAAAGAGACTGTTTTCAACCTAGGATATGTTTATATGATCTCCAAAGTCTTTCACTTCAAAGGCTAAATGACTTCTTTGTAAATTGAATATTAAGGCAGGCAAATCATTTCATTATCTGGCTATTACATCAACACATCAGGATTCCTTCTGAATGCAGCTTGCTGCTATTCTCCTGTCTTCTTTCCAGCTGGCAGTTTCTGGCACTCCACTGAATTTTACAGTTCAGAGTAACCACAACAGTAGAGTCCATTCATAATCTTACACTTTGAAAGACTTTCATATAATGTAGGCCTAAATGCCATACGTACAAACAAATTCTCTCAGAGTAGGGTTCCAATAATATTTTTGGCTATTCTTTAAGGGAATTTTAAAATGTCACATATTTTGCAATACATATCACATGTTCCCTTTTTTCCGCTGTTTACAGTATATAAATCTAAACATGCATTCTATTTGAAATTATTTTTTAAAAAGTATATTGGCCACAGATGTGTGGTGTAAACCTGTCATGTGTGATCCCACCTGCATTTCTGAGCATGCTTAATTTCTTACTACTTTTGTTCCTTTCATTCTTTTGTTTAAAAAAAAAGCCAAACACCCCCCCCCCCAAAAAAAAAAACAAAAACAAAAACAAAACACATTCTGCTCTCTTCCAAACTTCACAGTGGGGAATTTGGCTTGTGGCTGTGCAAGTCCTGTCTGAGCCAGGATATATGTTCATTCTGCTTTGTGGTGACACTTGGCAAAACATATAAAACGAAAACCTGACCTGGCCATGTTCCTCTTTCATTAACAGACTCCCAGAGGCAGGACAGCTCTGAGAAGTAACTTCCTGTTAAGACAGGCTTCTTATTTGCTCTGGGTGCCAAGGTTAAGGTCTTGATGAAGATTCATCCAAACAACTCTCTTGAATGTCTCCCCTGAAGGCTGTCTGCTGCAGCGTCACTTTGTAAGAGGTAGGGTTGACGAACTCTGCTTTTAGAAAAAGAATTATGTCATTAATGGTAATGGAAGGAAAAGGATGAGTTGTCATAAGTGGTGCTAGATATTTTGTTTTGGTGTTTGTTTTCAATTATTGAAGCAATATTTTAGCAAATACATCTTGCTTGGAATGGGTATTTTTTTACAGTCAATCCAATATCTCCTGATAAAATCTGGAGTTTTGAAAAGAATCTGTAAACTTGCTGAGGGTACACTCTGCCCCATCATCCAGATGATGGTTTCTTGGGGCACAGCCATTTAACTAAATTTCAATCCACTTCACTCTCTGTTCATCCGTCCCATACATCAACAGCTTGTCTGCGTAGATCTTGTGGGAGTCTCAAAGGCCTTACTGAACTCCAGACACAGTGTCCACGGCTCTTCCCTCCTCTACCAGACCAGTCATTTAATCATATAAGTTAATCAAGCTCCTCAAGCATGCTTCTCCATGGTGAAGCCATGTACATAGCTCTTGATGGTTTTCATGTGCCAGGAAATGACTTCTAGAATTAACTGCTCTTTCTCCTCTTCATGATCTGAGTAAGCTGTTCCTCATCCTCTCTTCCTGTTCCATCAAACAAGTTCTAAAAGCTCTCCCCTGTTATGCTAATACAAAATGATTGTAAGAAATGTTTCAAAAAGTCAGTTCTGAGTTATTCACAGAACTCCAGAAGGCACAGCATGTTGAGGAAAAGACAGCATGCAATGCAAAATGGTGTAGACATACCTGAGGGTAAGTTCTAAGTAAATCAATATAGGAACCTTGGGATGTGTAGTTGTATCAATGTGGTAGTTTGAGTTAATTATCCCTGGTATGGTAGTTTGAGTTAATTATCCCTGGTATAATTACCCCTGTGACCCAGAGAGCTCCATGTACCATCTGCAGGTCAGTCTGGCTGGAGCCCCCAGCCATGGCTGGTCAGTGACTGCAGCAGCTGCGGGGGAATGAGCTCCACAGCACATCAGCACCATGACTGGGGAGGCTTACAGCAGTACACTAATAAGAGTGGGACTGAAATGATCTTTTTGTGCTCTTCTACACCAGAGACTGAATGTTTATCTGCCTCTATTTGCTCCTCCTAGTTAGTCAGAGAGGAGCCCTTCCTGTTCACCCTGCCTGGGCAAACTGACCTGCGTACCAGGCTCCTATTCGCTCAAACTTCTTTGGAGATGTTTAAATGGCCTCAGCATTCCAAGCTCTGTTCCTTGTTGGCTGCTGATACCTCTGGGTCCCAATGGGGCTCAGGGCTGCTGCCCCACTGTCCCTGAGCTCGGGAGCCCCTCTATAGCTCAATCCATTTCTCTCCCCCAGACTCACTCCAGTCACTGCTGCTGCCTCTGTGGCTTACTAACTTGCACAATATTGTGCCTAAGTTATTTGAAATATGATAAATATTATACAAATAAAAGCAGCTTTGTAAGAATACACAATAAAAAACCCCAACCAACCAAAGAACAACATCCACAGCAATGGACTAGAACATAATTTTTTAAGGCAGAAAATATTCTTAAAATGTGTCAAACAGATGGAAATATGTCTCTGCTCTCATTTATCAGTGTCATATGTTGTCGTTAAGACTTATACTACTTAGTTCTGTCACTAATGGGCATTTAAGGAAAAACAGAACCCGAATGCAGTCATGCCCTGGTTTTTGTGGCTGGCAAAAAAAGTTGCTTGGGATGAAAAAAAAGATGACCAACAAGAAGACCAAGGGTTTCAAAACATTATCCCTTCATATGAAACTATACTTTGGCATGTGCTACAAATGTAGTAGAAAGAAGTAGCAGCATTTCTCTAAAAGGATTCATGACTCTGAGTTTCTGTATCTTACTATAGAAAGCTTTACCTGACATCTATAGAGCTATTGCAGTCTGGTTTGCCTCTGCCCAATGTGTGATTTATTTTCACTCTAAAAGTCTGTGGTATATTAATATAGGTAATTAGAGAAGGGAACCAGCTCAAGAAAATAAATCTGTAAGAATAGAATAAAATATACATTTTGGAATCCTAACAACATTCTGGAGTTAAGGTAAAATTGTGTATGCAATAGATACTAACCCTCATATATTGTATAGAATAGGAACCTATGAATATATTTTCCCCCTTAACTCTCCCAGTGCTATGCCCATGTTTGCTGTAACAAAAATGTAACTGCATATAATAACAGCAAGAAGCAAACCACATCAGAAAAAATATTTCTGCATGCAATCATACATTACAAACAATCATTTAAAAAGTCCTAGCTGAATTACTGTCACAATGAAAACAGTTGGCTCAGGGAATTTATTTTTAATAAAATTTATGTCCAATTAACAATGATTTCTGATCATTGATTTCAGTACTGGGCAGTACTGGGGTAAAGACCTCACATTACAACAAAACAAATACCAAAGTAAATAGCTTTCCTCTCCCTTCTCAACATTCAGCTTCAGACAAACACCTCTTGTCATTTGTTGTCTTTGCTTTCCTTGTTTGAACTCCAGGTAACTCTCATTCTGTCCCATTTTCTCCATTGAGGTGATGGGGAGCACAGGAGTTGGGGTGTGGGGTCATGTGCTTTAGTGTTTTCTTACTGCTGGTTTGTGTTCTTTATTCATTTTTCTTTGCTGCTTTTTTCCCATTAGTGTGCCTGCCTTGGCATGTTTTGCCCATGGGTCTCAGTCCTTGGAAGTCACCCTGACTCAGCATTGGTCACCTGTGGACGTATTCTTTCAGGAGTGTCCTTCCTTTAGTATAGAATGCATCCTTCCAAGAGTGCTTCTCCAGCTTGCTAATATTATCAACACTAAAATCTCCTGCTATGTTAGGAAAAAAAGACTGAAAGAACAAGTAGCATGGATCAGAAGGAGCAGATCTAAAATCCAAAATATTTGGTCTTGGGTATCTGATGTTTACTTTACTTTAGACAATCTATAGCTTAGCCCTGTTGACAGAGCAGCTGTAGTGCATTAGGTGCCCATCTGACTTTATCTCCCATTTTAGTGATGTCTGGAAATAAAGCCATTTGTGCACATGATGATGTGAAAAAAATCATAGTAACTGGACACAAATATGAGATTTAACTAAAAATTTTCCCCTGGATTGGAATAAAATGTTTATGTGGACTGTATCCAAGAAGTCCCAAAAGAAAATCAATTACACATAAGTCACATATGGCAATGATATTTTTTACTACTTGAAACATGCATTACAGAAAGTCTGAAATCACTCTTCTTTTATATCATCATGATACATATTTTTCTTTTGTCCAAATATACTGTCTCAAAGGAGTCTGACTGACTTTACCCTTCCTCATAAGTATACATCCTGCAGACTACAGTGAAATGTCATGTTTGGGAATAGCATGTGAAAAATAATAGTAAGATGCACATATTTGACCCAAAATGTGTGTATACAGAACTCCACAAATGAAATTCATCAACTGTAATCCCACTGAATTATAAACAAAGGCCAGCCCCTAATGTAGTGTCAACTGCACAGACTGTTGGATTGTTAGGACAGACAAAAAAAAAGGATGAAAAGTGAATGGGTTCCTCAAAAGGAAGTTTTCAGTATTATTTTGTCTGAAGAATTGAAGCTACTTTCACAAAATGTATATTAAAGTGGATAATCTAAACTACGTATGCAGTGAAATAACAATCCTGTCTAAAATAGGCTCTCATGATCATACACAGTGCTGGTGGAAAGCTATGTGCAATGGCTGATTGAAATGCCTTTAATGTTCTGCAAATGTCATGCTTTCTGTAAAATCTTTTAATTGGAAACATAACTAATATGGCCTCATGTATCAGGCTCGTTTAAATTGGTATGATTTATATTTTCTCATTGCCTCATTGTGATTAGTCAGCAATAGCCAAATAAAAGTCAGAGTCTTTCAAGAGGGAGTATCAGGGATCTGAAAGGTGGTTCAGTGTCAGCTAGAATTTACTTCTTATTTATCTAAAAGTTTCTTCTGGTATTATTAATTTTCATTCATTTCATTCTTGCTATTTGCTGATGCTGACAAAACACCTCATAGCTATACAACTTTCTCTTTTTTTTCTTTTTTTTCCCTTACACATGCAAGCAGAAAAGAAGCTGTCAAGACAAAATGATGGTGTGGATACATACTTTTTTCTGACAGATCAAAATGTTGATGGCCAAGTTGACTGGTTTACAAACTGTCACAGTTTATTTGTTACTCATCAGTAATGTCAAGAAACATTTATTATGAAAAGTTCTGGTTTTGAAATAACCTTTAATGGCCTTATTTTAAGTATGGATTGTGTACAAAGAATGTTTAATGAAAATTATTACCAAAATTTTAAAATATTTTATGTTCTATTTTGATGAATATTTTTTTTGTGAAAGCAATGCTTATATTTTTTCTCAGTCTCACAGTTAAGTGAAAATTACTTTTAAAAAGTAAAGAAGTAAAGAAGCTTTATGGATTTGACAAAAATAAAACTATTGAAGCGGTTTGTGCTTTATGAGTAAATGGAAAGATAATCACAGACATATCACATCAATCACACCTCTTAATGCCTTTTAGGTGGTAAATGAAAGTTGTGCTCTTACTATTTTTATTTATATAATTAGTCTTATTTCCCAAATATAAAGAAGAAGCATAAAGTTCATAGCTTAGAGAGGCAACTGAGGCCCATATCCAATTGAAGGTGATATTGAAATGATAAGGGCTTCTTTGCACTGACATTTCCTTTTCTGTGGTTAGTCTCCCAGTAGAAAAAAAAAAGGGACTAGTAAAATCTGATGCATATCTTCTCCAGCAATGGGTTTTTCTGTTTTTTCTCTGTTTGAGAGATACTCTTCTCTAGTCAACAATTTCTCATCACTGACCAGAAGAAGAACATATATTCTAACTTTAATTATGGACTGTCTTATGGCTCCCTCCAAGAGAAGGCTATAGCCAGAAGAATGTAAAATAATTTGAGCAGAAAAGAAAAAAAAAAAAAGAAAAAAGAAAAAAGAAAAAAGAAAAAAGAAAAAAGAAAAAAGAAAAAAGAAAAAAGAAAATAGAAAAAAGAAAAAAAGAAAAAGAAAAAAGAAAAAAAAATTTGAAAACTCCCAAATATTTGTGCACATATAGTTATTAAAACATACCAATAATCAGTTTTTCATGTTATAAAGAAATTTACATGTAAGCAGATAGTAGCCTCTATCAGAAGATTGAAGATTAGGAAAGTGTTTCATCAAGAAAGAGGAAAAAGGCCACACTTATTAGGGTGTTATTTCAATTGTGCAATTGTTCCACTGTCTCTATGAATACCTCTGTGAAAAATGTCTTTTTTTTTTTTTTCCTTTCTCGTCCACCCTATTATTCAACTTAATGTTATTCGGCATAAAATTTTCATTGTCAGTCTCACCTCTGACACCATTTGTCCTCTCTTAAACATAAACCCAAAATAACTCATGAGAATGGACAACAAAATCAAAACAATAGATTTATTTTTGATAAGCTATGAATGTTAAAATTCCTAACAATAAATCCAGAAATAGACAGTAGTGTGTTAGTAGACAACTAACATTTCTCCAAATGGAAAAGCAGTCTACTTCTGTTACATATGTACCTGTTGTCTTGTACTACATATCACTTTACCGGCAAATGGGAGACCCTGATGATAAATTGTCCTACCCTCTCAGTATTTATAATATTTGCCAAGAATAAACTCTTCGCAAAATTCAAGATTGTTTTGAGTCAGCTCTTCTGATTTCTCTTCACTTCCCTCTTTCATTACTGACTGAAAAGTAATTCAGCTACAAAACCAGAATGAGATGAGGTTCAGTTTTCTTTAGCTTTGAAGTGGCCTCTGTATCATATATATCTGACATTCTCAATGCAATCTATTTAAAAATAATAAATAAAGACAAAATATAACAATATGTGGCTGATATAATAATTAGGGGTAGTGAATGTGGATAAATATGTATCACATGCCCAACAATCTCCTGAGTCGTTGATAAAAGTGGTAGTAACATATTTGTGGAGATATGTTTATTGGCTTGGATTACAAATTAATAATCATTCTGTTTTACACTTCCTCCTATCTTCTATTTAGAGAAGGCCTACTGTAAAGTGTAAGTTAGTCTTTGGATATAAACTTAGTCTGAGCTTCCAGTGGAGAAATCTATTTGTCTTTATTGATTAAGGAATGCAGGTACTGAAGTTCCACATCAGAATTCATTCCTTAACCCACAAGACACACAATCAGTAACTTCCACCCTTTCCAAATCACAAAGCACTTCTCTGCTATTGAGGAGAACTGTCATGGGCACCTGGAGGCTTGGATGGGGGCATCCAAGTTTTATGCATCAGGGAGGCCCTCAGGCAAATTGTTTGTTTAGGCTACATTTTGCTTTCTACAATGCATGATAGAAATTCCATTCATCCTCCTGGCAACCTCAGAGGAATTGGTACATCTTTTTTTCACTCCGTATACATCTTTGTATTGTATGCCTATATATCTGTGTATATATAGAGAGAGAGAGATAAAATGGAATTTTCCTCCCAGTGAAACATATAGGGATGTCATTATGAAGCTGATTAGAGACAAATACATTTTACCTTCACTAAAGTCACCTTTACTAAAGCATTAATCCTTTATCCCTTCATCCCTATCTGGAAGCAGTGGCTAATAGTACAGAGGTCATATATGCCTACATTGATGCTTTTAAGGGAAATATATAATTGAGTCTAGATTATGTTGTTTGTTTTTTTTTTTAATTGATGGGGAAAAAAAATATTTCACACAAAATAAAATGTTCCTGAGATTCTTAGACTGCTTAGATCTTGTTCATATTTATACTAACAAGATAAACAGAAGGATTTGGTTTGTATTCTTCTGTAGGAAAAATAAGTACTGATGGTTTCTATCTTTCAGCAGCTTTGGCAGACACTGTAAGTGGGATTTATAGAAATCCAATGGACTAGAATGAATAACTGGTAAGAACAGTCCATGAGGTGTAGAGATTTATCGATCATATTGTTGCTGGTTTCAAGATGTGCAAATAGTGTAAATCAGCTCTGATTTCTCATAAAACTTATTTACATAAATTATTCTATAGATTGTGTTTTAAATGATTTTTCAAGTGAAGTGCTAAAAATTACAAGGAAAATAGGCTACTTTGTAAGTTACTCAAATACTGCCAGTGGCTTATATGGCTTTGACCTGACTATTTAGATAATTGACATTAAAAAAAACCAACCAAACAAAAAAAACCTGAAAGAACAAGAAAGCCAGAACAAAACTTACCAGAACTGGACTGTCTTTGAAACATCACTGGAATTAAATGCTTCATTTCATGGTAACAAAAGTACAGTAGCTATTCTTTCATGAAAGCTAGAGCTCTTAAGCTAGGCTCACATATATGCTAAAAGGAGCAAACTTCAAAGAGGAAGCCACATTTTATAAATCAGCTATGCTCAGAAAACGAATTAGCTAAAACCAGGATAAAAATGTGGGTAAGAATTATTTTGGTGTAGTTGATTAAGGTACTTAGATATATTTAAATTACCTTTTAAAAGTATGATTTTTTAAAAATGAAAATTCCTGAGCTATATTTGAAATTAAAGCATTCAGCTTTTTCTATTCCAAGAAGGTAAAAAATAGCTTCTATTATATTTTGAAAACTTTTTTTTTCCTAGTTGAAAAGTATTAAGGTTTGTGATTTTTATCAATAATATATTCTGATGAAATATAATTTTATTATAAAACATGGTTGAAGAAATATCTGCTGTCTTTCTTCAGGTATATTTAAAGATTATATAGAAATATAAAGAGTCTTCATGTAGCTCAAGTTTTCATCCATTTTTAGAAGCAAAAAGGGGTCAGCTCTCTGGTGCCTGCTGGCTGACCCAAGTAAGGTAAGTTGAAGCCTGTAATTAATAAAGAATCTTAATGGATGTTTGAGGGAATGCTTGAAAGTCTATTACTGTAGAATTATTTAAATTAAGGTTCAATTTTGGATTTAATCTGATTAACTAATGAGGAAGTCATCTGGTGCTACAAAGCCAGGTAAAATAAATTTAATGATGTTCCTGTAAAAACAAAATCTGAAATCAAAACCTTCTACCATTTTAGAATTCTAAATGAGAAAGAGAATAAAAACTAGTCTGAGGATAAGCAGTGAGGAAACTGGGGAAACATGTCACATTTAACTTAATTGGTGAATAACAAGTTGAAAGATAAGCAACTCTGAAGCATTCAATCCAAAAAATATGTCAAACTCATAATGACACAGCACTATAAAAGGTATTAATACTTTATCTATTCATAAAAAGCATAGATATGTAGTTTACTATTTTATCAATATGTATAAGTGCCATGTGACCACATAAAAATGGAACTTAAATTTTAAAGTTTTTGGAGTATAATTTTGCATCTATCCCAACAAATTCTCTTAAGTGTAGATAAAGTTCATTTGTGAGATTGAAGATGCAATTTTGAGAACATATAGAAAGAAATTAGTTCGACTTCAATAAGGATTAATGATTACTGAAAAATTTCTATTTTCTTCTTCAATACTCCAAACATTAATTTCCTCTCTATTACTCTTTCATAAGGATGTTAGTCAAACAATAACAAAAATATGAAGACAGTCTCTTTCAAACTAAAATCAAGAAAATACTTTATTTCACTGTTTTTCAAAATCCATATTAAATATATAGCACCTATAGCTAAAAAGACTTGGATGAGCTGATATCAGAAAAGGTGTTACACAATGTAACTATTACTATCTTGCTTGTACCAAATTCTGTTGCCAAAAAAAAAAAAAAAAAAAAAATACACCACAAACCATGGTTTTTTAAATAACTTCTACTTGAACTGAAACCTTTTGGATTTTAATTCAGAACCTGACACTCAGTTATGAAGTTTTTCATAAACATCACTTCCTTTTTTTCTGAGTGGAAACTCATAATAACATTTAAAAATTCTAATAAAACTCACCACTGTGGTAAACAATATTTGAAACTGAAATTTGGATCTTCCCTCAAATTTTATGTCACCTTCCAGAAGACTATCAAAGGTAGCTCCTTTCAATAGGAAAAATAATAACAGACTCTGTCTCCATTTCATTTTATCCCATTGAGTTAATAGCTGAAAATAATTTACTGAGGGAAAACAAAATTCAAAGAAGTGAATATATTTTGTTTGAGACATGATGATGTTTGAGGACATTATCATTGTATTAGTTAATTCCTTAATCTCATTTCCACTGTTGTTGGATAACTGCCCTGTTTTCTTAGCAATCTGATGAGCGATAGGTGTCAGGTGGATGAAGACTGCAAAACAGAAGAAAAAAAAAACAGTTACCTAATTTATCAGTCTCACTAAGGGCTTTGAAGCACAGACAAAAATATTGAAGAGAGTTGAACATTTAATGTGAAAGCACTGGAAAGCGATTAAGGCCCTGGAGACCTGAGTTTCTCAGAAAACAATCTTTAAAAGTGTGTGCAAATATGGGAGGGGGAGGGAGGTTTTGTTGATTTGCTTTTCTAGTATAGCATTTTATTTTTATAGAAGAGAAAAATAAGCCTGTAAATCACAAATGGGCAAAATAGCTCACCCTGAGTCTTAACAGATAGACAAATCTTCCAATGCTTCATAGGTCATATGGAACTGTTGATGAGGTTTGATGGCCCCCTCAGCACTGGATTCACTTAACCCTCGGTTGCTGCAGGAGAACGTTTTACTTGAAGTGCTCCCCTTTCTTCAGACTCTCAATTCTGTAGCAACAAATATATTCCTTTCATGCATGATCTAAGTCAGTGACATTCTCTAAATAACACATTGAAAAAATTTGAGTCTACAGTCAATTTCAGCTTCACCAGTATTCCATACAGTGAGCTTGAAACACCCTCAGGAATGGGTGTGGTATGTATGCCCTCCAAAATATGTAATATTCTGTTTTGCTGTCTTCACTTACTGACTCATTAGAGAGAATCCTTCAGATGGGAAAACAGAGTAACTCAGAGCATTCTGTGCTTACAGCCTCTCAGAAGCAGCTATAAAAATAGCGTCGACCTAATCAGTATAATGCTGAACAAAGTGAGATGGTGTGCTTAACATTTGTCTGAAAAAAGACGAGGAGCTAAGCAGCAGCACTTTCATGCAGATGACATTTCATAATTGCTATGTCAGTGATAACTAGCAATATCGCATGGAATAAAAGTGTGGAATCGTGAACCAAGTGGCTTAGTAAAAACTTCATTGAATAATTCAATCATCTTTCAAGGATAGAGGTCTTACACTTTAAATCAATTAAACTTGATTTCCAGTTCACTGGAAATTTTAAGTTCCACTTAAAGCAAAGATAAAGCTGCTACTTTAAATGTTGCCTTATGTATAGATTTATACAACTAAAATAGAAACTATAAAGAAACGGAGAAGAAGAAAAGTCTCTAACAAAAGCAGCTGAAATGTCTCTGGCTGTCAATACATCTAATTCATTTAGATAGTTCAAAAAATGTGTAATTGCAACATTTATCAGTGATATTACAGAAGGTTCATTTTGTTTCCAAGTCTGAGGAGCCAGGATATGCCAAATCCTGAAACACTCCAATAGTGTATTTGCATATTTGTTTGTTTTCCCTCAAAGGAGAAAAATACATCTCCTAACAACTTAACTGATTCATAATTTCGCCTCTAATTGAAGTTAAATAAACTAAAGTCTTTGAAAAAAATTTAGTTCTTTAGAATAATTCTGGAAATATGTGTTTCTTTGGAAAATGAAATCAAATTCCACAATTTTCTTCGCTCAAACTTATTTTCATTGTATTAACTCAAACAGGTATTAACTAATAGTATTATTTTTTAGATGTAAAAAAGAATTGGACATATGGATGGATTTAATTTATATCCCCAAAAACAAGCATAATAGAACTAGAAAAAATTTCACTTTCTCCTAGAGATAGTCTCCTGACTTGCTTGAGGATTACAATTACTGAACAGGACCAACTGATTTAAGCATGACCTGAAAACATATAAGGCCAGGAAGCAATGAATTTAAATTCATTACATTTCATGTGTCTGCTTTGGAACATAAGACATATCAATGGCCAATGAATTACTATTGTTATCATAATTTGGAAAATGATCACTATGGAAAAAAAAATGTCAAGAATTTGTATAAATAGCCTCGCTTTTGATTTATAGGATTTTTGACAAAGAAAAACATTAATAATTTTTATAGCACTGCTTTTCCTGTTTACAAATTTTCTTTATTGCTGTTTCCAAATGTACATGGTTTTAAACACTGGAACACATGTTAATTTGTATTGTCAGACACATCAGCTTGTTATTGTAGATGACGACATTTGGACTCAAACATCTGAAAACTTTTTCTATACCTTTTTAAAAATAACATTCTCTGTATTGCCTTTAATTTATTTACCCCCATTTTTATACTAAAGTAAAATGTACTGTTATAGCAACTTTTTATTGGCTTGAAATCTCCATGTAAGCAAAAGGTCCAGAACAAATACCATGTGCTTTCAAACACAGTTCCTTGTTACTATTTCATCCTGCATTTTTCATAAACACAGAGACTCAGAATACCTATTAAAGACATTTGTTTGACATTTTGATATTTTAGCAATATTTTTACTTTGATTTATAGTTCTTCTTAACTCCAACTTTCTGGTTAGGTCATCAGTTAAAAGACAGCAGAACTAGAGTTTCCAGAATGGTCTTTTGCTTGTTTATGCAACAGTGGATGCAGTTGTTATACAAAATGTGAGTATATCTCCAACCATACTCTGCTTTATAAATACTGTAACTTACGACATGGCAAGGCAAGCTATGGAAAGATATACTGTAGTTATAAACAGCTGTTTCCTGAAATAACCATTTCCATGTGCAGTGGCAGCCAGAAAAGCCAATGTGGTACTCAGAATGAACAGGAAAGATGTTAAGATGAATACAGAGAACATTATTTCCTACCAAATAAAATACCAGCATCCTGAGAACTGTGTTTAGTTCTGCTCTCTTAATCTCAAGAACTTTGAGGTGGGTGTAGAAGAGATACGGAAAAGGACAGCTATACACTGATAATCAGGATATTGACTTGAGAGCAGGGCTTAACAAAGCTGGATTTCTTGGAACAGAGCAAGCTGAGAAGAAATACAGCTAAGATTTAGAAAATCATGAAAGGGGCCAATAAATTGAACACAAACAGTTAGTCGTTAAGGGACAATCTGTGAAACTTGAAGGACAGCAGTTTCAGGTATATAATGGAGGTCCTTTTTATAAGCAGAAGTTAGGAAACATCAGAAACACACTGAGCAAAAAAGGATGGATGTAGAAAAGGTCTATGAAAAAGACACATGCAAAAATACAATTAAACACCTTCCAGGAGGACAACTCCAAAACCACATTTCAAGAAGAATGCATTGGGCTTATGTGGCAAGATTTTTGTAACAGTAGAGCTGTAAAGTTGATGGTTGTGGAATGACATCAGGAACCACACCTGTGTGTAAGAAAGTCAGCTCCAGATGGCTCCAAGACAGGTATGCCACTGGCCAAAGTCGAGCCAATCAGCAACTTTGGTGGTGTCTCTATGATAACATATTTGAGAAGGGAAAAAAATACTGTGCTGCAGTTGTATAAGAGAGGAATGAGAAAAATGCGAGAGGAAAAACTCTGCAGACACCAAGGTCAGTGAAGAAGAAGGGGAAGGAGGTTCTCCAGATGCCTGCAGCCCATGGAGAAGACTGTGGTGAAGGCAGGTTTTCCCACTGCAGCCTGTGGAAAGAGTCACACTAAAGCAGATACCCACCCTGCAAGTCATGAAGGTCACGATGTTGTAGAAATTGGCTGTGTCCTGAAGGAAGCTGCAGTCCATGGAGACCCTGAGCAGGAACCTACTTTCTAGCACAATCTGTAACTGGTGGGAGAGCTTCTTTCAGTGAGAACTTTCCATAGAAGTTACTCTATCTTGTAGCAGAGGAACAGCATGAAGGGAAAGGAGCAGTGGAGACAAAGCATTATGAATTGACCACAACCCCATCCCCATCCCACTGCACCACTCAAGGGCAGTGAGTAGCTGGAAGAGTCAGGAGTGATGCTGATCCTTGGAAGAAAGGAGGGGTGGGGAAGCAGGGACTTTTAATTTTGTTCATATTTCCCACTATATTAGTCTCTTTTTTATTTACAATAAATTAAATTAATTTTCCCCAAGTAAATT
This sequence comes from Acanthiza pusilla, assembly GCA_036630365.1. Taxonomy (NCBI): domain Eukaryota; kingdom Metazoa; phylum Chordata; class Aves; order Passeriformes; family Acanthizidae; genus Acanthiza; species Acanthiza pusilla. The sequence continues at coordinate 30,047,227 of JAXCHO010000018.1, forward strand.
CATTTTTTCCTGTGTCTATAATTTGAGAGTGATCTCCCTGTCTTTATCTTGACCCATGAGCTCTTTCACACTATTTTTCTCTGCCTTTTTTACTGAGCAGTTAGAGTGAGAGAGCAGCAGATGGATATCTGGAAGCCAGCCAAGGTTAACTTACCACAAGGACTATGCAAGGATATACTGTGTAATGCCCCTATTACAAGAATTCTGGATAGTGGAGAAATACAAAGGGGATGGAGCAAGTGTCTTGGCTCATGTTCTTTTCCTTAACAGCATCCCCTCTCGTCACTGTCTGAGACAGTATATTTAGCTAGATAGATTGACCCAGACTGTCTGACCCAGTAGGGCATTTCATATGTTCTGTAGTATTATGTGGTAATGGTAGGAGCACTGGGCTTCTTCTTCTTTTTTTTTTTTTTTAAATGGTGTTTTAATTCTCTTTTTAAAAATTGCTGATTATGAAAGTTAGCTGACTTGTGCATGTGTGGTATGATGTTAGAAAGACAGATACAGACAAAGATTAGATGTTGATATAGATAGATAAGACATAGTCAGAACTTACTCTCCCGGGAGTGTTTTCAGTATGATAGGTATAGAAGCTTGCAAACCTGTGCCATTTATTAACAATTCATTGCATCAGATGTCAGCAGGTACAATAAGTCATTACTTCAGTCATTATCTTACCTGAACAAAGTGGCAAAAACCTTTGTTCTGCTTGACTTGGAATTAAAGGAGGTAAGACTCACAGGAAGAGGTAATATATTTTGTTTGACTGGCATAACTGAGAAAAATAGCTAAACTTTTGTACACCAAAGGATTTCTATGGCTCTACAAGAGAGTTTAAGTGGATTGCATTGTCTCCTCTTTTCTTATGATCCCCTTATTCATAGCATAAGCGATGTCAAGAGATGTGATCTCAGGAACCGTAGCTCCATTTCTCTATTTATAAAAAGGATACATTTTATAGTGTCACAGCAGTATTATGACATTTTCTATGCTATGGAAAATTGATGATCAGAACAGAAGGAAAATTAACACATTATTTTCACTTTCTTCCCCCTTAATGGCAGAGAAAAATGTCAGAAAATTGTTGCTATGAATAATTTATATATATTTTATTTTTTATATCTTTAATGAGTACAAGATTAAGGAAAGTAGTTCAGAATGCTCACAAACCATGGTAAAGTTGAAACTCGGATTTTGTATCATAATGAAAGAGAATTTGGAAATTCGCTTCGGGTTCTTGTAATAATATCACAGAGCAGTGAAGAAAGTATAATCCATGTATCATGAATTTTAAAACAAAGTTTAAAGTCAAAGGCTTTCTTTCTAAACCAGGAGAAAATATCACACAATTTTATTACAAAAATCAGTAGCAAACCAGTTCATCTCAAATCTGCTGCCAGGATGCTCTTGCCTTATTGGTTCAGATTCACCAGTTACCACCAACAGCAGTTCACTTGCTCCTCAATGTCTTTGTAAATACAGATACATGACAAAGAGAAGCAAGTACTGAATGCTTTACTATGTTGATTTCTTTCATGGTGTAAACATTCTTCTCTAAATTGAAATAGAATTCAGCACTCACTCATCCAGGTTCTGTCTATTAACAAAACCAGCAAACAAGCAAACAAAATGCATGCTGAGGTACTAAAATCCAGCTGAAGTTTCGAAATGTTTGGCTGCTTGAACTTCTTGTATAATCAAGACAACATCTCTTCTACATCAGCTTCAGGTAATAAATCACATTGTTATTCTCTTAGGTGGTCAGAACTGCCTAGTAATTTTCCTAGGGGAAAAAAAAAGAATTGGCAACAATTTCCCTATTAAAAAAACCTCTCAGTAAGCCTACCCTCTGCCCTCTCCTTAAACCCCCAAATAGTCTGCAAACTAACACAAATTCTATGGGTGTCACCTAAAAAAAAATTAATTAAAAAAAATAAATAAATTCTCCTTTGTAGGATAATACAGTACTTGCAGGTCAGTTTTAGTTGATTTATTACTGTTTATGAAAAGGAAAGGTACTGCAAGTCAGATCGATGCATGCAATGGTAGTGGTGGCAGCAATGAAGAGTGGGCAGGTAACTAAGCATTACAGTCCTGTAATATGAGTTGGACATCTGTCCCTGTGCCATGTGTGACAATGGAAGTATAGCCTATCAGATTGTTTCACGTCTCTTAAGGTTACACTTGGGAAGAACCGCACAACTTTGTACAATACCTTTGTACCTTCTATATGATACTTACTAGGTGTTTGTCATGATCATTAGTTTAATCTAGTTCATAGGATTGACAATCCAGTGAAAACTGCAGCTCTGCAGGATTCACTGTGGGAGGAGAATGCAAAATGGGAGTGTAGAGGGGGAGCAAATTCCTTGTTAGTCTCAATTAACATAGCATGCATATGCATCTATGAGACACCAGGTCTTAATATTTGCTTTGATATATTGTATTAAAAACAGATTGAGGTCATCATCTGCACATCACTAAACCTTTAAGGCATACCAACTTCTTATTATATTAAATTTTAAAAAATCTGTATTAAATACACAGACATAAACAAAAGTATAGAAGAATGTTGAGTTCCTCTTTTTTCCCCCTTTTATTTTTCTTTGGTTTTTAGATTTTATTGTGGCTTTATGATCCCACAGCACAGAGTAAAGAAAAAGAAGTGCCTTCTTCATAGTCTAATTTGCATAGTACGTCATATAAAGGATATTTTAAAACCATAAAATTTCTCAGGAGGGTTCCATATGAGAACTTCACAGCATCTCCAGAAAACTGAAAATAATGTAAAACCATTTCTATTAAAAGCAGTAGCATGAAAAATGTTTGCAAGTTTTTTCATACATGCATAGAAAAAATGGTGGTTTTTGAAATGTATCTAATAGAATAACTTCTTAATTTCTGAATTGAGCTGTAAATTAAAAAAAAAAAAAAAAACCAACATTCTCTCATAAAACTTATATTTCCAACAGTAGTTTCAGCACACCCGGAAGTCTGACAGTACTTTCTTTCCCTATCATATATCACTGTTTCTGCTCTGAATCATTAACAAATCCAGACAGTGGATAAATACACATACTGGGGAGGGAGGGAGTGGGAGTGGGAAAGCAGAGGAGGAAGTAAAATTTAAAAAAACCTCACACCCTAGCAATATTTACTGAGCTAATCAAATTTCACCTTAAGTGCTGAAATATCCTTTAAAAATATGTAAGTTGCCAAACTACTTAAAGAGTAAGTAGAGCACAAAGAAATAAATACCTACTAGGCATTCTTAACTAATGATTCTCTTGGACATAAGAAATAATCCCAGATGCTAAAGAAATCCCAAAGCAGCCTTGAAGTTGTGAAATCAGCTATCTATGGCCATGAGAAAATACACATAATATAGCTTTTGCTTTGTCCACTCTCTTCTCTTTCCATTCTATTTCCCATGAGGAGAAAAACAGTTTTCACTGGTTGCAATTTTGGTGAAAATTCCTTTTTACCCAACTGTCTTTAATTGACTTTTTTCCAACTAATTGCAAGGTTTGAACTGTTTGGGAGATTGCTTTCTTAATCATTTTTCACTTTCTAGCTATACTTCCTGGGGACTAATGCAGAACCAAGTGCCAAATTTTGTATAGCATGGACATGGCTGATGTGCTCTTGAGAGTCATAGAATATCTACAAGCCAGTCTGTGTGATTTGACCTGTGACTAGGAAACACTCTGTAGCCCAGGAAGAGTGTGAAGTGTCCTGTCCTGAGGAGGAAGTAGGTACAGTGACAACCTGTGATGAACTGGCTGCAACCTCCATTCCCTGTTCCACTGCAAGAGAAGAAGGTAGAGGGTAGAGGAAGACAGGAGTAAAACTTGGCAAAGGAAGAAGGGAAGAGTGGGGTGCTTTTAAGATTTGGTTTTATTTCTTATTATCTTATTCTTATTTGATTGGTAATGAATTTATTTCCCCCAGTCAATTCTTTTTCGCTCGTGATTGTAATTGGTGAGTGATCTCTCCCTGTACTTATCTTGTCCAATGAGTCCTTCATTATATATTCTTTCCAATGTCCAGTTGTGAATGATAGAATAATTTTGATAGGGACCTGATGTCCAGCGAGGGTTAACCCATCACCCTTCCTTCCTTCCTTCCTTCCTTCCTTCCTTCCTTCCTTCCTTCCTTCCTTCCTTCCTTCCTTCCTTCCTTCCTTCCTTCCTTCCTTCCTTCCTTCCTTCCTTCCTTCCTTCCTTCCTTCCTTCCTTCCTTCCTTCCTCCCTTCCTTCCTCCCTTCCTTCCTCCCTTCCTTCCTTCCTTCCTTCCTTCCTTCCTTCCTTCCTTCCTTCCTTCCTTCCTTCCTTCCTTCCTTCCTTCCTTCCTTCCTTCCTTCCGCACCCTTCCTTCCGCACCATTCCTTCCTTCCTTACCATTCCTTCCTTTCTTCCTTCCTTCCTTCCTTCCTTCCTTCCTTCCTTCCTTCCTTCCTTCCTTCCTTCCTTCCTTCCGCACCATTCCTTCCGCACCATTCCTTCCGCACCATTCCTTCCGCACCATTCCTTCCACACCATTCCTTCCTTCCGCACCATTCCTTCCTTCCGCACCATTCCTTTCTTCCTTCTGCACCATTCCTTCCGCACCATTCCTTCCTTCCCAAAATAATTGTATTCTAGTATAATTGCATGCTAGCTCCATATTGCAAGTAAATTCTGGGGATTGTACAGAAGAAAACCATGAAGTATCTTAATGAAGATCCAGAACTCTAATGCAAAACTTTTCCTTAGAGCATCATTCCAGTTACTTATTTTCTAAGGGCATTCGCAAGAAGCTCTTACACAGTTTCTTTTAAACTTTATTCAGAGGAAGACAAGTGTGAAAAGGAGACCAGAATGAGGTCCTCTCAGAAAAAAATCAGAAACATTTCAAGTCAGAGGTTTTAAATTTTATGAGGGTTCTGCAGTGCCTGAGATATTTATAATTATTATTTTTGGCCCATGTACCTCAAACTTCATTTCACAAGGTCCTAAGAGAATTGATTCCACTAGCATGCAGAATTTAATGAAGTGTAACTTGAAAATAGTCAATCCATAGAAAATTTTCAAAATTTTAAACAATGTTCTAATAGCAGTATACTTTGAGAATTAGAATAAATAAGTAATGAATAAAAACAAGATCTCAAGATGAACCAAAAATTTTAACATCCTGGAGAAAACATACATTCTTCTGTTTTGGTATTACAGCATGACCAGGACAAAGGTTTATAGAAATTCTTTCTTTTTTTTTAATTAAAAAGAAATTTACTTGTTTGCATAATTGACTTAATAGGACATAATTCCTGTAAAGAAACAGAAAGTGGAGTAGTCATATGTATATAGTCAGACTGTATTCTATTCTGACTAGACCTTCTTACATTTTGTCATATTTGGTATCCAATCATAACCAATAATATTGAAAAACCTAATATTTTGTCTTCAAGGTAATGTCATGGAAATAGAATTTGAGATAAATTATTCACAAATATTAAAACTTTTTTTTTGTCACATCTATATAGCAGAGAAAAAAATCCTCTATCTCACCGATTTCTGTTTAATTTGAAAATTGTGCTTTTATTTTTGTACTCAGCTTAAAATGCACAAGATTTCTACTTCTGAGAAATTATAGAACTAAAAATCTTAAATTTCAGATTTAGTAAGTGCGGAGGGTGGATTTTCCACCTCCGCAGCAATCAGGACCAGCTCGGCACCCGTAGATGCTGAGGAGGCGGAGTTGACCACCTAAGCTCCACCTCAGGGAGGCAGGCCCCAGAGCGTCACAACCTGTTCCCGCCCAGGGGGCAGAGGCAGGGGCGTGCGGATGGGACCGGCCCCGCCTGGTTTCTAGAAGACTCTGCACTCCCGCAGCAGGGATTGGTTATCCCCCTCATTGTCCCACCCTTGGTGTAGCCCGGTTGGCTCGCGATCCCGACACCGCCCCCCTCCCCGGTTCTCATTGGTCAGTGTACACCCCTTTTAAGCCTCTGTACAACCCCTCTGCCCTTGACTTCGTCGTTCCCTGCGGAAGGTGCTGGTACCCTGTTTGGGTACCCTCAATAAAGCAACTTTCCACCTCACGACGAGTCCCTCTCTCCATCCTTCGCCTCGCCCGGCGTGAGGGTGGCGGGTGGCCTTGGGCGGCTGCCGCCATCGCCGACAGCAGCGGAGAGGACGACAACAAGTGAGGAAATTTCATTTACCTAACGCAGACAGTGATATTTATCTAATTAGATGCAAATATTTGCACTGAACAGTCCAAGTCAATCTCCTTTAAATGACAATGAGGAAAAATAATTTTTAGGATGCAATTCATATTAGCTTCACGTGGATGTCCATACTTTATCAAGTGAAATAATTAATTTAAAAATACTCTCCTTCACTCTTTGTAAACGGAGACTAGAATGACTATTTCAGCCATAAACATCTACAATGAAGACCTTTAAGAAGGATGATTCCTTTAAGAGAGTCCTCCTTAGACTGATTAGTTATGAAATCATTACTCTTAATGTATCCAGTGTATGTGTGCCAATCAAATCTATACTTTCAAGGCTTGTGGTAAACTCAAATGATCAAATGTTCAGATTTAGTCTGAATGGCACTGCATTAATAAAAAGAGAGCTGTGCTGTATCAGTTAAGTATAGGGCTACCATCAGATCACTAGTATATTGTATCTTTTTATTTTTATGCAAAAAAAAAAGGAAATCATAAATCTGAGCAGAGCTGCTCTTGGTTGGAAAGTATAACAGATACTGGAAGTTTAATGTCTTATAAACACAGGGAATGCTTGTCCGGGAGAGCATATTCAACATTCATGTTTGAAATGTCATCAGCTAAATGCGGTTTCTATGTTCTGCTGTATACAAAATTCAGTAAATTCAATGAGTAATAAAATTTTGGCCTTTTAGCAGGTTTTATTAACTTGCCTTTCATATTTGTTGATGTACTATTCTTCCACCTCTGCTCCTCTAAACATACTTGTAAATTGCTATGACTTCACTCTCATAATTTGAAATTTTTCTCTGGAAAGATTCGTTTTCTCAGACATTTGTATATTCCTTCAAAAATTCACCCCAAAATATAAGACTTGATTGAAATTCATCATGTCAGCCTTTTCCATCAGCAAATTGCTTATGTAGTAATTCATGTTCATTTCTGAAACAAGTCAGGTCCCCGGCTGATATAATTTGGAGTTACATTTTGACATACATTGATCAACAACATTTGAAGATTTAGTTAATTATTTTTAATGGATGAATGAACAAAGTATACTTCCTGCTTCTGGGTACTTTTAAATGCCAAATGGAATGCACAAAACTTGCATATTCTGTGGAACTATTTACTATGAGTGTACTCCAATATCATCAACATCAGTCTTGTTATAAAAGATGCAAGAAGATTCAATGTAAGCAAGCTCTAAAAAAAATAAATTTCTTGACAAAGTGAAAGTTCTTTCTCTAGTTTTCCCCTGTCAGCATTTTCAGAATAGAGCATAAATGAATTAATATTTAAAGGTGTTTTTGGAAGATGATTCCGTATGTATGAAAGACTTGTGTATAAATTGCTTCCAAGAAGGATTATTTGACTGATCTTTAGATAACTGGGGGTTTTATTTCTTGTTCTAATATAATAGATGAACAACAAGAGCATGCGTGCAGCTACCAAGGAATAAGTTTTTAGAAGAGCTATGCACATCAGGCACATAGTGCCTTTTTGTTGAAATCTGGAAAAGAAAAAATCTAGAAACTTTGATGTCCACTGTATCATGTTTATCGTGCAGTACTGTTCTTTATGAACTTCAGTATCCATGAAATTCTGTGCTGTGAGAACTACAGCTCTGCTTCATTAGTCTCTTAAGCATCATATACTTTTTAAAACATTCATGAATAAATGAACTCCATGGCTGCTAAGTTGAAATTCTGCTAAACAGCACTTTCTTCTCTCCAGTCTTCTTTGCAAAGTACAAAATCCTCACATGAGTTGTGCTAGTCTTTTGGGAAAAGGCAAAATTGACAGCACAGCAGGCTGTGCTGATGACCTAATTCAACATCGCTTTCAAGGAATTACTTCTTCAGTAGCATTGTTAAAGGATTTCTATAAAAGTGATATTCCTTCCAGAATTATCTTTTGAACAAAATACGAACCAGTGACCTCTCTGACAGTAATATGTGTAACGTACTGTATTATTTCTGTGAAGATAATTCTCAGCCATGCATTATATTAAATTTGAATGTGTTCATTCATACTGAATGATCTGCTGAGACTTTCTTCTATCTGCAATAGCCCAAGAACTTTCATGTGTTTCTGTAACCAATCCTACGTGACAATAATAGAACTTGAAGAAATAATAACATATACATGAGAGCAGAAATGAAGACATATGTCTTTTTTCATTGTGATAATATAACTTAGGAATAACTGGCTTTAGTACAAAAATATATTATGTTACTTAACAAGCCTTTTTGTTTTCTTTGGTTAATCCCTAACTTTTCCTTATATACCTAATGATTAATATTGCGCAAACACTTTTCCGATAGTGGAGTTCTGGCTGATCATTAGGGATTATGTAAGGAACGGGAGGGAAAGAAGTTACAAAAAAAGATTACCCACACATTGTTCTATTCTCTGTATTCTTTCAGGTAGGTAAATACTGAATACTGTCATAAAGAACTGGAAGTTCTAGGCTAGAGCTATTTAAAGTGGATATTTAAATATGGAGAGGAAGCACAGAAATGATGTTCAACTCTTGAAAAATGGACATGTGGACTGACAATAGAGTGTTTTGTCTTCTGACATTTTATGTAATTAAAATAACTCTAAGAACAGGTAAATTTCTTCCTGCTTTACTATTAAATATGCAATAAATAACTTTACAAGCCTACTCCCTTGTATAACAGTAGTACAAATATTCATATTTGTTCTTACTAAGCATCTAGAGTTAAAGGATTTCCACATTTTTTGTCAAATAATGTCCAGCAAATTTACAAGCATGAACAAAAGGAAAATACCAGGAAAAGCATAAAAAATTTATTGAGTTGAAACATCTAACCAAAACTGAGTATGAATAATGATGATATAATGATTAGAAAACAGAGATTAGGAAGTAATTAGGAACTTTTGCAACAGTTTAAAATAATTGTCTTTTTTATTGTATTACTTTCACTTAAGAAGACCCAAAATGAAAGTCTAGACTGAACAGAAGCAACCAGAGAAAGCGTTCTGGAACATGGGACTACATCCTGAAGTCAAATTTCCCTACAATTCAGAGGAATTTAAGTGAGCAAATGAAATGTCCGCTGTGAGGCACATTAGTATCTGTATCTCCCTACAGTATACCCCTAAGCATAATAATTTATTTTAGCCTTTTCTCTGGTGTCCAGACAAGGTAGGTGATTCTCTACAGTCATTTGAACTCAACCCAAACTAACACAAAATTGAGTTTTATTGTAGTATGAAACTTTTCAGCCTTCCCTGTGGATCTTGTGAGTATTTTCCTAGAATTCTTGAGCCGGTTCTGCACCAGAATTCATCCAACTTATGCTTCAGTCATAAGTTTCCTGCTTATCCATTTCAGCATAAGTGAAAGAGGGAACATTTTTTGTGGCACATTAATTGAGACATCAAATGGAATGCAAGGTCAGATTTTTTATTTCTATTTGAATAATGCTTGATGTATTTTGTCAATTTCTTTACCTCAAGAGATTCCAGTGATTAATTTTACTGAAATATTTTTTCCACATAGCAGGTATTGTTAACTAAGCTTACAAAGGTCTATTACATGAAGTTCAAACTATGGTACTTGAACTTCATTTTTCAGATGAAGAATTCATGTACAACTTTAAAAAACCCAGCTTAACTGGAAATCAGCTGTCATGTTTCAAGTCTTTTACAAAGTTTTATTTAGCCTTGGCTTTCTAGCATAATGCAGCCTGAGATGGTAATCCTATCCACTACCTTTCCTTTGGGATACAGCTACTTTCTAAACTGGAAATTACAGACCACGTTGGCAGCTTAGCTGGATCTGATACTCTTATGCATTATTGGAGAGGACAAAGAAAGTAGGTCACCCGTAATAGTTTACAGTAACAAAGCACAGGAAAGAATGCCTTGATTGTCCGACTGTCTCCACAGGAACACTTCATCCCGTTATCTTGCGGGAGGGCCAGGTTTGAGTGTTCCCTCTATTGGCTGACAAACAGAACTACCTTATCATCAAGCTCAGCTATCAGCAGCTCTGCTCACTTTAAAGGAGGAGAGCAAGGTGGTGAGAAAATAAGAAAGAAAAGTAGGATCTTCTAAATAAAAATATTTTAGAGGACAGAGAAAAAACTGAATCCTTCTGAAATTTGTCATATTAGAGTGCCATATTCTCTTCAATAATTAAAACCATTTTTAACTTTTTTATGTTATTATTCAAAACATAGGAAAATATATCTTCAATTTTTTGTTGTAAAAAGATGACACATTTCAAATGTATTATCTATTTAAATATTGAAGATATTTCTTTTGTAGAATAGATTGCAACATGAAAGAAGTTGAGAGATGGAAATGTAATACCATGCTACTTTATCAATCTGGCCTATAATACATGAGCAATTGGTAGCAATGTAGCTGACAAACACAATTTGCTTTACAAACAGAAGCTTAGTGAAGATTTAGCATGTCATTTAGACGCAGCTCAAAGGAAGAAGTGTTGTAGGGCTTCACTGGTTTGGGTCAGTGTCCTGCAGGTTTCTGCGTGGAGGGGAGAATTATTTTCCAGAATCCCAAAGTGTACAGCTGGTTTGTAAACAAAAAGGTCAGATCATAGCTGTCTTTTTCTTTCTTCATATGTCTATTTGTATTCGAGAGCAGGAAGCAGAGTATAATAAGGACATATATAGGTGCTTGAGGCTGTATCCAGCTCTCTAAATATAAGCATCTGTAAACATTTAATACAGCCTTGGGTATTCTACATGACTCACAGTTGCTTCTCCCTAAGTGCAGGAGATCCCTATAAATCATAGAAGCACAGAATCATTAAGATTGGAACAATCCTTAAAGTCACTGCCCAACCTTAGACCAAATAGCATCATGCCACTGTGATATCATAGCACTAAGTGCCACTTCCAGTCATTGCTTTAACACCTCCAGGGACTCTACCACTTCCCTGGGCAGCCCACTCCAATACTTAACAAAACTTTCAGTGAAAAAATTCTTCTTAGTGTCCAATCTGAATCTCCCCTGATGCATCTTAAGGCCATTTCCTCTTGTCCTGTTGATAGTTGCCTGGGAGGACAACAGAATTTGAACGTCTTCTGTCATTTGTGTCAAACTAATTTAAGACTCCGTTTTCCCCCCATATTCTCTTTCTCCTGTATCTATCTCTTTCTAAAAGGCTTGAAAAATGTCATTGATTTATACATGACTGAATACTTACTGAACTTTTTGTATGATTCCTTCCTTGGGAGCTAATCTCATGATCCTTTAAAAAGTAAGCAAAATGACTGTACACGATCATCTACTCTTACTCTCTGGCTATCTGAGGAAACAACTATTAGACCCACAGAAACCTACAGGGTTTTCTGTTGGGTTGTCAAGTACAAATTGCAAAGGTGCCTTTTGTTTTGTCGGTTTGTAGAATCATCTAAAACAGTAAAAGAAGTCAGGATCAGAAACCTTCATCTGTACCGTTTAGTTTGCATTATAGTTGTTGAATGCAATTAAATCTAAATAGAAGCTCAACTTATTTTCATCAATCCTTGCTTTTGGACCTCTATGATAATTTTAGAAGTGTGATTATTTCACTGCAGATAGGTTTATTATTATTACTTTCTGGATAAAGGGGCACAGTGTCTTTTGCTCTAATATATAATATATTTTTATCATAAAGTGGAAAAGCACAAAACAGTACCATCATATATTGTTTAATGGCCAGATCTCTTGGAGAAAATTATTTGTTTTCTTATCATCCCCATGTGTAATACTCAAAATTTCATTGTCAACCTTCTTAGTAGTGGCATCCCTACTGACTTCAGGTATAATGAAAAACCTTAAACAAAATAAAGATAGCAAATATCTGTACCTTTTAATAATTTTGAATGACTAAACCAATGAGAAATTCAGCTGTGCACTTTGAGATTTAGGCTACAATGGTCTTTGACCTGAAATTGCTTTTATATATACATATATCACTGGATGCCTTTAGGCTCAGATTAGTATGATGTTGCAATACTCACACTCTGTCACAACAGAATCACACTAAGAATTGTTGGCTTATACCTGAAAGCTGTATGGCAAATGAGGGCAAGGCACAGGAGCTCATAATTCCAGCATTTTTGACTACTCACGGCTTTGTTTCTTTCAAATCCAGGATTACGTCTGGGTGACCTATCTCAGGAGTGGCTGTCTAAGTTGCATATCTATTACATATGGAAGAAGTGAAGCACAGAAATGGGCTGTCTAAAATAATGTTTTCTAACTTTATGATATCGTTGAAAGTTTCAGTCAAGTTAAAAGCAGCAGCAAAAATATTTTTGGATTTTAGAGACAAGTATTCTACCTTTCCGCTCAGACTGTTTTGGGCTTATTTGAAATTGTGTGAGCAAAGACTATTTATTATCCATTGATCTTATAGTGAATTAAAAGGTATCAGGTATATATATATTTTTTCCTTCTTCATTTACTCCTTCTTTGTGGTGGCTTACAGACAAAATCACTGCTTCTAGAACATAAAATGAATAGTATTTCATGCAGAATTACACTTCAGTCTTTGAGTTGAAGCTATTGTTGTTAGTACCAAAATGTTCAAAACATCCAAGAAGTAAAACCAGAAAACAAATATTCCGCATGAAAGCACCCCCCAAAATAAATTTTTTAAAAAACCGATATTATTGAGAAAACCCCCATATGACTAAGATTCAAAATTACTGCTGTCTACACTGTGATTACTTAATAAATTAGAATGATTTTAGAAGTGATAAAATTTAGAAGAGATGTTCAGATGTTCGTGAGAAATTATATATTGTGGAGTGGGCTATGTTTTGACAAAAAAAATAAAATCTATCATATCTTTATGGGCTCTGACTAAACTTTAAAGTGATTTTTAACTCTTCAGAATGCAACTAAACAGTATAGTACAATAGAGCTATTTCCTGGATTTTTGTTAAGAGATGTGATGTCATGCAGTGTTTTTACTCAGCATGTGCAAGAGGGCAAAAATATTTTGTTGAATCTTGTGAAATTTATAAGGGTTTTTATGACCTGAGAAGTTGTTTTTCATCTGCATCATACTCTGTTGCCTGTATGAAAGAGATTTAAAAAACTTTCTAAGTCTCTTCCTGTTCCATGCAGTTCCATTTCCAAATTCTTATGTATCTGAAAACATTCCTGTGAAAAAGAAAAAATCCTATTGATTAAAGCAGAAGCCAATTTTAAATACTTAATCTAACATTTATGGAATTGGTTTTGGTACTCCTGAAGAAGGCATAACCTAATTACGATCTTTGTATATATTATTATAGTGCATATTCTTACTAAAGAAGCCTCTGTATCAACAAGTTTGAATTTCTGTAGTGCTCAGAGACTGTATTTTCTAGTATACAATTGATTTAATAGGACCACCCCCCCACACACCCTTTTTCAGTTCAATACTTTTACCATAATACTTATTCTAATCATATGGTGAAGCTGCCTCCCTGTTAAGATTAATATTTTCTAGTTCAGAGAATTTTTATTCTTTGTACTCCTACATTTTCATTAGTTTCATATTATACATCAGAATTACTTAGGCATATGGTGACCATAACTCTTGGAAATGATGGGGTGTTCTCCAGATGAAGATTATCTGTCTTTGAGACTAGACTGCATTGCTGTATGTTCTGTCACTAAAAGGCTTTTGCATATTCTAAAACATGTCTTAACTTTTTTTTTTTTTTTTTTTTTTTTTTGGTTAAAATTGAAGGATGGTTTGTGTGAAGTTGTAATAAAACTGGTATTTTTTGACAACCCTTTTTTCTTGGATACTCAGTGATTTGTAGGCAATACTTACCATATTTTTATAAACACTTTTTGCATGCACTTATGACTGAATAACTTAAGCCTGAAAGCCAAGGCATGGTGATATCTGATTTTCTAACCCAAAAGGGTGGACTGATGCAATAAATGCTGTCTGAATATAACATCAAAACCATTGAATTTTCCTGGGGGAAAAAAGACCCAACAACCCACACCCTTACCACATCCCCCCTGCCAAACCTATAAACCTGGCCCTGAAAGCCCATTACAATAAAAATGAAGATCACATTGTTTCAAATTCAAAAGCCTGATAGATCTATTTTTAACCCCAGAAGAAAGCTCCCTCCTGTAGCACACACAAAATTGCCTATGTAAGACACACATATATGCTCCTATGTGGGGCAATTTATTGTTAGATCCTAAAAGCACTCAGGATATTCTTGCAGTGCTTTTTGAAGATGGGCCCCAAACTCTTCTGGATATGTTTCAAATGTGCTGCTTGTTATCTATGTTACAAGCTGCTGTCATTTTTCTTTTAACCTGAGTAACTCAGATCCAGTTTTTTCTTCGTGTCATACCAACAGCAGACGGGGTCCTACAAAGATATTACTGATGTTTCAATGCCTATACCTCAAAGTAGAATACAAACCTAACACTTACTACTTTTACTGTTGGAGGAGATTTTACAGTCTGAAATGGTAAAAAAATTGGCTAAAGTTAGTCACTAGAAGACGTAGGCTCCAGAAAATGCCTGAATCCCCATCTCTTTATACAGCTCTAGCACCTCAATCAGATTTGCAAGACTATACCTTCACCTAAGATGAAGAACACAGAATATTCTTTGAACTTCCATAATTTTTTTCTTTGAAAGAACTGATTACAAAATATTACTCCCTATTTTTCTTGTAATAGCCCAGAAATCAGAAACCTTGACAAAAATTTGACATCAGGATTGCAGAATGTCTAAAACACATCTTAACTAGGATCTGTCTCGTGAGTGTGTTAAGTTTATACTAAAAAAAATCTTAATTCTGGGCTTATAAATTTTTTTTTTGCTTCTTTGAGTTTTTGTTGGGGTTTTTTTTATGATGTTTTAAGACGTTTATGTTACTGGCAACATCACTATAAGTATAAATTACATACTAATGAAATTTATAATTAAAGGAAGGGTTGTTGAAAGGTATTTTTTAAATCTTTGTCATATTCCTACCTGAGGAGCGTCATTACTTCACAGCTGATAATACTTATGACCTGGCTTCCTTAGTGAGAAATAGAAGTACAGAACAATGAAATGCTTGTCAGAATGCAATTTTAGTTTCCGTTTCCCTGTGGTTTTAGAACCATCTTTTGAACCACTTCCATAATTTCAGACACTTGAAAAGATATCCATCTCACCTAACATTAACTATTGTACAGGCATTTGCTCTGACCTGCTTGGCCTGACTTCTTTTATAATTAATAGAAAAAGAAGGGACTTCTTGAACTCAAATAATCCAAATTATTTTACAGATTTTTTTTAAGAGGAGATTAATCATTCAGCTACATATACATTTACAGATATGCCACCCTTGTTCACTCGTGAGTTCTCCTAAGTATTTACTCTTTTTTTTTTTTTTCTTTTCTTTTCTTTTTTTTTTTTTTTTTTTTTTTTAGTGCCAGAAGCTTGGTGGTGTTAACCAACTAAAACATAAACCGTATTTCGGTATCCTTTTACAACAAACTCAGAGGGGCTTTTAAAGTATGTCCAGCAGTCCTGGCATCATCTGATCTCTTTCCACTGCTGAAATGATAGGTCTGATGGGTGTCTATTACAGCATTGGTGATGTTAGAAACAAGTTATAGTTAGTACAGGACTTTTTCTGGTAAATTAAATTTCTTGCTTTAAAACATATTTTTGCCACTAGAATTGTTTTGCTGAACTCCAAACAAGTTCAACAACTTCCTCTATAAATTCAAGCAACCTTATAGCTTTCACTGTGATCATGAGTTTGACTGCTACTTGAGGCTCTTACTTCCTGCAATCAGTCTTAACATATTGCACAGTTTGCAGAGGAAAGATGAGAACAGGCACTATACGACCAGGGCACTAAAAAGGTACAATATTTCTTGGTTGGAGAAGCTTGGATGTTAGAGTTCTTGAGCAGTGAATTGATGGAAAAATAAATTTAATTTTATAAATGGCACAAGCCTTCAACTACTATCTACTGTCACCTAGGACTACCAAGCCTTAAATAGAGAGCTCTCAACCACCGGTCACTTATTGCACTGTGTGTCTGTCTTCTCATTTTCATTTCTAATTTAAGATCTTTTGTGCTCAGAGGCATTTAAAAGGATATTTAAAGCTATGATTAGCAAATTACCTTTTATTTTCATTCATGACATTTGATTGCTGTGACTAAGAAACACATTTCATGTAACTATGGGTTGTGTAAATAAACCCTTGGGGTATTCTTCAGTGTCTCCAAATATGAGCTATCATGCAGCTACTGAGTTTGTGACTCCTTGCTTTTATTCAAACATAGTAATGTGACACTTCAGTCAATTGCTATTTCAGAGTGTGTGAGAACTTCCACGGCAAAAATGACAACTCCAATGTGGAAAAAAGTTTTCTTCTGCAAGCAATTGCATTGATTTCTGGTGA
This sequence comes from Acanthiza pusilla, assembly GCA_036630365.1. Lineage (NCBI taxonomy): Eukaryota > Metazoa > Chordata > Aves > Passeriformes > Acanthizidae > Acanthiza > Acanthiza pusilla. The sequence goes on from JAXCHO010000018.1 coordinate 30,063,866, forward strand.
AAGTGGAATACACAATTGAATACTCAAAGGATTTGATTAAAAATAAGAGGTAGTGTCAAGACATATCTAACTTGGCAAAATACTGTGAATATCAATATTCAAGGTATTGGCAAAACCTGATTTTATTTGAGAAGGTTTTATTTCTCTAACAACAATGATTTCTTCTTTCTTTTCTTTAACAGTACTGCTAATACTTTATTTATCATGTCTATTATTTATTATATTTCTAGAGAGGAATTCGTAATTGTTGATTATGGATAATAAAATCTGCTGGGTTTTTGTATCACCAGAAGCTTACCTAGTCTATTTCCTGGATCATGGTTACTGATTGAAGTACCCCTATTTATCCCATGCTTCTACAGCCTCTTGTAAATACAAACAAAAGCCCTTTTATGCAAAAAACATTTTTCTACAGTGTTGCTCTGAGTTCGCTTTGTTATTCTACTCTTTTCTGGGCCTTTACTGGTGGATGTTGCCAGAGGTAGACCTTGGTGGAATTTGATCTGTTCCTATTTATGGACCAGATTCCTGAAATGTCAATTCTACAGAAGGATGTTCCATCAGGGCATAAGATTGGGGCAAACACCAGTTCTGTCACCTTTTCATCCTCCACATTATGACCAGCAGTAGCATCTGAGAGGAATCAATATCTAAAACAATGAGCAATCATGCACAGATTAGTTCTCGATGTTTCTGACCTAGTTTTTGAGTATCCTGTTCCTTTTAAAAGAAACACAGAGCCTGCCAGATGGCAAAATAAAATAAAAAACACTGACAACAATAAATCCAGCACAAACTAATTATATCTGCATCAATTTTAAAATCAGGTCATCTACCAAAATTGCAAAGGCATGCTCAGCAGCTTGTATCAGCATTTACAAATTCTTGGCGCTGCTACACTGAAACTAAAGCTGAAAAAGCTGAACACAGAAAGCAGCAAATAAACCAACACAAAAGTTAATGAAAACAACAGTATGGTGATAAATTACAGTTAAAGCTGAGGAATGGATTTCAGTCCCTATTGGAAGTGGAAAGAGATGAGACACAGAGTAGACTTCAAGAGAAGACAGCATGAAGGACCAGGCATCATTTGTGCATTTGAAGCATTCTGACTGTTGCAACAGTAGAGTTCTGATTGGAAGAGAGGGTGTCTTGGAGGCATGGCAGTGCTATTCTGAGCCAAATTCCTTTTTAGTTGCTAGGCTTCCCAGTTTTGCCCCACAAATAAAAGTTTCATCTTTTATGGGTGCAACACCAATTGCCTAAACCAGGTGATTATTACTGAACTGCAGTACAGCTTTGTTTTGTAAAGTCCCATTGCAGCAATGTTTTTAATATGGTGAAATATTACTATAACTAACATGTAAAAGCCACTCATTCTGTGTAAAATAAATGCTCTGCAGCCCTAAAATTAAAAAGCCATTTACAGAAGTGCAAACTTATGATACCAGCAAATGCCTTGAAATTGTAGACACAATACCAGAAGTTCCAGAGCTGTAAGCAAACCACTAATAGCCATTTATTTGATATAAAAGAAATGTAACCTTGGAAGCTGGGCAAGGCCTTTTTTTTCAGCTGTAACAGGGAACAAGTATCCAGAGTAAATAAACCCCAACATGTATAGTAAATAAAGATATAATGAGGAATTGTGGAGCAATGGAGAAAGATCATCGTACAAGCAGCGTTATAAAATGCATGAAAATGACCCCAAGTGAGCCTATGGGCAAGAAGCACTTCCCCATAATACCATATTCTCATGGGAAAGGGCTCATAAAGCTGACAACTCGATGTAACACACCCTCACACCCCCTGAGGGCATCAGGCTTAGGAATCACGCAGGCAGTGGCTGAGTGTAACAATAGAAGGAAGGGGTAGATGCACAAAATGTGAGCACAGAAATTCTAATGAAATCATTCATAAGAGAGTTTTTTTTTGTCTGGCTTTGGCTGGTTTTGGATTTGCAGTGCGGTTTATTTTATTCAGTTTTATTTCCTTTTCTCTAATAATGAGATCTGATTAAAGATAATTAAACTGTTGAGATTTAAATTAGATTGACCATTAAGTCTTTGCTTTAAGTATGAGGTGTATTTCTTTTGTTCTCGTAAACTGAGTAAGTTACCAATTAATTGGTGGAGAATGCAAGCAGGCAAAGATGTAATTCACATGAAATAAGTCAAAACCAAAAGCACAATAAGATCAGATGGGAAATCTCAAGACTTCCTAGGCTTTTCTGATTATATTATACTACAAACATAAACATTTGAAAATGTTACTCCAGTAGTGGAGACTGATGACAACAATTCTGATAAACATATTCAAGCATTTGTACAATGTGGAAAGGCTTTAGTGAGGGAAAAAAAACCCCAACAATCTAGAACATCTCTTACAGCAGAGAGAATTTAAACAGGTCAATTGCATCATTAGTAATGATTGAAGATAGTGAGTAAATGTCTAAAATAAAGGGGGAGAATGTCAGGAGTTACGGACTTTGCCTTCATTACATGTGATGGAGCCCTGCTTTCCTGGAGATGCTTGAACACTTGCCTGGGAAGTTGTGAATTAATTCCTTGTTCTAATTTGCTTAAACACATATCTTTTGCTTTACTTATTAAGCTGTCTTTCCCTCAATGCATGAGTTTTCCAGTGACAGATCCATCCCATTAATCACCACAAGGAGATGAAAAGTAAATATGAAACTACACTGAAATCCAGGTAGATCAGATGACAATATTCAGCTTCTAACTTTGAAGAACAGCATTAATTTGACCTTGAACAGCTCACCTTAAAGACCCCCCAGTAAACAAACAGAGAAACGAACCCCCCAGACATTAATGACACCTATTTTCATTAGGACTGCCTCTAGTTATCCTTCTCAGTAACACTATGTACTGTGAGAAAAGCTGGAATTGTGTCAAACTTCAAGAAAATTAATGTATCAGAAGGGCACAAATCCTTCATGAGAACTGAGCGCTTTTAGCTACTGGCACATTTCCTTCATGCTTATCTCTAAGAATTTAAAGCATTATAGTATCATGTTCAGAAGGAAGTTTGAAAGAAATTAAGATGTTATTTAAGTAGAAAGAGTCAATAGACTCCTCCTCTCTTGTTATTACATCAGCTTTTGTACAGTGCACCTGGTCTTGTGAGCTATTTGACACCGAGGAATCCAAATAATTTTTGTTAGACAAATATTTGCAAAGTGAATATGAATAGCATTAGCCACAACTGACCTTGCAAAAACAGTACATTGTACTTACTGAGATTGTATTTGCTAACATACCCCTTTTCAATTGTGACTAAGGCTTAGGAGGAACATTATGTTTAACTGTTGAAAGCAAAGAATGGAATCTAAAGTCCATCTCCAGGTTCTTTAGTTTTATTGATCATGGAAACAGCAGGGGCTTCAAAAAGTATTCTCACCAAAGAACCACTGAGATTGTGAATAGACCACACCACTTTATATCAGACCAGAACATACAGACTAGAGCTAGCTGATTTAGTATAGCTCAGGTCAGTTTAATTCCTTCTCTTAATTTCCCAGCACAGGATGGCCTTATCCATGTCTCCTTTTGAGAAGCATCCTTGTCCCATGTTTTGTTCCTGACACCACAGTGTTGTCAGAGAGAGTGTACACAAGGCAAGATTATACCAAGGAGTATGTTAAATTTAAGCAGTGTGGAAGATTTATTTTATTCTGATACTCAAGCGTAGTTGATCAACTCTTGTTTTTCAACTTAGAAAGGTTGGGAATCTGGAATCCATTCCAGAAATTGAATCAACTACTTTTGTTTTTATTTAACTGCATCCCAGTCACAGCTGTCTCATAACGTTTGAGATCCCTAAGGGTACAGTGGCTGTCATCCCAGTACCACATTGAGAGTCTTTAAAAGGCTCTATGCCAGATCTGCAGCAATCATATCTGTTAGATGTCTCAACTACCTCCATGCTTAGGTAGATGAATTAAGGCTCTGATCTCTGCTGATTATGGTGGGAATTTGAATATCTAACTTAATGTGCGGGCTGTAGCATATAGGCATTTACATATAGTCCAAACATAAACTGCACTAAAACTGTGGTTTTAATTCCTTTTTAGAAAAATCTTTAAAATTCATATCTTTTATGAACCTTCTCCTCCTGTCATATATTAACCTTAATATTATGGTAGTCTGTCAGTCGTTTAGAATGTACAGTGTCGACAGAATTGCTTGTGTGTGTGAATTGTGGTATAGACTTTAGTGACCTGTTTATACTTCTCATTTGCTATCTAGTTGGAGTTTATGTTGTATTTTACTGATCAACTATGACTGTAGATTGTTATTCTACTCATTGTTCAGCTTGAAATCTCACAATTTATTCGGCTCACATTGAGTGAATACTGCTGTGAACAGAGAATTATGGACTAATGCACCACCAAAACAGTTTTTACAGGCATCAACTACTTTACATTCACAACAGTGTTATAAGAAAATTAATGCCATCCCATTTCTACAAAGGAAGAACTGAAGGACCAATAATTAAGGTCAAGCTGTCTGCCAGTTTTGAATAGCCAATTAAAATTACATGCTCTGGTGTATGGAGCACAGAGCAATATGTATTAACTCTGTGTAGCACCTCATTCCTTCAAATCTTACTTTCCATTGATTTTTCAGTTACAGCTATAATTCAGCAATTATGTACCTTATACCAACGAGGCAACTAATGGATATAGGAAATGAGAAACACCATGATTAACAGGTCCTCAAATCACTTTTAAATAAATTATTATATATCTAGTAAAGCACAAGCACAAAGAACCTTACCTGGGAGAGAGGTGGAATTTAGCTATTTAAATCGCCATAATGTCTCAGACCACCCAGTGTGCAAGATTTTGCAATTTTCTAAGAACCTAATAATGATAGAGAACTCAAAGGTGAGACTAACAGTCTCAGAATTTCCTAAGGGTAAACACTTTGCTTACTCATGGAAAAGTTAAAGTTGTAGTATCTTGTTTAGTTTGTTTTGTTTTGTTTTGTTTTTTGTTTTTCAAAGTCGATTAGAGAATTTTCTGAGGTGTGCAAACCTGGAATTGAAGTCCTTTCTCTGGGCCCACAGCTCTTGTTTTTTTGAACAGTGCCATAGTTATCCATGTTATGATTTTGGATAAAATTTGGAGGTTTTTCCTCACTGAAATACACAGGGAGGCCTCCCTCCCACAACAGGGAGGCCTTAAGTATGTAAATAAAACCACCGTACTTTTTGGTAATATTTTATAGCCTCCTGTTTTTATTCTCCAGAACAGTCTAGTCATAGGGTTTCAATGTATAAAAGTTCGTGATGTCTCCAAAAGCCCTAATTAACTGATGGGCATTGTTTACTTTTGTGCCAAACCTATCAGTATTTATCTATATTACCTGAAGATTTAATAGCCCCTTCTTTTCACTATTTAAAATTCATTTTAAGAGATATAAAACATAATGAATACTAAAAAAATTAATTTTAAAACATTTCCATGTTATCTGCAGGAAAAAATATTTTTTCATTTACTGCCTTGTTACAAAGGAGCTCGTATTAATCCCACAAGGAAGCAAATCAACCATCCTTTGTCCTCAGGTCCTAACTAAACCTTTTCCTATGACTTTTAAATTCTGATCTCCTAAATTAGGTGTTAGCATTAACAAATCATATCAATATAAGGGCAGCATAGAAGCAAATTAATACAGGTTGGATTGTCTAATAAACAAGCTCCTTTTCTTAAAAATAGTGAAATTATATATAAATATACTACATTAAAACAATCATGACACTGTTCTGGTAATTATTATTTCTTTAAATTAATTCAGAATGCATATAAATATTTACTTCCAGAATTTCTTTTCTCTCTGTGTTGTATATATGAAATTCCTTGGTGTATTGAACGTATTAGAATTTAGATATATTTACTACATAATTCTATTATCTAACTGCACACATACAGATATATCTTTAATATCTTTGATGGATTGTTTAAATTAGTATTTTTTTTTTCTTGTGTTATTCAAATGTGTGTTATAAGCAATATTAGTAAAAAACTTAGTGGACTCTATTCTGACTCTTATTTCAGAGGTATTAGTTGAGGAGTTTACCCATTCAGAGAAAAGAGAGAAGAAAGGACTTGCAGCATGAAATTTATTGTCTGGCAAGGTGAATATCATACACACTTAGGAAGATATGTAATTTCATAAAGGCTAACTAATAGTTTATTTCTAAATAATGGAAAATTGTTCCATTGAGTTACGTTGAGAGTTTTCATATCTGTTAGAAAACTCTCAGTGTGACTCAGTCTCTTTATCTCTCTAACTCATATCTCTAGCTTTGTTACGGTTTTGGGAACTATGAAATGAAATACAGGTATATAGAGTGAAATTTGGGTACTACAAAATGAAATACAGGTATATAGAGCAAAACAGAATAAAAACACAATGAAAAAAAAGACAAGACACATTTTTCTTTCTGAAACTCACGAGGGCATGACATTATTTGCAATAGAATGAACAGATCCTATGGCTCAGGAAAGCAGAAACTTTTTGTTACAGCTGACCTAAATTTCATTACAGATACTCTGATGGAGAGAGAAAGGATATGTTAGAGTCACATTGATATGTCAATTGGACAAAAGACACATAAGGTGCTTCAAGTGCTAAGTTGAATTTTGAATAACCTAATAAGAAAAGTTTCATAAAATATTTATTTTCTCAAATTTTCAACTGAGAAAAATCAGATTATTAGTAAAGAAATTATTTTGGGTTTGACATTTAGAAAGATTAATTACTACAAGAATCCTAGTGCATTGCAAGTTTATGTGTCTTGAATTTGCTACATTTTTTTATTTCTAAGATGATAATATCTGGGGGCAGTGTCTCAAAAATAAAAGTGAAGATTGGTATGGTAATGCACATAATTTCTCTTGAGTTCTACTGACTTTAACAGAGATTATGATGAAATATATACTTTTACTTGTAAAGAGGGATCCAAATGAAAAAAGGGCATATCATTTTTATTTAAAGCTGTGGCAGAATAATCAGCAAACATTATGGAGTCATACTGCTGACTTGCCTTCTTTTTTTTTTCTTTCCTTTTTTTTTTCCCCAGAGATTTTGGTGACTTTTCATGTGTTGGATTAATACGTTGTCTTTGACAAATTTCAGGGCATTTTGTTTCTCAGAAGGACAATACAGATAGGTAGAAGAGTCTTCTCATTGCTTTTGGCATGAGGTTCTCAGAAAAAAAAAAAAAGAGAGGAAGGCAGGATCAAGTTGGTAGACAAGGTGTATGTGCCTATTCTCAATTCAAAACTTAAAGGAGGATTTTAGTTGCCTGAAACAAAATTCCTTCTGAAAGCTGCCACAGGCAGGTTCTGAATCTCCCATAACTAAGGATATACTTGAATAGAACTATTTACCCTACAGTATTTTCATGGAATTTCCTTGCCCTTTGGATTTCGTGTCACTTTCTTAAATTCGTGTGGCTGCATATCTTCAAGATTATGCCTACTGTTAACCTGTAATTCTATGATTTAGTTTTGGGTGTGGTTTGGGGTTTTCATTGGGGAGATTGTTGGGGTTTTTTTTCAAAAATTTCCAAGCTTAAAGTGCTCTGCATTTTAGCTTTTACTTAGGAAAAGTAATAGTTTTGTGAAGGAAATACAGGTATCTAAAATTTCTGTGCCACGTAATTTTATGATTGGCTTACTAAATGTGTATTTTCACTAGCAGCTTTCAACTAAAGTTATCTGAATCCCTGTAATATTTGGTAAAGTGTTCTTTCAGCTACATAATGAATCTTAAATATAAGCTGTCCTAGATTTTTTTGTTGTTACTTTAATTATGCCAATTTAAACCTATATTATATCAACCAACATTGATAAAACAGGTAGAATAATAAAATCCTAAGACTATCTTGTCCTACAATATTTAATTTGTGGTATTTAGGTAATATATTTCAGAACATAACATTGTGTGACTAATTTGCCTTGTTCTACATACAGTAAGTCTTATAGAACTAGATTTCATTTAAATGTCATAACTCTAGTATTTTCCGTAAATTAAGATTAATTAATTTTGACATCTTGAATATAAAGAAGGCATTGAATCATCAGGTATAATAAAGAGTGAAATATTTTTTCATAGAATCATAGCCATTAAAAGAACTTTACTATTATAATCATGACATCTTATGATATTTTTCAAAGCAAGAAAACACTAGCAAATTTAGAATTTAAAAAAATGCAGCTGAAGAATGAGAAAATATCAAATAACAGCATTAGAATTAGGACAAAATCTAAGTTCTTTGAAGTCAATAGAAACACACCAAAAATAAAACATTTCAGATACAACAACTAGGCAAAACTAAAAGAATTATCATTTTTTCAGGAAATCTGAGCTGTGTATTCTGTATCTCTGAATAAAATGCAAATTATTGTGATTATTGTGATACACTGAAAAGATACAGCCAGCCATTATTTCTCTTTCTCTCTCTCACTTCCTATACTCAGCAATTGTGAAAGCAGCTTCCACTCTGAAGTGATGCTGAAAAAGAAAGGAGCAGGTGCAATGTACCCATATCTGATCACATAGCATTTTTTTCTCTCTCCGAGGTAGGACTGTGAGCAAGAGCAGTCAGCTTGCCATATGGCCCTTTGTCCCAGGAGAGCAGGAGAGAATTTAGGTCCTAATTCACTGCCCCCTGAAATTACTGGTAGTCATTTCATTGATCTCAATAGGTGTGGGACTCAATCTTTTAATTATGGTCCATCAGTCAGAGAGGAAATTTAAACAGGCAGGATTTTTGTGTTGGCTAATGGCTAAAACATACTGTCAGCTATATAAAAACCTAGGCACCTTCTCTCTGTTTTTCAATGTTCTATGCCCTGCCTCAGATTACCTCTTCAGACATACAATTAAAAACCTCAGCTGAAGGGTTAGAGGTCTTATTTTAGATGGCAGCAAAAACACTTTGGTCATAAAATTTTAGTGGCATAAAATCCACAGCTGACGATGCAGAGCTGAAATAGAGTAATAGGGAGAAGCATCACAGAGCAAGAATATGCACATAGCAACATGTAAATCTTTAAAATTGTAAGCAGCTCAGGCTTCATTTTCCTGTGAATCTACACTTCTGTATATAATTTACATAATAGACATTCATCATTATAGTTAATTTCCTTAATTTTATGTTTCTACAGTAATTATTCATATATTATATATTACTACAACAATTCTAAATATATGTAATTATTTTCATTAATTTTCTTAATTTACATGCCAGAACGAAGATCTCCAGGTATACTTGCACTTAAGATATGGTTAAATTTAGGTTTAGGGAAACTGATCTTTCCAAATCTATTGAATTCTTATCCTAGATATATCTCCTGCAAAGAAATATGTACATAACCGGGTGAGTACAAAAGGCAGGCAATCACAAGTACTTCAGTAATCTACTTTAAGAATTCCATCTCCTACGACATTTTATATATTATTTAAATAAATTATTTAGAAATAAACTATTCGTTATCCTTGATAAAAATGCATTTCTGCCTGAGTGTGTACGACATTCACCTTGCCGGACAAGAAATTTCATGCTGCAATGCCTGATTCAGCCTCACTAGAAAGAAGAGACAACAGTAACCCACAGCTTTGTGAAATTCAGTTGCACAGGCTTTGCCCAGATTCATAACCTTCCTTTTGTCTGTAACATACCAGTACTGGTAAGGCTGGGCTGATACTGCCTCCTGCCAACATGATTCTGCACATAGGAAAAATAGTACATATTGCACGGACTGCGTGTGCCTCCGCTTCTGGCCATCAAATCTTTTATTTTGTCAACTGTTTTAATAGATCCTATCCCTCAGGGAATCTCTATCTCGCTGAAATGGTCAGCCTATTTTCTTTCTAAGCAGAAAATGTGTCACATCTGTCTCAAACACTGAGAGGGATGGCATTTAATCTTGTTACAGTCTCTTGATGAGGATAACCTTCTCAGAAGGATGAAATGGCAAATGAAGAGGAAATGACATAGCTCTCTCCTCTTTGCACCCATTTGTATCTTTCAGTGAATTAGTCAGTCTTTTGACAAATCTTTTTGTGTGTAAATGGAATTGCGAAAGGAGTATTTATGTCAGTCTATAAATAATACTAAAGCCACTAGACCATCTTTTCCTGAATTTTTGCCAGTGTTTTCCCTTTGAGTTGAATGTATGTGACTCATTTTTGATATTTACATATTTTTTAACTTGGTGGTGTGGATTTCAGTATCTCCTGTTTTCTTGAAAGCTTTGTTTCATAATGTATTTTTTCAGTGACCTAATAAATCTCATCACTTGCATTTATGTGATTTGTATCTATATTTTTACTATATTTTGTTAATGCACTAATATTTAAAATTTTCAAATTACAATGAAATTATTTGGCCAAGGAATGTATTTTCTAAGATATAAAATACAACACTTCAATTTTATAAACTTGTGTTTTAGAAAAAAAAAATTGGGATCTTATGTGTCTTTTGAAGTTAACAAAACTCATCTAAAAGGATGTTTTTCCCATTAAAACTAACTTTGAAATTTACTCTAGATACTTAAATGCTTTTAAATATTTTATCTTTATTCTTTTTATTTAACAGAACCTGTACAAACTAATAATGAATGTATATTCTATCTTTTCTTAAAGTCAATCCCTAATTTAGACATCAATTAATATTCAGTTGTAGTGGGTTGACCCTGGCTGAAAGCCAGGCACCCACCAAAGCGGTTCTATCACTCCTCTTTGTAGGTGAACAGGAGAGAGAAAATATAATGAAGGATTCACAGGTTGAGATAAGGACAAGGGGAGATCACTCACTGAATACCATCATGGGCAAAACAGACTCAGCTTTGGGATATTAATCTAATTTACTACTAACAAAACCAGAGCAGGATAATGAGAAGTAAAATAAAATATAAAAACCTCCTTCCTCTCACCTCTCCTTCCCAAGCTCTATCTCCGCCCCCAAATAGTGTAGGAAGACAGGAAATGGGGGTTATGGTCAGTTCATCACACGTGGTTTCTGCTGCTGCTCAGGGAGAAGAGTCTTTCTCCTGCTCCTGTGTGGGGTCCCTCCCATGGGAGACAGTTCTCCATGAACTTCTCCAGTGTGAGTCCATCCCACAGGCAACATCTCTCCACAAATTGCTGCAATGTAGGTCACTCTTCCACAGGTTTCAGTCTTTCAGGCACAGCCTGCTCCAGTCTGGGACCCCACACGGTCACAAGTCCTACCAATAAAACCGTGCTAGCGTGGGCTCCTCTCTTGACAGGTCTGCAGGTCCTTGCCAGGAGCCTGCTCCAGCAAAGGTTTCCCATGGGGTCACAGCCTCCTCTCAGGCATCCACCTGCTGCAGTGTGGGTCTCCTCCACAGTCTGCAGGTGGATCTCTGTATTCCCATGGACCTCCATGGGCTGCATAGTCACAGCTGCCTCACCATGGTCTGCACCATGGGCTCCAGGGGTATCTCAGCTTCTGCCCCTGGATCACTTCCTGCCCCTCCTTCTCCACTGACCTTAGTGTTTGCAGGGCTGTTCCTCTCACATGCTCTCACTCTGCTCTTCTCTGGCAATGACATATGAATAACTTTTTTTTTTCCTTCTTAAATGTATAATACAGAAGTGCTGTTATCATTCCTGATTGGCTCAGCCTTGGCCAGCAGCCTGGGTCTGTCCTAGTGCTGGTTGGCATTGTCTCTGCCAGACATGGGGGAAGAAACTTCTAGCAGCTCCTCACAGAAGCCACTCTGTAGCCCTGCCCTCCCCCCACTTCCAAAACCACACAAACCCAATACATCAGTATAGCTTGAATATTAATAGTATAGCTGATTTTCAAATTTCAGATTTGTGTAGGCTGAACAACAGTTGCTTAGGGTGTAATAATGCATGGCCTGAAATATCCTCATGCAAATGTCTCAAAGCTTTGCAAGTCACACACAGAATGTTAAGATAAAATGATGATAAAAGACCATGTTTAATTTTAACATTTTTCTTTATTCCCTCATAGATATATTTTAATTACTGGAAAGATGTCTGTGCTTTGGAAAAATGAAGACGGAACACAATTCATGAGATAGCTCTTAAAATTTTAGAAATCATTCTGTGGAAGTGCATGTTTCTCCATTAACAGAGGGAGGCCAGAGAACAACTAGACCTTTATCAGAGGAAATCCTGGCTGAAAAGGTAAGATTACATTAGACTATGTATTCTAATTGACTAATAGTAGATACAAAACCCAGACTCAGTATGTAGGATAGACTGTATGTCACGAGGATGTGTCTGTATATACATATATATACAGTTGTTGTTTACGTGGGAAGGTTTGTGATTTTATGTGGTGTATCTCAGCGCATGGAACCAACAAATATATTAACATGTTCTCTTTTTCAATAGAAGTGAATCTGTAGAGAGAAATGGTTGTTGCCTATTGCCAACTCTGCAGGTTTAGAGGGCTCACGATGAGCTCTAATCTTGTCAAGTGGACTGGACCATATTTAATCTGAGTGAAAACTCTAATGCAGACACTTGCAGTGGGCATCAGATGACCGCCTCATGTCTGCTGCCAGCCTCCTGGGTCACCTTGTCTGAATCATTTTATATCCTTATACTTCCTCTTTGCTCTGTAAAAAAGGGTTAAGCATTCAAGTAGGTAGAGTATTACCAACATTACAAGATCCCTGATAATAATTATTGATGAAGAGTGGAATGGTAGTATTATCCATGTGTAGGAGAAAGAAGGGCTAACTAGCAACAGGTTTTTCCTCATCTCTAGTTTACTTTTTCTGTGGTCATACAGGTGGAAGTATATTAACGATAAATCAGGCAAGTCTACCAGTTGTGGAAAATTGTTCCATGTGGGAGAAGAGTGTTTTAATGATTGCCTCTATCCTTACTATTCATCCTTATGAGAGCAAGCCAAAGGTTTTCACTAATGAATATTTAAGACAAAAATTGAATAAATTGACAGATGAAGGAGTACAGACTTTATAAGGGGCGGTTTCTGCTTGGATCTCTCGACCAGGCAACTGAATCTTTTGTCCTCTATTTGAGAGAGAAGGACCTCATTCTCCATATAACCTTGCTCAAAACAGTGGGAAATCTCACAGCTCTGCTCTGTGGTAATACGGGTTACAGATTCATGAGCTTTGTAAAATCAGTCTTTTTTTCTCCAATGTGTTGGCTCCTGTGCAGTGCTGCCATAGATAGATCTCATGCATCATAACAGAGGGAACAAGGAGCTCTTCCTGCTGACACTGCTTTTGGTGTCACAGCCAGACATGAGTGATCCCATTGCAACAGCAAGAAGCATGCAAAGGCCAGGTACATTCTATGACTCACAGACTACATTAGGTAATAGCCAAGTTAACCGCAGCAGCCTCCTGTCTAAAAAACAACATCAGTTCTAATTCTGCTACAGTTTTTGCCTTTTTTGGAGCTGTGCCTGTGCATTCATACGTGATGCCTGCTGCTTTGTTCCTCTTGAAATTTGCTGCAGAGTTGTACAGTAATCTGCATACAGTTGTTCTGTTTGACTTCAAAATCATGGTAGCAGCCATGTTTTTGTATCACAGAACTAAAACCACTGATTTTCAGGTTTTTGGAATTCTGTATGTTTATGGGACATATATAAACCTGACAATTTCCTTTTTCTTATGCTTACAAAAGAAAGCCAGACAAAATAATCACTTGAAATAAGCTTCAGGATTTTTTTTTTAACTGAGGAAATGGGCTGTATTCTTTGAAAACAAAAGCCTTCACCAGAAACCCCTTCCTGAATCTGCAAACTTTTTTTTTTTTTTTTGGGGGGGGGGGGGGGGGGCAGAGGTTTCAGATTTCACATGCATCTAGACAAACTGAAAAAATTCTGCTGAACTGGTATAATTTTTATGTTGAGTGACAAGAGAATCCTTGCAAAATAATTTTCTGTACAGTCAAAGAATATCCAGTGGTTGACCTTTTTTGAGTCTACACCAGTTTACAAAATATACACAAAACCCCCAAGAGCTTTTGCCAGGGGTAGCAGGGAATTTGCCTGGTAAGCCTGCTTTGCACATTAATTTTGAATATTTGGGAAATCCTATTAAAAGCCTTAAAAACACTGAGTTCAAAGCTTTTTAACTGTTCACTTGCCTCCAGGGGAAAGTATCTACACCAATTCACAGACAAAAAAAAAGACACTATAATTAAAGAACAAGAACACAGAAGCATTTCATATTTTCTGCATAGGGCAATTAGCTATGTTCCTAGATCTGAAGCTTATCAGTGTACGTTTCTGACAATGTAAACATTCTGCAAGATGTGTCATGATTAACTTGAAATATAGGCTAATTATAGTTGAAAAGAAAATTATTCTGTAATTATCTTTGTAATCTCATTACAAAATGCCTGCATATATCCTAATTAACCAAAATAATAACAGACTTTTTAAAATGTTGTGTCTGAACATCTGTGTCTATATTTGTAAGCAGGTAATGTAGCATTTAGATATAAATATATATGTTTTCTAATAGATATAGAAACAGTGTGGGAAAAACATAAAATATGAATTGAAACTCTGTCAGCTGCTCATGCTGTAGCACTGTTAGAGAAGCAAAAACTTTAAACAAAAAGGAAATCCAGATCACTGTGCTCCTCTTTCTATATCTGGTAGATGATTATATATCATTTAGTGAAATTATTCTCTGTGCATAGCTCAACCCAACAAATGCAAATCTTTTCTTCAACAGGATCAGAAATTCTTACACAGAATTTTAAATGGTTTTTTTTAGCTTAATTTCAAATGGGATAGGGAAAATTTGTCCTGTATCTGGTCTCATGACCAAGGTGTAAGATATCAAAGTGTGTAATTTTTGATATTGTAATAAAACATAAAAATTTCTTCAGAAATAACTAATGTGTAATTCAATGTTTTCTGGTAAGCCCAAGAGGTGCTATTATACTTAATTTATTTCTTTAGTTGGAAATAACAGAGAAAATAAGGTTAATATCATCAAACAATTGTGGGCAGCCCACTTGAAACTATTTTGATGAGCTAATAAAACTGTGTGTAGTTATTTTCAAACATTTCAATTTTCCAGCATTTTTCAGTCCCAGCCTCCGGACTGACCATGCAGCACATGATAAAGGCTTGATATCCATTTGAGCATTTGAATTCTGTTAAGCCACTGAAGCAAATCTTCCACTTTGCTATACTTTCTGTTAATATGGCCATTTTGCAGCAGTCTCTGGAATCATCAACCAGGTCTCTTGTGACTACCTGAGTTAGAAGATTTGCAGTAAGAGGGACACTGCTGTGTTTCAGCTGCACAAGTTTGCAGTCCCTGGGATAGGATCACACCAAGTGTGGAGTAATACCTCTGAACCACACAAAGAATACATGTTGTATCAATAACATCAAATAGATGCCAAGCCCAATTATGTTTCTCATGATATGCACTGCGTGTACTGGCAGCAGCAATGAGCCCTCCAGTAAGACAAGCAGTGAAATCCAGAGAGATGATCAAACAACAGTGTTTATATTAAGGTGGGAGGAACAGGTTTTCTGTGTTGTACACATTTTGGTTCTTGGAAGTTGTTTGTTTCCAAGCAGACTGCTAGTTCACTTGTCAAACCTGAAACTGTAAGCAGTTTTTGTTTTTGTATTATCCTACTATATTTGCTGCTGAAAACCCAGCTTCTTCAGTAAGTGAGACAGTAACTATACTTAGAATAATTCCTTCCCTATTACACCGTGATTCTTTTTAGAACACTGTTTTCGTCTGCGAAGAAATGAAGCTCTGGGGGGTGTGTGTGGATGGAGGTGGGGGAGTAGAAATAATAATAAATTCTTAAAAAGTAAAATTTTATCTTATTTAGCTTTAGTCATGTGAAAATTGAGCATCTAGTCCAGTCTGTCTAAAGATGCATACATCTGATAAAGGCAAATGATTCCCTCAGATTTCGTTATGAAATAAGTATGGAGACAACCTACACATCTCACTTAGACTAGAAAGCATTATGTGGATTAATTTGTGAAAAAAAAATCCAGTCCATGTAATCCTATTAGCTATTAAAAAATTGGTTAAGAAATGCACAAAGTACAGAATTAATTATTCATCATAAGCCCTGATATGTGTTTCCAATTACACTCATATATCCTTAATTATGAAAAAACAATACTGCAAAACATTACTATATAGTATACTAATGTGAACAGTTAGATGCTCAAATATATGTCAACTCCTTTTTAACTCTGATTTTTAAAAAATGTGCCAAAGACATTTGCTTGCTTTGGGAAGGATCTTACTTTTTTTCCCTCTAGTCTATTAATATGTAATATTTAGTTCAACTAACAGTTAACATTCCATCAAAGATGACAGGATTTTTACATCCTCACAAACAACTATCAGACTTTAAAAAAATCGTTAAATAATTCTGATTTTTAGAACTGAAAATACTATTGTCAATACATAATAGCTGCTATAAAAGAAATGTGAAAAACTAGGCAGCCAGCTGAATACGAGTATTTTTTGCCTCCACAGTCTTCTTCCCAGATCCTGAAACATGCTTTATAAAATGTTAGTGTTCTGATCTATTTTTTCAGATAGGTTGTCCCACATTTCAAAAAACAGAGAAATCCTGTTAACATGGACTACATCTCCAGCTGCGCTAAAAGGCACTTTGAAGACACATCACTAAGTGGACAAGCTAATATGAAAGAGGCACCCCACCAAAGGTGTTTTAGTTTCTTCC
This sequence comes from Acanthiza pusilla, assembly GCA_036630365.1. Taxonomy (NCBI): domain Eukaryota; kingdom Metazoa; phylum Chordata; class Aves; order Passeriformes; family Acanthizidae; genus Acanthiza; species Acanthiza pusilla. The sequence continues at coordinate 30,080,629 of JAXCHO010000018.1, forward strand.
AGTCGCTTTAAAAAAAAAGGGTGATCTATCTTCAGAAGGATCTGACATAGTAGGAAAGATTGTTGCTTGATAAGAATTGCCATCAGCATGCACAAGGCCAGTAGTTGAAATTAATCTATATATTACCAAGTTAATCATAGATTCAGACTAGTTAAAAAGAAATGTGGTCCTGCAGATTTCTCCTTTGGGATTTTAAATATAGATTACCTTTTATCAATACATAAAAATATGAATTTTCTTGCACTTTATAATAATGATATAAAACGCCCAGCCCTTTGTCTTAGACTGAATGCATACATAGGGACTGTCTGTTGGAAATCCCTCGTGGAAAATACGCACCAAATATATAAACTAAAGACTAACACAGCCAGATGTACGTTCCCTTTAAAAACCTACATATGGGATGCCTGAGATTATTCTTGTGGCAATAAATCACAGCAGCTTATTTGCATCTTGTCTAAATATTGAATGTTTTGACGTAAGACTTATTTTGTATTTTTAAAAGCAGAAACAATAGTACAGTACACAGCCATGTTGAATTTGCAGTGGGATAATTGCCAAGTAATTTAGCCGCACCAATCCATAGGTCCTGAAAGTTAAAAATAGAAAAGAACAATTATTCATTCCTTGTTTATGTGGAAACAAACTTTAAAAAAAAAAAAAAAAAAAAAAAAAAGCAATTCTATAAGAAATAAATCACTGAAAATATAGGAAGAATTTAATATACTCAGTCAGGAATTCCCTTCTGGCATTTATCTAGCATGGCTGACTATACACTAACTCAAGCTTTTCCAGCATACTAATACCCTTCAGTCAAATTCAATGCATTAATTGGTTATCTGAAAATGTTTGTTATGTTTGATTCTTAGATATTTTGCCTACTGACCACCATCCACAGAGGAATGTTTCTTAAAATCCATTGTGACTTTTTTCCATTTCAAAAATTTTACCTAAAATCAACATCTTTTATTTGGTACCAGAGCATACAACAGATCACCTAATTCAGTATAGTATTATTCTTATCTAAAATAAATATTTCTGCTTTTCCAATCAAACCCCCCTCTTGTAATCTAAAACAAATTGTGTTCATATTTTTAGAAAAATCAGTTTCTATTGACTAAACCTTGGAAGTTATGCTAGGACCTGTTCACTCTTTGAAGAAAGATACAACTAAATTGAAGACAGTAATGATGAAATGTTTTGAATGCTCACTTTGAATTTTGTTTCTATAGCCACATCTGCATGAGTGCGCTAAATGCCTATCCCTGAAACCAGCTGGCATGGTTCAGCTTGTGCCTAGGCTGGCAGTTTACTCTGCCATGCCTACATTCCCTCTGCACGCTACATGTCACAGGCCCCAACACGGTACAGATCCTGCTGGCATTTTACTCATACAACAATATGACTCAGCAGACTGTTGTGCAATACAACCCCTCCTCCCTGTCTCACATGGCACACAGAACATGCCTGGGGGATTTAAAGGGGTCCTGTACCCACATTCTCAGGTAAGGAGTTTTTATTGAATTGTCCTTCCACCTTGCTTGTGTTATGCAGGACACAAGACACCAGATTATGGATGTTCTCTTTCTTCTTCATCTCCTTCTCATAGTTTCACAGTCTATATTTCCTGACAACTAAAAACAAGCTTTATGCCCACCAGAGCACTCCCAGGGGATAAATGTTTTATCCAATCTGTTTGCAGTGGAATCATGGAGAAGTGCTCTTGTGGCAAATAGCATTCTGGCCTGCACTAAGAAAAGCATTTTCAGCGGGTTGAGGTGGCGATTTGTCACACCGTCTGAGGGAGGAGGTGGTCCCTCCCCTTGTTAAGATCACATTTAGTGTGCTGAGAGTCCAGGTCCAAGCTCTCCAATGCAAGAGAGACATGGACATCCTGGAGCTAGTTGACTGAGGACTTAAAGCAATAGTCAAGAGAGACTCAGAGAGCTGAAAGTGTTCAACATGGAGAGAAGGAGAATCAGGGGCATCCTGTTAGTCTGCATGCACACTTGATATGGGGGGAACAACGAAGTTAAAGCCAAACTCTTCTGACAGGTGGCGGGACAAGGGTCAACAGAGACAAACTGAAATAATTATGAAATTGCACTGAAACGTTAGAACACTTTTACCACAAGGGTCGTCAAACACTGAATGAGGAGCCTTGAGATGTTGTGGAGTCTACGTCCTTCGAAACCCAACAGGGCAGGGCCTTGAGTAACCTGCAGCATCTTGCCCTGCTCTCAGCAGAGGGGATTGAACTGCACGATTTGAAGAAGGCCTTTCCCATCTACAGTAATTCTATGATTCTGCAATTCTGCAGTTTCAAGCACTCTGCAGGGCACCCTGGTGTCTGGTGCAGCCTGCACCCTGGTGCAGCCAGATTTTCAAAAATATTTTTCTGAGTGTTGGAAAGTCTGTGGTGGTTCCAAAGGGAAAATCTGAAATCCCCAAACCCCGATGTTAAACAATGAGGGTCTAGACAGCACAGCTAAACATAAAAGCAAATATGCAGATCTATGCCAACATGTTGACAGTGAATTCTAACATGTCATTTTTACTTAAAAAAATAAAAATATCTTTCTGTGCAGTAATTTTTGAGTGTCTTTTTTCTCTGCCTGTCATTTTGCTGTTGGTAAACTGATAAACCTAGCCAAGGCAAAATCTGTACCCCCAGCACACTTGTCCAATACTCCTGCAGGCTAAAGTGAGGGTGACCAGCAAACAGGAGCACAGCAAACAGAAATGCACAAATGCAGTAGTTTGCGCAGCAGTTTGTGCAGAGGGGCATATGGAAGAGAGCCAGAAGCAAATGAGGACAGCACAGGACTGCTCAACATGTTGTGATGTGCCAGAGGGCACAAAACACAAGCCACAACAACAGCAACCATCCCAGCACAGCAGAGACTTCCTATCAGTCAAAGCCTGGGCTTCAGGGGACCCAGAGGTCTCCCACTGAAACTAGTGAAAATGGTGCACATGCCTGCATCTGTGCTCTGGCTGAGTAGCTGGGCTGCCTAGTAAAAAAAAAAAACAAAAAACAAAAAGAGCCCAACTTCTGGAGGAGATGAACAGACTGTGCAGCACAAGGAGAGATGAAAATAAGGTTGCTGGGATCCTTACAGAGACCCTGCAGAGACATAAACCCAAGTTCCAAGTTGCACAGAAGGAGGAACAGCCAGAGACTCTGCTCATTCAGGTAAAAATGGAGACTCCTGGGGTGGTGAATGCTGGGAGCAATTGAATTTTGATAGCAGGTGGACAGCTCCTTCTCCACCCGAAGCTGCAACTGTAGAATGGGTTTAGAGTCTTTGTATCATACATGGAGGATAAACTTCCTTTGTGGGTATCAAGGGGGACCAAGTCTCAATTACACACTCATATTGGGAAAAAACAATGGGTGGTAGCTGTGGGAGAGTCCTGACTGTGGGAAATGGAAGTCCCCATCTGCAACCTGATTTGCTGCAGGGGGATCCGTGGCTGCTTGACAGGGTCTTGGATCAGGAATTCTGTGGAGATACCACTGTTACTGGTCCAACTCTGGAACTAAGCCTTTTTGCTGTTCATCTGTGTAAGCACCAATGACAATTCTGCAGTGACATCAGGGTCACAAGGGTCACAAAGTTCAAGGGCTTCAGGGTCCAGTTAGGCTGTCTGAGGAGTTGGTACTGCTAGGAAGAGATAGACTGTGCCAGACTGAACACAACAAAATCATCTCTACCAACAGGTTTGTGAAGCTCATGAGGAGACCTTCAGCTGGGAACAATAATGACAGAGGGAGATGAAAACACACAGTTAAGTGAGCGAATGGTTGATGAAGTTAAAAAGCAAGCAGCGCGTAAGTACTGTTACAAGAAACCTCAGGAACAGCAAACTGGGAGGAAAGGACACCAGTCTCAATTGTACACGCCCAGGAGCACACCGCCTGAGAAACAACCAGGAGTAACTAGTGCAGTTCATTAGGTCACACACTGCAATGTTCTTGGAGTAGCCGAGACGTGGTGCAACAGCTTACATTGCAGGGATGCTACAATGGACAGATACTGACCCTTCAGGAAAGACAAGCAGGGAAGAGGAGGGTCGGGGAGCTGCCGTCTCTCTGAAGAAGCAAGTGAATTGTACAGAGTTGTACTGGGTGGATGACGTGAGTTGAAAGCTTTTTACTCAGGATGAGAGCAGAGGCCAGTATGGATAACACTGGGGTGGGAGTTTGTTACGCATGGTCAAGGTGAGGAGTCTTTTTCCAAAGTATCCAAAGCAATCAGAATTCCTTTCACTCAGGCTAGGTTTTTTTAACCTGTCACCTCTTTCAGCCAGGAGGTGAAACATGCCAGTAGAAATTGCTTCCAATTCTAGATACCTCCGCTGCACTGAAACAGAAATAAATATATTCTCCTTTTTGCCCTCCAGACCTCAGTTCCATGTTTTCCAGAAAGGAGAACCTATTGTGACCATTCAAATTCCCAGAAAACTTAGGGGAGACACACATTCATCTTGAACGGAAAAGCTGGAGAGCAGGCAATGTGTTCCATCAAGTCTAAAATTATTCCAAAGACTGATAGTTAAACAACTGAAGACCACTTCCGTATTTACTGGGAGTCTATTGGTTTAGGAACCCTAGACACTGTTTTGTTCTCTACCACACACAAAAAGTATTTCACTTATTCAATTTCTTCATACTTTATACTAGATACTGAAAATATAAGTGCAAATTAGGTCTTGAAAAGATACAGAGTGCAGACTACCGAGGTTCCTAAACTGGATCATGTAATCTATAGATTACAAATGTGTTTTGTCAAAGAGAAAAAATAATCCTGTTCCATGTTCATGTGTGGATGCAGGTCTTAGAAATGTGGAAATGGATGAAAGCTAATGTTCTGGACTTAGAAGTATCTCTTTCTTGCAATACCTATTTTATTTGTTTTTCTACTTCTGGATCTTATCCTTCCTATCCTAACATTTCACCTGTCCAATTTAATAAAGTTATTATATCATTGTTTTCAGATCCCTTAGAAATAGTCAGAATTTGTTAAAATATTTTTGCTCTATGTCTGGTTGAGATATCTATAATATTAAGATGTAGCACATCAACTGGATTTGTTGCTGGTAAAGATTATGGATAGTATCTTTATTTACAGTTGTCAATAAAGCATAAAGTATCCTAAATTCAGATGTAGATGTTTTTAGTGGTTGATATTTATGGCATGCTGCTGAACACTTACACAAAATTGCTGTAAGAATGGTATTAATATCTAAATTCTTCAGGCTACTAGTTGAAGGTCTTAAATATTAAAAAGATACCATTTCATCTTGCAGAAAATTCAGTATAAGGTTTTTTATCAAGCACACAGTCATTTTGCAAACTGCAGACTCTGAAACAGTTTTTCAAGTGTAAAAAGAATTCATCCCTCCAGAAAAGGACCTAAATTTATGGCTTTTGAAACAGTTTATGACAGCTGTGAATATGCCTTTGGAATTACTATGCAGGAAAAAAGTAAAAGCACAGGTTAATTATAAGAAAATTCTTTTCTAAGGAACAAAAATACAGATCTACAATGAGAATCAATGCAACTGAAACACCTCAAGTTCATAGCAATGAAAGGGACTCTAGTTCTCCAGGCTGTGACTTTTAATAAAGTGTGGGTTAAATTATTATTAGTCCATATTTGTGATATCTGTAGAGGTATATTTTTTATATGTTTTCCTTACATTAAAATAGATATGTTAAATGCCTCTCTTTAAATAGGAATAATTCAGTTCTGGAAGTGAATGTCTCTATTAATACTAGAGAAAGTATAAGCAGCTAGGATAAAGAGTGTAAGTCGCAGAAGAATCTTATTGCAAAGGTAAATATTGATTTTTTTTTTTTTTTATAAAAAGTACTGTGAGAAAACAAAATATTTTCTATTTTTTGTGTCAGAATTGAATCTTATTTCAAAGTTTCCCTTTGAACCATTGTTCAAATGCAATTTGATATGTTATTGTTACTTCTGTTCACTTTTTTTTGGAAAATAAGGAACTGTTCATGCATTTTCCATTTGTTTTGCAAGCCTCAGGAGTCTGGCAGTGTGTGAAACAGGAAGATAAGTGACAACACTTGAGATGCAAGAACCTAATGTACCACGGAACAGAAAGCAGACAATATTGATAAAGACAGGGGAAAACAAATAGCTACAGTGAAGACAAGGTGAAAGTAGACAATGTAATTTCTGTTCTAATTAGTGTATTATTTCTACTTAATTAAAAATAAATGGTTATTTTGCTTTTAGAACTAAATGAAAATTTAGTGATGAAATTTAAAGGGTTTGTGTATTTTAAAGGGTAGGCATGTATAATAAATAGAGTCGCTATCAATGAAAAGGCTTTCCAGAGCCTAAAACTTCTAAATCAACCTGCTTGGAAATTTGGGTGAGCTTGCATCAATGAGCAATCTCCAAGTAAAGCAGAAATGTTTTGGTACGCTTCAAAGCAGTATACATCTTTTTACTTTCTTTTAACTGTTGAGGTTTTAAACTATGGTTATCTGAATAGTAAAAAGCATACTTCTGAAAATTCATGAAGTGCAAAGATAAAAAGAGAGAAACAGCTCCAGTAACATATTAAGTGATACTGTTGTGATATTCCCTGACACCTTATAACTGTGACATGCTAAAGGTGGTTCTTTACAAACAGTGAGCAAGCTGAGCCATGCTGCTCTTACATATCTACTGCATTGGCGATGGCTGTGTTATAGAGACAGAAAACTGGTGTATGGATTTCTTTCTAAATTATTGTGTTCTTAGTACTGGGCGTATCTACAAACACTTTCAACCTTGCTGTTGTCTAAGGTACCAAGAACAGTTAGAATTTCTTTCACTCAGGCTATTTTGTATCTCAGTGCCAGCCCCATTAATATTATCAGGTATATCACTAGAAGCCCTATAGAATTTTCCAGTCTTTCAAATGCTGCAGGATTTCCATCTGTCCAATGGACTTCTCTATTTACATTCTTGGATAAATAAAGGAGTCCAGTCTATTTTCTTTAACAAAGGTCAGGAATCGTTTGCTGTGCAATTGTTAGACTCAACTAAAGTGTAACTAAAACTTCTCCTCAATGATCTCTCACCACATGTTCTCTACTTATCATTCTCTGTATTATTTACTATTTTGTAGCTTTCACTATATCATTTCTTACATCCAGATGGCTTGTTAACCTGGTATTAATTACCTTTGTAAGAGACTAAACTTGGGTTTTCAGCGCTAAGGTGTGTTAAATAGTTTTCTTCTTGCTGGGTGCTTTGGCATACATGGACTTCAGACTGATATTTCAAAACATCTGTCGTAATATCTTGCAGTTTGTCAAACATAGGTGGAATTTCATGTATGCGAGTGACAACATAAACCTGGTATATTCTGAAACAAAATATATGGAAATCTTCCAAATAAATTATTAAAAAATGTACTTGTATTTGAATAAAACTTTTTTTTTAAGTAGTAATAGGGAATATGTAACTGGATGTAGTTTGCTTTATATTAATTTATTTTATTTCCTTATCTTTCTAGCGATACCATAACACAGAAGAATGCTACTAGAACTTGCTATTTATCTGCAAGTGTTTTCTCACAAAATAATTACTGTTTGAAACCTATCGCATGCACTCTCAGAATAAATAAAAGGATTCATAGAAGAGCAGGTTCATTAACTAAATATCTATGAGAAAGTATCATATTTTGGCACGCATAAAACAATCCCAAAATAATTATTGATTTCTCAGTAGTCTGGTTTGAAGATAATTTTCCCCTATATTTTCACTTCAGCCATGGTATTAATGAACAGCAAGAGAATGTTAGATAAAAAAATTTTTAAAAGGCGTTATAAAACACCCTTTTCAAAAAGGTTATAAATAAGGTGACCATAAAACATTTAATTAATTTGTAGACTCTTTGGTGCAATTAGAAAAGGGACAGAATATTTAGGACCGTGATTAAATATAGTATTTCAATGATCACATCTTTAAAAAAAGGGAAGAGATTCAAATCCATTATTGCCCTGGATCTGTCTCTGATGGAATTTATTTTCTTCATGGCGGACCATATGGCCAGTTTAGATTTCCTACCAAATCAGTGTTCATAGCATACCGAAGTTTTAACTACTGTCAAGCAGTGCCTCCACAGAGTTAAGGTCTCACTCTGCCCTCAAAACTTAGTCTGGGCGTGGGCAAGAAGCTGGACAGGAACAGAGCTGGGCCAGCTGACCCCAACTGACCAAAAAAATATCTCATAGCACATAACATCATGCCGAGCAAAAAAAATCAGGGAGTGTAAGCAGGTCCCCATGTGGGAACTTACCTGTCAGCTCAGGTCAACCACCACAATTAACATTTAGGCAAAACATAAATTTCACCAATACTCATATATATGCACCTTAAATAGAAAGATGTCAGACTCATTTATACTAACACAAGGTTCTGTCTACATTCATGGTTTGCAGTACTCATATTTGACCTGAACTGAGTTGCTCTATTCTCTGAAGTGTTCACAATTTTATAGGTAGTGATGTCTCCTCCATTATTTTGTAGAATTTCTATTTTCTTAGATGTGTCATATTGAAATATGCTCCCTTTCCTGCACTGCCTTTTGTATAACTGTGTTGCCTAGGGGCCCTTGTCACAGTCTAAGTCTCCCTTGAGCAGTACAAACACTGAACAAAAAGGTGAACTTTTCCCACAGACATTTCACAAGGTAAATATAAAAGGAGATACTACAGACTGATATAAGAAGTCTCATTCAGAATACAAAGAAGCAGTGAGAGGATATTAGTCATGATGTTAGGTCTTTGCTTTGGTGAATGAGCTCAGTTTTTTAACACTTACCAGAGTGAATGTTAAGAGCAAACCCACAAGATCATGATAGGCATTTATGGGAATGGGAAGAAATGTCATTAATTTCTTATCTCAAAAAATGACTAAAATATTTATATGAAATATTAAATGTAATAAATTATAGCTAAAAATATCAGGCAGGCCAGGTACTGTACAAACAACATAATCCCAGTTCTGCGTGTGCGACAAGAAGGATGCAGTTTGTTTGATTTTTTCTTTAACTTCACAATAGTTCTAATCTTTTATATGCATAATCTTTAAAAAATGGTTTGCTTTTCTGATACAAATAATTTTTTTGCATGCTTATACGCTAAACACAAGAAATCCTCAATTGCAAATGTCAAAAGGCAAATACAAGTGAAATATGCAAACTGTGAAATATGGAATATGTTATTAATTAAACATACTGTTCACAATTGCCAGACGATTCCACAATGGGAAAACATCAAGTCAGGATTATGTTTGAAAGGGGACCTTTATTATCCAATTCTTCTACCAGGATATGTCACATCACAAGCATCACCATCACACTCTCTAAATGTGTTCTGAAGTGAAAAAAAAACAAAACACAACAGATTTCAGCTTCAGTCTTATCTATGGATTTGACTCTTTCATGAATATTTTTCACACAGTATGAACCAGTGTGACTTAGGAAAAGATCAATAAAAAAGTCAAATGTCACTAAGAATTACATCTTTTTTTTACTTTTACAGATGGTAAGGATTTATATATCTGCAAACAAACTGCAAAAGGATTATGATGTTGCATAGAAAAATTATATCGTTTTTTAAAAATAAGAATCATACCAATGAATTAAAAAAAAAAATCTAAGATGAAAAATGAATAAAAATAATGAAAGGATGTGGAGTCCATAATATGAACAGAAAATTCAAAGGAAGAGAATGAAATCCAAGTAACTGGCTCTCTGTTAATTATTTAAAAAAACCAACCAAAAAAAAACCCAAAAAAAACCAAACTTCAATTTTTGAATTGACAATTTCCTCTTATATCAAAATTGTTCTCCTTTTGTTAGGTGATCTAGCCTTATTGCCCCAGAAGGTGAAAGTTAAGCATGCAAACATATGTCTATCAACTGCTTAATGTGCTTCTGCACTTAGTGCCTGTTAAAGTATTTTGTATGATTTTCCAATTAATTAGAATGACATATAGTCCATTTTTAAATCTATAAATAAAATTAGTTATCATTTATCACCTTTTTTTTTTTTCACTTAAATACAGCAATGATGTTAAGTTCTATTTGCAAAAAAATGTCCCATGCTATCCATCAGGTAACTGCTACCTGAGAAAAAAATATTTTTCAGATTCTATTACTCTAGATGTGCTTTCATGTACACACAAACACACACAAATCCACACAGAGATATCTGTGTTGTGTGTATTATACTTACACCTGAATACAATGTAAAGGGATTTATAAGTGTAGGTTTTTGGGGCGGTTTTTTGCAGGCTCTTAGCCTAAAAGATACATTCAAAAGTTTTAGGTAACCTCGCTGGAACAAAACTTTTCCCTAGATAACCTCGCTGGAATAAAACTTTTCCCAGAGCACACACTTTGGAGGACCTTTCTCACAGTGTGTAAATTTAACCATAAAAGTTCACCTACATATCACATTGTGCTAATAATGGATATTAGTTTAGGTGACTCAGAGATGCACGAATTTTCAACTCTGTTGTTTTAAGTATCAGAGTACATGAAGCAATAAGAAATTATGAAAAATCAGAAAAGCAATAAAGTTCACATGTTCACCAAAAAAAAAGAAAAACAACAACAACAAAAAAGCAACAAACAAAAAAACCCCAAACAAACCAACAAACAAACAAAAAATAGTTTTACACTATTTTTTTCCCAGGTAATTTTAGCTTTGAAAGTGAACATACAAAACAGATGATGCAACATTTTTAAGGTGATGAATGTACCTGAATAGGTAATGCACACCACTTTTTTTTTGCCCCATTATCACAGTGACTGAGAAAATGTTGGAAGCTAATATAATGTGTCATATCCCTCTCATCTAGCACTGACAGCATAAGCTTGTGGCAGATGGATTGCGGCACATGACCATTGTGAATGTTCCTAATGTTCTCAGTTCTTGCAGACAGCTGAGACCTGAAGTAGAACTGATCTGTTTCCTACTATTATTAATAAATGAGGCAGATTATTAGAGGTTATACCAGCCTGGGAATATTATAGAAAGAGTGGATATACCCCATATTTTAGAGAATAAAACATGATATAATATTAGAAAATTAGTAATTAACACCAGCAATAGGAAAATAATGTCACGGGGAGAAGTTCTTATGGCTGCTGACAAACTGGTTTGTCATTTTGAAACATTAAGGACAAAATGGGTTTTTTGACTGGTAGGAAAAATGTTTTTGCTATAGTCGAGAAAAAATGGTTGGGATAGTAAAATCCATTACAACGTAGAGCCACAATGTTATCTTTTTTTTTTCTCACAGCTTTCTGTTTACTCAGAAGAAAATTAATTTCTTACATTGGTGTGATTTTGATTAATTGTTTCTGTAGTCTGAATAGTTGGAAGCAAAGTATGGATTTCGTTACTACCTTTTTTTTTCTTTTTTTTTTTTTTAAATAAAAGTAGATTGTCAGTGCTTAGAATCAGATTTTCAGAACACTGCTGTGCATGGCTTCTATAGAAAATTCAATTCATAAAAGATTCACAAGTAGGGCCACAGTCTAAAATTCTCAGCATCTAAGTGTTTCTAATGTGACACTATCTGGAAGATGTTAAAATAATAAATTTTTTTTTCAAACCTCAATACATGCAAACCTCAGCCCTGTTCCTGCTGAAATACTGATACAGTGTGGTTGTTCTACTTGGGAAATACTTCAAAAATTGGACTAGGAAAAAGAAGACACTGAATGAGCTCCTGAAGTACCAGTGAAATATGACTTAGGTAATATAGCAGTCAGTGTATGGAGACAGGATGTACATATGTCTTGAATTAAGTGAAGTTGAATATTAAACTTAGTTTTTTCATCCTATGGATAGAAAAGAAAGACCTGCATTTCAAGTTACTTTTTAACATTTGCATTGTTTGTGTTTTTGTCTCAAGGATAAGTGTTCATTACCTTCAAATACAGCATCAATTTACCATAAGATGTTATCACTTTGTTGAAATGACACATCACTAGTTTTGATACACTACAGGTTAACTCCTTGGTGTTTTAATCATTTTGTACAGTTTCACACATATCCAAATTTAGATAACTATAAATTGGGACTCAGGTTTCTATTCCATTTGCACAGTGAAAATTTAATTTCTGCTGCTTAGAAGGATGTTGACAATCCATTGTGAAGGTCCTAGGGAATCTTGGATTCATAGCTAGAATATTTAATCTATTTCAAAGACAAGCTCCTGAAGGGAAGGGGATATCTCTGTGCCATCCATGTCTAGGTTTTAGACAGCTTCCAATCCTTGAACATCACTTAGGGTTTCTTCACTATAACTGTTTCTCAATACATGAAAATCAATTAATTGAAGTTCTATTAAAAGTATCAAGATGAGTTCAAGAATGAGAGCAAATCTGCTCCACTGAATTCAATCTCTTTTCATTTTTACCATGCTTAACAATGATGTGTTTACACATCATGAGTTTTTCTATACACCCTATGAATACTGATTCTGATGCAGAGAAGGAAATATTCATCTCAGCTATCTGCAACCATCTAAAAAAAAAAATTCTTTAAATGTGAAGTACTTATCTTCATTATCAAGTAGAGATAGACATTTTAAAAGTGTGGTCTGTGCAAAAAAAAGATGCTTGAGGCAATTATATTTTTAATTTAGACAACCCAGTTAAATCACAACACACTGTTCTTCATAAGCACATTATATTGTCTTAAAATTCATCTTTCTAAATCAATAAATCAAATCTATTACTTTTTCAGTGTTTTTAATATTTTTCTAGGAAACTGAAGGACTGAAAAATTACTAATAATATTTGAAAGGTTTGTCTCTAGCTGCATTACTGAAAGCTCCCTTCTACAAACATTTACAGGTATAAACAAAGTCTTTGTATCTATAGCTGTAAGAAAGAATGTGTCATTTACAGTAATATTTTGTCTTTTTGTCTTGTAATTAATAGTTACATAATGTGAATATTGTTACGGTGTTAGGTAAAGAGAGCAAGCATATATTGCACTGAATATTTTGATTTATGGACTAGCCTTTATGTAAAAATATCAACATACATGAATGATTGCAATTAAAACAAAAAGTTAGTTTCAGGTTTCTGGCAATGAAGCATACATAGTAAAGCCCTACTTCTGCGCTCTAAGGCTTCTGTGTTGGAGTTGTTGCTCTGTATTACACCACTGGTTTTCTTTCAAAAATTACTTTAATACTTGTGAAAGCTCTTCAAATAATAATGCTAGAAAATTCAACTTTCAAAAAAAAAAAAAAAAAAAAAAACCAACAGGTAGAGCAGGGGCAGTGGGGCAGTGATGGACTACAATCTTCAACCTGTGGTCCAAGTCACTTTTTGTCCTAGTTACAAGTTCAAGGGCAGCTGTTATAAGCTGCTGATGAACTTAAATAAATGACACTATGTAGAGGAGTGAAACTGCAAAAAGTAGTACAATTTTCTGTCATTAATAAGGTCTGTTTTCTGAACTTCTCAAACTTTCCTCCTAAAGTATGAAACATAAACATACGTTCTCATGTCTGTTCGTGCAATGTAAAAATAAGTAAATAAGCAAACAAACCAACAAAAAGCCCAGACTCTTTGCCTACAAAAACATAATGCTTTCATATACCAATGAAACATTTTTGTAACAAAATGCTTAATAAATCAGTGTTAAGGTAAAAAAAGTAGGAAGAAGAATGCAACAAATGTTTAGAAACCTGCTGTTTCTTTACATTTTTGGTGATATTCTCTTGCACTTGGTAATCTAAAAAAAAAGAGTAAGAAATACGAGAAGGTAAATTATGGCCCCTTGTCCTTTAATGTCTGTCATTGTAAAAAGTACAATACAAAAATTTGGAATGTCCAGCATTTTCCTGGTCTTCTCCAACATATTAAAATGAGAGGGGACATTTTGTCTGAAGGAGCAGTCCACATTCAAAGCAAAAGGTAACAAATAGAAAGGTTCTAAGTACAATAAAATTAATTTTAAATTTAAAAATTTCATATGACATTTTAATGACAAGGAGGTCATATTCTTTGAAAGCTGAGCTGTCCTTTAATCTCTCTTATAGTTTCACCATCATTAATAGAAAGGGGTGTGTGAGTGAAACTGAAGCATGAAACAAACATGCTGCCAAAGAAAAGAGGAAAACAAACAAAAAAAACCCAACTAACCAACCAACCAAACAAACAAACAAAATTTGAAAAGCAGAATAAAGAATACAGCTTCCCAAACTCAGCCTGGGGACAGTTTAATTCAAATCAATGAGACCTTTAAAAGTGAGGAAGAAATCAAGGAATAAATTAATAACTAAGAGGCTGCAAATTCAATTGAGCTTATGAGGACCTGAAAGTCTTTGATATAATTTCTGAAAGAAATTGCTTTATTTACTAACAGTGGCAATCAAATCACATGAGAATCACTCCATAAACACAAACATCCGTCAAAGAATCTACAGCCTTATCCCTGAAATGGGTTTGATCGTCTGGGGACTTGCTCTGTAAACATTTTTTGCAAATGCTTTACCATTTAAGATACTGAAATTAGTGTCAATAACACTCTTTTGCATTTAAGGATGCCTGCACTTCTTCCCTCTCTTGAATGTCTGCTAATGGGTCCCACTTCTTTCTTAAATGAAATTACAAACATAAATTGCACTGCCAGGTGCAAGAATACTCATGACTATTTCTTCACACCTTTAAGCCAAGGGCCAGGATCTTCTTCTCGAGGGGATAGGCCACATCCATGTTACAAATCATTTGACACTGCACCCAAGTCCAAACCCCACATGGTGTACCATAGCTATAAGATGTAATTATAATATTTTATAGGTTTCTTTCACTGCAGAAAATCTAAAATAATTGTACTGAGCAAATATAAGTGCTGTTTTTATAATAGAAAATTAAGGACATACATCTTATGACAAAGCAAGGTGCATAACGGTGTTGGGATGACTAGAAAGGCACTGGAGGATTGTGTAGATTTGAAGAATATAAGTATTTAGGATTCCAGTCATATAATCATACTCAACAGTTTTGGTTTTCGTTTTTTTTTTTTCAACTAGAAATCTGTTATTTAGCTTAAAAATATAGTCTGAGAATTAACGAATGCTCATAGAGTAAGAATGATAAGATGATCTGGGGATGGAGAGCTAAGTTTTTTGGCAGCACAAACAGATCTTTGGATTTGAGTTCTTTGCCATAAATATATATTTCTTTTGTTAGTTAGGAACTAAACTTTTCAGCAAATAGTTCCAAAATGTTAAAAAGCATCAGACAATGTATGATCTCATTCAACCCATCTCAGGCACCATTATATACGAAGTTTGCCTACTTTGAATATTGACCATAGAAGAACCTCTCTTATTTAGTTTTTCAATTTATAATGAATTAAGTCTTCCTATAACCCAGTAAAATGTCCTTTTAAGTTTGCAGTGTAAAAAAACTCTGGTGCTGTGACTTTGGATCTTTTCCAGTTATTTAATTAAATTTTCAGATCACTGGAAAGAGTCTATGAAAAAAACCAATTCTGTAGCTTTTTGTCAGAGCTCTCAGTCATGTCCTGGGAAACAGGTTCATGTCTTCATCCAGCTGGTGCTCAGCTGGTCATAAACTGTAGAACAAGTTCAACAGGAATACACAGAGAGAGAGAGGGAGACCTGTCTAAGAAAACAGATGAATCTGTTCCTGGACTATATTCTTGAACAGTATGTGCAAAGCCAATTCAGTTTCATATTCTAAACCAAGACAGATATAGGGCTAACATGGGGATAAACCTGACAGTGCAGTTGCTTGCCACTCACTTCTAAAAAAATAAGCAGGTTACTTAAATGTCTTTTTTTTCTTTTTGTTTCCATAAGAAATTATGTTGGAATTACAGTTGTTGAAACTAAATGTGATTCTGACTAGCAAAGAGAAAGATTTAACTATGAAAAGACACCTCTTTTCGAGGGTCAATTATTTGGTGTCTTCTTTGCAAGTTGGGAAAATTTGTGTAGAGATTATGTCTTCCTAAGTGAAACCCCTTTCCTCAAATAATTGTGGGCTGTTTTTTTCATTACGGTCTTCATCATAAACTCTAGCAGAGAGTTGCTTGTAAAGAAGTATGATATTATTGACTTGCACAAGGGAAAAGAGTCTACGTGCTCTGTCAACATTAATTGTCTAAACAACAAAATTATTTATATTCCCTTGCATTGCTGAAATGTTACTGTTTTTCAATTTCCCCTAGAGTTTCTTTTCTTTCAAAATAATTAGATTTCTCTGCAATTTTTTCATCGAAGCTTGACTTTAGTATTAATAAATAAAGACATCAGATGCAAATTCTGTTTAAAAAAAGCTGAATTTTTAAGCAGGAATGGGCATCTGCACATTAAAATTGTATAGGTGATTGTCCAGACACATGAGGAAGTAAAAAAGCTTGCTAGGACTGGTATAAAAATAGGTCTACATAGATCTTGTTTTATAAAAGTAAATAACTCTGCCATTAATAGTAAAAAAAACTATGAGCTTTGTATTGATCTGACAGTGCAGGCACTCAGGGCTTTACTGAGCTTGTTTTGGCCTAATCTGGCAATTGATATTAGGGTTTATAATAATATAAGGGAATTATTAATGTGACTTTTTTATATTGATTAAGACTGTGAATTATAGTGTTATTTTAACAGGATTTATAATAATTGCTGCATTTTTATTATTCTGTTAAAAATTTTATTGGGCAGTCAGTACATTCTCAGCTCCATATAAATGATGGGTTCTTTTTCCCCACAAATAGATTTTGAGGTAACTCTGCAATAAATACTCATAAGCTCTTTTGAAAGAAACTGTTTCTTTTAGTGGACTTTCATTTAAGTGGACATTCAAAGAGCACTTAGGTTCAGCCATGATACTGTGCTTGGAGAGTTTCTTTGCACTGTATTGCACCTTCTCATCTAGAATTGACATTACACCTCATTCAACATCATTCATCAGTGTCAGAAGTTTTACTGCACCCCTTCTCAAAAAAAAAATAAAACAATAAATGCCATCAACCCTTCAACAATCATAAATCATGACAGCTTCTTAGATTTCAAATATATGATATATTCAATCTAAATTGCTAATATTGCTGCACTCTGTATCAGAAAAACATATTATCAGCTATTTTAATGTTAATGTACTTGATGACCTAGAAGCTAAAGATATTTTATTATTCCTCTTTTGCAGGTGGGTAATTAATGTGCAGAACCACTAGGGCGGGCTGACAGGGTCAAGTGTGTGAAATGAGATTAACTTCTTATCAAGTCTGCATTCCATTGCCTTTTCAGTGGGTCATCAAAGATACATGTAGAAATCAAAAATACATACTCATTAAAACCACATCTTGTTGCTGTCAGGCATGGCCAAACTTGTTCAATTAAATATTTGATTAAAAATTGTTCAGAAAATATTTGTTTTAATTTTAATGTTTTCCAGATCCCTTGTGTTCAGGGAACTTCCTTGAGCACATGTATTTCACTTTAAATGAGAGCAAACATCATTGAAACACAAACCTTTCCAGAACACACACTTTAGCATTTGGCTATTCAGATATTAGGATGAAATTTAGCAGAAATTAAATGCCAGGAATCTGAATTTTGTGCATGGTGCTGAAAGGTCGCAGGGCAAGCTGAATCTTCTAAAATACTTTGAGTGGCTAAAAAATGATGTTTCTTTTGAGCAAGGATCTGTTGAGGCTTTCTTTTCAGTTGTAGATCCTCTAGATATGGAAAGAGTCCAATAGAAAAAGACATTTGATCCAGACATGTACTGTGCATTTATGATTTAAATACAATTAACGAAATCATGTTATTAAATTCTGATAAATTGACCTCTCCTTATTTCATCTTCCAGTTTGTTACTAACCTTTGCAGTATTGCATGAAGAAATACATCAAAACTTTTAGCAAGCATAAAAAAGAACTCTTACAGATTTGTTCTTGTGTTGACATAAACAGCCACAGAACACTGCAAAGCTATCATACCCTGTCAAATAATTTTGTTTTTAGACATTTAGTACTACTGAAACATTAATTTCTATATTCTATGTGCATAAATTTATTTCAAGCAAATAATTCACCACCAGAATTTATTTCCATGAAAATATCATAGAATCACAGAATGGTTTGGAAGAGACCTTAAAGATCATCTATTTACAATCCTCCGGTCATGGACAGGGATGTCGCTAGAACAGTGTCCTCAAGGCCCCATCTAACCTGGCCTTGAACACTTCCAGGGATGGGACATCTGCAACTTCTCTAGGCAATTTGTTCCAGTGCTTTACCACCCTCTGAGTAAAGAATTTCTTCCTAATATCTAATCTAAACCTTCTGTCTTTCACTTTAAAACCATTGCCCCTAATCCTGTCACGATGCATACCATGCTTACCATAAAGCAGAAAATCATTCTATTTGGGAATATGCAAACCACAGATTCGACCACATTTCAATGGTTATCATCAGCAGATCATGCAGGCTCTCAGGGGCTTTGAATACCTGACTTATTATGCAGGCACTGGAAGCTCAAAATAATGTAATAGTTTCCTACCACTGTTTGAAAAAGCTGCTAAGATAATATCAGCAAACTCTTCTTGGTAGTAGCCGATGAAATAATGATGGATAATGTCTACATATTCCATCTTGAGACATTTGGACAGTAGAAAGAGACTTTTGCACTTGGAGTTTGGATGAAATCTGAACATGTTGCCCAAAGAAGCTGCAGAACATGGATCCTTGGAGCTTTTCAAGAGCCAGGTAGACGAAGCTAAAGCTGAACTGGTCCTGTGATGACAGTAGTCCCAATATGAGCTTCAGGTTGCTCTACATTACCCATATTTCTATGATTCTTTATGAACAAAGCAAAACAAAACAAACTAAAAGGAAAACAAAAACAAAAATCTCAAAACAAACAAACAAACAATCAAAAAACCCCCAACCAAACAAAAACCACTTTAAAAAAAAAAAAAAAAAAAAAAAAAAGAGAATCAGACATCTACCAGTTTCCTTTTTTTCATTGACAGAATCACAAATAGTAAGCAGATGCTTGAAAACTATCTGAAGTTGACAAGTCTTAACATTTGTTGCAACAGAAGTTTGTTAATCTGGATTTAATTATGGGGACAGATTTATTATTTTATTGTTCATAGAAGAACAAGAATAGCAATTGAATCATTAAGCAGAGAGACATGAACAGAACTGGGCATCAGAACTGTTTCATTTTGTTTTAGTAAGAGTTTTTCCAGTTTCAGACACATGGGCATTTCATGAGGCTTACAAATGAAGGACAGTTCTACCTTTCTGACAGGATCGCTGACTTTACTAAGAAAAAATTTGCATTAGGCCAACCATTCATTCTCTTAATCCACAATTAAGATATGCAATTGTTTATTCTCCTTGAAGAGCTACAAATCTTAAAAAAACAGTGGAGTCAAGGCTTTGAATATCAGCCTACTAGACCTGACCTTTATAAAACTTTCCATGTGAACAATGAGATTGTGTTAAAAATCATGAGGAAGATACTGTATTTGAGGAGTTAGTGACCTTGAGCAACCCATGTCTGGTCTGTCAGGGCTTGTACTTAGTGCTGGAAAACCCTGCATAACCATGCGTGACCACAGTGCATCTCCCCAGATCTATAAAAATGTAAGGGAATGTGCTGGGACACCCTGCATAACTCTTGTTCGTGCATACAGTTTTTAGGCATATGTAGCTACATATGTTCTGAGGGGCATTACGGCAGAGACCAGATTCCTTCCTGTCAAGACAAGATGCATAATTTGGTTTGTTACATCAGATGTAAGGAACCATGTTACAGGGGTGAGGGTAAACCTCTTCGTGGATGGGATATGCACGGAGTGCTGTGAGAGGACTCATCCGGTGTCCATCTGACACTGCACAAAATCATGTTCTTAGAATCTGAAGGGAGGTAAAATTTACTTGCTCTCTATATTTTTCTTCCTAATCCCGTCTTATTATCAAAACTTGTTTTTTGCTGTGCTGTTTGCCCTTGTACATTCCTTATTGAGATCCAGCAAGGACCCTGCTCCTTCTCCATAAAAGGCATAACAGGCATGGACTAATATATAACTGCTGAAACACCTTTAGGGGCCTATATCTCCGAAAGAAACAGGCCTACATCCATTATACCTGAGCAAATATGGTCTCACTATAACTCAGTCAAACCACCCCAGTTTTCATATAAATACAAAGTTAGAAAATAAATTACTTTCTTTGCTTTTCACAGACTTTTTCTGTGTCAGACAGATCTTTGAATGAAAACAGACATACACAAACTAGAGGTCTGGATGTTTTACTTACATGGAGAAATGATTCCTGGTCACTTATTACTGTAGGCAAAAGAAGCAGTAGGAAGAGTGTATCTGGATGTTAACATAATTTGAATTACAGTTTAAATCTTAAAAATCACAAATCATTTAACTTCTTTTAATGGTATGATTTATTTAAAGTTGTTACTGGTAAATTTTTTGATTTTTTTTTTTTTGGTCTCTTGTGCTTTCCTTTAAAGTTTGTCAATTGTTATAAGTTTCCTACTGAGAAAGACTGAATTTTATACTTATTTGCTGAAAAAGAAATATTGTGATGCATTATTCCAAATTCTGCTGTTTATTACATGCTTCTGCAAAGGTGTTGATCAAGGTGAAAATATTTAAACATATTTATCTACAGCCTGAGATACATGTCTTTTATTTTTAATTGCCGCTGGTCAGAAATTAAAAGTTTCTTCTTTATTCCAATGCTACATGTGGCTCTCAAAACTATTGGAAATAGATAAAAAAATTTTAAAAGTACTTGTGATATCTGAGGAGAATGTGTTATAATGTGGTACAATTTTACTGGTCTTAGCAGAGAGGAGATGATCAGCACAATGAAAAGGAGTTCTCAAACTAATAAAAATGAGGACCTGAGTTTTATATTTATCATTGTCTGACAGACACATTGAGAAAGACACAGTACATTTTTTCCTCAAGGACTGTCATTTCATGCCATTGCAAACATAGTCCTGTGTGAATTAGGCTATATTAAAGCACAGTTGTACACTTCACACTATCTTACTTGCAGATTTTTTTTTTTAATAACCATATGTAAATATCAGGACCACTATATATTAATAGTGGGTATTGTAATGAGCTTTGAGTTCACCTTTGCTCACTGCAGGAAAAAGGCAAATACATTTTTCATCCATACAAATAGAGATTCTGTTTTCTGTATTTCATCATGAGAAAGGGAAATAATTCTCTGTTTCTTTTCTAAAATTAAAATTTTTCTAAAGCTGCATGTTGCTGCTTCCATACTTGAAAAAAACGTTTTCAGTTTTCAGACATCATCTTTCACAATTTTTGCTTTTTCTGATAGACTTTATGGCACAAGAATTACTCACACAGTTTTAGTTTTCCCCCTCTCAAGTTGCCCTTGTCTCTCTGTTAATAATTTGGTTTTGGTGACAAGCAGTCTCAGATTAAATCACGTCAGTAAGATAGTCTTACCACACAATTTTATTCCTAAAAGTACAAAACAAAGCTATTTAACGATAAAATAATGAAATTTTATGCTTTTGTCCCAGTTATACAATATCCAATGAGATATAAAATGAGTTTAATAACTAAGGGTTTATTTGGTGCATCTGGTAATTGATAATATTTATTGTGCAATCAAATTTTGTACCAAAAATTATATAGCCAGAAAAGTAAGGTTTTTTTAACTACCATCACATCTCCACGACATCCTAGCTAGACTCATAAATTAATGTAGGACCCCACAGATACACTACTGAGTTAAGGGACATGGTAAAACATTGTTCTCTTGTCACAACAAAAGACTATATTCCTTTCCTCACTGTCTTTAGAACATGCATTCTGTTTAGGCTGCTTTCAGCTTTGTCACCTTGGAGAACAATTTCATGTGGCATGAAAACTATCCTGGAAATTGTCACGTCAGGAGACTATCTTGTTTGTCTGGTTGCATCTTCTCCAGCAGCTGGCATTCCCTGAAGTTAACAGCACCATTTATAATACATTTCTTGACAGTCCCATCACAGAATATTTACCATATCTTCAAGCTTGCAATCTGTCACCCAAAACTCTGGCCATAAAAAAAAAAAATCCCAACAAACAAAAAAACAAAAACCAAAACCAAAACCAAAACAAAACCCAAAGCAATACATCTTTCTGCTGTTTAAGACACTTCAGCATCTTACAATATTCAAGTGGTCTAGCATCCATCTATCCCTTGCCATTTA
The DNA here is from genome assembly GCA_036630365.1 of Acanthiza pusilla. Taxonomy (NCBI): domain Eukaryota; kingdom Metazoa; phylum Chordata; class Aves; order Passeriformes; family Acanthizidae; genus Acanthiza; species Acanthiza pusilla. The sequence goes on from JAXCHO010000018.1 coordinate 30,102,930, forward strand.
AATCACTTGCCTCGTTAAATCTTCTGTAATCTTCATTCAGGTGTACCAAAATCACCTTGGCTGTCTTCTTCCTTAGTTCCCTTTTTCCACTTCTAGATTCAACTTGTTTAATCACTGGAACGTAATCATTATTTAAAAATGATAATTAGTACTGAGTGACTGAAAATCCAAGTAACAGGTTTTGGGACTTGTTCACTGAATCAACCTTTTCTTCTTCCTAGGCTGATTTCTAGAAATTTTGAGTCAAAATTATATGGGCCAAATTTAAATTCCCATAAACATTTCAACATAATATAATAAACTAAACATTTATAAAACTTGTTTTGCATTAAGGCCTATATCCTGAGGGATGCTTCCTGGAGGCTCTAACACGCCACCAATGTACCAAATGCAATGTCTACACTTTCAGTCCTCATTTCCAAAAGTTTAACCATGATAATCTTAAAGGAAGGGACAAGTGGTGGAGTTTGGCACTTGAAAAAGTTAATCATTCTTCATAGCAGAGCATTTTTGTCTGGCAAAATTATGTATTTAACATTATCTATGGCCAGCTCACAGGATTCCTTTCTAAAGCTGATTCCATATAATCAGCATCCTATTCATCACTAGATCTTCCTCAGCATGTAGACTTTGAAATAATTGCCATTCATTCTTCCTGCAAAGATAAAGTGCTCGTATTAACAGCAGCCAGCAATAGAGTTGAGCTTATTAATTTGATGGAGAAAATTCTATCATCTGTACCGTTTTAGAGAACCATGACTCTATTCTATACTGTCTTTTTGGTACTCAGAATGATATCTGATGATATCTGATCCAGAACTTTATTTACCTAGCAAAAATTTGTCAGTAGTCTTAATAGGAGCTATCATTTTAAAACATTGTTTAGGAGTTTAAAATCTTTGGGAAGTTTCGTCTTTAGGGTTAGTCTAGGTATTTTTGCCCTTAAAAAGAAGTGAGCAATATAAGTGCTAGTTATTTTATTCCATCTGAGACTGATGGAAAACAGTCACAAAGGTCTAGCTGTGTCCGAATACATTAATCAGTGCGTCTCAGCATGAGCTGTCACAATCTGCTGTTTTATACCTTGAATGACTTGAAGGAATGTCAGTTACTTCTACAGAAAACAGCCAGGTTTGAATTACAGAACTACTACAACTCATCCTGGTTTCAGACATGAAGACAGTCACTGTTGCATTCAGATAAAAGTTTCTTGCCTCATTTATTCAACAAATGTTTATCTTTTTTAAAAATCTCACTTGCAAATATTTTTAAATATTCCTGAATTGAGAGAGCTATCTACGTATATTATCTTGGGAAACTCTCAAAACAGCAGAGAGGGTTTTGTGTGCGGGGCTTACTTGTTTCTTTTGTGTAGGTTTCTCTTTTAGTGTTTGGCTAATTTAGTCTGATTTTTCATTCAACTTATTTTCTTTAATAGGGTGGATGAACAAAAAAATTTCACTCTGTTTTTCATTGTTTTTACACTGCAACAAGGACATGAAGAAACCCTGAGATTAGCACAGTTGGTCAGAGCACGGTGCTAATAATGCCAGGGTTGTGATCGCTGTAAAGACCATTCACTTGAAAGATGGATTTCATGATCCTTGTGGGTGCCTTCCAACTCAAAACAGTCTGCGACTCTGTGAACTGCGAAACTCCTATAGGTATGTTTGTCTACCAGCTTCTTCAGTGAAAACTCTTTAGAAAACTGAGTGTTTCAGGAAGAGGTTCAATTTAATATTCAGGTTGTAGTTTGACCTCTGTTCTTTCTTTCATTTTAGTACTTATAGGCTTTACTAGAGGTTACTCACTAAGAGAACAAAAATCCTTTTAATAATTACTAGTTAATGAATCGGATCTTCTAAGTTTAAAGACTCACTTGATAATGAAGCTTTAAAAAGAATTCCAGAGTACTTCAGTTCTAGTGTGAAAATAAAGGATGTCTAGGTTGGCAGTCCATTAACTTCCTTTAGGCTTTTGTTCTCCTAACAATTACTTCAATGGCCATGCTTTCCTGACAGTGAATAGATGGTGAATTTTCAGCAGAATATACATACTCAAAGTGAGACATTCAGAACTGCAAACGCGAATCCTGCCTGCCTTGCTCATTCCTTCTCAGAAACAAATTAAAAAAAAAAAAATCAAACAAAACCAAAACAAAACCAAGACAAAACAAAAAACAAAAAAAACCCGCAAACAAAACAATACAAAACAACCCCAAACCAAACCAAACCAAAACAAAAACAAAACAAAAAACCCCAAATCATCATGTATTTGTTTAGGAGTTGTCTGATTTAAATGCCTGAGTGTCTACCTTGCTCATGCATAGACCCTGTTTAGATGCCTAGCTTACATGCAGGCACTGTTGTGATGCAGCCAGGTGTGTAAGTATTTCTATCACTGGCTGCAAAACCCCTAATTCTAACTGAGACCAGACCACTCACATCCAGAGAAAGGTTCCATGGAGTCATTGACACACTGCGATTGTGAAAGCCCTGTGTAAAATTTGAACTGTGGCAGTATCATACAAAATCTCTGCTACTGAGCAAATGCGATGATAAGGAACTTTTATATTTCCATATCATTGCAGTATTGGTCAAAAGACAGGGCATTCGTTTCCCACAGTTAATATGTTATTTTCTGCTGTAATTTTAACTCTCTAAATTTTTCAGCTTGAAAAAATTGAGATCACAGATCCATGTCTGTCTTACAGAACAAGGAATTTTTCATGTGGTGAGGAAGAGCTCTTGGGAGTAGTTCTATTAGAATTTGTTTTTTTCTGATACAAGTAAATATACTAATCTTTACATTTAGAAAATAATTTTTAAGGTATCTGCATTACAGTTTAAAACCATCATTTAACATGGTAATTAAGGCTACAGGTCTAAATTGTCTTTAGAAATAAGGTTGTGATTATCAGGTATGTCATTCTGATTTTGTATCTTTGCATGCTTTAAATTTCTCATCTGAAAGTTTTAGCAGTTTAATTCCTTAAAAGGAAACTCCCTGAAAGTCTCCTTTTCATCATCATTGCACAGTCTCAAATCATTAGACTGCATTTAAACATTGCAACAAAGCCCTACAAGCTTTGATCTTGCTCATTCAAATGACTGAACTTTCCACAAAAGAAAGAATCAAGAGGCAAGAATTGTGTTTTGGTAAGAAATACACCACTGCTGTGTTTTCCACTTATTTGTATTTATGTAGTACTTATTTTCTTATCTGTTTTCTGTCTTCTGTCTGTAGAACAAAAACTCAGCTAACTTACTGCTGCTTGTTATGTACGCATGCACTTATCCACTGCTGAAACATAGATAGGAACTTTATAGATATGTATACATCAGTTTTCACTACCAAAAATAAAAAATAGTGATGTTCTATGAAAATTATTTACTTCATTTCTTCAGCTTCTTGAATGTTTAAATATTTCATTACAAGCAGAAGTTAGACAGCACCAGTAGTCAGATAAGAGATAATTTTTGAAAATACATTACAGCAGAGGAATTGTACATTAAGGATATGAGTCAGCTATAGAGGTTTCTGATGGAATTCACTTGGCTGCAATCCTAACCAGGTTCAGTACCTGTCCTGTTTGTTATTTCAATAGTGCCCCGAAACTCTGAAAAGTGCATTGCACAATGTGGGTGTGGTAATGAAAATACTTATTTTACCTTTGAGATTTTCAATACATAGACAAACGAGTTTGTCCAGCTGTGCATTTGCTAATATTGGCTATAGCAGTCAGGAGGAGTATCACAACTCAGTCATACATCACAAGGACACAGAGATCTATGAAAACAGGAATTAATTCTGTAGGTATACATACTTCTTCTCATGTCCAAAGAAGGAAATAAGCAGTTCTGAAATACGACAGATGTAAGTGACTCCTGAAATTAACTATGGCAAAACAAACCAGAGAAAGTTTAGAGAATATATTATTTATAATGTTCCTAATTTTTACAATTTCTGGTGCTCTTTTTCATATTGATTAAAAATTTTGCACGCTGCTGCCTTCTTCTGATAAAAGCCTAGCCAGCAATTGTAACACAAGAGCGTATCAGATATAAATATTTCCCTTCCAGCTCCTAATACTATCAATGTCAATCATAAGCTCTTTCTTTTTTTTCCTCCTTCATGATTACAATTTCTGTCATCTTTATTATATTCAATTAACACAAAACTGTAACAATATGTCCTTCAGTCACAAACTCACACAGTTTTCTAAAACAAATGGGTTTAATGACCAGTAAATTATGTTACTAAATGAAGTAATTTGAATTGTAATGCAAGGAGTACTCAAGAAGGCTGTCATCTGAACTGATGAAATTTTAACTTATTTGAATTCAGTGAACTTTGATGTTTGAGTTTTTTTAATTTAATTACCAGCAATTATTTAATCCCAGTGACAGCTTTTGGGTACATCTCTCTAGTACACTTTTTACATTTCTGCTTATTTCTGCCACTATCTGTAGAGAAATAGTAATAATTGACCTCCAACAATTTTCGGTACAGTGTTATATTTCATTTGATTTGAACTTCATAAAATTTGTGTTTGTTATGCTGCAAAGAATATGTGTATTGTTCTTATAGTTGGATAGATTAAACCTTCACACACAAGGTAGGATAAGCCTCTGGAATTTTTGAAGTGTGTTCATAATTTTATATCCTCTCTAGCATTTATTGTTATAATATGCTGAACCAGATGTTCAACTTCAGAGCCTTATCTGCAACCTACTTCTTATTCCAGGAGCTGAATTTTTTCTCAACTTCTTTCTTTTGCAAATGTTATTTTGGGAGTTGGGTTCCCCCTCTTTGGTTTTTGGGGTTTTTTTTTTGTTTCTTTGTTTTTTGTTTCGTTTTTTGATTTTTGGTTTTTTTGGCCTTCCCCAACCTTTTAAATTGTTATGAAATTTTTCCTAAAGTAAGGAAAAACCAAACTTGGCAAATTTGTTTCTTGGGAAACCACTGTATTGCTCATGATCACATAAGAACCTTATAAACACTGTGTTCTCAGCCTGGATTATATCTAAAGTGAAATACAAAAAAAAAAATATTAATTACCCTGAGAAATTCAAACAAAAAAAGCGCCATTCTTTTTCTCCAGCATTTTTTCCAGAGAATGGAATAGTCATGGAGATAGTGTAGGAGTCTCTTGTGAGAATCTTAGAATCATAGTTCACGATACATAACATATATTAGGAAACTGAGATGGGAGCTGTGACATGAACTGACTGCTGAGTAGTCAGCTTATCCTGGTGTGTTCATGTAACTGTAGTACAGGGCCTCATGAAGAGTGACAATGTCATCTGTAAGGTTTTGGGACACTGAATTGAATGAAGATAAGGGAAAAATATTGCTTCAACTTTTCTGAAAAGTTGTAATTTTTGAAAAACTTTCCAGGCAGAGAATGACATGACTGAAGTGTTGACTCCATTCTTACACCCTGTGATGAGTGAAGAAGGTATTTTAAAGGCCCATATAAGGAAGTGGAGCTGATACTTCAAATTTGCACCTTCATAGTAACTTCATGTGAAAAAGAAATCAGTAAAAAATGTAATTTCATGTGTTATAGGAGAACATTCTTTGATAATATAATCCTAAATTAATTTGCATACAGGAGCAGATTTTGTGGGAGATCAACATATTTTAAAATTTTGTTTGGTTGAGTGTATTTTTTAAGTTAATTTAAGAGCTCCGTATTTAGTAAACTGCCAAAAGATTGGTTGCAAATGCTGGCATTACCTTATGCTCCTGAAAAAAAAAAAAAATTGAGACATGAAATCCTAAAAATTGATTCAATGTTGAAAAAGAATTTTCTGAAGTTCAACATTTTAGACGGTAGAGTGTCAGCTGTCACATGTAAGTGGTAGCTATAATATCTTTACCATTTATGTTCAATAGATTCCACCACCTTAAAGAAACCTCCCTAATACTACTAGAGGGCAATGCTGTCATCTAAAGGAGAAGGGACAGATTTATTGCATTGACAAAAAAGATCTCAGGGAAGACAGTTCCAGGGAACATCTGTGAGGGATAGACTTGTGTCCTGCATGACAGCATGTCTGATTACAGCTCTGCCTGGAAAACCATGAAACAGCCCTTTCAAGAAAATACAGGATGACAGACATACAGGAATTTGACGCCAGGTTTGTCTTCAATTGCAGAATGCTCTCTCCTGGTGTTCATAGGTCTGCAGATGTGCCCTTCTGGCTGGACAGATGTGCCTGATGTTTCTGTTTCTCTCGCATTTCTCTGGGGATATGTTATATTATGCATCACCTCCTTCTCAGTAGTTCTACCCTAACATGAACTCTTCTGTCATAAAGATTTAGTTGACTGCAGAGCTGTATCTTAAAGCTCGTCAAAACTATGAATAACTATTTGAGGGTTTTGATAGTTTTTTTCAGCTATAATATCCCTATAATGATTAGTACAACTAATGGGATAAAGCAACGAGCCAAGTCTGCATAGATCAGCACTGTTGTCAGAACTGTTTGTCACATTATACCTAATGTGTTTAATCACTAGCCTCCTTTAACTCTAGACCTGCTTTCATACATAGCAAACATAAGGCTCCTGTAATACTTAGATAATTCTATCTCCACAAATGGAGAATGTCAGCACTTTTTGCTTCATACATATTTCAACCATGTTTCATCTAGCAGCCTTTTCTGGCATCTCACAGGAGAGAAAATCCAGATACTAATAAACCAGAAGTGCAAGTTTCTGCTCAAATTCATATATGGAGAACTTTGCGAAAATTCAGAATTATTTTATGCTTCTTAAACGACCTTATGGCAAACCAGATAATATTTAGTAAGAAATCACATGAAAAAAAGAAACAAATGTTGGGAGATGTAAGGCCAGTAGTATCTCTATAATTTGAATTAGAGTTTGCAAACTTTTCTTCAAATCAATAAAAATGATGGTGTGATTTATCTTACTATAAAGAAGATTACTATAATAAATTAGAGAAAGTACATCATAATATGATCATTTTTTAAAATGGATTTTAAAGGAGGCCTAGGATTACCTGTTCAGATATATATTTCTACATGGTAGATATCTGGAATTAGCCAGTAGAGATAGATCACATATCAAAGCTCTGTTTTTAGTGCCATTATTATTTTACTCAAATAATTATATAGTTAACAAAAAACAGTTGTGGAGAGCTAAGGGCCAATCTCCCACCCAGCTATTGGCTCACTTCCTCTCTTTAGTGGGACAGGAGCGGAGAACAGGATAAGAAAGCTCATGGGTTGAGATAAAGGTAGCAAGATATCTTAACAGTCTCAACTTGGCAGACATACTTCAATTTCCTGCCAGTTAGTATAGATTTGGGTAGTGAGAAACAAAAACAAATATTAAATCCCCACCTTTCCTCTACCCTCTCCCAGGCACAAATTCACTCTGCAATTGCCAAATCCTCTCCCACCTCGAGCAGCACAGGAAAGGACAGGGAGCAGTATGGTCAGAATGCAGCAGTTTCTCACTTCTGCTCTCCTACTCTGGTGCAGGCGCTTCCCATTGGGTGCAGCTTTTTCAGGAGAAAAATTTGCTTCCATGTCAAGTATCCACGGGTATATATATTTCTCCTTTGGGAAATACCCAGGTGCCCCTGTGTGCAGTACTCCACAGGCAGCAGTGATCATCTTCTCTGTGTGCTCTTCCAAGGGAATACCTGCTCTTATGGGTCTCCTCCACAGGGTAATGAGGAGTATCCCCTCCATCAGGGATTTTGCCATAGACTGCAGCTCCCACTCTATTTTCTGACATTAGTGTTCACAAAACAGTTTCTTATTTTTGTTTTCCCTCCTCTTCTGTCTGTGTGGCATTTCCTGACCTTTATTAAAAATTATTTCCCTGAGATGCCACCATCATGCTTGAGGGGCTCAGCCACGCCATGCAGTGGTTCTGTTGGGGCCAGCTGGAACTGGCTCTGTGTATCACATACAATCCTCCTACCCCTGATAACATTGACACACATGCAAACCCACCACAGTAGTGTTTCTAATACTGCTCATAATAACTTTCACATTAAATGAACATGGAGCAATAGTTCTGGTAACTTATGGTAGTTCAGATCTGTAGGTAATATAGCAATATTTATACTGAAGTGTGTTCCACATTTTATAAAATGCAGTAAAAATCTAAGACTGTAGAGAGACAACTATCTACTTTTGGTTCTCAAGAAAGGGTCACCTCTTAAGATTTGTGGCTGTTTTGTAAAACAGAGACACTTCCAGAAAAGTAGATCTGTTTGAAGAGGTTTATAGAAAGTTAATTATATCAGCAGTCTAAGACTTCACATTTAGAGAAGCAATCAGGCATCAAATTGTTGAGTGGTTTTCAAATAAATGACAAGTAAAAATGACATTGGTATGATGGAAAGTCTTAAAGAAATTTCATTAGCTGCCTCGGGTGATGGTCCAAGGTGAGATGAGATGCACAGAGCAGTGGGCCTGAAGATAAAGCAGGACACCCTATAGTGAATTAATATTAAAATCTCAGAGTATGGCACACTGCCATTTTTTCTCAGGGATTTAGCTAATCTAATTAGAAGACAGAAGTGAGAGGACAAATTCTGTGTCTGGCTGTCAGCACTGAAATAAGAAGGAATACTGAGTAGTAAAATGGCTGTAAACAAATACGCTCAACACAGAAATGACAACCAAATGGCACATACTGTTCACTACTCTACCAGTACTGAAACTGGCTTTCTTTTTCTATATTAATTTACCATAATTCAGCCAATAATCTTGATATTTTTGCAATGGATTTAATTAAAATTCATTTTGCACAAAATGTACAAAGCAAAATTGAGACAAGACACGCAGATGAGACAAACAAAAGCTGATCATAAATGCTTCTAAATTAACTCAGTGATGGGTCTTTTATACATTTCCTTAAAAGGTTTGAGGGTTTTTTTCTCTCATGTGAAACAACAAGGTCAGGATTCTAAAGTCATCATCCTTCTTTGAAACAGAAACAGCCATATTGAAAATCTTCAGATGACTGCCTGAAAAAGGTAGTGGAAAGCATCATCCTAAGGGGTCAGAATAGAGCCTGTAATGAAACTACAATTTTATTGACTTGTGCTTTAGAAGAGAAGACTAACTTTTGATTTTTTTATGACCAGTAGTATAAAACTAATTCTCAATTACATAGTTCATATATGCATCCAGCTACTAAATATTATTGGTGTTATTTTTGTTTTATTAACACTTTTGCTTATTTGGAGTTTATGCCAAAAATAATTGTGTTGCATATAAAAAGAATTTTGCCATCACAGGCTGGGAATAAGCCATAATTGAGATTTTTTTTTACAACTCAACTCTTTAGAAATAATCAACTGCTACCATCTAATTCTTTCCATTTCTGATATATACAAAGCAGACAACTGTTATGGTGACAACATTAGGAAGGTGACACATCTGCATTAGATGGAAAACTTAACTAATTTATTTCCCTGCAGTTGGTACACATCTGTGCTCATTAAAATCAAAGCCAAGATTTGCATTTTCTTCAGTGATGTAAGATCAAATAAAAGAATTTAAAGACTAAGATATTCCCATCCTCAAAAGTAAATATCTCTGTGATTGCTGGGTGGTCTGAGGGGGGAAAGAATCCAAGATGAATGGTTTTGTCATTTATCTGCAAAGTTAACTTTTAGCAGAAATAGTAATAACATTTCCATATATATCTTTTAATGTAAGTACACATGTAGTATTTCTTAACATGCATTCTAGCAGTGTAATAATTCTTCAGTTAATGATGTTACATTTATCTAAAGATGCAATGCTTTATTTGTTCAGGCCCATCTTAAGGGGGAAAATAAAAAATTATGACAATCACTGACTATCAGATGGCAGAGAATATCTTTACAATAATAAGACTAAATCCTCTAAGAAACCATAGATTTTCACTAAAGTATCAAACCAAGAAACGAATAGGAAAAAATACAAGTACTTTAAACTAGAGTGGTGCCAAAGACAGGTGCAGAGAATAGAGAAGCCTTGATAATTTCTTGGGCATGTGTTGTGACTGAATATTCAAAGATATTGGCCAAAGCAGTCTTAATGCAAAAGTGAGAGTGTGACAAAGTTCTTTGGCAAGGTCCACTCTACTACTAACCAGATGGTAAAAGCAAACAGACAAAAATTGGACTAAAATCTAAAATAAATCAATCTAAAATTAAAATCAAGCTAAATTATCTATGTTGAGGCTGGGGATGAAAAAAGAGCACAAATGGGAAAGGGTTAAGCATAGAAAGGAAGAAGGGAGGCCCCTTTTGAGTCACAGGTTTAAAATGAAAGCCCTTGCCAAACTTAGCCCCAGACTAGATGAAACTTTACAACACTTAATCCATAGCCTAGTTTAAACAATTTAACAAAAAATTCTATAGAATTTACTATAGCACAGCAAGATCTCCCTTATAGGCCTAACTTACTTACAAAACTAACATACTTCAGAATCTAAGACAGGAACATTTATGGCACATATTGTATACTATATTCACATTTGCACCCACACAGACCCAAAGGAACACGTGCATGTGTATATACTTGTGAAAAATTCCCTGTGAGTTCACTGAAATACTCACATTGGATGTCTTCATCTTCTTAGTGGTTGAAGGACTGGGGATATCAGCCGGGTTCTGTTGTCACCTTTTGGCAGTGGTCCTCCGAGTACAGCAAACTTTAGAACCTGCTCATTCTGAGAGACATCCAACTCAGATGGAGATCATAAAATCATAGATTGTCCAGGGTCAGAAGAGATCTTAAAGATCATCTACTTCTAACCCTCCTGCTTAAGCACCTCCAGGGGTGACATCCACAACTTCTCTGGGCAACCTGTTTCAGTGCCTCACCACTCTCACAGCAAAGAACTTCCTCTTAACAACTAATCTAAACCTAACCTCTTTCAGTTTGAATCCATTCCCCTCATCAGCTGTGGTTATACCACTACAGTAGGATATAAATTTCGTATCCATGCTTAAATATGTAAATTGCAAGAAAAAATGGGCAGCTTAGTACCACATATTACGAAGGGCTGACTAGGGCAGGTTGCAAGATTTTGCAAAATTCCATCAAGTTTTAGGAAACTTGCACCATATTTAATGTCTCTAAGAACTTTACTGATTTCATAAAGGCGGTTAACATTTCTTTTACTGGTGAAGGCAATAATTACAAAGACATACAAAAGGGGTACATTATAAATTGTGTTTCTGTAGGAAATCTGACTGATAAAAAAAGATCTTAAGCTTCTGATTTTACTGCTATTGCAGCAACCTATCATCTCCAAAGAATGAATTTGTCTCATCTGCTACGAAGTAAACAATAAATAAAAACATCAGGAACAACTCAGAGGAAGAAAACTCTTGAAGTCTCTTTACAGAAAGAGTGACTAATCTTGGTTCCAGACAGTTTACATTTTTTGGTTGAGATATTTCAGACCTTGGTGGAAGAGGCACTGTTCATGGAGCTATCTACTTTTATTGCCTTCTCACAATTAAAGTCATTATCCATTGTATATTTATAACTTTTATGGGCAAAAATTTAACGCACTTTGTAAATGGACAAGCAATTTATTCTTAGTTGAGCTGAAATTTTAAAAACCCAATGTAATTAAAACAGTTCTCTTGAGTCCAGTTACAATAATATAAATAACATAACTTATTGCAGAAAATTAATATTCTAAAACAAAGTGTCACTCTGGAATAGGTAAAACTAATATTTACCCTTTTGTCTCGTGCTGCACTCCTAATGTTTCCAGGGATCCTAACCATGTTCCTCAGTAGAGAGGTGGTCTGTTGCACAAAGTATTGGTTATGTTCTTCCCTGCAGGATGTACAGTATTTGTGATGGTGGTTCCTTTTTCATTGTCTTTGGGTTTGTTTGAGGCTATCTTTCTACTTATTATTACAGTCTAATTTCTTCTCATTTGTTTCCAATTACCCATTAAAACTTGCACAACTGATTCTTCCAATCTCAGTGGACACAAAGTCCACTATATTTTAGACAATAACATATAAAGAAGCTGCAGCATTTGTAAGCATTTGGTGCTTCAATTTTATTTCATGTTTTAGAAGACAGAATGAAATATTTCAGAAGCGACATCTGTTTTATGTATTTTTTGCCCTCCCATTATTTCCATCCTGCTGGTCTAATATCCTTCTGGACATGATTTTAATTTCATGATAAAAAAAATACAAATAGACATGGCCATCATGTTATATAGAATTTAACACAAATAATACTCTGAGTTGCAGTTCAAATATGTAGTCTGTCCTCTTAAAGTAAAATTCAGAGGTAATGTATGTGATGTGTTCAAAACAGAGATGGTGTAGTTCAGAATGAATTATTTAGAACCTTACAGGTTTGATCTCCAAAGAAAAATGTCATTTTGCTTTCTGCTGACAAAGATATAAATCATTCTGCTTTTAAAATGTTCCTCTCAATGATCATGCCTCCCATGTACATGGATGAGCAAGGACCAATACAGGACCATAACCTTTTGTAGAAGAGTTAAGAGAAACTTTTGGCTTTATAGTCCATTAATGACATCTAACGAGTCACTAAAAGTTTCAGCTGTTGGAAGTTATAATTCCTGAATCTTGTCTAATCATGTAGGAGAATAATGCAACAAATATTTCCAGAAAAAGAAGAGATAAAATCAGCTTTTTTGGGAACAAATACACATTTTCTTATGAGGTGAAGAAGAACTAATGCAATATCAGATTGTCTGTCTGGAGAAAATCTTTAAATAACTGGACAAACTTTTAGAATATATTTAAATTTTGATAGAAGACCTTATGATATGAGGACTTTTAGAATTAACTAATCATACTTCGACTAAAATAGAAACTAAAGGACATATCATAGGGTAGAACAATCATAAATAGCTCAAAAGTGCAAAAGTATACAGGAAATATTTTGCAAAATATTTTACATGACAAATTATTTTGATAACAGTCATCAGAAATTATGTCACTTAAGTTTTAAGAAAAATGTAGAAAAAGTAATTCAGCAAGAGATAGGTCAAGGAAAAAAAATAAAGTCTCTGCTTATTGGTTTGTTTTTATGATGATTATGATGATATAGAACAGGGCTGGCTTCACAGGTTTTCTTTGCATCATGATCTGGGTCATTGACCTTTATTTCAATAAACTAATGGAAAAGATATAAGAGCCAATATTATTTCTTGTTGTCATTGTTTTAGTGCTGCATTTGCACTCTAAAATCTTGTGTATGTGACTTCTTTTTATAAACCTGTGGACAAAAATCAATCCCTCATGTCATAGTTGTCTTTTTAGGAGATTGTTAACATAGACATATATCTGTGAAGATTTGTAAGTGCTACAAGATTACATTGTTTAATATATTATCTAAATACTCAATACTGCATGGTATCATGTAATTTGGATTTCCGACATCTACTGAAATAAATAAATAAAAATTAAAAAAAAAATTTAAAAGTTCAACAGATTTGGTTATTCAAACACAGAAACAAGATTTCTTTTAAGATAAGAGAATAAACTTTTATCTTTCTCTGTTACTCTTTATATTTTTTCCTTTTTTTTTTTTTAATTTTCTAACAAGCTGCACATCCAGAAGAAATCAAAAATACACTAATTATATTCGCGCCGTATGCTAATAATGACCAATACTTTACATTCCATTGAAGTTTGTATGGAAACATTAACACAAGTTAGAGGGAACAAATAACATTCACATGTTCATGCTTTGCTTCTTTTGACAGGTTTTCTTTACAGATCTAATGATGTTTTACAGAATGGAAAATAATTTTTTACTTTTTGGGATCTTTACAGCTCAAAGGTTAATGAATAGAATTGTGAAATTAAGTTGTTGTTACAACTCAGAGACATGATTTCATAGTTCACTGTTAGTCATCGACTGACACCAGCGGCAGAAATACACAGATTTCCAAAATTTCTCATTTTCATTCTCTTTCTCCTTAGGACCGGTGTTTGGACTGAAATCTATGTGATGCTCTTCAAACCAATACTGATGGGGTACAGCAGGTTAGATGTGGCTTGGAATTGTAGAAGATGCCTCTTCTGTGTCAAAGACAACAAAAAAAGTGTCTTTTGTTTCAAAGAGGTTATAAGGCCAGCTGTGCTAGTTTGGGCTGGAATAGATTTAATCTTTTTATTAGTAGACCTTTTCTACTTCTCATCCTGCCAGTGAGTAGGCTGGGGCTGCAGAAGTTGGGAAGTGACACAGCTGGGACAACTGACCCCAAATGGCCAAGCAATAAAGGCTGGGGGGGAAAAAGGACAAGGGGAGAATGTTCAGTCTCTGTGTTTGTTTCTCCAAGTCACTGTTATGCTCGATAGAGCCCCGCTTTCCTGGACATGGCTGAACACCTACCTGCCCACAGGAAAGAGTGAATTATTTCCATGGTTTGCTTTTCTATCATGGGAAGCTAAAGTTTTACCTGTTAAATTGTCTTCATGTCAGTACATGAGTTTTCACATGTTTGCCCCTCCAGTTACTGATGAATCTTTACCTTTTTATATAGAGGTATCTACAGCTTTGCAAGCTGAATTTTTTTTATTGTGTTTTTCATGGGTAACACGGGGAGTATAATTCTGCAATCTGTAGATGAACTACAATGGTCTGGCCTGAAATTAATATGCACTATGCACTGCAAATCCTTTAACCTTGATAATATACACCTAAAGTGAGCAGTATTTGCTATTGGAAGAAAAGAGAATGGAAGATTGAAAACAAAAATAAATTGAACACGAAAGTTAAGGAGAATAAAAAACATGATGATGAGTACATTTTTCATACATAAGATTTTCCATGTTGGCTAGTAGCCAATAACTGTAAAATACAAAATGGAATGGTATCTCTTGTGAGAGATGATTTTCCACTGAATTCCTGTTTACTTCAGATGGGTCTTCTGGTTTCCTCTTCATAACTAATTCAGCCTTAAATCATCTTATCTCTCCCTGCCTTTGTAACTCAACTAAGATTTTTCTATATTCCTAGTCGTAAATCTTGTTGTAGTCTAATAATTTTGCCAGCAGTTGCTAAAAGCTTTGTTCAGGGTGCTCACATTAAACGAATTTATTAGTAGCACTTGAAAATGCAGGTCAGCCTTTTTTTTTTTTTTTTCCTTTATTTATTTCTGTGTATACACAGATTGTGAGTGTTTATGTAATGGAGAGAGATATAAAACAGATACAATAACCATGTCTCTTTTTCTGTGTAAACAGTTCCAGACAATCTCACATTCCCAGTTTATATGTTTTCATTAGCACTTCCACTTGTGACAAGAGAACTGCTTTATGTTTTACAAACTTAGCCTAAGAGTGTTCATACTTGTCTTGTCATCTAGTTGAAGTGAAATGTGAAAAAGTGCTAAGAGATGCTATATTGGATTTACTGGACAGCTATGAAAGCCCAATGCTGTCTTTGTGTGTAAACTGTAGCTTCTGGAAGGGAAATGCTCACATTGAATATTTCTTTCCTTTGTGTGCTGGTAAAGAGAACATTCTCTGTATCTAAATGATAGGAGAAGTCAACTAGTGGGATCTCAATTCTCACTGATACTGAGAAGTATTCTTTTCATTCCCACAAAAGCTTCCATAGGATGGTCATTAATCAGTATTTCTTTGCAGCAGTGAAACTCCATCTTCTCGTCTGTGACATCCATTGCTGAGAGTTTTAGAGATTTAGTAGTTGTTGAGATAAGTTTCCACCTTGTCTGAGACAAAGGTAGCAGGTGACTGAATTTTAAAATCTCCTTTGTCTTGCAGAATATCTAAATGGATCAACGTTTCTTTACACATTTTTTCATACAATGGGGCAAAAAATGGGGATTGAAAATGAGGTAAGGCAGAAGCAAAAATATAGAGTTCTTGGACAGAGAGTAAGAAAAAACAAAATTAGATAAGAGACCGGAAATTTTGAACGTTTTATACCAGAAGAATGATGTATAGTCTGGTGACTATGATGGGAGTCTAGGATTCACTGCTGCAGTGTCAATACCCAAATACTTCACTACCTCTGGCCTAGAAAGAAGTCTTTCATACAACACTTTCCTTCCCCCTGCCCCTGAAATAACACATTCCTTGGTCTATGTCTGCAGTAGAATCTAATGCATAGCCAGAAAATAATCTGAAGCACTGGTTGCCTGATCATCTTCACTGTTTTGCTGGTTACACATTTACTGTCTGTGATCCGGTTCCTCGGACCAGCTTTTTTACAAGTCAGATATGTCTACAAGACATACTGCTTAGACTTTCTCTAAGCAATATGAGAGAAAGTGTGAAATAGTGGTGTCATTTGACCACAGATAGGTCCTTCCTGGTTTCTTAGGTGGTAGACTACACATGTGCTTAATTATGTACACATTAGAGCATTGATTTTTCAAAAATAGTCAGGGCCCAGGTGAAAGTCAGAAACTTAATGGCATTTGTCATTCATTTTTTGCAATGTGGAGATTTTTAGAGAAGAAAATAAGTATTTTCATGCTTTATTCTGTATGTCATATCCTTAAAAGTTATAGCGAGAGGGATTAATTATAAGTGTCCTATGATACCGCATAAGATTATGTATCACAGGATTTGGGCATATATGTACTTTGTGGGGAAAAGGAGAAACCACATGACAATATACTTTTCTGAAGATACGATTGAAGAGTTTAATTTAGTCATTCCCTTATGGACTTGATTAGTCATCTTTGAGGGAAGTGCAACAAGAACAGAAGAACAGAAGAAATGATCACTATTGGCCTAAATCAGTGATCCGTTCAGCTAAGCTTTGTTGTTCATGTTAGTACAGTGCAAGTGGCTACAGAAAATACCATCACTGCTGCAGTCCTTTACCATGTGTAGCCTTGGACTGAGGAAATTAAAGAATACACTGCTGCTCTTTTCCCGTTAGCATTTATTTATGGTGAATGTTATCCACTCCACAACGAAGATTTAAATACCATGCAAAAAGCAGCAAATTGGAAGTTAGGAGGAACTTTTCATTGTATCATTTGATACAATCTAAGACTATAAGGACTGCCTTCTGTCACGTTTTGCTGCATATTCTTTCATGTTCTAAAAGTCAGACATGCACATATATAACATGTTATACTATAGTACGTATACATATATAGTAGAATACAGTGTATAGTATTGTATACCTTGTATGTAGTGCACATATGGAATAGCATAGCATAACAGAGAATATTCTGTCTGAAGTGACCTATGATGATCATGCCATCCAATCGTATAAACACTTCAGGACTGACCAAAAGTTAAAGCATGTTATTAAGGGCATTGTCCAAATGCCTCTTAAATAGTGACAAGCTACACAATCAACCATCTCTCTAGGAAGCTATTCCAGTGTTTAACCACTGCCCCCAGGGTAAAGAAATGTTTCCTAATGTCCAGTATGAGCAACATATTCATCATTAAACAATTCTCATGTGCTGACACCAGAAACGAGGGAGAAGAGACCAGCACCTCCCTCTCCACTCCTTTCCCAGGAAGCTGTAGAGAGCAATGAGGCCAACCCTCAGCCTGTTTTTCTCCAATGATCCTCAGATGATACTCACGAGGCATTCCTTCCAGCCCTTTCACCAGGTTTTTTTTCACCCTGTGGATGCATTTGAGTGCCTTAAAACGTTTCCAAGCTGCACACAGCGCTCAGGGTGAGATTGCAGCAACATTGTATACGGAAAGATAATCACCTTTTGACTGGCTGGTCATGCTGACTCACCTTGGTATAAACATATACTACACATACAGATAGGCATTATAGGATATTTATCCTATGTATACACTACATACCTATCACATCTACAATGATCTATATTATACATACTGTCTCCATACTAATTACACATTATCCTATGTACTATTCTACATGTCACACTGGGTGAAGGACTGGCTTATGTCCAGGGCTCAAAATGCAGGGAATGGGACAACACATGAGTGGCAACTGGTCAGCAGATGGTATTTGGGGTCTCTTTCAACCAAAACCTTTCTACGGTTCTACAGGAATGCTGAAGGTATTTAGGAAACACCTTTTTAGCTTGGTCCTACAATTTAGTTGGTAATGAACTAGACCTATCCAGTCTGAGACATCTTCACTTCCACCAGCAAGAAAATGGCTTGCTGAAATATTCGCAGCTTTGCACCCCTTCCTGCCGAAACCAATCTAAGGCTCTGGGATATCTTTGATACCAATGTGAAAAAATTGCTTGAAATTTGTCTGGAGCTTTCATCTCAATTTCATTTATACTTCACAGAAAAGAAAAAAAAAAAAAAGGAAAAAATATATTCAGAAACCTTGAGAGATATGCAGGAAATTCTACCATATACAGTGATAACTGCATTCTGCCTTTAAATGATTTAAGTCAGTAATTAACATGTATTGAGAACATTCAATGTAAAAAGCTGTACGTATGTATATATATAATTTCTATTAGAAATTGGTCTCAGGTATCATACTTCATATAAATCCATCATAGTGCTGTGATGAGGAAAATGACTGGGAAAATTGTAATACCATCAGCATTCTGAGATTTCAAATGAGTTAAAGATGAAACCTGAATTTTTCAAGCTATGAAAAGACAGATGTTAACCTCTCCTGAGTCCTCTTCTAGCCACCTGCCAGCATCAGTACAAAAACCAACACAAAAATGTAGCACACTTTCATATCCATAGAAAGCCTTTAAAAAGATTAAAGCTTTGCATTATCTTTCCTCCATGAAAAAAAAATCTTTTTTTCCCTCTGTGAGATCTCCTTTTATAACTGATTTCTATTGTGTGTTAGGTTTCTTTTCTAATGGCTGTGATTCAGCTTATGGTTTCTTCCAATGCTTCCCTCCCTCAAATAAGAAGCAAAACTTGTTAAATTAAATAGAGGTGGCTACAAGCTGACATCTGTGTCAATGTGAAGAACAAGGACAAACTTTCCATGGCTCTCTTTTAAGAACAGAAAGGCTAGATTTTTTCCTGGAATTCTGAAAGTAGTCTAAAGCTTACACATGTAGCCTTCCTTTCTAGATGAAAGTGCTATAGTAAAAAGAATCAATGTCCTGTAAAAGAATAAATAAATGAATATATAAGTTCTTAATTCTGAAAATATCCAAGACAAAAGCTAGAATTCTATGCACACCTTCTAAGATTTAATGTTTAATTGTACATGCCATATCATAATGGTATTTTTTAATATATATTGCTTACTTTTAAGTAGATGTTTTCATCAGAAATTAAATATCTTTGTGCTAAGTGCTTGTACCTAAGTGCTGCAAGCATAAATGCTGCTATAAATAGAAGCTATTCTTAACTTAGTCATCTGAATAGAAAACTTTACACTTACATTTTAAAGGCAGACTGATAAGTACAATACTCCATAGGAGTAACCGTGATTGGATCATATTGTTCAGAACACCATACAGAACTACGTGAGACACAGGTAAAGTAGCAATTTAAAAAACCTATTTTTCAGTAAGAACTCATTACAGACATTTAAAATATAAAGGCTTTTTTGACTGTAAGATATTAGAAAAAAATATTTTAAATGAACCATATTTTGGTGAATTTTGAAGCTTAAGACTGAAATAAAGATAATTTAATCAAACACCAACTAAATACAGGAGGTCACATCTAAGATAAGATAGAATATAGACTATATCATAATTCAAATTTATGCTAATCATAAGTGTATTGATATTTTCTTTAGTGAAAACTACGTATCTACAATGATTTTTTCCTATATCATCTTTCATCCAGAAGGTAATCTTTAAGAATATGAAAATGAATCCTGGAAAAGTTTTACACCCAGAGTGTGACTGAGCCCTGGAACAGGTTCGCCAGGGAAGAGGTCATAGCAGAAAGCCTGAGAGTTCAAGAAGCATTTGTACAATGCTCTCAGGGACAAGCTGTCGTTCTTGGGGTATCTGTGCAGGGCCAGGAGCTGGACTCGATTAGAAACCTATGGGTCTCTTCTAACTCAGCATAGTCTATGATTCTATGATCACTCCAAACACATTAAAGATAAAAGACAGCTCTCTTTGATAGTACGTTATGTCAACACATCCTCAGAGTTCTAGCACATAAAACAGAGGAACCTTGAAAGAGCTATTTGTCAGGCAGAATTTTGGAAATAATTTTGTTTTCTTTAAATGAAAGAATTTCCTGAAGAAAAAAACAAAACAAAACAAAACAAAACAAAACAAAACAAAACAAAACAAAACCAAACCTATTTATAGGAATGTTTTTCTTTTTTATTAAAATAGGGGCTGAAAATTAGTCATTAGCTTCTCTCATTAGGACATATCAGCTTGTGTTCCATAAGTTTTCTTAGGATAGATTGTCTAGACAGGTACTATATATGCATTTATTTCCTAATCTCACTATCCTTGGTTAGTCATTACCAGATGTTCTGGACTTGACAAAGATCATGTTATACTTAAAAATATCTACAGCTTCAATATATAACGCTCAAGAATATGTGCCATAATAGGTTTACAATTACTTACTTTTTCACTCAGCTGCATTAACAAGCCACTCTTCCTTCAGTGTACTCTTGGAGGAAATAAACTGGATACATGCTTTAAGGTGAGAATACCAGAATAGAAACATGAACAGAAGCCTGTTCTAGACTTCTTAGAGGAGAGACAGTCCAATATCTTGGACTCAAACCATTGTCAATAATAATGAAAGTGTTATCCAAACTATACAACAGTCACAGCAAAGTCAGAAAATATCCTATCTATAACTTTATAGATTACACAGGTTAAATGCCCTCAGGCAAACGATGGATTTCAATGAAATATGCATCAAAATATGCACTTCAATCATTAAGCTAGAAAGGAAAAAATGACCAAATGTATCACAATGTTTGAGAAATTTTTGTGTGTGTGACAAAGGCCCTTAATGTCAGGAGATAGATCATGAGTCCCAAATGGAGAGAGCAGCTTTTTTCAGAGCAGAATAAAGTGCCCCTCTTTAAGAAATGAAGCATGAGACCTGCAGCTCTTTTCAGCACTCTCTTCTAGCATATTATTTCTGCTTAGTTCAGCAGCCTGGCTTCATGGGGTGCTTTAAGCCTGTAACTCTCCTCAAGCACTTCATCGGGGCTTGGGCACTGAAAACAGAGTATGTATTATACTGTGTGGTAAAATACATAAAAGAACAAGAAATTACCACATCAGGCATTTTTAGACTACCTCCAAACCCAAAGGTTTTATTTTCTAATGGCCATGAGTTTCTTATCAGTTCTATGTAACCTACTTGTTACTAAATTAGAGAAAATACCTGTCTGCCTGCTGTTCTTCTTTCTAGTATTTAAATGTACAACTAGATAACTGAGCAAAAAGATTTTTTTTTTTGTTCTTAGGAAACAGGAACTCAGAAATCTAATATTCTTTCAAAGCTGCAACACTTAAAAACCACTAATGATCTAATGGTATTTTTGGTATTGGTATAGTTGTTTGTTGGTTTGTTTTCAGTTTGGTTTTTTTTTATTTCTGGAGTAGTATAATCTGAAGTGGTGAATCATCATGGAATGCAATAACATTAAATTCAGCTTTTGAACCTCGTAAAGCCAGTAGTTCCTGTGTTTTAGGCATGTTCATTTGGAGGAGGCACATCAGAAAGGCGGGTTTTAATCTGATATAGATCCCTAGAAGTTATGTCTTTGGGCTTTTTTAGTTCTAAGCTGTGGTCTGTGTGTTGGGTCTGCCTTGGAGACCAGACCTTTACACAGCCCTTCTTACTCACTCAGCTGTTCTCTCATTCCCCCTCTTCAACAGGACAGGCAGAGGAAATAAGCTCATGGATCAAGATAAAAACAAAAGCTTGTAGGGTGCAGGGGATGGGGAGTCGGTGTTGCAGTCAGTCCATAACAGTTCCTCTTTGATGCTCTCTCTTACTCCTGAAATTGGGAAGTGCAGCAACTGCACCAAAGCTATACTTAATTATTTTTCATTAAGTAGTGTCGGTATCACGACATTGGCCCAAAATGCCTTTTTTCTTTCCTGTGTCCAGGTAGTTACACTAAACCTACATCATTTTATGAGAATGGTCAGTGTCTCTGTGGGGACACAACAATGATTGCCACTTTTCCATCATATCATTGTAGTTTTTTGTTTAAAAAAAAAGAAAACAAACAAACAAAAAAATCAAAACCACAAAGAAAACCAAAAAAAACCAACAAACAAGCTATGTGAAGTCTCCAGTTTGGACATGTTTACATGAGTTTCATTTAATCACCTTTATTAATGACTTCTCATTAAAGTCTCTTTCACAACAAATTTCAACTTTTACATTCCATATAACAAACAGGAGTTTTTTGAACTAAATGCACTCTGCTTCAAAACAGAAAGCAGATATGATCTAAGATCAGGCTGCAATTTGCCTTACTTTTCCAGCTATAACCACTCAGGGCAAGACTGTCAACATCAATTAAACATTTCTAGTGTAAAGAATAGATCTGGTTAACTTTAATGTAATCAGAATCTGATTTATTTTGTCAACTGTATCACAGACTATTCTGTGTTAGTATAGAAGAAATATATAGCTGTTAGTATGGAAGAAACCAAGAAGGATTTACACCTAACATTAAGCAGGAAGAATTTTCATTTTCTTGTATTGGTTTTGGATTGGTTTTCTTAAATGTTTCAAATTTTCTATTGCATTTCCACATACAAGTATTGCTTATTTTCACTTCTTGTAGTCAATATTTTTTTATTGCTACTAAAAAAATCTGGTTTTATACAGAAGAAGAAATTTTTATATGTCTGTTGAAAATAACTGCATCATTTTTTCTTTACATAATTTACTTTTTTGTCTTTATTTTTTATCTTTGTCATGGCTATGAGAAGTAAATTTCTGGAGATACAGGGTTGTTAGTACAAAGCAATACCTGTCTTTCAAATCAGACACAGCTTTCACCGACACTGGACGAATCAAGTTCAAATCTTCACAGCTCAGCCAAATCCAAAAACACAGATATAACTTGAGTTCAGTAGGCTTTGGATCAGGCTAAAATGCCCATGTTTTTCCATCTTCATTTTCCTCCGGCAAGCAAGTCCTTGCTTGCAGGAAACCCATCTGGTTCTGTGGTGCAGGAGATGGCTGCAGGAGGTCAAAATGTGAGGAGTCCAGGCTGGTGCAGAAACGTCTTCTGACCCACAGGAAGCCCCGGGGCATGCAGCACAGCTCTACCAGCCTCTCATGTGAAGTTAAAGCAGCTCAGGGCAGCAGCTGAGCAGTGGTTAGAAAGAAGTACAATTGAATCTTCCCTACTTCTCATGGATCAGAAAGAGAGATATTTATTTAGATTATACGCAGCAGAAAGAAAAGACTGCTGGATGCTATTTTAATGTACTTATGCCAAAATTGTATTTGCACATTTTGCAGGTTTATCTGAAATGCTTTTCTGTCTTTTTTTATTTTAACTCTGACTTCTCTAACATTGAGAACCTTGGCAATTTGTACCATTACTACAGAGTTTATCAGTAACAAAGGTATGAATATAACAGCAATCTGACAGCAAATATTTTTGTGGTGATACAGTTACTAAATTAACTACAAAATTGTCAAAAAAATATCATACAGAACTTGCTGTTCAAGAGTCTTGTTAAAAACTCAGATTAGGTTCAAGCAAAGGTCAGTAAAGCTTTGAGAAGACATTTACTGTTGTTTTGGGGCAATTTCTGTGTTTTATACATATATTTTGTAATAACAGAAAGTAGAGAAAATACCAAAGCACTTAAATTAAACAGGAAGTAGGTACCTAAATCTAAAATTTTAATTCCTACTCATCTGTCACTGAAGTGAAAGCAGTTTATACTAAAGCAGACCTTACAGATAGTATTTCTAAATGTTTCCAAGTTAGAAATCCTGAACATCATAGCATCTGTCCAATTGTTACTGAAAAACCCAATTTAAGAAATAATATAACACACAAAATGTAGTTGAGCCACTTGTATACTTCTGTAATGCTTTTGATGAAAGATTGTGAAATGCCTTTAAACAAACCTGACAGGCTGAAGTATCTTTTTGTACAAAAAAAATCTGTGCTTCACTTTCCCTGCATGCATGAAGGATTGCACATGTACATTTCTCATCCTCATGACAGTCACTTAAGCACTAAACTGGGGGCTGTCAGTTAGGTAAAATAAAGGGCAGTAGCATTTTCATAGAAGTATAGAATGGTTTGTATTGGAAGGGATCTTAAAGATCATCCACTTCCAACCCCCCTCCTGTGGGCAGGGACACCTTTCATAAGACCAGTTTGCTCAGAACTCCACCCAACATGGCCTTGAAGACCTTCAGAGATGGGGCATCACAACTTCTCTGGGCAACTTGTTCCACGTTATCAACACCCTCACAGAACAGATTTTTTCCTAATATCTAACCTATACATACTTACAGTTTGAATGCATTCTCCTTTGCCCAATCACTACTTGACCTTGCAAAAATTACTCTCCACCTTTCTTATAGGCTCCCTTCGGGTACGGTAAGGCTGGAAGTTGGTCACCCCTAAGCCTTTTCTTTTCCAGGTTGAATAAACCCAGTCATCTCAGTCTTGTCTTTAAAGAACCTGTTGTGTTACCAGAATATATCAAGATTTATTGGGCCAAGAAAAGGAAATACAGTGTCTTTTTAGCTTAGAGTTGTGGCATTTCAGCAGAGATGAAAAATTTTGATTCACTATCTCTCTTCCACTAATTCATTGTATTAGTTCTATTTTCTAATGAAATTTAATAAAAGCAATTGCCAACAAGACTGTGAGCAAAGAAATAAACCCATCTCCTTCAGTCCCCTTTCCTAAAACACCTACTGGGCCTTGAATTTTATCCTCTTACTCAGATAATTTAAAATTATTTACTCCTTAATAGCAGGAACAGAATAAAATGTGCTAGAATTATAAAAGCTTTATAAATTTGGAGCTATGACACTTATGTGAAGTAAGACATATTTAGCATTGATTTTCTGTGACACAGATGAAACTAAAGCTAACAACTTGTTTTCAAATCATGGCAATGGGTTTTGAAAGAATGGCTTCACATATGTGTTTTCACTAGCAATCTCCAATGTGGCATGAGCTGCAAGACACTGGGCTCTTCAGCACTATGCTATATCAATGTGCTGGTAACCCATGATCCCACTTTCGGAACTCTTCCTCTTCTTGTGCACTGTGTAGGAGCCTTTGGTTTCTAACACAGGGTCTTCAATCCCCTTGCATGAATATCTCTGTGCACAGAGGCACCCATGCTTCTTTTCACACCTAGTAGTTTACATGTGCTATAAAAACATACATGGCTGCCACAGCGTATGCTCAGGAGTTGGATTCAGCTGAGTGATGGGACAAAAAAGGAAAAGTTCGTTTTACCAGATATAAGTCCTCAAAAGGCAGGTATAATATGTAGGCATAACTCATTTCACTGCTAAAAAATGTGTTAAGAGGGCTCATCATCCTTCATTGACTTTGAAAAATATCCAGTAAAGTTTATGTAGGCTAAAAGGCTAACTTGTAAACAGTCAATCCATTTTGAATTATGCCTCCATGCCCACAAGATGATTAAGCCTTACCATTAAGTCAGTCTGCAAAGTACTCAACCTTGTAGTGATTTGGCCTTTTAATCTTTTAAAACTGAGTCCAGAGCAGAAATTTTCTGAATACATTGTCAATTTCAAATACAAAACTTCAATCCATAATTAGTCTTTTTTTCCATTTTTTTTCAATCATCCAGTGATTGCTAAAGCAGAATGGCTTCTGGCTTTTTGAGGCCCCTTAAGCAAATCACATCATGTAGTTATAAAATAAAAATGGTCCAGTCATGCCTACCATTAAAAAGATATTTGATATAATGCGTAACGCATTTTCTTCAAGCTCACCAGTAAAAGGTACAACATGAAAGGCTGGGAATTATTAGAATGAGACTCCTGTGAGGAAATTTTGTTACGCTGTACATACAACATAAAGATACGATATTGAAGTGAAAATTAAATGCATGTAATGACCATCATTTACTACCATAATCCATATATATTTTACCTTTGTTCAGTTATTTGAATGAAAATTCAGGTTATTGTACAGATTCAGAATTTTAGTTTAAACTTAGAGGGCTTTTTCTGAAATATGCGTTATGTAATTTTAGCCAGTATGAAGAAAATCAGAAAAACTTATTTAGCTTCCTTTAGCTCTATTCTGTTTTCAATTTTAACATTAACACCAATCAAAAAGAAAGTTTTTACTAGTAGCTTTGCTAAGGGTTCCAGAACTTTAAATGTAGCTGCCTACAAAACTTGTAACATTTAAAAGATTGATTTATATACATCATAGAATACATTCTAATTCAGTGCTATATTACACATACATAAAATTTAGACTTGTAAGTTAACTGTATCGTGGTGCAATATCCTTAGCAATTCCTAATGTCTATAGCAAAACTATTACAAATGTCACTATTGTGTCTTGATACGTAAAAGTGTAAGGAATAGATCCTTTCCATAACTAAAATTCAGTTTTTACTTCTAAACCAGAACCAGCATTCCAGTGAATCCTGGGGAGAAAAATGCATGATTTTTCATGTTAATAAGGTGGGACATGTGGTTAATATTTTTTCATATTACACAGAATAAGAAAGACATTTACTTTTAATATGGGCATCTATGTCTTAGCACAGATAACTTTGTTGATGCTGAGAGTTGTTCTGTAGGCTAGAATTATTCAGAAAACCTTAAGCATGCATTTGACAGCAAATGCTTATATAAAATGATTTAAATAAGATGACAAAACCTATTTAGCAGTACTAATGTCTCTGAAATAATGGAACAACTGTTTCTAAATTATATAATTCAAGAGACAGATTGTGTCTGTACAGGCAGAACAACTGCAACATGTAAAGCACGTGATGAACCAGAATACATCAATACACACAGGTGAGATCCTAGCATGTATTCCCATATTTTGTGGGAAGCTGTTTGTTCTGATTGCATTGGGAACCATATTGACTAGAATATCCTGTTACAGAAGTTATGAATATAGGAAGGATGAAGCATACAGATAGAGAGAAAGAAGCAGATGTAGTTCGTCATTTATACTCATTTTAGTTATTTTTGAAATGTTAATGAAAATTTTAAAAATGTTGTTTGAAGAGCATATTGTCTTTAAAACAGGTAAATGTAATCAATGAAGAGACTAAAACTCAACCAATCAAAAAAACCTCAGCTGACTCAAAAGACGTGTATTACTAAGCTTAAATTCAAGCCATTCAAGCCACTGGCCACAGCAATAACCTAAAACTGAACTGATCATTCTTGCTTCACTTCAATTCTTTCCTCCTTTCTCCACAACAGCCTGGAGGACATACTGATCTTGAACCTAAACAAGCCCAAATCATCGCATCTTTCTTTAGGGACCAATTCTTTAGACTTTCTTCAATTATTCCTCATCCTTCCTGAAGAATGCTCTAAATTTTGTGAGCTTTATCATGAAAAATTTGTAACAGTGTGTTTCTCCACACTTGCTGTTGAGCTTATTCTATGGGCAGAAGAGAAGTTATAATTCTTAGTACTGGGGAAGAGGAAGTCTGTAACTAGTGACCTAACTGAAGATGTGCAGCCTTGAGAGCTGTCAAAGGCTACTTTACGGTCAGGGGATAATCAGACAATTCAGGCAAGAGAGGCTAGAGGTAGGTATCATGTTAAGGAACGCACCTACATTTGATCAACAGACTAGGCTCTGGGCTCCCAGGGCTTTCTTAGCTAGCTCTTCACTGATCTTGTGAGACAGACTACTGCATTTAGGCACTTAAACTGGTGTCTCTCTAGTCTAATGCTGCACCAACCTTCATTGATTATAAAACAAAATTTAAAAATTTTAAAAATTTATTAAGTCATGGGGACCTAGTAGAAGGGAAAACAGATGGTGGAACATCCAACTAAAACTATTTTTTTTTAGAATACTATGAGGCCATAAAGCCATAAAGAGTTTTCCATATGTCTATAATCTTTACATTACAGAAAATTGAAAAACAAAACACGCATACTGTTTCTGAATATTCAATATACATGTTATTGTAGAGAATAATTGCAATATTTCCTTTGTTAGTAGAAGCAACCCAAAGTGAATTTACCATAAATGCCACTCTGCATGTGTGACCCTTTGTCTATATTCAGTGTGTATGTCTATCAAATGGAATATCATACGTGTTCCCTTTCAAAGTTTTAAGTCATTTCCACTGTGACTACATTGCAGTATATTTGGAACTGAATGTATTTGGAAATTCCTCCAGATAAAAAAGAAATATTTCCTTTGACACACTTGCACAGAATAAAAAATTTTTAAAGACTGGAGTTTTTTTGGCAAATTTTTATATTGTCATCTGATCTGGATAAAAGAATTAAATCAACACAGTTTATGGGGTTTTTTGGGTTTGGTTTTTTGTTGTTGTCGTTGCTGTTGTTGTTGTTGTTTTGGGTTTTTTTGGGTTTTTTGGGGGGAGTTTTGTTTGTTTGTTTTGTTTTTTGTTGGTTTTTTTTTTAATAGAAAAGAAATTTTGTTTCTATAAGTCTTGCATTTGGTAAACTCTGGGGGAAGGAGATTGGAATTTTAATAGATATGAGAAGAGGAAAAACAATTAAAGATTTCAAGGCTGAATGCCTATAAATTAAATAACGTTGCATAATATTGTAAAATATCTGAAATTTCTTTTCAAAGTTACACATGCCCTGCCTACTGAAGCATAGAGGATGGTCTGATGTGCAGTGAGTGCTCCTGTACTGTGCCCTGCAGCCCACCTTCAGTCACGGAAGCATCAGTAAATTTGCAGTTACTGGCTCACAGACCCTAGTTTTTAGTTTGTGTCTTCACTTAGAGGGAGACTTCAGATAATTTCACAGAAATATATAAAGCTTCTGGTATCAATTATTATGTGATGATTTGCCCATGGATCAGTCACAGCTTTAAGAGAATGTACATTCATTTGGTGTAATTTTTTTCCTTTCAGCTTCAGTTGGCTCACTTTTACTCACCTGTCCTTCGCCAGGGAACTGTTCTGGAAAGAAATTTACTCCTGCACAAGGAGAGGGAAACACATCCCTTATACACTTATGCTTTCTGTGTGGCCTCACCTTACTTCTGTGTGTGGTTTTGTCTCTTAATCTTGCCAGAATTAGTCAAAACAGTTATGAAATTTTAAGTATAAGTGCACGATTTGCCTGTTAGGTAAATGTGATAGATTACATATTCACTGCAAAGGTAGTTTGGATAATAACATGTGAAGAGGAGAAAACAGTACACTATTTCTAATAAATACATATGTTCTAATAATTTGCTATTTATGTGTTCCTGGTATGGTGAATTCATTTAAATATATGATCCTAGATTCCAGAGCTTTTTAATAGATTTGTTATTATTTATCCTTCTTCTGTGCCACAGGTTTTTCTCTTGACTTTTTTTTTTTTTTCAATAGGAAGGACTGTTTTCCATTTTCCGTTTTTTTATAATGCTTAAACTAAAATCAAATGTTACCTGTTATAAAGCTACATGAAATGCAGTGATGTAGCATAAGAAGAGACAGAAGATAAATTTGGAGTTAGCTACAATATATATCTATAAAAGCTTGGAGATAAGTATATTTTGAGATAGATAGAGAGATAGAAAGAGAAAGAGAGAGAGAGAGAGAGAGAGAGAGAGATGTATCTAGGAGTATATATATTCACTCCCTTCAAAGAGGTAGTCAGCTTGGGATGAAGATATTAAGACACTTAATGTTTTAATATAAAGTATTGGGTGTCATTACCCTTAATAGTCTCATTACTTAAGACAAGCTCCATAGTATAGTTGAGCTTTATACATTAATCCAGCTTTAACTGTTTAATTCAGATTATAATGTTGAAGCAATATATTCTATAGTGTATGCTTAAGAGGTATTTTGCCTGAATTTATTTTTCAAAAGTTATAATATATTATACTCAATATTCAAAATTTTAGTTCGGCACATAAAGTGCTATACAGAAAAACAAAAGAAGAGAACATGTGAAGAGTCAGTCTTACAAAACGCTTTATATTTGAAGTACCATCGCATAAAATCACTGTCCTGATTCTTTTTTTTCTAGGCCATTGGACAGTCATGCAAATTGGATATTAAATATTTGTTTAACGTTATTTTCTACTCTGTGTACATACTTAAAAATAATTACACTTGATCAAAAATCTCTATAGAATACAGCCAAAGTAACATTTGTATTTTGATAAACAACTTATTTTCCTCTATTTGCATTGAAGGGATGAGAGGCAAATGCAGACTTACAGGAAATATTCACATTCAGTGTTTTCCAATTATAGCTTAGAAACACAATAAATGGAAATTGTTTGAGCAACTGGTAAAAATTACAGACAATTAGTATGGAATTTAATTTGATCAATTAATCAGAAACCAGTGGCTTAATGAGCAATCAGAGGTATGAAAATAGTTACACAAGGGAAACAATTAAATTAAAGTGACCATAAAATCATAGAAAGCCTTTTTACCTCCCAGCATTACACCTTCAGTAATTCCCCTCCAAACCCCATAAATGCTATATTTATAGAATGTCAGTACAATTATTTTTGTCAGGAAAGAATTTCCACAAATGAGACCCAAGGGACCTGCACTGAATTGCCTTTGCAAGACATTTCCTGTGTACTTGGAAAAGTCCTGACAGCTCTCTGTGAGGATTCTGTCTCATACATCTCTGGGAGCTATGATAAAGGCTCTACATCACCTGGTCACCCATTATAATCACTAGAGAAAAACTTTTTTTTTCTTTTTTTTTTTTTTTTTAGGAACAGATTCATCTGATTTACTTTAAATATCTACATTGTGGAGGGATAATGTGTCTTTCTCTTGGTCCCCAAAAAAATGCCCTGGGATGAATCCCATTTTACATGTCTTTTGACAATTGTAAAATGAAGAATCCAGTCCTTTCTCCTCAGAAGAATAATGAGTTTTAAATCTAAAGCACTGTGAATTGAACTGGATCTATAGTTAAATATTAATATCTGGATGATGAAAATGAATTGATAAATCCAATTATCAACAAATAATTCTGACATATCAACCCACTAATGAATGACCCATGACATGATAACTAATACAGCTTAAAAGACAGAATTGTAAGATTTATAGGACCTTAAATAAAAGGCATCTGAAACTCAATCCCAAAAATAAGTGTGTCTTGAGGTCAGATCTGTTCCTGTTCTTCTACAAATACATTTAAAGTAAATATACAAGATTAAGATTTGTGGTTTCCATGTCATGGTACTGTTGCAAATGACATACCACTTGTGAAAATGCATAAGAAACCCCAAGATTTTATATCATGGGGTGAGACAAAAATAAGACTGGAAGCATGAAAAAGCAAGCTTGAACAGCAATACTGCTACTTTTTTTTCTTTTTATTTCCATTTTGAATTTTCAGTGTCAACAATATGCAATATATGATACAACTTTAACCTAGAACTGCTGAAATATGTTTCAGCTATTAAAAATACAGCTTTGAAGTGCTTCATATCTTAAAATAGAATTTTGTCTATTCCATTTTTTTCAAGTCATGTCAATATAGGTTTCATGTTCACTACCACAACATCATGTTCTTTCTTTCTTCATTTTATGTATTTTCACCAAAAGATTACAAGCATGAATATCTTTACTTTGTAAAAGGCACTAGAATTTAGTCTCTGTATTTCTACTAGGAAACAAAAAGTTAATTTGAGCATTGTATTTCTCCCCATGGTTTGTAACCAGATGGATTTACATGTAAAAGGAAATACAGTGTCACATAACATGTTACAAGAAGCTTCTTAGCTTTCTTCTGAGAAATAAGTCACAGGGCTCTTTCATTGAAATTTATATTCCCTGCAAACCACCAATGATATTTATAGAAAGCAAAATAAACAAATATGCTGAAATTCCTCAGTTTACCTACCTCAGGGATCATCTCCAAGAAGAATTTTACTATTGGTTGTGAAACCTATGTCAGGAAATTAGTAAAGTTCTCAAGATCACAGAATCATAGAACAGTTTGGGGTAGAAGGAACCTCAAAGAACATCTAGTCCAACCTTCCTGCGATAAGCAGGGACATCTTCAACTAGATTAGGTTGCTCAGAGCCCGATCCAACCTGACTTTGCACCTTTCTTGTGATGGAGCACTCTCTTGGTGTTTCACCACACTCACTGTAAAAAAAATTCTTCCTTATTGCTAGTCTAAATCTACCCTATTTTAATTAAAACCCATTACCCCTTGTCCTGTCTTAACAGGTTCTGCAAAGGGGTTTGTCCCCATGTTTCTTACAAGCTCTCTTTATGTACTGCAGCACCACAATGAGGTCTTTCTTGAATCTTCTCTGTGCTGAACAACCCAAAGTGTCTCAGACTTTCGTCATAGGAAC
Organism: Acanthiza pusilla; assembly: GCA_036630365.1. Classification (NCBI taxonomy): domain Eukaryota; kingdom Metazoa; phylum Chordata; class Aves; order Passeriformes; family Acanthizidae; genus Acanthiza; species Acanthiza pusilla. The sequence goes on from JAXCHO010000018.1 coordinate 30,135,357, forward strand.
AGTGCTCCAGCACTCTGATAATTTCTGTTGCTTTCCTCTGGACCCATTCCAACAGGTCCACCTCTTTCCTGTGCTGAGGAACCCAGGGCTGGATGGCGTACAGGTGGTGTCTCAAAAGAGCAGAGCGGAGGAGGAGAATCACCACCACCTGCCACGGTTCTCTTGGCTTTCTGGGCGGCAAGGGCATATTGCAGGGTCATGTCCAATTTCCATTCACCAGCATCCCCAAGTCCATCTCAGCAGGGCTGCTCCCAGCCTCTTCAACCCCAAGTTTGCATTGACACCAAGGGTTATCCTGACCCAGATGCAGCACCTTGCATCAAGTGGTTCACGCTGAGCCCACTTGTCCCCTCTTGAATGGCATCCGGTCCCTCAGGTGTGTCATCTGAACCACTCAACTTGATGTCGTCTGCCAACTGGCTGAGGGTGCACTCGGTCGCACTTCCTATGTCACTGATGAAGACACTAAACAATACTGATCCAGTTATAGACCCCTGAGGGACACCGCCTCTCACTGATCTCCAGCTGAACATTGAGGCATTTACCACTGCCTTCTGGATGTGACCATCCAACCAATTCTTCATCCACAAAACAGTCCACCCATAAAATCCATCTCTCTCCAACTTAGAGGAAAGGATGCTGTGGGGGACCATGTCAAAGGCCTGACAGAAGTCCAGATAGATAACAACCATAGCCTTTCCCTTGTCCACTGATGTAGTCACTCCATCAAAGGCCACTGCTTTGGCCAAGCAGCACTTGCCCTTGGTGAAGCCACACTGCCTGTTTCAAATCACCTCCCTGTCCTTTGTTTACCTTAGCACAGCTTCTAACAGGATCTTTCCAGGGTTTTCTCTTTTCTACCCCTTTTAAAAATGGGTACACTGTTTCCCTATTTCCAATCACCAGGAGCCTCACCTGACTGCCATGACTTTTAAATGTTATGGAGAGTGGCTTGGCAACTACATCAGCCAAGGACTCTAGGGCGCATCTCATCAGGTCCCATAGACATATGTATGATCAGGTTCCACAGGTGGCCAGAAACCTGAGCTTCTCTATTCTCTGAATGCCTATTTTATTTTTTACTGCAGGACTAGTTTGTTTTAAGATGATTCCTGTCTATAAAGATTGGTGTATGTGGTGTCAGGAACTGGACTGAGTGCAGGTGTGTGAATGAATGAGTGAAGATCAATCAGCTCTTGACAGTAAGCAAGTGAAGTGGCTTATTGAAAATGAAAAACAAACAGGCAGAAAAAGATCCTTGTTTTTCCACTGGCCTGTATGTTGATCAACTTCTTTTACAATGTTTAAATCCACAAAAAATGGGTTGCTTATTCACCACAAACAGAAATAAAAGGTTTAAAATCTTTCTGAGGCATAACAGAAAACGTATTTTCAAATGTGACTTGAAGAACAGAGATGCAGACTGCACTTTTTTTTTTCTAAAGCCATCAGAGATAAAACGGTAGGTGGAAGGGCATAGATGCACACATGAATACTTATGCATATTTTGCACATTTTACACACACACAATTTCTTTAAATGTGCTGTTCGCTCATTTTCATTCAGAGGTAATTTTTTTGCAAGAGCACTTGCTTTGAAGGAGAAAGGCATCCATCTGTTTGATACACTAAATGATTTCTAAGATGAAGATGTGACATGCTATTAAACTTTATCTTCTTAACAGTATCGCTGTTCTGCAATCATTACAAAGAAATTGTAGTGTGGAACAATACCCAGAGAACATCTGCAAAAAAAAGCTACATTTTAAATGTTTTCTGAATACATGCCCTGTGGTTAGACATAACTATAGAAGTGTGTTTGGATGAAACCTGAGGTGACAGTTAAGGGAGCACACTAATTTAATAACAGTTGATGAATTAAGAAACTGTATTACTTTTTAAAATCACTTAGGAAGTCTCCTTTCAAACCTCTTGGTAGTCTGGTTGATTCTTCTGGACAGCATGTCAAAAAGATTTGGAAACTCACAGTCTGTACAAACCACTGTGTCTGGTTAACTTCTTTTTCACTTTCTAAAGAAACTTACATCAAAGCTTTATATTTCCATTCCAATAAACATACTTGGTACAAGGGTTTTCTTTTTAGGACAAAATAGTGCTGATTATCACAAAATTTATTCTAAGCTGAATACATCACCTGTAACATCCATCACTTTTAAATATATTTCCTTTAAAAGAAGAAGAATATATTAATGAGACAAAGTCCAAACATTCTTAATGGTGATATACCACTCCTTTATGTTTATATGCAACAGAAACCAAACCATTTACAAAAATGTAAATTTCCAGGAAAACTCTTAATATGAAGGCAAAAGTATCTGATGGCTATAGTCAAATACCACAAACTTTATAAACTCAGAGTCAAAAAAATTAGTATGGACCTATTTGAACTTGACAGCTGGGGTTTCCAAAATGTTTTCAAAGCAATCAGGGAATGACTATGATTGAAGGAAAAAAAAAAAACCAAACAACTTACATACCCCAAAGATAAGTTCACATACTTAAAAAATCCTCAGAGAGACATTTCAATTACTTTTTTAAAATGGATTTAAACCTTTCCATATTTACCCTTGTTATTTACATTTCTATAATAGATTATTTCAATGAATTCTTTATGGAGTAGAAACGAACATGATTCCTCGGCTGACAAGAAATTGGTGAATACTCCTCCGAGTAGAAGTGGAAAGGCAATGTCATCATATATAAAAAGACAGAACTTCTGAAGCAGGTATGTTTTAAATACAGAAGAGACAGTAATTATAGTACAAACATTCTCTATGTACATGCACATGTTTCTAAGCAGGACAGGCACTAGTTCCAACTTCTTGTTTGTCAGTATTTGAAGCTTATTAAAACCCCACAGCTAGGACTGAACACTATGAACAAATCTCTTGTTTAACAACTGCATGAAAATACAATGCTAAATAGAATAAAAAACACCTGCTAATTAATTTTGTCTCTTTTGGAAGTGACTCAAAGAACTAACAATGTCCTGAGTTGCTGGTCAAAAGTCTATCCCAAGGGAAAAATGTGAATTCTCTCCTTCTGCAATAGTGATAATAATGTAATAGATGTACTTCCCTTTTTCCTGCTAGGAAAGACCAGAGAATTTTGTTTGTTCAGCCTGAAAAAGAGACAGCTTAGGGGTGACCTAATTGTGGCCTTCCAGTACGTGAAAGCAGCCTACAAGAAAGACAGAGAGGAATTTTTTACAAAAGCACATAGTGAAAGAAGAAGGAGGAAAGGATTCAAACCAAAAGAGAGTAGGTTTAGATTAAGTATTAGGACAAGCTTCTTTATTGTGAGGGTGGTGAGATGCTAGAAAAGAAGTTGTGACTGCTCCATCCCTGGATGTGTTCAAGGCCAGGCTGGATGGGCCTTTGATTAACCTGGTCTTGAGGAAGGTGTCCTGCCGATGACAGGGGGGTGGAAGTAAATGATCTTTAAGGTTCCTTCCAACCCAAACCATTATATGATTCTATCATTTATAGTACTTGAACCATGACACAGTGTCTCTCTGTCCAGTCTACAGAATTCAAGTGGAATTATATACATGCATGTAATCACAATGACTGTAAGAAAAAAAGACTTACCCTTTTTTCCTGGTCCTTTGTGTCTCAGAATGTAACAGTGATTATAATTTTTAGCTATGCAAAAACAAAAATCTCACCATTGATCTTAGGATCTTCAACCTAAAGTTCCTGCTCCAAGGATGGACTAACTGTACCCACAATATTCTTCAGATTATTGTCCATTTTCATTTAAAAACACTCATAACAGAGACAAGAGCATCTCAGACAGTGTATTTAATGCTCTGTTAAATTTATTATAAAGTTTCATTAAATTTTAAGACCATTATTATTTTGCTATTTCTTTTCTCCTTAGACCATTAATTTAGGTATTTAAAAGATTGTCACCTTGCTTCTTTCATGGTTTTCATTAGGAAGACCAGTTCCAGTTTATTCAATCTTCTCATAGAAATCATATTTTCTAGACATTCATAATCTTTTCAATGTCTCATCTTTTTCCAGCTGTTCCAAATAATTCTATAAGTATGGTGCACAAACCTGACGATAGGTATTTAGCTGAGCCCTTTCTAGTTTTGAACAAACAGGAAAGATTCCTATTCGTTGTACATCTGTTCTCTTTGCAAGTCTTTAATCGCAGTCAGTTCACTTCTAATATTTCACCAAGTGGTTTGAATGATTTTTTTTTTTCTGTGTGAGGTTTATGCGTGTATACATGCTTCTGCATGTCCATATATGCATGCTTTAGACCATGGATATTTTATATATGCATATATGCATATTTTAGACTGTGATTTTGGCTGTGATATTTTATTTCTTTCAAACATCTGGTTGTTTTATCCTTCATATTGGCAAAAATATTTTCTTCATTTTTGCTAGAGAGTACATGCTATCAGATTTAGAGAAATGGTTCAACACTGTACAGCTGTTTTTTCCTACCTTAACCTCTCTGTAACTAAGGTGAAAAAGATCTGTGATTCATTGCTGAAGAATCCAAACTATCATAGAGAATGAACCTCATTCTCTTTCACATACAACAAAGTGTATGCTAACACAAATAATATGTTATGTGCAAATACATATGGGCAAATACAAACATAAACTTTTATGCAATGAAAGTGAAGCTTTGGAATTCCTGATTTTTTTACTGAAATAAATAAACAAACACATCCAGGAGTTAAATGGTGTAATTTAATTTCCGCTCTGCAAATGTATCCTTATGTAATATAATAACTTATTATTTCTGAAGACCATGAGGCTACAGTTTTTCATGGAAACTGCGCAGCTGACACAGCTCTGGGAGACTGAGTTAAATTCTTATTGTTGGAACTCTGAATTCAAACCTTACAATGGGATTTTTCCCATAAACCACTGAAAATGTCATTTGCTGTTAGATACCACAGTAAGCTAACAAGAATGACAGTTAAGCTATTTGCTATAAGCTGTAAGGAAATGTCTCTGGAGATATTCAGAAAAATGAATGAGCAGTGCTTTTTCAGCTTTGATCATTTAGGTAAGTTTTTCCAAAGGGCCTTGGAAAATAAAGAACCCAGTGTAAGTTTATAGCCGATTTTTCTTTTCCTATCCAGTTCTGCAAGTCAAAACAGACTAGCACCAAAGATAAACTTTTTTTTTTTAAAATTTATGTCAACCATGTTCATATGGACACCACCACTATACAGAGATGAAGGTGAACAAAGGAATAATCCTATCATTTCAGGGACATTTTTATTTCATATATATTAAAAAGTCCAATTTACTTGAAGTCAGTCTTTGATAAAATATTTGTTAGAGGGCTATCCAGTCTCTACAATGCCTTTGCTAGTTTGAATAAGAACATGACTAGTTTTGGAGCAAAATATTAATAATTATGGAAATTTATTAAATTTGCTACTTAAACTCTCAATGACTAGTTCAGAAATAGCAAATCTTTAATACTTCCTTTATTATAAAAAATTGTATGACCTGGTCCTGCACTTTCTCAAGTTCTGTACCCTATTTAATTTTTAACTTTTGTTAAAACTGTTTAGAAGTTTAAACTTTCAGAACAGAGGTCCCTTAAGTATTTTTTTTCTTTCTTTCTTGTGTTTTGAACCTTGCACAGTGTCCACTTAGAAGGATTACCTTTCTTTCCACTAAACTCCATCCTATATATGTGGAAAGAAGTAGGTCTTCGTTTAAATAACTCAAAGCCCTGTCTTGTTTGGAAAATGAAGTTCTAGGAGTAAATCTAAATAAATAGTACAAACTATAGGGAACTACAGATATTTTATTTTTAAAAAAATAATCTTAGTAATTTAAAAAGTAGGATGTGTAACAGGGAAAATACTCTTGCTCTGGAAAAAAAATTGGAAACTACTAAATTCTGATTAACAAAGAAATAACACCACATAAAATCCACATTTTAAACTAAATGCAACAATTAATGAAAATGCAAAAGAAAAAGCTGTATGCCTTATGAACCAAAGTTCTTTCAGAAAGATTATTGTAAATTGTGCTCTTTGAATTAAAATAGTGCAGAATATGACATGTTCAACCCTCATTCACTTTTGCTGATTAGAGGTTGTTAAAGGTATAATATAAAATCAGTCTGCCTTAATATTGTCTTAGTGCTTAAAGCTTAACTTTTGTTTCTGCTTTATATGAATTACTCAATACTACTGATGACATATCTGGCTGTCTACTTCACCAGAAAGTTTTGTGAAAGTGTCTACTCAGACTGTATTAGAAGCAAAAATGAGTACATCATAAGAACAGAACCAAGAATTTATTGTTATTTTAATTAATGTTTTAGCTGTCCAAATCAACTAATACAGGAAATCCTTGCTAATAACACAGGTTTATTTTCAAAGGAAATAGAGGTCCCAGCATCAGTAGCTGGAGGGGCCGTAGCTCTCCGGATCTAATGAATGTCCGTTGGACCCTGCAATTATTTTATGTGGTGCTGGGATGTAATCTTTGATAATATACCTAATATGCATTACAAACCATGAAAAAATATTTGATATGTCATATTTCTTTCACACAAACAATTCAAACCTTCCACCCAAAAATGGAATTATCAATTGAACTTCCTGAATTTGCTGCTCAGCCTACTGATGGGCCAGGATAGTCGTGTATTCCAGTTTATTATTTGCATGTTTAATAGAAATGATTGACAAACACATGCAACGGAATGGAAAAACTGATTCATCACTACATCCACAATTAATAGATAAATGGGTAGAAAAGCACACAAACTTCTGCCACAGATATATATTAGCAGTGTACCTTTGTTTTTTCCTCTCAATTTTTTGTTCCTATTTTGCTGCTGAAAACAGGGAAAATATTCTCTTTAGGAAAAGCCTTACAGGTAAAGCTGAAGACTCGATAAGAGGATGATGTTTAAATAGCAAATAAGAAATAATTATATAACATTAATATATTATACAGCTTCCTCTTGCTCTACAGCAGTGCATCTTAAAAAAAACCTACACTTATTCCTGCATATCAAGGAAAAATAAGTAGGTTTTTTATTACTTACATACTTAAAAAGAAGAAAAGAAAATTAAAAATTTAGGAACAAGAAAATCAAATCCCCCAAAACCTGAGGAAATAGGACAAGATCTTACACAGAGGATGACTTTATATTTTTCCTAAATATATTAATAACAACAGCAGGAAAAAAAAAAAAGACGTTTCTCAGTAGTTACCATGTCATGTTTTCTTGCACTCATGAATTTTTCTTTAAGCTAATTAGAAGGGAGTTGAAGTGAGAGATCTTGATCCATCTCTAGAAGTTGTTCCAGGCTGCGGTAATCAGTTCCTTAGCTCTTTCATCTACCATCAAGTACATGGTACAATTTATCTCCTTCACAGTCTCCTTTAGTAGGCTGGAATAATCATCAGCAATTAATCCAAAAGCAGCTCCTGCAGAGGCTCACAGGACTGGCAGTCAGTTGGTGTGAGACATCATAGGCAGGCATGCATTTTAAGAGTCTGGCACCCAAACCTGGCAATTTGGATTCTTATACCAGGTTAATGAGAACAGATAATCTTAGTACGTTACACAAATAAGCTGCGGTATTTTACACACACTAGGTCAGGTAAACAAGTCTGAACTTCAAATTTGTTAAAGGTTGTATGAAAACAGGAAGTAAAATAGCAAAATATTATTAAAAGTTGTTCATAAATATGTTCAACTTTAAGAAGTAAAAAAGCATATTATTCCTAAAGCAAAGCATTCAATTAAATTTTACCTGGCCAAAGTTATTCTGTAACAGATACTGAAATGCATATCAGAACTTTCATAATAATCTACCACCTTGCAATCTGTATTTCCCATATTCTTATGAGTTTTGTGCAACCAGGCCTTCCAGCAATCAAGCTAGATGGAAAATTTTAAACATATAGTGGAAGGTGTTGAATAAACTTTTTCAAGAGGAAAAAAAAAGAAAATCATAGGCTCACCTCTTACAAATTCTGTGGGTTTCAATGAAAGATTAGAAGTCAGTAATATCAAAACATAACAGTCTGACAAACTGAAATATTTAATTATTGACAGCTGTGTTCAACTGAAAAAGAGTACGTGTTAGTTTGGGAAAAAAAGTCTTTTCTGTGTGAAATACTAAGGGTTTAGAAAGCATATTTTTTTTCCACCAAGCTGTACTTTGATGGAAAATTCCCAGGCAACTTTGGATGCAATTCTTTTTCTACCCCTCCTCATATAAATACTTCTTTACTTGTTTGTAATGTGATTTTTTTTACCCCAAAAGAGAAAGGAACCAAAATAATGAGTTGTACACTACTAAGTTTATTAGGACCCTACATATCTGTGTTTTAAAAGCCCACTATAGAGACCATTGGCTAGTGGTGAACAACAAATACTTGGGCAGTTGCTACCTAAAACCCCAGAACTTAAATTTATCTGTGCTACAAAACTTTACATATGTGAAAAAAAGAAAGTGGGGGGGAAAACAAAAAAAAAAACAAAAAAAAAAAGATTATGAAAAGATACATATGATTGGTAATACAGAGAGAACAAAGGATAAATACTTGAAATATTTTAGTACCTTTCCTTTAACATTTTAAAAAAAAATTCTTAAGGACATTTCTTTCTGTAATTTGTGGTAGGTTTTTCACAGGTTGATTTTTTTTTTCTTTTTAATTAAAAGATTGCTTATGATTTTCAGTCTTCTTTTGGAAAATTTACCTTTTAGAAATGAGACTGAGGATTCACTGCAGTGGTAAGAGAATACAATATATAACTGTGTATTAAATCGGTTATTTTCCATAACCTGTTTAGGCATTTCTTGTCTGAAAAAACATTTTATGCAGGAATAAATCTTTCAAATCTTTGTGGCAGTTTATTTTCATATTTAGGTAGAAAACAACCACATTTTTTGTTTATTTTTTTTGTCAAAAATTTACATGATTTATGTCTAAATTTCTGCTTTTAAACTGTAGGAAAAAGAAGTATTTTTGGTTCTATTTCCGCAAAACTTTTGAACTTTTATGCTCGTGTTTAATCTCAAACTATCATTTTTTCCATTGAATATTTATGGATGATTATCTGTGATTCTTGCAATCCTTCACTTCCTCCACAGGTGGCAATATAATTGGTCTGGTAACAACACATCCATGTCTGTACTACCTCTCAGAGGTTTAATTTACAAGATTAATATATAACAGACCTATGAAAAAAATACAGATTATAGGCATTTCTATTAAAAAGATTCTTAGCAAAGGTAAGAAAACAACTTCTAGATATAGTTAGGTCTGAGAAATTTGGTTTCCACAAAGATATGCAAGTATGTTATATGTATACAATTACATATAATGAACTTACTAACAGCCATCTTAGGACAAATCAAAGATCTATTTAGGATCCAGTCTTCAAAAATAGCTAAATTTTATACCTAAAGAGTATAAGAAACATGGGAATATAATTGCATAAGTTTTTGCTCTAAATTTATATGGAAGTATCTGGTTTCAGGTAACAGCATATCACAGAAGGATTTTGAAAATGCTGATTACTAATCAGCATGAAGCGTTACACTTAGTCTTGTTCCAAGTGCTGCTTCATAATTTGAAAGAGTCAAAGCAGAATTTTATGTAAAAATATTTGTAATTTAAAACATCCACTACTCATATACTACTTCATAATTTGGCCTTTTGACAGACTGAATATATTAAGTACTTTTAAAACTTGGAGGAACCTTTGAAAAACTAAGATTGTTACCTTTGAAATGTGTGAAGAATTACACCAGCAGTATGTCAAGAAAACAATTATCATTAATTCAACTAGTACAGAAATGGATCATTCTTCAAGAGTTTCAGAATAGTTTCAGCATTTTATTTAGAGATTTGAAGTCATCTATTATGGAAAAAAAAAGCTTTTATATTAATAAACTTAGGTAGCCAGAGTTCACCATCATACCATTATCAGAGAAGTACTGTTTAATTTAATGCAGTATTTATATTACTGCATCTCTGTATCTTACAAAAGTTATGTGAAATGATTTTATTTCATTATAGTGTTTGATGAATATTGCCTTCTTCCTTAATTTCATATTCAGGAAGCCTATGTAAAGAAAAGAAAGACTGTAGAGTATTTTGCCCTAAAAAGTCTTTTGCAGAAGCACATTAGAAGCACAGGTATCATCCCTGGAAAGGACCTCTGGAGGTTGTCTAGTCCAGCCTCCTGCTTCAATGGGCTGAGGTTCCATGGATACTTTAGGTACTGTAACTCAGTGCTACACAAGTGAAGAAAATTTGCATATTACTTTAATGCCTTTTAGGCGTCTCCTGTTCATGTTTGCCTTTATAACCAACACTGTGATCTTCTTAGAGTATTTGGCTTTTAGAAAAAATGAGGGGAAGAAACAGACACACACCTTCTACTTTTTCAGGAGACTGTGTCATGGGAATCTTCAGAAAAAAAAAATGTAAGACATTTTTTAACATATGGTCAGGTCTTATAGTTAAGAACAGATGATGGTCTTGCTACTTCCAACTTAGACTGTTTGGAAAATGGCTTGGTTCTGCAACACCCCAATGCTTTTGCAAATACTGTTTTTCTGTATGCATCTGTGCTGACAAAACCATAGACTTCTAAGATGCTTCTGCACCACTCCATATCCAAATGACATAACTCCTTAGTTTTAATGGCCTTTGGATCAGGACATTAATCAAACATTCAAGGAATTATTTTCTTGATATGACTGCTTTAATATAGGAAAATAATAAAGCTTTTGTACATTCTGTAGCTATTTTTATGAATAAAAATAATCATGGAATCTGAGCCTGCAAGAAGCCCAACTTCAGATGACATTTCAGTCCTTAGAGCCTATAATAAACAATTACTTTAGAATCTATAGAATATGATTCAACCTTCATAATAACATGTATGGCAGCATGAAGATAGATATCCTCTGCACATAATTTCCCTTCCAGAAATCCGAATGTGTGAGTGGTCAATAGACAGCAACACCACCTCCCCCCCATCTCTCCTGAAGTGACATATTGCTTAAAGACACTTATATAACACATGAGGCAATTAAAATCTCCAAATATTAATCTTAATTTCATTATTATTTCATGGAACCATTTAACTTTTGTGAACAATGGCATCTAAATGGTACATTTTGGATTTAGTGATGTTTTGCTTTCATTCTTAAGTCATGTGATACAGCACCGTGAAACATTGAACACCTCCAGTAAGATGAGAAAAGCAATCTGTCTTTAATGGTTGCTCAAGAACCTTTCCTCTGTAAAACACACTGGATGTTTTTCACCCTCCTTCCTTCAAGTACCGAAAAATCCAAAGTGTCTGGATTCCCATAAACTACCCCAGAATCAGCAGCCTGGAATCTTGCACCTTATCAAGTTTTATAAATATTTGAGATGTCTGGAGTCTGATCTAACAGATATATCTAAAGGATATTTGACACATAAGATCTTTCTAAAAGTGCTGTGGCAACAGCTTTCCACTTACAAAAGAACATGCTTGCATAGATTACTAGCGACACCAAATCCTTCTCTTTTGCATGCCATGTGAACCATGTCAACATACTGTGCTGTTGGGATGGGAATCCATGATATTCTACTCTCCAAAAAAGGTTTATAACGAATACACAAAAGAATTTGTCTAGTTTGGTCTCCTTGAGTAGGAAATGTACTTTTTTTTTTTCTTTTGCACAGTGCACCACATTACTTCAGTAGGGAACAAATGAAGGGAAATAGCAGACTATATTTGAAAGTTTTTTTTTTGTTATAATGCTTTAGAATGGAACCATTTAATATGCATTTAACCCAAATATGTGTCATTATGGAAGTGCTATGTTGGCTTTGAATTTTGAAAATGCAAAAATTCTGATCTATCTCAATTTAAAACTAAAAATAATACTAAGTTTTATGAGCTGACAAAATAAATTTCCAAGTTTCTTTTAACATGCAAGTTTATGCTAGCATGCTATAGGATTTCTTCATATATAAAAGGTTTCAGATTTCTTTCTATTTAAAAAACTAATTATCTATTTTTCTGTAGTTTATTTGGTGAATAATCACAACTAGAAGAATTTAAAAAATTCTCAACTTGTAAAAAAATTATCTGAAAATGAAATCATCTGGATTAATTTCTCCACAAAAACAAACAGCTAAAGCTGCAACAAATAGCATTTCTCCTTGAAACATGAAACCATATTGTTTCCTCTTTTCTGTATCCCACCATTCCATTGCATTCCATAAACTATAAATAAAAATCAAGTAGAAGTTGTCCTTCTAGTAGTAATATTTCACATACTGTGAATGTTTTGAAGTTAATGTCTTAGAACATTAATCTTTGGTAAAAGTTTTATGAAATGTGCTGGGCGCATGTACTTGCACTCCATCTTGGTAAAGCTGAATAAATTAAAAAAAAAATTCTTCATCACATCTTTCTTTCATAGAGATGAACAGCATCTGGCCTTTTATGTTCTTCCTCAAGGTTAGCTGCTTTCCATTACACTGTGGCTCTTCAGAGCTCTTCAGAGCGAACTCTGTTGTGTCAAAAATCCAGGGTTGACTGTAAGGAGATGTGCAGGAAAGAAAACACCAAGCTTTATTTTTTCAATATGGAGATTAACTTTCCCATATTGATTCCAGCTACAGTTCACTTCTGTTTCAAGGAAGAAAAGTATTTCATACCAGCTCCTTGAAAAATATCAAGAATATCATAAACTTAAAAAAACTTAAAAAAAAAAAAAAAAAAAAAAAAAAAAAAAAAAGAAGACAGTTTCTGGTTTATCATACAAGATTATCTTCCCTGTCTCAAAACCCCAGTGGTACAGCAATCATGAGGTCCCAGAGGAACAGTATATGCTATACACAGCGGCAATGTATACACTGAAAAACGTCTCCAAGGAATAGATTTCAATTGCAGCAGTAGATTGTAATGCCAGAGGGCAGTCTGTGGCTGAGTGTGAAATTCGTTAATGGAAATGCACAGGTATTCTGTGTAGGGGAGTACAACAGAAGACAAATGTGCCAGTCTTAAGTAAGTTTCTGAACTTTTGAATTAAGACAAGTGTTTGATTGGTCTTTAACTTCAGAATGATTTCAGTACATTTACAGGAAACTTGTAGATTGTTCTGGTGTGACTGATAAAGTATATTACTCTAGACAACAAAGTCCTCAGAATGATTATCCAGAATTCCTTCTAGTGACTTTGAGATTCAGTCTCCATTTTACCCATGCCACTAATACTTTATCTTGTGAAATAATGTCTTATTTGTGGTAAATACCATTTTTTATTAACATACAAGAAATGGATCTTTCTAAGATGATTTGTTTCCCATCCTGGTCAAACTTATTTCATCAGTTTAAAATACTATACAATTAGTAATCTCATTGCAGGTAAGTAAGTGGCATATGGTAAATATCTTCCATTTGGAGTAACACAGGGAACGTTTTTGTCATACAAAGAGGGGCTGAAATCTGCTCCTCAGATTCCAATCAGAGAAACAATGCAAGTTAAAAAGATTGTTTTCAAATCTGATAGGTTTGACACATGACTGAAAATAAGTACAAACTAATTTTTGGTCAGGAATAGATGATGGAAAGGTTGATCTGTTATTCAAATGGAAAAGAATGTGTAAAAATATTAGGCCATTTCTGAATAGGCAAATACCTTAATTTATGTGTAAATTTATAGTTTTTGTTGGATAGGGGCTTTTAAGTGTGGGGTTGGGTTTTTCTTTTTTTTTAAAGCTTGGAGAGGCATCACTGCGGGCAATACAATCAAGTACCAGAGTACTAAAAGTCTGTGTGAAAATTACCTGTAGCAGAAATAAAAAGAGAAATACATTTGTCTTTTATGAAGTTAAAAAGATAAGAAAAGTTAAAAAATAAAAAAATGCAATACATTTTTTTAATATGTTTATTTAGGGAACAGGTCTGTAGTGTTACTTAATATATATTCTTCACTCAACTGTGAGGCAAAAAATGGTAGTGTTGGTTACCTTAAGGTACCTTAGCAGCAATAACATAGTTGCCACTTACACCAGAGTGCTGGAGGAAGCACTGTTCTTGCACTCAATTTAACTATCATGCTGACAGGAGAAAAATGGATCCACTTTGTTGCAGACTGTCAAACATGCTTTGCTTTCCAACCTCCATTATTGTAGCTAAGTAAAAATGTATCAAACCACTTAACTGTGCCTGTCACTGAAAAAAAAAAAATTACAATAGTGTTTTAGCAAGAAAATTTATGAGTACCCTTCCCAACTTTCTGCAAACATCAACAGTACTAAAAACACATTTCCAGTTGTCATAATATTCCAAGGAACTTTTAGAAATAGGCATTGCATCCTTCTTTCTTACATGATGACTGTTTTATGTCATGATTTTATTTTTGTCAGTAGACAATTATTTTCTTCAGCTGGAGAATAATCATATAAGGTGAAATTTTTGTCCTTTTTTGTTATGGCAGTGTAAAGTTTCCTCATATTTGGAAAAATCTCTATCGGAATGTGAGGCAATAGGCCTCTCTTCTCATTGTACAAACTCTCACTATGTGGCAGTCCAATAGGCAACATCATGATAAGAAAGTGGACAGCAAGCCACATCCACATCCTAGTGATTCCTGGATACTACCAAACCACTGGTGGTGTTACAGACAGCCACAGAGCTCAGTTGTCCTTACTTAATGAAAGGCATGCATCTCCCTGTTGAAGGAAAGCTAAATGGTAAAGGTCTCTTTAATCCTGCTGAGCGAGGCTCAGATACAGCTGTGGAACTGACTTGCTTCGACATTAATTTAGCTCACTCCTCTTTCTGATGCTTTGAGACTGCAGTGAAGAAGAATGTTCACCACACAGTTGTCCTCAGCATTCTGCCAAGTAACTGTTAGCAGCTAAGCAAAGTGACATCTGTGCATGTGGCAATTGTCTTTAGTCTGAAGCTATTTCTCTTAAATCTAAGCCTGAGGGCTTGAATCATCATTTCCCTGTGTCTTGCCAATTGCAGGGTGTTATTTTTACACAACTTTTTTATTTGGAAATAACTACTGAAATCAAAGACACTGAAATAATAGACTCTGTTATCTAGTACCATCTATGTTTTTATTCTGATTTTTTTTCTACACTAATTTGAGATCTCTGCGAATTTGAAAAAGAATTATTTAGTGGGTCTGATCCAGTATTCAAAGATTTCTAGTGTTATTTCCATTTAATAAATTCATTTTTAACTGCATTTAATTATTTCATATAATAAAATTATGTGAAACTATTTACTGTGGGAAAATAAATTCTTTAAATGGAGACATCTAGTGTCATTTTGTTGCTCTAAGCCATCCCACCTGCGCTCCAGTTGCTCCTCCAGGTCCAGGCATGGGTTTCCAGAGGCTTTATGGCATGTCCATGAAGCATATTCACATGTGCTTGAATATGCAAGTACATCTAAAATAACATTATATAACTAATTTAACGCAAAGTTATTGCAGCTGCATTTTCCCTTTTGCCTCACCCTTACCTGCACAAACAATACTTAACATTGTCTTTCTTTGTCCAGAATAAAACTAACAATTAAACAAATATGTTAACACCACATTTACTCTTCCTAATCTTCCAAAATAAACAGGTTTTCTCAATAAATTATTCTAAGATATAAAAAGAGGAAATAATACTTATTCTCTAATAACTGAAATTTTGATTTTTGTAAGCCAATAAGTTTTACTTCCATAACAAACTGATAACACCTCAAAAATATTAATAAGGAAATTGATTTGTTAACAGAGACAAAATATGGTCAGATCCTCAAACTACAGAAATTAGTATAGCACCATAAAAGTTGTTATCTCTGTGAATTTGAAAGAACTGAGAATCTGTCTCTCACATGTAATATAGGAAGTTTGTCTGCCAGAAACTTCTGTAGAAGAATATGAAGAAATTACATTTGTATATACAAATAGGTAAGACATGAACAGTATTTTGAACGAAAGAATATATCTTTTTACTTTGAGTTTATCAACACTTCAATGCTAAATTTAGCATACATATGTATACATGTAGTAATTAAGCTGATTTTTCACTTTACAAATAGGAATTAGAAAAAAAACCCCTCATGCATAGTCAGATTACAAAAGATTTGCTTAGAGGAAGATAAATGCAGGTCAGAAATTGTGTTTTGGCACCATATCAGTCACACACAGAAATTGAATGGCCTTACTACACTCAGGATAAGATGCTTCTGTCCACATGACAAGAGTGAGAATCATTGTGTTTAATTCCCAAATACTTTTAGACTTGTGCATGCAGAAGTTGCTGCCTTCTTTAAAAAGTGACCTTTAAGAAAAGGGCATTTAAAAAACTTTTTATTTCTTTTTCATTTATAGAGAGTAGTTCCTTGATTAGCTTGAAATCAGCCAGGAATAAGCTTTTTCTTTTCTTGTGAGTTGGAAAAAAAAATACAAAATTATGCAGAATAAATAGTAAATATAAATCTAGCGAGAATTCATTGCAAAAATAAACCTGCAGTGTTCCACATTTTTAACCTATTTTTCCCACAACATTTTATTTTCTTCTAATTTCAGAAAATATATTTTTTGTACAAATAGCTAAATATTATCATTCTTTCCCATGTGTGTATTGTTGTAGTTATTCTGTCTGAGCGTTGCTTTTGGGTAGGGTTGGAAAGGACCTGTATTTGCACTTGGAAATTCCTAGCCACAGCAAACTCATTTTCTTTAAGAATATTTAAAGCCAGCACAGAAGTTATTTATATACATATGTATATATATATATAAAAAAATCAAACTTTTTAAACACAGTAACATATTTACAGCTGATTCTCAGTAGCTTTTCAAATTGCCCAGGATTATGAGTTGAAACACCAGTGATGCACAATATTTTATAGCAGCAGCTCAAGAAAAGATTGTCCAAACTTAGGTAAAGCTATCAGATAGGGAAAGTAGCAAAAGGCTTGAAGTTTTCTTCGTTGAAGATGTTGGGTAAACATAGTTACGTATTTTTCCTTCCACATACTGATACAGAATGCACATGAAGTTCTGTGTAAAATATTTAAATATTTGCAGGCTCTGGGTGAATACACAAAAATATTTCATCTTTTTTTCTTTTTAACTGACATTTAGTATGACAACATTTCAACTCCTTTCATATTTGTTATAAAGGTATGTTAGGTGTAATTATAGACAGTGGTCATGTATGCAGTGCACGTACTAACCTAACAAATACACTCTAACATTATAAATACAAACACAGGTGTTGGGTTTTTCTTTTTTTGGTCTTTTTGTTTCTCTTTTTTTTTTTTTTTAAAGGGATTTAATTAAAAGGAGGGAAAAAAGAAGGAGTAAAGGTAACGAATATTTTTTTTTCCTAGATTGGTAAACAGAGAACAGAATGGACAATACCATACACACCTTTTTTAAATGATGAGGAATAGTGCAATAAGCAGTCTTCCTCCCACAGTTCAATCACACAAAATTCTTGTTTAACTTGGGGTGTAACATATTGCCTGCACAAAACCCCATGGCTTCCCACAGTGATCCCTGAGTTTTTCTTTGCTAGGATTACTGCTGTGCTTAAGTTCTGACTGTTGACATGTTATTATAAGGCACTTTTATTTACAATGGTTCTACCTTAAAATAAAATTACAGAAATTCGGCCCCAGCCCAACATATTATCACTTCACGTTTGCTGCTCCAGGACTTCCAAATAGTCAGGCTCAGCATGTAAATTAGCCTTGAGTTCAAAATACTCATTTTTAGTTTGTTCTAGAAAAACCTTTCTTGGCCTGGAGTACATGAGTGTTTCCATTAGCTGCAGCTCTTCATGTGTTCCAGGATAACGAACTTCCATGTCAGGCTGGAGCTGGACAATATTTTTTCTTAGGTACTCTGTGATCCCTAGTTGCTGTAGTTCTCTCTCTTTTTCAAGAATGTTTCTGTACAAGCAGCTAGCATCCTGAAAAGACAGAAATTCAGCAGATTGATCTGTAGCCTTGTATTTGACATTTGGACCTGTAAGTGGTGAACTGTTCTCTCTTTCCAGGAGACTTCGGCGAAGATATTTGGAATCATTAGCTTCCTTCTCACTTCCTTCCTCCTGTTGCTGTTCCATATGCTTGGGGCTGAAGGATGGGCTGTGGTAGACCTGAACCATGGGGGTAACTATTCGTTGCTCATAGAGGGTGGCAGCTGGGCGCTCCGTGGTGTGGTGCGTTGTCTTATGTCCATACATGCTGTACTGGAGGTGAACAGGGCTGCTGTCCCTCACTTGTTCATCCACTTGTTTCTTTTTGCATCTCCGGCGCCGGTGCAGAACAAGAACAACTATTCCTGCTGCACAAAATACAATAGTTATAAACACAATGAGCAGTCCTAATATTAGAACAGAAAGTGGGACAACATCTGTAAGGGACCGCAGGATGGTGTCTGCAGTGTTGGCAGTAGGAGAAGAAGTTGTCACCACTACAAAACTGGCATGAGTTGGTAGAGCAGGGCTGTTTATTAAACCTGGACACAAGACTTCACTGTTCAGGGATTTCAATTCCTTTTTTGCTAGATGCCCTGGAGATTTACAAAAAATATTACCCATCATGGTATTCTTACTCAGTTTTTGTATCCATTTTTGCAGTCCAACTGAATCACAGGTACAGTCCCAAGGGTTGTCTTCAAGCTCAATTTGTACCAGCATATCCAGTTCATCCAAGACATTGCTCACAGGCAAATGAGCAAATTGGTTTGTTTTCAGATTTAATCTGGTGAGGGGAACACCTGAAAAGATATGGGGTGGCAAAGCCTGCAGAAGGTTGTTATTTAGGTAGAGGACTTTCAGTTTTGGCATTGCATTAAATGTCCCTGGCAAAACTTCTTTGATGGCATTATATTCAAGGTACAAATACTCAAGGTGCTGAAGGCCAAGGAAGAGATTCTGACTTAGCTTTGTAAGATGATTGCCATTGAGATATAATTTCTGTAGTTTAGTCAGATTCATAAAAGAACCTTCCTCAAGGATCTCA
Organism: Acanthiza pusilla; assembly: GCA_036630365.1. NCBI lineage: Eukaryota > Metazoa > Chordata > Aves > Passeriformes > Acanthizidae > Acanthiza > Acanthiza pusilla. The sequence goes on from JAXCHO010000018.1 coordinate 30,154,396, forward strand.
ATGCGATTGTTCCCCAGGTGAAGCATTTCCAGGCTGGCATAGTCCACAAGATCTGATTTCAATAATGTCTGAATAATGTTTCCAGCTAGAATAAGCTTTTTAGGATTTGGAGGGGGGGGTCCTATATCAGACAAACTCTCGATATTTCGCTCCTGGCAGTGCATAAGAACTCCTGAGAGCATATGGCTGGTGCAGTGACAAGGGATGGGACAAGAAATTCCTGGAAATGTAGTAGGCTTGGAAGTATAAAGTACTAAACTTGGTTCTTTAGTAGGAGCTTTCAGGAGAGGAATCACCTTAGTCGATAGGAGACTATCACTGATAGAGGTGGTTACAACCAAGGGCAGTGACCCTGAAGGATCTTCAAGTTCATTAACAGGATGAGTGGGACAAAGTGATTCTTTTTTCAACCGGCTTAATACGCTGCCTTTGATAACTGAAGGACTATTGCATACAACATCACCTATTATGGATTGAGGAGGCATGTTTTCTAGCCATATCTTCAGCTGCAACAAATCACAGTTACAGGCCCATTTATTGTCTTCCAACTGAAGGTCTAATATTCTACCAATGTGTTCCAAAAAGCCAACATAGGGTAGTGTCTGTAACTGGTTTCCACGCAGATCTAAATGGGTCAATGGCACAAAACGAAATATGTTTGGAGGAAGATACTCAATGGCATTATCATTCAAAATAAGCACTTTAAGCCTGTTGAGCTTGCTAAAGGCACTTGCTTCAATCACTGTGATGAAATTGTTGTCTGCTTGAAGAAACTCCAAATTTTCCAATCCATTAAACGTATCTTCTTTAAGTGTTTCTAAAGAATTGTGATTGATATGAAGTTGCTTAAGAAGGCTGAGACCATTGAAAGCCCCAGGCTCAATATCTGCGATATTGTTAAAACCAAGATGTAGAGAAATAGCATTAACAAGGCCAGCAAAATCATTCATGTGTAATATACTCAGACCATTGTTCAACAGATTAAGATGGAAAGGCCGTGATGGTGGGACAGTTATTTCTGATATCATCTTGATGTCTCTTTTGTCACAGTTGATAATCATGGTGTCATCCTTTTCTTCACAGGAACACAGACTCTGACAAGATCCTCTGACTGAAGAAAAAGAAGGCTGCGACTGGAAAGGATCAGATGCAACCACAATTGAATATAGAACAAAAATCCAAAGCTTCATCTTGTCCAGCAGATTCTATTTAAAAAAAAAAAAAAAAAAAAAAAAAGAAAAGAAAAAGTAATAGAGTCATGACGTCACAAGATTTGGGTTGGTTTTTGTTGCATTTTGATTTTTCTCCCTGGAGCAAGAGCAAGGAAAAAACATTCCTAATGCTTGTCATTGAGTTACCTCACCTTCCAAACAATATCATATCATGCAAAACGCTTGAATTATTTTCTAATTAGAGAATATATATTTAGTTTAATGTACTGAAAGAATAAACAGAGTCATAAGGGGAAAGTTTCAGTACTTCCATGCTGATACCCAAAGTAGGTAATGATCAGGAGTGCGTTGCCTTTATTTATATACTGTATAGACTGCCAGTGGACAGCAGTAATACGTTACTGTCCCAAGCAACTTATATCAAAGTTAATACAATATTTTGAATCGTTGCTTTTTGTCACCACATAGCACTGCAAATTTTAAGAGTACCTTGTTAAGATTAACTTGATGTTATCCAGCTGCTGAAGAGAAGAAATAAGATTTGGTTTGGTTCAACAATCTGTTGTGAGCAAAAGCCCATTCAGTCAAGATACAGGGAATCTCTCTTTGGCTCTGCATTATGTATGGAAATAAAAGGTATTTCCTCTGAAACCCTTGTACCCACAAACTGAAAAGGCAGCAGACAAAATAATTGTTTTTCTTTACTTAATTTTTAATGCATATGTTGTAGTTTGTGGATATTTAGTGAATGAGGTACCTCAGCACACAGCTGAGTAATGCTTGCATATAATATACACATAAAAAATTGTGTCCACAAACTAAAAGAGAACTGACAATGCAGTGCATGTCAGAAGAAACAAGCAAGCAAGGGCAAATGTTTTTGAGATTAACATTATACTCCTTCCAATGGTTATAATCATCAATTACCACAGTGAAATGTATATGGAACTCACTGTGCTTTACAAATTATAAATTATCACCAGTATCAACTGTATGTTATGTAACATAATTATGACCTTTCAAGCTGATCTTAAACTTTGAAATACCTGATAAATGCCTCATTATAGTACAGCTCTGGAGTCACAAGCAAAATTTAGATTTTTAAATCAGTCATTTATTATTGGTTTGATTTAATTTGTCCTACAGTCTGTTTGAAGAGTCGCTGTTTCCTTCTGTCAAGGCTGCCTAATTAGAAAGACCAACGGTGACTCTTGATATATAAGGTAGAGTGAAATCACTGTTTATAATCTTGAATTAAATATTTTCACATTTCCTAAAAAAAAACCCCAAAAAACAAAAGAAAAAAAACAAACAAAAAAAACAAACAAACAAAAAAAACCACAACAAAAAAACCCATTAAAAACCTTAAAATGCAATGGATTATTTAAAAAGCAGTAATGTTTATGGGGTGTGCTATTTATTTGAGAACTGCATGAAGATTCTTAAGTAACCCATCTAATAAAAGTCACAATCTTTCAAACTAAGCTATTGAAACATGAAGTACAGAATGTCACTACACAACCAGTTGTGTTAATTTCTGAAATATTAGAACTTTTCACAAGGATCAATTCTGTTATATGCCTGAACATTTTTATAGTGTGGCCATATGATTTGGCATCTCATCAATGCATATTTTAAATAACATGCACCTTGGTTACTAGAAACACCATTTCTGAAGGTTTTCCTTAGAACAGATTGCAAAGATTTACACATGCAGGCAGTTAAATGCTGTGGCATGAGTATTACACACACACAAACAAAAGGAACAACAGAAAATGTGTGCACAGTGAATTTTGTTTTTCTCCATTAGTAGCTCCTGCTAAGTGAGAGTAGAAATATGAGTTTAAAACTAGTAAGTGCAATTCACAGTGTGAGAAAATGTAACCTTAAAAATATGAGCTTTTATCTTTGTCTTAGTAGAACAAGTAATTTTGTTGTCTCATATAACTCTCCTTGAACTCCAGCTGCCTATGTTTAATATATATGCCTTTAAGTCTGCTTTCCCAAGAAGTATTGGATGAGACACACCATGTCAAGATGTTATTTTGAAGTATGCAGAATAATTCCAGTATCATATTATGCTAGAGACTTATTCTGCTTTACATGCATCACTATCCTTTCTAGTGACCCAAGGTAAAAAATACAAGCTCTTGACACAGATGCCAGCTTCAAACCTACTCTACGACTGATTTTACTTTATTTCTGTACACTTTTTCTCATTAGAAATTCCAGCGTCAATCTGCATCAAATTTGAACTGCATTTATAAAGTCCCTGAGCAAAATTAAATGAAAAAAAACCAAACAAAACTGTAAGGCATGTTGCATTCTATTGCATATTGAGAAATTAGGTTATAAAAATGAAAGCCTTACTCTCAGAGATGAAAGTAACAACATTTGTAAGCAATTGGAAAACATTCACATTTTAATCATCATCATACTTCTGTAAGCAGCACTGCCAGAACTCTCTCACACACATATATATACACACACAATAAAAATTAATAGGAGAGTTGAGTTCTTTTTTTCCTTTTTCCTTTTTTTTTTTTTTTTGTAAACACTCAGAAATATGTAATGAAGTTCTCAGTGGGCTACTATTGTAAAATAAAAACTGCTCTCAAGTAACAGATGATTAATATTTAACTGAAAGAATTCACAATACAACAAAATCCAATTTAAAAGACTTGAAAATCTGACCTTTTCATGTGGTGAGGTTTTTCAGCAAATTCCACATGGTAACTTAAGGTTTTTTTCATTTTATCTGCTTTCATGTAAGTCACTGCTCACTGGATAGTGTAACTAAGATCTGTAGGAATTCTAAAAGACTAAAAAATGTCACAGTTCTTTCTATGAGGTAAAGTTGAATACTTCCAGAAGTAGTCACCTTACAGCAAAGACATTACATGATTGCTAAATAATAGCTTACTTGCTTTTAAAACGTTGAAATAGCTTGTTTCATTATGCTTGGGGGTTTATTTCTTTGGTTGTTTTAATCCAGCTATAAAAAAAAAATATGTTGAGGGTTTTCAAAGCCCGAAGCTAAGAATTAGCAATTTCTAAAATCCTTTGGGATTGTTTACTAAACTCTTAAGGGAATCACAGTCAGATGATGCATTTAAGACCACTTTTGCACTTGAGGAAATAAAACCAAACACCCATTCCTCTCCCCTCAAGGGATTTGAAAACAACGTTCCCTTAATATACACGTTCTACACAGTTATCAGTTTGAATAAATGTGCCTGCAAACTGTTTGAACTACAATATAAACTGCCATTGTTTAACATAAAAGTTATACAAAGTCATGCAGAAAAAAATGCAACTTTTATTGAGAAATTCTCATGTGCTCAGATAATTAATTAACTGGAGTCTTTCTTACCTGTACAGCAGCAGCACTCTTTGAAACACTCAGTAATGCACAGTTGAAGCAGCTGTTACCATGTAATGTATTTTTTTCCTCTGAAAAATGCACACTTTCTTCCGCGTTTCCCTTTGCTGCAAGCTCTGGTAATACTACAGCTCCATAAAGTTAAAATCCTTGTTCAGAAGAGAAAGTACAAAGCGTTCAATTGAAAAAATCTTCCAGGCAGCCGTGCACATCAGACCATCCTGTAAGCAGTTGTCCTTTTTCCTCAATTAAAATTCACAGCATACTTCACAGCTAGACTGACTTTTCTGCATATAGTTAACTGTTTGCAAGCATTTGGATGCAGTAAACAAACAAGATGCTCAGCAGAGCTTGACTTGATCACTTGGTTTTTGTCAGATTTTTAGACGCAAGCTGCTCCTGTGTTCTCTCTGTTCTTTCTAGTCTTTCTTGTTAGCTCAGTTTGTTATTAGTCAGATTGCCAGGGGCTGGGAGGTAGGCGTAAATAAAGAGACTTCTTGGCTTTTGACTCAGCCTTTAAGCCCTTCCCCACCAGAGAGCTTTAATCTGCCAATGTCATTTAATACAAGATACAGCTCCACCTTGAGACAGATCAGCTCCTCCTCCTGCAATTTCTCTCACCTCCTTTTCCCCTTATCTAAGAGAGCCCTAGAAAGCAAAATTCAGCTAAGTATCTTCTAGATTACTTAAGGACTGTTATTGCCTGATTTTGCAGAACAGTAAACATCCACTGCAGCTCCTGCAGTTTGTTCTCTTGGGCAGACCTTGCATTTAGTTTGTATCCGCAAATGCTTGCTTTAGAAACCTGAAAGCATTCTAGCCTAAACAGAGTCCACAAAACATACCACAAGGGCAACTTTGTCTTCTTCAAATATATAAATGAGACTGTAAAGCTCTCAATCTAGTCCACTCAGTGTGACTGGGGTAGGGGCGAGTATGTGCATAGTTTATTTCTGGGGAAAAAAAAAAAATTAAAAAAGCAGTATTACTGCCTATGCTTATGCCTGCACAAAGACTGCGGTCAGCCCTTTCTAAAACTGCCCATCTTGTTCCATAGGAATAAGACTGGGTTGATTGAAATTGTCTGTTTTACAGATGTTAGCACAGTGTCGGTATCTGTCCACATGAGATTGCATTGTATTTGCATGAAATGCTGCTTTGATAAAAATGGTCTTCTTTGGGGAGGGGCATTTCTAAAGGCACGTATCATGCTCAAGGCATTATTTTATTTGTGCTAATAAACAAGTAATTAGCAGATACAGTACAGCTACAGTAAAATGTTTATTCCATGCAAGGAGAATTTTCCTTACCCCTCCTGCACAGCAGGGGATGGTTTTATAAGCTGTAAATGCTACTTCCTTGTTCATCCCACTGCCACAAAACCACAAGACCTTTTGGTGAGCAACAATAGATGTGGTGCTCCAGCGTATTTGTCCTCTAGAGAATAACATTTCTGTTTTGTTCTTATTGTGCCTTGGTTTACTATACAGACTATTTACCACAGCCTCCAACCAGTCAGATTTCAGTAACTTCTTTTTCACTGTTAGCTCTCTAGGTGGCCCCATTGACTTTTAAAGGGATATTGCAATATGCTGCTCCATGTGATGAAGTCTATCAAGACATTGTCCTATATTTATACTCACACACATAGACACATCTTTTTATATATAGGCATATGTATATATGTCTTGTCTTAATAGAATGAGTTCTGCAATACTTACTTTCCTGAAAAGAAAAGATATAATTTAGCAAAATAATTTAAAAAAATGAGAAAACATTCCTAAGGAATAGCAACAATTTGATTTCCATTCTTTTCAACACCTATCTTATTTTTTGCAGTTTGCTACTTTTAATGAACCTTGCCACTCAGTCTAGACTTGCAGACATTTTACTGTGAAGGCTCAAAGGTTCTCAGCTATCTGTGACCAGCCAAATAAATAATTATTTTCTTTATTAATTTTGAATTTATGAATTTTAAATAATAGTATTTCTGTTTTTTACTCAACATTTTTCAAGTGTTAACACTTGTGGTTGGCTGTTTGAGATATAGAATATCTCTATATGTAGATACTCATATTACAAGTGAAAACAACATCATTCTTTTCAGTTGACATCCACAAGAATAAAACATTATCACAAAAGTATTTCCAGAAATTAGTTGCTAAAAATAAGACAATGTTTCCTAATCTAAGCCTACAGAATTAAAAACCAGAGAGAATGTTTACCAATTATAATTGTCATTCAAAAACTGCTTATTTACCAAGTTTATAAAAATGGCTAAAAATTGTTTTACTACCATAATTTGATAAATCATTAAGCAGATTATTATAGAGATTGTGATTTTGCAAGTGCATCTTTATGAATAGTGTTGAACTGACACAGGGTTTTGACCCTGTACTTCAAATATTCACCTTTATCTATTGCTCTGACAATTTTAAATTTTGTGAACCTTATATAAATAAAATCTAAAACTGTCAGGCGTATGTGTGCTGCAGGCTTATGATTTACAGATTAGTTTCAAAATGTGAATTTTCATGATTACTTGTTTATTTGTAATTTCATTGTTTAAAAATAACAGGAGGAATAAGCATCTGCATTTGCATTTTCAGTGGATAGAAAATATTCCCCCCCCCTCCATTCACAGCTCATTGCCACTTCTCAGAAAGCACACAAGGAGCCATTAATTCCACACAAGATGTAGGAAGTAAATAATATATCCTTCCCTGCCTGCAAGAAGCTTTTACTCAATATCAACAACTCTTCACCTGTGTTTCTTGCAACATGAGCCCTTTGAACTCTGTATGAGTACTGGTCTGACAACTTAATATACCATATTGAAAGGAAGCATTTTTCCTGGAACCAAGTAGAGAGAGCCTGCCGAAGAATTCAAGACTCATACATATATTATAAATTAAAATTGTATATGGAAGAACTGTAACCAAGGGTAAGACTCAACTAAGTAGGATCAGAGAACATGGCATATGCACATACACACACACACAACAAAACAAAAAACCCTGTAATGTGACATAGCTATAATTAGGGAAGCTACCAGTGCCTACTATGTTACTTAATTCAGATAAAGAACACCTGTTTCTCTCAGAGAACTATTGCCCTTTTTTATGCTTTAGGATAGGTCTTACTCAAAACCTTCTTCTGTGTGGCTTTTGCAGTCATGAACACTTTGCAATTGTGGAAGTAAAGGTCAGGATTCCCTTCTAGAAGTGATACGCAGACCTACTGGCTATTCTCTAAGCATTTAGTTTCATGTTTATACGACCCTTATTGAGAGGCAATTCTCTGAAAAATCTGATGAAAAAAAGATCTTCAATTTGTAAGAAAATAATCAGGTTAAAGGAAAAAATTTCTATTACCCTAATGTATTTTCTCACTAAATTAATTTAAACTCATATTCGTACACCTAATATATAAGTATACAAATAATAAAATCATAGAATGATCCATGTTAGAAGGAACCTTGAAGATAGTCTAGAGATCTTCCTCACCCTTCTGGCCATGCATCTGCTGCAGCTGTGGGTATGGTTGGCTTTCTAGGCTGCACCTGCATGTATGTGACATTTTATGCATTGGCAATTACCATCATGCAAAAATCACATTCCCTGAGATATATTATTTCAAAGAAAGGCATATTGATTTTAATATTCTTTATATTTCATTTTCCAAGTTAAAATTTTATATGGTCCTTTAAATTATCTTCTTGAGTGAAAATGAATTTTATCCTACTATATTTAAGAGCATGAGTCCTTACAAAATAGTAGATTCTTAGTCACTTAATGAAATATGATGTAATGGAAAAGGTGAAGTCAATGTATTTTCCCTTGTATACTTTTTCTTTAGTAATCTTATTTTTTCTGTTTTTTTGGATTAGTCAGCTCATTGAAAATGTGTAAATATTTCTGAAATTTGCACTGTTTCCTTCTTCAGTATCTGTGCAATGGGTCCTTGAATCTTCTTTATTTCTTTTTTGGTTTTGTTTTTTTTTTTTTTTTCCCCCCAGGTTTTTTTTGTTTGTTTGTTTAACCCATTGACAGACAACTTACATAATATAGGAAGAGTTCTACACAATATAGGAAGAGTTTAATATCAAAGTTAAAATCTCCTATCCTATTCTGAGATAATTAATCTTGTTCATAAATTTTGGTGTTGGAGTGAGAAATATTTCTTGAACTGAATCAACCCCTTGGAACAGATAGATTCCCCTCACCTCTCCTCCTGAACTTGGCAATATTAGAATAAAAATTTTAAAAAGCCTCGATGTTATTGGTCTGTAAAGAACAAAAGTCACCTGAGTACTTTCAATCTTCCATTACGATGAATCAGTTGCATATTTTTCAAAATGTATTTTGCTTGCCAATGACCCAAGAACATACACACAAAAAAAATTGAGTCATGGTTTGGCATTGTGCAGTGTGTTAACAGTGCAAAAACTCTCAACTAATTAATTTGTACTCTTGTACTAAGAAAAGTAATTTTTACCACCCCAAAAGCATTATTGTCCATTGACCTTAATTACTGCAGATTTAGACTGAAATGATCCTCTCCACTACCACATAGCAATTCAAAACCTTTTTTGAAGACAAATGGGATAAAGTGCCTTTTTTCCGTGTACAAGAGAAAGCCTAGTGTAAAATAAACAGAATTTCCCTGGGTTTCTTTGGACTTTATCATATTTTCTGATTAATTTGGGCTTCCAGTGAGTATCCATTAAAAAAAAAACAACTTGTAAGTTTATATATGTTAGTTATGTTTTACTTACTTCTTTTCTAAGCCATATGTTATGGCCAGCCAATTAATTACCAACTGCACTTCTGAGTAGACAGCTTCAAATTATAGTTACAAATATTCCAATTGAAGTATAATCAGATTTCCTGACTTTTATGCCTGACAGCATCTGACTGCCTAGCTCTCATAAAACTCTTAAAAAAATACCACTTCAGTACCAATAGTCAATGCAACCCAAAGGTATAAGAATTGTGTAAGGCATTTGAAAGTAGTAATGGAATATTTCTATCTTCTGCACTGCAAAAGAAGTAGAAATAATGGGTGTGCAGTAATCAATAGTCAAAACAGAGGATATGGCATGATTTACCTATGTTTACATTTGTTTTTTTGATGTTACAGAATTACCGTTCTTAGTCTTTTTCAACAAGCATGAATAAGAAAACATGAAATATTGAAACTGCTGTGTAAAACGATTTTCTTTCCTTTTGTCTATGAATAATGCATTGATATTTAACATTAGTATCCTGTTAAACACAAATTAGTTTCTACATGCTGACTATGCCTAAACCTATTCATGATAATGTGTGCCTGTGCCTAACCTAATTGTACATTACATGTTACTGCTATTCCACAAAATCCAGCTAAAATAAATTACATCAGGCAACTTGGAAAAACACCTGAAGAGTAAAGTCTGCAGTAGTCAATCAAGTTTGGTATTTTGCTAGACTGCAAATAGCCATAGCGATCAACTTCTTTCTCTTGAGGGTACTATATACACACTCAGCCAAATTCACAGACCCAGCACCAGTCTAATGAAGTAGCGAATTAGAATTTAAGCTCTGCTTTGAAAACGATTTTCACTTCTTTCTGAGAATGTATACCCTTTACAGAGGCACTGTGTTCTGAACTCCAGCTTTGAATACGTAATGCAGGAACTGAGGAAAGTTAGCATACATGTCAAAGAACACACTTTGGATCTGTAGAGTCATAGGTAGTGTTCAAGGGAGTAGTAAATCTTGACAGCTTGGAACATACTTCTCACCGCTCGAATTTCCCAATGCAGGATGCACGTGAGTTAATTTTCAGTTTAAAAGTTCATTGATTAAGTCCAAGTTCATCAATCTATTGTCGGGATTGGGGGTTTTTTGGTTTGCTTTTCTTTCTTTTCTTTTCTTTTTTTTTTTTTTTGTTTGGTTTTGTTTTTGTTTTGGTTTTTTTGGTTTTTGTTTTTGTTGTTTTTGTTCTTTTTGGGGTTTTTTTGTTTGTTTTTGTTCTTCGTTGGTTTCTTTTTTTTTGTTTGTTTTCTGTTTTTTGTTTTTTGGTTTTAATGTGTGGACACATCTTGGTTAATTTGTCTTGTCTAACTTTAGCTGCCAATCTTAGGAATGCACTGCTCTGGAAGTCACTGTCATGCACTGTGATATCTAGAACTTAACTGTCCTAAGCTAGCATGTACCAGTGTATGCTGCATCTATCTGGGGTGGAGTTGTTTTTCACAGCAGTCTGTCCAGTGCTATGTTGTAGATTTGTGACCAAACCAGTGTTGATAACATGAAAGTGTTTCTACTACTTGTACCATGTAAAGTCTTCCTGTTTTTCTCTGCCCCACCATGGGTGGCTTGGGAGTAGACAAGAAATTGAGATGGGGCAGAACCAAGGCAGCTGACCCAAACCAACCCAAAGGATGCACTGTACCATATAGTGTGATGCTCAGCAAGAAAACGTGAGTGGAGAGCCATTTTTTGGGAAAGTACCTGTTGCTCAGGGAGAAGATGGACATTGGCCTATTCATGTGAGGTGATGAGTGATCACCTTTACAGATTTTTTTTTCTCTCCTTCAAATATTGAACTATGAGTGCCTCAACCCATGTGTTTTTTTCTATTTGGTCTTTCTATTCTCTTCACCATCCCACTGGGGATTAGAAGTGAGCAATGGCTGTGTGGTGCTTAACTTCCCAGGTGGCTAACCCACAACACAGAGGTACAATAAAGTTCCCTGCCCCTACATTCACAGTAGCCATGTTCCTCTTTTGCACAATATCCTTGTAGTCAGACTTTTCAGAAAGTGGTAGAACTGGGGGGAAAACAAACAAACAAACAAACAAACCAAAACCACCCAGACTCCTTATTTTGACTCCTTATTTACTTCCTAAAAGTCTGTAGGTAATTTCACTGTTCTGTGATGCAGTTTCTGCATGGATGAGTAAAAACTGCAAGAGAATTGGGCTCTAATTGGAAGTACTAAAGCTGTAAAAATCTAAATACGCCTGACCACAGATGCAACTCAGGAAAGGTATGACAGATGTGTGTTCTTACATGCACTTACCTCCTTGAGTATATTTTCTTAGCTTAGTATTCTGCCACGTAGCCATACTCCTTGTTTCCACTCACAGTATTATCACAGAGCAAAGAGAGAACATTAAAGAAATTCAATCTATTAGATATAGAACTACTTCAGGCTTTCTGTCAGAGTGGGAAGAAGACACAAACCCACATCTGCCAGTGATCTCATTTTTGGCTTCTATTCTCAAACAGACGTTTATTTTTAGAAAGCAACGTAAGGTTCATGTTAGTCACTATAAAAATGAACACATTACACAGAAAAAAAATGTGATCAACAGAGTAAGAAGTATACAATTTCCTGAAATTTAAAAAAAAAAAAAAAAAAAAAAAAGAGTTTACAGGGGATTTCCCTTTATTGAAGAAAGTGGTTACTTATATCTAAGCCCATTTATTCCAAAGATATGTCAGATTTCTCTTTAAAAATATATACCTAAGGTGCATAAAAAGTGTTGAAATGCACTGAGGGGTATTTTTTAATCACTTCAGCATGTTATATCAGTAGCTTACCTTGTAATTTTGATGGTATGACTTCAGACTCACATGGTTCTATTTCCAAAAGAGGAATGGGCCTTTACATCTTTATTTAATATTACTTTTTATTAGGCAGATGTGGATTCCTACTTTGTTTTTATGCAGTTGGGTAATGACAACCAAATGAAGCTTGGTTTTCACTTTTGAGGTAAGAAAAGGAATTTTTATTCATATAAGACTGCATCTTACCTTGGCCTGTTGTTTGTGGTTCAGATTGGGATATCTTACATGGACCAGGAAGGACATAGCACAGCTGAATCAGTCATTTTTCTTCTGTAAAAGGGAAGAGAATCCTCTTTAGGTTGAAGAAAGAAAAATTCAATTTAATATCCTCAGGGGTGAGGAATAAGGACAGGAGCGGGAATATTTCCACTGAAGGAAAAATGCGGAAAGTAGGTCAGAAAGAGTGAACTTTCTGTGCTTTCTTCTATTAAAGAAGATGAGAATAGGGAAAAGTAGTGACTTTATTGAGAGTTCACCTCACCAACTGTGATCATGTTGTTGGACACCTTTACCTTTCCTCAGTGACACTGACAGATACAAAAGGCAGGAATGTACACATTATTTTTGTTCCAAAATTCTATTGCCCTACACTCTACCTGCTATGTACCTTTCCTATGTATAAAGTCTTTTCTGAACACTTAACCTTTGCATTAAATTTACCTCATTTCTATGTGGAATTTTATAGACGAAGCAGCTTTGTGTGCAACCCATAGTAAGGTCAACTTCTGAATGAATTTTCTGAGTTTTCTGTAAATCTTTTCCTGACTTAAAGATCTAACAACAACTGACCATGTACTGGCACCTGTGAAAAGCCATATGGATTTCACTGAGTCACAGACCATGAACAGGTGTGAGCTTCCCTGTAGGATAGCTACTGAGTCAGTAGCAGGTACTGGTATTCTACATGACATCGGGGATAGATTTTTTCATCAAAATTTCTTACAGGATGGTAGTCACTATCTCAGTCCAATTAATAACTAAGAATGTGGGTGGTTAATTAACACAAAGCACTGTGTAACATGCAGTATACCCTGACTAAATAAATATTAATTATTTCTCCCTCTCTGTTTTCAGGTTGTAGTTAGGTTTGTTTTGAAACAACTAGATAAAAGGTTTCAGAATGAACCATATTTTTCATTTTAGAGTGTCTTAATTGCATATTATCTGTCTTAATTAGAAAAATAAATATCTATCTTTAGTACTGATTTTTTTTTCCTTTTTGGAGTTTTGTCTGTGTAAATGATGACCATACATTTGCCAAAACTGAACTTTTTTTTTTCATTGACATTTTACATCTTTCAGAGGCCTACCAGATACAAACCTGACATCTTGATATTGTAATGACTTCAAAACATGAAGCAGCTTGCAGAGAGAGGTTGTAGGATCTCCATCTTTAGAGATACACAAATCCTGATTGGACATGCTCCTGGTCACACTGGTGTAGCTGACCCTGCCTGGGCCACCAGAGGGTGGACTAGATTATCTAAGGAGATCCAGCTTCAGTGTCTCTGTGATTCTGTGAAATGCTTTGGGAATCCAAAATCTGTTGAGTTCAGAATTCTAAGACACATCACTTTAAAATAATTCTCAGAACTGGATTAATATATGTCAAAACATAACAATTGGCACATAATTGGCCTTATTCAAAGTCATGTACTGTTGTATTGCTTTTTACCATGGAAAGAAATGTAAATACTGTAATTATCTTAAAATGTAGTGTAAAATCTCTTAAATACCATGTTAAAATAACACAATTCATACTACACAAGCCATGTGATGTTAGCTCGGAGAAATCCCAATGTATTGAGAGGCAAATAATGACAACTATTATAACTACATGTTCTTTCAAAAGTGTTAGTATTCAATCTTACAGGGCCCTAAACCAATCTCTGATTAATTTCAAATATTTATGTATTGTCTAGAGCAAAACAGAGAGTGATTCCCTCACAATTTAAAATAATGACCTAATCCAGTTTTGAAAGATACTATTTTAGTACAAAAATGTGTGCCATGAATTCTCCTTTACTTGATATTTCTTGTTCCAGTCTGTTGTGGTTTAACTCCAGGCAGCAACTAAGCACCACACAGCCACTTGCTCACTCCCAGTCCCAACAGAGTGGGGCGAAGAGAATTGGAAAGGTAAAAGTGAGAAAAATTGTGGGTTGAGAGAACAGTTTAATTATTGAAAGTAAAGAAAATACATAACAATAAGAATAACATCGACTACAGTAAGAGCAATCATGAGAATAATAGTACATTTTAATGAAAAGTAAATTAAAAAAATAAATAAACGTCAAGAAAGACAAGCGATGTTAATGAAAACAACTGCTCACCATTGAGTGATGGCCAACTGGTCCCTGAGCAGTGGTCCCCCGGCCAACTTTCCCCTTAGTTCTATCTCTCAGCATGGCACCATATGGTATGGAATACGCCTTTGGGCCAGCTGTCTTGGCTGTGCTCCCTCCCAGCTTCCTGTGCACACCCAGACCCATTGCTGTCGGAGTGATGTGAGAAACAGAAGAGGCCTTGACTCTGTGTAAGGACTGCTCAGCAATAACCAAAACATCCCTGTTTGTTGTGTTATCAGCCCTGTTTCCAGCACAAATCCAAAACATAGCCCTGTATTAGCTACTGTGAAGAAAATTATCTCCATTCCAGTCAAAACCAGTAAAACATTGTGCAAAACAGATTAAAAAAATCCACTAAGATATTATTTTATGCTCCTTAAAAAAAAAACAAACACCTGCTCTTCTGTGACATTTACTATACTATTTTGGAAATTCACTTTATTATTAAGACTATTTTAAAGAAAATATTTCTCATATCAAAGGATGTGACTTTAGAAGCTCTGGACACTTTGAATGAACTTCTGGCTAAAATATAGACCAAAGCATAAATCTGTATAGAACCTAACTTGAAGATCACAGACTTTCTGCCTAAAAATCAGTTGCCGTTGGAAAATACTCAAGTAATTCCATTGTGTCTAAAACAAAAAACAGGCAAGCATTGAAATTCAAGGGGCTGATGCCAGTTAATTGATTGTCAAAATATTGATCATCTTTTACAACCAGTCAGCATAAACACATATATTCCTTGAATAATCACTAATCTGATGTTCAAAAAAATATACTTTCATTAAAATGTATTACATTTGTCTATTAAAACACCACAGTTTGAATCAGTGAATCTCTATTGGCTTGGTGGATACAAATAGGAAAAAATACAGTGTATTTCTCCATCCTAGGAATGGTGCCACGTTTTGTTTTCAAACTTTTTTATTGACCATTTATATGTTTCAGTTAACTTTTTTTATTCTTTTGGCACTGTCAGCATTATGTTAATTCTTTAATTTCCTATGAATATGAATTGTATTTCATATCTGCAAGCTGTTAACTGCATCTTTTTTTCAATTGTGGAAGTGTCAACTGTTCAAGAGCATGAACATTAATGCTCTCATTTATTATTTATACGGATAGCAAATAAATTGTAACAAAAAACAATGAATATCTGAATTTGAACTTTTGATAGCAGATCAAAATAATGCAGTGTGGGTAATTAAAATTTTATATATATGGAGCAAGTATTGCCTACATAGATATGTCCACTTGATTGCAAAGATAAAGAGTGTGTTGACTATGTGTTATCTTCTTGCTGTCCAGTTGCATTACTTTTTCCCAGGTGACGTTGATTGAAATTCAGCTGCTGAAAGCTTATTAAGACTAACAGAAGTGAACAGGCAAAACACCCACTGATTTCTACCAAAGCTTTCTCTGACCCTACAGAGTTATTTGGAATAAATCCTTTTATTGAGATTTTTTTGAATAGTTACTAGTTTATAGACATGGGATTGACCAAATAGTTCTAAGTAATATGCTACCATTAAACATGCTCACATCTTTCCCCGTACTAACTTGCAATTTTAATTTCTTTTTATCTTTAATTCTCTGACCTTTGACCTACAAAGAAAGAAAAAGAAAACAGCAAAACATTGATACCCAAGGTTCTGAATATTAAGAGATAAAGTATGTGAAACTTGATTTCTTCATCCATTTCTAATTACCCTTCATCATAGAGATAACATATGGAGGAGCAGTTTCTAAGTACAGATCAGTGAGATACAAATGTAAATTCTGCGAAAGTCTGTTCATTAGTAGAAACAACACTGATCAAGCTGCAGAAGTCTGATGGCAGATCCTCAGCATGAAGTTGCTGGGTCTAAGCTGCAGTATGGTTGACTTGAGAGTCACGTCACGGTACAGAGCAAAGGTGTCTCCTGGTTGTAAACATGATTCCATATTACAGATTGTTTTATCAAGTGAAAAATGGGGAGCTGATTATACCACAGTAATAATATTACTTTCATATTTTCCAGTTTATATGAGAAGTCAGCTATAATTAATTTTGCATCATATTTTAAACATCACCACAACAAACCGCACTTGACGTTTATATTCTGTAATTCCTTTGTAACTGAATAAGAACTTACATGACAAGAACATGATTCAACCAGAAAAGGAAAAAGATCATAAGAAGAACTTAGATGAATTTTTAAATCATGGTGCTAATTTTATTTTCTTTTCTAATATACATACACATTGATAATATACAATCATATTATTATGACTCATTTTCAAATGTTTGTCTTTGGGGTTGGAAGGGTTGGAGTTCAACAGAGACATATTTTCATTCTCTATTCCTTCTGAAAATTTACACAGAGTGTATTTGAAAGTCTTACAGTGTTCCAGTCTTCTTTGAGCTAAGTATTTGTCAAAATGGAAAGTTTCACAATCTTTCTTACCCAAAATAATGTGCATAGATTCAAGTGAAAACTGATCTTTCAGTGAAGGCCGGCAAGATTGCCTTAGATTTATAGTTCAACACCACCCTCTCCTGGCAGTACCTCTCAACTAAAATATCATTGATGGAGAGTTTTGAACATTTTATAAGTATTTTTATATTGATTTTAAAATATGGACACCACTTTCACTAATTCATACAGCATTTTTAACTTCCTGGAGAAGAATAAATTCTTTTTCAACTTGGAGTTGAGAACTGTAATCCACCAAAGAAAAATCTCCTGGTTTTACTAGTTTGCTAGCTTGACCACCATAGACTTAAGTTATATCATTTTAGATTCATTTAAAAGTATGTACAAACTTCTCCAGCCTTCAGACTGTTCACAACCCATGTGTAGTTAACACTGTTAAATTTTAATCAGTTGGAAAATCATTTTATTCCCTTTATTGATTAATCTAGGATTACAAATGGTTAGGGTAAAAGTATCACCAAAGAAAAAAATAATAAATTTATTACAGTTCAAATATGATATGAAAAACTGAAGAAAATAACACTTGAAATTCTGGGTAATAAGTAACAAATAAGTAACAAAGGGGTAATAAGTAACAAAGTAACAAAGCAACAAAGTAACAAAGTAACAAAGCAACATATTTAGTTTACCTATTTGCTTTATATATTGCTGAGGAATAGCAGCTTTTCCTTCCCTCTATTTACCTGCAAGCTCTTTGGAACAGCTTCTTTTGCACTTATATGTTTCCTGTCACAATCAGTTTCAAATCCTGACTGTGACTTTGGCAAAATTTCAACAGCTATCTGAAGAAGTACATTGCTACTGTAAAAGCAGTAGTCTATGCTGTCATGAAAAACCCAAGAGAAGAGATGTCGTAAAGGTCCTCTGGATTCAATTTGTGTTACCATCCTAATTATTAGTGATCCCAAAAATAATAAGCATGTGAATATGTAAATTTAAAATTGATGACCCCTGGCATTATTTCACAGCTCAACATCTTTTTCACAGCAGCCAAATCACAAAACTTCAACCAAATTTGAGCTTGGTATTAACCTCAGAAATTATTGTCACTATCTCTACAATTCAAATTATAATTTTATTTCATGAAATAATGTATTTTTTTAAAATATATATCCATATCTGTATGCAACTATCTAGGACAGATTAGAACATTTTCACATCTTGGCCCTAATAACATAATTGAAAATTTTGCCATTCATTTTGCTGAATCAGCAGTTTCATTTAGCAAGTACAAATATTCAGACTTCTGCCTATATCTTCCATATATGAATTTTAATAACCTTATTCATGCGCATAATTTTTCTTTTTAGTTTTATACTTGGGAATAGTTAAGTCATGTAATGATGTAGTTGTCTGGCAGTGTTTGGTATGAATACTTGACCCAATTATGAACTATTGTTTTTTTGTTTGGTTTTGTCTGTTTTTTGGTTTTATGCTGTTTCTTTCTCTAACTTGTATTCCTGAAGATTAAATATCCAAAATAAAATATTAAAACTTCCCACCTAGGAATGAGTGTGACGATGATGAAAATTTGAGTTTATTTAAATTGAATAAGTATCTCTGATTATTCTCTGTGTTTATTTTACACTAAGAAAACAGAGGTATTAAAGAGTGTTTTTGCTTTGTACATCAATAGTGGAGCGGCAAAAATGGACTCACATGTTACCAATGGTTAATTATGTTCACAAAAGTTGGTTGCCCAAAGAAATAAATCATCATTTAAATTAGATAATTTACAAATAAGATAATTTGACTAATCTGATAAAATAGCTTTAAAACAAGACAATGAATTTATTTTTGGCATTCCCTGTAGCCTTAGAATGAAACCTTCCCTTTAAATTTTGTTAAACTATCAGTTTATCATATTCCTGATCAAATGTAGTAAAATCCAAATTGTTTAAATTCATGAACTGGAGCAAGGTTTTGTGTACCTCAGTCAGAAAGTTCTCTTCTTGCATCTATTAGGTTTGTTGGCTTATTAGGTTGTAATATTCCACAAGGTGGTAGTTTCTGTAACGAAAAGTGTCTCGTAGAGGAATTAGGATATCAGGTTACAAAAGAAGGAGGATATTACTTATAGTAAACATTAGGGACACCATGAACCGTTATTGTTTTCTTAAACTTTGTTTTTAAAATAATTTTCTTGTTTTAAAGAAAGATTTGCATCTGAGTTTGCAGTTTTTTATTCCCAATGATACTCCAATGTATCTTTTGCATTCCTTTTTCTTCTGAGACCTCCATCTAAGAACCTTCAAGCTCTTGTGCTGTAAAGGATGTTTCCAGCATTGAAGAAAATGATTAGATAGAAAGCTTGAGTTTTTAATTAAAAACAACAGAAGATAGACAAGGATAAACAGTTTTTTTCCTGGTCCTGTATTTTAATAAGGTCAGATTTGTAGATAAGGACCCAATGAAACTTCTCATGAAATTCCTGCATACTTAATTTTTTAAAAAAATTTGAAAAACAAAACCAACCAACCTAATTGGGTTTTCATTGATTTCCAGCCTCAACCTACCTTAAGAGTGGAAAATTTGCATCCTTCAAGACTGTTTATCCTAAACCTTGATAAGATACCCCACAAACGAATGTACCTCATACTTCCAATACAAGAATAATCTATGAAACACAATAAACCATTGGTTATAAGAAAGCCTCATAGAATCATAGAACAGTTTGGGTTGGAAGAGACCTTTAAGGTCACCTAGTTCCACCCCCCCTACCATGAGCAGGGACACCTTCCACTAGAACAGGTTGCTCAATGCCCCATCCAACCTGGCCTTGAAAGACAAACTATCATTATATACTTTTAAATACCTATGAAGTCTTAAATCATTGAAATGCTGTGAAAAGTTGGTAAATTACATGCCGTAATATTGCAACAACATAA
This sequence comes from Acanthiza pusilla, assembly GCA_036630365.1. Classification (NCBI taxonomy): domain Eukaryota; kingdom Metazoa; phylum Chordata; class Aves; order Passeriformes; family Acanthizidae; genus Acanthiza; species Acanthiza pusilla. The sequence continues at coordinate 30,174,286 of JAXCHO010000018.1, forward strand.
GTGATAAAACACAACTTGGCTCTTTAAACATAAAGTCAAGAGTTATAACCTTTCTATTACGTTGGTTTTACCCTCCAGTAAGGAAGACATTATGAAATACAATCTTGTCTTAGGTTGTTCGTTATTTAATGGTTTTCAAACTGTTCCTATTTCATTATATTTTACATGGTTTAAAACATTATTGAGTTATTAGCCTTTAATGGCCTGCTAGCTCTTCTCTTTACTATAATAAATAACAACAGTACCAAGTAAATAAAACTGTAGACTACAGTAGATCAAGTATAATAGTATTACTGCTTTTTTTGAAATAAAATTAGACTATTTAGTCCTATTGGACTCACATGTTATACTTACTACTGAATAATCTGAGTTCAGGGTAATTCAACAAGAATATTCCTTCCTTCTTCCTTGTTCTGGCACACTGCTGTGTATATTTTCTTATATTTTCTAGAAACTAATCAAGCACATTAGGTATTTTAATTTGTTGTAATAATCTGTGCACATATTAAATTACTTGAAAGCTGAAACGTTACATAAAGAGATGTCATCATATATGAAATTAAAATATTTTATTTTCATTAATGAACATCTGCTTATCCTATTTATGATATGGGTGAACCGAAAATAATTCTTTTTCTCTTAGTGATTTTTTAGATCAGCTGAGTGTTCTCTGACTAAAACACACAGAAGACATTTAATCAGATGGTATCTATCCTAACAAATTTATTTTCTTTATGACTCTACCTTTTATTTCTCCTTAGGGATTTAGAACTTTGAATCCCCAAGAACTGTCTTTTTTATCTTAACTGTAACATTGTCTGGTGCATGATGTAGTAGCTGGGAGTCTTCATTCAGACCACACATTTTTCTATTTCTGTGCTTCTACTTCTGGGAAAAGCATTCAGAATCACAATAAGCACAAAAATAATCTCAGTTAACACATCCTACAATGTGTCTACCAACTGATGATGAGGGCTACATGGTCTCTTTCATTCTTACCTTGTTATTTCTTGTAATCCTGAGAACCATTTCCTCAATATGTGAAAAGAAAACAAAAAATTGTTTTTCAGGGAAATGATAAATAGAAGCAGAATCCTTCAAATTAGTCAACTTCCATAAATTTATCTTCTGTCTGTTTTTAAAAATTCTAATAGCACATATATATTTATCTAAGAGACATTTTCCCCCTAGAAATCTTGAGGATATCATAATTTCCCATATTGATTTACAGATTTCATTATAGTTTCAGGGCTTTGAGGGAGCCATTAAGCTTCAATGGTTTGGGCCAGCCTTGCCTGGAAAACCCTGACAATGGACCCAGAAGCTCCATTTCAGCTTAGGCCTGGGCACACATTGCCTCTGATCAACTCTGTTCCCTGATGCTCCTGACTTGCTGGTTGACTTTAGCTGTGAATTTTCAATCTGTGATTCTCTAAGGATCTTTGGACTGTTGAGGACAGCTGTTGCTGACACCAGCCCTGCGTTGGTCACCCTATTCTCCTGCTGTGGGTCTGCAACCCCTCAGTAAGGGCAGGGGTTATCTTGGCCCCATGCTCCTTCTCCTTGGAAGCAGACCCATTCCTTCTGCTCCCTGACAGAGGTCATCAGGTCACATAGCCAGTTGGGAAAAACTAGTTTTGGAAGTGACAAAGAGAACAAAGCTATGATATCAAAGATAGGTAAAAAACACTGTCCATAGTATCTTTGGACATAATACAGAAGTCCAAACTAGTGAGAAAAGAGCAAATATATACAAGTGCATTTGCTAGCACACAAAAATAATCCTAATTGGATCCTAGAGAAATTAATAAGGAGCCGTCAACAGGAATACCATATTTTTCTTGACAAAGAACTGCAGAGGCTGAAAATGGCAATGTCGTCCCAAATGCAACTTAAATGAAGCTACCAGCCTTAAGACTCTAAGGACCCTGAGAAGAGTGAGCATAACAGCAGAAGAGGGGTATAAAAGAGGTGTGTATACAGCAGTTTAACTGTATTATTCTTATTCTTTCACAACAATTAGACACAGACTAAAATTGATTAGGCTCTTAAAATCTTATTTATATTAACAATAAATTCTTGATTGCACATATCTGAGAGGCGTGCTTCTCTTTCTTTATAAACCAGATTTTAAGTGTAACACTGGAGCTGGTCCTGTTGCTTGCATAAATGCATGTTTACCCAGCATGACCTTTGTGGGCTTCAGATGTTTTCCAAAAATTGCAGCTCTCTTATAGTTTGACCATTACAGTTGTAAAACCCTTCTGAATTGCTCTGACAGACTAAGTTGTCCCATAAAACATTAACAGTTTGCATTCAGGTAACTAAATTAAATCCCAGTTCTCCACTGACTATTGAAATGGGTCAAGAAAATACATTTTAATGGTTCAAACCCTGACCCAAATTTCAGTCAGAAAAATGCTGCTTTGCTATGTATAACTGAGTAGTATAGTAGTACAGAAAACAATTCACCTTTTTATTAATCGAATTTACTTTTACTAATACAAAACACATTTTAGCATTGTGACATTAATTTTTTAGACATTTTATAAATACATCAATAAACTTATATAAAATAATTAAGTGAATGTTTAAATGTGATTAAAACATTATGTTCTTTCCAATGTAGCACTTGAGAAAATTTAATGAAATCAAATGTTAAGCATTTATACATATATTTATATAGAGTAAATTCACTTTAATTTATTTGGAAGTATATACAAGCAGTTAGCATGAATATGTTCTATTAACAAGCTATGAAATAAGCCATATATAAAATATTCAATATTATATTTTATTTCAGCAAGCATAGCAATCTGTATCAATATTTTTTCCCACCCCCCTACAACATATGTAAATACTACTTTCTCTTTTCCCCAATTAGCATTAGTTTTTCCTTTCACAATTACTTTGTCATGCTCATATATTTTCTTCACATCATCTTGTTCCATTACTGATTGCATGTCTCATCAGTAATTTTGCAATTATCTTAAATTATGTCCCTAGTAATTTTTAAAATTATTTTGATTCACATACCTTAATTAATGTTATTCAAATGAATGTTTGAATTTGAATGTGTCTTTCATTCCTTTCTAGTCAGTATCTAGCTCAGGAATTCATTAGCAGTCCAAAATTACTAACTTGTCACAAAAATAGTGCTTCTAGAAGGAATTATGTTTAAGGCATTAAAAAAGTTATCCATCTCTGCCCTCTAGTGGTCATGTCGGTCCTCAGTCATATCTTAAGAGGGGGGAAAAACCCCGAAACACAACTGAGAAATAAAATCCTTGTTGATTTTAGCTTATTTTATCCCAGTTTACAAAAGTCAGTCAGCTTTCTGTGGAAAATGGTTTTATGCAATTCCTTTAGATTCATGCTTCCATGCTTTCAAGGTAAAACCCAAATACTTCGTAAACAATCAAATAAGCTAATTTTTCCATGTCCAGTATAGTATAAAGTAGTTTTTAAATTATGTTGCACTGGAGTTTCATTGAATCCATTTAAGAAATTTTCAGTTTTGAAGCACTGCAACAAGGGAGATCATACCCAAACTCATTCAGGGCAATTTGCTTGAAATTCAGTTTTTATTTTATTTTATTTTATTTTTTAAGACAAACTGTAAAAGATAAGAAAGAAAGAAAGAAAGGAGTTTAAAAAAAAAACAAAAAAAACCACCAGCACAAAACCAACACATTTGCTATAATAATTATTTTATTACAACAATCTAATAACTGTGTTTTATAAGGTAAACCTCTCTAATTTGTACTTTAGAAGAAACTAGTTCCAAGGTATGAGTTTAATATTAGTGAGATTCCTCCCAACCTGCGGTGTCCTTTCTGATAGACTTTTGTTTCTAGGCTTGGTGTCAAGGCAAAAAAGCCACTTCCTGGCTGGCAGCCAACTCTAAAAATCTTCTTTTGGCCCTAGGAAATTTTTCTTTTTCACACCACTGAAACCTGTCCGACAGTTTGTTAATCCTCTCAACATCTCAGCTGAGGTACAAGTGGAAGCCTCATCTGCTTCATGTCTGTTAATTCTGCTCCGCACTGTTGACTCTTCTTGAACCTTCTCTTCAAGTTTGGTTGCTCTCAATAGACAGGGACAGCCTCCTCCATTTGGAAAGTTTCTCCTGACTTTCCCTTGCACTTTGAAGGAGCATAGAATCATAATTCCCGTTCAAAGGGAGCTCTAGAGACATCAGTCCGAGATCAGTAAAAACAGGACATATTTCAAACCTGAATGTTGTTGTAGAGGGATTTGTCCTTTCCCAATTTCGAAATCTTCAGGGATGAAGACTCCACAGCCTCTCCAGGCAGTCTGTTCCAGTGTTTGATCACTCTCATTGAAAAGACTTTTTGCTTTTTTCTTCTATCACTGAGTACTCTGGAGGAGCCCTGGGACCAAAAAGACTGGCCCATGACACCAGCTCCTCAGTCAGTTGGTGGCTTGACACTGGTGGTGCTCACCAGGGCTCAGTATTGGTGCCTGTCTTATTTAACACCTTTATTGATGATTTGAATGAGGGGATTGAGTATACCCTTGATCAGTTCCCAGATGGCACCACGTTAGATGGGAGTGTTGATTTGCTTGATGGTTAGAAGGCTCTGCAGAGGGATCTTTACAGACTGGATTCATGGGCCAAGGACAACAGCATGAGGTTCAATAAGGGCAAGTGATGGGTCCTGCACATGGGTCACAACAACACCATGCAGTGCTGTGGCACTGAGGAAGAGTGGCTTGGGAGTTGCTCATCAGAAAGCGACTTGGAGATGCTGTTTGAAAGCCAGCTGAATGTGAGCCCACGTGTGCCCAGATGACAAAGGCCAATGGCATCCTGGCCTGTATCAAGGTTAGCATGGCCAGCAGGACCAGGGCAGTGATTGTCCCACTGTAGTCAGCACTGGTGAGGCAACTCATTGAGTGCTACATTCAGTTTTGTGTCACTCACTTCTAAGGTGACGTTGAGGTGCTGGACTGTGTCCAGCGAAGGGCAACAATGGTGGTGAAGAGTCAAGGAAAACATCTTATTAGGAGTGACTGAGGGAACTGGGATTGTTTAGTCTGGAGAAAAGGAGGCCCAGGGAGAACCCCATTGCTCTGTACACTTACCTGAAAGGAGGCTGTAGTGGGGTGAGGGTCAGTCTCTTCTGCCATGTCTCAAGTAAAAGGACAAGAAGAAATGGCCTCAAGTTGCATCCAGGGAGGGTCCTGGGGAGATTAGGGAAAAAATAGTTCACTGAAAGGTTTGTTAGGCATTGGAATAGTTTGCCTGGGGAGGTAGTGGAGTCGCCATCTCTGGTAATATTTAAGAAGCATCTGAAAGTGGGACATGGCTATACGGTTTAGGGCTGGTTATGGTGGTGATAGGTTGATGGTTGGACTGGATGACCTTGAAGGTCTCTTCTAACCCTGATGATTCTGTGATTCTGTGTGTTTTTGTTACTGGCAGACTTCATCTGCACCTACTTGTTTCTTTTCCATTGTTTGGCAGAAGCAAGGACATCCCCACATGAACAAGAGTGCCATTGTTCCTTACACTCAGAACCCTATGCTCATCCTTGGTAAGCTCAGCATTTACTTTTGTGGTGTCATTAATGCTCACATGGATGAGCAGCAAGAAGCACTTGTCCAAGGTCTCAATAATTTCTCCATACATCCTGCATGTAAGACCCTGAGAAACAGTAAAACCCCTCAGAGAGCTCAAATAGTGAGCAGATAGTGCCTTCGCTATCACCCCACCCTGAAGAAAGAAGTGTCTAAACAACATCACAAACTTCCCTGTCTTTATGTCTTACCATACTTTGCTTCTTGATATGCTTTTCCTTGTGGAAATCGTTCCTACTTGTTGTCGTCCTCTTCGCTGCTGTCGGCGGCGACGTCAGCCGGCAAGCTGCCCGTCGCCTTCACGCCGAGGCGAGGCAAAGAGTGGAGAGAGGGACTCGCTCGTTAGGTGTGAAGAGGCTCTTTATTGAGGACACCCAAACGGGGTGCCAGCGCACTCCATGAGGGGACGAACAGAGTCAAGGCAGAGGGGGAAGTACAGCAGCTTATGAGGAGGGTACAAGGACCAATGGGAATCGGGAAGGGGGCAGTGCCGGGATCATGAGCCAACCTGGCTCTGACAAGGGCGGGGTGACAAGGGGGGTGACCAGTCCCTTTAGGAGGAGCACGGAGGTTTCCAGAGGCCAGGCGGGGCTGGCCCCATCCACACGCCCCTGACTCTGCCCGTTGGGCGGGGGCCAGGTTATGACGCTCCGGGGTCTGCCTCCCTGAGGTGGAACCTATGTGGCCGACTCCGCCTCCTCAGTATCTATGGATACCATGCTGTTCCTGACTGCTGCGGAGGTGGGAAATCCACCCTCCGCACCTACTCATCCGTTACTAGGTCTTAATTCCTCTCCTGTAATTCCTCTTCTGTTATGTTCAAGCAGTGTCTTCAGGACTACTGCCCTCACAAGATGACTGTCAAATCCCTGTTTGTTGCCCATGGTTGCTGTCATTCCTAGCAAAAGTTAAATAAACACTCCATTGTTGTATGCTCCCCATGTAGAAATAACTTGAAGGTGTAGGTCCTTCTTAATCAGGGAGAAGCAAATAGATGCAGAAACCTATCTCTCTGAATAGTCATTGTGCAAACTGCACAGTTACTTTCTGCCAGCCCTGTTTGTCTTTCTCAGTATGAGGCAGCTGAGGAAGGTGAAAGGACAAAACCACTTTATTGTGCAAGTCACTTCAACTTCTTGCAACCTGTGGCATTTTATTTGTATGACACTATGTATATTATTGTTGCAGCGGCACAGGTCCAGGTGGACCCGGAGGGGCAACCGCAGGGAGGACAGGGCCAGGAGGGCGACGGGTGGCTATAGGTTTGAGGCATCACCCCTCCTGCTCATGGTGAGAAATCATGATTCCCTGTGGCCCCTAGCTTGTATCACTCCCAATTTCCGCTTTTCTCCTTATTTGGTTAAGTTTCCGGAAAGTTCTCCTTTACTGTAACATTTAGTAAGTCCCGAGTTTTGGTTCCTCCCTCTGTAAACCCCTATTTTTTTGTATCCCCTTTCCATCCTCATGGTACCACCCCGTCCCCTCTCCCTAATTGGTTCCTGATGCTGGCCACTCCCCATTCCCTGCTCCCTCTTAACCCCTTTCCCACCGTTGTTCTGGGCTTGGAACCTCAGTCTTCTAGCCCATCGTTGTGTCCCCGTCCCATCTGCGTTTTTCCCAATAAACCTTTCCCTCAGAAGACTACGTTTCGAAGCCCGCCTCTTCCTTCACCATTCCAGTTCCTGGCTCGTCCTACCTCCTAGAGTCTCTCTGCAGCGCTGCCCTGCGAATCCTGGGTGAAGACGCACTCAGTTTTTAATGCTGCTGAGCAACGCCTGAGCTAGCTGCCAGGCAGCGGCCAGAGACTGTGGCGTTAAACATGGAGCTAAGCCATGCAGCGTTATATTATATTATCCTAAAAAGGCAACAGACAAGAAATCTCCCAGGTGTATAGAACAACAAAGTCTACAAACATGCTGTTGAAAATGAAGATCTAAGTGTGATAAAGAAAGAATACCTAGGAACCAGAAGGGACTACGTAAAACCAAACAGAAGAAAAAGGAACTGAATTTCCAGGCTGAAATCAAGCTAGGATCAAAGGACCAGTCTTCAAGGACACAAGAGGCAAAAAATAATTTTTGCTTTGTTCTTATCTCCTCTGAGTTTGTTTTTTAAAGTAATGTGTCCTACCATATATGAAAGTACAATTTTTTTGAAAGTGCCTTTTTTTTGAAGGTGTTTACCAAAATAATGGCTAATAATTTTTGATAGATATCTTTTAAATATGTTGTCAAGTTAGCTTTTGTACCATAATTCTCCTAGCATTTTGTATTAGTTTCAATAGCAGAAGTAATAATAATTGTGTTACAAATATGCTCTTATGGAGTAAATTCTGTATTTCAGGTGTGTAGTTTAGTTCTTACTCGACCGATGTCAACAAAAAGCTACACATTGGTGAAAACAGGCTTCTCACCATTGCTGCAGTTATTTATTATACCCTAGTTAAACATTGTTTAATGAAAAGCTTAATCTGTACTTCTCAATCAGTTTCTGTCATGTCTACAGTCCAGCATTCCCTGCAATTTAGCTCTAGGAAACCATGTCCTCTTACATAACTCATTAAGGTAGAGTAGTGAAACAGTGGTGTAACCGAAGATTACTGTAGCACTTCTGGAACACTATCAGCAGTTTCTTACTATGGATTTATATATGTTATGTTTAACTATTTTTAATTCTTCACATTTGTATTACATGGTTACAGGAATGCAGTGAAGCATTGGCTTTTGTATGCACTCCAAATAACATCACTTACTCCCTTCTTCTCTATTCTTAGATGACTAAATGAACCAAGGTCCCTCTCAGGAAATTGATGCAAAAAATTATACAGGGAGAATAGGAGTGGGGTATCAATATGCTGTTTTCTTAAAAGACTTTAGTTGCTGCAAAATTTGTCTCAAACTACTTTTCATATGCATTTGGACCAGAGAGGAGTGTGGATGTTAACACATGCTTAGTCATCTTAATTATTCACTCTTGTTCTTCAGCAAGATTCAAAGATTGGAGAACTGTCCCTAAATGCTTCTTTGCATCCGGATTTGATAAGGTAAGGTACTTGATGAAATTGCGTTTTGTTATTTCTTCTAAGAGTAGTTCAAATAAAAAATAGAAAAATATTTTATATTTGAAGGTGGTGCCCTCATGTCCCTCAGTAGCTGTGAAATGAGAATTTACAAGTTACATTTGATTCTGTGATTCTGTGATTTCATAAGTTAATGTATTTTTTTTCTCTATAGGACCTCTTTTTATCTGCCAAGTATCCTAGATTGATTTTCTTCTATACGTCTAAATTGCATTTTTGAGGGGATACGCCTGAGTCACTTGGCATAGATTTTCTTTTGATCCCTCCTGGTATACCTGTAGAATTTACAAAAATGTATTAGTTCCACTTGGTTTGGGGTGGAGCAATAGTGCAAAAAGTGTAAATGGTATGAAAGCAGCATCCCTGTCCTGAAAATAAGTGTTTAAATTGTGTGAGCCTTAGGGTGTATGTTAGTGTAACACACAAGGGTAACTAGGATTATCTGAAGTGCAAGATCTTCAAAACATTGCTGGAGATCTATGTGGAATAGAGCAGTCGATTGTGATGGCTTTTCTGGATTAAGCTCTTATGAAGCCGTTCCTGAAATATTGCTTGGAGAGTACTGCTTCATTTGATCAAAGGGGAGCCCTTGAGAAATGAACATAGGTATTGTGTAGGTGTTCAGGAGCCCACAACAACCACAGAAGAACTGGGAAGTTAATCAGGTATATTGCTGCACTGATGTGGCCTTTAAGATAATCCAATACAACCCTCACATAAACATCACAAATCCTCTAGCTATGAATATGGAGAAGGGACATATAAGTGTCTTCAGTTCTAAATAGAGGATATGATGGATGCCGTTCTGTGGGAAGGTATTGGTAACTGAAAGAGACCATCTTGTCACTAGTTAAGCATAAAGTCAGCTCTGGTTTAGATAGCCTGAGAGCAGTAAATTTTAGTGTGTCTCACTTTGGTAAATATTACTTCTAAACTAGTGAATCTCACTGAATGAAATTTCCTTATTTGTTTTGCTTTTTCCTTGAAAGAGGTTGCCAAGAATAATTCTTCTCTGTTGTCAGGAGTATCAGAGAATCTCCAAATCACAGAATGGGCAAGATTGGACAGGAACACAGTGGTACATGTGGTCCAACTTCCCTTCCTAAGCAGAGTCATCCTTGACCACATTGCACACAAATGTGTCCAGACAGCTCTTGAATATCTTCAGTAAGAGAGACTTCAGAACCTCTCTGGGCAGCATAGCAAAGAATCCATACAGTAAAGAAGTTCATCCTCATATTCAGGTAGAGCTTCTTGTGTTCCAGTTTCTACCCATTGCCCCTTGTCCTATTGCTCAGCACCACTGAGAATAGTCTGACTCCATGCTCTTGACACCCTCCCTTCAGATACTCAAAGACATTGGTGAGGTCCTCTCTTAGTCATCTCTTCTTGAGTCTGAACAGGTCTGGCTCCCTCACACTTTCCTCATGCAAGAGATGCTTCAGTCCCTTAATCACCTTTGTCACCCTCTGCTGGACCTGCTCCAGGAGTTCCATATCGCTCTTGTACTGAGGAGACCAGGACGGGACAAAGCCTCCATAGGGCTAGAGTAGAGGTTTGGGATCACCTCCGCTATCCTGCTGGCAAAGCTCTTCCTAATGAATCCCAGGATACCACTGGTCTTCTTGACCAGAAGGACACAGTCATAGGCAGCTCACTGTCCATCAGGTCTTTCTCTGCAGAGCTGCTTTTGAGATCTGACCCCATCTTGTACTGGCGCAATGCATTACTCCTCCTCATGTGCAGGACCCTGTATTTGCGTTTGTTGAATTTCAGACAATTGTTCTCTGCCCATTTCTCTCTCCTTTGAAGTCTTTCTGCAGGGCAGCACAGCTCGCTGGGGTATTGGCCATTCCTTCCAGGTTTGTGCTGTCAGTGAACTTGCTGAGGAGGCCTCTATACCTTAATCCAAGTCATTAATGAATAAGTTAAACAATACTGGACCTGATTCTGAACCTTGGGGAACATCACAAAGCTTCCAATCAGACACTGTGCCGCTGATTATGATGCTCTGGGATCTGCTGTTCAGCTGCTTCTCAATCCAAATCACTGCCCACTTATCCAAACCACATTCCATGAGTTTGCCAATGGAAATATTGTGAGAGACACTGTTGAAAGTCTTGCTGAAGCTGAGGTAGAAAATACCCACTGCTCTCCTCTCATCCAGGTAGTTGTTTCATCACGTAAAACAATCAGGTTTATCAAGCACAGTTCACCTTTAGTGATCCATGATGACAACTCCTTATCTCCTTCTTGTCATCATGACAAAGATGGCCTCCATAATTAGGTACTCCACCAACTTGTAAGAGATGGGAATATTAAAGGTTAATGACTCAATCAGCCCTTTGCAAAAGCAGCCGGGTACTTTACTGAGGCCAGGTTTACAGCCCCCCAAATGAAGAAGAGGGGGAGAATTTTGGGGGTGTGGCAGTAAAACCTCTGATCTGCATAAAAACAGCCCAGGAATGAGCACTCACTTCTGTGGGATGACCATGAGAAACTGAGCTTTGTTGAGAAGCCAGCTGGGGTTTGAGCCAGGGTGAAGATCCATAAGCAGATCCTGAGATGATGCTTTTTATCATGCCAGTGTCCTCCCTTACACGACTGGCTCAGGTGTAAAATTCTTCCCCCCTTGGGGGAGGTATTGGGGCATCCACGCATAGGCCTGAGGGTGCTCATCCCTTCTGATGGGGCACAACTGGTTCATCTACACTGATGTGAGAGGCAACTGTCATGTCTTAAGGTGTCACAAGCCATCAAAGACCCCTGAACTGACCCCAGACTCATTTTTGGGGCGTTTTGCTAAAGGACTGTGCATGACAGTGTTGCAATAGACAGTGTTAAACTGCCCCCCATCAGGGGAGGTGTCTGGGTGTTCCCACCTGAACCAGAATTTATAGTAACCCATCAAACTTGCTGTTTCATCTAAAACATTCCGGTCAGGTGAGCTATCCCACCATATCTCCATAATTACAATGATATCAAAGCCCTGTGACTGCACACATATTTCTAGTTTCTCCTGTTTGTTCCCATACTGCCTGCATTCGTGTACAGTGTAAGGTATGAGCTAAGGTGCAAAGGCATAAGCTCTAAATAATTTAGTTCTAACTCCACCAGATGGCATTGTTGAGAGGCTTAATTAAATTCTGACAGCATAACATCTTGTTAAATTATGGTGACAATTAAAAAGGGAACGAGAGACAATAAGAAAACCAAGATTCATTATTATTCTTCTGAATCAGTAAACCAAATCATTAAATAACCTTAATACAATATAGAATTTAGGTTCCCAGAAGAACTTTTTTGTTTAAATGAAATCTAAATTACAGATTCTCAGTCCTTGTGTGTTAACAGAAATACTTCTTTCCAGTTTGTAATGCTCTCCTATCCCTAAATACCCATACAGGAATATTTGCACATAATTTAATTAATTTACATGTAATTCTTTAAATGGGATAATTATAAAAATATCTTTTAGCTTGCATCTTTTCTGCACTATTTTCTTTTGCTGTGATGGTTTCTTGGTTGGTTGGTTGGTTGGTGTGGGGGATTTTTTATTTTATTTTGATTGGTTGATTAGTTGGTTTGGGGTTTATTGTTTGGTCGGGGTTTTTTTTTTTTTTTTTTTTTTTTTTTTTTTTTTTTTGTTTGATGGAATAAATACACAATGACATCTCATGTAAGAACCAAGTACTTTCAGACTCAGGTAAATGAGGTTGATTATATTGGATTCCTCTTTTAGACCTCCTAAGTCTTCAATATAGTTGGTAAGACAGAACATAGTATATTTGTATGCTGTGACTTGTGAATTGCTGAATTATGGTCTTGTTTTCTCAGCATTTCCATTTAAGCAGACCAATAAAGAAGAAAGAGAGGGGAAGTAAGATCACACACTACCTTCAAACAGCAACATAAATCTAGTTTAAACTTCCTCAGCCATTTGTACCAAGAGGGAAATCTCCAATTATATTAATCAGCTCTTCAGAAACATCTCAAAAGTGTCTTGTCACCCAAAAAGTCATGAATCACACAAAATAATTTCTAGCCTGTCAAGGAGGAGAAAAATTATGTTTTCTCCTAAATAGCTTTCAGGTTCAAATCAAAGCTGAGGGATTGGAGAGGCAGAGATCAGGATGGCCTCTGTTCTTGCTTTTTTAGTAGTTTGATGATGTTTTCTTCACTATGCCTTTGTATACTTGATGGCAGTGTCTGAAAGTTTAGAGGAGTATGAGTCAATAGATGACCACAGTGATTTGTGAACAAATTGCAGTACTTGCTGATATAAAAAAACAGCATCTGCAGACGAAAGGATAGGAGTAAATTGTGGTTGCGACTGCCTGTTTCAGGTGGATTTCACATATCTGACACTCCCTTTGGAGGACTGATGCTCCTGTACTCCAATGAGTCTCTTTTTTCTACAAAGAATAGGGAAAAAAAAGTGGGTGGTAAATACTTGGACTAACTTACTCCACATCCTTAAATGCTTCTATAATGTCACTAACCATAACAATCGTGACTAAACCCAAATTTTCTAATGGAAACAGTGATAAGTTATAGCTCTACTTCCAGCACTTCAGTGACTGCGAGGCTTCAAGTGGATAGTCTGGCAATATCCTAAATCGATATCTGAGAGAAACTTAAGAGCACACCAGCTCTCTCACCTTCTTTTACAAACCATATTTTGGAAATTAGGTCAGTCAGTAGCTCCCAGTACTAAGTTTAAGTATTTGGTCTGGAAATTTGGAGGTTCGGGCCTCTAGGATATGCCGTGAAGTAACCTACACTTGGTAACTGCAACCTGAACAGGAAAAAAGAGGACTTTGAAAGTAATGCACACATTATTTTGTTGCTTGTACATGACAATTTTCGTAGACTCTCCTATCAGCTCTTTAGTTAGCACATAATTTTGCTACATGTTGACATTTCCACAGGGTTCTGTGAGTTAAGTAGCCTCTGACTAAGTGGAATGTGACCTGGCTAAAATGCTTGTATTTCCTGTATAATTTCATAGGCTTCTATTGCTTTCAAATGTTTTTTTGTAAGCAAAAATGTAAACCATTAGCGGTATCAATAATTATTTAGTGGCTATTCATTAGGTTTTTGCAATTAAAGATGTGTTTTCTGTATTGTGCTAGGAAACAATCTCAACTAAATTAGTGATGTAATTTTTTCTTCAAAGAAAAATGACAATTTTTTTGCTTGCTTTCATATTCGTCATGCTACAGAAGTCACTTATTTCAAGGGTCTTAAAAACAAAACTCTTATACATTTTTTACAGAGATTTTCAACTTTTCTCCTTTTTCTTTCTTTTTCCTTTTTCTTTCTAATTTTCTGAGGCTGGATTTCCTTTCTTCAAAAATGGTTCGATTTCAACAGGAGATAATCACGATTGGGATAATAATAGTTGGGGTAACCAGCATATCACTCCTTCTTCATCCAAATAACTTGTGTCCTGGTCAAGGATGCCCTACTAGGAAAACAGAGGGTGTGGGCTTGTAGTCTGAGCTTTAGGAAGACATGTAAGACAGGTCTGCCACTCTGTCCAAAATACTTGCAGTGGTATAGTTTCAACTTCTCCAACAATAATACTAAATCAAAGTGGTGATGAATGCTGTGTTTTATGCTGATAGTGATGCTGTTGGGCTTTACTAAGGGCGCTAGATGGAAACATGCTGACTTGATTGGACCTCTTTGGAAACAAAATCTGAATTTCAAATGACATGAGGCAAAAGATGGTTGTGAGATGCTTAGCTTTGCCTGTGTGGTGGTATCTCTCAACACAGCTGCATTATACATTACGGTTCAGACCAGAAGGGTGGGTTTTCTTTGTATTTGTCCATTTTTGAGTAAATTGCTCATTTGTACTCTCTGTGCTAAGATGGTCTCCATGTAGGGTTCTCAAAAGGAGCACAGTATACAACTGTATACTTTCCAACTACACTTTACCAGAAGAAGCTAAGTAATTTCATTTGCTGATGGGTTTTCAGTACACAGAATCAGCCTCTGACCTGGTCAAGGTAAAACACAGAAAAATACTTGCAATGTGGATGCCAGGTCCTCAGCACTATTTGTTTTGCTGTGCTCTTTATTGAATTACATTTCCTACTAATATAGATAGACCCTCACATTTACAGAAGTCTTGGAGTACAGGGAACTTCACCAATTCTGATGAAGGTATCTAGGAAATATCTATTGCCTAAGAAGTGTTGCTATGGGGTTTTGTTTGACTGTTTGTTTTGATTTTTGCTTTTTCAGCTTTTTTAAAAAAATATTACGAATTAATTTTGGTTATTATATTTTTTACAACTGTAGATATTTGTAAGAAAGGTTGTATTGAAACAGAGATGATTGAGCTAATGATATTATGCTAAAAATATTATTTTCAAGGGCGATAGCCCAAAGTTTGTTTGTTTTTTTTTCCTGAACTGGGGTTTAGCTTTCCTTGAAAATTGCAGATGCATTGAGGAAGAGTTCAGAATCTGTTAGTTGTTAAGAATTCTCCAGTAGATGGAGATAGAGAATAGGGCTTTTTTTAAGATGTATCTTTTTTTTTTTGTTTCTTAATGGTAGTGTTTATACATTTTCTGTCAATCTTCCTAGGGTGTTTATCATAACTGTTAATAAATTGCTGTCTGAGAAGGTGCCCGAGAACACAGGCAACAGCTCCCAGATAGGAATTCAAACCATCTCCTCATAAGAAAGGTGAGTTGAACAAGTTAACAAATGAACTAAGAATTAATTTCCTGCTTTCCTAGCTCTCATTTCACTAACTGCCTTAAAAAGAAACACAACTCTATTACATGTTTTGTGTTTAGACAGGTATTTTCAAATTTATAATTTCAGATTAATAGATAAATTATATAATATTTATTTAAGTTAGTTTATTTTAACATGCAAACTCTCATCTGCATTATTTGAGTCATCATCATATTAGTGTGTGGGAGCTGTTTGTTTAGATATTCTTTTAATTATATTATCACATCATAAGTACTGTCATAATTTCCTTCATTTTTCAGTTATTTTGTGAAAAAAGGTGAGTTGGTAACTTTACTGGCCAGTTATTCTTCTATGATCTCTGCAGGAGCAGGAATTAATTAAAATTAGATGAAAGACTATGGGAATATAAAGACCAAAATAAATTTTTAAAAATCCATGTAGTCATAGCAGGAATATACTAATAATGGAACAAAAAATACAATCTTTTATTCACGTATGCAACCACCCAAAAATGCCAGTGAGTGGCTTCCCAAGAAGTGACATATTTGTTCTAGTTGGAGCCCTTAAAACATGCAGCTGAAGATAGATATTTAGCCTTTCCATAAAATATTGACTGTTGTCATTCAGCAAAAATAGGTATAAACTCTTCTTTGAGAGAAGTTTGTTTCTGAAATAAGGAATCACTTACATGGTTTTTCCCCCACTCATATATTTACTATACATATTTACAAGGATTTGATCATTTTGGCACACAGACTCTTAGTTTGATTCAAAAGATAATGTCTTTCTACCAGGCAACTTGCAATAAATGTTGGTTTGTTGCTAAAAATAAATGGAAACCTTAAAAGTTTTGAAAGAGTCTTGGAAAGTGGTGAGGATGATTGGGCATTGTTTTAAAGTCAATTCATGGCCCAGAGGTCATTATCTGAGGCAATTTCTGTGTAAACCTTGTCCTTTTTTCTCATGGGTGATACTCCAGTGATTACTGGTGCTCATGGTCCCATGCAAAAAAAAAAAAATCAGCTATGCCTAAAAAAAATTTGATGCTAAAGAGAAAAAATTGAGCTATGAGAAGTTTCCTTTTTTTATTTTCCGGAGAGTCTCAAAGATATGTCATTTTATCAGTAGCTTAGAATAATGCCATGCATATTTTCCAAAATTCAGATCTATGTAGATATTTATACTTTCTCATTGAGGGCTTGATCCTATTTCTGAGGAGATGTCTGTCTGGAGAAGACATTCGTTTATCTCTCAGAGTAAGATTTTTGGTTTGTTTGTTGGTTTTTTGGGGTTTGGGTTTTTTTTTTTGGTTGGTTTCCTTTTGGGAATTTTTAAATTATGTTTTCCCATATAATAGAAAGCAATCTTTAGATTTCTGAAGATTTACAGAAAGAAGTGGTTGAACTAAAAGAACAATTAGACTCAAAGGACAGATTGCCTTGAAATCATTCTGAAGAATAGGTCAACGCCGTGGTGCTGGTCTGCAACCTCTTCATCAATAATGCAGTGATCTCAGGAGCTCTATAGTGTTTGGCAGATTAGGAAAAGATCTCTTTCATTTAGAAAGAGAAGGAAAGACTGACCTTGTTTCTCAAGAAGCAACTTCTAGAAGAAAATTTCCTTGAATGCCACAGAGGAATTCTTGTTCTTCTTTACCTCAAAAAGCAGGAGTCTCTGAGTAAGAGTGGTTGCTGAACTTTTTTCCTTCTTTGTCCAAGCACTCTCTCTCACTACCACTTCTTCAAAGAAAGTTTGCAGAGAGCTTTAGTTTTTTTATATTTTTTTTCTTTTTAATTTCCTTGTATAATGAAATAATGTTTACTGAGAGTCATAAATGAAGAGCAATCTACAGTGGCATAAGACATTATCAAATAACATTGTATATATGGACGTGTATATATATATGTATATATATGTGAAGATAAAGGAAGATGTCTTTAAAGTTACATATCGTACCCTCAACTTTTTCACTTACCATGACAGCCTGGTTTTCTGTCACTTATTGAGATATGAACTGTTTTAGCAATAGTAAGAATTGTCAGGATTTGATGCATTCTCATCTTAGCAAGAGTTCACTTAACCAGAACACTGGGGATTTGGAATATGTCAAGAACAGCAAATACAGAACATTTGTTTTTCCCTGTGTCTTGCTGCTCTTAAGGTCAATTAATCTCCTTCTATCAACCTATACTGGGATTCTGGCACTGTTGTACAAGCATAACAAGTTGTCTGAATTTTTTGTTCTTTGTGCTAGAAGCCCCTGAAGTCATCGATCAGAGAGGAACATTTGTAGCTTTGTTTACAAAGTGAGCATTCAAAATGATTTTCAATACTTTCTGGTGTTCTTTATTCCCTTTATTCTTTCAAGTGTCTCATTGTTTCATCAGCTTTCCTGAGTTAAACCAAAAGTGCAGCCCTGACAAAAGGTCTTTTTCATGACAGGAAGAGAGGCAGGAGAGATTGATCTGGACAAGAGAGGTCTTCTATGGTCAGAGTGTTTTCTGTTTTTCTTGCCTTGTCTATGGAGCTTAGATGAGTGAATGACCTCTTCTACAAATGAGGATTCCAGGTTCTATATAACGCAAAATAACTGGTGCAGAGGGGGTGAAAGTTAAAATTGATAGTATACTTTGAAATCATAGGCCTCTTGTAAGTTTTATGGCTGTAATCTAATGTTTAGGGGTTTTTTTTTCAGGGCTATATGTTTTGCTTACATTAGTATAACCACTAAATGCATTTCATAGTAATGTACTCCAGGTCTTGCCAATTATACAGTGAAAAGACTGGCATTTTACACTGACCTCAGAGTTCTCCCTTACATTGTAACTGCTGCACTGCTCTGTGCAGTGACTGCAGGTGACAGTTTCCACCTTCTACCTTTCCAGGCTGACTTCATTTTCTAGCAATTGTTAGCTCATTTGGAAGTATTTTTAGTGTCAGGAACAATGGTTTTAATGAAAGGAGTCTGTAGCTGACAAGTTATTTTAAAGGAACTACCATACTGTTTGCTTTGCGGAGCAGAGTGCTCTTTCTCCAAATTTTGCGGTGTCTCAAGAAAAAGTATAGTTCTCTTGACCACCTCATCCTAAGAAGATCTGTCATTTCTAGCTTGTTCTAAAGTATTTGATCACTTTTGCCAGTGAGTTTCTCAAATGTTCAAAAAAAATGTTACTCTTCCTTTTCTTCCTTTAAGTCTTTAAGCACTGATGCTCCAAGCATACAACTCTATGACTTTCTTCTGCAGACACTGGTTTGCACTATTTTTCTTTAAGGCAAATGGTACTAGTGAAATTTACAAATACAAATTTCCTATTCTACAATGATTCATGCAAAACTAATGAGAAAAGAACAAACCTTTACAAACTGCGGTTCATACCTGTACCATGCTAGATAAGTATCATTACTTTGTCTTGGAGTTTTTTTTCCTATATATCTTAGACTAAAACAGTTTTACATGCAATTACTATAGTTACGTTCCATTTCTTTTTTTCTTTTAAAGAGAAATAAATCAGAAGATTTTATGAAGTCTTTTGCAAGGTTTCTAGCAGAATGTCATTCTGACAGTAACGTATAAAAAAACCACCTACTTTGGAGCTTACTTTCTTTATCTGGCTCTGTATGATTTTTATTAAGCTCCACTGTACTTTTGTTTGGTTGACTATAGATGTTTCTTTCAGCATTTCTCTATGCCATAGCAATCTCATTATCTGCAAAAAAAATACACCTTGGGGATATTATGTCAATGCACTAAATAATTTAACTAATACCTTTGCCTCTATAACATCACTAACTCAGGATACAGAACATCAGAGGGAAATGTCACCTGTGTATTTCAAGCAACTCTGGCCTTTCTTCTACGCATCTTAAAATCTTTAGTGCCAATACTACTGAATTATGTGAATGAATGACGAGAACATATGCATACATTTCCAATGCAGAATTTTTTGTTTTTCCCTCCATCTTTCTCTCTTTCAGTTACCCAACTGTCTTCAGAGGAGTTACACACATGCATTAAGCAAGAAGAAAATATTTGAAATGTGGGTACTATTCTTTTGTAACACTTTTCTTAAAGCAAATACAGGAAGGCTGCTCTGTGATCTTCTTTGATTACTAAATCCCATATAAACCAGCATTTAATGATAGATTTGCATCATTGATAGATAATTTTGAAAGATTTTGACCAAATCTTTTTTAACTTGCATTTACATAAAGCTGTAGATCCCAGTCTTCCAGATACTCTTTACATTATCAAAATCAAGGAAAAAAATATACTTATTTTTACAAGAATGCAATTCTTTTACACTGTTATTGGGTAAACAATGATCTAGAAATGAAAACGGTTCTCATGCCATGCCATGGTTTTAATCTCATTGAACCAAAACAATATTTGTTTTTCATATGTTTTATCCTGCGTCAGTTACTGTCTGGGGGCAGGTTACATCCCCACAAAGGACACAGAAGGCTGTATTACAAACAGAAAAGAATGTAGTATGTTTTAGTCTCTCTTTGTACACTCTCTTGTCAATAAAGGAAAGCCAGGCACATTGGGATGTAATTTACTGAATCCAATTTAGGATTCCTCTTTCTCTCCATTGATTACAAAGAACATATAGAATGAACAGCTTGAATTCAGACTTCCTCAGAATAAAGTGACTAATATTTAAATAAAAAATTCTGCATTAAGAAACACCTCAGGTGTCTGTTGGGTAAAAGTAGGGCATAAAACCAAAGCAAGCTTAAATTCAAACCACACTGAGCGAAGAAAGAAAGGTAAAAAATGACAGCTTCTTCTCTACAGCCCCTTCTGTGTCACAACGAGGCTCAATTATGTCGCTCTACTGTTTCACATTTTTACAGAAAGGAAGTTTTCCATGAAGGCTGGGAGTTGCTGTATGCTGCATTCAGGTTTGGAATGACAGCTGGAGACTACAAATGTGGGAAATGCTACTTTGCTTCTCTGTTTATAATGCAGATGTAGTCAAATACATCTCTAGAGACACCTAATAAAATGTATTTTTCTATTTCTATCTGAAATAAAATACTTGGTTCTTTTGAAGCACATATTTTTAGAGTAAAAAAAATTGCTTTAGATTAAATTTCCAATTTTAGGTGGCTAGTTTCCTTAAATTTATGTGACTCATACAGAGAAGTTATGTAATTTCTAACTGAATCTAGTGGGTAGATATAACATCGAATTAATGCTACTATCTTGGATCAGATATAAATTCCTGACCTCACTTTTTTTTTTTCTTTTTTTTTTCTTTTTTTTTTCTTTTTCTTCACACCAGTTCCACTGTTGAAGGTCACAGTCTAATATACTTTTAAAGATTGTGTAAATTCTTGTAAGAAAGCAGTGCACTATTTACTGAACAGAATAAATCCCTGGAAACAGAAATTTCTGTCAACTGGCACCTGGTTGATTTGCTTACTTTGCAGAAGAGATGGAGAAACTTGGATGTTTATATTGATATCGTTATGTAAACTATTTACTAAAAATTTCAAAAAAGAGTGTAATTACTCTTCTAGGGCAGAAGGAAGCCACACTGGAGTTTATTCTGGGTAAACCCAGAGAGTCTTTGCTCTGCTTCATGCCAAACCAAATCTTTCTGACAGCACTAGTAAACCCTTAACCCTTGCCAAGATACCCTGCCAATGTAGTGAGGCTCAATTGCAAGGATACCCCTTAACAAAGGAAAAGGAAAAAAAAAAGAAAAAAAAAAAGGAAGAAGAAGGAAAAAGAAGGAATAAAGAAGACAGCAATGCTCCCAGCCTCAAAATATTATTCCACATTTTCAAAAACTTCATCTTTGTGAACTGAATTGTTACTTGGATATGTACGGATGCACAAAAAAACCCAATTGTTCTTTCCTCTTGTGTAAATATTATTTGTTCATGTGCAATATTTCACTGTTTTCACTGATATTTGTACAGTGTCGATTTTGTAACTGACAATTACTATAGCATTTTTTAAAATGCATAATTAACCTACTCTAACAATTTATCAAATTATTCTAAACATATTCATCACATATGCACAATTGCTGTCATTCACAATATACAAGGGGTGATTATGAAAGTCACTTTGTAAAAAAACAAATCAACATTATTTATCTTTATATTGTTTGAATGTTGGCTTATTCTTGTTGTTCCCCTGTGCTTTAAATTTTAAGGTCAGTCCAAATTATTAAAATCATTATCCTTTTCAAGTTCATAAACGTTGAACTTCCTTAACCTAATAACTAAATAAACACAAAAGTTTTAAAAAAATTTATTCAAGAAACTTCGGTAGTTTCAGCATATGACAAAAATTTCTGAGATTTATAGCTAAAATTCAATACAATTCTTCATTCATTTAAGTAATGGGATAGTTATAATAAAGAAAAAATACTAGATGGAAGGATTGTTACTGATTTATAATAATATTTTATTTTGTTTTTTGCCTCTAAAATGTGCATCAAACAGTAAAAGCAATTCAACAATATTATGGCTTGACTTTTAACAAGTTTTAGAGATCAGCAAGAAAAAAAAAGTTTGTTTTAAACACATTCATATATATATATATATATATATATGCCTTATTTATCTGCTTACTTAATGCCTTAAAATAATTGTGGAGTTCTTAGACTATCTTTAGAAAATAAAAGATACATAGTAGAGATACCTTTGTTCCCTATGCAGTATGTGGAGAGAATTAGAAATAAAAGAACAATTTAAACATGGTTACAATGTTTAGAAAAACAGTTTGCTTGAGGCAATATACCAAATACCAAAACAGCAGAATACAGTTGATAACAGGTAGTCAGTAAGAAATACTTGAAAAGTGAGTGAAAGTCAGAGGCTTCAGTTCAAAGCATCAGGGACAAAGTTCAGCTCAGGGAAAGACTCTGATATAGCTATGGATATGACTACTAAAAATATCTGAGTTTTTGTTATTCCTTTGAAACATAAGCTTGAAAGACAACATGCTCTGGAGTAGCTGCAGACCCTTTTCTTAAAACATGTATGTGGGTTCTGGTCCCAAGTCTCATGGATTTTCATGTAAATTTTATCTTGCAACCACTTCATGAGAAGTACAGAAACTGACATGGCAACAAGGCAAGAAGTTATCAAGTGTCATATAGAATCCTTTTCCTCTAGTGCAAGGAATCCCAGAGACATTCTTGCATTTAGAACAGCTTCAACAGCACATAAGGAGACAGTGACCATGGAACCATACTGGGAAGGCTTCCCAGCAGTGGCATGCAAGGTTCATGTGCACTGTGTGAGGCTTGACATGGCCACAAATTGATCTTTAAAAATCTATGTTTTTAAATGTTAGTGTGTTTTTCTGGCTGTATTGCATTTTGGAAACACATAATGGCATGTTGGGTCACGTGAACTGATAATACACTTACATAGCTATCAAGACTATCTGTGGATCACACTTACGAAAGTTATCAGAATAAAGGAAAACTAAACAGGATTTCTTTGCCCCCCTTTTTTTTCTTTTTGTAAATTCAACAGAAGGAAGGCAGATGGTTCAATTGACCTCTACATCCACTTTGTGTTTCAAAGAATATTATGAGCTTTAATGTTAGCAGGTTTTGTGAACGAACATCAACCCTTATATCTTCAGCACCCCATGTGGCACTTTGTTACATACTGCTTGTTTCAATCACATTGCAAATAATATTTTTCTTCCCCTATAGCTCATACGCAAGTGTCAATATAGCACTATATTAAAAAAACAGGTTGAAATTGCATGCAACGGTAAATCACCAGGGCAACAGGGAACTCTTCACAACTTTACAGTGTTGATTTTCCATTTCAGAAGCTCTAAAAAATATTACTTTTTCAGAAATAACCATCAAGCTGGGAGTAAAACAGAAAACAGCATTTTCAAATAGAAAATACTTCCAGTTAGAAGGTGTGAATCAAACTACTGTTAAGACATTTCAGTGTTATGTGCACATCTTTTTATATTTACACACAATTTAATGTGGGTTTTTTACAGTTAAAAGAGTGAATGTCTTCAAATAAAATTTATTAAAAGTTTTCAAAGCATAAGGACCATTATTAACATCTTGCCACATTGCTGTTTGGCCAGTACTGGAAGATTGTTTTCATTGAAACGTTCTTTGCTAAATCTCAAAATGTAAAACTTTAAACCTTCATATTTTCTAAATGTTTTGTCTCAGATACTTTGAATGCTCTGATCTAACTAATGTTACTTTTGTTGCATATGATTTTTAAACTAGATAATTTATTTGTGGATCTGGAATAAATTTTCCATGTGATTGTATTTCCATTAGAGCCTGTGAAAATGTTAGATAATTTCTACCATGTCATAAATCTTCACTAATCTGACAAGTCTTTAGATTTACCCAGTATACACATGAATACACTAACCAGAAGAGCAATGGGTAGGATGGCTGTAGTATAGGCTAGAACACATATGCCCTGGACTGCTGTGGGATCACAACTCTGTATCATTTCTTTTGCATTAGACAGTCTACTTACCATTATCTTCAATGAAAATCCAGTAGGCAGATAAGAAGAACAGAAGTCCTTATAGACTGATTTTAATCAAGCTGCATTCCATGGGCTGTAACAGAGAAATGGTATGGAAAGTTATGTCAGACAGTGATAGGAATTTTCTGAATGCAGTAGTGATCCTTGTGGCTTTAACAGAGAGGTTGAGATTCTACTTTCTTTAAGGAGAATTAGAAAGTCATTAAAAAAAAAAAGTATGTACATCTGCGTGCAATATATACAAGAATATACTTTAGTAAGATTGCAAGAAGTAGAAGGACCGATAGTAATTCAGGCAAAGAATTCATGATTGTAATTGTTTTGTCCTAGAAGGCTCATTGTCTATTTTTTTCCTCCAGCTCTTTGACAGAGTAGCTGCAGAATTTCTTCTGAGTGTTACCCTAGGAAGTAAAAGAAAAATGGGGACACAATTTCTAATCACCTTAAATCCTCACCATTTTTTTTTTAATTTTTTTATTCTGAATTGTGTGGAAAGAATAGCACGTTCTTCTCCCTTCTTTCAGTATGGTTCTGCATCCAACTATAAAGTGGTGAGCTTCTTTGGCCCAGCCACACATCTTCCCCGATTTCATTTCATTCTGTCTTGTAAGTTGTTCTCAGTGACTACCATCACACCAGCATTGATGTATTTCTACAGTTACGAATTGTCAGACATATTTGCAATATCATTGCTTTGTTGCCTG
Source organism: Acanthiza pusilla (assembly GCA_036630365.1). Taxonomy (NCBI): domain Eukaryota; kingdom Metazoa; phylum Chordata; class Aves; order Passeriformes; family Acanthizidae; genus Acanthiza; species Acanthiza pusilla. The sequence goes on from JAXCHO010000018.1 coordinate 30,198,901, forward strand.
TACTCAACTAATAAAAAGTCTTGGAAAAGATTGTGACATCAAATGTGGAATACACTAGAGCTTTTCTAAATGAGAATAACAGATAGTGAAAATGCTGCAGAATGACAAGGGGAAAACCTTTATTAATACAACTAATAGAAGTGACAAAACAACAACATGGAATATTCTCAGAGGCTTTGTCATTTTAAAATCCCAAGCACATGTACACTGCAGGAGTCATCACCCTCTTAAAAACCTCCAACATTAATAAACTCGCTTTTCTGAAAGATTTGGGACAAACTATGCTTGTCTAACACAAGGCCTTCAGGGAATCCCTTTGGCAGGGGTTCAAGGGCATCACTTCTGAAGAGCTCTACAGACATTAAAATAAAAAATTATCCACATATGCCATGCTAAAAAAAGACCTGTAGGACATCAGTCTAGTTAAAGTCCAAGGACGTGTTCCTGTAGAATTCCCCAGGGTGTCAGAGGAAAGAGTATCTCTGCACATCATTGCAGATTCTTCATAATTACTGCAGGCATATTACCAGGAGAACTGCTGCAGGGAACAAAAAGCCTTTGGGTCACATATATTATTCCCCTGATTATTTCAATGTGACACACTGTTGTACAGACCATTGTGCTGTAGGTTGTCTGTAGAAAAAATGAAGTACTATGAAAATGAACATTTGGGTATGTGGAATGATTTTCAAATGTACTATAATACAGATCTGAGGGAGCAGTTTGCATAATGAGTCTCGAAGTATTGAATCACATTGTTCTTTATCCACAGGATCTGTAGAGCAAAGACTAGGCTATCTTGTAGCCAAAAAATATGTATTAAAATACAACATAAAGAATACATTATATTAAACAAATGATAGATTGTGATGGATCACACTGGAAGTTTGGATGTTCTGGTCATCCAGAGGGAAAACCTTGTCCTTCATCCTTTGGCTTCTCAGGTGTGAAAAGTAACATTCATTGTCAGCTTTCAGATTGAAAAATGATTTCCAGCAGCTTCATGTAGCACTGTATATGTGCTTTTTCTTTAGTTAAAATCACAAAGAAGCAAGGACAACAGATCTGCATCAGGATGAGTTCGTTCTGTCTTGTAAGTCCTTCTTTCTGTATCTCCGTCTGTAACTATTGGCTCAAAGACAGTGGCTGGAGATGAGAAATTTGCATGTCAGTGAGTATAAATTCACACACAGACTCCCAGGCCCTGGCCCAGATGTGAAACCGATCAGGAATGGTCAGGGAGCAGCTCTTCAGAGCACCTTTGGGACTGAGGATGGGTCACACTTAGATGTATAGGACACATTATGGGATAATGGGGAAGAGCATTTTGGGATAGCACAAGATTTACTCTGGGATGCTCAGAGAAAGAAGTGAAGGTTGGCAAAGGGAGGGAAGTAATTGCTTTACATAAGACCAAAAAAAGGAATGTGGAGCAATAAGTTGATAAAAGAGTTGATTCCATATAAACCCATGGCTGTTTGTGGGGCAATGCTCTTCATCTCATCAGTGCAGTCTGCCCTGCCTTATAAAATGCTATTTCTAATGCCTTTTGTAGTGAATGGACTCTTGCTCAGTGTTCAGGGGAAAAGGAGGGACAGAGTCTGAGTGTCAGCCCCTATAGTCAGCCCACAGGTCAGCAGGCCATGGACTTCCAGTGCCAGAAACTGGAGACAGCAGAGAGGACTAATGTGCCAACATCTGGAGTGGAACCTTAGTGTGGGATCCATGTACCCATGCTGCCAGAAATTGGAGCAAGTGCAGCTGCGTAGGTGAGTGTGTGATCACTAGCAAACATCAAGCCAGAACAGTCAGAGAAGATGAAGTGACCTGGGAGTCCACGTTATGTCTCTTTTGGAAGAGACTTTTAGCCTCTCTGTGTTTGAGGATGCTGTAACACATTCCACTTTTTTCAGAAGGCAGGGTGAAGTTTGGTTAATACTTTATCTAGGTAACATCATTCCATATCAGGGTTTTTTCCCCCTTGAAAGTGTGTTTCTTAGAGACATTCAGAATGACTTTAATATCAGTATACATAAACAAAGGATAAAATTATTTGTCTAAGTGACAGTACATCCAAGGCTCAAGATTTTGGACAAATCCTGAATAAGGAGCACTGTGTGATTGACACACATTGGAGACCTACACACTCATTGAGAGCACTGAGGGCTAATTGAGAGCAGAGTGACAAGCATGAAATCCAGGGAGTGTGCTGGAATTCATTGCTTTCTTGAAGTCAAGTGTTAATAAAAGTTAAATTATCCGTAGTAAATTATGCTTTGTTCTTTCTTTGTGCTTGTTCAGAATGTGTTCATTCAGAATGCATTATGTTCAACTATTAGATTTATTTGTGAGTCAGAGAATTCCTTGCAACCTAGCATGCATTTCCTAAAAAAAATTCCTAAGAAATTAAAACATGGAAATAATTAAAACATTTTTAAAAATATTTAATATTTAAAATAACTTCTGTATGACATATGTTGAAAAAAGCTGAGCACATAATAGAAACCTTCATACAACATAGCATTTTTCTTCCTGGTTGCATCAACTGAGACTTATCTATGGTTTACATACAGACATTTTATTCCAATTTTCCATAGAGAAATAAAGACCAAACAACTAGACAGATTTTAAGCATTGCTCAAAATAACCTTGTTTATCTTAATTTCTTAAAATACAGACCTTTTTTGTTGTTGTTTGTTTGTTTGTTTGTTTGGTAAACCACTGAAATCCTGTTGTTTTTTGGGGGCTTTCCCCTGAAATAAGATTGTTTAAACTGTTATTAATATTTTTATTTGTAAACTCTTCATGTTGATATAGGGAACAGAATATGCACACTGTGTATTACATACTGGATGATTCAAATCTATCTATATGAACTTTAATCAAGTCAAATTTCTCTGCAGACCCATGAATCTCTGTGATATTATATATTTCTTTACATTAGCTTTGTTTCCTTTCCAACATGATACTACCAAGGGAAAACATTTGTACCTATAACATCCAAAATTTCTCCTTAAAAGGCAAATTATAATTCTTTAGAAAGCTATCTTTTTCTTGTTTCCAATATTGCTGATGCCTAAATAATGACTTCTTTTAAGTTGAGATCCTGTGAAGCCGCAGAAAGAGCAAGGGAGTACTTGTATGGGTTTAAGTCATGAATATTTCAGTATAAAGAAACTTTCTTAGCAAATTTCAACCATAAATAAAACTACTATTTAAAAGAAATAAAGCATAATTTTCCAGTGAAATATTCAGTACAATATGGTTGATGGTTGTCATTGGGTCCTATCTGAATGAAATCTTTCTTAAAAACATTACTGTATCAGCATGAAGTTAAATGAGAAAAGTTAAAAGTAATTATTTATAACAATATGCCTTGTCATTAAAACTTTTTGACTAGAACAGTAATATTATATATGTATGTGTGTGTATGTAACAGGACATATTGGCCGTATTTAACATAAGAACCGTCAATGGAGATAATGTAGAATAGTCATCTGAATATCCAATGTGGAATACTGTTTTGAGATTAAAAAAGCACAAAGTTCTTCTAGCCAGATCATCTTAGAGGAGAATTCAGTGGACAATGAAAATAAAGAGGTTCAGGCCTGTTCCCACACTCTGTTGATTATTGTATATCTGACAGCTGATCAATACCCAAATAACTCCCCTCAGATGAATGGCAAAGGGTATTTTTGATTTCTTATTCCCTTTCCTTGCTATGAAGCCGAAGTGTCAAGTATTAGAAAATGTCTTCATTCAGAGCTGGATGTGGTCAAGAGACTCCAGTTAAGTTGTTGGAGGTCCCAGAATGGGAATTTTCTATGGTGGTAGAAATTGTAATATGAAAGTCAGAGATAAGACTATGGCGTGAATGCTGTTTTGCAGCTATCAGATCTGCAAGACATTTAAACTGCAAAGCGAGAGAAAATGAAAGTTGTTTAGGAGCCAACAGGAAGCAACAGATGCATTTATGCTTCTGAAAAGTTCACTGTAAACACTTTCACTGTTCATTTTGTCATTTTTCTCTTTTGTCCTGCACAGTATTAAGCTCACAGGGAAGATTTTTTAAAGATTGTAGAATACAGGGCCTTTTTGAATTAGAAGTAGACGACAACTACTCTGAATCTCAAAGTGTCAATAGCAAGAAAAAGTGAAGGGGCATCTTTCAAAGATAATAGTAATTTAGATGAAACTATCAAAACCATGGAGCTGTGAAATATAGTGAGAGCTACTGGTTCTAGGCCATCCATTCTTCAAAGTGATAAGACTTACCTCTGAAAAATGTCATTTAAGTCCCAGGTGATGTCAAAGAGCAGATACATTTAGCTCCTCTAGGGAAGTGGTTCCCCATCTTTTCCGTGTTGGACCTTTATCATAGTTTTATTTATTTACTTATTTATTTCTCTAGAAAATAGTTATTGCCTTCAAGTATTATTTCAGCAGTTCTAACCTCTTCAGAAGAATTTACATTCACAGTCTATTCACGTGTTTGTTTCTCAGGTTATCTATGCTCAGCCACAATATTTATAAGATTATATAATTTGCGTGAATTGACATCATCACATCAGTCAAAACTTAAACTTGTTTTTCTCCTTTATCTCTTGCAGTTAATGCTCTGTGTAGTTGTGCCAATATGAAAGGCTACGATAAGTTTCTTCTCCTGTAGTGATGACCTAGTTCCCTTGGTTGACATGACATAGGAGGAAAAATATAGTTCCATTATTTTGCTGATTGCTTGCTTCACAGTTACAGTAGGACCAAGTATGAAATTATCTCTTCTATAAGAAGATGAGTATTAATTCTCTAGTTACATAAGACTAAGGCTATGTCCTTACTCTGTCTACACAGAGGAGGCAAGAATTTAGTTTTCAAAAGGCCAAATAACTTATGATCCTAGTATTCATTATTGTCCCCCGAGATTCAGGCTCCTAAGAACATAAATCACTTTTAAAATGTTATGCTAAGTTATACTCTGGGCCTCTGAGATAAGAAAGGTAAGATGCATGGAAAAAAGTATTTGGAAAATGCAGTTTCAACCACCTAAAGGAACCAAAAGAAAACAGTAGGATGTTTTTCTGTGACTCAGATGCATTAAATACTAGTCCTTCTAGCATTTGGATAATATTTCTGCAACAAAACAGTGGTGGATTGCTTAGTAGTATCTCAAATTTGATGACTAGTAGGAGCTTACTAGTCACGCTTTGCATCATTATCATATATATTACATTTTGTAATGACACGCTGACATAAAAATATATGGATTGGAGGCTTTAGCAGTGCAATTATTACCAGCTATTGACAAAAACAAACCAACCAAATAAAATCCACACCTGGAATAAGGTGCATATGAGAAGATACTGTAACTAATGAAGGATAAATTGTTAAGAATATCTGTTTCATGAGATTTGTTTTGCTTTTATAAGGTAAGCTGGTCCAGGGAGAATGTGTGCCCTCTGAAGAAAAATGGAAGTGCAATACTTGAATAACAAATGTCGGTTTACTTAAGGACCTAGAGTGGCAAAAAAGGTAAAGATACTTAATTCACTGCAGTGATCCATCCTCAAACTAGGTTATGCTGAAGTTTTATATCAACCTTTGACTGTAACTTTTGAAAAATAGTAGGCATAGGACTGAGAATCATGCAGTTGAAATTCTTTCCTGAGGCTGCTCTTATAAAGGAGGTCTTACCAAGCTTAGTATTATCCCTGCATTTTGCCTACAAGCACAGCCTCAGTGCTGTCTGGAATTTGATATGGATAATGATAGGTCAAGTTTAAGCTACATTGTTTCTTATATTATTCTTTAATATTGAACAGTTATTTTGCATAAACTCGGATCCTGGAATATGGAAAAAGTATCCCATAAAACACAAATTCCATCTAGTCATCAGGAACATGTTGTAAGTTTTTTTTTTTAGGGGGGTTTAAATATTGAACAACTTAAAAACACACCTTAAATATCTTAATTTATATAGTCTCAATTAAAAATATTTTCCAGAATTAGTAGCCTTCTTTATCTTTAGGAACTATTTGCATTTTTCCATTTTTAATACTTTTTACATAGATACAACTTGTCCAAGGGGAAAGAAAACAACCAGAAGTCAGAATATATAGCTCTGTTATGATTCACTATAGTTGTCTTCAGTTTTATTTTAGGTTATGTGTCTTCATAAATTCAAAGAGTTAGCCTCTGAGCTCATCTTTCATTTCCCTGGAAACCAGAGCATTGTGGATGGGTACTTGGCTCTGACCCAGAGCTGAGTCATAAGCAGTTTCGGCATCCGCGAGTGAGTCCAAGATCTCTCCTGAAGTTAGCAGCACAAGCTTAATTCTGTGTATATCCTTCACAAGTCACTTCTGACAAGATTGTTCTCATGCAGCCCAGTGATCTAAGTGATACGGCTAAATTAGAGCCGACTTTTGCTCCTCTGTCTCTTGAAGTGAATGCAAAGAGAAAGAAAAGCTGGAAGAGGAGTGATAGTTTCAGATGGCAAATCAAGCCTATGTCTGTGTTTAAAACAGTGGGCTCTTGATTTCACCTGCCTTCATGTGGAGAGGAGATGTAGATTTGTACTTCCCTTTCTGATGGCAGGGCACTAAGGGATTAGGAAGAGCAACTGAGACACCAAATTTCTGCAAATACTGTGGCCCTGCATCTGCTGTTTCTAGATGCAATGCACTGTACGCCCTCAGTGAAACAGAGAAGCCTCTCTCCTAACACAGGCATTTTAATAGGGCTCAAACAGCTGCATGTGTGACATAAATTCGTCTGCATTTTACTGTCCTCACCTGCAAAGTGAAACTACTGTATTTATTCATAATATATTTATGAAGCAAATTAAAGTTTTCATTTTAAAAAATCCCACTGCCGTTGATTCACGTATTAACTGGAGCTCAGTATAGCTACCAAACATATAAGTAATGCTCTGAATTTATGATCTTGTCAGTGATGATCCAATAAAATGGCTGCTTACCTGCAAAAACAGGATGAAAGTTAAGAGATAGTTAGCATTAATCATGAACATTGTTGGGTTACCAGGTAGCAGAATGCTATAAATACCTGAAGTTTTCTTCATTTATCCTCAGCACTCAAAGTAACAATAACCTTTCTTTTCTCTTTACATTAAGGTATTTTACATATGAATCGATTTTTGAATATATTTATGTACAAAATTATTTCCATATTACCAGAAGTGTATTGTGGTCATCATACTTATTGTGAATAAGCAGCTCACTTTTCATTACTCGTATGAGGCTTTTTTAAATTGTATGCTCAATTTCAGCAGTATTTGAAAAAGAAAATGTCCTTGTGAATTAAGTTTATATTCAGTGTTACATCTAGCTGTTCTTTTATTCAGAAGAGCAGAGCAGTCCTTTTTGTTTGTTTGTTTATTATCTACATAGTTTTGGAGCAAATTTATTATGGGATGTCTGAAGTTCCTTAGTGAATCTCAAGGTAATCTCATCTCTAATGCTTTTATATAGTAGCTATTTAATCTTCTTTATGGAGAGGACAGAATGACCTTATTCTTTACTTTTTCTAATAAAACTTCTTACGGCTGAGAATTTCAATGAGGTTAAAAATGAATGTTGTGTTACCGAAAAACAAAAATATGGAAGTGTCTCTGAAGTAGGAAGAACCTTTTCTTCCTAAGTTTTAATTGAAAAACAGAAAAAAAAAAAATACTGATTAATCCTTTGCCATTCTATGGTTATTTTCCGGCAATGATTGGTCTATAACGAAGGAAAATACAATTACTGATTGCAGTTAATTCAGGGGTATTAAAAAGAAAAGTATGTATAGTAAAGGCTACAATGTAGAAATATGTCCTAAAATCTATTTTCAGCAAATAAATTATTTTATTCACTGAGTTTAGCAGTTTAGTATTTTGTCGAGTTTTTCTTTTGAAATGACAGATGCTGTCAACATTCATATTAAATTTCTTTCTGCGTACAGATAAAAAAATCTGTCTTTTGTCAGGGTTTCAAAAATAAAGAATTATTTCAAGAAAAGTCCTTACAAACAGAAAAATATATTTAAGATGATTCACCACTGTCTTTTTAACAGAAAAAATAACACCTTTGGTTACTGCTTCAACTTCAGCAAAATTAGCACGAATGGGTAGATTAATCTGTACAGTGGTCCAGAACATGCCAGAATTTTAAACATCATGTTATTTATCTTAAATTACAGCATATTTAGATTAGAAGTACTTGAGCAACTTTATGTACAGTTGTCACTATCCAAAAACATTTGTTTGATCAGCACTAGTCCTGTTCGCTTCTTTGGAACTATGATAATTGAGTTACCATGAGTGTGCCTCCCCATATTTTTTTATCTGTGTGTGAATATGTGTTTACACATGTACCTGTTTTTGTGGGTGGAGGATGCACACAGAAAGAGTGGATAGAAATAACAATAATAAAAATAATTGTCATCTTCAGCAAAAGGCAGTTCTACCTGAAAATCCTGAATTTTGGAACAGTGCATGAGGAAGAATCAAATACCCTTCACTCCTCCTGTTCATTCTTTAATTTCAGGAAGATTTTATTTTTCCCTGCTGTGGTATACAAAACTGGAAGGAAAATGTCACTCATTGGTAAACAATGTTACACAAATAAATTATAAACTTACCCTACAATATTTCAAAGACCACTACAACCATGCTTATTCTTTTAAATATCACTTTACTTGATTTTACCACCTGCTTTAGAAAATAGATACAAGATGAGTTTTAGATGTTTTATGAAATAAAACTTTTTTAAACTTCTTTTAACTACTTGATGGCACCTTTCTGTTTCATGTACTCTTCACTGTACTGGCAAAAGGAACAGTTGGCAGATCTGCTTAGATCTATCAAAATCATAGATCTCTTTAGTCTGTGATGGAAAAATATACACAGATATTCTGAGATCACTCATATTTTCAAATCCTGAATTAAAGATGGCAATGTTAAAACTAAAACAAAAATATATAGAAAAATTCCAGGTAGTGACATTCACCATTCTTTCAAAAGTACATCAGACTTCAGCTTAGAGAGGAGTAAATTCAGGAATCCTCTTAATCTCAAAGCTCCTCAGAAATACTAAATACAATGTTATTTTAATCAGTATTAAGAGGTCATTATGGTAGCGTGGACAAAATTAACCAGAATACTATTAATTCAATAATTAAACATAGTTTATACAACTATCCTCTTCATCTCATCAGTCCATATTTTTTCATAGATTTTGTAGAATTTCACCATTCTTTTAGAGGATTTTGCCACTCAGACAAAAAATTAAAGTTCATTTGTACAGTGAGTAAAAACACAAACCATGAAGAAAACATATGAATTATGGAAGTTCCCAGTTTGAAACTCATGCTTCATCATCACATAAATCTTATTTATGCTACAGTGAATTAACTATCTTCAGATAATAATCAGAAAGCTGTTTGTAATAATAAATATGGATAAAAGACCTTTTGCAGTATTTTTTATCTGCATATATTTGGTTTCTTAAAAATTTCTTTGACATTTGAGATTTTTCAGAATCGATTAAGCATATTAAACCACTGATAATGAGTCTTCACAAAAATATTGTATTGAGTTTGGATAAAAGGAATTTATCTCTTGACATGAATTAACATAACTAAAATGTGTAAATGAGGATCAAGTGGAAAGTCTTATCTCTATAGTTGTTCTAATTAGGCAGTAACATTTAACATCACAAGAATTTGAGATAGTGGAAAAGGAAAATAATTGAACTTGTTATTGTCTTGTTAAACATGAATATTAACATGTTTGTTGACATATTTTAGAGTGATTCTAAGCAAAGTTTTCTGTAGTCATTTGGAATATATTAACAATATTGCAGCTTGACTAGTCTAAGTATTTGTTGTGTCATTATAACTAGCCAACAATAAATCCTTGGATCTTCAGTTTCATAAGGTCAGTTCCCCTCTGGCCGTGAGGTTCTGGGTCAACACTTAGAAACACCTAACAACAAGGTCAGCAGCAGTTTGTACATTCTCATGTTGAATTACATTCATAGAATACGAAGCCAAATAAACACAGTCATTATTTGGTGGGGGAAGTGTTGGAAAATGAACGGAGGTTTTCTTGACTCCTTGACATTAATTAGGGTCACTTCAGTCACTTCTATGACCTGAAAATTAACCAGTGATTTAGTACTGTGTCTGACATTTGCAGTCTTGACCAAGTGATTTTGGCAAGGCTTTAGTAGATTTTAACATCTGCAGAAAGTTTTTGTCTTTTTTTTGCAAGGGTATAGGAGAGGTGTTTTATTGCCTTTTTTTCTCCTCACACAGATGACCCATGAGCCCACAAATGATATCAAAAGAGATGTAAGGAAGATGAAATATAACACAGGTGTTAAAGAAGAATGCAATGTTAAGATAGATGTTGACAGCATCTTAGCCTTCTATTGATCAGGGTGGAAGTGCTAAATATCAAACACAAGTGTATGAAGAGAAGAGAGGGAAAGATTGACCATATAGTTAGATCTTATTTTCTTCATAAATCAGTAGATTCCAATATTTGTTAAAAAATAAGTGTCTAAATATTATGATCTTCTTGCATTTGCATTACTATGTCTATAAAAATTAAATAAACCAGTTTATCACAGAAGTTTGTCACAAGTATGAAGCAAGGAAGCATGGTTGTGTTGTTCTTCAAGTACTTATGTGAAATTAATCATTATATTTAATTATATGTGTGGCTCACTATGAGGTTACCAGGACCAAAAAAGAGAGATATACATAAAAATTGTATCTGTGTCATCTCAGCTAAATAGCAATCTTTCAAGAGGTCTCTTTAATTTCATGGTATTTTTTTTCAAAACTGTGCTGATCATTACAAGGTGGATCAGTGGTATTTAAGTCTTTAATGTTCTACCTCCTGGAGCAGAAACTGCATTTTCGGTTCTTAAACCAGTAATAATTATTAATGTAACAAGATACTCTATTTGCAGAGGATTTTTTAAATTATTTTTCTTCCATTTTTTATATTTTGTCTTAAACCATCACTGCCGCCTCTGATACTTAATCCTCGTATTTCATCTTTCATTTTACAGTCTTGGATATAGAAAAGGTTTCTCAGATAAAATTTAGAGACTGAAGTCAAGAACTGTCTAGACTTTCATGATTTCTTTATCTGTTGCCTAAGGACAAATGTATTGTGCAGCATGCAGCCTGCTGAGAAACTTAGTTAATGTTTAATTGAAAAAATGCCACTGGATATTGAAATAATCCTTATTAATCGATGTCTATGGAGTTACGGGGGAAAAAAATAGAAAAAGCCCTGCCTATTGGTCTTCTAAACTGAGTTTGCTAAATTCATGAATGGCAAGAAACAGGAATTAGTGTTTCAAAATATTTATGTAATCTTGTGTTCCTATGTCTACAATATAAACAAAGGAGGATGCTCTCTATCCCACTGTCTGTGTCATTAATGAGGATATTAAACAGCATTGGTCCCAATATGAAGCCCTGAGGGACATCACTAGTCACCAATCTCCATCTGGACATTGAGTCATTGACCACTACCCTCTGGATGCAACCACCCATTCAATTCCTTATCCATTAAAGTGTTCATCCATCAAATCCATCTTTCTCCAGTCTAGAGAGAAGGATGTTTTTGAGGGCTGTCTCAAAGGCACTACAGAAGTCCAGCTAGCTCACATCTGTAGCTCTTAGCTTGTTCACTGATGTAGACACTCCATCACAAGCCAGTAGGTTAATCAGGTAGAACTTGCCCCTTTTGAAGACTAAGCACCTCCCTATCCTCCATGTGTCTTAGCAGAGCTTCTAGAAGGATCTGTTCCGTGATCTCAGGCACAGAGGTGAGGTTGAAGGGTCAGTGGTTCCCAGGGTCCTCCTTCACATCCTTCTTAAAGATGGGTAAAATACCTTCCTTTTTCCAGTTACCAGCGACTTTATCTGATGTGACTTTTCAAATACGATGGAGAATGACATGGCAACTGCATCAATCAGTTGTACCAGAGACTCTGGGATGCATCTCATCAGGTTCCACAGTATGTTTGGGTTCCTTAGGTGGTCATGAACCTGATCTTCCCTATTCTCTGAATGCCTATATATTTTCTTTTTTTTATTTTTTATTTTTAACTGAATATCTAGTTCTTTTTAAGGCAATACCATCTCTTGATGGATCAGTATTTGTGGCGACAGGAACTGGAGCATGTGTAGGTATTTGAATGCACGTGTGAACACTAGTGGAGATCAATCTGGTCTTGCCACCAAGCACATCATGAATCTGATCTCTTACAGTGGGAGGGACTTTTGCTCCTCCAGTCCCTGTCTTGTGATCCATCCACTCAAGGGATGTGGAAAAAGAAGTTGTCAGTGAAACTGAGGCAAAAGGTCGATCTCATCCATCTCCTTATCAGCTGTTATGTTTGCCAGTCATGTTCATCAGGGACATGCACTTTCTTTTGGCTTCCTTTTCTGGCTGACATACCTGTAGAAACCCTTCTTGATACTCTTTGCATCACTTGTCAAGTTCTGTTCCAGCCATGCCTTGCCCTTCCTGACCCCATCCCTACACAACTGAGCTGTGTCCTCATGGTCTTTCCAGGATACCTGTGTCTGCTTCCACTGCCTGTGCTATCCCTCTTGCCCTTTAGTTTGCTCAGCAGATCTCAACTCAGTCATGGCAGTCCTTGCCTTCCTTTCTTGATTTATGACATCTGGGCATAAAGAACTCTTGAACTCAATGGAAAGCATCCCTAAAGATCTGGCAGCTTTGTCCTCTTTCCTTGTTCCTGAAGGCAGTTTCCCGGGGTGTCCTGTTGACTAACTGCTGAACAGGTGGAATTCTGCTTCTCTGAAGTTCTTTACTCTGAAGATTTACACCTTCACCTGACCCATATCCCTCAGGACTGTGAACTCCTCTAGTGCATGATCACTGCATCCCAGGCTGCCTCCAGTCTTCATGTCCCTGATTAGCTCACTCATGTGGGTGGCCAGCTGGCCTATAATGCATTCCACTGGTGAGTGCATCTAAGAGTCTCCTGGCTTGCCTAAAGCTCTCCGTACTTCTTTTCCAGCAGACATTGGTGTGGTTGAAGTCCTCCAGCAGGACAAGAGTGTGCAAGCACAATGCCTCTGGTGACTGGAGCAAGGAAGTGGCCTGTAGTACTGTCATGGTTTGACCCTGGCTAAATGCCAGGCACCTACAACATTTGTTTTCTATGTTCTCTCCTGCTGCAGCTATGCAGAGGAGAGGGAAAACTAACACAAAACACTGGGCTTATGAGTTGAGATAAGATCACTGATAAGGAGGATGCACAAATTGGGCAGAGCAGACACGAAAACTTAAAGTTGAAAAGTGATTTATTGACCTAACAGAATCAGAGGATAAATCAGAGGCAAAAATAAGCTCTTAAGACACCGTTTCTTCACTCACCCCCCTTCCCTCTTAAGGCACCACTTCCCAGCTCACCCCCTCCCTCCTTTCTAACTAACCAACAACTCTGGGGCAGGGGTAGGGTGTGGGATTTTTTTCTGTTAGCCAGTCCATCACAATTCTTCTACTACAGTCACTGTTTCTCTACTCATCCCCCTCCCTCCATGGAACCAACAGATCTGGGCTGGGGCAAGGTTTGTGATTTCTCTTAGTCCATCACCACAATCCTTCTGCTACAAACGCTGTTTCTCTAACTTAACCCCCTCCCTATTAAGACCATTACTCAGCTCACTCCCTCCCTCCTTCCTTCCAACCAACAGCTCTGGGGTGGGGGGCAGGGTATGAGGGTTTTTCTTTGGTCAGGGTCAGTCCACCAGGGAGAAGAGTCCTCTACTTAGCCATGGGGGTCCCTCCCACGAGAAACAGTCCTCTGCGAACTTCTTTGGCGTGGGTCCAATCTCACGAACAGCAGCCGCCCGATTGCTGCAGTACAAGATTTTGCCCAAAGTTGCAGACTTCAAAGCTGAGGCCAGGCTGTTTCCATCCCGGCAGCAAGGCCTTTCCTTCTCCTGCATGGCCTTTGCAACTCTCAGTCTGTACCGGGACTCCTACTGGATCACAGCTTCCTGCAGGCGTCCACCTCCTCCTCTGACATGGGCACCTCCCCACAGGCTGTGAGTAGTTCTCTGCACCCCCCTGGACTCCATGGGCTGCAGGGGGACCACCTGCTCCCCCATGGTCTTCTCCACGGCCGGCAGAGGGTTTTCAGCTCCGGCGCCTGGAGCACCTCCTCCCCCAACTTCTCTACTGACCTTGGTGCCTCCATGTTGTTTTCCCCCACATATTTTTACCTCCTCCTCCTCCTCCAGCTAAAAAGAAGTGCGTGTTCATATTATTTTGATTTCTTCTTAAATATGTTTTCACAGAGGTGTAACTAACATCTCTAATTGGCCCAGGTTTGGCCAGCAGCATGTCCATCATTTTCAGAGCCATCAGAGATTGGCTCTGCTGGCCATGGTGGAAAAATTCCAGAATCTTCACACAGGACATGCAGGAGTCATCTTTGTACCCCACCCGACTCACTATCAAAAACTGGGCCAAGCCAAAACCACTGCAAGTACACACCAAACACCATTTTGACTTTGATTCCAAATCTCTAATTTTTATTTTCAACCTGGTCATGGCAATTTTTCAGGGACATCTCTGCATTCTATCCATTTCTTGATGTAGAGGGCAACCCCTCTACCTCTTCTTCCTCTCCTGCCCCTTCTGAAGAGCTTGTAGCCATCAATAGTCAAACTCCAGTCATGTAATTCACCCCACTAAGTTTCAGTAATGGCAACTAAGTTGTAGATTTTCAGCAGCATTTTCTAGCAGCATTCTGGCTTCCATCTCCTGTTTGTTGTCCATGCTGTGATGCAGATGATTATAGATATGAGCTATCTCAGAGACAAATAATCAAGAAAAAAACCAACTATATAAAAACATATTTTAAAATGAGAAAAAACATTAATTATGTGGAAGGCATGACACAAGTTTTGCTAGTCAGAATTTTGTACAATCAAGATTATAAATAGAAACATCATTCTGCATGCTGGAGTAGAGTACTCCATTCTCAACATTTCCACTGTAATAACGTCTTGAACTGACCCAGGGATTTTTCCCAGAATGCTCTAGATATATACATCATCTTTCTGGCAAGATAAATTTTCTTCTACTTGGCTATGTTGTCTGTTTGTTCTCAGTAAACTAATAGAAAAACAAAACAAAACAAAAAAGTTTACTACTCTCAGTAAAAGAATTGAAAAAAAAAGTTCCACTAGCATGACATATAAAGGAAGGACTTAGAAGTTTTGCAGGAAATAATCTATTTTGTGCAAGACCAAAAGGAATCATATTTCAATGGCAGTGGTAGCAGGCAGCTCAGGAGATGTAAATAAATGGATATTTTCCTGTTGCACTTTACAGTGCTTTTAAAGCTCAGGCTGGAAACCCCTAGCTCACAAATTTGGTATTCATCTTGCATAAGCAAGTATTCAGATTTGACATGTGCATTTACATTTACATTTTTCTTCTTTGTATAAAAGAACAACAAAATTCAGATAGAATAAGCAACAACAAAGCAGACTGTGAATAACACAGGTTCTTACACTCCATATAGCATTTCTGGCTCATTTGAATTCTATGCAGCTTCATTTATATATAGGAAATGCAGATCTATCCATCCATCCAAATTCCCTCTTTCCACATCAGTGCTGGGAAAAATAAAGTCTGGAGCCTGTAAATCTGGAATTTTTAAACTCTCTTTCCTCTTAGTTTCCTCTCTTTTTTTTTTTTTTCCCCTGTAGAGAAGTATTAGATGTTAGTGCACTTGAAATCCTGAAGAGAGTGGCTCTAAGAGGAGTAAAAGGATGATTTTTTTTCTGTACATGGGCATTAACAAAAGCCAAGGCAAAACAATTGAAACTCAATCCCAAGCATGAAATGCAGCTTCCTTGTGGAGATGAGGGTAGAACAGCTATGTTATTCTCTCAAACATTGGTTCGTCTGAGTCTTACTTGATTACCTCCTGTGTTTTCCTGGGCTGTTATCAGTCCATGTACAGACCTATGCACTACTGAGATAAAAGTCTTCTTCTTTCACTCTGTAGTCCATGTCTTTAAGTGCCTCTTTGTATGAAATTATAATTTTCAATTTCAGGAAGGTGTTAGGATGATATTTAGTTACTTGATATGAAATTTTCTCTGGATTGCATAAACCTCAATATTTTTTTTCTTCCCAAACTATGATAGTATGAATTTAAAGTGACTCTCAAATTATTACGGCAATACAGTATTTTCATGTACATAACTTAAAGATGAGTAAATGTCAAGCTTTATCTTATATCAAAATAGACAAGAATGTCAGGACACTGATATTTTTTTCTTTTCCTTTTAGCATCCATGTTGCTACAATACTCCAGAGTTATGATTCTATTTTAACATGAGTTTATTTCTAGCCCATAGTCACTGTTATTGGCTGGATTTCCAAAATTCTTACTACTAATTCAAACATTTTAGAACACATAGAATTTATTTTTATGTAATCTATAGGCCTAGAAGTTAGAATGAGTTTTCTACTTATCTTCATCTGTGACCTGAAATTGCATTTTGTATTTTAAAATACCTAGTGTCTGAATCTTTAACAGTATTTAATTTATTCAGATATTGTAATGTCTTCCTTTACGGATCATCTTTCCTTCAATATCTTGCAAGTTGTGGATCAACTGGACTATTTCAGTCTTTCAGATCAATGTCTTGTTAATTGCATTGATTTCACATGGGGAAATCTGTTATTCAGAACTTTCATGGGACCCATGGTGTTCTTTGGCCCAGAATTCTTCTCACATGGCCAAATTAATGACAGCACATAAATTGCCCTTTTTTCACTCTTTATTTTGTTTATTGTGAGCTGTTTTCACCACTGAAATACACAATGTACTAAGAGAGACTCCTGTGTCAAATATGTTACATTAAAAGCCATAATTAAATAACATATAGAGTTACATTTCATATTTTATTATGCCTATATAGGTAAATACTGCCTTTAAAAAAAAAAAAAACAAACAAACCCCATTGATTCTATACATACTTTAGAGACCTTCTATGTAGCCATGTCTATCAGTTCTTTCTACAAACTCAACAGTATCAACACAGTTCAGAACCTTCCCTGATATTAGAGGGATGTGAAAGTTCTCTGTGAGCTTTTCCTTCTGCCTTTATAAAGCTCTCGCAGCCTTGGACTGTGGCTGACCTTGTAGTGGTATCTTTCCATGGTCTTTTGCATTGCTTAAGATATAAACCATCCTTACTACTGTTAAGAACAAGGCATCATCTATTATCTCTCACAGGGGTGGTATCCATTTATCTCATTGTTAGATGTTACATATCATACTATGTTTTCCGTTCTTCCCATAATTTCTCCATAACTCTCCATGCAGCACAATCTCCTGGCTGCCCTCAAAGACAGAATGCAGAGCACTACCTGCGTCTGCCAAACAGCAGACATTTAATTACTACAGGGCTAATCATACCTACTTTGGCTTCAAGGATATGAGATGTTTTTCAGCTAAGTTTCATGTCCTGCGGTAGCTAAATTTACTCTAATGGCTTTCCTTAATTGGTTTGGTAGCACATCAGCAGCTGGCATGTAATGATACAAACCAAAGAGCCTGCTAGCATATATTATTGCATGCAAATTCAGATGTCTTCTATTCATTTATAAACTTTACAGTTTAATTGTAGTCACAGTCCCATATCCAACAAAGAAATCCATGGACTGTTTTTTCTGCATGCTGCCAGAAGGAAATTGTGATGCCCTGTGTAGTAAAGGAGCATTAGGTATTTTCTAATTAAAATAATTATTAAAATATCTGAAATAAATATTAGAAATAATAATTAGAAAATTTTCTCTGCACACAAAGGAAACCCCCCCTCCAAAAAAAAAAAAAAAGAGTGTTATTTGAATGTTAATATGAGTAATATTATTATGGCTTTGCCACTATGGGAATGAGTACAAAAAATCAGCAAAATAACAGGAACCTTATTTATGAGCATGACTGACTCAGCAATGATTCTAAGATGAAGACAGATCTTGAAATAAAAGGATGTTCAAACAAATACAAGCACAACAATGAACACAAAACCAGAAAGTTAAGAGGCATGCTAGAGACATGGAAAATTAGCCCTTTGTATATTTGTAACTCATAAATCAACAGCACTTTGAAGTAATGCAAAACAGTTTAATGGAAATGAGAAATGTGTCAGAGATATAAAAAAAAAGTTCCATTAAATTAATATTAACCTGAAGTGTTCTGTTATTAAAAGAGAAAAAAAGAACAACATGGTAATGCAACACTACATTAAATACTTGGAATCACAAAACTCAAAATATTACTTTACCTCTTCATTTAAAACACAGGGAGACAGATTTTATAACATCAAACATAACTATAGTGGAGTGATGACAACCACAATTTTTGTACCTTTACTTGTCATATTGGCAAAAGGAATCCAAATTAATTTATTACTAACCAGTATTTTTAATATTTTCTTTAAGTTGAAGCAAGTTCTAGATTAAAGTTCTCATCAGACAGATGAGAGCTTAACTAAAGTGAAGACCTTAAATATATAGTAGTGTGGGATTTTTGTCTCAAATATTATGAAATAAATAATTGAGTAAATTATTTCTTCCCAAACTCTAGAGTTATATGAGATTATAGGGTTTCTTCACTAACATACTGCTCAAATACTGCTGACATACTGCTCAAATGTTTAAAACTCTGATTTATCCATCTAGCCAAATGCATAAGGTCAGTACAATTGCTGTTTTTCGAAAACAGAAATGAGAGTTGCTAAATTTTGGTAACATTGATCTAATATGTTTCCAACTATGTTGAACTATCTTTATTTCTAGTGTATGGAATACAAAAGAATATTGTATTCTTTTTGTATTGTATTCTACCACCTAATGTATGGTAGGTAGCCTAGTACTGATGTACTGTTGAGTTGACAGTTCACTGAAAGGCACTTTTTAAAAATTTCACCAATTCCCTTGTGTTCATTACAGTATTTTCCTTGAAATTCATTTGACTAATTCATTTCACCAAATCAGGAGAAAACAAATCTAGGGGAAAAAAAAAGGAAAATGGTATGCAAATACTTTTCCACTCATCATTGACAAACTGGATCAGTCTTATGCCTGATAACACAAGCAAAGGCTACATATTACTGCTAGCCAGGGTTTAAAATTCTTTTTCAAGTATTTCTTGCTAACAAAGTCTGAATTTATGTCAGGATCTATATATGAATGTTACATAACCAATTTTTACAAATATATTTTTTCTTTTAGTGATTACAAGAATAGAGCTTCATGGAATTATACAGGAAATTGCAGTTTGAACTCATCTAAGTATGTTGACATTACAGAGCATGGAAATAAGCCAGGGGAAAAGAAAAAAAGAAACCATGAGAACAGGAACAGACTGGTTTTAATAAATTTGCAGTGAAATAAGAAGGATGAAAATAAAAAGGAACAGCATTTCTATTTATTCATTCTGAATATTATCTGTGCCAAGGAGTGGGGTAATACAGAGGAGGTATCTGATAAAAATTAAGGTATCTCTAGAAATGGAAGAAAACAGGAAGACTGAAAATGAGAAATTAATGTGAAAAACTAATAGTACTACAATATTGAATGAAAAATTTGGATGAAAATGAAGGATGAGAAGCGTTTGAACTAAACAGGAACCAACAAAGGACATTTACACTGAGCTTAATTATATTTATGGCATTACCCATGACAGGTATTACATTTTGAAAAATGAAACTAGATAGCCATTTTCCTTTGAAACGTATTGTGACTTTTTTCACCCTCAAAAAAAGCATTAGGAAACAAATAAATTTATTCTTACAATAAAATATACCCTAACTTTGTTAATTCTGTGTAATTTAAATAGTGACCTTTTCACCAAGAGAAATTTAATGGATGCAGATACTTGAGCAGTTCTACAATTTCTCTTATGTCTGTACTCCACCATTTGTATTTATTTTTCTTCCATGGGAATGAAAATTATTATCTATTCTGAGCTGTACCTTCCCTAAGATTCCACATCTAGACTGGGTGTTTTTCCCCCTTTAAAAATTGCAAGTTCTTTCAGAGGACTTGGAAAGAAGCTGGCAGAAAATGGGACAAAATACCCCTTTATTAGCTAGCAAGATTATAAGAATGTTTCTTCTTGTCTCTACTCTGAAATATTATCAGCAGTAAATAATTAAGAAATTCTGAATACACATACTGAAATCACAATCTCTCTTACAAACAAGTAATATTTTATATCCTTACTAGCAGAATTCCTTTTTTAGGGAACAGAAATGCCAGAGGGAAGTTCAAGGCTGTATAAGTCAGTATCAGTACAAGGATCACTAGAATATTACATCAGCAAGAACGTTTGTTTTCTTCATAGTGTTACCTTCCCTGCTTTCACAAAGTCAAAAATTAAAATCTCTGTGGGCAGCTCTCCTTGAACAATTACAGTCTTAGGAAAGGTCAGTGATTTCTACCCCAAAGCCAAGGTAGATAGATAAAACCCAGGTAAAAAATAAAGTGTAACGAAGAAGACTCACAAACTGTAGGTAACTAACAACAGGATTCCATTGGTTGTGTATTTAGAATTTTTGAATAATTCCTTTAGAACTCTGCAACTTGATGCTTCTCAAGTAAAAGAAATAAACCCAGAAGCTTCTTAAGAAATTATTGAAAAATGAAGTGGTCTGAGTTTTAACAGGCAAGTTTAAGAGATTACCATGAATAAAATAGTCTGTAGATGAAAGTGAATGAAAAACGTAAAGGTTGAAATTGCTTATGCAATAACCAATAGAGAGAAAGATAGAAATAACTAAAGACTGTGAAGTTAAGAGAACTGATAAAATATTCAATTAAAAAAAGAAAACAAACAATAAAACCAAAACCAAACAAACCAAGCACCAAAAAACAAAACAAACAAACAAAAAAACCCCAAAAAACCAAAACAACAACAAAAAAACCCCAACCAAACAAAAAAACCAAGCAGTCTTCTAAGCTGTATTACAAAAAGGGTAGGAACGAGAGATGTATTTTGTAAACAAAACATGAAGCCATGAGCTGGTTGGAAATAAAGACTATTTTTCATGTTCTCTCTCACTGAAAGAAAAACATTCACAAATCAAATGCATCACCTTGCTGTGCTAGCAGTCTGTGAGAGCACATCAGATAGACTGGCGAGTTCACTTTGAAGGCAGGCTTTCCAAGGTTCATCCATCTCTAAGATTAATGAAGCCCTCTGTGACAGCCTTTACAATGTAGTAAGGCTGTATTTGCAGTCAGGTATTGCCTCCTAAGTTTTATATTCAAATGTTAAACTGATTAGTCGCATTAGGCTTTAAGTCCCAGCTCAGATATATATTTATGGATTACTGATCTGTAGAAAGTTTTCTACAGCAAAAACAGCAATGCAGTTTTCAGTTGAAATCTGATTCTGCACTAAATGAAAAAATGTTTCTGCACAGCTACTATCCTGACCACATTTCAAAAGTGAATGAGATTTACTTTATGCTTTATGGCTTATTTCCTTTTTCTATGGAATTTATACTCTATATGAAAAATATCTTGATTACAATTGATGCTATCAGCATATTATTTGTGGATGTTGTCAGCTGTTTAGTTTTTTCCTTCCTTTCTAGGATCCACTTTTGGATTTATGATAGAAAAATGGCTATGAAAAATGTCTGAATGGCTTAGCCCAGAAGGTCTGTCTGAGGCATGATTTTTTGCTTTGTCTTGTTTTCTATACAATAAATGGGGAGAAGGGAAGAAAAAAGATCTGGACAGAACATAGACGCCTGCAGTTATAGACATGTAGATGTCTGGATAGAACAAAACACCTGCTGTTTTGCCAGCAGGTGTGTGGGTGGAGGATACAGGGATGGCTTCTGGGAGAAGACTCCAGAATCCAGTTCCTTTTGGACCCAAGATGAACCTGCCACTGGCCAAAGCGAAGTCGGCTGGCAAAAGTGGTAGAACTGGTACAAAGCAGAGAACAGGCACAAATCACACAGTTTCTAAAGGAAATTTTAAACTAGAGTGAATGGGCATTTTTAGTAGTGTTTGATATCAGAGTTACAAAATATTAGCTTAATTAATAACAGTCTACGTATCTATTATGTGATTAAGGGAGGTAAGTTACAGCTTTCTTAACTGGGAAGCTATGAATGAACCTTGTGTAATTTTTCCCCAAGTGTTCATTTCACTTTGTCTCAAAATGAAAAGTGTGACACTGAAATGAACACAAGATGCGCCCTTTCACCAATTATGATTAATGTTTATAGTAGTTTACTACTATTGTAGTTTACTTAATTCCATAATTTTATAGTTTTGGGTTTTTTTCCTATCTTATGAACTTAGCTTTGCTGGGCAAAGAAACAGCCAGAAGATCCCCTTGTCATTGTTTTTTACTTGACAGTGTCAAGGCTATGTGGCTGTATAAAAATTATAATAAAGGTTCAGTGACAAAATAAAGATTCACAGAATTGTTATGGTTGGAAAGGACTTCCGGATACCATCTTGTCAAACCCCTCTACCAAGGCAGGATCACCTAGAAGAGGTTACATATGAATATTTCCAGACTGGTTTTGAAATCTCCAGAGAAGGAAATTCCATGACCTCCATGGGCAGCCTGTTGCAGTACTCTGCCACACTCAGTATAAAGATATTCTTCTTTGTGTTAAGGAGAAACTTCTTGGCTTTTATTTGATGGCCATTGATCCTCATCATGTCTCTGGACACAACTGAAATGAGTCTGGCACCATCCTCTCGGCCCACACCTTTGGGATATTTATATGCATTGATGAGATCTCCTCTCAGCTCTTTCAGTGCAGCCTCATAAAAGAGTTGCTGTGGATCCCTCATCACCCTTGTGGTCTCCACTGTACCCTCTCCAGTCGATCCTTGTCTCTGTTGTATGGAGGAGCCCAAAACTGGACACAGCACGCCAGATGTGGCCTCACTAAAGCGGAGTAGAGGGGCAGGATCATCTCCCTTGACTTGCTGGCCACACCTTTCTGATCACCCCAAGGTACTATTGGCCTCAAGGGCACACTGCAGGCTCATATTCAACTTGTCAGCTTGTTATTCAGTGACATATTTTCCAAGGGTCCTATTAAAACAGGGCTGTTTAATTGTGTAAGGTCAGGAGGTAATTTAAAGAAACAGTGTCTTCAACTCAGTTGCTTGAGTGTAGGAACTGAAAGTCATTTGAGAAGCTTTGGTTAAAATGGCTGGCCTAACTCGGCAAATTCAGGAAGATACAGACCTCATGAAGATCTTATGTCATATCTGCCAGCCCCAAAGGAAGGTACTAGATAAAGTAGCCTGTCTTAAATATCACCAGAAACAACTTAAACATAACTAAAAAGGTTCAATTAATAGAATCTTTTTTTCTATCACCAGGAAAACAATACCTGAAGAGTGAAATGGGAGTCTATTCTGAAAGGCAGCTTTTATGAAGACTATTCTTATAACTAAGCATACTTATTATATAGATAAGACTTCTGGGGGGGGGTTTAAACAAAACTTAAACAATTGAAGTCTTTGTAGTGATTAAATTGCAGTTAACTCCAGTTAAATGTTACCAGAAAAGATAATTCAGACTAATAGCACAGAATGCAACTCTCTTAGACTCAAAGTATAGAGAGATATTACAAACCACCATGGCTTAACAATTTAGCTCAGTTTCAGTAATTATCTGTTCTTAGCCATTTCTGCGCTTAAAACAAAGTGTTATTCTAACTTTTTTTAAAGCTTGTTTTTCTATCTTATGTTGTTACAGTTTTAGTATGTTACATTTCATGCTGCAGTTCATTTAACTGACTGTAACTTTATATGTGGTGCCAGGGTGGGGAGGGAGGTTTTGGAGTGGAAGTGCCACTTGCTTTTGTACTGTTTGCAACAGCAGCAACTTTGATTAGAGAATGCTAGTACGATGAAGTTGGATTTTTTTTTAAATCACACTTCAGTCTTTTTTTCAGTAACTGCTTACATTTTCAAAATATCAGGAGGTTGTGAAGAATGAACCAACAAATGTGACCATGAGTAAATTAAAAATGCACTGGAAAAGACAAGATTTGACAGCATTTTTGTTAGCACCAGTTAGAAAAGCATCAACAGAGGCTATACAGCCACTTTCTGTACCAGGAATAAAGTGAAGGGAATAGGAAAATTTGCAGTGATGTGCTTCCTCAGAACAGCTGTTTCTGGAATGGTGTTTTAATAGTAGAGGTGTATATGGTTGAAGTTTTGCTAAAGGAGATTTTCAACGAAGTGTGGGAGGCTTCATTGTTGTTTTGGTCTCTGTTTTTGTTTCTTTTTCTGTATCTATCTAGACAAAGTAATACATAAATAAATAAATAAATAAATACCACTACAACATTAATCATCTTTTTCAAAAGAATAAACATGCATCGTAGTGCCCTTCAAGAGATTTTTGAAAACCAGCACCTTAAGCATTCTGTTAAAGAGAGTACACCCAAAGAAGAAAGTTATCCACTGAGGATTCATAAAGTATATGACTAAAGTAAATGTTGTATTTTCAGAAAATAACCTAACTGTGGGTGGAAGTGGGATGAGTTAAGTACAAACTCCCTAACTTCTTTTTTAAATTGATATCTATCCTTCCTTTTTGTTTGTCTGATAAATATATACTTCAAAAATATGCATATATTAGTGAAGTACTTGGCACAATAATGGAGAAAACTTTTTCCTAGATCATAATTTTTTTAAATTTTCCATCTGCCACATATTTCTAAAAAAGTAAATACCAAGGTGTTTTATTCTTGGTTTATATACTGACATGGAAAAAAATACAATTTTAGATTAGAAAGGCCACAGGTTATCCACTATATAACAAAATGATACATATAACCAGGCAAAAATACCAACTGAGGGTATATCTAAGTATTTCACTTTTCTGAAGTAAAATAATAACTATTGTAATGTAAATTTGTAGACAGAATCACAGAATCAATTCTTTTGGAAAAGACCTCTGACATCATGAAGTTTAACCTTTGACTTAATACCACCTTGTAAACCAGACCATGGCACTAAGTGCCTCACCCAGTCTGTGTGTTTAGGCACAATAGCACTGACAGAATGGTGTAAACCATACATGAAATACAGCAAAAGCAGTCTGTGTGTGGAGGATAACATTTCAAAGAGGTTGCCAGTCAAGGTAACAGGAATTCATGTAAGGAAAACAGCTGGGCTGAATTTCCGTTAGTATTTAGCTAAAAATTGGTTACACTTTCACCAACTAAAACAGTGTATTATTGCCCTCTGAGAAAATTTAAAATGCTTGATTTGTGTCCAAATTGAGATATAATGTATCATCATTAATAATTGTCATTCGGGTTGTAAATGTTGGTACAATCAGAACCATTAGCATAATTAGCCTTAATCAAAGATTTTCTCATAGGATTTCTATTCATGCCTATGAGATATGACCGTGAAGTGTAAAAGACTGAACTGGGCAATGTTGAAAGTTATTTACTGAACTCCATCTACTCTGGGGTGGTTTACTATTGTTCACAACCGAACATCTATATCTTAGTAGTTACACTTGTAACCATTTACTTCAGGTGGAAACAGGTGATGTTTACATACTTTATCTAAATTTTTAAACATTTCTTTATTTCTGGGATTAGTTATCTGATGAACTTTACAAGTAGGATCCTTTTATATAGTTTAAGTCATCTATAATTTAGTCATCTATATCTGTCTCTAAAGTATGGAAAGTCTCTTCCGCTTGTCTTAGGTCATTATTTTACAACTGAAAGAACAGTCACTCTGTCGGTCTAGCAGCCATTCACACTGTCTCCTTCCATTAACTATGTTGAGTACCAAGAGGAGCTGCTTGGTTCACATACTTTTTAGATGGCTAAAATTAGATTAGATGAGTCAGTCTACAGAATAATTTACATTTCTTTCACATCTGAAGTATCTTGAACCATGTCACACCGGCACGGTATTTATATTTGCAATAATCTAAAATCTGCATGTGGACAGACAAGTTGAAAGAAAGGAACACATTTCAAAAGTTGCAGTTATCTATCGTATTATGGAAGGAAATTAGTAAAAACATGAAACATTGGGAATCATCTCATTCAAGTAGTTGGGTAGTTAAGAATCCTATCGAGATGAAGAAGCATTTTGTCCCAGAGTGTCTACTTTCCTCTGAAAGCAAAGGTCCTCTACTTGCAGGAGAGCTGTCTATGGTTTAAGGAAAAACATAACATAGAGAGTAAATATTTTCAAATTATGACACATAAGTCAGTGTATCATAATTCAGCACAAAGCTGAGGTATCTTTATCCCTCAGACAGGTAATCCAAAATTATTGAGGTCTTGTTTTCTTGGGTTTGACTTTCCCCCATATGTTAATTGCTCAAAAATTATTATATTGATTTTCAAAAAGTGTTCTGATGTGATCTTGATTTGACCAGAAAGTAATTTCCAGAATGTACGATCTCTTCTTTTAAAAAATGTCTGCTAAACTTTGCAGTGCTGGGGTAATACTTGGAGCTTTTGTATACTGCTTGAGTGCTGTACTGAATTCAACACAGAAGCAGTACATAGTCACTAGAGTAAACCAGTAAATATTTATATCAGGTGGCTTTAGTATGCAATCGTGGGTAAATCACCTTCCATTCTCTTTTTTTTTTTTTTTTTTTTTTTTTTTTTTTTTTTTTTTTTTTTTTTTTTAATGATATAGAAACCTGCAGCCATAAATCATGGTTAGGTCACTTTCAAGTTGACAAGTTGGGTTAGAGGATGTAAATCATGTATTTTCAGCAAATAACAACTACTCTAGATCCTGGTGCTATGTAGTGACAAACAACATTGTTGGCTGCAGCACTGCTGCCAATATACAAAACCGTACTCTTTTGTCACGTAAAAATTGGACTCTGAAAAATAGTCCTTCAAACTTGTTCTGGTTATTTATTTTCTTCATAGAAGTCCATACAAGGTTGTGTTTAGGGTTAGAAAACTCTCTGCTGTTCTGAATATTATTGAGCAGTGTTTGCACAGTGTCAAGACTTTTTCTTTTTCCCCTATTATCCCCCCACAGTGATTAAGCTGAGTTGAGTTTTGTTTTGCTGCCTGTGATGTTCTCCTCTGATTAAGATATCTTTATTTCAACCCGTCAGTTTGCTTGTTTTTTCTCTTCCTTTTCCTACCCCTGTCCCTCTTGGGATGGTGAGGGGAGTAAGTGAGCAGGTAAGTGGTGCTTTGTTTTCAGCATAGGTTAATTCACCAAAGAACTGAATCCCCAAAGAAAGACGACAAGGGAGCAAAATGATATAAAACTGATTATGTGATTAAATTCCCTGATTCAGTTACTTCCTGTGCAACTTTTTACCAGTGATTCTAATTTTAGTAGTATTTCATTTTTCCTTAGTTATATTTTGTTCTTCTATTGCTTATTTAAATAAGAATATGCTAAACCATCTGACATTTCTAATAATTTGAGTTGCTGAATTGTCAGCTTATAATAAGAATGATGAAACTATTTTTGCAACTTCTGTATTTATTACTAGTAACTCAGTTCATTGCTGATCTTGTTTAACATGATTCTTTATCACAGCTCTCAGAGTAAGAAATCCATTAATATTATTGTTAATAAGAATGTTTCATTATGTACTTTAGAAATTTATTATTCAGCTCATTTGTGGAGTTTTTTTCAAAAAACAGAATGTAAAGAAAAGGAGTCTTAGAATTCTCAGGCTTTCTTTATTCACAAAAGAAATAAAATTGTGGCACTGGATTAACAATATTTTTATGCAATCAAATCCGTCACATTGGTATACACTATTTTGGGTAGTTACTGGATGATTCTGAAGTGTGGAGCAGCAATGATTGTATGTGGTTTCAGATTTCGGGTGCATTTATCCGGGCAGAAATCAAGACTTTGGAATGGTCATCTAATGACATTTTAGATACCCTACAGGATAAGAAGCACTTACAGTATAAATAAGGCAGGGACTACAGGACAGGGGTGCCCTTTAGGACAGTGGGATACCATAGGCCATGTAGGATACAGCAGGAAAAATCAAATGGTGCTTAACACCTGAGTACTCCTAAGTACTGCAGTAGTGAGGGTGACACTCATTGCTGACAGCTGTCTGTGTGTGTTCAAGCTGCTCTCATTGGAGACAGCAGATATCTCAGTACTATACAATTTTTTTTGAACAGAGTTTGAGATTGAATTAATAAGTAACTCTATAGATGATGAGGCTGTAGTACTAGAGCTCACTTTCTGGTCTCTCTTGTTTAACATTGCAGATGGACCCCCCCAAAATTCACCAGTGTTTTGTTGAAAAAAAACCAAATATTCAGCACAGAGATATAATTGATCTAATGCGGTACTTGAAATCTAAGTTTTTTACATTAATTTCATCCAGTTAGAATACAGAACCTAAATTCTTCTCCAGGGTAAGGCAGCTGGCAAATGTGTTTTTAAAGAACAAAGTAAGAATCACGCATTTACTGGTTAGCAGCATGTACCTGAACTACTGGCTTTCCCTGAGGAAATGAAAGGATGGATTACTGTTGTCAGATATATGTAGCCATTTACTGCCTCATTTATCACAGGCTTTTGCTTCCCTTGGAGTCACTGAAAAAGGTTTTCTTTATTTAAGATGAAAATACTGATCCCAGACTAATGAAAAATGTTATGTTGTCACTGACCAAATTGCTGCATCTAGAACATATGCATTTAGCTAATCAGTATGTGCTCTCACCAGTCTCTTTCCTCTTTTTCTCAATGAAGTTTATGAACAGTTATATGCTTTATCTAAGGCCTACACACCAAAAGAGTTTTTTTTTTTCTCAAAAATCTTATTATATAATGTTGACATAAAATGGTTCTACGATGAAAGTGACTATTTTGAGTCTCATATCTGGGCACAGATTATGATTGATACCTTCCATGAAGAATAATCCTAATCAAAACAGAGAAAATCAATGAATTCCATAATTATTATGATATTTTATAAAAAGAAATATAACTAAATCCAGTATGTCCCTTTATGAAATACTGCCAAACTCTATTAAGGGAAATAATGATGGGGGATTCCCACCTATAAACCTGCAGATCAGAAAACACAACATTGATGACTAAAGTAGAAAGCGTTATTATTTCATGCATCCAGATTTACCTCTTCAGCTGATGAGGTTATTTAAAATTTACAAGACAATTTAATTTTAATGAATTTTCAATAGAAAATAAACCAGAAATATTTTCAAAATGCATCATAAAAATTTTAAAATATAATTAATCCATTTATGTAGCAACAGATTTTTCCAGCTGTTGCTAAAACAAAGCTTTTTTATACCCTTGAAACTGATTTTTAATATTATTTTGCTTTCAATTCATCAAAACCAATACCATATTAAATTGTATTTTCCTTCTTTTCTTCTATATGATTTTTCCCTGATTGTTCCATTTTTCTACATGAATTGTATTTTCTACGCAAGCATTACTTGTACTTCCAAATTTACTACATTCTTTAGGTAAAAGCTCTATACTCCTTCAAGTGTCTTCTAAAACATCTTTCAGGATAGAATATGTTTACCCTTGATCAGATTAATCACTTTTTTTTTTTTTTAATTTCTCTACACAGAATGCCAAAAGAGTTTATGATATCAGACTAAGCTCCAGAGATTCAAATTTCAGTCAGTATGTATTTTCTTTTTCCACCAAAACATCTGAAGTTTTAATAACTCCTTATGGAAGCAGTAATCATAAAGAAAACAGGAAACAGTTAAGAAAAAGGGTCTAAACATTTCCACAGGTCAGTAGTTCACTATTTTAATGGGACAGTGAAAAAGAATGTACTTGAGGTCAGAACAGCAAAAAAAATTCTCACCTGAGTGAAACAAATATAAATACTGTCCTAGGTTACACGGAAGGTGTAACCAAAAGCATGTATTCTATTACCATCTCCATGAGCTGTTAAAACAGGTGGGGAAGTGTTCTTTGTGTTCAACATGACTCAGCCCTGATAACACCATGGAGGGGCTATCTCTGTTATTGGCCGTCAAGGTCTCTGGGAGTGACTCATAGGATTACATCAGCCTATTGTGAGATGCCCCCCCAGAGGGGAGGAACTGAACATTCCTATTGGCATATAAGTGAGAGACTCTGGAACATTGGACTACCTTTTTCCCACTGGACCCCAGAGGAGAAGAGCTCGAGACCCACCACTGGACCTCCAGAGACCAACGAGACCACATCCATTACTCCAATGAGACTACAGCCACCATTTAATTGGACTGCCACTACCACCCTAACAGGGTGGCAGGCTGTATTCTGACTTTGTCTATTTAAACCATTGTTTCTGTATTATTGCTTTGCTCTATTAGTAAAGAACTGTTATTCCTTTTTCCCGTACCTTCGCCTGAAAGCCCTTGATTCCAAAGTTATAATAATTCGGAGGGAAGGAGGTTCACATTCTCTGTTCTAAGGAAGGTTCCCATTTTCCTTAGCAGACACCTGTCTTTTCAAACAAAGACAAATACTTAAAATCAGCAACAAATGTAGCACTTTTCTGGATTGTCTAGTGCTAAAGTACTGCACTGATTAAAAATTTTTGTCTTTCTAGGATCTGGAATTATTTGGGAGGGGAGGCAAAACCCCTTTTAATGTGATTTTATGTAGTTACATTGAAGCACTGGGAAGGGATATTTTTCATCTTGATGCATAAATCTCACTGACAAGAATATATTTATGATGTTCTGAGTTAAACCAGATGCAATGATTTAATAATTTTCCAAAGATCTGTGTAAATACTGAAATTAAAAAAGAAAAAGCCAAACTAGTTCAACTGCTCTCTCTACAGTATAAGAATCTGCTTAAGTTACAGCCTTGGGCTCTAATTCCATGCCAAAAATTGAGACAGACAAAATTTTCACCTGAATGTTCTGAAGATGTCAGTCATCTGGATGTACTTATGTAAAATTTAATATATCAACGTTTTGGGCCCCATGGTGATTGCTAGACCCATTGTGATTGCTAACTCCATGGCTCCAGTTAGTTTTCTGAAAAGTACAAGTAATTTTCACTGCCTTAGCAGAATTGCTTACTTGCCCATTTATTTTCACTTTTGTCTTATTTTTCAAAGTCTCGGGCACATTCAGTATGTACTTAGGTATTAAAAATATTGGCCCAAAAGCATTCCCAGAATAGAGGATGAAAGTGGAGGCCAGAAGCTTGAAACGAAAGTTGAAGTTAGCAAATAAGTCATCTGTATGAGTGAAGGTGGTAGAAGTTAGTAGTGCTCTACTTAAAGCAGGCACATGTGCTGCTGATGATTAAGTAGTGTCCTGCAGTAGTGGGAAAATGTAGATCCAGCATGGATTTATTCCAGCCACCTGCAAAAACTTGACTGTGAAATCTTCATCCTGGAAATAATTTATTTTCCTTTTTTTTTTCATAATCTGCAAGAATTATGTTTCTCTTTCCACTCTAAATTTCTTTGAAAACAAACCTTCATCAGATGGTTGACGTGTGATGAGTGAATATCAGCATTATTACACCACTGTAATGATGTTTACCACCTGAAAATCCAAAAGAAAACAAGGCCAAATCTTAACTTGTGAATACATAGAAGCATTTATGAATACCTGAAAGACATTTTGATACGAATTAACATGAAAAATTAGTAACAATTAATGTTAATAGAACATCATATTAACAATAAAAATCATTATAAAGTGATCCAGAATAGAACTTTAGAATTAGAATAAGTGAGAGTAAATAGAAATAATTGCATGATTATTTTGGTTTGGAGGTATCAATTCTGCATTGGCTTGTTTCCTTCTAAGGAGGTAATTAAAGACATATTTCAGGAATATTAACAGAAATGAAGAAAATTGCAAAGCCTGTAACATTCAAGTCTGAAATCAAATGACAGGCAATCTCATTTATCATCTTAAAAAGAAAAGCAACCCAGAGGAAGCATATTACTTTATATATTCTGATAATATTTTTCAAAGAGCACCACTTAAAACCTTCTGAGAATCTAGACAGCAATTACATTACCTTTGACGTCTTTTAGACATTGCATTTAATTACAGGTAAAGATGGAGAGTGCTAAGTTTATCTTCTTTATGGTTAGTGATAGCCTAAATAAAGTTTAGCTGTTTTACAGAGAGGCTTTTTTTCATTTCTGCGTAGTTTTATCAGAAGCGCCAGGATTGTAGTTTTAAAAATAAAGAAAGAAAAGCAAAAACCTTGGAAAAGCAGAAACCTTCATTTCACTTAAGGAAATAAGAAAGATGATGAGGGAAATAGCAGTCCTTTCCAGTAAGTACCAATTAGAATGAATATGTGCAGCACAACATTAAGGAAAGAACATTTTCCTCCATTTTAGATGAAACTTTTACATTTGGCAAAGTAAGAATACAAAAAAGAACAGTTAGGCTATAACCCAAAAAGATGAAACATCTGGTCATAAAATTTTCCTACAAAGTACAATGTGTTTTCTGCTGTACTTTTCTTTAGACAGATATGGAATTTATTTGCTATGGAAATAATTTAGTATATGTGCCATAGTGTGAAGGTGATATGTGTACTGTAAAATTTTGGGCTACTTCCCAATATATTGAATCAGCGGACAGCATGACCACATAGGAAGTCAGAAAAGGTTGTTTTGTACCTTTAGACCTTAACTGAATGAACGCATTGTCCCTGCATTGCATATGTGCATCTACAAAAAATGAAGCCATTATCTCAACTTCCATGCCATCCTCATTCTGGAAATATTATTGTTAAGATATAGAAAATAAAAAGATGGAAAATGCAGGGGAATAATGAACAAAAAATGCACATGTCAATACTAATGGCAACAGGCTGGATTGTGTCTATTTCTGTAGCATATTTTCACTGAATGAAGAATAACTTAAAAGTCCTTCACTAGTGAATTTTACAGTTACTACTTTTCCTCTCATGAACATCTCTGCATTTATACAGATGCCATTATTTTTATAGGAACACCCACAACACATTCAGTTTTTGGCATTGTGTTTTTTTAAAAGTAATACTTTGGAGAGGTTACACACACACAGTGTACAAGAAATAGAAAAAAACAGTTTGTTCTTCCACAAGCAATGTACTGCTGATAGGTAAGAGTTGTTATTTATTACCTAGGCAGAGATACAAAAGTGTAATGTCTTATTACTATTTAACAAAACTCTAATATCTCATTATTATTTGGAGATCACAAAACCACTGATGCTAACCAGCAGAGTATTTTAATCTTGAGCTGGCATTAGATCAGTCCTTGAAAGAATAACCTTTTCTTTGCTAAGTAACAAGTAGCAAGGTAAGGTTGATTAATTAATTCAGGAGTAATGCTTGTGTGTTATAAGCCTTGAAGATTATACATTATAAAGTATTTTTGACTATTCTCTGTTGAAATTATTAGTATTTAATGAAGTTACATTTTCTTTTTCCATTATTCTTAAGTGGATTTTTTACCCTGATTCTAGATTCAGTCATAACTTCACAGAAAAAGTGAATTTTTCTTTCAGTAGTTCTTATATGAAGGAAAAAAAAAAAAAGACTCATTACCTGCTGGATTATTAGAGACCTCTACACAGTGACAACCATGCATCTATCTGCATAGAAAGGGTTATGTTCCTTTTTTGGCAAATTTTCTTTGCAAATATGTCCCAAAATATTTGTTCTGTTTCAATTTGTGGATAGTGGGAAATGACTAAGAACAAGATGAGTCAATTAGCTCAAACAAACTGCAAATTTTGTGATCATTTATGATGGGAAAAATTTCAAAATAAACATTGGCAGTGTCCAGATTTGGTTTGGGGAAAATTAACCTGTGTTATAAGCTAGACATAAGGATAATTTTTCTCTATCTTTGATCAAAACTTCCAGTTTTTAGAAAACCAAAATGCTTTCAAACGACCAAATAAATATGCATATATTCAAATTAGAATACCAAAACAAAAATTGTCAAATTAATATGTATATCATTATATAATTCACACATGGAATTATTGAGAACAATTCTAGTTTCTTCAGCAGCAAGTATCACTTCAAACTTACTGTTGAGGCAACCAGGAACTCAAATTTCATCACATCAGTTGACTGTGGAAAAAACAAAATTAGTCTGGGTTGAATATATATGTAAAATATAATTTCAATAATGAAAAGAGAAGGAACTACAGAAAAGAGAACTGAGTGGGGAAAGAATTATAAATAAAATTTTAATTTTTCTTCCACATGAAATTCCAATTTTTTTGGTGGCCAAATGGAATACTGATTACAAACATTTTTAGAGTACCAGAGCAGATTGCATATAGGAATCTTTCCCTCCTCAGAAATACAGAATGTGAAATTTAAGCTTTGTGCTGCCAATCACCATCTTAACACTTTCACTGTGAAGCGATTAACTGCTCTTAAAAACATACATTTGCTTTTATGGAAAACTAAAAAAATCCACATAAAACACCACCATCACCACATAAATAAAGCAGCACAGAAACATGACATAGCAGGAGTTGATACTAAATTCCTACAGTCCCGTACTTTGTTGATGACACTGTTAATGGAAAATGTATGAAAAATGACACACCAAGACAAATAACCTGATAAATGCAAATAATGAAGTAGGATTCAAAGCCAAGAGAAATGAATTAAGGAATATTGAAAGGAATGGGGTAAGTTTACTTTTTGGGGAAGTACTGTTAGGGCAAGTGGGTGTCTCAAGAAAACTATAAGGAAAGACCTAGAATACATCAAATAATAAACCTAAGATTTTAGTCCTTTTCTCACATTTCAAATCCAGTTTTACAATTTCAAACTTTTCTTTCTACTATTAAATCTTCAGTCAAGGCAAGGTTATCCCCACACTTGATTCAGTCCCTGATCCTTCAAAAGATTTTTGTTGAGTGTTTCCTTGTACTCTTATGTGTTTTCTTGAAAGACCTGAACTGAAATCAAGTTATCATGAACCATAAAGACATTTTGAAATTAGTAAAAAAAGTTCTATTAAAAAAAAAAGTTTAATAAAATAAATTGAAGGATGTAATCTGATATCTTCTTTCCTGTTTCCCGCTACAGATTCTTCTGTAGACCACAGCCTTGTCAGAGCCTTAGAGTATAGATAACCCACCTAAATAAAAGAGAATCTTTCCAATGACCTTGATGAACTTTGGATCACTCTTGTACTTAATTTTTACATGTTCTTTCTGTATTATAGAGCTACTATTAGTTGCTGGCACTTTAAAGCATTTCCAGTGTGTTAAATTGCAGTGTGTAAAACAAAGCCTGCCACAATATCTTTCCAATTCTCTTTCCAGTTTCTTACTTTGCAGTTGGAGTAGCATTTTTCATTTTTGTTGTTACTTTCTCTATGAGAGTGTTTCTTTTCCACATACTCTTTTCCGTGTTCTTTTCCGCGTAGCCTTCATTTTTTGCCAAAATCTGACATTCTGTCAGCATTACATAAGGTATTTATCTCTGTCCAATTTAAGTCCTGCACTATATAGTACATCTGAGAACACTGATCTGGAATGACAGATAGTTCCACTGAAAATGTCTGCATTTTACTACTTGCTGGAATAATTTCTGCTATATTTATGAGTGCAGACTTTTTTGTACTTGCATTAAGGTAGCAAAAATAAGCAATGTTTTGACTAGTTATTTTGTATTTATTTTCCTTTTGAATACCTGTCATTTACTTCCATCTGCTTGCTGACATATTGAATAATTTCCTTTTGTTTCTGGAAATCATAAGAAGGAAATGAAAAAGCATTATGTTTAGAAAAAAAAATATATTGCTTATTCTTCCTTATTGATCACATACAGTATCTAGCAATTTCCTAGTAAAGCTCCTGTTTACTTAGTTTAAAATTATTAATAGTTACTTCTTATATAGAGAATAAAAATATTTTAAAAATCCAACTCAATGAAATTTTATCCCATTAAAACTTCATGTGTTATTTTTTATTTTCCAGCATAATTTTAAGAAATAATAAACAGGCAATTTTCTCAATAAAAACCAAAGAACATAATGAAAAGGAACATAAATGTTGATAGCATAGGTTTTTTCACAAAGTACTCTTCTCTTTTAGAATTACTTTAGCTTCCAGCATGTATCTTTAACTTACTTCATCCATTAGATTAATTAGAACTGAGAAGTAGAAAAGTCCTTGACACTGTGTAAGCACTGCTCAGCAACAACTGAAACATCCCTGTGTTATCAATGTTAAATTTCCAGCACAAAACTGAAACATTACCCCATACTAGTTACTGTGAAGAAAATTAGCTCTATCCCCTCTAAAATGAATGTAGGCTGTTGTTACTGCAGAACTCTCATGTGGCTGAGGACTTTGGAGACCATAGGCATAGTCCTCACTACTAACCTCTTTAGATTCAAAGAGATTCTCTAGTTGTAATTCACAGATGGTGCATCAGTGACTGACTATCTGACTCTGAACGCGTAGTTTTTCTGCATATGTTCAATAACTGCTTTTTGGGAGAGTCTGCAACCACCAAACATGTGCAGAATATGTGACACTTTATACAAACCCCCCAATGCAAACAACAAAAAACCCCAAAATTAAAATATCCAGAGTCTTCCACATTCATTTTATATGGCAAAATTACTTTAGTGCAAATCCAGGAAGCGTGGAAAGGCACGAATTGTTAAATCTTTGGGTGAAAGAAACAGAAAGTGTAAATATTAGGGAAAAAAAAAAAAAAAGAAACAGCCCTAAACACCAAAACCAATTTTGTTGAGGTGAAAGTAAGGCTTTCAGGAAAAAAAATATGAAGAAGAATAAAGTTATAACAGTGAGCCTATATGTTATAAGCCATTTGGAAATGTTCTTTAATTAATGCTCTGTGAAGCAATAGTTTATTTAGTATTCTACTCCTTGTCATATCATCTAATCCTGAATCCAGTTTTGCAGCAAATATTAGATTCTGCTTCAAGCAAGTAGATTATCTAGGCTTAGGACATCAGTGAAGATTAAGAGGGCTTGAGCTTAATCAGCTGTAATAACATGACTAAAACAAACACTTAAGATTTACCAGGTTAGTTAAGAAGTCTGTACATGAGCTCTTTCAGGCCATAGAGAACAGGTGTCCTTTCTCATTTTCTTTGAAGAGAAGTATATTCCTTAGCAGCAGCACACACTTAAAATGGATTGGTTTGTCAGTAGCCTTTCAGTGTGAGCATCATATTCCAATAGACAATACTTTTATCAATGACAAAAAACCCATATCCCCTTATTTTTTCATTAAGAAACCCCACCCCCCAAAAAAAAACCAAACCAACAAAAACAAAACCAAGAAACAACAAGAAAGACCCCAAAAACCAACAAAACAAAAACCCCAACAACAACAAAAACCACAAAATACCCCAAAGACAACAAAAAACCCAACAAAAAACCAAACCCCAACAAACAACCAACCAAACACCCGTCCACCAATACTAAACCACAATGATAGCAGATATGAATCTCCTTTTAAACAAATTTAAAGGCCAGTCATGAGAAAAAAAACTATTCTAGAAAATATTACAGATTAGGTTAAAGGTGTTACGGAGTTATATCATG
This sequence comes from Acanthiza pusilla, assembly GCA_036630365.1. Classification (NCBI taxonomy): domain Eukaryota; kingdom Metazoa; phylum Chordata; class Aves; order Passeriformes; family Acanthizidae; genus Acanthiza; species Acanthiza pusilla. The sequence continues at coordinate 30,236,539 of JAXCHO010000018.1, forward strand.
AAATTCAGAGTGTGTGAAAACAAAAATTAAACAAAACTGAGTAATTGAGTGACACCCGAAAAACCTACAACTATGCAAGTATGAAATTTAGCGTTTAGAACCCTTGTGGAAAGCATGAAGCAGAAAAAGAAGCAAATATATTTGCAGGCCATGGACAAACCAGATAGGTAATTACATCCAATTTCATAAAAATGGCAAAAACCACAACAAATTCCTTTACATAAATATATGAAAATAGATAAAGCTGTTTTCTTCTAGCTGCCTTCTGAAGTGACTAAGATGAATTTCAGTGTTAAGTCTCATGTTTAGTGTCAAGAAAGTGATGGACAGCTCAAATTATCTAGTATCTAATGATGCCACATCTTGCATCTTCTGACATATAATGCTGACAACTGCAGTAGAAAATCTGAATACTTGCCCACCACACCTCATATCACTTTCAGGGCTTTTTTCTCCTTTTGCTCCTATTGGAAAATATATATGAAACTACATTGTTCTGGCAGTAGGAACATGCACCTATTTCACAGTATAAATTTATCTGTAAATGGGAGTAGCAAAGTATTTTAGTGCAAATTTGTACTTTTTCTCCAAAATGTTTACTCCTTGGATTTCTCCAACACATTTATGAACAGCAGTCATTCTCTCAGCATTTAAGTGGTAAATTCAACTCTCCAGCTCTCTGATTCATCAATAGGACAGGTTTGTCCTACCTTTGATCATACAAATTGCCTTTCTTTACATCAGCTCCACAACTATGCTTAAGCATGTATGATTACACTGTGTCATGTTTCAAGTGACTCTGCACAACATTAAGAATATCTTCATACGTCTGAAATACCTAGCGTTTGATCTTTTCTTGCTCCGTTTGTTTTGCTTTCACCCTGGTTGTATAAGAGGGGCAGTTCAAAGTCATCCCTCAGCTGGGGAGCATACCCAAGTTCATTTGTACCACAGAATCCTTTAATTACATGTGTTGACCTTGAATTTTGATTGTTAAATTTCTTTTTACCTCAGTTGTTTCAGCCTTCAAAGTAATTTTTTCCATATTTTATCTTAACTGTCCTTTTTGTTGACAAACTCCATGACTTTGTGTCATCAGCATTTTTTATCAGCACATACTTGCTTTTTGTTCCAAGGCCAAGTGGAAATGTTAAGCAAGATTTTCCTTAGACTTATCCTTTAAGAGCATAATTGAATTTCATACAGTAGAATCCAGGTCCTTAACTGAGCCATTAATGTTCATCTGTATAATAAGATAATCTCTGAAAAAGGGATGATTGTGTTTTTACACAGCAAATATACCCCTGAGATGCGTATGAAGATCTATAAATATTTTTTAGGTAATATATAAATGAAAATTTTGAAGTAGCTCCTTATTTACAGTTAATTAAAAAAAAGATGGTGATTTGGAAACGAGAAAAAAAATTGTCATAAAAATTCTCAATAATAAAAAGATTTCAGTGACAGGATAGATTTTTGGGGGAAAAAATCTGACCAAGAAAACGCAACACAAAACTCAGCTGCAACAACATAAACTGGTTACAATGTACAAGAAACCATCTGTAAAAAATGATAACTCTGCAATAAAACAATAGTTATTGAAAACTTTCAGAGTTCATTATAACATTATGAAATAAAAAAATAAATATATATATATAACTTCCATTATGAACTTGCCTTCCATGGAATTCTGCAGGTAAATATTGTGTATCTCAATTTATAAAAAGGAAAGAATCTTGGTCACCTTGTACCATATTTGCAATGGTTTTCATTTTTCTAAAGGATGAGATATATTTCCACTGGATTAGAGGATATCCAGATTTAGAAACTGAAAGCAGATGTAAAATGTAGTGTTTAGAGTAGTATTTCAACTTTAGCTAGTGTTTTGATAAGTATGATTTGGATATTAATGGAGTTTATCATAATAGTTCTTGTGGACTCATTTCTGGTAGCTCCATTTGTTTAAAATGTAACTAAAATCAAGGGAGATCATGACAGTTTTATTCCTTGTTTCAACATGTTTTAAAACTTTGTACATCCTTAACTTATGAAGAATCTGGTCATGAACTTGCTCGTCTCTCAAAATTACCTTTGACTTCCAACACAGTTAATCTTATTTGTAGAACTTTATGTATAATTGCTTCTTAGTTGCATTTTGGCAATTGGGATGCTTCTTCTGACATTTTAAAGTACATAGTCTTTTTAAACATCCACATTCAAACATTAAATTTTTACAAACATACCACGGGGTTCGTTACTTACAATGAGTATTTGTATGAATAAGGGTACTTGCTAGAAGATATGCGACATTGCTATTGTGCAATTGTTGATATATGATATTTCTATTGTGCATTCTCAGATGCACACATCCATTTAGCCTTGAAAGCATGTTGTTGATTGAAACAAAAATCAGTGGGAAAAGTGTTTAGAAGCATCCTGAAATTATATGGATATCTTAAGATTCCAGGCTAAAAAAAACTTCAACAGATTTTAAAATAAAAAAAAAAAATCTTTTACCTTTCCTTAGTGGCACAGATTTTTTTTCAATGTTGATTTCACCTTATGAGGATTTTTAAATAATATATGAACAGTATTCCTACAGTAAACAAAAGTTATAGAAACTTCCATGAAAGAAAATGCATTGTAAATTCATTCAAAGACATCTTTTCTGTACAATTTTAAGTGCTTGAACTATTATATTTGAATTATCAAGTAACTACAGTTTTGTGTGGTATTAAGAAACAATACCACAGGGACACCTTCCATTGCACCAGGTTGCTCAGAGAGCCACTCAACCTGGCCTTGAACATTTCTAGGGATGGGGCATCCACAACTTCTCTGGACCACCTATTCCAGTACCTCTCCACCTTCACCTTCAGAATAAAGAATTTCTCCTAATATCCAATCTAAATCTACTCTCTCTTTAATGTGAACAAGTATTTCATGTTTCCACTTATATAAGAACAGGTATTCTGTGTAAGATATCTTCCTGCTTTTCCTGCTTTTACCAAAGTCTGTGAATGACCATTTAATTTCAGCAAGAGGAATGATATTTATATTAAAATCCTTGCAGATGAATGACTAAGTGCTACATTAAAAATCCTCAAGGGAAAAACAATTACTTTGAATTAAATAAGACATGCTAACTTACAATAGTTAATCTAGCAAATAGATATAGATAAGGTATATGTATGTCTGCTCTGACTGAAATTGCATGACAGTCAAATTATACATTACTTCTTCAAATAGGATTATTCTTATATTTAATCTATCCCTAGACAGATCAGAACTCTCATTTAGTGTTGTATAAGTGAATTTTTCCACTAATATGTGTGGGCATATATATGTATGTATATATAATTTTTTTTGAGACTAAAATTCAGTACTAATCAAAATTTCATTAAATATGGTATTTTTTGCAGCTTGGGCAGTTTGATTGACATCAGGATTTAAAAATATTCAATTCAGACTCTGTGACCCAGACCAAAAATCCCTTTATTGAGGTCTTGACTTTTAAATATGTTGTGAAATATTTATCTGAAGTTACTTTGAAAGGATTAGACAACTTCATAGTATTTTTATTTGTAGATAATGATTCAAAGATCTAACTGAAGACTTAAATGGCAAATTTAATTTAATTACAATAAACTAATAGATATTTTTCTTCAAAACCTCTCATATTCTATCCTTCTTTATGCTTCCTTCCTTTTGTTCTACAACACAGCTTATATACCATCTCCATTTTCATATATATATATTTATAACTACTCTTCCACAAATACGTGTGTATTTTATTATAAACTCTGACTTACAGACATTACAGCTGATGTGTCTCGTGAGCACACTTTCTACATTACCCCTAGTGCATACTAAATAAAACTATACAAGCTTATGCAGAGCTGAAGAGAAAATGTGCAAATTACTTTCTATAAATTTCTGAACAAATACATATTTGTTGATCAAATGCTGGGTTTACCAAGAAAAAATATCATTAGGTTAAAGTCAGACTTTGAGAACTCCCCTTATTTTCTATATTTGGAAATCATATAATCTATCTCTTGCAAATCATGTTAGGATTGCCATCATTTGGAAAGTGATTTTATCTTCTGATATTTTCCATGCTTCTTTGGATTCCACAGTATCAGGTACTGATACAAGTCAGAAGGATCATATACAAAGTCTATAGGTGAATTTATGTTCACACTTTATCTATAAGTAGATTTACGTTTGTACATAGAGATAGGTTACAAATACAATCCTATTATCACATACCTTTTTCCATATACCTATGGAATGTAAAACAATACATATTGTCTGAGCAATTTACAAGTATGCATAACCCACAGTCATTAGTACCTTGTCACGCAATAGTCCAGTCCTTTCAGTCGTCTAGTCCTTGTTAGATTGTTTGCTTTATTTGAGGCTTCTGGGATTAGTGGGATTTTTCCATGGCTGCTGAATTTAATATTAAAACGAGTAGCACTGTGCAACAATGATTTCACAGTGTTGTCAATGTGGCCTGCGAAGGCTAAACAATTACATTTAATTTCCATATATTACCCATAACCTGTAGGATACTAAAAAGTAGGCATTTGTCCTTAATGTAAAGGTAAAAGGGAATTTAGTTTTTTTAAAATTAAATCTTAACAGAGCGTAAACACAGTACATCACAGTACATCACAAACTCCTCCCTTTTTGTAAGTTGTGCCCGTTGCCACAACTATTACTAGGCATCTCTCAGAAGATCTTGGGTGACTCCTCGTTATATCTTCCCATCAAGTGGTTGTAGAAAGCAATAAGATCTCCCCCCTTCTTTTCCTCTGCATTAGACTGAATAAACCCCAATATCTCAGCTTTTCTTGTTCCACCTAGGACACAAGTACATTGCTCCATTTTTCAGCCTGCTTGAATCCTCCTGAGTAGCAGCTCTATCCATCAGCCTATAAACCACTTCCACCAATTTTGTATCATTTGCAAAGTTGCCCACAGTTCATCACTTTCTATGATCCAGATAAGCAATAAAAAGATTAGACAATAATGGCATCATTCCAAGCTTTGAGGAATGTGACCAATAATTTGCAGTTATCTAAACTTCATACTGCTCCTCACAAACCTTTAATCCTGACAATTCGTCCAGTTTTCTAATTCTAACCTTTCATGCACAAATGTTGTTTATATATACCTTCTGAGTAGCTAATCTCTTATACAACATCTCCTGTACTTCCTTTCTGTGTCTGGATTTACTCATTTCCTTTGCTCATCCATTCCAGCTCTCCTACACTTACCTGTAGTTCTGTATTTTAGAATTGACCAATCTTGTTTTTCTAAGCAGTTCATCCTTGAAGATCAAGCAGAAACTGCCTAACTTTCTTCCTTTCAGTGTCGTCATTTGGCTTGTACACTTCTTCAGGACACTCATATTTCATACAGACAATGCCTGTTGGCTTTTCCCATCCTTCACTTTTTAATCTTTCACCTCCTTCTGCACCAAATTCTCTCTAATTATATGATCTCACAGATCCCTTGCAGAAAATAATGGGCACAATATGGTTGAACTTTCTCCTTTTCTGTCACTTTTCCCTGCAAGTGAATCTTCATTCCCTATGTATTTTCTTTTTTCTTCTCATTCGCAATTTTGCTTTAAGGTCTTTACTTCAACACCAAAAGGATTTTATCACCTTTAAAGAATAAAGAGTGATGACAACATTTGTTTAAAATTACAAATGCTGCCACATTTCCTTTTTTACTTTTAAGATATTTTAGTATGTTGTGCACAGATTCTGTGTATTTTCTTTTTTAACACCACCCGAGACAGTTTCATCTGACTTCTACTTCTCAGCTATTACATCAAACCCCACGTCACCTTCTTTTGATCATGATCCAGAACCATTATGACGTCTTTTCCTTACTTGAGCTATGAACTTGTTATATAACTGAACAGATGTTTCTAGAAACTGTATTCCCTTTCAATTTCCATCATTCACAATTTTATGATCTTTATTTCATCATTCTGAATCTCCCCACATTCAATATTCTAGGCTCATGTCCTGTTATTTTTTTTTTCATTTATTTCCTCAGCATTATTAGCAATTTTGGTTCTGGTGTGGACTTGTTGCTGTTCCTATTATTATTATTATTGTTATGGTTATTGTTATTGTTGTTATTGTTATTATTTTGTACTTAGGACTTGTATTTCCTCATTCATGTCTAATTAATTCCGTCCCCAAAAATGTATTCAGTCACTATGTGTAACTCTTGAAAATCTCTTTCACGTCAACATGGATTATTTTGTTCAAACTTAAGTGTCAGCTACTCTGACTTTTAATTTGAACACTTAACAGCAGAATTTTGAACAGTCTAGGGCTTTAGTACCCCTCCTACAAAACCACATCTGCAAATTTTTTGTTTGGTTTGTTTTTAATTTTTAATCAATGTAGATGATACCCTAACCTTATGAAAGATGCGGACATGTAACCTGAGTCACTGCTTTGTGATATGAAACTTCCTAGCTATTGCTCTTTTCTGCCTTAGTGAATGCTATTGCTGCACTCACGTCATCCTGTCTAACCACTATCTATCAAAATAATAATGTTAAGATAGTATTCTTAGTGTGTCTGTGATAGTGTTCTTAACGTGTAAAACTTTCTCATGCCAGATTTCTCTGCATACCTTCATATCACATTTTCTTCGGTTTTGAAACAACTATATCCTTACTTTCAAAGCCTCTCTCTAACCTTCATCTCACAAATACATGCAAACACTTTCTTCTGAAATCTTTGTCTCATTTCAGACCAGGAAGGGAAAAAAAAATGGAAAAGTAAGGTTGACCTCAAAGATTTAAATTTATTCAAATTTAGACAGTAATCTCTTCATTGTTTTACTGAGCATGTTTTCCAGTTAGGTGCATCCGAAGTCTTTTGAGTTACAGACTTGTGAATGTTTTCATTGAGGAGAAGCTTAGTCATTCATGCCAAAAATATTATGCTATCATAGGTTCATTTTCTGTAGGGGACCTGTTGATATTTAAATTTCACATGGTGATATGAAAATAAACTTTTTAAATTGAAAATTATTGCAAATGCTGAACATAAGAACCTCTTAAAAAATCTTGATATCTAAATTATTGTTTTATTTTCATTAAACAAAAAAGGAAACTGGTAAAATATAAATGGTGAAATAAAGTTAAAATACATTTTCTGGCATCTGTGTTCAGAAGGTTTCAACCCCTGGTTCAAACATCTCTTTTAGTTGCCTTTAGAGTCAATCCCACCACACTGAGGTAGAAACCTGTATTTGACCACACAAATTATTCACAAGGAACTTTATCTTAACTGAATACTAAGGCATTGAAAATGTGATTATCTTAGAAATAACTGTATTAGAGGGGTTTAAAGTGAAATACTTTAATCTAGAACTGAATCTCACCCTTTTTATTTTATTTCTATAATTTCTGCATAAAAGTCACCATGTATAGAGATGGACTTATTCCAACAGGGGAGAAATAATCATCCACTGAGAATTAGTAATTCCTCTCTTCTTTCAAACTCTTGTGTGATAGGAGTTAAGTAAACAGCTTCTTGCTCACTCCCCAACCTCAGCCAGGAGGAGAATCAAAGAAAAAACATGACCTTATGGGTCAAGATAAGAACAATATAATAATTGGAAAATAAGCAATAATACTAATTAAACTCACGATAATTACAGCAACAGCAATAACAGTAATTGAAAGCAGAGAAAGAGAGAGAAATAACATGGAAGAGAAACCAATGCTGAACAATACAATTGCTCACCGTCCACTGACCTTGCTTGTCATCCCCTGCTTGTCCCCAAGCAGTGACAGGCATCTCTTGGCCAACTTCCCCAGTTTATGCATGGGGCATGAAATTCTATGATGTGGAATATCGCTTTGGCCAGTTTGGGTCATGTCCTGGCCATGCTCCCTTCTGTCTTCTTGTGCACCTCCTCACTGACAGAGTATTAAAAACTGAAACGTTCTTGACTCAAGGTAAAGACCCAGCAAAAATTAAGTATCAGTTTGTTGTCAACATTATCTTCACACTGAGTTCGAAACACAATGCTGTAACAGCCACCAGCAAAAAAATTTACTCTATCCCAGCCAAACTCAAGACACATGGATACCAAGAGATGAAATTATTTGCCTTGTAGTGCTGGTTTAGTTAAAACAAAACAAAACAAAAACCAACCAACCAAACAAAAAAACTCCAAAATAACAACTACAACAAAACACCCTACCAAACAAAACAAAACAGAAACCCACCAAAAAACCAAACCCAAGCCAAACTAATAAAGAAATTCCTTAAAAATACGTAGAGATATTAAATTAAAAGCTATAATTGCCTAATAATGATTTAGGGATGCAAAAACTTCAACAGTTGAGCTGTTATCAGGTCTTTCAGGGTCTAGGGGAATTTTACATTGCTAACATCAAGCTCTGAAAAGGGGTTCAAGTAACTGAAAAACCAGAAAAGAACAGCAACCTAAACCCATTGATTTCTTTGTTCAAAACTCATAATGCAAATAAAAATATATTAGCATATATCATGCAATCACAACATCATAGAAAAGCTGCAAGTATCCCATTTCTTCAGAAGGTGGTTGGTTGGTTGGTTGGTTGGTTGGTTGGTTGGTTGATGCTGTATGTCGCTATGACTTGACATTATTTTGCATTTCCTTTGTGTAAATGCAGAATATGTTATAAATACAAAGTAGTTGCTGGAGAAAGAAAATGTCTGCGGCTACTGTATGCTGTCAGTTGTAATTAATTCAATGAACTTTGCAGAAAAAGTCAAATATTATATGTATAATGCATAAAGGACATGAAGTAGCCCTCTCCCCAACCTGGCTTCAGTAGGGCTGAGCTGGATTATCATGCCTTAATTTGCCACTTCAGGACAGATACAGATGAATAGAAAGGGATTAGAAGAGGTTTTACGAAATGTGAATGAAAAGAGATTGAGTGAATCCTGGTTATTCAGCCTGGGATGAACATTAAAGCAACTTGCTGGTCTGTAAAGGGCTGCTGCAAAAAGCAAAGAAGAACTTTATTTTCCATATCTCTGCTGGACAATGAAAAAAAAAAAAAGAATGGGTTTTAATTAAAGCAAGTTAAAATTAAAGCAATTCATGCTAGAAGGTATTAATAACTTTAAAACAGCAGGATCAAATGAACATGTTTGATCAGAGGCCTAGGGTCTTAAAGAATATGTAGAGGAAAAAGTGGTAGGAGCATTAAAAGTGTGATTTATTGATCACACTATTAGGGCCCTAAAGGATTAGATAATTCCCAAAAGTCCTTTCTCATGTTATTCCTTGAAAGCTTGTTTCAAGAAACAGCATATTCAGACTTTCAAAACAAGCTGTTTCACAGAACGGTTGGTTTGTTTTGAGATGTTGTGTCTTCTGATTTTTTAAAAGTGTAGCAGCTTTTCTCTCTCTGTTCATTTATTATGAGCAATGAGTCATAATGATACTTCGAGCAACCAGCTTTGAAATTAGATATTAAGAAACTTGTAGAATTTTCCACTGACATTTTGATACTACAGCAAAAGACTCAAAATGCTTGAGGCTTTTTAATGCCTCTAACATGAGATCTATAAACAAATCATTCTCTCTTAGAATCATTAAATATCTTGGGTCAGAAGGGACCTAAAAGAGTACCCAGTTCCACTCCTGACTCCACAAGAGCAGTCTAAAACTTAAACCATATATATGCAAGAGCATTGTTGAAATGCTTCTTGAACACCATCTGGTTTGGGACTATGATAATTTCCCTAGGGAGCCTTTTCCATTGTTTGTCCTCCCTCTCAGTGAAGAATTTATTCCCTAAAATCCAGTCTGAACTTTCTCTGGCACACCTTTATCATTCCCTTTCATCCTGTTACGAGACACCAGAAAGATGAGATCACCTTCCTCTCTGAGCTTGTTCTTGTGAAAAGTATCACAGAAATATTAATTACCGTAGGTAATATGGTATCAGCATTCAAAAGAAATTTAACCTAACAAGGAGTGCTCTAAAGCTGAACAATACTGACTGAAAAAGAAGGAAGTTACACAAATTGAGCTGATAAAAAATTATCTCCATCATTGTTTTGTAAGAAGACAGCTTCCAAGTTCCTTGGAAAGACAGAAAGCCCAGCAACCAGACAACAAACAAACAAAACAACATCTGTTTATTTCTGAGCTTCAGAATATTTCTTTAAGTACTTAAGCATTACTGAAAACTTTAAAGCAATGACACAGTTTAACCTCATCTCATTTATGCAAAACACGATCCAATTTAATTCAGGAAAATCTTTTGCTCTGTGTCTTTATTTGTCTAGATCTGTCAGTATCCATTGCTTTTTTTAAGAACCTAACCTGATACAGTAAATATTCCCAGTTTGAACTATATTATTTTTCATTCTCTTACATAAATCGAAAATAAAGGACATGCAAATTTCAAGTCACTCCCTTTTTAATGGAAAATATATCCCATTGGTCAGAACAGGTCCCACAATTTCAGGGTTTTTTGTTGTTCCCAATGATGATGTTGTACGTCATACTTTCATCATTCAGAAACAGAGTTCTCAAAATAGTCAGATAACTACTATTGCTACTAAATGAACAATCCAGCAATTTAATTTTCTACACAATTTTCTACACAGACCAACTTGGAAGATAACATCAGGTGATATTTTGAAATTGTCATGCCTTAGGGAGCTGGAAAGAATCAATCGCTATTCTGACTAACACATCTCATTATTTCCTTAATATTTTCTGAAATTCTTTGTTGATTTTACAGGATAATCACAGTTCCTGTTCCAGCTATATCATTAAACACTAAGTGAAATTGGAAATAATGCAGACAAAGTGCCGTAAAGGCTGTCCAAGTAAATTGTTAACCTTAGTTTCAGAGGACAGAAGATCTATATCACTGTCTTATACTTGTGAAGATTTAGTTTGTTTATAGTCATTCATGACAAGTATACACTACATTCTCAAAGAAGCAATTAACCAAAACATACTATGTGTTTGGTTATTTTATAAGTGTTTTAAACACCAGACAAAATTTTAGGTATTGAAAGACAAATCTTCTGTTAGTGCAGTTGAAAAACCCACTCCAGAAAAAAAATCATTTATGTTAAAACATTTATGATCAAAGTAGCTCACGATATTAGCTTTTAGAAAAGGTATCTCTGAGTGGGCGCAATAGTTTTGACTGGCTAAAAACATGCCCAGCAAGTGCAACTGCAAATATGCCTTTTGTTTTTGCTTTTTGTGAAAGGCAGAGCTATTTCTGGAAGTGATTTCCCTTGTAACTTGAATAAGTGTGGCATTCTCTTTTATTCCCACCAAGAAACAACATTTAACAGTGTACTTGTAAACAAGAGAATGGTTCAGCACATGTGACTTAGACTGTTTATTTCCTGACACTGAACTGTGTATGTTTAACTTCCTCTTAATACAATCTTTATATGGAATTACAGTACAGTAAAATGTCCTATAAATGTCTTAACACTTTATTAGTTGAGAACATGTATTAAAAAACTGATCTAAATGACCACTTATCTGAGTTTTAATTATGAAGCCTTTAATTTGACAATTAAACTTTTCCCTTATCTATTATTTTAATTGGCTCATACTGAACTTCAGAAATTACATTTGACCTGTTTTTTCACCCTATGAACTCAAGCTATTTGAAATGTAGCACTCGACCAATACATGCCATTAAGTGTTAGCTCTGAAAGAACATTCAAAATATACAAGTGCATGTGTGTATATAAACATCAGAAATATTACATCATAGCTGAATTAACAGAAGAATGTCCATAAATAACACACAAATAATTCATTGTGCCTATTTTACTTAAAATAGTATTTATGAAATATTTTGCCAGCAGTGGGTATTCTATTAGAAAATGTCAATTTGGTCAGACTCAGCCTTCTCAAATAAATACACAGTCCCCATTCCTGTGAAATTTTCGGACGGAAGGTTTCTCGGTCCAAATATTACATTTTTAGTTAGAGATAAATTTTCCCCAGAAGTTTTGTCCCTTAGAGAAATATTTTGAATGCAGTACAAGTTTTTTTCCATGCAAATCTGTATTCGAAAAGATGTGCCATCAATCTAATTTCTGTACAGACCTAGAGAGAAACTGGCATCCATGAGATTCCACAGATGCTTTTTTTAGAGCACTCACCAGAACTTGGGGACCTCTTGATCCTACAAGTTACAAGAGTGGCGGCACTGTGTTTCCATATGCTCTGCCAAAGCTATACCTCCTGAAGTTTAAAGCCACTTTCTCCATTCAAACCTCTTTGTTTTACAATAATTTAGCATTACTGGGGAAGTGAAAAGTTTAAAAATCTTTAATGGCACTCATAAAAGAACAAAAACTACATGTAAATTCTAACCTCCCCATATTTTACAGTACTCTCATTGCTACCATCCATGCTGTTAATTTGTAGCATTATTCTGAACTGAAATACACACTACAATGTATTTCATCTCATCTGTTTGACCTGATGTAACACAGAAGACATGCACTAAGTGCACAAGGTATATATTTTCTTACATATTTCTTACATACACATTCCTTTACATATATTCTTACAGATTTCTTACAATTTTTTTACATATAAATTACGTGTAAGTTCAAATTAACTTTTTTTTTTTAAATTTAAAAATATAATTGACTGCTCAGAACAATGACCTAATTTTCAGGGGTTTTTTTCATTTGTTTCAAATGATGCTTTAACTTGTTTTCAACAGTCAAACATGTATTCCTCAAAATACATAATTATCTGCATCTTATTTTCTTATTTTTTAAATAAATTTCCTGAAGAGGAAATGAACACACAGCATTTTTATCTATTTGCATTGTAAGCAAAGGAAGAGATGAAGAGAATTGAATAGCTACAAGAAAATACATACAATAGAAGTAAATTCAATATACTGTAACACTTGGTATTTTCTCACAACAAAATAGTTGAAGAAAATTCTTACTTCCTTAGCATTCTAAACATAGCTCTCTCCTGAGGACCTCGACTTGTCTCTCATGAATTATTCAGGTTGTAAAACAAAAGCTAGAGACCTATAGCAACTGCATCCAAGAAAGAGACATACTGAAGTTTTAAAATTTCTATGTGGCAGCAGCTGGGAATAGTTCTGTTTGTATTAATGTTGTCAGGATTGCTGGTGCTAGCAATACTAATTTTTCTTATAAAAGAGCTAGAACAAAAATTATTATCTCCTTGCACTGGTCTACAACAGAAGGTCCACATTTCTCACCCTCTTAGAAGAGATATGCGTAAACAAGAAGAAATGTAATGTTTTATTAATTAATTAATTAACATCTGAAAATAGATAGTTATGTCTTCATAGGACATTCTGAAATGAAACAATCTTTATTTTTCATACAGTTAAAATGCAGAGACAATAAGGACTAAAAGTACAGAAATATTTGTTAATTCAAACATTTGCACATGTAAGGATATAGATCTATGATATTAGTCAAAGAAATAAGGTTAGAAATAAAGGTTATTTTTAAAATTTAACTCACCCACCATGGGATTTGTAAGTAAAAATATGAATCAATGGTATACTATCAGAATGATTTAAGTATTATCACAATTTCATCAGTGCATAGGGTATTAAAATCCCCTCATTCATTCAATAATCAAAGAGATAGTGTCACTATGTCTATGGTTATATTAATAAACCTCTGAGTGTTTGTGATTTGCTAAGTATAGTACTTGTCCCAGCCTGCACCACAGCTCCATCTCAGGGTGAAACAAGGAGCAAACCAGTTTCTTATCATTTTGTATTACCCATCTTGCCTGAAAGGAAAACCTAGAAGTAACAGATCATGGCAATATAAATGCAGTTTCAACATGATTCAGATGGTCAACTAAGATTCTGATTATATGAACAAATTATAACTATGAATATACGATTCAAAAATGCAATACAACTGAATGTGATTTAGCAGTAGTATAAAAATGTAAGGGTATGTCTACATAATCTGTCGTAGAAAGTTGCAAGTGATTTCTGCCTATGCTGAAGCTGACTAAGCTTTTAGCAATGTATATTTTAGGGGTGGAATGTGGTAGTTTTGCCTGGCCCAATTTTTGCCAGTGAATAGGGTGGGGTACAAAGATGACTCCTGCATGTCCTGAGTAAAGATTCTGGAAATTTCTCCACCATGTCCAGCAGAGCCAATCTCTGATGGCTCTGAAGATGATGAACATGCTGCTGGCCAAACCCGGGCCAATTAGAGATGTTAGTTACTCCTCTGTGAAGACATATTTAAGAAGAAATCAAAACAATATGAGCACGCACTTTTTTTAGCCAGGGCATGAGGAGGAGGAGGTAAAAATATGTGAGGGAGAGCAACATGGAGGCACCAAGGTCAGTGGAGAAGGTGGGGGAGGAGATGCTCCAGGCGCTGGAGCTGAAAACCCTCTGCCAGCCGTGGTGAAGACCATGGGGGAGCAGGTGGTCCCCCTGCAGCCCATGGGGTCCAGGGGGATGCAGAGCACCCCCCACAGCCTGTGGGGAGGTGCCCACGCCAGAGGAGCAGGTGGACGCCTGCAGGAAGCTGTGATCCAGTGGGAGTCCCAGAGACTGAGAGTTGCAAAGGCCTTGCAGGAGAGAGAAAGACCTTGCTGCCGGGATGGAAACAGCCTGGCCTTCTCTTGGAATTCTGAAACCTGGACAGAAGAATCTCAGACTGCAGCAATCGGGCAGGTGCTGCTCGTGAGATTGGACCCACGCCAAAGAAGTTCACAGAGGACTGTCTCTTGTGGGAGGGACCCCCCTGGCTAAGTAGAGGACTCTTCTCCCTGATGGACTGACCCTGACCAAAGGAAACCCCCATACCCTGCTCCCACCCTGGAGCTGTTGGTTAGAAGGAAGGAGGGAGGGGGTGAGCTGAGGCCTTAATAGGGAGAGGGATGAGTAGAGAAACAGCGTTTGTAGCAGAAGAATTGTGGTGTTGGACTGACTAAGAAAAGCCACATACCTTGCCCCAGCCCAGATCTGTTGGTTGGATGGAGGGAGGGGGTGAATAGAGAAACAGTGCCTGTAGTAAAAGAATTGTGATGGACTGACTTAAGAAAAAACCCCACACCCTGCCCCTGCTTGGGAGTTGCTGATTAGTCGGAAAGGAGGGAGGGGGTGAGCTGGGAAGCAGTGCCTTAAGAGGGAAGGGGGGTCAGTGAAGAAACGGTGTCTTGAGAGCTTATTTTTACCTCTGATTTATCCTCCGACTCTGTTAGATTAATAAATCACTTTTTTTTTTTGCAACTTTAAGTTTCCTGCCTGCTTTTGCCCTGAATCTTGTGCGTCCTGCTTATCAGTGATCTTATCTCAACTCATAAGTCCAGTGTTTGTGTTAGTTTTCTCTCTCCTATGCATAGCTGCAGCAGGAGAGAGCATAGAGAGCAAACGTTGTAGGTGCCTGGCATTTAGCCAGGGTCAAACCCACGACAAGCAACAGCACAGCACTAAGTCCAAACTAAATCCTTCTGATTCATGGTAAAAGTTCGTAGCACACTAATGTATACCCACAACTTCCCTTTAGCTTGGAGCATGGGCAGGTTCTACTTTCCAAAGGTGATGCAGGTTTACATTGAAAGTATATTATGAATGAAGGCATTGGAATAGTCTCGAATTATGGAATGAAAATGAGGGATGAAGGGAATGTATTTTGAGTGAATATATAAGTCATGTGAATTTGTGCACACACAAAACTTTTAAACATAAGCTGTTAAAAAGAAGAAGAAGGAAACTATTTAGGTGCATATGACTGGTTAGAATACAATTTACAGTGGCACAGAACTACTCAGTTTTCATATTTCTGAAAGAACATGCATGATTTCCCCCCATGCTTCTCCAATAATGTCATTCTGTTATTGATTTTTTTTGTTTTATTTTCCTTATAAAATTATCAATGTCAACCTTGTATTAAGAAAAATCAAGTTTTGTCCTACAGATAATGGTGTTTACTGTATTAGGAAAGGTTAGGCTTTACTGCAAATGACAACCATAACTGCTCTGAAGTCCTTTCTTTGTCCTACACATTAATGTGCATTTAGAGTAAAAAGAATAATTTCAGTACTTTGAAACCCCATTCACTAGTATCTCATCCATTTATTGCGTAACACATTGGAGGGTGAAAAAAACCAAAACAACAAACTGATTAAGAAGCATGGAAAAATATAAAATCTAGGTACTTAAAGGCTTTATCACAATGCACATACAAGTTAAAAGATAAGCAGGGAAGAATGAAAAAATGTTTCTATTCATCATTATAAAACACTCAGACCTCAGCTATGCAGATAATGGCAAAGCAAGTTTTTTTGGAAATAATTAATAGACAAAGTAATGTTTTGTTGTAGCATGGCAATTGGAAAACTATTGACCTTAAAAGCTCGAGGGATTACTTGAAGTGAGTAATATTGCATTTAGTTACTATTATAGAGTGCTCAGAGCTGAGGCTCTGTATTGAGCTTGTTTATGGTATATTACTTGTCCTTTCACATCACCTCAGGGGAAAAAATCTTTAACAAAGCAGCGAGTCTTAAAGTAGATGCTTGCTCACCAACAAAAACCTATTTCCAATTTCTGGTGGCTAAAAGAGGTTCCAATTTCATAAATTCTAGAACTATGTTGATGTCTCTTTATCTATGCCTACTTAGATCAGAAAGAATGGAAAAAAGATTGATACTTTTAAACATCAAGGAAGAATGAAATGAAGTAATGTTAAATTGCATACATTTTAATCAGTCTCTTTCTTTTAACCCTTGGTTAACCAGGCCAATTCCTAGACCTGTGAAAAGAGAGTTTCAAGACTCCCTTATTTTCCTGGAGACTGGTTGCATCAATGAAAAACTCCTTTCTTCCTTGGTGTTGTCACTCCATTGTCAGTATTTGAAAACCACCCCAGCACTAACAGGAGAGCAATCTCTAAGCTTTTCAACTTCAAAAAGTTTTAGTAAGCCAATTGAGTCAAACATTTACAGGAAGACTAAACCTGTGCTGTGATGGGGAACTGTAACAACCAGCCAGCACAAAATGCCAAAACTAAGTCAAGCAATTCAGAAATAGATTGAAGCCTATTCTTGGACTGAACAAAGTGCTCTTCCATCTGCTTGGCTAATCAGATTGGATGCCTGGAATGCAGAAGACACTTATTGAGACAATAACCTAGTGGAGCTGAAACAAATATTGGAACCTTACACACGGGTTATTACAGTATTCAAAGTATACTGAATTAATTCAGTTGAAGCTATGTTCCTGCTATATTTTAATATTCATTATGTCTTGAAAATAATGATAGAGATTCCATGGCATGATGGATAATTCATGTCCAGATTTCAAAGAGAAATAAAACCAACAAAGGAGACTTAATCAGCAAATTTAAAATATCATAAGATACATATTTATTCCTATAAAAACAATCCTGGCTGTGAGGACAAACAGCACAGTACATCTTGTATGTTCCTGCCTAAAAACATTTTTTCTCTCAAAAAATAGGGCATCCTCCTCTCTATTTCTTAAGAATACTTTCTGTCATGTAGCATCCTGGGATTCATGTTTCAACACTGTGTTAGCAAGCACCACCTGGCACTGGCCAAACTATTTCAGGATGCATTCTTGCAGTCATGTAGCAGCTCTTCATTTTTTTTTTCCTGGCTCCATGTACATTCCTAGTACAGACACTCTACTGAGTATTTGAGAAGAAGTGGAACATATGGGTTCAAGACTTTGCTCTACATGGAACAAAAATAATGACTTGATTTTCCTTTCTCAGGTTTTCAGTTAGTGCTTCAAGTATTGATGCTCGGGGAGGTGCTATAATGTTCTTTTATTTTTTTCTTGGGGAAAAGAGAGTAAGGTAGAGGGAAAAGGATAATTAAGCTCAAAAGAATGAAAATATCTACAGGTTTTATGTCAAGATCAATAAAGAAAAAAGGATACCAAATTTGCTAATTTCACTGCCTGACAGCTCATGGTATTGATGTAAAGAGCGAGGGAATTTGTTTCTAATAAATTGAACAATTAAAGAACTCTCAACTTATAAAGCTGAACAGTAATTTTGGGAAGATATATTTTGAACTTAGACCTAAAATTTCTGCCTACTCTCTCTCTCTTTTTGTTGACCTATGATGTACTACAGAAACTCTTTTGAATGTCTGTATCTTAATTATTTTGAAAAAAATTACATAAGAATATGTACACCAAATCATACAATTATGGTTTGGGTTGGAAGGGGCCTTAAATGCCATCTAGCTCCAATCCCCTTGCTCTAGTTAGGAACACCTTTCCCTAGACCAGGCTGATCAAGGTCCCATCAAGCCTGGCCTGGAAGACTGCTATGGTTGGGGCATCCTCAACACCCCTGGGTAACCTGTTCCAGAGCCCTGCCACCTTCACATCAAACGCAGTTCAGGATTTTGTTTCTTTGCAATGCTAAAATCCTTTACTGTGCTGGACTTGCAGACATGGTGATGCTGATCAAGTCCTTTCCATCAGCCTGGAAAAAAAAAATCCTAAAATCCTCCATTTCTTGCAAGTGAAATTAAAGTTGGAAAAATCAGTACCTGCAATTTGTACTCTGCCATGCATTTTATTGTGTCCTCTAATTCTATAGCCTTCAAAGGGACTTCTGCAATTTTATATGCAGAATTTAATTCATATATGGTGCACAGATAGGCCAACCCAGTTATAGTAATTCTTTTTTTACTAACAATACAGAAAAAAATAATGTGTGTATATCTTACCATTAATAATTACAAAGGAAAAACAAACAAGCAAACAAAAAAAGTGAATCAGCTGAACTCAGTCAGGTACTATTATTGTTAATTATTCATTTTCGCATGCAAATAATTCTTTGCAGAGAAGTTCCTCCACCAGGGGTCGCACAAAGACTGCTTAAATATCGCCTGTTAAACTGGAATAAAGTTCACATTGGAGCGTGAAAACACAATCAAACCTCAAAAGAGAGGCTTGATCCATAATAAGCAAACTATTTAAACTCCTGGGGACAAGTCACTGCTGATTGTTTACTCTGAATGTAAGTAGTACTTTAATTTTTTTTTTTTTTTAAACATAAAACATTGAACCACTTTGGAAAAAATGTAAGTGCTGCACTTATACTTTGTCATAAATCATACTGCATAAATGATATTATTTCATGTCTCATGTTAAGATAAAATATACTAACATGGGGTTAATTCTGCTTCAAATAAAACTACGGGGACATCTCTGTCCTCACAGGTCTGGAGGAAACAGATTTAGATTTTGATACAGTCCCAAACCACAGGCTCTTTTTTCACTGCTCTCTGTAGTGGTGTTGCTATTTCTGCTGGGGAAGGTAGTAGTGATAAGACCATCCTAATTTCAGTCTGAATGGTGGGATGTACAAAACATTGTACCAAGAGAGGAACAGCTTGTGAATCAATATTCTGGCTTATTAGCCCCAGCAAAAGCAGCTTTGCATAAAAGAGCCTGGGAGTTACAGGGATACCCATTTGAATGTGAGCCACAAATGCGATATTGGAACAAAAAGTATTAATAGTGTCTTGGGCTGTATTAGGACGATTGTTGTCAGTAAGTCAAGGAAAATTATCCTTCTCCTTCACTCAGCACTGGTGATGCTACATCTGGTGAGTCTCGTGGCCAGTTCTGACCTCCTCAGTGCAAGAGAAACATAGACATAATGGAGAGAGTACAGCAAAGGGCCACAATAGCGACTAAGGTACTGAGACATCTTTCCTGTGAGAGAGGTATTCATTCCAGAGAAGAGAAAGTTCAGGTGGATCTATCTCATCAATGTGTAGAAATACCTGAAGGGAGATTGTAAAGAATACAGAAGAAGGAGCCAGACAATTCTCAATGGTGCCCTATGATGGGTCCAGAGGCAATGGGACACA
The DNA here is from genome assembly GCA_036630365.1 of Acanthiza pusilla. Lineage (NCBI taxonomy): Eukaryota > Metazoa > Chordata > Aves > Passeriformes > Acanthizidae > Acanthiza > Acanthiza pusilla. Next base: position 30,256,477 of record JAXCHO010000018.1, read on the forward strand.
CACTGAAATACAGGAAGCTCCCTCTGAATAACAGGACACACTTCTTTACTGAGAGGGTGATGAAGCACTGGTACAGATTGCCTAGAGAGGCTGAGGAGATGTTAAAGATCCATCTGGACACTGTCCTAGAGATCAGGGAGTATTTGAACAGGGAGTTTTAACCAGATAACATCCAGATATCCCTCTGAACTTCAGCCATTCTGTGGTTTAGCTGGTCTCATCCATGTGCGAGGATAAATCATGATAATTTGGCTACTGGCTTTGGAAATACTCACCTTCGTCTTGGTATGAGATAATAACATAGAAAAGAGCCCTGTCCAAACCTCTGATTTGTAGTGAACATTGTCCTTAATTTTTGTAAATAATAATATATATAATCACGAGCAGAAATAGTTGTGAAAATGTCAAGCTTTCCCCATATTCTCTATATTCCTTATGAACTAGTTAATGAGAAAAAAGAGACTTACAACATCTTTAATTCATGCTCAGTTTTGCTACAAAAATTAATTACCCTCTATTAAAAGAATGAAACAAAATAACATAAGCACTTACATGGTACATAGATCAGAAACTACTTTCTTTGAAAGATTAATCTAGTATGTATCCGAGTTCAGTAAATAGCCTGTGTGCACATGCTATGTATTCACATACATAAACTTTCCAAATGAAAATTTTTCCATAATACCGATAATTTTCATGTGTATATAAGATACTTTCTGTGTTTCTGTGCATAAATATAAATATTTTTGTACTTACACAGAAGTACGAATATTTAGTTACAAATAATTGCACTTCTTGTATTTATGACAGATTCTACAGTGTTTTGCACAAAAATGACTGCAAGATACACTTGAGAACTGTTCACAAGGACCTTTTTCATAAATCTCAGAACCTTCCAGGCTAGACAATATTTATCCCATAAATTATGATTGTCAGTACTAACCATCTAGATAAAGTCTGTGCCTCTTTCAACAGCAGTTCCTGTTAACATAGTCACAAGTGGTTTCCCATAACATGGTGCCATTACATACACCTGTGATAATTTGGTTGGCAACAACATCTATAATAGCATAGTATTGTCTGTGGCACTTGCTGATAAGTGTAAGAAACAGTTTATATTTGATGAGCACTGTGCAAGGAGCATGCACATACAATTTGAAAAATGTATGTACCTGCCGTCAATGGGTACAGTTTCAGAATACTTCTGCTTCATAGAGAGGGGGAGACTGAAATTATTAATCCTTTGGACATTAATGAACTTTCTTTTGGCTAAATTACTGTGCTTATTAATAATTCATGAGAATTGGCCAACCCTTTAACATAGTACATGCAACTGTCTGATAAGCAGATAGTGCCTTTTAATTTTGTCTTAGACTGTTTAATAATTTAAGACAAATGGGATAGGATTTTGCATTAAGCTAATAATGTGCCACTAATAACTGAAGAATCCTAAAAACATATGTTCCTTTTCCCTTGCTTTTGCAGTTTTTTATTAGCTCTGTAACAAAGAAAATTAGGTCCTTGAATCATAAAAAATATCAAGGAGAATAAGTAGAAAAAAAGACTGTTTCTATGCTTCCTCAAGCTAATGACACACTAGATTTAAAAGAATTAATGGCCACCTTTCCTATATGATATGTGCACAGAGAACTAAACAATGCCTCATGCAGTGTCCAGAATCTTAATTGCCAGGCACTTCACAGAAAATCCCAGAAGAGGGAGGTGTTTACCCTCAAATAGCGAAGGCATGTTTTTCCCTTCAAGGATTCATTGCATTACTAAGCAGAATAAAGAAATGGCACCCTTCTTCCTCTTTAAAATAAAAAGGGGTAATTAGGAAAGGTTTTTCCTTTTTAAATGTAGTGCTATATATTAGTTCCTGTTACCTCTTCTATTTGGCTTTTCATCCACTGAATATGAGAAAAATTACTGCTGTCCAAAGTGTGTATTCATTTTAACTATATCACTTGTCTTCTCTTTTTATAGGAATATGAAACCTGTCGAACTAATAATCACTAATAATCAAGCATTGGCACTATTAATCAAGCACGGGTAGAAGTGTTCTGTTATTTCAATCTGCATTTGGAGAAAAACCCCTGAAAATAACTTTTTTTTATGTTGGCAGCATCTGCTTCATCCTCACATTAGCCAGAAAGATATAAAATACTGACTACTTAAATTAGACTTCCGAAAATTATCAGATATTAATAGGTTTCAGATAAAGTTTTAAAACCCTTTGCCAAGAACCAAGTTAATTCTATACAAAAAGGTAAGTGAGATGACCTGAACAATTATAGATCATTTATCCTGATATTGGTCTCAAGCATGATAATACATCTGATGATGTTTGATGTAATGTATTAACATTTTATTAATGATTAGCACAGGTTAATTAAAATGCTTTCAAACTGATTGCTATTTTGATAAAAATTAGAATCTGAATGATACTGGTTTTAGTGCTTAAGGATGACCCTTGTTTATTTGTGTGCACGCTCCATGATGTGCCCATTGAGAAAGATGTTGTTGACATGATTGTTATTCTATATTTTAAAAACTAACCAGGTACTAGGTGTCAAAATGTGATTTGAAATATGGGGTCATGACATACAGATATTAGTTGCTCTGTTGGTTTCAGCTAGGGTAGAGTTAATTTTCTTCACAGTGACTTTATGGGGCTTCATTTTGGTTTTGTGGTGAACACAGGGTTGACACTGTAGAGATGTTTTTGTTATTGCTGAGCAGGGCTTGCACAGAGCCAAAGCCTTTTCTGCTTTTCATACTGGCATGATGGTGAGGAATTTGGGGATGCATAGGAGGTTGGGAGGAAACACAGCCAAGGGACACAGCCTGACCAAAGGGATATTCCAGGTCACACGACATCATGCTCAGTGTATAAAATGGGAAAGGAAGAAGGAGAAAAAGGGTGACATTTGGAGCAAAGGAGTTTGTCTTCCCAAGTCAGTGTTGTACACAATGGGGCCCTGCCCTCCTGGAGATGGCTAAACACCTGCCTGCCCATGGGAAGCAGTGAACTACTTCCTCATTTGTTTGTGTGAATGTTTTTTGCTTTCCCTATTAAACTGTTTTTATTTCAATCCATGAATTTTCCTGCTTTTATCTTTCTGATTCTCTCCCTGATCCTGCTGGTGAGGGAGTGAGCAAGTGCCTGTGTGGCGCTTGGCGGCTGGCTGGGCTTAAATCACAACAGTTGCCCAGGGTTTCCATACAACAAAAAAGATGTGAGAAGATGTGAAAAGACATGAAAAGATATGAGTTGCCTTTGAATCCAAGTTATCTTGATCTTGATATGGATTCTTGTATCTAGACCAGGACATCTACTGCACAGTCTGGAGTTGCACTCTAGACGCAAGTGCCTCTCCCTTTCTCCTTAATAAATGAATGAAATTTAGCCTTTAACATACTGTCAAAGACATTTTTAGGGAGTTGAGGAATCATCCTACATGGAAAATCAAAAGCACCTACTGCTACCTCTCTTGTCAAGCAATGATTGCTTACTCATTTAAGGATAGCTCCTGGATCAAGTTCTAGTACTGCTGTTAAAACAAGTCCACTGTGCAGAAATAACCTCAAGATCTACCAGAAAAATGAGAGCGAAAAATGTTCCCTATTACCTGAGTAGAGCCCATATTTTACAAAGGGCAACAGAGTCAGATTCGTCCTACCTAACTATAGATATACCGAGTATAAATTGATAATTTGTTGTCTGTATCCTTAGTCATTGCTTTAAGTCCTAAGTTATTCCTTAAAATAGAGGTTGATATTCACTATATTTTTAAAAGAAATGTCAACTAATGCTACATTACATATAGAGCCTGATTCTGTCAGTGTGTGTTACCATGTCTTGATAAGGTCTTGTCACTTAATCCTCATTCCTCTACAGAAGCAGACAGGCACGTTGTGATTAGCCTACAGCTAGTGATGGTGAAAGGAGGCTTAATGGCTCATTTCTGGATTTTAATCAAATCCATGAGGAAGCTAATCCAGATTTCCTAATTTGATTTCCTGAGCCAGCAAAGGAGATGATCTGTGCATTCCCACTAGCCTTTACCAGCTGTTCTGCATATGCTCAGAGGCACATGAAACGATAAGATCTGCACTGTGCAGCCTTCTTTCATTCCGATTTCCAGCACTATGCCAATGCATTAGTGCTGATGCAGTTCTGTGAAGATGCAATGCTGTGCTTAGATGTTAGAAAAAAAAGATATTCCTCATAAAATCCCAGAATCTCCAGGATTTGTCAGTGATAATGGATATTTTCAGTATGTTAGCTTTCTAATAGTAATAGTAAAACCTACATTCTGCCCTTTTGATATCCTAAGAGTTCATGAACCATTTCGTTCATAGACCAGTTATCCATCCAGTACCTAAAGAGGGCTTTTAAAAAAGAGGGAGAGTGACTTTTTACAAGAGCAGATAGGGCAAGAGGGAACGGTTTTAAACTAAAACATGAGAGATTTATATTAGATGCTAGGAAGCAATTCTTTAATCAGAGTGTAGTGAGGCACTGGAACAGTGAATTTGTGGATGCCCCATCCCTGGGTTCTGGTTAAAGGCCAGGTGGAGTGTGACTCTGAACAAACTTATCTAAGGGGTGGCATCCCTGCTTATGGCAGGGGGATTGGAAATAGATATCTATAATGTCTCTTTCAACCAAAGCCATTCTATGATTCTATGTTTCTATGGAGTTAAGCCCTAAGAATCTTGGTGTCTCCTGCCACTAAATGAAATATGAGAAGTTTTATGAGTGGAGGATTTGAGGGTTTGTTCTTTAACTCTATAGAAATCCTTGCAAAATGTTTAATTCACGGAAGTTCTTTGGGCTGCATTATCATACAGAGTCAAATATTAATCACAGTGATTCTATCTAGTGGTAGAATACCTCAAATTGGTTTTGCAACCTAGTTTTAAAAACACGTTTAACATCTTTTAGAAAGAAAATGCTTTTTTTTCTTAGTCATCAAAATCGTATCTAATTTTCAATGCCATTATTATTCATAGTACTATTTCTATTAGGTTCCCTTTTTTTCCTTTTTTCATTATTTTCAGAAAATGTCTTAAATTAAATGTGTTCAATTAAATTAAAAAATACATTATTGAAGAATGAAATTCTAAAATTCATTACATCAGTGGCTAAGTTAAAAACAATACAACAGTCAAGTTTTAATCTATACCTCTGTTAAGGAGTCAAAATTAGACTCAAGTAATATGCGAATTTTTCTGGCCCCTTTGTATATACATATCGGAATGCAGATGTAATTTTTTTTCCCTCCAATCCTAATATTTTTGTCTGAAATTATGCTAGTAAATATTTTCTGGTCCTGTAGTATGTAGAATAATGAAAGGATTTCTTTTGTGGCATTATGCTGTACTATACTATTAGAGCATTATGAAAACGTGTGACAAAAATAGTCATGTTCATATTATGTATTACTAGTTCCTGAGGAGGCTCTGCATTGTTTCAAAATAAGATACAGTTTTCTGGAACACCACTGTGACAAAATGTTCTGTCTCAGAGACTATCCATTGTCTTCTCTGCTTAGGACTATAAAAATGGGATTTCTTTCCTTTATAAATGGTGATATGTGGGATGGGAAATACCTCACACTAAATGCCTAAGTCAGGTTAGTATCAGTCATACAGTGATGATTAGTACCTTAGAAAATGCAGAATGGAATCTGGAGTGGTTTCTGTTCAAGTAACTGTTATATAAAAGTGTGGGTTCCACAAAATCAGCATCACTTTTGTGTCAGAAAACATACATGTGCTTTGGTTTGTTGAAACTAAGGAAACATTTTCTTTTGGTCTGAGTCACTGAAAAACCACAGCTTCTGATAAGGACTTGAAGAAATTTAGGTCAAAGGTTTCAAATTGCCATTCTTGTTTCTATCCAAGATTTATGTCTTGACTGTGCACGAGGGAAAACAGACTGAGCTTCCTCTGTCTAAGGTCATTTGCTGATTAGAACATCACATAGTACATTATGGGAAAGGTAGACCTGACCTGACGCCAAGACCAGAGAATGATGTTGAAAGAAGAAAACTTTCAATCTCAAATTCCCATCTAGAGAGAGTGCAAAACCCCAGAAACTGAATTTTATATCAGATTGGCTCAAAACTTAATGTCTTTATTCAGGAATTTAAGTTTGAATAGGTTAGTGGATTTTTTTTTTTTTCATATTTGTAAGAAAACACCTTTTCTGTCCTTTGCAGTTAGTGAAAAAAAACCCCCAAATTAATTCCAGAGACTAGTAGCTTAATGCAGGGGAGCTCTCTTTGCCATTGTAAATTATGGGGCGTTGTGCCCTAAAAGCAACATATCCGGTAAAGAAGCTGTAAACCATGAGAATCACACACCGTGTTGGAATATGATGTGTAGGCTCAGAGATCTGGTATAACACAGTGTGGAGAAGTAATGGTATTATGGCACAGCAGATCACCTTCTATTACATGGAGAAAAAAACAGCTGGTCTTTATCTTCCAAGGTCTGTGTTAATTGAGAATTTTCTCCACGATGAAGTAAACTCTATAGCCTTTTTATGCAATAAAAACCTTATCTGACTTGATACGTATTAATTTTTTTGAAGGCTCTGTTTTCTCTTGCTCACACCTCCAATTTTTGCAATCAAAAATATTCAATTTAGCTTACTGGTAAGAAAAAAAAACATAAATAAACTTATGATTTCTTCATTATTACAGATAATTTTTCTTTGAAATGTTTTTCCAAATTTCCTAGGATTATGGCTCAATTTTCAGACAATTCAGTAATTTAGCTCACTTGTTTCTCCTTGGTCACTGGTGTATTACAAGAAATATTGTAAAAGTCAAGTTAGTTTCTATCTCTATTTTTTTTGAGGTCTATTTATATCCTGACTTTTTTCAATATGCCTATTTTTTCATCTCATGTGTCCCCTCAATATCTGCTTGTGTACTCCAATAGCATCTGTGCTTCAGGACCACAAGCTTTCTTACAACAGCATCTTGTTGCCTCTAGCAGAGACCTCAGTAGTAGAAGCTGGGGGAAAAAAAAAAACAACACTGATAAAGCTCCTTTTTTGCTGCAATGTCTCTCAATATCCAGAGTTTCAAGGGCTGCCTCAGCAATTTTGGGTCCTGGAAAGGTCTCAGCAACCCCATATGTAACAGTCAAGCATGCTTCAATACCTTCAGAAATGAGTAGCTAGAATCCACATTGTAAATTATGATTTCTCTGTGAACATCAGTTTAGATGGAAGCTTAATTGCATTCCAAGACCAGCAGAAAACACTGTACAAATTATTCATCTAAGAGATGATGTTAATTTGACACTTTTCCAAACATCAAATATGCAGATTAATGCTCATTCAGTCATGGCACTTGTTTTTTCATCTGGTGCATTTTTCCTTTATTATGTTAATTTCTCATTTAAGTAACTCACCTGCTTGGCATTGTAAAGCCTGGACATTTAAAATTTCACAGCATCCAAGCTTGACCTAGTTTCTGTTATAGGCTTATGAGTGCTTGCAGTGGTATGGAGGGTTGACCCTGGCTGGATGCCAGTTGCCCAACAAGCCACTCTATTACTCCCCTTCTTAACCTGGGCAGGGGAAAGAAAATATAATAAAAAGACTCATGGGACAAGGAAGAGATCGCTCATCAGTTACCATCATAGACAAAACAGACTTGACTTGGGGAAGTTAATTTATTTATTATCAATCAAATCGGAGTAGGGTAATGAGAGCTAAAACCAAATCTTAAAGACCCCTTCCCCTTACGTCTCCGTTCTTCCCAGACTCAACTTCTTTCCCAATTTTCTCTACCTTCTCCCTCCTGAGTGGTGTAGGGGGATGTGGAATGGGATTTGAGGTCACTTTGTCACAGGTTGTGTCTTCCATTGTTTTCTCCTCAGCTGGAGGACTCCTTATATTTTTCCCCAGTTCTAGTGTGGGGTCCCTCTCATGGCAGACAGTTCTCCGTGAGCTTCTCCAAGAGACCCCTTCCCACAGACTGCAGTTCTTCAGCCTTCCAGAGGGTGCAGTCCTTCAGTAACAGGCTGCTCCCATGTGGTTCCCCTGTGAAGTCCCAAGTCCTGCCAGCAAATCTGTTCCTGTGTGGGCTCCTCTCACCATGTGTCCACAGGCTGTGCCAGGAGCCTGCTCTGGTGTGAGTTTCCCAAGGGATCACAGCCTCCTTTGGGGATCTTCTTGCTCTAGCGTCGGGTGCTCCATGGACTGCAGGTGAACCTCTGTTCTGCCATGGATCTCCATAGGCTTCAGGGGCACAGCTGCCTCACCATGGTCGGCACCACAGGCTGTACCAGAATTGCTGGCACATGAAACACCCCCTCCCCTCCTTCTTCACTGACTTTGGTCTCTGCAGAGTTGTTTCTCTCACTTATTCTCACTCCTCTCTTCAGATGAAAATGCTGTTTTTCAGTAACTCTTTCCCTTTGTTAAATACATTTTCCCAGATATGTTACCTCTATCACTGATGGGCTTGTCCTTGGCCGGCTGTGGGTCTGTCTGGGCTTCATTGGCTCCATTAGACATGGGGGGAAACTTCTGGCAGCTTCTCAGAGAAGCCAGCCCTGCTGCCTTCCTGTTATCAAAATCTTACCATGTAAACCCAATAAAAGTAGAAACAAAGCAGCAGCTGACCAATTTGTACCAACATGGTTTTTGTACTTCTCACAGTTAGAGCATCTGCTTGGCTGTTTCCCGTACTTTGCCCCTCCTGACCATGTCCTGCAGACATATATGAATCACTGGAAAATTAGTCAGGTGTTCACCAACACTGCAGAGTCCTCACCAAACTGTTCATTAACCTGGGAGGTAAGTGGCTACATTTATTACCATCTGAACCCAACTGATCATATCTGATGGAATTCATGCAGATCTAATCCAAAGGCCTTTAATTTTCTAAACCTGGATTTCAAAATTTTGTTTCCCAACCTTTTTTCAATCCATTCTAGGGGAATAAAGTAGATAATAACCTTTAATAAACAGCACACTTGTTAAAAAAACTTTCTGAATCACATAATTTTGTAGCACAGTCAAGATAATTTTAAAAACTTACAGGAACAAGATACAGCTTTAAACAGGTAGATATTCTTTCTTAAGCGGAATTCAGTTTTTCTTGCTAGAGGAGTAAAAAATGCTTTTGAAGAGCTGTGACAGGTAAGATCAATAAAAAAGTCACATGATATTTTTTGGTTTCATCTTATCCTGAATACTGCCAGAATAAAAGTAATCAGTGATGTATATTGTGTAAGGTTCTTTTTTTGTTTTTTTTTTTTTGTTTGTTTGTTTGTTTTAATTTCTGAGCAGAGCCATTTCCTTTTGTTTCTTATTCAGCTTTAATAAATGTTTGATTTTGTCTAAGCACATCCATGGATGCCAAGGACAAGGAGACCAGTGTGGGAATTCTCATCTCTTTTAATTCCTGATACGTCTAAAAGTTTGATCACACGTTTGAATTGAAATGGTGACGAGACCGAAAACTCTGTGACTATGACAAAATTCTTGGAGTTGGGGAGCAGTTTGGTTAATTAATATCTTTGGGGTGTGTAAGAAATAAGCAAGAAATACCAGCTGGAAACTGAGGAACTCTAAGTGTAAAGCACTTTTGCAAGGAGCCACTAGAAACTTTTAGTTACACAAGTTTAGTTAAAAATCAGTTAATTAATCAATTAAACACCAAACAAATTTTTGAATAACTTCTAAATGTGGAGAGGACAGCTAGTCTGAAGTTCTGACTATTTTATTCTGCATGTTCAAGCAGTGGCACCAGGAGGAAGACAAACCAGTTAATGTTATTGATTTATATTTTTTTCCTTCAAAATTTTAATTTAATTCAGGCACAAGAGATATTGCTAGAATGGGAGTGCTAGAGAACTGGTAGCAATCACTGTGATTGATTCATGCTTTTTCAAGAAAGATACAGAAATGAATCATAAAGCAATCTGTCCCAGACATAAGACTGAAGCATGAGTCTCATTGAATTTTGGAGTTTAAATGGCAGATCAGATTATAATGCAAAAAAACATTCAAAGTCATATGAGGGACCCAGAATTACCCCTTAAAATTGAATTTGCCGATCAAAGAAGTCATGAAGTCTGGACTGAAGCATATGTAGTGTTTATGGTACTCTGGTCTTATAGTAATAATTATAATTCCAAATTACTAAAGGGAAAAGAAATCAGAAACGTGTTTTCTGAATTCAGAGTGGAAGTCACACAGACAAATAGCAAGAAAAATCAAAGGCCATGTGCAATGTTAGACAAAATAACACATCCAGTGTTTTGGAAAAGAGAATTGTGATGGGGTTTGTAAGCATTTGCAAGAACAAGAAGAATTTGCACTGCACAGATATCTACAAAGTTTTGACCCAAATGTGGTATTTATGGCATTGGATAAAAGATTGATTTATAAGCTTGAAAGTACGGGAGACTTATACTAGTTGTAAGTGGAACAAGCCAATGTGCTAGAAGGCTACACTGAAGAAAATCAAACATGCAAGCATTAATAACATCATGGAATTCAAGGCTGACAGAGATCTCTTTTGCATTTCCATTTTGATCTAAAAGGTATGAATGAAATGTCATTTTAATGAACTTTTGGTAGCAAAAGAGGGTTAAAATACATTAGGTTAAAGGCCTCACTAAATAGGTTTAATTAATGTGAAAATTAAATAATTTGTGGACTTCCTTGAATAACTCAAAACCTATCAATTAAAGGTCCATATAATAAGCATTTCCAAATCTGGGGAGCAAAAATAATCTTAATGTGCAGTAAAACATATAACAAAGGCAAACATTTTGTTAATTACTCGTGTGACAAAAAATACTTAGAATTTACACACAAAATAAATCTCTTCACCTTTATAGGTTCTGAAATACTAAAATACCTTGTAAACAGAAAGATTTCACATTTTGAAACATGGTTATCTGGATATATTTTACTTCAGTTGGTAAGAAAACAAGCAAAGTTACATGTACTTCTCTGAGAAATACATATCAACTAAGGTGGCTGTCATTTGATTAGCTTTTGTTAAGAAGGAATTCCAATGGATATTGTAACATTTACTATCACAAGGGATATATCACCATTTCTAGGAAAATGTTTTCAACTGAGTAAGAAGGTGAGGAAGTATTCAAAATGCTTTTCAAAAGTGTTACTCTGGGCTTTTTAAAGGGAAATATCCAGGAATATTTGTTTTATATGGTAAAAATTATTTTTATTCTAGGTGAAGAAAGAATCTCCTTCATGAGAATAAGAACTAGTAGAATACCAGTGTCTTGCACAGTCTTTAAGAAATAGTTTTCAAAATGATTTCAAGAAATAGATATCTAGAAAAATCTTACCAGGGAGAAGTACAGGTTCATGTCACTGAATATCTAGTGTGGGTTTTATAGTGTGAGAAGTGCACATCTGACAAAGAGTACCTCACTTCTTTATGAAGTATCTGCACAGCTATTCTGCAGAACTGAGGCAATTTCATCTAAAAGATTATGTGTTATTAAAAATTTTTAGCATATCTCTCTTAAGGTAACTGCCTATGTATTTCAGCTATTGAATTAATAAAAAACATCTGTTAGGATTTAGACAAGTACCCTGGTGACAGAAAACTTTGATTTAGACAGTGCATTGTTTCTTTTAGAAAATGTTCTGGAAGGTATTAGCAGCACTTTTTAGATATGAGCTAAAGACTCCTAATGAGCCTAGATTATGTGCATTTAGTAGGCTGTTTGTTTTGAAATAAGCTTACTTTTCCTCAGTGGGAAAAGGTCAATGCCTTTGAAAGTGTTTCAGTTAAAATCATGTTCATCTACCACTAGTAAAAGCAAAATTTTGCCTTTGCACCCTTTCCTTTGGTGGAGGACATAATGAAATAAACACACACCATCCACTTTTGAGCACAAAAAAAATAAATCTATATAATCAACTTTTGATTTCACAAGTGGGATATAATCTCCCGTATCTGACATAGCAATATCTTCTGGGGAAAAAAAAAAAAGAGAATATTGGTGTGTAAAGAAAGGTATAAAAATACAAGTACAGTTTATTTTTCTCAAAGTATAGCAGTTTTATTTTCTTCAAAGAACATTTGGTTCTGTAGTGTTTTCGCTACTGTAGTAATTGGTTTTGATTGTGTTCTGTTTCATCAGTAAACAACTGAATACCATGTTTACCGGGTAGTGTTCTGAGGGTGCTGTCCAGACAATAAAATTGTTTTCAGGGTTGTTTTCTTTGATATCAGTAATCATGGTTGTTCTTCATAATTGCTCTCATAACAAAACATTTCACATGCAAATTAACTGTCTTTTTATAGCAGTCTTATTAAAAATTATTATTCCCTCAGTGGGCTGAGACAGCATGGAGGTGACATATGTGTTCTCTAGGGGAAGGAAGGGAACATGTGAATGTATGACAAGTCTTTGCTTCAGGAAAATATAAGCATCTTTGTGACTAAAGCAAAATTAAGTGAATTTTATTTTGGTATCATTTTGAAGAGGTGTCTTGGAGTGCATTCATGAATACAACACAAAGATACAGTACTAATCCTTCAGAGATGGAAGCTAGGTTTCTGACTCATCTTCTTTGCACTGTGAGTATTAAACTCCAGAATGACAGAATTACATTTTTTTACCCATAAAAATATCAACAATGAGGTTTAACAATACAAAAAGCTTTATTTTTATTCTTATGCATGCATATTGCCCTCACAGGTAGCAGCAAAAATTTTAAAATTAGCTTGGAGATAAGTAATTTCCTAAATACTTCCTTGAACTAAGACAAATCATTTCCAAAATACAAGCCAAATACTTATATTTCATTACCAAAGCAGGTTATGCTCAGGTAGAACACTACTTTTCCCCCAAATTTTTGTTAAAACCAAAACAAAGCACAGACAAAGTCTAATGTTTGCAAATTAGGATATACAGTAGTTATGTGATAGTAAGAAATTTTCTTCATTTGTCATTTTGTTGATATTTATTCTCCAAAGAAATGAGAATCTTACATATATTAAAAAGTCGGTCCTCATAGTGCATTTGTCATGACAAAGATAATTTGATGTCAAGTGACTGTACAAGGAGTCCGAACTTTCATTTATTTAACAGACACATTTCAGCATTTTCCTCTGATAGCTGCAGTAATTCTGCCCTGAGCTTGCCCACTACAAGGAAATGCCACCATTCCTACAATCTCCAAGTACATCTCATTCTCTGTCAAGATTTAAATCCATTCTCTCAAGCTTTGCTATTTTTCAGAAAAGAAGTTTGATTTCTTACATCCTTTCTAATTCTTCTAAGTCTTCTGTTGCCTTGACACCAATAAAATAAAATAGAAAAGAGAGATAGAGAGAAAGGAAGGAACAAGGAAGAAGGGACACAAAAAACAAAAAAAAAAACAAAACCCACAACCAAAAAGTCATTATTTGTAGCAAATGAAGACTTCTGAGTTTGTATGGTTTTGTCTTGTCTTGCCTTTCTTTAACTTGCTTTTCCTTCCTTACCCTCCAGCAGTCAATACATTTAGCCCAAATTCTAAGAAGAATGTAGGAAGGAGTAAGGGCACTGTTGAACTCAGAGATGGATGATGTCTTCCTTTTTGCTTTATGTGTGGTCAGCAGAAAAATATCTGCACATTCAATATATTGTCCTCAAAAGATGAGATCTACAAAGATGAGTTCTACAAAGAACTGCAGCTGTTCTCTAAAAAACAGAGTGTGAAAATCAAGTCAGGGGTAGATGGGAAACAAAAACTGTTCTTGCCTTCCATAGGAGGTCTGCACAAGGAATGGTGAAGATTTTTGATGACATTTTATGCCTTAGCACAGGTGAGAAGAGATACAAGACTAAATGTATAGTACATTTGACATTACAAGACAAAAGCAAGTCACCAATCTGCAGATTTCCAGAGTAAGACATTTTGAGACAGTTAATATGTTAAAGTGAAACAAAATATGTCAAGGAGTGAGGTGGACATCTGTGGCCTCTGCTCAATAGAAAATTAAACACTGAACATGGACCTGAAAAGGTAATCATATCTCATTAAAATTATATATATCTACTGTTCTCATGTTATGGAGAGAAAAAATTTGGAACTGTTAGGGAGATGGGTTTTTGCAACCTGCTGACAACTGTACTTTTGAACTTTAAGCTTTCAAACACCTATTTAATTTTATGTTTTGGTGGTGAGATCTCATTGTGTGTTTAAAAACAGTATTTATGCCTCCTGGAACTCAACTATGTTTGCCTTGTGTACTCATAGCTCTGAAAGACTGAATAAATGCAGATGTAAGAATAAAACTGCTGAGGTGTTTAGTCACCACTGAGTCACCTTGCTGATGAGGCTGTTCCCCCTGTGCAGGAGCAGCGTGGTGACATGGTGTCTGCATTGCCTCTATCCACAGCACAGACAGCAGAGATGAGGACTGCGAGGTCTGACAAGGACTGTGGATCACACTTGTCCCCCGCACTGGGAACAATCAGTGGAAACATACAGCACTTTCATAAGTACAAATGTGGGAACTCAAACAACAAAATTCAGCAGTATGTGAGGGAGAAGAAACAAAACTTATTTTTCACTAGTCTTTAATTTTTAATATTTTAAAGTTTGTGTGTGAATTACTGGTTGTTTTCCAGGTTGTTAATCTAAGTAAGTAAAACAAACCTAGATTCCAGTCTCCTACTGATTGATTCTCCAAGTAGCTATTTCAGCTGAATTCTATCTCACAAATCTGTCTTCTGAGATGGAAGAGATTTTGCATGTAGATGTGTTTCTTTTACTCTCGTAAAAACCTTTTACACTTGTACAAACCAATTCAGTGACATTATTTTTCTTAGGATATTTATTGAAAAAAGATACGCTCACGGTCACTTGTTTTAAAGTATAGAGCACCGGATGGGAAACCTTTTCTCCGCAGTTAAAAATGAGAGTATTTAGGTAGTGCCAGGACACAGGAGGTTTCCAAATGTATTAAGCTAAGGTGAAAAGTAGCATCTTGTGAAACAGCTGTGCAACAGCAGACTTTATTTGTGAATTCCCCTTTTATACTGGCTTTAATCAAGACAGTTGTTTCGAATTCTTCTGGGTGCCATAGCCAAAGGGAGCTACTTTAAATCCTTGGATTTATTTGGTTTCCACATATTGTGTACCTTTCAAACACATTACTCAAAATACAAACATTCCCAAGGTCAAGTTACAGAATAAAATGGTATGAATGCAGTGTCATAAAATGTTAATAGTACTATGTGACTGAACATTCACAGAAAATGGTAAAAAGACTCAGCTGCTGAATGTACTGCATTACTGATGCTAAGCTCCAATACTGGATGGAGGGGTATGTCTATACAGACATACTGCAAAGCCCTTAAGCCCATTTTACATATTAAAACATCCAAAATTTGCATCCATACCACACAGGCTATTGCACATTAAGTCTTTTTTAGTAGCAGATTATTCTCTAGTGCTAACAATCATTTTATTCCTAGTTGACATGCACAGCACTACAGTAATCCTAGCTAATCAAAATTCAATTGTCAAGAGGCAGGAGAAATGTCCTCATGCATATTACACTCCATCAGCTTTCATAATCATAAAGTCAAAGAATCATAGAATGGCTTGGTTGGGAAGGCATCTTAGAGATCATCTAGTTCAAAACTCCCCAGTGCTGGGCAGAGACACCTTTTTCTAGACCAGGCTGCTCAAAGCCCCATCCAACCTGGCCTTGATCACTCACGGGGATACAGCATTCACAGCTTTTCTGGGTAATGTGCCAGTGCCTCACCACCCTCACAGCAAAGAATTTATTCTTAACATCTAATTAAAATCTGGTCTCTTTCAGTTTGAATACTTTCCTCCTTGTTGTATCACTACATATCCTTGTAAAAGGTCTTCCTCCATCTCTTTTGTAGGCTATCTTCATATACTGAAAGGCTGCAATTAGGAATCCCCAAAGCCTTCTCTTTTCCAGGCTGAAAAATTCCAATTCTCTTAGACGTTCCTTGCAGGAAATCACTCCAAGTAAATAAGTCTGAAGTATTTTGAAATTATTTTACATAAAATCCATCTTCATTTATGTACCCTGTTATGTGAAATACACTTTTATCTTTAAATGCATTCTCTGATACCAAAGACAGTGAAAGATACTAGAAAGTGTATTACTGGCCCAGCAGGACTTCGTGTCAAGGGAATTTGTGAGAACAGCAAGCCCTCAATTTCCTCAGTAATCTGCAGTGGATTTACGTGACAGTAAAACAGGAATAAGAAACATACTTCCGCTTGTAATCAGAGACTTGAAGGATCAATCTATAAAGGATAACCCCTGAGTTTTCAGATTCTATTGTGAAGAGGGAGGCAGTGGAAAAGCAGCAAAACCTAGAGATATGCAGATAAAGGAGAATGACAATGGCAGTAGAGAGCCTCTGGAGGTAATATTAAAGAGTAATTTCTAAAGTGAAGACAGGCAGCTTGACAGAAGGAGTTAATGCAAAAGTTTATTAACTGAGTTACCAAGAGCAGTTGTAATGTGGATTCAGCATGAATAGAAGGTGCTGTTTTTCAGGGCACAACCCCTCCCTTCATTTTATGTTCATCCAGTGTGTTCTGTTAAGACTGGGGGCTTCAGGAGGGGGGCATACATTCCCAGAGATACAAAGCATAAGCTCAGATGCCTAAACCTAAGTGACTTTGAGTCTTTTAAGGAATGTAAGGCAAGTTAAGGAACATTTCTGCAATCTTAAAGCAAGTGATATGTATCCATTGCAATGGAATTGCCACAGAGCTATCTGTAATGTAATTACATGGATTTGAGTATTGTCACTGCCGTTGAGAAAGCCATAGAATATTGTGCGTTAAAAAAGAGGAAAATATAAATGAGCTCTTGAAAATAAAGATTGAATCTTTTAATCCTTTATCTCTAACCACATTTTATTTTTCCTAAAGTGGAAGCATGTATTGAATTAAATAAAAAATGAAAAAGGATGTACTCTTGTTTCTGTGGTCTAGTTGGCACAGTAGGGAACCGGTTACACTTTCTTGCTTTTATATTATAGTGTGTTCAGCCCTCAATTTTTCCCATGCATCATGCACTGAAAGCTCAAAGCTGCTGTAGGGTTAGTGTTCTGTATCAGCACTGATAATCAGTGTGCAGGAGTTAAATGTTCTTTATTTTCAAACTTTCAGAACATGCTCATTCTTTCCTCCCGTGTACTCTTCACACTGTCATAGGTTCACCTATTTCTGAGCCGAGTGAAAACACATAAATTTTGAGCGTGGCAATCTGTATCTTGACTGACTGCTTTGTGCCACCTCACCAGTTCTAAGAACCAAGGGGAAGAAAATTAAATAATACTGTACAGAATTCACTACTAAGGTAATTGTTGATCTAGGTAGTAAATTATATCTTTGTACTGAATGACCACAATCTGTTACAAGGTTATTAATTGCTATCAGAATGTAAAAATGATTATAGATTAAACTTACTGCAGTTATTTGAATGTTTATAAAAACTATGTTTTCCCACAGATTTGGTATGGTGTCTTGATGATAATATTAGCTTTGCATTTTATTATTTTTATATTGTTATTTACTTCACAGGAGGTATATTCATACCCTTTTAAAATTTTTCCTCAGTTTATTAGGCTATGCCTGTATCATCTATATCAAATGCACTCTACTTTCCATTTTTCACATCTTTACTTAAAAGATCAAATTAACTTTATTAAAGGAGCCATAAATTTCAGCTTCCAAGGAAATATTTATCTTAGAACTTTACTGTATTTAAAAAAAAAAACTGAATAGATACATACATTCATGTCTGTCTGTTTTCCTTCCTCCCTTGCCCCGCTCCCTCATTCTTTCCTCATCTTTCCCCTTCTTTTATTTCTCCCAGATGTCAAACTGCTTTCTTTTTCATCCCCTTAGCGTATTTTGAAAGACTTGAGGTGAAAGTACAGAGCTATAGGCAGGAGAAACCAATGGTGGAGGAAATATTGACTCTAAGAACAGCTTTTCCACTTCATTCTGATTTATTATTTTCTTTTAAGTCTTGCACTGCTTAGCAAGTTTAAGCCATATATTGCAAATCCTTCTCCTTTTCCACTTTTTAAGTCCTCAAGTTGTCTTTAGTTCAAGCACCAAGACACCTGAATTGATGAAAAGTTGTTCCATAGTCAAGCACATGCATCTCTAACTAAGCTACAGCCACCACAGACATAAAGGTTGAATTTAGTAATGCAGCTACCTTCTTTATTACAGAAAAACAAATCAGCCTATCACAGTGAAAAGAATTAAATATGCTTGCAATGAGAAACCGTCTTGAAAAGAGCAGTAGACAGTAACATTTAAAAAGCTAACAAAAGAGAAGCCCTTTTAAGCAGAAAATTAATTTACATTGTATTTATATAATTTTACACTGCCTTTATATGCACCCAAGAAAAAAGTCTAAATAAACAAAATAACCTTCCAGGAGAAGGAAGAATTAAAGTTCAGTATAGTATGTACCATAGCATGCGTTATTGTGTTTGGTGCGATTACAGGGAACAGAAAAAAAAGCCATAACAGATGACTGGTTGAGTTGTGTTTTAGGTATTTCTCTCTGCTGAAAGCACAAAAATTATGGTTGCATCACAGGTAAGAATGATTACCAGGAATTTTCATTGTTAATTGGATGAAAGGAAAGCTTGTGATATCACTGACGCCATGTGTATTGATCAATAGAAAAGTATTCCCCTCCTGTAAAGGCCAGCTCCCAGGAGAGCAGATTGAAGACTTTAAGACAGAATTGCTTTCCCAGAAGTTTTTGTTTGTTTGTTTGTTTGTTTGTTTGTTTTGTTTTGTTTTGTTTTGTTTTGTTTTTAAATTTCACTTTTTCAGGTTGTTTTTTGTTGTTTTTTTCTTCCTGGACCAAATGCTTTAAGAACTGGAAAAGCTCAGCTGACTGTTTCCTTCCTAGTGTGAAACTGAGCATATTTCATGTTTTCTTTTGTGTCAGGAAGACATACAGTCGTAGCACAGGGTACAAAGCTCTTTGTGTGAAAGTGGAGAGACATGTGAATTGAACAGAGCCAATCCTTGAACACTTTTTTTGCCTGCTATCTATGGGAGTCATCCCTGAATTTAACTACCCTCAGGCTTTCTAGAAGATTGTCAGCTGAAGGTTGTCCGCAAGTGGTCCAGAGAGTGACCAGACAATTAAACAGTCTGGATTACCCGGCAACATCTTGTTGCAGGAAATTCTTTTATTTAGTGTAGTCAAAGTGTTATTGTTAAGTAGATAAGCAACAGTAAACTACAAAAAACACACTGCCTACACTCTACTTAATAAATCTTTCTTGCTCAATTGCTGTGCATGCACTTCTTGCTGTCTACAACAGTAGTATATATACCAAGATTCTGCAGGAACACCAACGCATAATATGACAGCTGAATTACAGTACTTTACAATATCATACCGAAAATACTGTAAAACCGAACAGTCAAGGAGAAATCGCTCATTCTAGTGGTTTTGTCCATGTTTTACAAAAAGTTCTTGAAAGTGCTCCTGTAAGCTCCAGATCATTTGTGAAGCTGGTTTTAGCAAGAAGAAAAAAAAAAAAAATTTAGATTCTTCTCCTGCCTTGTTCTTTTAACAAAATTAATCATCTCTGTTTAAGGAAGCCCAATTGCCACTGCAAACACAAATTGTTCTACAAGCAGACCCTTGGAGACCTTGCTCTGAATTTTAACTACTAGCATTTTGAGTTACCCCTAACACTACCCAGTGTTTTGCAGAGTCACTTCATCTGTATGGTTTACTGAGAACGAATGGGAACAGTGTACTTTTGATTTTTTGTCTTATGGAAAATTAGATGTATTCTGGTTTAAGATAGGATAGAGTTAATTTTAATCCTAGTAGATGGTAAAACGCTGTGTTTTGGATTGAGGATGAGAATAATGTTGATAACACATTGATGTTTTAGCTTTTGCTAAGTGGTGCTTACAGTAAGTCAAGGACTTCTCTGCTTTACACACAGTCCCACTAGTGAAAAGGCTGGGGAGCGCAAGAAGCTGGAAGGAGATAGAGCCAGAACAGCTGATCCCTCTGACCAAAGGCATATTATGTACCACTTGGTGTTGTGCTCAGTACATAACCTAGGGAGAAAACTGACTAGGGATTGCTGTTCAACACCTGGCTGAGCACCCTTTGGTGGGTGGTGAGCAATTGCATTGTGTATCACTTGTTTTGGATATTCCATTTCTTCTATTAATATTAATCATCATCAATATTATCAATGCCATTCTTTCCTCTTCAGGTTCTGTCCTTTTAAAACTTCTTTATCCCTGCCCCCAATTTTTACCTTTTTTCCCCACAATTCCGTCCCACATCCCACTGGGGAAGGGAGCAAATGACTGACTGTGTGGTGTTTAGCTACCTGCCAGGTTAAACCTTGATAAGATGTCAAGTAGGATGAAAGAAACAGTTTTTATATTTTAATGCCAAGTTAAACACTGAAATCTGCTGCAGCTGGGAACAGAATTTGCAACTGTACAGCTGATCTTGGCAAGTTTATCTTATAATAACTTACCGTGTTTGGTGTTGTTTGTTTTTTACCTAAGTGATAGACAGGAAATTACAATAATTAAAGTTTTCATTAGCAAATACAATACTAAACATTATAAAATATTGAAGAGTAATAATACTTCATTCTATGTAGTTATATAGTTTAAAACTAAAAAAAAAAAAAAAAAAAGGTCTTTAGACCAAAAAAATGCTCATGAGTAAAAGTATATACATTTAAAGGTCTTAATAAAATTATCTGTAACACTATAACAGCATTTACAATAAGCTGTCATTTGAAATCCTCTGGTGTCTTCAAAATACTTTGAAAGGGAGAATTACATACTTAGTTTTCATCCTGAAATAATAATAGCAGGCTTTGAGGTTTTTTAAGATAGATGTATATATATACACACACACACACATACATATATATACATGCACACACATATATACGCATACGTATAAGTATATGTATATGCATATAAACAAGCCCAGTAACTGAATACTCCCTACTGCAAGTAAGGGAGTAACATTAAAAATCCTCTTGGGCTGATAAGACACATTTTGTGTTTCCTAGAAAAAGTCTTTAAGCAGCGGGTCATAGGTGAGAGGGAAAAGTAAGTTATGGTAATGAAAATATTTTCAAATTTATTTCTACTGTGAAACAAGCAATCAAAAAATATATCAGGCAAGCTCTTGCTGGTATCTTTTAAGTATGATGACACAATTTGAATATGGCTTTTTATGAAACAGATCCTGGGTGTTTAAACAAGATCTAAACATATGTAGAAGAACTGTAATATATATAAAACATTCTGATATTTGACCTTAACATATTTTATATACAACAAAGATAGGTGTTAGTTAAGCACAGATTTACCAGTATGTGATTTACATACACTAGTACTCCTTTATATACTTAATTTTCTATTCCTCTCTAGTCCAAAATCTCATTTTGAAAAATTATTCCGTTGGAGATTCAACAGACAACATTGTGATGTTTAGGACTGCAACATCCAAAATGTAGGTGCTCAACGCTCAGTATGCAGTGCTGATCTTGGTGTCTAGATATAACTATACACCAAATACAGAAACTCATAGTATTCAAAGCAGCCAACATGCTGAGGGCTGGCATATTAAACACACTGTATGAAACATGACTCAGAAATTTGGAAGCTGAAGCACTTTCCTGGGGATTCAGAGCTCGGCTTTCATTCTGAGAGTGAGACATTACTGAACAGCAGCTCCCTCCTTTTGTGTGTCTTGTTGCAGGAGCCTTCCCGTGGAAGCGGCAAGTCAGAAATTAGAGTTTGACAGCAAGCTGTCTCTAATTTGCTTTTCTCAAAGTAATTCTGCACATTCCACATGAATAATATTCAATGTCTTGTTCAATAACTGACCTAATCTTTTAGGAACTTAATTTCAATTGTCTTTCACACTTAAATATCTTCATTTTGCAAATTGTGGCTTCTGCAATTTTAAAAAGGCTACACCTCTCTGGCAGTGAGCCCACATATCAAAAGTTCTTACAGGTTTGTTGTGCACCAGACAATATTTTTTCATACTCTTTCATTGTCTAAGACTTTAAAATAGATGGTAAGTGACTTGAGGTCTAGGAAAGACATTGTTCTTGCAGCTTTCATTTTTTCAAGCCTGGTGCCTGGTAGTGTTTCCTCTTTGGAACTGGAAACTTGGTTTTGCCATTGTGCTTTTTTTTTTATGTGAGCATATGTGCAGCAGCTACTGTCTTAATGTGATCTAGGGACTTCCACTGCTCCTGATATCATAATTCTCTACAGCTTCGGTGAAAGGACTAGGTCTATAGCTAAGGGCTAGAAAAGACTCATATCCTCTGCCATCGGGCACAAAGGAGAGATACATAATACACACTTACCACTGCGTTAAGCACACACTGTAGGTGGCCAATTCCCCTAACTGCAGTTTTTCTCAGAAACATTTGAGAATTAAATTACTTATAATTTCCTTACATGAAATAACAGCTGATATAATCCCTCCTAACCCATCTCATATAATAGAACAATAGCAATCTGTTGTGTTCTTCCCTTCCCATCTGTTTCATGATGTCATTTGTGAACTTTTCCGTTCCTAATATGCTCAAGGAAAGATTTTTGAAAAAAAACCACTTTACAAATCAAACTAATTTTGCTATATTAAAAGTGTTTTATTCTTATCTTAGTGCATGAGGGAAAGACTTCTAAAATACATTAACTTGTCTGATTTTTTAAAAAATTAATAGATAGCAATTTTGTTAGGAAAAGAAAGAAATTTAAAAAAAAACCCCAACCTTCATTATAAAGGTGGTAGACAATATATAACTTGTCTGCCATTCAGCTAGGCTACAAGTCTGTCCTGAAAGAATTATACCAGGCAGATGAAAAAAGAACAAAATAAAACAAAGCAAATAAAAACCCCACAAAAATCCAATTAAAAAAAAAAAAAAGTAACAGAAAAGCATCCTTGTACTTACTCTATTGTTGTTGTTGTTGTTTTTGTTAAGGGTGTTGGAATTTATTTTAATTTTGTTTTGTTTATTTGTTTCTTTCTTTCCTTTTAAAACCAGTATAAGCATTAGCCACCTTTCTACAATTAAAATAATTGTAAGATAACATCAATCTGTGTTACCCAAGCAGGTTAGACGAGATTGCCAAGCTAAGCACACATTAAGACAGTTTGAGCAGAAACTTAGCAGGGTGACTGGGGATTTCTCTGGGAACAAACACAGAGGTTAGAACATTAATCAGCAAGGTGTGTGAAAAACTTCAGAGAAACCGGGAAAAAAGACATCATGATGGTGGCATATGTGGAAGCAATGCTGCATAAAACCTGAGGGCAAAGACATGCAGTCAGATCACTGTGGCTTAAAAAGTTGCTGCTTGTCATCGTAACACAGGTAATTTTTAGTGACCAAAGAGAGATGACAGAGGGAATCCTATCATTCAGTAAACACCAGAGCAACATACACAACTTGTGTGATTCAATTCAAAGCTGTCACCCAAAGTCTCTCTCTATAAAGAGGGAATACACTCATAGGCACAGAAGGGCAATTGAAATACAAAGGCCAAAAATGCTACACTGTAAATCTGATACACCCGGAAAACAGCTAAAGGCAGCTGGGGCACGGAATTCATAAACTAACTCTATATAATTACAAGAGAGTCAGAGCATCTTACAGACTTACCTGTCTCTTAAATAAATAGATTAAAGTAGTGTTAACTCTGAGATGATGTGTCTTAGCATAAGCTACACTGTGATTGCACCAAAGTAAATTATTGGACTCCAGCTAAGTATATGAAGAAGGATCATTATTGTGGGCTAGTTTAGTGTAGAAATAGTAGTTGGAACATAAGTCAGAAAAAAAATGAAGGAAAGGGCTTTGCTTTATGTTCAAAGGAGTTCAGCTCTCTCAAGGAAAAAAAGTAAGTTTTTATCCCTAGAGGGTTTCTGATGCAAAGCTTTGTACATTTATGAAAGTTAGTATTTATGTTTTCTTAATCATACTGATGTAGTTAAATCAGTGGTACTTTTTCAATTTATACAAATTTAAAGACTATATAAGACCTTTTTTATTATTATGCTACAGCTAAAGGGCGCTTAATTTAGAATATCCTGTTCTTATATTGAGATCATAGTTCAAAAATGTGACTGAATAATTACATTACAAAACTATTTAAAAGAAGCCTATGGAGAAGAATGGCGATGAGTCAATATCCCTTATTTTCTGAGAATTATAAAGCATGGTAACTAAAAACACCCCCAGACAGTACCCATATCAGAGCTGAAAGCTGAGATATTCAGCTTCTCTCTTTATGGCCTATGTACAATGCTTAGAAATTATCATCTTTGCTTATTGATCACTTTTAGGACTCATACTATAAATATAAATTTTGTGATTGATTGTGTCAAACTGAAATCTGAATTACTTGGACTCAATACCATAATAGAAGTGTTCTCCTTGTTACTGCTGCTGTGAATTTGGTCAATGCAGATGCTTCAAATGAGAGTTCTGATGCTTCTCTCAAGTACATATCTGTCCGTGATGATAATATGGGAACTGTTGGCATCACCTGCATTTAGTTGAAGTAGGATGAATCAGGCTTCACGTTTATCTTTACTGCTGATTACTTTCCTTATAGCCCTGAGACAATATCAAGGTGGTGCATGGCTATTTAGTCAAGGTACAGGTACATGAGAGGAATTATATTGTTACACGGTCTGCAAGCATACTGATTGCAACAAGATAGGCTACAGGACAAATTATGGCAAAACACTGCAAAATGATAAATGTAAAATTTCAAATATGAATATTCGTGCCCCTCCGTAATTTCTGTGTATCTTTTCATACACTTTGAACTCAGTTTGGAAGTCAACAGGCATCAGGAAGTCAGGGTAAGTTGATGGCTGGTATTTTTCACACAGAAAAGACATAATTGATGTAATGGTTTGGGAAAGTTTTGTTGTCTCTCAGAACTATTAATTTGTTGTTTTTGTTTTGTAGGCAACTGCAAGTTTCATTTTCTTCTTCAGAGCAGTGTTAACAGACTGGACATCCCTTCATTTTATTTAAGTACAATCACCATTCTAATTATTTTTCTTCTTTTTCTCCTTTTAAAAAATTTATTCACTGACACAAACTTTGACTTGGCATCATATTTTAAATAGTTGACAGAGTATTTGACCGTATATGAGTTAGCACTCAGCTTTTTAACTGGTAAGGCGTGTTGAGCTGCACCCCGACAGTTGGAAAACTGTGAAATTTTATGGCATAACTTTCTGAACATCTCATTCATTAATAAAAAAATTAAAACAGATGTTTAATCTCAGCAGTAAAGATCAACTTCTAATTAATATTATTTTATTTACTTATATTAGTTATAATTTACTTTTTTTACACTATTTGTACCAATGTTCCAATATTTTTAGGAAAGTTCTGATATCCCAGAATCTTTATATATCAGAAGTATTTTAATCATAACAAAAGTTTACTGATTCTTTAGTCTCCATTTACATTTAGATTAAAACATGACTTGTTTATAAATATTTTCCAGTAGGTATTTTTAAGGAATTCCACAGTTCAAAATGTTCATAGTAGAATGGAAACAATCATTGGTAATGTCCAAAATACAGGCACTTTAGGACATGAAGTAGTGCAGTCTAATTTGTCATCATGCCTTTGGTGAAAACAGTAATAATGGAGCAATAGAAAACACTCAAATTTGATTATACATACAAAAAACCTATTAGTTAATACCTATGCAACTTGGATGAACGAGCTTAAGAATTCTTTGGGCCTCCTGTAAAAGGCTGAACTACGAATTAACTAAGTCAGATGGAAATTTCCATTGACCTAACAGCATTAGAGCCAACAATTAATTCATTTCACTTTCCTGGTCTGTCTATCATGCCCCTCCTCCCATTTCATTGAAAGGAGGTTGTTCAATCTTGGTTGAAGACAACCCCTGAAATTCATTCTGTGTTAATCATCATGGAATGAGGCCTACAAGCTCCCTTTTCTGGTCATACAGCCAGTGGTACATTTCTTGGCTTCCACTCAGAACCCATACAAGAGACGTACAAATCTAAAAATATCTTATTGTAATCTAAGTAAGTCACACCTCAGAGCATAGTTTTAATTTAAATAATGTTTTATCTACAGTCTCATGCTCAACATAACCATTGCCTCCCAACAGAAAGGGGCAAAATTGTATTAGAAGAACAACGTATTTTTTTCTAATTTCTATCAGGTTGTTTTTCATTTCTTGAGCCTATGTAAAGAATATGCACCAAAACCCCATAACAATTAGCAGTAATGTTATTGTTTAACACATTGTTTGTTTGCTTGCTTTTTTATTAAATAGGAGGAAACAGATCTTCTGTCATATAAAGGACAAAATTCAACAGCTATTTTTGATTTTATGATTTTTCATTTTATGATTTCATTACAATCTCTGAGTTAAAAAATAACACTTCTATGATGTGCAGGGTTTCTATTTGCTAGGTAACTTGCTTTCTATAACCAAGTTTCTATTATTATTACATACCAGAAATTCAAAATATTCTTTCCCTCCTACCTTTTCAAAGCTTTTAAATTATAGAAGTCATAAGAACTTACTCATTCAATTGCTATTAGCATAAATTCATCTTTTTTTTTTTCCTAGAAGTATTTCTTATGCAAGAAAATTAGAAGAACATGATTCAAATATTTCAGAATATACAAAGAAACTCAAATATATATACCTTCTCCTGGAAGAGCATCCTAAGTTTTGTGTGTCTGAATATTGCTAGAATAAGTACCAATTTTTTTTGAGGGGGATTATTTTTATATAATAAATGCTGGTTCTTGTTAGTTAGGATATTAGTATGGCGAAATAGCACTCTATATTCAGAGCAGAAGATAAGCTTGCTCTTGCATCTAGCTGCCATTATATTCTGCCTTTACACAGATCTGATTATGAACATTCTCAGCAAATCAAATTAAATAATTCTCATTATCTTTATTAATAATCAGTAACCAGGTTCCCTGATGTTTCTCTTCTTTTGATAAATCTAACAATACATGTTACTCTGCAGCAGAGCAGAAATTCCCAAGCACTAGCTTCCTGAAAGATAAGCTGTCAAGGGCATTAAAAAAAATAAATTGCATCTTTACTAACTGAATATGTAGAAACATATTTCTTCATGTTACCTATTACCCTATCTCTTTAATCTCTACATTTTATACAGTTTCAGATCAGCTTCAAATCCTTATACTTATCTAGAGGCTAGAGATTCCAGGTCTATAAAGGTTGTCACAGATAAGCATAATATATTAAATGAACCACTTTTCCAGAACCCATTCTGAAATCTAATGCAACTCAAAACTCTTTGCATAAAATAGCAGCAAAAGTCATACTGTGTAAAAGATTTTTTGGGGGGTGGAAAGGGCCAGAGACTGAATTGTTGATATTGTTTCAATATCAGAAATCTTCTTTCAAAGAACTAATTTTAAAATGGTTGCCTTTAAAAAAAAAAAAAAAAAAAAAAAAAAGTATTACTTTATCATCTATGTACCTATGTACTGGTGCAGAAATTTTGATTTATGAGGGGCTCGAAGTCTCTTAAAGTGAACAGAAATGCCTCTATTGATTCTGAAGACCTGGATTGGTTCCTTTTGTTTTGGGCACAATATTTCAAGAAGTTCTACAAAAGCACAGAAACAAAAGAAA
This sequence comes from Acanthiza pusilla, assembly GCA_036630365.1. NCBI lineage: Eukaryota > Metazoa > Chordata > Aves > Passeriformes > Acanthizidae > Acanthiza > Acanthiza pusilla. The sequence continues at coordinate 30,284,243 of JAXCHO010000018.1, forward strand.
CTTCTTTAAGATTTTAGTGCAACATAGAAAATGTTATTTAAACCTAGAAAATCTATAGCCAGAGGAACTGTCATCTAGAATAATTAAGTATATGTGAATGCTGCGTAAATTAATTTCTTTTTCACTCAGCTAAAGACTGAAGTATTTTAGAATCTGTCCCTTCCTCCATCTCTATCTAACTCTTAATCTAAACTTTCACTAGTTTTCCTAAACTTTTCCCTAGGTCCCAGAAGCATTTTTTTTTCTAGGTGTCTATATGTTTTTTTGAGTACATGTCACCCAGTGTAACCATGTTCTCTTATGAATAATTTTCTGGTTTAGCATTACATGTTTATATTTCTTCTGTTGATATTTTCATGTATTTGTTGTCACTGCAGAGATGTTTTCTTGTTATTTCCTACTTCTCTTTAGTGAAGCGCACATTGTAAGGGATTTTTTTTCCCCTCTGTATTGTTTTTTTCTTTACTGACTTTGCTTCTGACACTGTTATGAGCTGTAAAGTGCTGCAGTTGTCACTTCCTTTTCCATGACTGAGCAGACAAAAGATAGGTTTTTGCAGCTTGACATGGAAAATAACAGGAACTGGTCGGGGTTTTTCAGATTGAAAGTGTTTGTTTCAGTGAGTGTTATCCTTCAGATTCAGTACTTTTCTAGTCCGTCTGTGGAAGCTGCTACAGTGTTTCATACTTCCAGTAAACAAAGGTATTAAAAGGATGTGATATTCACTCACAGCATAAGCAAATTGACAGTAATTTTTATAACATTCAAATAAAAGTTTTGGCAGAATTTGGGAAAAGTTAATGTTATTTCAGAATGCAATGATTGCTGCAAAGTTTGGGTAAGCAGACCTAAACAAATCAATGAGACTGAATCAATTCTTTTGGAACCACTTAACACTAATGACACGTACCTACAATTAACACGAAAAAAAGTTAGCACTACAGTACTCTAAAAAAATTAATTAGGAAAAAAATCAAGCAATATCTCTTTTTCTATATTATATTTGTTAGTTGAAGATTTTCAAGAAACCAGTTGGATATGCCAGGACATCTCACGGAAAATTAGATTCTCATCTTTGGGCAAGTGAATAATTGCAATAGTTTGGAGACTCAATGTGGTCATTAGTGTACAAAGCCAACTCAGTTCATTTTGAAGTAGCCCCATACTCAACCCAATTCAGCTGTCTGTAATTCATGGCCTAGTTTCATTCAAAGCAGCTGTGTGACCTTGGATCAATTTTACTGAGAAAATTGTTACTAAGGTGTGAAAAACTGTGTTTTAAAACCACAAAAAATAAGACATGTGAAAACATAGCTGAAAGGGTACCTGTGTACAGGTGAAATGGTGAGAGTTAGCATCTCAAGAAAGATTCAAGGATAAAAATATTGACTTCAAGATCCTTTCTAGCCCTCCCTCACCAACATAGAAGATCAATTAGAAGACACCAACTCAGCAATATTGAGGATCATTCCACTGCAAAATGCAACAAAAGCTCACTTTTCCCTATGCAACTGCATGATGAAGATACTATTGATCACTGTAGTAATCTGCTAATCTTAGCATTATGCTGTGTATAGTAGCCAATAAAAGATTGCTTTGTACTCACAAATACTGTATAATCTATTTCTGTAGTATCTTGACATATGCTAAAAGTTACCAAAAAAAAAAGACTGAACGTGAAAGAGAAAAAATGTTAAAGTAAGAAACAGAGAAAATTTGGGAAGTGAATTCCCAAATTCCCTTAAAATTAGGTCTGGAAAATAAGTAATGTGGTTCTGCTTCTACTGCAGGAATAAAAAAGGTGGATATTATTTTGCAACCCTTTGAATTATGCCCTCCATAGGAATCTCTGCCCCCACCTGCCACATTCTAAGTAGGAAGAACAACCAATGAATGCCTACAGGGTGAAATACATGAGAGGGTAATTAACACTTTCCAGAGAATTTAGCCCTGGAGGTGATGCCACATTTCACTGTGAGAGCTGTACGGTGTCTTCCTATGTGGCTAAGTCTTCCTTTCCAAACAGCACTACTGTCAATAGTTCTGTAATCAGGAATTCCTCTCTTCAGCCAGAACCCAAACAGTTTTGATATAATACCAAATTAACACAGCATGCAAAATTAACTGCTGTAGCAAAAGTAGCATCAGTGTACCTCTTAGATAAAAATTTAACCATAGCAATCTGTTTAGCTTTAAAGAGGTCATGTCATGCTTTGACTGTTTTCACTCAGATTGAGCTGAAAATTTGTTTCACAACAACCAAAAGCCTAATAGTATCAAATGCTACTATCACAAACACAGGGAGAAAAGTGAAAGATGAAGGTAAAAATTCCTTCATGTAATTAAGTGGACATGCAAAGTAAACTTACCTCTGAAGAGCCTTGAACAGAGCCCCATTCAGCCCTTATTTCCTATAGCTTCCTAAGCATCTGTTTGCAAATTAAATAACAAATGAAAAAGAAATACAGCTCAAGGTTGCACTGAATAGCTGTACCAAAATAACAAATGTCTAACAAAGCAAAGATGATGCTAACAACCAGACTAATCAGCAAACTAAAGATGGAAAGGATGGAAAGGCTGGGGAGGGGGTAGGTATTGAAAGGAAGGTTACCAGCCGTCCAGGGATATCCATATTTCCATGCCATGCCATGGAAATGAAACCCCTGTCTATGTCTATGCTTTCAAAGTAGAGAAGGGCAGAAAATGATCCCTCCTCATGAGATCACGTTGCACAGCTAGTTCTGGGATGTCCGGCTCTAACATTGTTTTGCAAAAGCATTGAGGAGACTAGAACACATCCAGGACACGACCTAACAGTGAAACATTACGGATAAATGAGTTCCATATGGTTCTGGATCTCATTTTGTGTCTTTCAGTTGGTGCTCAGAATATTTCAATTGACTTCATCAGCAATCTGAAGTTGGGAATTTATGTTTTTGGGAGAGGTTGAGATCCCTCAAAGGAAGTTGTAGTTGCATTGTATTTTGGTGTCTGAGAGACCTTGCATTGTGGATGAAGACCATCATAAGAAGATAGTGGGAGGGTGTATCATTTTTGTTGAAGGACAATTACCACGAAGTAATTCTTCTGTCTTTCTCCTACAAAAGCTACAGCCAGGACAAAACATAATTGTCTTATTTAGTTCTGTACCAGTACTGTAGTCTATGTTTCCTGGGTATTTTATCCTTTGACTTAATTTGATTCTAAAATAAAACAGTTGTACTTTATTTATGGCTCAACTTAACGCATGATTTGGATTCTACCTACCTCCTTCCCTCTTGAATTAGCTATCTAATACACACAGTCTTCAATTTACTGGATATTGGAACTATATTTCCTTTTCTATATTTATTTTACTTTAAAATAAGAAATTTTACCTCAGTTGTAAGGAACTGACCCTGTATTTTCAGTATGTTTTTTGAGGCAATGATCATTTAATGTGAATCAGTTACAGCTCTTTTAAACATGACCTGAACATTTGATAATAACCTTTTTTGGATGTATCCCTTCTTTTAGCTACAAACAAATCTCACTCAAAAAAGTTCTATTCGAAGTGTCTCTGAAATCACAGTATTCCCTTACCAACCTCATCATTACTGTGTAAGTGCTGACACTTTCTTTTCCTTGCTGCAAAATCTAGGAGACTTATGAAATGTAGGTCTTCCCACTTTTAGTAAAGTCTTTGAAGTTTAAACCATTTTACAAAACAGCTACAACAGCTTTCTATTATTTTAACATCTTATCAGTATCATATTCTATCATGTAATGAAATAATTCTCCCTTTTGCACATTATATGGATAGGAAGAGAAAGACTGCTGTTTTGCTTTGTTTTGTTTTATTCCTTTTCATTTAGGTATTATTAGATAACTCCAGACTTTCAATATATCTAGTTTATGATAGCAAAAATTATTGAAATCTTCTGAATTTTATTAAAAGGCAGTGTTGTTTAATTCTACTGATAATTTCCTTTGTAGAGTTTCTTTTTTTCATTTATCGAAGTACTAATTTTCATTTAAGATTTTCTGAGTAAGGACTGGTACTTATGAGTGGAGACAAAAAAAATTATTTGGGAAGTTTAACCATTCAACAGGATTATTCTGTAGAAAATTTCAGTGGTCAGGAAAGAAACTAAAACTTTAAAATGTTTAATTTAATTACTATTTTGTATTTTGGTTGTTTTGATCATTTGGAGTAATAAAAGGTGATTTTTTTCCCACGATTTTATTAGCAATTGAAATGATTGGATCATACGGAACATTTTTGTCAAGCAGAATGAAATGAACTTTCTATGAGAGCTGTCGTTTTTTCCAGGAGACTGCAAAATATTAGATACAACATAGGATTATGAGATATCCCCAGAAATTTAGAGTTATGTAGAGACTAAGACATTGGCAAGAGGATCATGGAGTTGTGTGATAACCTCGGAGACAGTAGAGAGAAAAATTTCAATCTAAGAAGGTTGAACAGAGATTGCTGAATTGTCTGTTTGGAAGGAAAGACAGGGTACAGGGCTGCTAATTTTTCATTAATTTGATTTCTTTCATAATAAACTTAGCAGCTAAAAATATCGTTCTCCTTATAGCCTAACTAAAGTTAGAGTGGGGTTTTTTGGGGTTTTTGGGGTTTGTTTGGTTGTTTGGTTGGTTGGGGGTTTTTTGTGTTGATTTAACATCAGCAGGAAATTAAACTCAAGAAAAGCAGGAGATTAACCAGCCCATTTATGTAAACTTTTTACCAGTTCACCTAGTGGGTAAGTATGATTTTGGGGATTGCTGATTACCAAGGACCACCAAAGAGACCCCTCAGGACAGAAGAATGCATTCACAAATGAGAGGGAATGTGTATTAATGACTTGGGGAAAATTATTATCATATGTACGTTTATTAGAGGAAAATCAATGAGTACGCATGTAAACTATAGTATATAAACAGGATTTTTTCTGTACTCAGCACATGTGATATTTTGGAGGAGATATCCCCTCATGCTTCTAGCCAAATAAAGTATGCCTGCTTCTTAGTGCTACATTGGTGTTAAGGAGTTTTATTTTTACCAATTTTTTGGTAGCAATGCATTGTCAGTTTTCCAGCATATCATTTCAGCCTACATCACTATGTCAGTCTGATGGTTTCTAAGTTCAAACACTTGTCTTCATCTTTAAGAAATTTTTAAACATTTATCTTCTGTAGTGCTTTCCAATGTTCTATTGGGTCTCGGTGCTTTTAAAATACTTAATAACCTGTGCCATGGAGTTCTACAGGTTTTAAGATCTCATAAAGATTTGTCTCTTTTTGTTTTAAAAGTGGCATCTTCATTTGATGTTTCACATTTATTTATCTGGGAAAACATCAGTGGTATTCATGACCTTACAGACTTTTGTCATATCTCATGTTCATCTTTTTTTTTGCCTTAAGATAAAGAATCTCAAACTATATAATTAATCTTTGGTACTAATTCATAGGAGGGATTTTTATGATGTTGTAGTGATGCTTTCTGTTTTGTTTTCAACAGTTTGCCTTCGTCTAGAGTATAACTAATAGCCTTTTTTTTCTTTCATAGTCACAAAATTTTGTCTTTCTTCCACAGTACTTCACATTTTTCCTTTGCCTTTGAGTCTGCTTCCCTTGATAATCCCATACTTGAGTCTTCCTTCCCTTGAGCCTTGAGTCTGCTCAATCAGAATCATCGGAAAACCTTTTCACCTTCTCTTCACCCTCATCTCTTTTTTTTTTAATATGTCATTTATGACTACTGAACAAGATGAGTTCTAGCAGATTTTGTTGAAGAGACCCCAGCAGCTATCTCCCTCACTATGAAAAAGGAAAATTACTCTGGCAGTTTTTTCCTAGCTTCTAACCAAGTGTTGTTATCAATAGCTCTATTCTCTTGGTCTACTAATCTTTCTTAAAAGTTTCAGTGATTGCTGAAATCTTTTAGAAATTCCAATTTATCAGTTAGTGCTGTCTTAGTGAGACACTCTTGATTTTCAAGAAATTGAAAGGAGTCACATTTAAATACTTTTCATAAATGTAGTTTTTAATCATTACTCCATTAAATTTACAGTATTTATTATTGTTTTGAGAGCCAGAACTGTTTTGAGCAGGTACTGGGTCTGTCTGAGAGAGAGTTTATTTTCTTCACAGTAACTGTTGTCACTCTGTGTTCTGGAATTGCGACCAAAACAGTGTTGACAACACACATAAGTCCTAGCTATTGCTGAGTAATTAAACATATAGGCCTTTTCTGCTTCCCATACCAATTCTTCTGGTTCATACAGTATTTCTGGGGACCCCATTTAGGTGTTTCCGTTATTGTCACCATGCACACATTTTCCGAAGCTGACATTTCATTCTGGCTCTCCATTTCCATAAATGTTACTTGTGCATTGCCGTGCAAACCAAAGATTCACCCAGCCTCACTGCATGATCATTCTGTTGGGCTCAATGCAAGGGCCTCCAAATCTGGCTCAAAGGACACGACTCTTCTCTACACATAATGGGATTTACACCAGGGTTTCCTTGGTGGACTTCCTACAAGGAGGCTATAACACTTGGGCATGTACCCACTTATCCAAGCACCTCCCAAACTTTTGGTGCCTGTCATCTTGAAGAATCCCCTTCCCATTGCACACATTTCAGAGCTTTTTGTACAGCCTGGGAAAATAGAGGAACCTGGGCCTTTTGTTTAATTAGTGTCTCTCCACAATTAAACTTTGATTACTTATTCAATTAGTTCTTATTACATAATGTTTCATCAACTTTATGCCACTGTTTTTACAGCTATTTGTGCTCTATTTCTAAAACTTCGCATGTGTATGTACATATAAGATATCCACCTATACGCACATTCAGAAGCGTATATACTAAAAATAGTTGTTCGATGTATAAACCCACGTTTTTAAATATTTATAAATTTTTCTTGTATATAAATGCCTATTTTTTATAACTATTTCTTATATTTTTTCTTGTCAAAAGGAAGCAGACAACTAACAGCAGGGATGCCTGAGATTGGCTGAGTATGGCAGTATCAGGCACTGAAAGGCAATTGCTCTACAGCTATAGTTATTAGCAGATATGAAAAGCTATTTGTATTTCTGCATGTATACTGAAGTATAAATATGACCAATCCACGTTATTGAGACTACATAAGGAAACAGAAGATTTTTTTAAGTAGATCTGTTTGGACCATCATGATTCATTTTACTACTTTATGAAGATTTCATTTCTAATCCACTACTAAAGCAAGCCACCAATTTAAATATTTGCAATATTTGGAACTCAGTAATGTCCATAGGAATTGATTTAACCATGGTACTAGTCTTTTGCATTGAAATAAAACTTTGAATGAGTAATAATTTAAGGAAGAATTGAAATATTGGACCATTTTTTGTATTTTAAAACCCCAAGAGTATGACTTTTACACCGTGTTCTGCCAGTATTTTTCCAAAGTAGATTAGAAAGACAGCCCAGCTACCAGAATTGCATGTCAGACTGCAATACTCAGTATGAAAATAATTTGCATCAGTAATCATTGCCATTCTGAAAGCATTTGCTTCTAAGCATGAACATAAATCTGTTTTGCAATGCTTTAAATCTCTTAGGCTGCAATTGCTGCATTCTGAAGCATGAAATATTTCTCACTTGGGAATATGTTTTGTTTGACTTTTGTATTTTGCTGGTTTTAATAGTAAATGGCACCCTTTAGTTCAATTTTAAAGTTATGTATTAGAAAGAGGTCATTTCTTGGTATTTGGGCATGATGATTTTCTTCTAGCTTTGTGCGTCACATAATGGCTACAAGTATTTTACAAAGCTGTTAATTCACATTCTTTAAAGGCTAGTAAAACCTCCTACAGAGCTTTTAATAAAAATTGGCTTGATGACAGTTGGGTTCTGAAAAAGAAGCACTACTACAGCTGCACATTTAAGAAAAGCTCTCCCCTTCCTTTCTACTTTCTTGGAAGCTAACAATAAACTCCTTCTTATTAAAAAGCAATATTGGAAACAGTATAATATTGCATCTACAAATATGTTTTATACAAAGATAAAGAGCTAAAGGCATCAGAGGACGTTGCCTATTCAACCAGTTCATCTACTTGAAAATTAGTGTTTGTGAAACAAATAAAGCACCCTAAAGGGCTTCTTTATTTTAGGACAGAAGAAAAATACAGTGACATTTCTGAAACAGGATGAACCTTTAATGTGCACAGTACACCACAAAATGTGTTTCCTTTCTCAGTGGAATTCTTTCTGTTTCCAGGAGATAAAGTATAGGATAAGCTATGGTATCTGCATTTTAAACACTTAACTTATCTTTTATGTAACATCTAGAGGATCCAAACATCCTAAGTAAAGAAAACTGGCTACAGCCAAAAGAGAGAAGCATAGGTCTCCACAGAATTTTTCAAACCAGCTAAATGAGAGAAATCCTTTTTCTTTTGACTGCACAGGGGACTGGCATAGAATAAACCAATGACCTCAGGTGATAAAATGTGAGCAGCTTGGAAATGGCCAATAACTACCCAAGAGATAATACTAAATAAATAGCTTTTTCAACTGGTGGCTGATTCAGACGATGTGGTGAATCCCTTCTTTTGACTTAAGGACTCAGAATGCCTGATTTTCCAGTGATGATGACTATAAGGGAGTTTCCTCTTCCATAAACTTCTGTTTATTGTATTCATCCCAGATGAGGAAAGTGTGTAGTTTAGATTTACCTTATCTTGAGGGAGCTCTGTCATTCAGAGAAAAGAAAATTCACAGAATCACAGAATGGCTTGGGTGGGAAGGGGGCCTTGAAAATCAGTTTGAACTGGCTGCCTGCTTTGGGCAGGGACATCATCAGCTTGGCCAGGTTACTCAGAAGTCCATCCAGCCTGGCCTTGAACACCTCCAGGGAAGGGGCATCCACAACTTTCCTGGACAACCTGTTCCAGTGCCTCACTCACTGGAAGTTAAGGAACAAGACACATATCAGTTTATAGGAAGTTCTCTTTCAATTCTTCCCAATTACTCAGTCTACTGTGCAGCAACAGGACTTCAAATTAATGGGCCCAAAAATGCATGGAATCAAACGAGCAAGAAAGAATCTGAATATAGAGCTCCTAATATAGCAGACATCTATGAGAGAATTTCTTCCTGGAAGCTATGTGTATAAAGGTAAATTATACAGTATTTGGGAACATTCCCAAGCATCAGAGCGCAATATTTTATGCTAGCCAAGTGATAGAAAATTTCCCAGGGTTATTTTGCCATGTGCCAACTAGCAGTCTCACACAGGAGTCTGGACACTCCTTAGGCAGTAGAATTCTCTAGGAACTATTCCAAGAGGAATTCTGCATAAAGACACCCAGCTCTGAAGACTTACTTGCTATGATTGATTCTCATTGCTTGTTGCCACCTGGCCCCCGTGTCCAGATGCATTCATGAGCATATGTAGTTTAGTAGTTTATAACAATAGCAAAAAAGTTTTCTTTAGTAAGTATTTTCCCAATGGTCACAATGTTCTTCATCCTAATGATAAAAAGCAATAATAAAAAAGAACAGAGAATCCTTCCCAGCCTTCTGCAGTTATTTCATTCTCACTGGGCCATATAATTAAGTTTTTCTGTTTATTCTCTTTGTCTGTACCCATGAGTGTTGAATAGAATGGAGAGAGAAATATAAGCAGCTAAAATAAGCTGGCCATCTACTTTATCTGATCTATTTTTTAGAGATGAGAAAAGAAACCTAAGTCTAGAGTTTTAAGAGTGCTTGATGCCATTAATCAGTTGTCTTCTAAAATAATTTACAGCTTCTCTTTTATGACATTCAAGGTTTCACTTAGAATGCCAGACTTTTGGAATGTTTCCTTTGCTGACCTACTTGATTGTTAGAAAAGTTTGCCTGTGCTCTTCTTATCTATATATAACAAAGTCTCATTCAGTTTTTAAATATGTGAATCTTCCATCAGTATAAATCAAATTAACCACAGGGGAGTTACACTACACATTTAATTTATGACATATAGTAGGAATACCCAATAGTTTAAAGGGCTTTAAATCCAAATTATTCATGATTAAATTAATGGATTCATAAAATTGTAGGATCCTTTGAGTTGGAAGAGACCTTAAAGAATGTCTAGTTCCAACCTGCTCTCAAATACTTTCTTCTCTCGAATACTTCCAGGGATGGTTACAAGATCCCTGGGGAACTTTTGCAAGCATCTCACCACCCTCGCAGTAAAGAATTTCTTTGCAGCATCTAACCTCTTTCAGTTAAAAGCCATTACCCCTTGTCCTATCACTGTGTGCCCTTGTAAAAATTCCCTCTCCAGCTTTCTTGTAGCCCCCCTTTAGGTATTTTAAGGCATTAGCCATCTGCAAATATTCATAATGTATATGTTATATAGTATTTAATCTTCTATTTTAATCATTACGTTGGATCTTTTTTTTCATGTTGTTCTAACCACATTCCATGCTTATACTTAATTTTGCTTCATCAATTGCCTATTAGCATGATGTCAGAGACTTCACATTCAGTCTCTCGTAATCTCTAACTTCTGCTCTGTTAAACTGTTTTTTTTTTCCTCCTTCTCAAAATAAACTCAAATTTTTAACTTCTGTGATAATCACAACAGGTAATCATGTTCAAAATACAGTTGTGAAAAGCAATCTAACATTATGCAGGGCTTTATCTTTTTCTACTCAAACTTTTTGGAAGTTTTACATCATCTTTTTACATCATTAGTAGAGGCTTGACCTCTGGACATACAGGATCTTTTGCCTATGTAAAAAATACATAGAAGTTATAAGAATTTTTAAACTATAAAAGCAAGTCTTCATTAAAAAACCCACAAAACAATACATAATTTTTTTTTTCTTACTTTTCCCCAGATGATGTAGTAGATGGGATAAAAAGTTCCAGTTTCTATCACAGAAAGATAACTCACCCATTCTCTACTTTTTTTCACATGGATTGAAGTTTCTAATTTGACTGAGAGAACATACATAACTTATACTCTTCTCAAGGAAAAATGTTATGACTACTTTTTTGGGATTGTTGTCAAAGGAAGAACGTCTTTTAATGATCTATTTAATTATCTGATACTATCCTAGTTCCCTGAATGTCTCCCGCATGATTTAAATTCAAGTGTTGCTAATTTTTTTTTTAATGTTTGTCTTGAATTTTCATTTAAAAAAAATATTTTTGTATCAGACTGAACTAGTTAATTAGTCTTAGTGGGTAACACAATATTTGATCAATCTTAAAATCACAAGCAAGTTACAACATTTTTTTACAAGTATTGTAATCTTGGGCTGGAGCAATGGTCCTTGTAGTCCTGTACTTTTTCAGTGCCCATGCTCAATGTTTGTTCCTTCTCCAAAGTCACAGAAGCTCGTAATCTACTTTACTATGTAATAAAACACCATGGGAGAGATTGCTGGTGGGTGTCAGCTGGTGATCAGCTCGTACCCTAAAGCATGAAGATTGATGGCCCTTGTAAATTTTTTTTTCCTGAGTTAGTGTAACCACAGATGTTATTTGCTATTATTTGTTACCACAGTTATTTATGGGCCATGCTTCCAGCCACAAGTCTACAATTCTTGAGTAAGAAGCTTAAGCACTTCATCCTACCCCATCTACTTGGAGCTGTTATGAAATCTCATCTACTTCTTGATTTTTAAGTGGTGAGTCAAATTATAGAGACCACACTGTTGCAACAGATTTTTTTCCTGTGTTTTTTTTTAGGTGTTCAAGATCTTTCTGACCAAATACCTCTCAAGGACTTTCAATGCTGCATCACAGAACATGCCAAATATTTTCTGATAGTTTACCATTATCTCAGTCTCTTAGGATTTGCAGTGTGATATTTATGTTGCAGTGTCATCTGAAGAACAAAGAGTGATAACTCACCCATGTTGAATTTGAGTGGAGATTAACCAATTTTTGACACCTTTCCATTTTGAATTGATACTGAAAATATGAAATACGCCTAAATATTACCGATTCAGTAGCTTTCTTATGGATAAAACTTTTAGCCATTTCAATTGTTTAATAAAAAGTCCTTATCTCACAAAAGAATTTTTTGTAATTCTAAAGCATCAAATCTCATATCAAGAAATAAATTTAGAGAAAGCAATACAAAGTTGCATCCTTAGGTGCATAATAATCTGCACATTCTAAACAGTCTGAATACCTGTAACTCCAGACATTTTACTTTCAATAAGATACAGTTTCTGCCCTGAATCAATTGCTTATTATCTAAAAAGGCTATGAGAATATAGAGTTAAAAGCAAAAAATTAATCTTAAGAGGTTTGAACTGACTTGTCCAAGGTCAGTCTTGGAGCAGCTGAGCTAAAAATAGAAGTCAAGTATCCTGAAAAACTCCAGTGTCCTAGTGTTCTTGTCAGAGTACAGAGGATACTAAACATTTGTAAAATAAAGACTTCCAAAAACATGTTAAAAACCACCAAAACTGATGACTCTTCTTAATTATTATATTTATTTCATCCAGTGAGTATTTAAGTTAATGTTGAACCTTCTATATTACTACATGAAGCACACATGGAAATTTGCCAGCAACTGTCAGTCTTACGAGTTTTGTCCCTTGTACAGATGCTGGATTCAGGTTTCGCTTAATTCTTTCAAGGTCAGAAATGCTCAAGAGACTTAGAATTCTAGAGAGCTGTATTTTATCACTTCTAATATTCCTCCTGCCCTTTTTAGATAATCACCAAACGTATAAAGAATATAGGCTGTTCACTGAAAAATATTGGCCCAAGTAGCTAGCACTGAAATGTCCTCTATCTGTATCAATATTGTATTACCAGTTATGGTGCTACATTATTGATAATTGTAACCAATTTCTCACCACTTTAATTTTGTGTCATTAATTTATATGAAACAAGTACAGCTAATTCAGGACATTCGATAAGAAAACCATCATAGCAAACTGTTAAACACTCTGCATAAAGTGATCTAAGGAATAGAACCAATCTACAGAAATATGTGCATATAAAACAATTCCATGTCCTCATGTAGAGCTATAGCCATATTAATAAAAGCTGTGGGGAAAATCCTGTCCCTGCAGAAACCAAAGGCAAAACTCCCATGAGTCTTGTACTGGGTGCTGAATATCTGGATCAATATGCATTCCCTTTGCAGATAAATTTTACATAAATTAGAATTCTGATATCATTTGTTATAAATAGATAACAAATATATCAATACTACCTGATAATGACTACACAGTATTCCTGTATTTTTAGGTCTATAATTAAAAACAAAAAATATTTCATCATCAAATATAATATTTTTTAAACAGAATCACTATTAACTTTCTAATTTAAGGAGATTTCCCTTTAATCAACGGTTTTCAAATTTTTTTAGTTGAAAGAAATCAGCTTTTCTCATAACACATACAATAATTTTGAAACTTTTGGAGAATCTAATTCAGAACTCTCTTTTATTGACAATTATTTGTCCGCTGCTCTTTCAAACAATAGTCGCAGCAATAAAAAATGAAAATACTGTATCTTTTGTTTTTCCACATAAAAATACTTGAGGATCAGTTAATTAATAGGAAAGAAACTGAGATCAAAAGGAAAAAAAGCTGTCATTCTAAATCCAGGTATCTGATCTCCTATACCCTGGGAAAACAAAGGAAAGAAAAAAAAAAGGAAAAAAGTAAAAAAGAGAGGGAACCCCCCCTAAATTTTAACCCCTACAGGATATGGGCTAGTGCAAAAAGGATGATCATCCAAAACTATGGAACAACTGTCATGTGAGGAAATTTTTAATAAATTTTTAGATGGGAGAAAATATATTTGAGGAGGGAAGTGACAGATTTTCATAAAACTGAGAATGATGGTATGGACAAAATTAATTGAGAAAGGTTTGCAGTTTCTTATAACACAGCATCAAATAAAAAAAGTAATAGGATAATTTTATGCAAAATTTGACCACGCATGTGAGTCTCCTGCTAACACTTCATCCAACTGTGAATGCTATTATGGGAGGGAACCTGGCGAGTCTCTTTTAATCATAGCCTACTAGCATGTGTGCAACAACCAGATAAAGAAGAATATGAGAGACCTGGCATCTCTTCATTTGATTTCTGGTCCCTATCACAAAGTGAACACACGACAGCAATGCATAAGCAGCCGTATGAAGAGTTGAAAAGACTTCTTTATAAAACAAGAATTGAACAGGAGATGACTTGTGACCCTAGAGCACAGTCCATTTGAGACAGTCCTGTCAGTGTAAAGTGCAGTTCCTTGCTCTGTTAACTTGATAGAGTTAATTGAGCCCAGAGAGAACAGATTCAAGGTTTTTGCTTGCTAACATTCCACTGTTAAAACTCAATAGATTACAAAAAAATTATTTAAGTAAGTGAGGTACTGATGAGAACAAAATCAAGAACAATGACTCTGTCTGGTAGCTCAGCTATCAGGAATTTTATGAATGTGCAATTGGACAAAATTTATGTTACTAGACTTTAATCCTTCAGTCATTAATAAAATACCAGAAAGGTATTTTTAATTGGGAAAAAAAAAATAAACAACTAAAACCCAAATTCCTTTCCCCCTGAACCACCACCACCAAAAGGCCAAATTATACCACAACCCACCACCCCCTACATACTCCCTTATGACAATTTTCGTTCCTTTCAACTCTCAGGGCCTAAACCTCTGCTGTCATTCTGCACACAAGAAGATTGAGACAAATAAAGTTTAAGCTGTTTATAAAAAGAATTGCTAAGTATATGCATTATTAATCTCCAATTATTTTTAATCACAGCATATAAAAATGAGAATTTGTTAGCAGAGACATCACATGATCTAATTTCATATTGAAAACTTTTCAAGGTGATTAGGAAACAACAGGAAAAAAAGTAATTTAAATAGTGCACTAAAATTTTATGCTTTTGCTAGATGAACACTACGAAAATATGTTCTGTTTAAAGTTTGAAACTTTTGCTTGCTAGCAAACTAATATGCAGATCTCTCAGTTTAAAGAAATTTTATATTACTAAAAATTTAACATTTGAGTCTGTGATTATTTTCTTCTATATCACCTACTTCATTGCACAGTATTATTTTTATGGACCATGAGCTCACCATGGGCTTAAAAATGTCTATTATGAATATAATGAAGTGACACTCAAGGTTCCTTACCTTGGCTCCCTGTTGCCTTTATTGCAGTGGTACTGCCTTTATTACTGGTACAGTAATAGCAGCACTAACATTTGTGTTTATGTAACAGCTTCTATTTTAAATCATCATTTCAGTTATCTATAATTTCCTTATCCCTTCGGTTTGAGGATAAAATGTATCAGGAATAAGCTGCCCAAATAGTTTTCTGATTTTTGTGTTAGCAAAAATTCATTTATGGGCTGCAGGACAACTGAAAGAAAAGCAACTGCCCCTTAGTCCGTGTATTTATTCCTGACAATCTTTAATTCAAAATTATGTAAATTTATAGATGTAGTGAAAAAACAGATAATAAGAATATGCTTTATGAGAGAGTGTTTTTGGATAATCTAATGTAAATATGCTTTTTTTTTCCTTAATACTAAAATATGAGAATATCTTTCTGTTGCTTGAGGAGGTTTTTTCTGCTCATCTGGTTGGTTATTTTTTATGACAGCTGATTTTATTACCTTAAATTATGACTCTCAATGCAACAACTTTTCCATGTATAATGCTTGTAGTAGTGTAGTAGAAAATATGGAAAGAAATGAAGCAGCAGGAGCAAGGGTTTATGCAGGCCTTTCTGAGGTGAGACTTAGAGTTCATTTCCCACATACCCACCAGAGCAGAGACAATGAATTTAGGGGTGGCATTCTATGGAAAGTGAGGGGGAAAAATAATTTTAAAAATATTTAAAACCTCTAAAAGACTGTGTGCAAGGATTTTGCCTTCTCAATAGATATTACTTATAGTTTGCTGAACACGGGAAACTTTCACTTCTCACAGTGCAGCTCTAGACTGTCACATTTCACTACTGCCTTACATATTGTTTGGTCTTGCTTGGTTTCACAGGCAGCAGTTAAAACCCTGCCTGTTGTTCTGGTACCTTTAGCTGACTGAAAATTCTCTGCCTTCCTTTTTTTTTCTTTTTGCTGAACATCTTTTGTAACACAGATGTCAAAATTATCACCCAGTGAAAAAGATGTGTGGCTGTGATGTGTCACAACTGTCAGGGCTCAGAGATGTGCCGAGCAGATACACTGTTGTGTTGTGCTATGTAGGTTATCTGTCTAAAGTATTAATTGTTCAGGATCCATATTCTGCTGTCATCGATTTACTGATATGCAAGTAACCATATAAATATAGTCTAATTGGCTACCAGTGCTGACTTGCTGAAACACAATAAAAAGTTATCTCAGTGCAAATAAAATCTCAGCAGGGAAAATCCATTAGCAGGTAACACTTCAGCCACTGAAAATAGTTCCTACTCCCCATCAACCTCAGTAGCATGGAACCATCTTAACTCATTTACGCTATTGCCCTCATCCTCCCCATAGGCTGCACTTGCCTCAGGAATATCCACCTGCTCCTACATGGAGTGCTCCACAGGCTGCAGTGTGAATATCTGCTTTGGTGTGGTGCTCTCCACAGGGTGCATGAAAATACCAACCCCTCCATGGCTGTCTTCCAGGAACTGCAGCAGAGGCCCTGCTCAGGTACCTGGAGCACCTCCTTCCCCTCCTTCTTCACTGACTTTGGTGTCTGCAGGCTTGTTCCTCGCTCTTTTTCCTCACTTTACCAGGCAGTATTTTGCTTTTTCTCGAGTACATTCCCACAAAGGTGACAGCATCCTGACTGTGGGGCTCAGCCATGTCCTGGAGTGGATGTGTTGGAGCTAACTGGAACAGGCTGAGCCAGGTGCAGGGCAGACCTGGCCTCTCCTCACAGATCTTGCCCTTGAAGATCCACCCCTCATCCTGACACCACCAAATCCTCAACACATACAATGTCCAGTGGTGTTTTCTAAACAATTATATTTTCTCATATTACACAGAACCTACAGTTTTAACTTACTTGATTATTACAAACACCAGCTTCAAATTTGCTGATTTTAATCTACTACCATTTCATTTTTTGGATGTTAAATATTTTGACTAAGAATCAGTTACATATTAGGTAATATTTTATACACAATATTTTGATATTTGGTACAATAAACATGGAAGAAGTGCTGCTGCTAATCAGAACAAAATAGCTTTTAAAAATATAAAAATAAAAATTAAAAAAAACAAACAGAATTTTTGAGAATGTCTATTTTTTGGAAAAACAATATTTCACTTTGAGATTATTTTAAAAATCTGATATGATACTATGATACAAGGATAGGAACTGATATTCTATATTCCCAGGTTTTGTCACTTAAGAGGAAGGAAAAACCTTTAACCTTCTTTATTTTATTTTACTGTTTTTACAAGGGGAAGTTCCTCATCTTTGAATTAGGTGTGCTTATATTTCTTTCTGAGGAGTAGTTTTAATTATTGTTTCTCTATCCCACAACTTTTGACAAAGCCAGTGCCTTTAGACAGTTCTTGTCACTGTATAACAGTATCTGTATTTAGAACAGATTAAGAGCTGAATATTGTTTGTGGTGCTTTAAATTTGTCTTATGAAATTTTCAAATTACAGCCATCTCATTGTCAAGATTCATGGTGATAGGAGGGGGTGTCTAGAGTTTTCTCATAATTTTGGTTCCTATAGACAATGTCTAAGATCATGATGATACAGAATTGAGCGTATCAAATGACAGCAAGGCTGGAAGTTAGGGAAATGTGATTATGTGCCAGAGGCATGAACTCTAGCTCCACTGTAATTGCCACTGTGATCTACTGAAACGAAAATAAAATACATTTACTGGTGTTTTTCTCAATTAGCAATATCACGGCACAATGCTGAGATATTTAATGACTTCAAGCAGAATGACAGCAGACACAGCTTTATCATACATAAATGGAAGTGTTGTAATTGGCTCAGGCACAAATGTATATAACACAGCTGGGGACTGCTCAGTTTGTAACCTCCATTTCTCAGCATTTCCTTACACCACTAGAGCCAAACGAAGCCTTCCCCAGGGATGACATCCAGGCAGTACTTCTAAATGCCATGCTGTCACATATGTCAAGCTCCCCCATGGCTTAAATCTGCCGTAGGCTCAACAGCATATATCACTCAGCAAAACACTGAATTATTTCTTCACTGCAATCATATTTGTAATGGTTACTTTATTGAGATATTACAAAAACTTTCTCCTTAATTTTACCCAAAATATCTATGAAATGTTTAGTTTACTGATTTCTTTATTACAAACTGCAGAATGAAAACTTTCCAGAAGACTTATAATAGAATAAGTATTCTGATGATTCTTCTTTGCTGGAACATATTGTTGTCATATTGATTTTTTCGTAATGTTGAACATTGTTTCCCTCACCACTAAAACATATACTGAATGATCATACCTTATTTTCGAAATGTTCAACATCAATATCACCAAATCTGATGTCAGAAGTCATAATGTTGAGTTAGATTTTTTACTGAAATTTGTCACTGAAGTCTCATTTTTTAACTCCCATTGATTTGACTTTTTTATTTATCCATCTGTATTTGATATCATCAAGAATATGTGTACTCTAATGGAATCTTGGTTTTCAGCATTTGTAAGAGTAAAAAATCATTCTAAAATGATTATACTGTTCTTGATGTTTAACAGGGATTGAGTATGAAAACAAAAAGAAAACATATGTATAGTATACATATAATGGAAAATAAGCAGCATTGCAAACACAAGAAAGCAATTTGTACAATAAGACAATATTGTCTTATTTCACATTGTTTCTTTTCAAAAGTATTTTGACAGTGAAACCTTTCCTCTGTCATTTATGATGACACTTTATGCACAACCTCACTGAGAGCAACTTTCATATATAACTGGCCAGTAAACTGTTTCTTTGTTGATGTCTACAATAAAATGGAGAAAGATATTAGCATAAATTCATCCTGGTTCTTTGACGATTTGGTAGAGTTCCATAAGATATCCCATCAGATGTGTGGAATGAAACAGGATACACTGCCATGTAAGTTGGAAAGGTGAAATCAGTTTAGAATCATGCTCCTGCAGCTGTCAGTTCTGAATAGCCAAAAATGGAAAAGGAAGATTTGATACAGGTGAATAATCAAGTGGATCTTCTTTTTAACGATGTGCCTTAGCTGCCAAATAACAATACATCTATTACAGCCAGTATTCTTAGCTTTTCAGAAAGGAAAAATGAGACAATTTTAAAGTGGCTTAACAAGAGAAAACACTGTTTTCTTTTCCAAATTTGTAACTAAGAGTTACAAATTTAAATAAGTAAAAAAAATAAAAATAAAATCATGCTGAAAAGGCACTTGCAAGTGTCTTAACAAAAAGTGATGGTAGACATGTTGTGCTGCTACAGGTTAATTACTGGTTATGTTTTATAAAGCTGAAAGATAATGACCAGCTGAATACTTGACAATTTCAGCATGTAAACAATTTGTCTTACATAGGTCCATGATGTCTGGAACAGATGTTTGCTAGCAAAAAAGCAGTGCTAAAATTTGATGGGGTGTAATACTTGTACAGACAATATGTGTGTGTGAATCTCTATAGATATAAATATTCATTCTATATGATCTTTGTGGTGTTTTGGGGGATAAATAGACAACGCCAAATAACTGCAGATTTTGTTCTAAAAGCTGTTTTTTATTTACACCTAGTAGATTTTCTTCTGCAATAAATCCCTGTCAAAATATGTGATTTTAACTATGACACTGTCTAACCCTAGTTCATTCACTAAGATGCAAATTAGAAAGCACTACTAAAATATTTTATTAACAGATGTAAATAACATGCTGTAAAAATGTAGGTGGTTTCTAAAAGCTGGTTTTGACTGTATGTTTTCATATGAAATGAAATGGCATCTACATTTATTTGCAAATAAATGCTCCAAAATGCAGGAAATTAGCTCGGTGCACTATATAAAAATAAAATCACATTTCAAGAACGAATTACGATAATTTGCCCCCATATAATATAATAACAACTAACATTCTGTAACATGATCTTAGTAAAAAGAAATATTGTTTGCATCATTGTAAATTTCCAGTATACTGAAAGAGAAAATTGTCTTCCTCTTCTATAAGGAAAGGGAGTCAGGAGTATAATGATGCATCATAATGGCTTAGACATTCGTCTATACTGTAAAACAAGAAGCTAGCTACTAGCTTTTGCTTCTAGGAGTGTTTTAAAATTTTACATTACTATGTTGTCTTAAAAAAATATAATAATTAGTAAAATCAAAATGTAAGAAGGAAAAACAACCTTGTTTTTCAAGCTAAGATACTTAGTCATACAGAGTTAAGGCTGTCTTTTACCTTCTTTCTCTGTAGTCCTCTGACCCGTATTCCTGGCTACAGTGTTTCAGCCTATAGGGATGTTCAAGGTTTCTGTCTTGATCTTCACTGGAAAAGCCAACATTCTCGTTATTTTAATTTTTGCGTCTGATGCTGAAGAAAATCCAGATAATGACAATAAGAATATTTTACTGCTCTGCCAATCAAACTTGTCTGAGGCTTGCTTTGGGGAAAAAGAAGTCAAACAAGCAGATAGATACTCTGAATAAAGTCTAAGGTCTCAACAAATCTGCTGTGATTTGAAATTAACTAAGTATACAAATGTTGTATTATAACATGAAATCAAATTCTGATAAGCCTTTCTGGGGAGAAGATGCATGAAGGTATAAGTCCCAATTTTCCGCTCTGTCATTCTGCCATAGTGCACCAATCACACAGCAGACAAAGCCAACTAAAGGGAACAGCTTCCAGTGAATTGTTATGTGTGGCACAAATCCTTTATATGAACCTAATTCCAATGACAATTTGATACTAAGATGGTAGACTTTTATATAGAAATTGCAGTTGTGGATGTGTGTTCTTTTCTGAAGTTTATCATAGAGATCGTAATCTACATTAGAAATCAGAGGAGAAACTATAGGGTAGAAGAAATTTTATCAAATATTGTGGTTGTGCAGACAGGAAATTATACAAATGACTGACAGTCCTTTGACTTTAATATCATTAATAAATATTTTTATTAAAATTAGATGAGAGACAATTAGTGACTTTTTTGTTTTTGTTTTTTTTCTCTACCACAAGAATAAAAACTTGAACGCCTGTCTCCATCCTCAAACCTTGAAATAATAAACTAGCAGTTTTAAAGACCACTTATTTGGAATGTAGTTTCATCAGGTTCAGGTTCCTAGTGTTATTAATGTAGAATTTTCTATATAAAATAGAATATCTTTAATACGATAGATCTAAAATCAGTGGGAGATATTCATATTGCCTAACATACACACCTGACTCTGGTTGGGATTCATTTGGGGGATTGACCTTGGCTGGATGCCAGGCATGCACCAAGCTGTTCTATCACTACTGTCTCCAGCAGGACAGGGACAGAAGTAAATAACATGGAAAAAAGCTCAGGGCTTGAGATAGAGGCAGTTTAATAAAGGAAAAGCCAAAACAAAGGTCACAGATGGAAGCAAAGGAAAGCAGAATATTTTGTTCTCTATTTCCCATGAGCAGGTGATGAACAACCACTTCCCTGGAAGTAGGGCTTCAGTATCCATAGGAATTGCTCTAGGAGACAAGTGCCATAATAATGAATGTCTTCTCCCCAGTTGTCCCCTATTCTTAGCTTTGATTGTTGAACAGGACAATCTTAGAATCATGCTCCTGCAGCTACAATACCTCAGACTGTATGGTACAGAATATCCCTTTGGACAGTTTGAGTCAGCTGTCCGAGCTCTGTTCCCGCCCAAGATCTTGTCCACTGCTACTGTGGAGAATGTTGGAGAGATAGTGATGATGCTGTGTCAGTGCTGCACAGCAGTAGCCAAAACACTGGTGCTGCTACCAAAGCCTTTCCAGCCACCAATGCAAAGCACAGCGCTACAAGGGCTGCGATGGGGAAATTCAATGGCACCTCAGCCAGACCAACAACACTCAGCTTTAAAGTGGCAGAAAGAATGCTGTTCCCATTTCAGACACCGAATGTCTCCATGCAGGTGCGTTTTCATGTGATTTAGGTGTGTAAGCTCTCAATACAGTGAGTGAGCATCCATTAGCGGACTCTAAAGTGTAATTGTGATGATTCTAGGCATACAACACTTGATTAATTTGCCTAATAAGGGGGATATTTGAGATATCCTAGTTATCCTTCTAAGTTTCCAGCTGCTCCAGAAGATTGCTCCAGGTATTTTGTAGGGCCTGTATAACTCACATGAGCATCTTTTAGATGTCTTAAGGCGAAAACAATGGCTACACTGATGTAAAGACAAACAAACCTAAACCAGAGTGTCTGGTGTGATCAATTCATTTTTTGTGCAGCACAGACTGTATTTCTGTAAGTGCTGCCTAAAAATTGCCTCTAGTGTTATTTGAAGTTGTTTTAGATTATCTGAGAAAACAGATGGGAGATCCATGCCTCCATGCAAATGGAGCTGGAGGCTAGTGAAGATAGTCTAGGACTCAAATAGCACTTGCCATATCTCATTAGACAAGTGAATTAAGTCCCTGAAGTCTAGTGCCTGTAGTGGAAATTTGTACACATAATTCACATGTGGAGACCACCTACGATAATTCAGGAATACAACAACATATCACAGTTGTCATGTGACTGCTGTTTAAGTAAGGTATATCAAAATAATAGTATAATGGGTCAAAGTACATATAATCAATATGTTGTTAACATCCCTGCATTCAACGTGCATTTAACTGTCGTATAGAGATACTGCATTGTCTTGTCCACTGGAAATATTGTATGCAACTCTTCAGGGGCCCTAATTCCATTAATGAGATTAGGATTCTAGAATATGATGTCAAAGACATTGTTCAGATCTAACGTTACCAGTGATTGATGAATCCGTATTGTGAACCAGGACTTTGTGCTGGTGAACCTCACCACAGACAGGACTTCTGTGTAGGATCCAGTGTTCAATCAAGGTGGGCTCATCTACTGCTGCAGCACCTGGGGTTCCTCACATCAGAAGGGGCAGAAGATTGCTATCAACTTTTCTACACCTTCCAGCCTTTATGCAATAAATCATATTATCAGCCTTGAATACTTATTACTTTCTTACTGACATTTCAAAAGAACCAGCACTTCCTGAGTAGAAAACACACAATGACATGTGAAAAGTTAAATTGTCTAAATCTGAATAGCATCCAATAGTAATGATAAAATTCTGGACATAGATTAAGAGAAGAGTTTGCCTTGAAGGGACCTTTACAGGTCATTTAGACCATGCAACACATTTTTAGTGCCTTTACGTGTTTAGCAGATTATTATTCTGCCTGTCATCTCTTTGGTTGTCTGGAAGAGAATGGGTTTCCTATACAGTTTTATTAACTCTACAGAGATGCTCCAGATGCCCTAGAACTCCTCAGTGGGATAAACAACTTTACATGAGCAACAGAATTAAGGTTATAATGGTTTGATAACCCAAAACTCCCTCTATAGCTTGCAAAAAGATACTGGTATCTCTCCCAGAGATCAATTCATCTGCCCTTTCTTATGCAGTGAATTGTCCTTGGAGGTTATTACAAAGTGAGACCAGAGTGACTAATTAAAACTTGTATGCCTTTTAGATACCTAAAGTAGGGCAGATGAATCCCAAATATATGTACCTAAATTAGAAGGCTAGTCTACGTTAATGCTCATATAGGCAATGCAGAAAGATTGATTCCTCCAAAGAGCTACTTGGAGCTGGCATCTAATTTAAGTGCTCTGTATATAGAATATCTTCTCATCCTTTGCTAATTACAGAGAAAACCTCAGGACTTTTACTCTCTCTGTCCTATTTTCTTTCATTTTAAGAGGCAAAAAGAAAATAAAAATGTCAGGGGGATGCAGACATCAAAAAATAACGAGAGATGTTGTGACTGTTGTTTGAATGTGGTATGAAGGAACTAAGGATGTGATCTGGTTTTGAATTATAAATTATACAATTTTAATATATTTCTGTAATTTTCAGGCTGTGATTTCCTAGCATTTGTTACATGAATAATTTTGTTTTCTCTGATTTTGAATAGAATTTCCACATCAAGTATTGTTAAAAATTTTGTCAAAACTGATACACTGTTAAACAAAATTATTGAGAAAACGGCATTTTCAGTCAAATTATGTTATCAGAAAATGATCACAAAAGAAGAGCCAATAAGATGAAATTGTAACCTATAATTTTGCAATTAACTTTTTTTGTATATGATTTATTTTTTAAAGATTGATGCAGGATTCTCTTAGATTTTAAAATAATGCAATGAACAAGTTATATCTCAAATAAGTTGGCCCTGGTCACTCTCTTTCTCACATGCCTTTTACATTTGTAGAATAAATGTTCTGAATCCCTCTAAAAAGAATGTCTTCAAAAAGAATTGTACGTGAAAAAGAGAACTGATTAGACATACCACAACTGACCACAGAGACATGAAACTAGGAAAAGCTTCTTCACCAAAAATATTATCAAGCATTGGAACAGGTTGTCCAGGGAAGACGTGGAGTCAACATTCCTGGAGGTATTTATAAGATGTGACACTTCGAGGTATTTTCAACCTAAATAATTCTATGATTCTATAAATTGAAAACAAAATCATAGAAGTGTTACTGCCTATTTCAGATTATACTTTTTCAAGGTTGCACTAAATTCCAGGGCACCTGGCTTGGAAAAAACACCAAACATCCCAAGGTATGTTTGTCTTGTATGAAAAACATATGCCTGAATGATTATTTAATTCTCTTCTTCCATCAATATTCTAACAATATTTTTCTATTGATTATTTATTTACTGTTACTCTCAAATTCAAGTCTTCTTGGTCAATATTAAAAGCATTCTGCAACTTTGAGCTTATTGCAATGAAATACAGCATAGTAAAAGGGTTGCTTGATGTTTATTGAGTCTGACCATTTACGTTAATTTGAAATATGAAACAAAAACTTTGGTATCACAGTGGCATCTATTTCTGTTTCTGTCAGAATTGCTATAACATGGCAGTGAAACTTCAGCTTCTAAACCAAGTGCCTGCCAAAGCAAGATATTTAATTTGCATGCACGACACTAGAGCAGAGGAAACTAATTTGGCTCAATACAATCAATACACATATAATGGCAAAAAACAGTTGAAATAAATCTTACTATTTTTATACCTCTAGGAAGTAATCCAGACAGCTGTAATTAAACACAGATCTCCTCTCCTAAGGGTTTTGAAAACAGGTAGAATGTGTTAGAAACATCCATTCATTTGGGGGTCAATCTGCTTTTTCTCGGGCACATAAAAGCTTCTGCTGTCAATTATAAGAGGACTTGTAAAAACAGTCTTTGTATTCTTGATTATTTCCATAATTTAGTTGCTATTTTTTTCCATGACTCTCTTTAAGCTAATTTTATTTTTTAAAAAATGCTGCAATAGAGGGAGCAGCCATTAAGCAGTACAGACTCCAGCCTGATGTGCCTTTAGACCTCTGAGCTGTGGATTTGTTCCTAACACTGTTTAATTATGACCAGAGATGATGTGAATTTATATATAAATTTAATTCCAAAACACTCACATAGACCACAGCATAAACATCAAAACACTTTATAACAGCTCCCAGGGTCAGGGAGCAAAAAAGAGTAGGTTGCTCTCTGCGAGTAGATGAGCCAAGGGTGTCCCAAGGCGTGCACTTACCAAGTAATGTAGCTCCACATATCCTGAGCAGGAGTCACCGAGCAAGTCTGGCCTTCCCAACCCCAATCATCCAAAGGCCAGATGGCCAGAAAAGTCCAGAGCAATGAGACAGGTTAGAGGATGAATGTGGAAAATCAGGCCAGTGGGTCAAGAGCAAGACCAGGACCAACACAATACATAGACACATACCTGTGACATAGCATAGACAGGGACAGGGCCTGAACTTGAATGAAGCTGCAAGGAGTAAGGTTCTTACTTCTCACAACTTTTTCCCACAAAGCTTTCCTCATGGCTGTCTGATCCCAGGCTTCACAGGAGCACTAGATCAGTGCTGGTTTGAGCACTAGCAGCTGAGTCCCCACTACAGGGCCTTGGGCTCTGACGCTTGATGCTGAATTCTAGAATGTGAAACAAGTGATAGCCTAGAGGTGTCAGCTTTGGCTGCTCTTGCTTCCTTTCTTGCCCAACAGCATTTATGGCCACACGGTCTCGATGCAAACCATGTAATATGGCTTTGATAGGCAAATAGAATTTGGGAGCTACCCATGAATCCACGGAACAACAAAACTCCATGTTTTTCATAGGAGAGTCTGTAACTAAAATAAGGTGAAACACATACCGATGCCTTGTGCATGCCTCATTGTCTCCTCTCAGAATGAAGGGAGACGGAAATTACTGGTTTAAACGTAGACATCTGTTCCACCGCTCATGGAAGGTTAACTCATTTGCCAGCAGGGCAAGAAGAGAGGAATAAAACAAGAAAAAGCTTGTGGATTGAGACAGAAACAGAGATATCACTTTAAAATTGTCATCACAGGCAAAACAGACTTGATAAAAAGAAATTTAATTTTTTAATTGAAAATTGAAATAGATTTGAGTAGTGAGAAACAAATACAAAAGATTGAAACACCTTTAACCCCCCTGCCCTTTTTGCTCAAGCTCAGCTTCCCTCCTTCATTTCCAACTCCTTTAAGCTTCTCACATCCCCAGCTGTGCCCTCCTCACTGCCCTGCAGTATTAGCCCTTAAACAGTTTTTAACCAATGTGCCACCTTGTCTGCTGGGCTCAGCCTTGCCCTGAGGTGGGTGGGTCACTGTCTGCTGGAAGCATCTGTGTCTGAAACAGGGATTACCCTTACAGAAGCCACCCTTCAGCCCCGCGTCTGCCAGCACCTTGGCACCTGCACCTACTGCACTACCATTTGTGTGTAGTCAATGAGTCCTACCTTAGCTCCCTAGCCTACCAGACTCTGCAATGGTTTGACTTCTACAACAGCATCAAGGTGGAAAATGCTGTGGCGTATGATAATTGGAGAAACTCTATGCAGCAGATTTTTACACTGTTTAACAACTTGTCCCTTGAAGTTCAGATGAATATTCTGATTTGGTGTCACTCTGACAAATTGCCTAGGCTTATCCACCAAAATCTTAAATATGGTGTGCTACTAAATAGAAAAACGATGTTTATCACCTCAGAATAAGGATTTCTGTGCATGTCTGGGAAACTTTCAAACTAAACAGAAAGTTATCTAATTAATTTCGATGTCCTCAAGGTAACACAGTCTAAGGAGGTAGATAGATTATTTCAACCCGGTACACAAATGGATAGATGGGATTTTGGTAAATTTATCTATATACCTATGTTATATTCATGGAGATCTCAATAGACATCCTATTCAAGTTTGTAATGAAATTTAAAATTCATGAAATAATTAGTTTAGATAATTAATAGCATATATTTTTTCTGTATAGACTTATATTAGCCTCATACATTGGGAAGAGTACTGCTAAGTCATATGTGTAATAAGATTCCTTCTCTTTTGTGATTCACATTTGTGGAATTTTGCAATATGTTCAACACCTCCATATGTTGTTGTGGCACCATGCCAGTTACAAATAAGCTTTCTATGCAGTGCAGAGTTTTCATAGCCACACTTTAAAAATAACCTCAGAGGGGAAAGATAAAACATGGAAATCTGACAGAGAATCTGTCAAATGTCAACTAGGATTACAGTTGCACAGAACTTCCAAGAGATAACTAGAGGCCTTTTATCTGCTGATTGCATGGCTGACTATAATTTTCAAATCAAAAAGATGGTCCAAATCTGTCTGTCTATGAAAAATATTTTTATGGGTTTCCATAATCAAATTAAATTTAAAAAATGATAATGCTATCTGGGGTAAAAAAAAAAATATTTTTTGGCATTTGAATGGCAATGGGATGCACAGATAAAGACATGTTTAAATATATGAATTATACAACATCTAATATATTCTAAATCTCTATACTATCTTTTATTCCACAGGATTCTGTCCAGAGGGGTTTTCACTCTCCATAACATAACTACTCAACCAGTTTTCTTAGGAATATATTGCAATAAACAGAACTGAAATTAAGTTTTCAGTATCTTTTTAATAATCAGTCTATAATTGACCTTAAGATCTTAACAATATGTCTCATTCAATGTTCCATTTGTTCATGAAAAGCTGTGCACAGTATTCCAATCTGTAGGATTTGGAGAATGGTGTATGTACTATAAACACATGCTTACAGTTTTCATTACATTTTATTAGCTCCCAAGTTTTTATTTTACCCCTTTCAAGAAAAGCAGAAGAAATGGTGAACTCATTTAACATCAATCCTGGTACAGAGGACTTCCTGCTGTGTAGCAGAAAAAAATAAATGAAAGTGATTAACTCTCTAAAGATTTAAGATATGTTTGCTTAGTATGGCTCTTCAGCGTTTAAACCAATCAGAACCCATTTTGTATGTAGCCATCCCAACCTCACTTCATAATCTACACTTACAGCACGAGTTGGCTCTCCTTCAGTGCCACTAACTCATGCTCAAGGCTGTAGTTATGATGTCCACTGAACAGCTCCTCGTCTACTGGAACTGTGAGTATATGGCTTATGTGCTAAAAGCAAATGTGAGCATGAACTTTATGTGCTAAAAGCATAGACAAAACAGACTCATGTCTGCTGAAAAAATTCATGTTTTTTTAATATACTGAGACTATTTTGTGAAAAGCATTAAAAATGCTATTCGTCCATCTGATCAATGAATTGGACTTTTCAGCTGGACTCAATCTGAGTTTTTGAAAGAATAATGTCCTTCAGGCTTTCTGGAGATAATTTCTATAAAGGACAAAATACTATAAATTCTGCAGTAAAACAGGGTACATTCAACATGTTGCCTAAACATATCTTGATTTGCTGTGGTGGGTTAACTTTGGCTGGCTGACAGGTTCTCACCAAGCTTCTCTGTCACTCCCCTTCCTCTATGGCAAAGGGGAGAAAATATGATGAAAGGCTCATGAGTCAAGACAAGGACAGGGAGAGAATACTCACTGATTAAGACCCTGGGCACAACAGATTCAACTTAAGGAAAAAACAGTTTAATTTATTGACAGTAGGGTAATGAGCAATAAAAGCAAATCACAGTAGGGTAATGAGCAATAAAACTGAATTTAAAACTCCTCCCCAGCCCCCCTTTCCTCCTGGGCTCATCTTCATTCTGAATTTCTCCCAATCATCATGGTGGTAGAAAAATGGGAGTTATGGTCAGTTAATTGTCATCTCTGCTGTTCCTTCCTCCTCACCCTGCTCCCCTCTCCCAGCATCAGGTCCCACACACGGGATACATTCCTTTATGAACTTCTCCAATGTGAGTCCTTCTCCTGGGCTGCAGTTCTTCCTGAACCTTTCTGGTGCGGGTACTTTCTGTAGAGTACAGTCCTTCAGGAACAGCCTGCTATAGCATGGGGCCCTTGTGGAGCCACAGATCTCACCAGAAAACCTAATCCTCCGTGGACTCCTCTCCACAGGTTCACAGGTCCTGCCAGGAGCCCACTCCAGCTCAGGTTCCCCACAGGGTCACAACTTCCTTCAGGGCACATCCACCAGCATCCTTCTTATGGGGATCATTCTAAACCTGCAGGTGCCTATTTGCTCTAATGTGGACCTCCAAGTTGACCTGCTTCATTATAGCGTTCATCATGGGCTACAGGGGCATCTCTGCTCTGCTGCTTGAGGCCTCTTCCCCTTCTTCACTGACCTTCATGTCTGCAGAATTGCTCTCTCTCACATATTCTCACTTCTCTGTCCCGGGTGCTGTTTTACTGCAGTTTTTTGATGCGGGGTTTTTTTACCCGCTCAACCTTGAGCAGCAGTAGATCTGTCTGAGAACTGGCTGGCATGGGCACTATTGGACATGGGGAAAGCTTCACAGAGAAGTCCCTCCTGTAGCTTCCCCAGTTACAAAATCATGCCATGCAAAAGCAATGCACTTGCTCAGAAGTTATTGAGGTTCCTAAAAGGATCTTAAACATTTTTTATGGATACTTTTCTTTTGAGATTTTCATTCCAATTCCAACACTAGACAAATTTAATCATAAAACAAATACAAAATACATTCAAGAAGATTTAATTCAGGGTTTTCTTTGTGCAGAAAGAGAACTTGTAAGCTGACTACTACCCCCTTAGCATTTTACAGTGAAATCAAGCCATGTGTAATCAGATATCAATATTTTGATCTGAAAAGTCAATTATTTGAAGCTAGTTTCCTTCAGTAATGTGGAGAAAACTCTCAAGTATAAAGGGAAATCAGAGATAAAATCCAACTCTGAAAGAGTACTGTGAAGATGAAGTACTGCTTTGATGGCATCTTGAAAGAAAGAACTTAAAATTTTGTATTACTTCAATGTTTTGTTTTTGTTTGTTTTTAAGGAAGAGTTCAACATTCAGGTACAACTGATATTCACCAAATTTTTAAAAGCTGTACTCCAGTGTGGTGGGGAACTGTTCACCTGCGTTTCTACAGATGAAATCATACAGTTGTCCACATTTATTGGCAAAACTATTGAAGTCTGACGAACTGATGCTTAAAACCCTCATGCATTCATAAATCACATAATTTCTCATTTTAATTTGGAGCTTATCTGATAGATATGTCTGGACAGCACAGCCACATAAAATGCAGAGTAAATTGATTGGTCTTGTTCTTCCTAAATAGGATAATTTTCCTCCTGATTCCAAGTGTTAATTTGCACTGTGAAAGCTCTAATATGTATTCTGGAAAAGGAAGAAGACAAGAAGGTGCCACTGTTTTTTGATTGAATGTTTTTATTCATTTTTAAAGTCTTTCTTGTAGTTGTGAGCCCAAGACCTCGACACAGGACTCTTGATTTTGTGTCAAACTCTGAAAGTAGTATCTCTTAACATGTAATGGTGTTCTAGGATGTTTCAATAAACAGGGAATACATGTATGTGGTCAATTGAATGTAGTCTTTCATCTCCTTTTGTAGCCACTTGATTTGAAGAGGTTGGCACTGAAAGTAATTTTTCCTTTAATGACTACAATAAAGGATGAAAACTACTAGCTCAGATGAAAACACTGTCAGCAACAATTAATGGGAAAAGTCAAGAAGATGAGCTACTCTGAATAAGTGAACAACTTTATAATTTTGAATGTTGTATTTCACTTTGAAATTTCAGAGAAATTGGAAGTTAACAAACTTGTAGAAGATTAAATCTGTGTTATGGTTTAAACCCCAGCTGTCAACTAAACACCACACAGCTGCTCGATCACTCCTCCACCACTGAGATGGAGAGAGAATCAGAAGAGCAAAAGTGAGAAAATTCATGGGTTGAGATGAAAACAGTTTAATAGGTAAAGCAAAAGCACTTCACAAAAGAAAAGAAAAGAAGTAACTTATTCACTCCTTTCCATAGGCAGGCAGATGTTCACCCATCGCCAGCAATCCAGGTCTCCATCACACATGATGGTGTGTTGGGAGGACAAATGCCATCACTCTGAATGTCCCCCCTTCCTTCTTTCCCCAGCTTTGTGTATTGCGCATGTTGTCATATGGTCTGGGATATATCCCTTTGGTCAGTTGGCGGCAGTTGTCTTCGCTATGTCCCCTCCCAACTTTCCATGCACGTCCAGCCTCCTTGCTGTGAGAGGTGATATGAGAAACAGAAAAGGCCTTGAACCTGTGTAAATACCGGTCAGCAATACTAAAATATCCCTATGTTATCAACACTTTTTCCAGCACAAACCCAAAACATAGCCCCATACCAGATAGTCTGAAGATTAACTCTACCCCTGTAGAAAAACACCTGGAGTACAATGTAGTCATCGGTCACAGCCTTTCCCTTCATGAGGGAAAGTCTTTCTTGTCAAGGCTGATTTCCTTCTACAACAGGGCAACCCACTGAGGTGATCAAGGCAAGCCAGTTCACATAATCTCTTTGGAATTCTGTAAAGCTTTCAGTACTGTCTCTCACAGTGCCTTTCTGGACAAAATGTCCAGCACAGCTGAATAAATGTGTTATACAATGCACGAGCAACTGACTCACAGGTCAGGTGCAGAAGGTTATAGTAAAATGGGGTGACATCAGGCTGGCATCCTGTCACTAGTGGGCCTCCACAGGGCTCCATCTTCAGCCCAGCTCTCTTCAACATCTTCATTGATGACTTGGATGCGGGGCTTGAGGGAATGATAAGTAAGTTTGCTGACAACACCAAACTGGGAGGAGCTGTCGACTCCCTTGAGGTCAGAGAGGCCCTGCAAAGAAACTTTGACAAACTAGAGGATGGGACAATCAACAACCATATGGCAATTAATAAGGGTACATATTGGATTCTGCATCTGGGATGGGGCAACCCTGGTTGTGTGTATAGAGCAGGGAATGAGAGGCTGCAGAGCAGCGCTGAGGAAACGGACCTGGGGGTCCTGGTAAGTGACAGGTTGAACTTGAGTCAGCAGTGCCCTGGCAGCCAGGAGGGCCAATCCTGTCCTGGGGAGCATCAGGCACAGCATCACCAGCCGGGCAAGGGAGAGGATTGTCCCACTCTGCTCTGCACTGGGGAGAACTCACCTGGAATTATGTGTGCAGTTTTGGGTGTCAGAATAAAAGAAAGGTATTAAGCCATTAGAGAGCATCCAAAGGAGAGAAATGAGGATGGTGAAGGATCTGGAGATGAACCTGTATGAGGAGTGGCTGAGGTCACTTGATCTGTTCAGCCTGGAGGAGACTGAGGGGAGACCTCATCGCAGTCTTTAACATCCTCAAGAAGGGAAGTGGAGGGGCAGGTACCAATCTCTTCACTCTCATGACCAGTGACATGAACCAAGGGAGTGTCCTGATTATGGGTCAGGGGAGGTTTAGGTTGGATATCAGGAAAAGGTTTTTCTCCCAAAAGGGAGACTGAGCTTTGGTGGCTTAGTGAGGCTCATTCACACTGTAACTCTTAACTATCCAAATCTTGGTGAGAAGTGAAGTGGACCCAAAATTTTCTGCTGTTTTACACCAAAACTCAGTTAATACATATGCCTGAGATTGAGGTTTTGTCAAGATAGTTTGGATGCTACCTTCTTAAAATATATCATGGATACATGTTTTTGCTATAAACACTGAAGAAGGATTGTCTTAGAATATTATACATTCAGAAAATGTGACTCTTCAGTTGTTCGAGTTCCCTTTGACCTGCACTATTGAGGTAAGGTCATCTTATTCCAAAGCCATCTGCTGCAAATTGCACTGGAGATTGCTCCAATCAGATCCTTTGCACTAGTCAGTAAACTCAAACTGAACAAAGAAAAGCTGCAAAAATCTTCTTAAGTAAAAGGGCTCCCAACACGCATACAATCCATAATAGATTCACTATGCAATACCAAAGTCAAATACCTGTAGCAGGATAATGTTATGAGAACCTCTGATAGCAAAAAGTCACTGGGTTCTTCTTGCTATGTGAGTTTGGACCAAAGAATATTTTTCTTGCTTGTTGACTCAGAATTTCGCTGTACAACATCCTCCTGTAGGGGTATCACCTCTTACTGTAACAAAGAAGGAGTATGGGAGAAATAGAAATTACTAATGCTAAAGGAAAAGTTTCATGATCCGACATTTAAATATCCCTGTTCTCAGAAAGGCAGCTGAGAAGAAAGTGCTCATGTTATTACACTTGTGGTAAAGTGGCTTGCAATGGATTGTATTCAGCTCAGAAAAAGTCCTGTCTGAAAAACAATAGAAATGAAATATTACATTTTCAGTAAGTTTATTCAGACATTACTAGAACCATCCTCTTTCTCCAGAGAACTGTGAAACAAAGAAATCTGTCAGACTGAGATAAGCATCAACCTTTATATGGAATGTAATCTCCTCTTAATAAATATAAAAGATACATCCAAAATAATATTTGTCTAGGATTTTCCCAGTATGACATGATCATAAAGTCCATTAAGAGACTCTCTAAGCCCTTTCCAAACACCATAGATATAAAAAGCCTGGATATAAAGTAATTTAAGTTGCACACTGAACAAATATATCTAGGAATACTAAGCATGAATTATTATTATGGTAATTCTGGGGAATTGTAAAGAAGCAGTGCCAGCAATGACAGCAATGGCAGCATGAGGGCATCACAAGATCATAGATACATAGTCAGCTGTCATTAAAGCCACTTGCAAGCCAATGTTCATATACTCATATAAAAATAGCATTCCTTTATTGTATAATTTCTATCAAAGAGGCCATTAGAGACACCATTTTTGTTAAAAAAAGTTATTGATCCATTCTTTTACTTCATTTTTTCACAAAGCAAATTACAGATAATCTGACCTATCAACACTTAAGCAACAGAGATCACATAATTTTATTTACTAGTACCTTATAATTGTTTGTTACATCTACAATGTAAATTTGCTTTGAGTTGTTTCAGAAAATGTATTTTCATTCACAAGGTCTTTCAATCCTTAAGCAATGTAAGGTTACTTTTTCTTATAAAATCTTGAAGTATTATCCTTTTTAGAGATCCATTTCTTAGACAGGAACACCTTGAATGTAGCACAGATTATTAAATATAAAGATAAATTTTAAAACTACAATTTTGTTCTTTGGATATGAAAGAAGTTATTTTCAGTTTCTGTCTGGAACAGGAAAGTAGAAATATTATCTGACTAAAACAAGACTAAACCTGGCTGTCACACTATCCCCTTTCTAGTAGTATCTGGTAATGGATACTTGGAAAAGAAAACAGGACTTTAAAGATAGAACAGTATATGAACTTAGTTCTCCAAATCATCTCCCAACTCCCACCTGTGGAATAAGTAATTTCTAAATTAAAAGCAAGATGTTTGTCTCTGACCACTCAGATTTTCTTTCCGTTGCTTACTGAATCCCTGAGGTTTATTGTCATCCAAGTGACAAGTTGATAAGTTACACAGGTTTAATAACATTTTGGATGAAGATTTTAAGTGCTAATATTTTATGTGAAAGAAAAACAACAACAACCAAAGAAAAGCAACCAATCTACAAATGGGTCTGCAATTTCTTTTGTCTCTGAGGGCAAATGAAACAAAGTTTCTCTGCCCTGGTACTCTGAAATTTTCTTTATGATTTCATGATTCGGGGATCTTACATTCCTTCTATTCAGGCGTCATATTCAGACTCCCACATTATGGCTAACATCTTTTGCATGAAACATTGCATGAACTTAAGGGAGCTGTCACAATATTTTAAAAAAATTGTAAAGAAGCCTAATAAGATTTAGTTTGTCTCTCTATAGCACTCCATCAAGCAGGAAAATGCTACTTCACAACTACAGGAGCAAGGCAACAAAGCATCCCTGAAAGTTCAAGAAAAATCCCAAGACACTACATGAAACTTTGGAGCAGGGAACTTAAATAATGATTTTTAGATTTCAACAGTGTTCTTTAATACCTCCTAAGTTAAAGAATCAAGGTTTTAAAAATTCTATTAGTGGAAACAATTGCCTGACCACAAGAAAGAAATCCTCCCAAAAATCAAAGCCAGACAGTAAGTTTAGTGAAATAAGTGCAATATTATGACTCTAACATCACTCACTACCAATGATATGGTAGCTTAAAAGTGAATTTACACAGAAAAAAATGTCATCATATCACTTAGCAGGAACGTTTGTTCATATCACTGGTGAGCATAGCCTAGAAATGAAGATATTAGTATGTTCCAGGAGACTGTCCCCCATGGCCCCTGCTAAGGAATTAAGACACAATCAGTAATTTATGAAAGACTCTTGCATGCCTCTAGATTCCATATAGTGGATCCAAGATGGTTTTTTTTACTGCTAGTATTTCATAACTTATATACACAGTTGTTTGGTTTTTTAACCTTAAACCAAACAAATATATAAATCGTTAATTCAAGACTCAAAAAGTGAGCCATCTTTACAAGAAACAGGTATGTCTTGGGAAATGGATACTAAATACTATAGGGACACAGCAAAGACTCAGCTGAATGAAGTAAGAAATTTATTTTTCTTGTGTGAAAGCACTTTTTTATACAATGTCTTTAATTTTTAATTGATTTTCTGATTTCAAATCTGCTTTGCGAACGTATGGGTTTTTTATCATATTTTACTGTTGATTAAGGTGTTCTGGTACTATGGTTTTATTTTTAAACTTGTAACTGTGAGTCAAAGTATGGGCTTGGCTCTTCCTGAGGTAAATGTAGTAATAAAAAATGGTTCAGTAAACAGACATGCTATTGAGAATTCAAAAATAGGCATTTGAAGATAAAATTAAAAAGTATGTGAACTAGAATGTTATTGAATTAGTTGATATAATAATAAGAGTGAGTTTTAAACATTGGCCTTCCTTAACAAACATAAGCACGCATTCATGCATACTCATACACAGGCAGACACTTAGATAAAGTCAATTTACTAAGATTTATGTGAGGAATCCTGCTTCGTTAAAATTATTACAAATCAAATTAAAAAGAAATTATATGAACATGTTTATTTGAAAAATTAAAAAAGAAGAAAAAAAATAAAAAGAAAAAAACAAACCTTCTATATCACTTAGGATTAACATGTTATTGTGATGGGAACTGTGCAGAGAGTAAAATGTATTTTCTGGAAAGCTCTAATTGAAAGGACCATCTCTGACTGGTTGGACTAGGATTGAAAAATCATGTAACTGAGTATTTCTATCAAGGTACATACGAGATGTAGGTAATCATCCATCCATAGCTCCCTTCGAAAGCTCAGCTGGTAAAGCAGATGGTAGAAACATGGCCTACAGAAATCCCTAACTCTCTGGTTCAAATCCAGATTGAAGAAGCTATTTGGTTTTCATCCAGAGTGACCAGGACTAGGTTGAGAAGTGGGCCCAGGGGAATCTCATGAGGTTTAATAAGACCAAGTGCAAGGTGCTGCATCTGGGTCAGGGCAATCCATGGTATCAACACAGGCTTGGGGGATGAACAGATCGAGGGCAGTCCTGCTGAGAAGGACTTGGGGATGTGGATGAGAGGCTGGACATGACCCAGTCATGTGCACTCACAGCCCAGAGAGCCAAACATGACCTGGACTGCATCCAAAGCAGCGTGGGCAGCAGGGCCAGGGAGCAGATTCTGCCCCTCTGCTCTGCACTGCTGTGGTGAGACCCCACCTGGGACACTGCTTCCAGCTCTGGGGTCCCAGCACAGGAAGGACATAGACCTGTTGGAGTGAGTTCAGAGGAGGCCACCAAGACAATTAGATGGATGGAATACCTCTCCTATGAAGACAGGCTGAGAGAATTGGGGTTGCTCAGCCTGGAGAAGAGATGGCTTAGGGGTGACCTAATTGCAGCTTTTTTGTACCTGAAAGGAGCCTACAAGAAAATCAGACTTTTTGCAAGGGCATGTAGTGATAGGACAAGGGGAAATGGCTTCAAACTGAAAGAAACTAGGTTTAGATTAGATATTAGGAAAAAAAATCTTTACTGTGAGGATGGTGAGGCACTGAAACAGCTTGCCCAGAGAAGTTGTGGATTCCCCATCCCTGTGAATGATCAGGACCAGGCTGGATGGAGCTCTGAGCAACCCAGTCTAATGAAAGGTGTCCCTGCCCATGACAAGGAAGTTGGAATGAGATGATCTCTAAGATCTCTTCCAGCCCAAGACATTCTATTATTCTGTGATCCTAAGATCTTTGCTCTATACCCCTTGAACATTCCTCTAGGGGATATATAGCGTGTTTTGATGGTTCTAAGCTGTCTCAGCACAGTACCATTTGAACCTGTGTAGAGCAGAAGCAGCAGATGTTAATCTGTAGGATTCATCAGACTTGACAGGGTTTTGGTGACATTGCCAATCAAGTTCCTAGCAGGGCATAGACTTATGTCTATAACTTCCCAGTCTAACTTTGAGTAATTCCTTCCCAGTCCATAACTTATGCCTCTGTAATCTCCACATTATTGCTTTAAACACAGGTAGTTTGTACAGAGTTGTATACATTATTGCAGCTATGGTTCTAAGCACAGAAATCTTCCACAAATATTATGGAGCATGTTTCAGATGTATGCTATGATGCCTTTTATTCATATCCCTCTCACTCTGGGAATGCCAGCAAAGTCCATTTCCGTTTTAAACTCTCTTCTCTCTGGAACAATCTCTAAAAGCTTGCTCATCTGTTTAGGTGTCAACCACAAGGTCTGCAGAGAAATTTCCTTAATTTACTCTTTAATTTATATATGGAAAATTCTATTACATTCAAACCAGGATCTAAGTACCTGAATACTAAGCAGGAATAAGAGTTTCTTATACTAAAAGCATCTGGGATTAAATCAAGCAGGAGAAAATAAATATAGGGCAGCAGATTCTGTCAGATCGGCTAGGTTGTGAAAAACTACTAAATACTTCACAGAAAATTGTCACTGTTTTTTAATCCAGTCTTTTATTGAAAATTGCAAAATATCTAGATCTTAATCCTCAAAGGCATTCAACAGATACAAAGCTTATTGAAATTCAAAATGTGCAACACTGAAACTTCTGGATGATAGATGAGATGCCCTTGCAGGATTTCCCAACTTTTATCTTCTAATGGTCAGATTCCACTCCTTTTATTTTACAGGATACAACAAAGAGCAATATGTAGTACAGTTGTGGAGATCACAAAATTTTGCAAAAAGAGATATTTTAATAGTTTTCATTATGTATTATAAAGTGTATTATCACTGCAATTCTCTGGGATGCTTTTTTTCCTAGAGTTTATTAAACATTCCAGGTAATAGTAAGGAGGGAAAAGGATATGTAAGATGGATTCAGATCACCACTAAATCTTGACTTCATTGGAACTATTATGAATGTTTTGCAAGCTTGAAATTTATTAAAAAGTTAGTTTTTGTCATCTGAAATTTTGAAGTAGACTTTTTAGTGGAAACTTCTGACGTTTAATGTTAAATAGACGTTTTTCTCAAGATAGAATTACAGTGAATGCTATTTCATTTTTAATACATGTATCAACATTCACATTCAAATACCATTTCATAGTTCAGTAAATTGGCCAATTGAAAAGGGATATGTCATAAATAGAAACATTGTGAATTCTAGAAGTACTGAAATGCCATTTGGTATGAGGAAGTGTAAAGTAGTGAAAAGTAAAAACTGTGGTTTAAGCCAACTACTTTTATTGAAAAGAGAAATTTGTAAAAACACAAGTTTCTTCCAATGTAAATATATTATAATAATTGTTCTTTGTTTCCTAAATTCTTCAAGTTTAGAAATTTCATTTTACATTCTTAGGATAGAGCTGTCAAAAATATTTTTAGTGTTAGTAAAGCTAAGCATTGTTTGCAAGTTTTGAATTATGCAAATATAACTTCAATTCTTTACTTCTGCAGTAGTAGAACTTCCTTTGGTGGACCCAGTGGTCTGAACACAAATAAAATGAAAATTACATCAGTTCAAACTTACTAGATAGCTCCTTAGTTACTGACATAAAAGAAATACTCTCTGCAGGTCTATTTTCATAATAGAGAGTGATTTCAACCTATGGAGAAAATGACTGACAGATGGCATTGTTTCTTTCTGTTATAAACACAGTCAGGATGGAACTGAAGTCTAAAAGACCTTTTGTCAGTAATAGAATAAGGAGTGTGAAAAGGAGCTTGCATTGCTTCTAACAACTCTGAAGACATTTAACACATGCTCCACAAGTTTTTTCATTGCTTAAAAATACGACTTTCTAGAGACAATAAAAAAGGTTATCAACACAAATGAACTACACCATAAAGAAGGAAACAATGTATTGTGAATTATAGGAAAGGTCAATTTGGGTTTCCAGCAGCACAGTCTTTCATTAGCAGATCAAGGTTTCTCTTTTTTTTTTTTTTTTTTTTTTTAATTAGTAAAGGGGAAAAATAGATTCAGCTTTTTTTTTTTTTTTTCAGTTAGATATAAGAAATAAGTAAGAAATAAGTTTTCACTCTGAGCAATGCCAGTGAAGCCCTGGACTGCCTATCAGTGTGTTAGCAGTAAACATTGAGCCTTCTCTACAGCTTTTGATACGCATGTATAAGAAAGTGTCCTTGGAGTTTAATGTTAATTTCCAGATTACTCTAAGAGGACTCTTCAGCAGACTGTTCTGATGGTGCTGTTGAACTTTAAAATCTTTAGCATGTGGCCATTAAGTATTCTGCAAATGCTTCCCACACCTGATGTGCTCTTATAAGCTGCCAGGATTTAGCAATTGACCTGTGATGGATGAAGAGAGAAAAGCGAAAGCAGTCTGTAGAGTTACTAGTGTCCAAACCCTTGCTCTGAGTCTGACTGACTTCTATGAGCCATATTGAAGTTTTATATCTGACCAAAGAAAGAGGGTATTGCTTTGTCTCTATCACAAACTCGACAACGTCCTTCACATTTAAAATGTGAAATCTGGCTCATAAAATCAAGTTACTATGAGCAACTTCTACTTGAAAGGATACGGGGCTTTTTCTTATTCCCTTGCTTTCTCTTCCCTCTTCTCCCCCCACAGCATGAGCATTTTCAGGGAATTTTAGTGATAGAACTTAGGTATGTGATGTGTGCTTCTTGTAGTAATATCAAGGGTATAAAACCACCTCACCTTTTGCACCTGGTCGTGCATAGTAAAATAATCCTGCTTTTTCAGGAACTGCAGGAACTTCTGTATTTTAACTGTTCAGCTGCTTTTAGTTGTTCACTTGAATTGGTGTGTTCTCAAAGGACAAGATCAGAATTAACTAGTTTTCGACTAGTTTTCAACTGAAATAATTAATATTTTCTATGCATATTGAGTATACATATGTTTGTTATTTTCAAAAGCTGTTCCACAGTCTTGCTAACTACTGGTTTTAGTCCCACAATGTGGAAAAAAATTACATATGTTAGCAGCAAACATCCTTAATCACTACTTTTCTTAAGTATGTTTGATTTCTGGCTTAGATTCGGAGGCATTTGTTAGTTATCATATGCATTTCAGTAAATACAGACAAGAACTTAGTTCATGAAATATACTTATATATATCTCTCTCACTGATTTCCTGGAAATGTGCTTGTATTTCTATAAAAAACTGCGCTGAACCATCAACTTCAAGCATCTAAATATCTACATGTTTTTTACACCTTGTCTTTTGAGCACATTTCTTTTCAGACTTGTACAGTTACAGTGAATTCCTGGGGGTAATCTGCCCCATGAAATTTGGTGTTGATTTGTTATATAAAAAAATTAATCTGACCTGAGAGTTACCTTAGGGTAGTCCTCAGCCATGGCAAATAACTTCATAAATATTTTCCATCACCTAGTTTACCTGTCAAAGGAGGATAAGGAATTAAATTTTGCTTAGAGGAACAGAGAAATAATTACAGAGGTTCAAAGTAATGCTGTTTCCAACTCATAATTTATGGCATGGTACCAGTTAGACTTTAGGGAAACTATGTTGTGTTTCTGCTGACTGAAGAATATGATGTCAGGAAGAATTCTTTGAGAGAGCTATTCATGCCCACACTGTTGGCTGTAAGATGTCATAGTTTTGATTAAAATTTCCACACTATTTGATACACAGTACAAGCCTATAGTGCACACAGACTCTGTACAAATCCCATTTACTTCTGTCACTTCTGCATCTCTCAGAGATCCACTGGCATGTGACAAATTGCAATAAAGTTAGGCTGTACGTGCAACAGAGTCAGATCCCTTTTGTCATGGCATTTAGTCCACAGTAACAAGGACTGGGCTTGTTCTGTTTCTTCTGAATTATGCAAACATAACTTCTCTTTGATATTACAGAAGTCAGGTAGGTTTTACCAGAGCATAAGCCTGAACTTGAGCTTGCACTACAGGCAGCTGTAGCTTACCAATCATATTGCACATTTCAACAGCACTTGTGAAATGCCTCCAGGATTTTAAAAGTTTAATAAATCCTGTGAAAGAAACATGGAGCTCTTATCAGCTGACCTGCTCTGTTCCTCTGTCCCCAACTTAAGATCAAATAAAATTAATAGCTAAGGTTTTTACTTATTCAATAAAAGCCTGGGGTTAGAGGGAGGATCCTGATAGAGTAACACAGAAAGTGTTTTCATATTTATCAAAGAATCTGGGTTAATACAGGAAATCTAACATGAACTCAGGCTTATTAATGAAACCATCAGTGATACATTCACATTATGTGTAGACTTTTTCCTCTTAATTCTGTATTTTTTTCTTTTTGTTCTATTATATTGAAAGCAATATTTTGTTCCATTATCAATAATATAAACAAGCAAACTGTTTTTTTTCCTTTTTCCCCTTCTCTGTTTTAAACCAATATTAATCGTTTTATATAAATGGACATCTTGAAAATGAATCTACAAAGAAGAACTATTTTTTCATTACTTTAAATTTATATTTTTGATCTTATTTCCACTGGTTTCAGTACACTTTGTTTTGTCTGAAACTAAATTCTCAATTCAGATTCAGAGTGTGCTTATGTTCTACAGAAGACCATATTTTATATGATAGGGAATCAAAGAGATTATGATTGGGTGTGATATTGATTGAGTGTAAGCCTGTAATTTCATTTAAAAAAATCTTTAAAATTAAACCTACAACACCAGGAAAGTTTTATAAATTTTGACCTTTTTTTTCACACTGATAATTCCTCTACATACTTAAAAGGGATCAAACATATTCAGAAGGAAAAAAGAAAAAATATTTGTAAGAAGAGTAAACAGTCTTTAAAAGAAAACAATTAGTCCCTAACTGTCTCTAGTGTCACTTTATCAGCAGGATCTGCTATTGCCTCTGTACTAAAAGAATGAAATAAAATAATCTTGTAATGGCAAACATGCAAAATCTCCTTTAATCACATATTTAAATAATAAATCTGACTACAATTCTAGCAATAAAAATGAATCTTTTGCTTGTTGCAAGCATACCTTTAATGTAACACTGATTTGTTCCCAAATATGCCTCTCAATGGTAATATCAGAATTAAAATAAAATTGAAAAAAAGTTTACAGCTGAGATGTTCACAACCCATATCTAATAGTCTGTCATGGGAATAATTACCCGTAATGGGTATCCAAGGGATATAATTGTCTGCTGCTGTGAATTAGGAGTGCCACAGGTGGTGTTAATCACTTGGAATGTATCGGAGTAGAACAGCAGCCAGAGACGGAGCCTGCTTAAGCTTGATTTGTGGAACCATTGTTTCTGGACGCGTCAGACATAAATTGAGCACATGGTAGTAATAATGCACACTCAAGTAGTTATACTGAAACAAAGGGATATAAATAAAAATAAAAAGCAAAGGAAAGTTTTGTTCCTTAGCAAAGGTTACAGAAGTGGCCATGAGCAAAGCTGTTCTGTGTTGAGGCACTTGCATTTTTTGATGGAGAACACACAGCAAAAAGAAGCTCAGTAGCTGCTTTTATTGCTTGAACCTGCATGGTACATGTGACCAAAAGAGCTTTCATCAAT
The DNA here is from genome assembly GCA_036630365.1 of Acanthiza pusilla. Classification (NCBI taxonomy): domain Eukaryota; kingdom Metazoa; phylum Chordata; class Aves; order Passeriformes; family Acanthizidae; genus Acanthiza; species Acanthiza pusilla. Next base: position 30,327,728 of record JAXCHO010000018.1, read on the forward strand.
TAGGTACTCCAGAATTTTCTTTTTTACAGAATCGCATAATCATTGACATTGGAAAATGCCTTTGAGGTCATTGAATTCTGTGGTATATGACTTATACAGACATATCCAAGTGTAATGCTTTCTTTGATGAGGAATATAAAACTTTCTTCAAATATGATATTGATTTTTTACAATGTTACCATCTGAATTTAAGAGCACATCATCAATAGCTCCTCAGAAATGTCATGGACACCAAAGAAAATGAGCTGACTTGAATTTATGGGAAATATGTAAGCATACAGTAACTAAATAAGTCTGATGACACCTAGATCTCTACAGAGCAAAGTCAAGGCCTTGACTGAATATCTGTAGGTAAATTAGAGACAGAATAAGTGAGTCCATGAATGATACCATATGTCTTTAAAGATGGTGATAAAATTAAAAATTTAATTACTTTAATCTTTTAAAGGAATTACTCTGCAAGCCCTCTACAAACTCAAGTAACAAAATTAGTTGTCCCTATAAGATATGAAGGAGCAGAAGACTCCTTGGAACATTCTTTCTAAAAGTCAAAGCAGCCTAAGAAACATCTTTATTTAGATGTCCATTTGCATTTTAGAGTGCATAGTTTTATATACCCATTACAGGGAGAAAACCAAGTTATATTTGTGACTTTTGCAATTTAAAAGATCATACATAAGAAGTAACAAGTTCGACCTATGCAAGTGTTTTAAAGAGAAAGGTACAGAATTAAGTTAGACCTCAGGTTTGATGTGTCAAGTTAACTGAAGTTTTCGTGAGTGTTTTGTTGTTATCAGGGTTTTTTTAAGTCATCTAGTTTATTAAATTGTAAACTGCTGAACTATAATTTATAAGAATTAACACACATCATTAAACCAAACCCAGCAGCTTCTTCTTTCTCAAAATGCATTACTCTATGGGCTAATTACAGGTTGATAGCAAACCATGAAAATTATTATTATCCTAAGTTTGTACATAGGCTATCAACACACAGATTGGATTAGGAGAAAACATCTGAATATCATCATGAAAAAAGAAACAGATACCTCTGTTTGTGCAGTTCCATGTTGTAACTCCTAGATTGTACTTGTCCCTTAGTATATTTCTCAGAAATTTTCAGTTTGTCAGACACAAAAAAAAAGGAGTGGGAAAAAAAGTGAAAATGAATCATCATGGCAAATAATCCACTAGGAATATCACAGCAAGCATTTTTATAAAGAGCAGAACTGCTGCTGACAACTACAGTTCGGCAAGACAAAAACATAGTGTGTCATTAAAATATGTGTTATGGAAAGATGTTTTTTCCCTCTCTGTATGATTTTTTCATCATTATTCACATCTTTAAAAGTATCTGCAGGAAAGGTACTCTATTCTATGGGGTTTTTTTTACATGTTTCTGTAAAATTACCAGAACTGGTACTCTGTTTAAAGTTCTCAAAACTAAAAGACTTTACCTGCAGCACCAAATGTCTCTCCTAAGCTAAAAATCAAGGATTAACACATCATTGCACATACATAGAAACATTTTAATATGTAAATCTAATAAAAGTTAGTAAAATAAAGCCTGCCAAAATCCTGTGTGCACTGTGAATAATGCAGTGGATTAATAGACAATTCTGTTGGAAAGCTTGTCAGTTTACTTTACAGCACTGCCAAAACTGTATTTTGGAAGAGATGTTGTGGTGGATTGACCCTGGCTGGACACCAGATGTCCACCAAAGCCATACTATCACTCCCCTCTTCAGATAGACAGGGTAGAAAAAAAATACAATGTAAGGCTTGTGGGTTTAGATAAGCACAGGGAGAGGCCACTCACCAATTACCATCATGGACAAAAAAGATTTGACTTCAGGAAAATTAATTTATTACAAATCAAATTAGAGTCATAGTTTCTGAGAGCTTAATTCTGTCACATGAATTGCATATGTATGTGATTGTGTGTATGAATAGAAGTAACAGTGTAATTTCCAGTAGGTCTCTACCAGGATTTATGACTTTGCCTTTGAATCTGCATTTAATTTTCCCTCTCTGTCACTCATTTCAATTATACATACTTCCCAAGTGACCATCATCTGGCTTTCTAAATACGTTGAAAAGTGCCAAAACACAGATTTTTTTTTCCTAGAACTGCCCAGGTATTTTTTCTTGTAATGAGATTTATGACACAAATTCTATAAATTTGTTTTGTATGTTGTGTAGGCAAAAAAAAAAAAAAAGTAACAGGGAAGTTTTGAGATGAAAATATTGTTGGTTTTATGGGTCTTGTCAGCAGCAATTTTTAATCACCCCTTGATTCTTCAAATCAAGACTGGAAATTTTCTAAAATGTGCCATATCTGAAACACAAGTTAAGTGCTCATCAGATAGGTTACTGTGTGCAATTCTGCAGCCAGTGTTAAGCAGCAGGCCAGTCTAGATAGTCATAAGGATACTTTCGCTCTGCAATTCTGTCAGTTTGCCAATGTGACCTTTTACCACCTCAGGAAAACAAACCACTGATGGGACTAAAATGACATGATTGTAAACGTATTAGAAGACGAGAAAATGCAACAGCAATTATGTAGATGATATGGTTGTGTCAGAAATTGAAATCCTTTATATAAAATATATATGTATGAATTAGATTAAGCAAGATTTTTTTCTTCTTCAGATTTGAAACTCATGCACAATAACTGAAGTATCCAAATGCATGTAACATTTTTATCCAGCAAGCTTTATAGTTTGGAGCCATTTACTTGAAACTTATAGCACAGATAAATTTCTGGCTGCTGTAGCTTGACACTGTGCCACCCATAGGAGTTTCAATAAATACCCTTGATATTTAGGTATCTTTTTCCATGGATTTATCTCATCTTATACTTTTGGATCCAGACTGGTCATGGAGAGCCATTCATCATCTTTAGATATATATCTACTTTTCTCAAACCTGCCCGCAGCAATCTCTGAGCCATGACAAGCCAAAGATGCGGCAGATTTATTGATAACATGAAATTTTAAACATTAAAAACTACATGTATGGAAAATTAAAAATATTGTACTGCAAGCATGTATGAAGCAAATATTAAGGAAAAAACTATGAAATACACTAATTAAAGGAAAGAAAAAAAATATATGAAACAGATATTAAATATTTAGAAAAAAGTGCAGGCAGCTCCTGCACAGCTCTCTCTTAGTAACATGGTTGGGATAACAACAGCTGGTAAAGAGAAAGGAAGTGTAAACAGTGTGAGAAGGGGATGGCCAAAACACTCAGAGAGGACATTTGTCCAAAACTGAGTCCTGAAGAGGAAGATGACCTTCAGTAGGACTAAACTAAGAAGATGAATTTTAAAAAAATTATATAAAGCAAAAACAGTCACCTTGAAAAAAAGTATGGCAAGAGCATATATATATATATGAAAATGAGGACAGGCAGAGAGGAAGCAGTTGCCATTGCATGGGGTGGTCCCTGATAGCAATTACCCGAAGGCACACCTGCCCTGCCCAGTCTGGGTGGCACAACTTCCCATGGGGTGCCAGGAGCAGCCTGCACCCAGCAGTGCGCTTTCAGGAAGAATGTGAGGAACATGCATGGGCCCACAGTCCTTGGGGTGTGGGCAAGGAGGTTACACAAAGCTGGGGCACCAACCCACAACCCACGTGGATGGACAGGGAGCAGAGCTTGTAGCTGTATACGTGTGTCGAAGTGAGGTAGAGTTTCTTAAGAATAGTTCTAGAAGGGAGGTTAGAACGTTGTTGGTGTTATTTTGTTTTTCCAGTGTCCAATGCTATGCTTCATCTGCTTTGTTGCTGCTATTGATCCTGAACATGTGGTTCCTTAGTGCTGTTTAATCATATGTCATTAATAAATCAATAAAAAGCTTTCTGATTTGACTTAAACTAAAAATGAGTGCTACTTTTTCCTACTACTTCATAGTAATATATTAATTCTTACTGAAGCTATGATTAGTTGCTAAAGGTAGACATAATATTTTGTCGATATACAGAAGACCACCTGCAGTTGATTCAGGCTCTAGCCATGCAATTGTTTGGCTGGTGGCATTGTCTCAGCAGATCTCTAGTAGTCTAGTTTTGAGGTATACCACTTTCAGTGTGATGCCCTTTATTTTAGTTACTCAGGCTCTGAACTTGGGAGAACTGATTACCAAAAAGTAAAGTTACATGGTAGCATCTACTCCTCACCTAAGCGAAGTATTGCAGGAAGGCAAAATGAATATTTTTATCAGAAGGATAATTGCCATCAGAATTGAGGACTTCAAATTCAGGAGGATTTAGTAGGTTATCTACTAAGAGAATATTGAAGAATCTTGGAGGTCATATTGTGTTTTGAACACAAACTGCAAAAGAAATCAACGGGGGCATGTGTATGATTATACTAACTCAACATGATACACCTACGTGGTAGGGATAAATTGTAATTGGCATCAGATCTTCTGAAGATTAAAATACTGTTGCTGCTAATTTCCTTCAATAAAATTGTTATCATTTTCCATAGGTTGAAGATTTGGCGCAGCTCTTTGTGATTAATTCTTCGTTTAGTAACTTTGAAATCAGAAAACACTGGTGTGCACCATTTAAGACATGGGATAACACCATGTTTGTTTTGAAGTGGTTAATAGTTTTGTGATTTAAGAGCAATTCATATTTTATGTATTGATCCTGTTACTACGCATAAGTATTTATATTAAGAAAACCTGAAGGCAAGCAAAACCATCTTTCTGAATTTAAGTAAGGAACAGTTTAAGGGAGATTTCCATTTAGTGCACACTGCCCTTTACCTTCAGAGAAATTTACATTGCAGTTGGCATGATATCATATGAATATGATGCAAAAAATCCTCCTCTTTACACTAGTCCAGTATATATTTCTGCTGCAATTTAAGTGCTTATTGGAGATCTTGTAAGTGTCAGTGGAAGCATAACACATTTCCATAGATTATTATAATTTAGAAAAAGGAAAGACAATAAACTGGTCAGGTTTATAAGACTGGACTTGAACAAATAGAAAATCAAAATCTAAGTGTTAGGATTTTGTCCATCCTCTGTTGCTAGGAGCCCCTCAAACATCGATATCCAAGGTCCTTCTGCACTTACATTTAAGTGAATGCAAAAAAGATTTGGCCAGTGAGAGAAATTTAACCACATTTAGCTAAAATCCCACTGCTTAATCATTGTTGATTCCATATGCTTCCTCTTCAGTTAGTGGGGAAAAAAGAAGGTTGAAACATTGGAGATATTTTTTCACATTTCACAACTTATCACATTAAGTCTATTATGTTGTCTGGTGAACGGCCTTAACAATACCTATCTCTTCCTACTGATTACAAGCAGAGCTGTGAGCACATTCCAGCACCTGAATGTATAAAGTCAGACAAATTCCACATTTAACTGTGAAAATGAAACCTGCTCAGTAGGGACAGATTGCTGTTACGGCTTTACTCCTAAAATCAGAAAATGTCAATCTTCTGGGACAAGTGGGGTAGAACATGGACCAGAAAAAAGACAACAGAAAATTAAGGGTCAACTGTGTGTTTTAAGATTAAATATTTCTTGGTTTCTTCTGTGCAGTATCCACTCCATAATATGAGTTTATAAATTTTTCTTTGCCTCTTTGCTATCCACAGAGCAGCCATAAAATGCTATCCCATCTAAACAGAAGCATCTTTCATTGTAAGTAACATTTCTCTAAGTTTTGAGGTAGGATAATCAGACCCACAGTCCCTAAAAGAGTTGCAGTTACTTCAAATATTTTCTTTCTCTGGTTGATGGCATGACATGTGTGCGCTTATATGGCTCATTTTTATAACAGATGTCTACTGCCCTTAGCACTTTTACCACATTCTTCTTACATAGGTAGAGACACAATGTGGATTGTGTTTAAACTACAATGGTTGATTGAACTGTCTGTCTTCTGGGAAAAAAAATCTGATTTTAATGGGGGGTTACAGTGGGATGGTTCTCATTTGCTGCCTAAAATAATATTTCACTGTCTTGTTCTTGAAGATATTGCAACATGCAGAATGTGAAAATGATTCTACCAGCTATTGCTCCTTTTGTGCTGAGGAAAGCTTTTTCATTTGTACAGCTCTAGATAGAATGGCATACTCTTTGCAGAAGCCAACATTGAAAATATTTCTAAGTTAATTCTTAATGTGAAACCTGCTGCTGCTGTTGTTTTTAGTATCTGTCTAATCATTTTTCTATTTATTAATTTCTGCCTCCCTCCTCTCAAGTGATGTCTTGGACAGCTTGTGGGAAATGAAGATTTTATATGTGTGTCTGAGGGTAGTTTTATTATGGCCACCTCAATCAGCACAACATTTTTGAAATAAAGGTGAATTTTTAAAAGCACTGGTGGATTTATTAAAGAGAATTTCTGGAAGTATCACGCCTACCTACCTGGTTCTAGGAGTGAGATTTTATAGCATGGTGTCCCAAGTGGTTTCCTTGGGACAGGGGGAGAGGCTTGAGGAGGTATAGCTGGATCCTATGAGTCAACAACTGATTTCAAGCCAATGTTGACAACGGGGATTTGAAATTTATGACCATCCAACCCCTTCTGAGAATTACGTATTTCTAGGGAAAAAAGCATGATTCACCTGATGCAGTGGCACAAAATCATTTTTGCCAATAGGCTGGTCAACCTGGTGGGAAGAAATTTACACTTGGAAAAACTGGGGAGGGAGATGCCAATCTTCAAAATATAGAAGACTATTAGAAAGATTAAGATAGCAACCTTCTTGTTTATTTAGAAAAAAAGAATAATTTTCAACCAAAATATTAGATACTAGGGAAAAATCACTGGTAAAGTATTTTCTTAACAATTTTCAAAGGAACATTTTTACAAAGGGACAGCATGCTGTAGATGACAATTTCTTTGAAAAAGGCTCAGCTAGCACTACAGTTCCTAAGATAAGGCAATAACACGTTGTTTCAGCTATGTAGTTTTAGAAACAAACTCCAAGCAAGTCCAAACTCCAACAAACACAATTCAAAACCATCTTGTATATGTTACTAAATTAATTCTACATGAGATGATTCAAGAAAAACATTTTTTGCTCTGTAGGCAAGTACTGTTATGCTCTATCAGCCTCCTGGTGCAGAGGGACAATAATAGAGCAACAGATTTGCAGTCTTATCTTCAGAATAATTTGTAATTAGTGCTTTAAAATGAAAAAGTGAGAAGAAGATGTAGTATTAATTCCTTTATTTATAATCCATTCCATTTTCTGCTTGCCTGAAGCATGGTTAATTTGATAGGCATCTTTTAATTTGTAATTAGTCTTTAGGAAGGACTGTTTTCTGATGCTTTAAGCAATGTACTATTTATTAATTTGTGTTCTCTCATTTTATCCAGTGTTTATGCACTATGGACCAGATTCAGTACCCACTGAGAGGTAATTGTAAATTAGTTCAACATTTAGCTCATTTGGCTTTCTTATATTTTTGAACACATAAAACAAGATAAATTATAATTTAGTTTACGTCCTATCATCTCAGCCTGGCTTGCAGATAATTCTTACAGAAAGCAAAACATCTACAGGAGTTATTTTAGCTTTGTGGATGTAAAAAGTAGTGGCAGCCACATCTAACCATTGGCAGCAGAGGAAACATGGCTACAACCACTGAAGTTCTTTTGAGACTTCCTTATCTTTGCTCATGAGTATGTAAAACTTAATTAGGTACATTTTATTTCAGTTAACTCATAGTTGATACTGCCTCAAGCTGAAAACATGCCATGAAAGTAGTTACCTTCTTGTAGTATTTATGCAGTTAGTCTACATTAGTATCTTGGTATTAATTCTATTGGTTTAAATATCATCTAAAGCCAAACTGAGATTTGTGACCCCTTGTGCCGAGTATTGTACTGTAAGGGACACCTTACAGCAGCCTTCCAGTCCCCAAAGGAGTCTTACAAGAGAGCTGGAAAGGGACTTCTAAAAAAGGCATGTAGTGATAGGACAAGGGGGAATGGTCTTAAACTGAAGGAGAGTAGGTTTAGATCAGATATTAGAAAGAATTTCTTTACTGTAAGGGTGGTGAGGCACTGAATCAGGTTACTCAGAGAGCTTGTGAACTCCTCATCCCTGGAGCCATTCAAGACCAGGTTGGAATGGGCTCTGAACAACCTGTGGTCTAGTGGAAGGTTCCCTGTCCACAGCAGGGGCATTGGAATGAGATTATATTTAAGGTCCCTTCCAACTCAAACCATTCTATGACTCTGTGTATATACATAACGTATTTAATAAGTTATTCCTGCCCTAATGGACTGAGAATGCAAATTGCAGAAAAGGCATAGAGGAAAATTTCTGTAAAAAAGACAAAGGCCCCACTTTGTGGCCGCAAACTGCTGGCTTAAGTAGTCATTCTCCTTTTGAATAATTCAAGAGAATTCTAAGTAGGGTGGCTACAAAGAACATGAAGTTTCTCTCTTCGCAAGAAGCAGCAAGGAGAAGACAAATAGAAATGGATATGAGTTACACAGGGAAACATTTCATCTTGATATAAGAAAGAAATTTATTACATTGAGAACAACCTCCCCAGTGATGCGGTAGAGTCCCCCCATCTCTGGAGGTTTTCAAAACAGAGTGCTAGGTAATCTGGTCTAGGCTCCCTTTCCCTCAAAAAATGTTGGACCAGATGTTCCTTCAAGGTCCCTTCCAATTGTTCTTTGATTAAAAAAAAAAAAAAGTTTTAAAAGGAAAGAGGCAGAGAAAGCAAAAAGTGTTCTCAGAGGCATATTTTTTTCAATAGTGTTTACCAATGCTTTATTTCAAGGTTTCCTGTAATTTTATCCTCTTTCTCATAATTAAAGTGATTTGAGCAGCTCTTATTTATTATTTAACTAAATGTAAAATTATGTCTTAAAATATTTCTTTATACTATATGTTTTATGTCTTTACTTGTAAGTCATTTGGTTTCCTCACTGTGAATTCTCTCTGAATATTTTTGATTTCTTACATTCCATTTTCAGCTACTTTTCTGCGTGTTTAGTCTGCATGATCTTGTAGAAGGATCTTGTGCTTCATATTCTAAACCATAAGCTTTTTCAATCTACATCTTTTTAAATGGTCTGTGGTTGGGATTTCAATTAACTCTTCATTATGTCAAACACCAGAAGAAAATGAAGTCAAGATTTTCTGGATGACAGGTGTAGGAATATTGCAGGAGAGATGCATTGACATGTATGGTTTAGCTGTCTTCCTCCCCCCCACCCCCCAACTCCTGAGTCAAATGCAGAGGCATTTCTAAATGTATGCAGTTCCAGTGTTAGGCAGCATAGGGAGAATTCTCTAATATCTCACACGAATATCTCCTATTTCCCAGCAAGACTTCTTTATTGTAGTTATTACATATATTACAGCTATTAATGATAATAACTTGAAATTTACTTGTGTAGCAATGCCATATAAAATGAGAACTTCTAAGTATTTTTTCCCATTTTAATGCACTATTAGAACATGCACAGTTGGGAGTTTGACTAGGTATTGAATAACAGCCTGCAGATCTTTAAGAACTTCAAGAGAGAATTTATTAATCTCAAAAGTATTGTAACTGTAAGATAAGACATAGCATAAACTGTTAGATATATATCTTTATATAAATACAACTAAGCCAAAATATCCAGTGGTAGATAAGGAAATTTAGAGTTAAGATTTTAAGTGACCACTATTTTGTTGTTATCTTCATACAAACTGCTTTAACAATCACTTACCATGGTGAAATATCTTTTGAAACTTCATATATTTTATGGAGATTTTCTTGGTTTTAAAGCCTGAAGGGCTTTTAAATCATCAGATCTGACCTCTAGTATGACTCAGGTCATTTCACTTCACCTTTTTTATTTTTTAGTGAATAAATTATCTGCATTTCAGTCTTCAGAAAAGAGTTATATGCCATATGAAGGAAATAAGAGAGACAGGAATTGGAATTCAGAATTATTTTGAAAAATTAGAAAAAAATACTGAAAAAGTTAAAAAGTGAGTTTTCAATTAAGTCAACTATACATTTTCCATTTTCGTAAGAATAGATAACTACAGAAAGATGACATATAGATCAATTGATGACATGGCTAATACATATAAATTACCCAGAAGTAGAATATAATTACAGAACTGGTCTAAAATCTACAGTGGTACTGCTTTCATAGAAAAACAACTTGGGATAAGTAAACAAGAATATCTTGATCCAATGCACTTAAAGTTTCATTTGGAAAACTAACTTAATTTTGCAGACTTTGAAAGAATTCTGCATGACTTGTAGCTCCCTATCTTGGTATTGCCATTGCTGGCAACCAGCCACAGGCTTCCTTCTGACTCTGCAAGATCCCAGGACGAAGATTGTTGGTCTTGTTTTGCAAGGATATTTCTAAGCCAGCCTGGTCCTTTGTGTTCACCTGCTCTACAAAAAAAAGCTCTTCTCTATGAGACTGTTGCCTGAGTGGTTTTTGTTTCAGCACAGTTGTATACATTGTGGTGGAATGTCCTTCAATTTAACTTCCGGTTTTTTTGACCAGTACCTAGTGATGGCATGTAGTTGTCTTGCGTGGAATCAACTATCTATGGCCCCATCTTAAAATTGTAGTATAGAAGGGTGAAGCCTTAGGATGGCAAATGAGCTGGTTTTTTTGCACTCTAAATCTTATTTTAAGCAAAAAAATCCACAACTTATGTATGAAGCTAAGAAGTTATTTTTAGTTTGATATTTAAATAATTTAATGCAGGAAAATAATGTAAATAGCCAAGTTAAAACTGTTGCACAACAACTTCCTTCCAGTGTTCTTTTGATTGTTAAGGATGGCAAGTTTGGTGTTTGTTGAGAAGGTCTGCATATTCAGAAACTTTTACAGGTCATCATACAATGGAAGCAGCATGCATACCATGTGTTCAGTTCCGTAAAAAAAGCTCTCAGAATCCTCTCTTTACACCAGATTCTAGTCTGAAAAAAAAAAAAAAATCACAGAAATAATTAATTCCCAACATATGGTCCAGCAGCAGGCTAAATTCAAATTTTTAAAAGTAAGGAAGTCCAAACACAGTGAATTGATCCTCCATGGAGCTGAGATGCATGGCCAGAGATGTACCTGGCCTTCCTTTATTTAGTGCTATCAATAAATGTTTTTTTTTAATAGATGACTATTTAGATTTCTTTTTTCTCTTTTCTGTATTTCAGTGTTTTTCCAAGACAATGAATTCTCAAGGAATTCATTAAATGAATTCAGTATTTTTGGGGGTTGTTGTTTTTTTTTCCCCCCTTTATGTTAGATAATGCATGTTCTGTACTGAAAAAAATAAAATGAAAAAGTTGTTGTAATAACCTATTCTTCCTGGGTCTAAGAGATTGTCCCTGAATGTAATAATCACTTTGGTCCCCAATCATATATGTTGTGATTATGACAAATTATGAAAAACCTAAGTGCAATAAATGCAACCTTGCTAAGCAGGGACAAAAAGAGCATTTATAAAATTATATACTCCAAAGGTAGAAGAAGCCTGCTAGCATCAAATCTAGGCAGTCTCTCCCCATCTGGAAACAGGGGGTTCAAAATACGTAGCCTTATTTTTCGGTGGAATTTCTGATTCTTCTTTGATAGCCACAAATCAGTCATTTTATCAAAGATAAACATCTGCCTAAACAGCCTATGGCTCCCTGGGCCTTTTCTGCATGCAATTCAAATATTGCTACTGGTTTCAGTCCTCTGAGGCTTTGAAAAGTCTCCAGTTTTCTTCTGAGTTATTAAAAAATAAAATTAGTGGTTTGGAGATAATTCAGCTATTCAGTTCATCATAACAAATTTACAGTTCAGATGGTAAAACCTATTGTGTTACTGTCGTACTAATTTGCTACTTCCCTTAAGAGTCTTGGGCATGAGTTGTCTAGATCTGTCAATTTCTCTATCTATGCTTAGTTAATTTTAGCAGATGCTGTTTCATCTGTTCTGTTACTACAGATGGCAAAATTTTTATTTCATCTAAGGGAGCATTTTTTTTTTTTTTTTTTAGAAGAGAGAGCTAAAACAGATGAAAGGAAATTAAGGAAATTTTCATGTAAGTTTATATTTAGTAGAGGTTTTACACAGAAAAATATAGACACCAATTGTCACAGCAGAAGATATTTTATTTCTAGGAAAACTGGAGGAATTGTTTCAGTGTTAGTTTTTTTGGGTTTGGGGGGTTCTGTTTTGTTTCAGGGGTTTTCTTTGTTATTTTGTTTGTCTTTTTTTTGTTTTATGCTTCTAGCAGATGATGTATTTATTATTGCCATTGCTCATTGGTATACAATAAAAGCAAAGATAAGGTTTCATGAACCAATTTACAATTTTAGAGTAATTTGATAGCTATGTCCAATGAAACTGAAAACAAACACAAAGTAAAGTCATTTCAGCCACACTGACTTTTGAATTACGCTTCCTACTTAACCAAAAAATAGAGAAATCTGACCAATAAAAAACTTGAGGTTTTCTTTGCTTTTATTCCCCCCTTCCCTGTAATAATGTAAAATTGAGCCTGATATGAAGTTTGATCATCTCTATCTGCCATTGACACATAATAAAATGAACTTGTGCAGAATTCTGCTCACCTACTCCTGCAGTGCTTAACTTATTGACCCTCCAGTCCATGCAAATCTCCCTTAGGCAAGGCCACCACCTCTGTCTGCACAAGGCTCCCAGAACTGCTCTAAACCCTCTATGCCCTCTGCTGGATGGCTGCGTCCCCCCTTGCAGAATATAATGGGAGTTCAAGAGGTGTCTGATGTGCAGGGGTAGCTGCTTCTGCTGCTGCTGGGATCCATGCCCTGTGCCACATCACTGCCAGCGTTGAGATGTCCCACTTTCAAGAGAGTTTTTGGAAACTTTCCACCTCAACTGCTGCACAAATTACTGCCTCTGTTTGCTGTGCTCCCAGCTGGTGATGCTTTCCCTGGTGCCAACTGAAGAGGTACTTGACAATTCCCAACTCTAAATTAAGAATTTTAATATGGTTGAAGATAGCAGATGTAAGCACCTTTTCAGCAGGATTATCTCCCAGGGGCTGTTAAAAACTGCTAGAACTTCTAGGAATAAACATGTCTCTTAGCCACCTGTGTGAGCAACAGCAGCAGTCTTTGGGAAGGAGAACCCAAAAATCACTTCAAGACTTTTTACATCCCTTAACTGCTTTTGTTTGCTCTGACCTTCCCTGGAGTGACTTACTCTACCTACTGAGTCCATTTCCATTTCAGAATCTTCCATCTTTATGTCTGTCTGACGCTGTTAAAGAGTGGGCTATAGCTATCAGTAAACATTATCACAAGATATGTGCCTACTCCGTGTCTGCTTTTTGCTTCCACTTGGTACTTACTTTACCTCATGTGCATCATGCTGCAGTTTGCACCAATATTTGTCTTACTATTACCAATGAAGTGTAGTCAATGTAGTTCAAAAAGCTTATTAATGCTTATGGAATCAAAGCATCCCAAACCACTCTGACAACATTTCTGACATGTATGGGAAACATTCATGCAGGCTCTGAGACTACCAAGAAGCTGCTTATATAACCTGTTTGCAGTGTGGTGACACCTTTTTTTTTTTTTTTTAATTTAAAGCGAAGTATTAAATCAGATTATATAATCATCTAAATAAAGAATAATTTATTATTAATAATTTATTACAGTTTGAGGGTTTAGGTGAAAGATACTATATGACCTGAAATGCTTTTTTTTTTTTTTATTATAAATCAGAACAAAGTACTATTCCGAAAGCTACTTTCTTTCAATTTTTAGTTTACATTGCAAACTATTTTGTATTTTCTAAAATATAAAGTTATGATGATGATGAAAAAAAATTTATATTTGTCTTAACAGGGCTGGGTCTCTGAAGAAAAAAAAATTAACAAAAAACTTAACCTCTGTTTAAAACTCTTTAAACTTCACATAAACATCATATTTTTCAAGTAGATTTTTATCAGCTCTGAAACACTACATAATTTGACATTTGTTGTAATTTCAACTAGGGATGCCAAAATGTAGCTGGGATATTATATAAAGACATAAATTTAGTTGATAATACTTTTTCTTCCTGATTTTTTTTTCTTTTTCTTTTTTTTTTTTTCCCCCAGAGAAAAAAAAAACAGTTTGTGTGTCAGGAATTTCCTTACAAATTAAAGCTTTCTTGTTTAGATAGACTTTGTATGTCCAGGCGGAAAAAAAAACAAAACAAAACCCAAACTCATAGAACTCGGCTTTTTGAAGGGTTGAGAAGTTATTAGTAGAATAGGGTAGATTTGGAGAATTACTAGATATTTTCGTTGCATAGGTTTAAGCACCATGCTTTCAAGAAAATTTATTTCTTCTATTTTAGAGGAATAGAGTTCATGAGAAGTACCTTGCCCAAAGGGCACAGATCAAGTGGCTATATTCCAAGCTACTAATTTTCAGAATGATGAACATTGACATTTATTCAGTGAAACCAGCTGCTCACAATTTACCTAAAAGCATCTTTATTCCTTAATATATTTTTTTAGGCTCAGTTCCCTCAGTCTTGTATTTGTGAATGACAGATTTCTCCTCAGAGTTCTAGGGAAGAAGGCAGTGACACAACTCTGCCAAGATTAACAGATCAAGTTTTACAAAGTTTTATTTTGAAATAACCACACTAAGAAACAATTCGTATTTTTTGTACAATTAGATTTTTTTTTATTATTATTACCCTGTGTTCAAAATACTGAGCCTGCCTAGTCAAGGAAAATGTGTCAGATTAATCTCCTTGAACTCTGTCAGTCTTGGTGCTCTGACCACTTCCCTGGGGAGCCTGGTCCAGTACCCAATCACCCTCTGGGTAAAGAACCTCTTTCTAATATCCATCCTAAACTTCCTCTGACACAGCTTCATGCCATTCCCTTGGGTCCTGTCCCTGGTCACCACAGAGAAGAGATCAGTGTCTGTCCCTCCTCTTTCCCTCATGAGGAAGTTGTAACTGCAGTGAGGTCTCCCCTCAGTCTCCTCCAGGCTGAACAGACCAAGTGACCTCAGCCATTCCCCATTCAGCTTCCCCTCAAGGCCCTTCACCATCTCAGTTGCCCTCCTTTGGATGCTGTCTAGCAGCTTAATGTCTTTCTTATGTTGAGGTGAATTTGAATGAATGTACACTGAATAATTTAATATGAGTAAGAGTTTCTAAACCATTTTGGAAATGTATGTGACGTAGGAAAGCAAAGGTGCTTCATTACTTTATACCAGATGAGTATCTAGTTCTTATCTTTTGAGCTTCACAGTCCGAAAAGTTTCACTTTGTTTTAAAAAAATGTACATGCATTATTATGGAGTTAACTTAGTATTGTTGCCTCTGAAAACATCCAATGCACTTTTCTATCATTCACATACCCAATTTAAAGCTTGTTTGAAGACACAGACATTTTAAACGTAGATAAACACACATGCATGAGCATTCTATAAGAAAAACCTTTTTTACCCTGTTAAGAATAGATTAATAACTTTCTTTTATTTCATGAATAGTACCTGATGAGTTTCAATTTCCCTGTGAATAAGAATATAGAATACCTGTATAGAAGACCTGCTAAGCTCTGAGTTAAACAAATATAATACACTTAAGCAAGATACACACCAAGAGTGGGTGGTTAAGCATGTTTTGCAATAATTTTCTTTTGGAAGGACTTGTGGGGATTTCTGTTTTCTTGCCTTTTTTCCTTATTAAAGATGTTTACTACTTCACAACACTAGTAAAATTATTTCTTGTAGAAAGAAAAGCGCTACATGAAAAATTTTGAATCCCTATGTTCTTGACTTTCTAAACAGTTCTTTTGAATTTTTTATGTACTGTGATTTCTTCTGCAATTATAATAACATTAAAAAAGCTATTTTGTGTGAATTAGAAACAGATTCCTTTTCAAACACTAGAAAATGTGAGTTATTTTAATATGTAAACAAGAGTCTGAAACACACTGAATGACTTTCCAACTGTATCTAACAAGGTTTTCATAGTGATAATCTTCTTGGTGACTTTTTCTTTTCAAAAAACATTTCTTCTGGCAGAATTGACAGTATAATAAGCACTTGAAAGCTTGAAAAAGCTATTATAAGTATGTTAGCTATACTGATCCTACCTATACATTAAAAGAACATTAAACTACTTTAAGCATTCAGTTCAAGAAATGCTTTAAGCTATGCAAACCTTTCTAACTTTTTATTTTTGTAGGGTCCACTCTACTGACATCTCAGTCCTCCTTTTTTCCAACACAGCATAATTTTGTAAACACCGATGTTCACAAAGCTGTCATCCCTAGACATGCATTCTAGTTCTCCTGCTCCTTCCAAAACACTGAATTTGCACTTCTGCCATTTGAAGAGGTTGACTTAATCATCAAGCAGTGATGCATTCTGATTGTCTTTTCTCATCACCTTTTCCTTTGAAGCTGAGCCACTGAACATACAAGTAGGAGTGTTCATATTAAATCACAGAAAAAGGGACCTTGATTCTGGTCTAGTGATTAGGGCACTTGAAATTGAAGCTCATTCATTTGAAGCAGGTGTCCAAGTGACACTTATCTCCCACTGTAGGTGGCTATTTTTAACAGTGATTCATTTACCCAAGGACATTTTGTTCTTCCATTCACATAATAGAAAACATTATGAATGTCTTAGCATCCAGTCAGAATCATTCAGCTTCATGGTAGTCTCATGATATTATAAGGTCAAAACATTAAAAATACTGGTACATATGTCTGTCTCAGTTCCTCCAGGAGGTTATGTTTTCACTACAAATGTAGCTATTCCATCTACAAAAAGACCCTGGAATTTGCTATTTTTTCCTAAAGAACAAGACTGACACATATGACATATAAGGACACACTGCATTAGAAAAGGCAGCAGTTCCTACCAGTCACTGCTGAAATACAGGCTTATATTTCTAGGACAGAAAACACAGGTCACTGCTCCTGTCTCCATTATCAGCAGCATCAGATAAAGCAGTTGGTCACAAGCAGAAAAGGCAACTGTAAAACATCCCGTACTTCCACACTCCTTGAACAGCACTCAGTCTTCCCCACTTCCTTGGAAACACAGAAGTTTCTTGATTTGTTTGGCTGGACATTTCTTTCTCAGAGGTCCTCTTCCCAACACAGGCAGTAATAGAGATATTTGACACAATATGACTGCATGGCACAGATACCTAGCGTGGCTTCATTGGTCTGGTGAGGATCTAGCATCTAATAACTTATTAATAAAATATATTTGTGGAATGAAAGCAGTACTTTGGATAGGCTGTCTGGGAGAAAACTCACTGCATTCACACTGCATCAGTCAGAGACCAATGAATTTAACTAAGCAGCATGGGTACATATCATTCTTTGTAGATCCCAGCCAAAATTACAGGGTACAATGCTAGGGGAAGGAAACAAGTCACAGGAATGAGTCCTAATGTAAATGCATCACTTTTTCTGTTGGAAATGTGAGAGATGCAAAACAGCTTGATTGACTGAGCTTTCAAGAGTGAAAAATACCACAAAAATGGCAACCACAGGAAGATGACATGGGGATATTTACTATTAACTATTATATGGGAGCATTACCTTCCACTCTGAAAAAGCAAAAGAGAATAGAATCATAGAATATCTTGTGTTGAAAGGGACCTGTAAGCATCATCAAAGTCCAACTCCTGGCCCTGCACAGGGCAACCTCCAAGAGTTACACCATGTGCTTGAGAGCATTGCCCAAAAGCTTCTTGAACTCTGTCAGGCTGATGCTGTGACCACTTCCCGGGGGAGCCTGTTCCAGTGTCCAAACATCCTCTGGGTGAAGAACCTTTTTTTAAAATCCAACCTAAACCTTCCCTGACACAGTTTCAGGCCACTCCCTTGGGTCCTGTCACTATGCACCAGAGAGAAGAGATCAGTGTCTGCCCCTCTTCTTCCCCCCATGGGGAAGTTGTAACTGCAATGAGGTCTCCCCTCAGTCTCTTCCAGGCTGAACAAACCAAGGGACCAGTAGTAGCAAAAGGTATATATGGGGCAGCCTCAATATGGAAAGAACAGTTTGTGTGTCCTCACTGACCCTAGAACATCATAGTTTATACAGAATGCATAATGTTTGCCACAGTATCTTCGGTGATACCCCACATGTTCTTAAGACTAGCATTTTTAAACTCTTTTCTTCAGTTCAGGATGCTGTAAAATATTGCAAGAGCTCTGTCCCAACAGAGCTGTCCCAACAGCCTGGCAGTTTTGTGTTTTTATATTCTTCCACATATTTCTTAATAATGTGACTCTAATGACCTCCAGTCTACACCACCTTCTGCCCACTCACCTAACCACATTATGAACATAGATTTAGGTGCTCTCAGACACTCCATTTACACCCCCTTAAGCTGCCTATCCCTTCCATAACTATTTCTCTGCACCATCTGTAATTTTCCCAGTCTTAAAAACAATCTACCTTCAGTCTCTATGTTTACATTTGCTTCACATTAATCAAGTCGATGGCGCTCCCACAGACCATAGACTTTGTCTTCTCTTTCTCTCTGTTTCTGGTCACATAAGTGCCCCCTCCAGTCTCAGAGAGAAAAGTCATGGATTTTTGTATTTTACATTGGGAAAGAATGAAAATGAAGAGTTTCGCTTCGCAGTTCACTCAAGAAGCACTACTCTCATCAGAGGAAAGGAACATGTGCTTCTGTGCTGATAAAAGCCTTAAAATTTGGGCTAATGAATTTTTTAATTTAAAAGAAGAAAAGAAAAAGAAAAAAAAAAAAAAAAAAAAGGAAATCCATTATCCCTTCCCTTTGTTTTCTTGACTAATAACCTTACTGGCATACTACTGGTAAGGTCATCTTTTCTTTGTTACTCCTTCATACTAGCACATCTTAAAAAGGTCACGGAGTGTTGCCTACAGTTCAGCTGAAATTCTTTACACTGTGGACAACATTGAGCAGGTTTTCCTACCCATGAGAAAAGGATATTAATGACCAGACTGTTGAGCCAAGAAAATATGATGTGTCTACTAATCATTAGAGGCCACTGCCTTTTGGATGACTTAGCAATTCAGGCCCCTGTTCTTGTCAAGGATTGTCTTGATTTTTTAAGCTGTGACTGCAAAAATTTCTGAAGGTCAGGAGAGGTCAAGAGGGCTGTGTCCTTCAAATGAACGCTGAACCTGCAATATCCTATTTCGTATAAAATAGCAATTTGTCATTTTGCTTCCACTTGATCTTGATTCTGCAGTAGAAGGGCATAACCTTATGTGATAGTGGTCTAATTAAATCAAATTGTAGGTAAGCAACTAATTAACCTGTGAGTAAAAGAGGAAAGAAAGAGTGTCCAAGTAGATTTTGTGACAATACAGAAGAAAAATTCTTTGATGGACCTGAGAATGGGGAGGTAAAAAATACTGCCTCTGCCATCTAAATCTTCCCAGTGGTCAGATCTGGGTAATAATGACTGAATGCATCGGCCTGAATGATGACTGATCCCACTGACCTTTAGAGGGGGTTGTGGAACATAACATAAAGGGAAAATTTAGGTGCTATGCAGTCTGTGTATAACAATTTTAACTTCATGATTCCTGGAAGTTAGTAGTAAAGGTGTAATTGGACTGCATATGTTAGGATCATTATTACTGAGTATGATTGCATTGCAAATAGATTGTCAAGAAATGAATGAGATGAATAATCAATATGAATAATCATATTTTTCAGCATTTTCTGTTGTTTGGTTTTTGGGGGGGGTTTTGGTTTATTTTTTTGGGAATAGCAATTTTTATAAATGATATATTAACGCAAATAGTTTTGAGAGCTATATTCTAGGATGAAGCAAATGCTGCCAGCATGTGGTAACCATACTGTGAACATTTGTACCAGTCTGACCAAGGCTAAGATATAAGGATGTTTAATTCAAAACTGTAGGAAGGACGAAGTAGGCACAAGTTGCGCAGGTTTTGAAGACATAAGCACCAAGAAAAAGGATTAAAGAAAGTAACCAAGCTCACATACTTTCCCAAACTCATCTCACCGGTTGCAGTGTCACCAACAGAATACTGGGCTAGATTGATCAAATTGGTCAGACTCCAAAACATTCCTAATGTCCTTCTGTATCAGGCTTTCCAGAAAGATTTCAATAAAACCTTAAAATGTGTAAAATGTAACAACATAGTCTACTCTGTAAAGTGTGAACTGTTTATCATTCCTAGCTTATTAGACAAAGTTCTGCTGTTGGCATAGTCAGAGAAATAAATTTGCAAATCTTCAGGATTTCAGTGTACCAAATTCTCAGTGGTGTGAAGACTGGATTCCTACTTTAAACAGCATTAAAGGAGTGGGGCAAAAATACAGATTTGCAGCAAGGTCCATATGTCTGCCTATGGAGTCAGCTTGGTGTTTAGGTATTCACCTTCCTTGAAAGCTTGTCACTCAGTTTTTAGACTTATAAGAGCATAAAAATGACAAAGCTGTGGAAGATGAACACTTGGACTTTTAACTAAAAAAAAAACAAACTCCTGTAATTCAGCAAATATATACTAAGAATTCAAATTCTGCCAAATAGCCGCCACTAGAAGTGATTAGCAAAGTTTTAGAACCATATAATTATTCTTAATATATGTAATAATAATTAATTATTTTGAGCAAATAACCCTAATAGATGTGGTTATAACAGAATTTTCTTTAGCTGAATTCAATAAAATCTGTATTTATTGATTGAATTATATTCATATAAAGGTTAACATCTGTCATAGGATGGCTAAATCATTGAGAAGGATGACCATTTAGTAATTTAAATATATTAATAGTATTTTTACAGGTTGGTTTTTTTTAATTTGATAAAAAATCAATTTGTTCATGATCCTCCTAGCTGTGACAAAACTAAATACTTTCTTGAGACATTTCTATGATTACAGAATTGTTTTTTCTCAAATACTTCGGTGCAATGGTCAAAAACAGTAACTCAGGGGTTCTTTTTTATATATTTTAGAAGTTCTAGTCTGTTGTTAACCTTTAGCAATACTTCTGGAAAGGGCTTTATTATATTTTTCTAATTAATAATTTAATTTTCCTGATGTGCGGTTGACAATTCACCCAATTTATCATGTCAGATACTTGACTGTTGATTAGAATGTTGATTAGGTGTTTGATTGGTGATTCAGGTACTTCAATTAATTTCATGCATTAAAAGAATTTACACAAAAAAAAAAAAAAAACAGCTGACAAAGTTGTTAGAATACCTCCATATTCTAATAGATCTTTAATAATTGCAGTGATTCAGTGATAGACTAATTATGCAACTTGATACACAATGCAGGCTTTGTTGAATTTATCCAGCACCTGCTTGAAAACACACAGCTTTTTTATTCTTCTTTTATTTTTCCCCTAGATTAATTTCCTTCATGTAAATATCTGGTAGCATAAATTCAGGACTGAATATATTTTCTGGGGAAAAATATATTTTCCAGGCCATTTTTTCCTCTGTGGTCATTGAGAAAATATATTCATTTCACACAGTTCCAGCATATAATGCCCCAATGAAAGTATTGTGTAACCTCATTAAGATCAATAGTGCTTTGGAACCAATAGCAGTTAATGAAGCAAAGATGCTTAAAAAACAACTTCTATCTGCTTAGAACCCAAGAGAATTACAGTTAATATAATAACTGTAGAAAACTGCTGCTTAGAGATTTTGATAAAGTTGTGTAGCACTAAGTCTTGAGAACTCAGTTCTTCGTGCTATATGAATTTTTTTTTTGCTTAGTTTTTCTTCCTTTCCCCCCCCAGCAAGTGTAGATCTGTATGCAACGTATATAGATATTGCACAAAATATTGATACAGTACTCCCTGAGTAAGATAATGCAGATGAATATTGTTTAGTCTATCTCTACCAATTCCAATAAAAACAATACTGCTGCTTCTTTAGATCTTCAGGAGGATATTTGTACCTGATATTTCACTATTTATACATAAAAAATGCAGGCTCAAGAAAAATGATATGGGAATACAGCTGCATCATGCCATGGGTAAAACTTAAAATATTTGATGTTTGGTATTTATAAAGTGAAATCATAATCTGTTCAGCATATGTCATGCTATAATTTAGACCTTTTCAAACCAATGGTCTGCTTCTTCCCCTGAAAGCAATCTGGAACATCTTGGAGAAGAAAAGGCACAATACTGGTGTATTTTTATGTAGAAGAAGCAACATAAATCTGTTATATGTTTTTACACATTCACACACACACACCTAATACATTAGAATATTATTTTTGAATAAATACAAATAATTAGGGGTGCAGTAAGCATTGACTTATTTCCCTTGGAAATCATTGGGAGGGAACTTACTCTTGACCCTATTTATAGTGTCCTAAAAAATATCAGAAAATAATTCTTAGTACATTAATACCTCTGGTAACCGGAGGTTATTTTTTTAAACCACAGACTGAAGGATCACGAACTTCATCTACAAAGTGGTACTGAAGTCTCTCTCACCATCTCCTAAACCAAGTGACAGTAGTTTTTTATCTGATCTACTTGGGTTAATTATAGATGCCTTCTTGTATATGATAAGAATGGCGTAACAACTGAAAGCATTCATAGCCTTGTGTGTTATTAAGGGGATTGGGAAGAGCAAGGTTAACAACATCCCAGAAACAGCAGGATTGTAATAATACCATGCAGAAAAGACTGATGCAAAGTTTGGCTTATCAGCCAAGGAATCTCTATCTTTTAAATATGTATGAAGATTAAAACAGACAATTTTCTGTAATTTACTTACCTACTGCATATTATCATTATATCTTCCTGGATATAGAGAGAAGCATGAATTATGGAGATTTTTTTGATTGTGTTATCAAGCACTCTTGTACTTTGATAATAACTGCTTGGTGGTTTGCTCTTTGGAAGCAGTGCCAGACAAATTTCCCCACCAAAGTTAAAATTTTTTAAAGGAATAAATAGAAAATTTTACAAATAAAGCAGTGCTTTTCCTAAAAGAAAGAAAAAGTATAAAATTATAGTTTATATATAGTTTTTACATATAGATATTATATATTTAGAATTCTTTTTTAAAATTACATTTAATATAAGTTGTTTTCACAAAACTGCAGTATGTAGTTTGAATTTTTTTTACAATAATCAAGGTTTGTGCCTTGGTCTTGGTATTCAAAAGACATCAGCCACTTTTACTCTGTGCAACAAACACTATTTCAGAGCTTTCTCAATGCCTGAGGAATGCTGAACCTCTTACCTTAGCTAGAGTGCCCAGATTAAAACTGCATTTCTGATGCTGACTTTGAAACAAATTGGCCTCAAGCACTCTTCTTACCCCAAAAGTGAAAAGATAGAAACTAGAAGGAGTTTGCCTGATAGCTGTCAAGAATAAAAATTGGATTCTTAATTGGATTTTTTCTTGTGGGGAAAATAAATTAAATACAGTGTTTAAGAAGATGCTAGTTATTTCCACCAAACTGTCTCTTACTAGGATTCTGAAACGGAAGAGCCCTCTGCAGTAATCCAAGTTCCCTTAGCTTGTGGTCTGTCAAAGCCACAGGCTTTGTTAACGCTACTGTCATTATTCTTATCTTTAATATCTACAAGGATTTTACAATTTCTGTTCACCAAAATTGAAGAGAAACAGAAAAAGAGAGGGGGAATGGAACATACATATTGCAGGAGGGGAAGAAACAACAGAATAGGTTGAACTTGCCACACTGCTTTGCTAGTGTGATTCTCTAGCCTAGGGATGAAGTACTTCAGTTCAAAGGAAGAAGTCCCAGATTTTAATCCTGGATCCCAGTTGTCATTACTTTTGTCATCAATTCTTAAGCTGAAAAAGCTAACAAACAAAAAACTGCAAAAAAGTTGTTTCAGATATATGCCGATTTAGTCTTCCATGTCAGTCTGACATTTCTTTTAATGATTGGTACTTATTCCTCAAAACAAGAAGTGCCGGTATCAGAGTAGCAAAGAATTTCAACTTTTATACAGCTTAACTAATCTTATTTGGACCTTATCCATCTTGTTTAGAAATCAATAATACATATTCATTTTAGACGGCAGTGGTCAAGAGTCTGCATATGTAAATTACATAATACATACTTACATCCAACTTTAACATATACACAACTGTGTTACTTTTTTCAGTTGTTTTAAAACAAAAACTAATAAAAATGTAAACAGATAATTATTATACCAAAAAAGGGATTTAACTGATGATGAACACAAAAAGCTATTCATATCTTTCATATAGCATTTGCTGCAAAATGTGAATTCAAAAGTGTTACTTTAGCATGCATATAGAGTTGCAACATAGAGTAGCATAAAATCAGCTGCCTGAGTGACTTAATTTTTCTACCAAGTTGGAAACAGCCAGTTTCTGGAACATCAACCTTTAGATAATGATAATGATGATGAAGATGAGGATAGGAATTGTAACAATCCAATACCTTGAAGACTACTGGGAATAGATCCTAGACTTTTTCTGTAATTATTTCTCTAAAGCATAAAGCTTCTTAACAGTCCTGAAAGTGTGAGACTCCCACATAGTTAAAGTAGGCAAAGTCTGCCTATCTATCTGTCTATCTCTCTCTCTCTCTCTCTCTCTCTCTCTCTTTCTCTCTCATCTATCTATTTAATTTCTATTAATCAAATAGTGCAAATCATATCAGCATTTTAGCAACATTTTAGAAAGAGGTAGTTATGAATTGTCTGAACATCTCTGGCAAATCTGATTGCATTTTAATAGACGGGAAACCTTTATTTTACTGAATTATTTATCTAACTCTTTGCTGATAGCTGCATGAGACACAGTATGCCTAAGTACTTCTGATGGCTTTGTTATTACACAGGACTTAAGAACACCCTACAGGCAGTAATTGAAAAAAAAAAAAAAAAACCTATTTAAAATGAATTTCCCAAATTGAGCTTGTATTTGATTATAACGGTGTGTGGTGTCTGATTACAGGGTGGTGTTTATATGTGTATGCGTGTGTATATGAATTCCAATTTATTGTCAATACTTCCTAACAGATATATTATAAAAAGTCAACATGCTGAAATTTGAGGATGGAAGAAGGTCAATAAAATGAATGTTTCTTCATAAAGGAAGTGTTTTAAATTTAAGAACTTCAAGAACTTTGAGGATATGAACAGCCTGTTAATGTAAACAGAATTAATCCAGTGAAAATCTGAACAAGTCCTTTGAAAGGAATGGTAAAATATTTCATATGCATAAATTTTAGACACTTTCTGGGGAAAAAAAGGCTGATGCTGCTTCTGAAAACAAAAAGTTCTTCGAACCTCAGATCTATTAAAAAGTTCTCCAAATGCAGAGTGTGGAACAGTCTAGTGCTGACAATTTTGCTTTAATGAAGTTTTGACGTGAGCAAATTGTTCACAGGAGATTAAAATGACAGAAGATTTAAAAGAAAAAGTAATTAGTGAATATGGGCTGAACACAGTAGTTAAACTTACTGAACTCAAGTACTTTTGTGACAATGAACTTAAAGTGTCTAAAAGTTTGTTTTTCTCCAGTGTCTTAAAAGAAGGTGCTTTTCATTGACAGGTGGGAGGCAACTTTGAATAGCAGTTAATGTCAATCACTTCCAGATTTCATGTACCTTTTTAGGACAAGAAGGTATCATTCTGATTATTCAGGTCAGCCTAAGGAAAAATGCAAACCACCACTTTCAAGACAAAATTTTGATGGAAAATTGCTAACTTCAGTGTGTCCTCTTTTCAATTTACTGGGTAAAGTGTTTTTTTAACATCAGAGTTGACATTTTGTTCTGCAAAAATTATCATAACCTGTTGAAAAACATGACTCAGCATTCTGTTTATGTAATTTTAGTTACTCATTCTTTCATTGTAAGGCATACTTTAAAGACCACAAAAATATGCATATCTAGCTGCAGATGCATATGGTATGTATGTAGGTATGCACACATTCTACGATATAATAAATTCATCCTTTTCATAGTTCTTTTCAAAGTGTCAGTATGAAGATTATGCTTAGAATTGAGACAAATATATATAAAATAAGAATGGGTTGTAAATAATTTATTTTTTATAGTTAATTGATTTTCCTCCGCATGTGTGAAGAAGATGCATAATTTTGTGTGTATCAAATTTTGGGAACATTTCGAAGTCTACTAACCTATGTTTCAGTAATTCTATAGCTAACTTCAATTTGGATGTTTTTGTGTGAAATTTCTTGTGCCTAGAATCAAAGATAACTGCAGGAAACCTTCTTCCTGGCCTCTTCACAATTAAATGTTTCTTACACAAAGCAAACCTTTTAACAACCTTTTACCTACTGAAATTTAAAAAAAACCCCAACAAACAAATAAAACCCAAACAAACAAAAACAAACAAACAAACAAAACCACCAACCACCCCCCCAAACAAAAACAAAGAAAGGAAAAAAGAAAAGGGAGAAGCAGCACTAAAAGTTATGTAAATCAAGACTTGATTCAGAAATGGACACAGAAGCCCTAGGGTTCAGTTTCTCTTTTCACAAATAAGTTTAAAATTTAACTCTTTGGCAGCTGCCTGATGGTGAAAAGAGATCTCTTTAATTCCTCAAATAGGAGACTACAGAACTAATGCTCTCTAGAC
This sequence comes from Acanthiza pusilla, assembly GCA_036630365.1. NCBI lineage: Eukaryota > Metazoa > Chordata > Aves > Passeriformes > Acanthizidae > Acanthiza > Acanthiza pusilla. Next base: position 30,354,310 of record JAXCHO010000018.1, read on the forward strand.
ATAAATACTTGACTAAAATCTCTCCGTCTTCATCCACTCTTAAAATATTAAAATCAATACAGCATTAAATAGTCTGAATTATATAACTACATATATATATACACCATATTGCAGAATAAAGTATTCTTAAACGTCAAAGTCCATGTCTCCACTCTGATTTCAAGTTATTTCTTTCTCTTCATCAAGTTATTCCTCTCTCTACATCATTTCAACTGTTAAAATTAGTTTCCTTTGTTGTTGTAAGAGTTGCTTTGCAGAAAAAATGGTTAATGCTACCCCAGCAGAAAAAATAATCCATATAATTTTTCTTCATTATGAGGATTGCAAATACTTTCAGTGCTGAACAAAACACCCTGTACTTCAGTGCCTCTATTTCACTGATTTACTGCACTTTAGCAACTGCAAAAATTGTGAGAGCAGGTGAAATTGCCTAAGAATCAGAAATGTCCTGGTATAGGGCAATCCGCATTTGTGAAGAAGTTTGTTGTGACTATTTGCTTTTAGTTTTGATTTTGGAAACTCATTTTGGATTTAATTGAAAGACTAATGTTTTTTTCAGAAAACTTTTATACTTAATAGCTAGTATAACTTTATTAAGCTGTGTATGTTTTGGGGAATTTGTGTGATTTCAAAATTTGATTATTTCCGTGTCATCAATATAAGAAAATATTGCTTTGATGCTCTTTAATTGATTTTTAATACTCGTTCAATTTGGGAAAGTAGAGAAGAGTTTTGGTTCCCCTCCCCAACTTGTTCCATTTCTGTGTTGGATTCTTCTTGGATCTTCAACTTTCTATATAAATGGAGAGATTACAACTATGCTTGAAGGAAAGGATTTAAATTCCAAGTGGCCATGGAAGACCATTTGTCTGCTGAAAAATGGAAAGAAATCAACAGAGGGGAGTGAAGGATACAAAGGGCAGTTAAAATCAACTGTATAGTATGGAAAAAAAAGTGTTTAGGGAAGAGTTTTTCAGAGAAGGATTTGTGGCTTATAATGAGTGACAAGATGGACATGATAGAGAAACGTGCATGCTGTGGATAAAAAATAAAATAAATCCACCAAACCACAAAACAACCCACATCAAAACAAAACAAAACAAAACAAAACAAAACAAAACAAAACAAAACAAAACAAAACAAAACAAAACAAAACAAAACAAAACAAAACAAAACAACAAACGAAAACTAAACAAAAGAAAAACACAAACCCCCAAACAAACAAATGAATTTTCTTCTTTGAATATAATGGAAGAATAATAGGAAAAGATGTATATTCCTGGCTCATTTCAGCATAGGTGCTAGAGCTGGGTCTTTGACTTATTTGGGTTATGAGCCTTGAGAATCTGGAATGCAAAGAACAGATCCAGAAAAGAGCAAGTGTAATAATGAAGATGTCTGTTACAAAAAGACCAACACCAAACATTTGAAAGAACTGAATAATTTATACCAGGTTAAAAAGATCTGACTTCATGCAGAGAAAGGTTCCAAAGAAATGAAAAAACGTGTTCTGCTCTCTGCATACACACGACTTAGAACAAGAAGTAATTGATTATACTACAGCAAAAAGACTTTATTATGATTGTCTCTGTAACAGAAACATTGAAGCACAATCTCCCTCACTGGCAGTATTTAAAGAACAACTGAGCAACTTAATCTGAAACAACTTAATTAAGAAATACCCAAGTTATAACTTCCTCTAGGTGATATGGAGGTGGACTCTATGATTTAGATTGTTTTATGCTTTTTCTAAAGTGACACCATATAGGAAATGACAGGATGAATATTATTAGTTTGCAGTCTTTCTTTCTGACTCTCTGCTCAGCTACAAACCCCAGATACTGATTCCTGAATTTTTTCCTAGTTTTCCACTGAAGAAAGAGCATCTTGCTTACAAAAACCAAGATGCTTCCTGGAGCAACCACACAGAGGGGAAAGCAGTTTCCTGTTGATGGGATTAATTTGCTTTTATGTAAGTATTGAAACGGCAGCTGCTTCAGCTTAAGGCAGTCACTTCTGCTTACTTTTGTAGACACTGAAGGCAAATCCACCCCTCCGTGGGGCAAGTCACCTCATTTTAAAATGGAAAGTCAAAGTAAGTATAATCTAAACACTTGTGAAGGCACAAGATGGGAGGTGAGCAGAGAACAGGAATCAGCATTTATAAATTAAGTAGGGAGAGATGGAGTTATTGACTGCCTCAGTTTAAGCAGAACTCTGGATGTCCAGGCTCAGCCTTAAAGTTCTTGGGATTCTTGACATTCACAGAGCTCTTTCTTCACAGAAAGGTCAGCTACAAAAATACTGTGAATTTTCAAATGTCACCTCCTTATGTTCATTGCCAAAAAAAATCTGAAATTGACAGCCAGATCCTCATCTATAATCAGTGAAATTCCCTGGAAGTTAATGTTTGTTCATTGGTAATAATATAGGAGTAGCTTCACTAGGATAATTTTTTCTATATAATAAAATTAATTTAGTTTAGATCATATAATAATTGAAGGTATCCGCATATGTAGTCTTTATTAGCATGTTAGTGGGTTTTGTTATTAAAAAGGAATATTAAAGTATCATACGTGAGTTAGTTGTACTGGAGTTATGCAGAAATTATCCAAAACTTTGTTATATAACACTTTTTAATGACACAGATTAAGACTGTGCCTTTACACTTCACTTTTGGCACATAGATATCACTGTAGAGAGTAACAGGAAAAAAATATTCTTAGTTGGTACTGGTTAGCTCCGCTTTCTCTGAAAAAGTGGTAAGAAGATGTCATTCCATTCCTACACAGGTTATTTCATGACCATTTTCAAACGTTTTTACCCTTAAGGGAGAATCATTGCAAAATTCTATATCCCAAAGAATCATGCAAGCTAGTCAAGAAAAGCTCCATTGCATCAGCTAGTTAATCTCCCAACCAATACAAGTGCACCTCCTGCTGACTATTTACTAAGAGTACACAATAAAAATGATTTTTTTTTAGGTTCTACAGAGGTAAAATTCCTCAGCTCATTGCCTTGTTGTTTTTGTTTGCTTGTTCATTGTTTTATCCTTATGCATTTTTCGGTCCACTGGCACTTATAATGCAGTAACTGAGAAGCGTGCTACAATAAAAATTTACACTATTTTGACAACTCTTTTCCATGGATACTCAAGCAAAAATAATTTGAGATAGATATCGACAGTTGTCACCGCACCAAGATGAGAGTATCTGAGTCTTCCAATCTTAACAAAAGACTTTCTTTAGCTTTTCTTGCTATTATTTTTCCTTCACTTTCACATCCTTTATTTTTTTGTTTAAGATTGAATTTTTATTTTATTTATGGTATAGCATAATATTGAAATTTGAACATTATGTTGAAATTCTAGTCTAGATAATCTTCTAAAATCTGATATATGGCATTATATACATTTTGACTGTTCCCTCAGTGTCCCAAAGTCACTGAGGGAAATCTCATGATCTCAAAGAATGAATATTCCACTGTAAAATATTTCTGACACACTTCAACTTTAAGTATGTGTAGGTTTACCCTTGACTCAATAGTTTGTTATGCAGCCTCTTCTCTAGATCAAAGATCCTAGTAGAAGTTTGTAGTCTTCCCACAAAAACAAATATTATGCTTGGTTTTATGGTCAAGAATTTTATTAACATTTTCAAACCCTAAGTCATAGAGGGAGATAAGAATAAATTAATTATCTGCTATAAATACTGAATATTTTTCAAGGTTATGACCCCATTTTCAATGCCTGTCTCCTGCTTTCTTTATGATAAGTCCTCTAACTGTTCCCTACTTCACTATCAGCCAGCCTGCTGAAGAGGCAACAGATGAACTCACTAGGTCGTTCTATGTGATTAACATTCTAGTTCAAGATCATTTCCTCTATCTTTATATCATACTTACGTTTTATCAGTGGCAACTCAAAATTTATTTCTAGATTATTGCCAGAGGAAATATTTTATATCATAGGACTCAGTAGTGATTTCTATTCAACCCTGCCAAAAATACCCCCTTCAATCAAGATCCCACCAATAGTGGGATTTGAGATGTTAATTACATATGTAGAGCAGATTTTGCTCATATTGTGCTATGCCAGTTTTGTGTGTGTGTACAGGTGTTTTTAATCAAAGGTTTTACAGGAAGAAATCAAATACTCAACAAACGTTACATTTGTGAGCTGAATTTGTACTCTTATAAAAAGAAAATAAATTTTTTTAGCACAGTTTTGATTGGCATTAAGCATATTACTCTCCTTTAATTCTAAACCAAAAGATTTTGAATCTTTTTTTTTTTTTTGTATTATGATCTCCAGACCCAGTGTCAGATTAACAAGTTTATGATCTCCCTGCTTTTTTTGAACTGTGGTATGGTATTAGTACACTTCCATCAGCTGTATAGCTTGAATGAACTAAGAATTTCAAGAAAGCATGTCAGAGGATTTGCCAGCATTACTTCTTACCTTTTGAACTCAAATTGCACTCCATAAATTGTTTACTGCCTTGGAAACCTTTAGCATATGCTGTCTTTCCCACTGATATCGCAATAGTTCTCACAGAGGACCACAGATAACTTTCATTTTTTTCAAAAGGACAAACTACTTTTTAAAAGATGACTATGTATTGTTAGGTTGGACAAAACCCAATCTCAAATTTCAGTGTTGTGCAATCATTATCTCCTAGCCTGACTGCATAAGAGATGCTGAGTTTAGGTAATCAGACATTTTCTCCTCTTCCTGAATGCATTTTATGTTAGGCAGTTATTTAAAATGTGGAAAAGAAATCTATTCAGTGATGGCAACACACAATACAGAATATACACAAAAAGTTTCTGTATGAGTCTGTGTTCTACTATATTTCTAACTAGCACTCTTTTTTCATGCAAGGATTCCACAACTGTTTTAAGCAGTAGTTGTTTTCCAAAAATAGAAGATTCTCATCTATTATGGAGATGATTTTCAAATAATGATTTCAGGGACTGGCAGAGAACAAAGGCTGCACTGCAGCTGAAATAAGCAGCCTTCCCCACTGGTGATTTTAAGACACCAGTTATTAAAAAATAATTTTCCTGACATTTGCATGGTAAACTCAGATCTTACTCTGATGATAAATATCTCTCTTGGGCTCACCTTCTGGGGCAAGCCTCAGGGATACATCAGAAGTAAATAATGGGATTTTTGTTTTATCATTGTTTCATTTATTTTGATTTGGTTGGTTCTTCTAGAAGTCATAAAGTTTTTCAAACACAGAACTCACCAAACATATAATTATGGGTCTATTTCAGTGTAGAGTAAGGAAATAAATGCCTTTTAATATTTTTTCCTTTGTTGGAGGCCAAAAAAAACAGAATAACTACAAAGTATCAGATATGAAGAGGAAAAATTCTCAAGTTAGGTTTTCGTCTGCAAAACTTATTTCAGAATGCCACCAGCAATAAGTTGCTTATGTTAAGAACTGATCATTATTTGATGAAATGCATTTCTTCTTTAATAAAACCAGTCTAGTTCCTGGCTTTTGTTTTCAGAAATCATTGATTATACAATTATTTTCCCTGCATATTATTTTACAGTGATGTTTAATTGATACTTGCCTCATGCTTTGGCTTTTAAGACTCCCAAAAAATTAGTTTCACAACTTTTCAGGCATTCTAGACATAGCTTCATAACATTCATACACAGAGAAGATTCAACTGGTCATAGTCATACTTTACATTATAAATTACATCTTTGCAGATGACTTAGGAATGTTTTTACCCAAATGTAAAACTGTATACTTCACTCCATTCATTGTGCAATCTGCACTACCATTTTTCTTTTTGTGTTGATTTTATGATAATTTAAGGAGAAAAAAAAATAAAAAGCTTTTCTGAACCATTAAATGAAAAGGCTAATCAAATTAGAAATATGTTCCCAAACAATATGTGGGTTTTATATGCATAATTAGTATTCTCATTAATGAAATATATTCACATGTTTTCCAAGTCATGAAAAGAGGAGTGCGATAGAATCTTGCACACATCCTTTATCAGCACTTGTGCAAAGCATCTGACACTGCCCCACTGACATGGAAAATGGAAGAGAGTGCATCTTCAGTAAGTCTGCCAATGACACCAAACTGGGTGGCAAAGTCACCACACAGGAGGGAAGGGATGCCATCCAGAGGGACCCTCACAGGCTTAAGAGGGGGGTATGTGAGAGCCTCACAAAGTGCAACACAACCAAATGCACCTGGGTCAGGATAATCCCAAGTACAAATGCAAGCTGGGCAGGGAAAGGACTGGGAGAAGTACTTGGGGGTATTAGAAAATGAGAAGCTCAACATGATCCATCACTCATCCATATACTCACAGCCCAGAAAGCCACCTGTATCCTGCGCCAGTGACCAGGGGACATGATTCTGCCCCTCTACTCCACTCTAGGGAGACCCTGCCTGGAGTACTGCACCCATCTCTGTGGATCCAAATATAAGAAGGATGTGGTCCTGCTGGAGCAAGTGCTGTGAATAGGGGCCGAGCACAGGGGCACCTCTTCTATGAAGACAGGCTGAGAGAGTTGGAGCTGTTCAGCGTGGAGAAGAGGACACTCAGAGGAGACCTCAATAGCAGCCTTCCAGTGCCTAAAGGGGAACTATAGGAAAACTGAAGAGAGCCTTCTTGCAAGGGTGTGTAGTGACATGACAAAGGGCAACATCTTTAAACTGAAAGAGGGTAGGTTTAGATCAGACATTAGGAAGAAATTCTCTCCTGTGAGAGATGCACAGGAACAGGTTTCCTGGAGAAGTTGTGGATGCCCAGTCTCTGGAAGTGTTCATGGCCAGGGTCAATCCATCTTTGAGCAAATTAGTCTAGTGGAAGGTGACCCTGTCCATTGCAGGGGGAATGGAATTAGATGTTCATTAATGCCCCTTCTAAACCAAGACATTTGATTCTATTATTTTCATGTATCATGCAGTAAACTCTATTTTAAATGCAGCTAGGTTTTGGTTTGGTTTGGGGGATTTTTTAAAAATAAATTGGAAGACTGTATCTGGTGTGATTTTCATCTGATTTATTAAAAATAAACTCAGCCTCTGTATCTATTTGGATATGATGTTCATGCACCAGAGTTGTATTTATAATAGTCTCAATTTCATTCACTTGGAACAAATGGAAAAATGTCTTTGATTACTGGATTTTTTAACGTTGCAGACTGCAGGGCTAGAGACCTTGTTTCCTACTTCTTCTAAACTGTAAAGGAAAGTTTGCATAGAGGAGCTTTGTAGAATCTGTTTGGCATATTTGACAAGGATGCCTTTCTGATTCTGACAGTTCCTGTGCAGCTTTCCTGTGTAATTTTTCTTTAACCTTGTCAGAGTAACATGAACCAAGGTCTCCAACCTTACAGTATCTAAGGTACTAGAAGTAGTTAATCAAAAAGGCTTTCCTAGTCTGTTTCTTTTCCATCTGTTCCTACTGAAAGAGTAGTTAACTCTTCTAGAATGACTGTAACATATAAAAAAAGTAGACAGCACAATAAATTCTTCCTTGATAGATGCTTGGTGACAGTGAAATTATGTAAAACTGTATCTCCTGCTGTGTTATACATACACAAAGAGTGTTTGTATATGAACAGAGGCATAAGCAAGGTTATAAAGTATGGCAAAATAAACACACAGCTTCTAAAAAGCTAAATTAGCCGAAGCAATTTAAACTCAGGGCATTCCACAACTTGATCTCTCTGTCACCCTGAGCAGCACAGATAGAGTGGAGGTTAAGAAAAAAAAGAAAATCTGTAAAGGAACATTACAGCATTTGTTCACACTATGAGCTGTCAACAATCATGCATAATTTAAGATTGCAGCCGCTAACAATTTCAGCATGTTTTTCTCTGCTTGAGGAGCTGAGTTTTCTGATGTGTCCCTGATGAGATTACAGGGGCCCTAACAGCATCTTGTAAATAACCCATACTGCCCCTGCACAGAGCACAAATTTAGATTTCACAGATTACAGCTCTAAATTATAAACACTGGTCTGCCTCACAGTCATAGCATCATTATGTGTTCCAAGTTTGTTAATTAACGAAACATTGTCAAAATGCAAATAGCATCAAATTCCCTTTGGCATGATGGCATATTAGAACATGTTAAAATTATTAAATACTATGTCAAACTGTTCTTAAAATATAGCATTTAGAATTTTTTTTCTTTTCTTTCTGAGGAATTTAGCTTTTGTAATTCTCAGTGCTGTGTACAGTGTTCTCTTAGTGTTAAAAGAGAGAATGATTCCAAATGTCAAGGGGATTTATGCAAGGAAACATCACATGTGAGAAAAATAGAATCCAGGAGAGGATTTCACCAAAGACAGATAACTGATACATTTCATATAATTCACAAAAGAAAGAAACAAACTAAAACCTAAACAAAGGCAAACCATCCTGATTGTAAGCACTTGTCTTCTTTTTATCCTTGAGACTTATTTGCTTGTTTGCTTTCTGGGTATTTTTTTTTCTGAGTGGAAAGCATATACTGTTAGGTGACATATTTTAAGAGTTCAGTCTTTAAATTACCACAAGAGTGAACAACTTTCTCCCTTCTTCATGATTTTTTTTTTCATTAAAAATGTTTTATTCTCCTGTGGAACCTTTCAGCAAACTTTGAGGTAGAGGGTTGGTCAAAATATTAGATTAAAATCCATTGAAATGCAATTAATTTTTGCTTACACAATGACATTTAGGACATGAAATGAGAATCATATAACCATTTAATTAAGAAATTTGAAGCAATAAAAAAGTATGTTATTCTTGAGTGATCTTGTGACTGGAAACTAGTAGAAATTGATAAATCCGTATTAAGAAAATGATTTTAACTTCAGTCTCACATATAGAAGTAGATTTATAGTTATTGTATTTATTCATGACATGTTATTTTTTAATACAAAGTGTCCTCATAATGAGCTCAGAAGCTTTGTTACTTAATAGGAACATTCATTTATGCAAAACCAAATGCCAAAAAGGTAAATGTGAGCTCACATATTCCAGGTATAAAAGAGCCATACTGTGACAGAGATATTATTTTAAGATTTTCTCGCTTCTTGCTCTGTACTACATACTAAAATAATAAATTTTCTAGTATAAAATCTGTAAATTATCGAAATTATTTTGGAGGAACCCTCTACAGTTTCTCAGAATGTGTGCCAGTTGCTGCCTACCTGTTGAGTTATCAAATTCCTTGAAAGGAAATATCACCATCAAAATGCCCTACATTTTCTAAAGGACATACCAAACTCCTTATACATTAGCACAACTTGTCAGAAAGACATTTAGTTTCTTCTTAAATCATTCAAGGTTGAAAAACCTAGGTCACCTTCTGCTTATGTTAATCACAAAACCAGACTGATAATTATTTGACTGAAATCACTACAGTGTTCAATACTGTAGAAGACAGAGTGACCTGACACATTGTATGTCCCTTTTGTTCAGTAACCCAGCAAGTATTCCACTCACTCAGGTTGAAGGATGACAGAGCTCAGTCAGTCAATCTGAAAATGAAAGTCTGACCCAACATCTTTTAGGTGGATGCTTTAGCCAGAAGCTTATAAAATTGATTATAGCCAGAGAGCCAGAAGTTCGTTCTCTTTTATGCTGCCTTGTTGAAAAACCTTCACTTTTCATGGGCCAGAGAACAAGACCATGCTTGTATATTCCAGGAGCTAAAATATGTTCCCTCTTATCTAGAAAAAGGACCCTGAGCAATGCATTTTATGTTGCTAAATAAGAGAGAGGTAAGGACGTATCCCTGGCTTCAAGGACAAGTAGCACAGATTATCTTCTGTTCACATTTCTTTTCAGATGATCCCTTTTCTAGCAGGAGTGTCTCAGTGGCCCAAAGAGGGTCAGAAAGCAAGCGAACAACTGTGCAGCATCAGCAATCACAGCACTCAAGCTCACTGCCTAACCTTTTCTTACTAAACATCATAAATATACCCTCAGTATCTCTATAAGGCTCAAAATATTTTAAAACAGATATTCATTAAATATTCAGAAAAGTAAACATTTTACATAAAGCTGAATATTCCATCTTCTAAGCTCTATGTATATATTCTCCCTCTGGCAAATGTAGTAATTCTTAACAAAGACTTGATAGGAGTGTTTGGATGCAGGTCCATCAAAACATTCCTTTGAGATGCTGAACATGCAACTCCCAGTCAACTACAGGAGAAGCAGAACCTTACACTGATTCTGACACAACCATAGCTGAGTGCTCTGACCCTTTGAATACATGCAATCTTTTTCTGGTTTATGTCTGAGGAGTGGGTAATCCAAATGACTCAGTCTCAGTAGGAACAACTATAGCTCTGAGTTTTACTTGTAGCCCTCCTTGAAAAAGACAGAACTGACATTTCCTACTTCTTTCTTCATATTTTCCTTTGGAGAGGTTGTGTCCCCAATTGTGTACATAGAATATTTCAGAATTTTGCGCTTAAAAATCCACTTCCAGATCAAAATATATTTTAGACATCCACAGTTTCATAGGCCTTGTTCGTTCAGGAAACACTGAATTTTTAAATATTATTGTTTCAGGACCCTGATAGCTAAATTCTGTCAGCTAGACTCCCCCAAACTATTAACTGTATTCTTTTGTTCACTTTACCTACAGCAGAAGAAAAATAATTTAATCATGTTTTTCAGTATTCCAATAATTCTTTGATTTAATTTCTCTTATAGTTTCTCAAAAAAAAAAAAAAAAAAAAGGAATTTCTTTTGCACCAGACACTGAAATCAATTTGATTTTTCCACACACAACCCCTACAGAACATGGTATTAATTAACAGAAGAATTAAACTGCAAGAGTTTAATGTGTGAGATGAGTACTGAACATTTTTTGTGTTAATCAATCCAGAATAAAAATCATTAATCCCTTAAGATCCCAAAGACTAATTTAACAACAAGGAAATAGACAAAACCATGGTGGTCTGAGGACCACTGACTTGCACTGATATACCTGGCTTTGTGTCAGTGAAATCTAGATCCTAGAGAGAAATGACAAGACATTTGTACACTAGGGGAGCAGAAAGACTTTCAAAAGATATGAGTTATTCTTCATTTCACACTGCCCCTGGCTATGCCTGCATATCTGTTTTAACTAATATAACTTGTTTACAGCCCATCTTCCATTAATGTATTCTGATTGAACCAATCTACAAGTAGGATAGTAAGCAGTGATTATCCTATGGCTAACTGAGCTCAGAATATCACTGTTGGCATAAAGTACACTCCATACAAACTTTTTCTCATTTTATCCTCTTTAATGGTTTTCAGAGTGCTTTTTTAAAATTCAAGTATTGACAATTGAAAATGTCATTAACATCCTTGACCAAAAAATAGTATGTCACGAAAGTTTGCACAAATAAAAAAAATCAGGAGAACTTAGTATCTTAAATAGATTTTTTTTAAAAAAAGTATTTTTAGAAGGCTACCTTTCCTTCTAAGTTTAGAGAACTCATTGGATTTGTTTTCACAATTAATAGTCCGTTGTAAATAATTTAATTATTTTTCTACAATTAAATAAAAATAATAATAATAAATATTTAGCTAGCAGTGTGCCCAGGTGGTCAAGAAGGCCAATAGCATCATGGCTTGTACCAGACATAGTGTGGCCAGAAGGACCAGGGAGGTTATACTTCCTCTGTACTTGGCACTGGTGAGGCCACACCTTGAATCTTTGTTCCTTTCTGGGCCACTCAGTTCAGGAGGGACATTGATGTGCTGGAGTGTCCAGAAAAGGGAAATGAAGCTGGTGAAGGGTCTGGAGTGCACAGCCTATGAGGAGTGGCTGAGGGAGCTGTGGTTATTTAGTCTGAAGAAACGGAGCCTCAGGGGAGACATCTCCCTCATTATCCTTCTCCACAGTTATCTGAAAGGAGGTTGTGGGCAGGTGGGGTTCGGCCTCTTCTACCAGGCAACCAGCAATAGGACAGGAGAACACAGTCCTAAAGTGCACCACAAGAGGTTTAGATTGGACATTAGGAAGAATTTCTTTACAGAAAGGGCAATTAGAGAGTGGAATGGGCTGCCCGGGGAGGTGGTCAAGTCACTGCCCCTGGAGGTGTTTGTTGAAAGACTGTTTATGGAAAGAGTGGATCAGTCACTGTCCCTAGAGGTGTTTATGGAAACCATGGTCTGGTTGACAGGGTGGTAAAAGGTCACAGGTTACACTTGATGGTTTCAGAGGTCTTTTCCAACCTAATTGATTCTATAGCTTTTAAAAAATTACTCCAAATAATAACATTCCACTCATTTGAAAACAAAAAAATTAATATCAATTTTTCTCATTACATTATTAAAAAATACTAGAACTGTAAAACCCCTGCAAGGCTGTCCTGACACTTAATGTCTTCTATAATTATCAGATTTTTATCATCTTGTCCTTTACTTTTTTCCATTTAGCTTTCCAGTTTGCAAAAAAATGGCAGTTATGCCAAATCTATCTTTTTTTTTGTTTTTACAGACAAAAATATATAACATCAAGAATGTCGTATCTTTGATGTCATGCAACATCCATAAATAAATTCTAAGACGGTAAGAATAGTTTCTTGCATCTATATGAATTTATGGGGTTTAATGTTCATTTTATCAAGTCACAATAATAAATGTCTAGAAATGTTTGAGGGGGGATTTTTTGTTTGTGTGCTTTCGTGTTTTTTTTTTTCCAGAGGTATGTCTCAGGTTAGACATTTCCTTTTTAAAGATATAATTCTAGTCATTCACTTATGATAAAGAAACCCAAAAAACTCTCTACTCAGTCAATTCTTTTTTCATTGAGAGTGAAGAATTTCATTAACATTCCACAGATTTCACCTGAATAGTTTTTGTCTCATCCACTGAAAAATGGAATACCTAGGGAATAATTGACATGTTTATGAACTGGAGAAACAGTGTAGTGTAACTCAAGCCAGAAAGACAAAACGTGGTATTTTGTAAGACAGTGCTCTTCCTTTAAAAGAGTTGAGTTGTATGCTGTACACATGGAGAAAGAAGTGAGGCAGAAAATACAGAATTCTTATTTCTCCCAGTCTTTGAAAGATTAACAGAATAAGGGTGAAAGTTTTAACTTTTCCTTTTCTCTCTCTCCTGGTTGCAGAGAAGGCGATAGAGTTTCGAGCTCTCTCTTCCCTATGATTCTATGATTTAAGGACAATTTTACAGACATTTCATGAGGGTGGCCCATAGACTAAGGAAATTATATCTTCGTATTTATCAAAGCCTGAAAATCTTGTGGCAGTGATTGAGGAGGTTTTGGATAGTGAAGGACCTAGTATGATGTAAATGGCAGAGAATCAGTGGAGAAGAAGATGCTGGGTTTTGGCAAAGGTTGAGTTGATTTTCATCACCGTAGCTAGTATGGGTCTGTGTTTTGGATTTGTGCTGGAAATGGTGTTGATAACACAGGGATGTCTCCATTACTGCTGAGCAATGCTTACACAGAGCCAAGGTCTGATCTCTTCCTCCTGATGGACCAGTGAGCAGGCTGGGGGGGCACAAGAGGTTGAGGGGGAGGACAGATGGGGCAAGTGACCCCAGCTGAACAAGGGGATAATATATAAATATAAATATACGCTGTATGACATCATGATCAGCAGAAGATGAGGGGAAGGTGTGCCTGGAGGCTGTTGCTCAGACACTGGATGGGCATCATTTGTTTGGTGGCGTACAATTGTTTTCATTTACATTTCTCGTCTTTCTTGGGTTTTATTTCTTTCTCTTGGTTATTTTCCTTTTCTTTACAATTGATCATAATAGTTATTATTAATAATTATTTTATTATTCTTAATTTTATTTCAATTATTAAACTGTTGTTCACTCAACCAATAATTTTTCTCATTTTTACCCTTCCAGTTTCATTTCCCTTATTCTGCTGGAACATGGAGTAAACAAGTCATTGTGCAGTGCTTAGTTGCTGGCTGGGGTTAAACCATGACAGTAGACGATTTTTATACTAACAAAAATAGCAGAGTGGGGAAATAATGGTATAAATATGGTTTTAAATGAAATTTCAATTTTATCATTATAAGGATTATGGATATGACATTTTCTCAAACACTCATTTTGATTTTCAAATTTTAAAAATCCCATTCAATGCTTACTTCTGCCTTTATGTACCCTAAAAATCTCAAGAACCAGAATTCTGGGCTATCTTGCAACTTTTTACATAATGGGCTTAAAGCTCATTCAGATGAAAGAAAAGAAGAGCTGCTCATGACATGAGGCAGCTGTATTCAAACAAATCAACACGTTTCAATGGAAAATAATGTAGAAAACATTCTGCTGCCCCTGTGTACAAAAGTGACATTGCTAAAAGTTGGTGAAGAAAACCCATATTTTGTTGCCAACATTTATATTCAAAGCTAGCTTTTGAGTCTCTGTCTCTGCAATTTTTCACTCAGAAACCTTGTGCAAAGATTCAGCAAGAAAAATATACATGCTTGAGGACAGAAGAAGGTAATTATTTACTAATACACACAGCAAAAAGCTAAACTGAGCAAGCTGTTGGACTGAGCTTTAATGTGCTCACCATCACTGTAACACATCCAATGAGATTTTGCTGGCCAAGAAGTTGACAGTCAGGCTGGGAAGGGTCAGGCCCTATTACTCCTTGAAAGAGGATAATCCTCAGTGTTGCTGAGTTTCCATCTTACGATTTTCTGTTTTTCCCTTAAAATTTTTTATTTTTTATGTTAGTCTTTATCCTCTTCAGCTGCTTAAGTATCCACACTTCAACAGTGTCACCACAGCTTGCAATTTTACAGTTTCTTATCTTGCACGGCTCTAGTCTAGGTACTTTCTCACAGCTTCGCAGTTTTCCGAGATGTCTGAGCCAAGGTTATGCTGCTGGGCTATATCAAAACTAGGTGATGATTCACAAACAGCTGAATCTATAAGAAGAGTATTGCAATTTCACTTTCATCAGAATAAATAATAATAAACTTAATAAAACCCAAATAATCTGGGAGAAGGAAAGGACCTCCAGGGAGATCCATTCATGTGATGATTGAAGAACCCAGAAAATGCTTAATTCCTAACTTCAAGCACTGAAGTAAACTGGACTTACATTTATCTGAAAGAAACCCACCTGTTAATCATTTAGGATGGAAATCTAAGACATTTTCAGGTGTACATCAAAATTGAAAACAAAAGCATCTCACTATTGACAAAAAACCAAACCAAACAAAAAACCACACTGAAACAAGTGAGACCAACAACACAGAAAAGCCCAACCCAAACGCCAGAATGCCTCACTGTGTTTTCCCCAAGCATGCCTGAAATTACTGTCTAGAGTAATGTATTTGAGAAATGAGAAAGAATAAGACAAAACATACATAAACACACAATTAATGAAGAGTGAAATTTTACAATATTATTTTTAAAGTGCTTCTCTAACAGGACTTTTCCTTTTCTCACATAATGAAAAGGGTGTCATAGAACAAAATGAAATATAAGAAACAACAAAGATAAGAAAGGAAATGTTTTTTCACAGAGGATTAAATTAATTCTATGCCACTTGAACTGTTGAAAAAGTTGATTTTTCCAAAAGGGACCTTGATGGAATTTCCATTTTTCAGTCAACAGAAGGCAACACAAAATTGTATTGCTGAGATCTTTTTGCAGGACAAAAAAATATATATATATTGCAAGATAATTTAGGGTAAAAACTGATGGATGGACTAAAGAGTTTATACAATGTCTCCAAATGGTATTAAGCATTCTGACTTGTAAGTTAAAAAAAAAAAAAAAAGTTATGCAGTTAATGTAAAAGGAAGTATTTCAGCAGGAGTTATCTGTAGCTATGGAAATATCTTCAGAACTATGTACATTTTCCAACTTAAACGAAGAACTGCAAACAGCCACAAACAGTAGACTATAAATTACTCACCACTACTAGACTAGTTATGTGGACTACTTACATTTCTAATGGTTTATGTCCTAACTGGCTTATGAGCTTCCTTTATTGTTTACTCCTTGTCACCATTCCAACTTTCCCTTTTATTGTGAGGACCTGGAAGGTTTTGGAGCAGGCCTTAAATATCAGTGTTAAGGCTTATTTATATTTTAAAACAATCCAAACACACTTGTTCTAGCAATAAAACAAGACACATATTCTCTTACATCAGATAAGGTTGTTTCAGTTTATTCCATAGTACCCTTCAGCCACAGCATTTTCATTCACATTTCTTCGCTTGCAGAGTATAGACATGGAAATGTGATCTTTTTCAAATTTCCTCGTGGTCTCTATTAAGGAAATTAGGTACATCTGAGAAATTATATCCACATTATTAACAAATCCAATAAATTAAATATAATTAAACTAAAATGTGAGAAGATATTATTCCATTACGGACATGGGTGCTTCAAACTGTGAAACAGAAGATCTTATTTAGCACCTTAATTAGATAATATGATTTTTCTTTTAATACTTCTGTGTTGTATAGTTGAATAGCACTGAATATTTTATATTGAATATTAAAAAGAATGATTTTCTAGAGGCTGGTAATAATCACAGTTTATCTGTGCATTCCATTTCAGAAGCCAAACAGTGCTAACTTTCCAAAGCATAAAACATGTTGCTAAAAGAGATAAAGCATCTTTAAATCAGAAAGCAGGGGTTTTTTTATCTTTATCTTATTAAACAGCATTGTAGGTTTCTCTAGTATTAATGCTTGCTTCTGTACTATTCATGGATCATAGGAAAACAATACTATAGATATGTGTATTTCTCTTGTGAAGACAGAGTGGAATAAGAGAAAAATATCAAGTCCTAACTTGCAGCTAGATGAACAAAAATGAAAATTTAGACAGAAAAAACAGTGTTGACATAGTGACTCTAGGTAAATGTATTCATTGATTATCCATTAGCTATACAAAAAAAGTGTGACATTCAAATATAACAGGAAAATGGAAAAAGTATTGTATACAACAGTTTAATGACTCCAACCATTAGTAGATTTTTGGGATGGAGGGGGAGGGAGGGGACTGTTGACTCCCATCTCCCATCAATGGCTGCTTCATTGACTGCTGGATTGTAAACCAGCATTTTTATTCTGAATAGAATTCTGCGTAATATTAGTGACTGGACCAGTTGCTCCTTCCCCATAAATTTGAGTTAAACTGGATTCTCAGAAGAGTTCTAAATGGCCTGAGAATGCCACCAAGAGAAGAGCAAACTGGCAGCTCCAGAAGTAAGAGATGGGCTGTCAAGAAAACTGATGACGTCATGCTTAGATACTTGACTAAACCTGTCGTGAATGTGACTACAGAGAAAGCACAAAACTTGTTGGGCGAGTGTTAAGTTAAGTGTGAGAAGATTGAGAGTTCTGCCCCCTAAAAACAGCTACTTTCATCTACACAACCTTTCCAACCCAGTGGTGATGTCAGATTTACCCATTTCTACATAGGCTGTGGGTCTTAGTTAAAATGCACCTGAGTTTTGGTACCTCCATGGATGTCTCCTTCTCCAACTCCCTTGTAATTTCCTCAGCTTCATTCTTGAATCCAGATGCCTTTTACTTCAAGAATTGAAAGAGAAATGATTGCAGCTAGAATAGCACAAGTGCTGCCAAGCATAGTTCAGATTTCAGTGAACTTTTCCATTATTTCAGTGTTTAAATGGTAGACTGGAATGTGACCCTCCCACAGTGGGAGGCGAGTAGTGGGGTTTTGTTGTGGTTTAGGGCAAGAAAGCCTATTTGGAGTGAATAATCAGATTTTCTGTTGGTCTGGGCTTGGTTCTCATCATTGGCACAGTATTTGACATCATGAACAGGATTCCCTTTGTGTGTGCTGCTCTAGCAGCAGACCAAACGTGTTCCACACAGCACTGGACATTTAGTCTATAGAAGCAGATGAGAGGTTGATGTGAAACTTATATTGCAACTTTATTTGCAATATGGATACTGCAAATAAAGGGGATACAAGAAAGCAACATTTTAACCCACAGAATCACTCCTATTGCCTTGCACAATGTGCTTATACAAATGAGTTGTAAGACATAAGCACTTCTTGGCAGAGCATAAGTCCATAGCGCACTCAAAACATTTCTGATCTCCTGTGACATTGAGTACATTTACATTGCCGAGGGGAATGAGCTCAAACACAGGACTTCTGATTGCTCACAAACTTTAGCTGCTAATTTATGTCCTACTTCTAGTTTTGATGAATACAAGTAGGCCCACGGAGACAGCTCTGCTGTGTAGGGAACCAGCCTTAGACAGTGTCACTGTGAGTCAACTGCTGCCAAATGGCCTCAGGACAAGGACTCAATCCCTGGTCTTCTTTTATTTAGCAGAATAGAAAGAGTTATAGAGATCTTGGGTAAGATGTGAGCTTCATGGCTAGTCCACAAAAGATTGCTGCTCCCTTGTGCTGTCAAGTCTATTTATAGGCCTTTGCACAGAAAATTCAGGATTTTTTTCTCAGCTTTGAATATTATTTATGAAGATGAGTTTAAAGACCTGGGAGGAGCAAAGAACAGCAAGAAATTCTTCCCATTGCCATTCTTAAAAAGGATCATCCAAAATGTTTCTTGCATTTTTTTCCTGTCTACAAAACACATTCTATTTTCCTAGAAAGAAAGGTGCAACTCACATTTTACCCTTCCAATTCCATCCAATTTACTACACAAGTAAGAAATAGGGTTTGTGAAAAGAACTGTATATTGCAAATCACTAAAAGCAAAAGAATTTACTTTTCTCTGTATTTACCCTCACTGGACATTAGTTCCTTTAGTTTGTGTCCACTGAATATGGGAGAAAGGAGAGAAAGAACCATTTTATTTTGCATTCATCTTCACATATTTAGCATCACTAGTATTTCAATGTATTTTAGACAAAAGTAGCATTAGATATGGTATTTAGACTTGCTGTAAATACAATTTCCTGCCCTTAACATTTTATAAACATTAAAATACATAGTTGACAATCAAAATATGATACTCCTTTATGGGAAAACACTAAACAGCCACTTGCAAATAAAGATTATGCATTCATCTTGGATAACATAGATTTTCATGGCATTTCTACACTCTACAATACTACTTACCAGTAAAATTTGTTCTTTTTACATGTCATGGAAGAGAAACGATAATATAAATCCTACATTCAGGTAATCAAGAAGAAAAATAGTACAATATGTGAAGAAAAATATACAGCAAATTAATTGTATTTTTTAAAATTAGTTGACGAGATTATATATATAACAGAACTGTTGTGGAATTACGGGATGGAATTTGTAACTATACTGAAATAATTCTTGAAAAGTTGATGAAGGCCCATTACACTACCTCTACATTGCATTCCCTATGGGCGTCAGTGCACCACAATTTTAGGTAAAGAAAATAGTGTTTAGGTAGACATTCTTGCCAATCCTTCCAGAAACATTCTACAGATAGAAAATACTACAGTATAGTTTTTTGTGTCTCACTTTTGATGTAGCCAGAATACGTAATGATTTAGCATATAGGTAGTACATAGACCCTCTTATAGTAACTTTTTCAAACAGTTAAATATCTTCCCCAGAGAGTAATCCTCCTTTCCTTCTCTGCAGTGTTGCTTTTATAGTTTCATTATTATTACTCTGCCTTTTCTTCAGACTTAGTTAGTAAATGTTATTCAAATAAGTAACACAAGGAAAACAAAAATGGTTGCAGATACATTTGAATACTGCTTCTTTATTTTCTTCCTTTAATGGACTGCTCCTTTTAACAGTGTTACTACCTCATTTTCCAAAGTCTGGAATGATTAGGCTTTCAAACTGAATGTATTGAAACAGGTAGAATAATTCTCCACTCTCTGTATATATACATATACACATAAAGATATATGTGTGTCTGTGTATGTACATGAATATGCATATGTATATGTATCTCTAACTCATCTGATCCTTTCTACTCATGACAAGGTGACTAGTTCTGTGTTTTCCAGCTGGATAATAAGGATCAGGAGAGGCAGATATACAGAGACTGACTTCTGGTCCACCATCATCCTGCAGACTGGATAATCTATGCTACATGACAGATCATGGAGTTGATGGAATGGTAGATAGTGATATGCCATCACAAATACAAACCTATCAATTCCAGCTGGGGAACTTGGAGGTCTTCAATAGCATATTTCCATGTAGGGCCTAAAAAGAGAAATAATTTGGACAGATTATTCCTGCATATACTTAATTTCCAGAAAAAACTCATGCACTAGTGTTTTTTTGGAAAAGAACACATTATTAAAAGAAAATTTTTAAAAATCGGAAGAACGTGAAGTATTTCCACATCACTTATACTGATAGTATATATAAAAGCCACATAAACCTTCACCAATGTTCTGTGTATTGAGTTGGTTCTCTATATTATACTGGTGATATTTCAGTTTGTGGAGAGCAAACTTTCAAGGCAAGTTTAACTTCTGTGAACTTTAAACGAAACATAAAAGCCAAAACACTGAATTGTGGCTGCATGACCCACATCTCTTCTGCAGCCCTTCTTCTACTGTTCCCAGAAGTTCCTGTAATATCTAAGGCTGATTTAAAGAGCTACCTATATCTAAGTAGGTGTATTTCCTGCTCCAGCTAGTACAAGACCGTGATTAATCAGTGCATATTTCGTTTCAGCGCATTCATGAAGCCTTCTTTTTACTAATGAGTCTTACAGACGATGAATACAAATTAGGTAAAAGTTTTCCAATCAAACTGTAAAAAATATGTAAACAAAGCAGAAATACATGCTGAATAATTAGCAGAAAACCAGGCTCATCACTGAAACATACTTGCATGGAAAGCAAAAACTACATGAAGACTTCTTTATGGTGTTTAACATTTCTTCTGACTTCAAGAAAATTTTTCAGTGTGGTTCTTGGAAAATTTTGCTAAGTTGAAAGTCTGTCTCTCCAATCTGCACATTGAAAGTGCTTTTCAAAGAAATTTTAATTCGGACTGAAACCACGGGGCTCATAAGTCATAGTCAGAACAGGGAATTACTCCCTGCTGTTTATTTTCATCTTATAGTATACTTTGAGGTTTTTTTCAGTATTTTCCATGGCATTCACATTCTTGCCTTGCTTTTTTCTCTTTTTCTCATTGTGAAAATGAAGAGGTTGCCATAAACCTTAGCAAAGAACAAATCATGGGCATGTATTCATTCAGCCTAACTTTTGGCTTCTTATCTAACCAAATTAAAAAGACAGACTACAAACTTAGTTCCTAAGAACGACTTTCCATTTATCAGACTGAAAGGTTGGGTTAATCATGCAATCGATATGCTAAGAGATAGACTGAAAATTTACATAATATGAACAATTATAGCTCATAACTGATCTCTTTGTAATAGTTGTATTTCCAGGGAGAACATGAATTTAAAATAAAGGATGGGATACCTAAGAGTCAGTCAACACCACTCACAAGGTGTTATGCTCTAGTCTTAAAGACTGAACTTATTTTGAGAGTTCATTCTGGACCTCTATTTACATCCTCATAATCTTTGACTTTGCTTTGTTTCCTGCAGCTAAGTCTCTTGATGTAAGTAATTTCTATGAGAGTAAACATATGGAGGAAGCTGATCACCTGATCTTCATAAGAACTTTCAGATTTGTTTTTGTGGGAGTTGAATAAGATGACTCTCTATGATTGTGATTTCATTTCTCTTTCTCCTCAGGAGATGCACTTGCTGAAGTCAACATTCCTATTGAAAGCATGTGAAAAAACAGAACATTTTACTTAGCTAAAATATGTATAATAGTTAAAAATATCTTGTAGCATTTATGGTGTTGTCCAGCTGCTACATTTTAAAGCAACCTTGAAATTAACTGAAATTATTAATATTCTAGGAAGTGCAAATGAAATATGAATACAATAGAAATTACAATGTAATTGAATAATATTACTAGTTGTTAATTTCTTATTATACATCTAGACAGAAAAATGCTGCTTTTTAAAATAGACCATGGCTTTTCCTCTTTTGGTTTGGTGAGAAATCATGGCTATCCTGAATTACAGGATCACTAATTACATTCAGAAGTGATTTTTTTTCTTTAAAGGTTGAAAACTTACTAAAAATTACTAAATTATAGCAAAGGATTTTTGGCTTTAAGAAGA
Source organism: Acanthiza pusilla (assembly GCA_036630365.1). Classification (NCBI taxonomy): domain Eukaryota; kingdom Metazoa; phylum Chordata; class Aves; order Passeriformes; family Acanthizidae; genus Acanthiza; species Acanthiza pusilla. The sequence continues at coordinate 30,376,415 of JAXCHO010000018.1, forward strand.
CTTCAGTGTTGCTTGCTGCAAAAAAGAAAATGTTTTGAACAAAAACCATTAACAATTACTGTGTTTAATAAAACTGTGTTTTGTTTTTTAGAATAATTTCTCATCAATTGAATGTCTCTTACAGGGTTTCAAATTTTCATCTAAAATGCAAAAGATATTTATGAAGATTCATAGTGTTATGACTGAAATTAATTGCATATTATTTTATCAAGAGTTATAGTGAGTTATGACAAGGTTGAAAGAAAAGTGGTGATATAAAGTCTGCCTATAAGGTCTTTCCTTTTCTCTGGAATCTTGTAAATGTATTAATCTATTCTCTGGGACAACTTTTTAGTCTTGTGATGAACGAAATTTTGGATTTCCAGACATTTCAAGATTGTTTAGATATATTTCAAAAAATATCATGAGCTGCTGGATAAGAAATTCAATTGTCTCTTTTATAAGCTATGTAGAAAAGAAACATACACGTCCAAGATTTTTGTATTTCTGTAAAAATAATTACCTTTCTTCATATCAGTTCTTAAATGAAAAAATGTATCCCTGTAGAATTTTTGGAATACATCTTGAATAAGTTAAAAATTATAAACATTTTTAATAGAGGAAAAAATGTTTAATAACAATTGTTATTTTAATACAAGTATATCATAATAAGACTTTTACTTTAAAGATAATAAATGAAAATAGTACAATTTTGTAGAGCTTCTCTGCCTTCAATGATACCTTGCCTTGTGTCTCATTGAATACTTTTCCACGTTACTGAACAAATTTATCACTGCTTTTATATTTACTAATATAGGAAAAATTAAATGAAATCCTTTTCTTCATTATTAACCAGTAACACTTGTTGAATTCAAATAAAAAACCATTTTTCTTCCTTTTATGCTGACCATGGCTGACAAAATAAAAATAACTTGTTTTCTATTGCTCAGTTTCTTATTTTTTTTATTTAATAATAGTTTTATGATTTTCCAGGGTCTCAATGCCCAAACCTCTTTGTAAGATAATGCTGAAGAAAATATTTGAAAGAAAAGAAAAAGTCAACAGGTAGATTCTGAATATTTGTTTTTAGTATTTGTAAGTTACATGTAGTATCAAAATTGAAAGAATAAATTACATGACAAATATTTTATTTGCTGTGGCTTAACAATTTTAAACCTCTCCTTAAAATATGTAAAATGTAATATCTATTGGAATTATTACTTATTTCCATATATCCGTATATATGTTATCAAAAAATTATTTGTTAGTTCCTAGGCTAATTAGTGTTGTCAGTACTGAATTTTCAAAATTATCTTTGAAAGCTCCTTAAATTACTTCATGAAGTAGTTTTAAAAATCATCTCTTATTCTTAAATAGTTATCCATTTTCACTTCTGTAACAGTAAAAAAATGTAATGATTATGTTTAATTTCAAAGCTAAAAACATCTGTAGAGCATTTATGAGTTTTGAAGTTATGTCCAACTGGTTTAAAAAAAAAAAAAAAGTTCGGGGTTCTCCTGTAGGAATAATACTGATAAGTAAAGTAAGAGTTGCAAAAGAACAATTATGCTCTGGTTTCCCAAATTGCGTGTTTGCTAGTTTACTCAGCATGGCCTCAAAAACTGTTTCTTTCTTCAGGATGGACTCATTTCTTGTTTGCAAGGTGACAGGATCAGATTTTTAACCAAGAAACCCACTGGCTGCTTAGCAACCTCTACTTTTTTGAGCAGTTTGTAACTATTTTATGTCCTGGCAAAAAGGGTATGGGTGGAATAGCAACCTAATTTGAGTCATGTCCAACCTATGAGATTTTTATGTATATGTATATGTATATAGATAGATTAGAGAGAGATAGGGAGAGATAGAGATAGAGATAGAGATAGAGATAGAGATAGAGATAGAGATAGAGATAGAGATAGAGATAGAGATAGAGATGGAGATGGAGATGGAGATAGTAATAGAGATAGAGATACATAAAAATAAAAGTGATGTTTGTCTTAGATGTTCATATAAAATAAGGTTACACATATTTTTCTGTTTGTAATTTCTGTAACTCTAGCACATTAGCACTTACAAGTCCCAGCATGATTATATATATTTTGGGTGAAATAAGAAAAAAGGATATTTTAAAAGAAATTTCTATTTATGCTGCTGGTTTATTTTTTTAACACTCATAATATCATTTTCTCAGTATGACTTATAGTGGTTAAAAATAAGATTTTCATAATTATAAAAAATATAAAGGCAGGGTGAAACCTCATGTATATAAATGTTCATGCAAGATTGCATAGATTTTTTTAAAAAGCTCTAATATTTATTAGGCTACACTTTTATACTGGTGGGATAGAGGAGGAAAGTGGGATATATAGAAAAATGGTAGTAATAATTCTAAGTAGGTCTTTCTGATGCAAAAAGCAAACTGATGTTTGGCCACACTTAAATTGTCATAATGAAACAGCTGTTACTTCAACTTTCTCTTTGCTTGGTCGTGGGTTTTTTGTTGCCTTTTTCTCTAAAGTTAAATTATATCTTAGGGATGTATAATTTGACATAACAGTTGTTTTTCTTCTTTTAATGACCTACGGACAACTGAATTTGTCTCTACATCTATAAGGGACAGCTTGGACTATTTCTGTTATTATTAAGAAAAAAGAAAAGAAGTTTAGGAGTGATGAAGATAAATCTCTTATAGTGCCATGCAGAATTCAGATTAAAAAACCTATGTATCAATATTAACTGACATCTGCAAAGCTGGTGTGCACTGAATCCACTGACTTTCAGTGTGATGGCCACATTCAGATCTCACTTGCACTGACTGACACAAGCCTTCATTAATACTACTATGCCAATGAAGCCCATAAATTCCTTATTATATTCATAATATGATATTAATTTCATATTATATTTTTTAATCAATTCTCAAAAACTGAATTTAACTCTTCACACTGACTATAGACTATCCAAAGTCCATCAGGCTATACAAATTTTCCACTAATTCTGTAGTAAACCCTTTTCCACCAGCGAGGCTCTTTCTTATGTTTTACCACAGTTGCAAGACAAATTTAGTTTTGTTATCAAGTCTTTTTCTCTCTCTTGGACTCTAAGGTCCATACCATCGGCAAGTAGCTCTATGTCTGCAAATAAAATGCAGTGACTGATACATTGATTCTGTTTTGAAGGTGAGTCCCACATTTAATAGTGTGTTTTCCGCATCTAGTATTATGAAAAACTGAAAAGTAGCAGTGAGTCATAAAGGTCACTGATGGAGAGATTAATTACTCCATTCATACAAAAAATGTGTTGGTTCAATTTCTACCCTTCTTCATTTCATGTTTCTCCACAGGTCTTCACCTGCTTGTGGAGAGTTACATCTTTGCAGAAAGAGATGAATAGTGAAAAGTTTTAATTCTTATTCCCATATACATGTCTGAAAAAATGAAACACAGTTCAGTTTATCTTTTGTAGAGGCTTCTAACTCTGCTGTGCAATCAGCATATAATGATATGAGGGAATTCACAGATTTTTAAACAAATTTGGAAGCCAATTTAGATAGGTATTAGGAAGTACTCTCTGTTGTAGTTATACCATTATGCGGAGAAGAATGTAACATTTATTGGGTAGGAGAGAAACTAAGCAAAAAGAAGCTTGATTTTGTAGTCTAGTGCCAGAGAGACTGCCTTGGGATGGAAAAGTGCTTTTGTCTGGTATGTTCTTCCACTTTTCCTTATGAATTTTATTCAGTAACTTTTAAATGCAAATGCAAGAGTCCTTGAGGAGTAGGAGGATTCCCTTAACTGAGAATCTAGCATGTACAGTACTAAAGAGTTCTTAAAATACATGTACAGCACCGAAAGGTGTCACAAATGTTCCACTGAAGTGAAATCAGTGGATTCGGTTCACACCAGGCTTACAGAGGTCAATTAAACCAGTGAGTAGGCTTTCTAGTGTGAATTCTGCATGCCACTGTAAGAGATGTAGGCATAGATCACTCAGTTACATTGCGTGTATGTTAGACAATGAGAGTGCAGAACTACCATAGTCATGCAGAGCAGTTGCATGGAGGCAGAAAATCAGCACCCTGTGAAATCTTAGAAGTGGTGGGTTCTAATATTTTGGATTTAAAAGGAAGGACAGCAAGAAGGCATGAAGGCAGGAAGGCACGAAGGCAGGAGGCAGGCAGGCAGGCAGGCAGGCAGGCAGGCAGGCAGAAAGAGAAAGAAAGAAAGAAAGAAAGAAAGAAAGAAAGAAAGAAAGAAAGAAAGAAAGAAAGAAAGAAAGAAAGAAAGAAAGAAAGAAAGAAAGAAAGAAAGAAAGAAAGAAAGAAAGAAAGAAAGAAAGAAAGAAAGAAAGAAAGAAAGAAAGAAAGAAAGAAAGAAAGAAAGAAAGAAAGAAAGAAAGAAAGAAAGAAAGAAAGAAAGAAAGAAAGAAAGAAAGAAAGAAAGAAAGAAAGAAAGAAAGAAAGAAAGAAAGAAAGAAAGAAAGAAAGAAAGAAAGAAAGAAAGAAAGAAAGAAAGAAAGAAAGAAAAGAAAGAAAGAAAGAAAGAAAGAAAGAAAGAAAGAAAGAAAGAAAGAAAGAAAGAAAGAAAGATAAGGAAAATTTATTAAAAACCCCAAAGCAAAACAGAGAAAAGATAGTCTTTAAATGTTCCCAAACTTGGTATTATTTTATTAAGCAGGAACAAAGGGCTTAATTAATGGATCAAAGGCATTAATATTAAACAAATAATTATAATATGTAAGAATTTTAACAGAAAAATGTAATGTGTAGCATTTTCCCTTCATCATATAAAATCACCTACTTTTCAGAAAGAATTTTTATTCTAAGGAAGCATACATCCCACATCTTTAAAACTTCCTAAACTGTCTCAGATTACTCCTCAGTTCTGCTTACCCTATGAACTGCACTGTAAATCTGTTAATTCCTTTCAAGGACTTCTTTTGGAGGAAATGTTTAGAACATTTTCTAACAAAACTCCTGTGTAGTTCTGATGGTAAGTGCGAAGATGGCTGTCAGTATTCCAGATACCTCAAAACCACTGTTCCATGAAGTCTTTTAACTTTATCCCAGCAGTCTTTGAACACCGTCACATGCCCTTCTGCTATATAGTCTGGTAAATGGCCATCATATGGTTTAAAATAATCACCCTAATGAATTGAAACACAGCCTTCAGAGCATTCCAGACAGCTTCAACTGCAATAAAAGCACCCCCAAGAAATAACAGCTAAGGAATCTCAGAAGGCCAACAAGGCCATCCTATTTAATTCACAGAAACACTTTATAAGTACTGAATATTATGGATATGGCAGCATGCTGTCAAGGTAATGGCTACAAATCTCTCTGCACTACTTGACCTGGGGAACCAGAATCATTAACCATGTTTAAATGTGCAGATTTAACTATTGCTTGTCATCCATTTACTACTGGGGAATATATGTGCATGGTCTTGTCACTGCCTGGGGCTGCTTTTATAATTTGGTGCTGAGGTTGGGATGAGTGCTGCACTTCTGTACATTTAACTCAGGTAATGCATCTCCTGCTGCTAAGACTGAACTTCTAAAGATCTTTGGGTAACTTGCACCAGGTTGTTGACTCAAATGTTAGCACTGGGAAAAAGAGTGGGCTGTAGGACAATACAGACACCAAACAAATGGATACAAGATGCCTGTGAATAAATTCACATTATATAGAGTTAATGTTGATCAGAGAAATGAGATTCTGAAAATGTCTCTGTGAGAAATAGAGGATAAAAAGTAGAAAAATTGAAGAAAGCTCAATTAATTCCTTTAAGAGGTTATATGTCCTAATTTTGTGCAGCAGAAGAGGTTGGTACCAAATGAGTATAAGATTTTTTGCAACTTATGTACAATAGTTCCTTGCATATTTCTTCTTTAAATATTTAGCAAGGAGGAAAATGTACAGAGCTGCATGAGGTACAGAACAATTTCACAATTCATTGATTGGAACAGTCTTGCACTTTGTCCTTCTGAGATTCAAAACACAGACAGAAGAGCTCAAAGTTACAATAAAATTACCTTATTCATATGAATAATTCTATATTCAGAAGTCCTCCTGAGGATTATTAGAAGAAAATAGGAACATCATTATGAACCATGTTAAAATGGAGATGATAGATGATGGATTAAACAGAGGAGAGAGGTCAGAAGTGAAAAGTGAGAACTCTGAGTCATTTACATTAAAATAGTTGGAACCTGGAGTATAGAGGGAATTATGCAGGAATATCACATCAGGAGAGAAAAGTAGAGGGTCACAAATTGGAAAAGAATCAAGCGAGAGAGATGTTATGTGACTTAAAGTATAAAAGATCTACCTCTGTGAAACTATGAGCCCAGACCTCTTAGTTACAGAAGCAGGTTTTCTTTTGCATCTTCTTTTATCTGCCCGTGTATCCTAGGTTACAGATTCTATTTTCTTCAAGAAAATATTATCCTCTACACTGACACACAATTTTTTTGGTCTTTGGCTATCTCATCCATGGTGTGATAGATAAAAAGTGTCGCCAACTGAACCAGTGTGGTGTTACCTGCAGAAAGAAGTGCTAGAAATTGGAAGAGCAATGGTACATAAAGTAACTCTTAGAACAGTAAGATTAGGTCTATTTGTTAGTTATGCAGTATTATCAAAGAAAGGAGAAAAAAAATCAGATAATTAAAAGAATGGAGAAAAGTTTTGAAACTAAGGAGATTTTTACATGCTTGAAATGCATTGCACACAAACAGTGCTCAAGTACAAGATTCACTGCAAATGGATTCAATAGGAGTGTTTGTACAGTATTGCATCCATAAAGCATGTCATCCGCGACACAATTAGAAATATTAAAGGAAATCCATTTAGGTAGGTAGGAGTTCCAGCATTCAAATAACTATAAAATTAGATTGAGTAAAAGAATAAAGGAAATCATACAAGCCAACCTAATATTGAAATTCCCTATGGATAAAAGTAAATATGAGAGACAGCGAAATTTCAGAAATGTTCTGATCCAACAAAACTTAGGTAAGAATTCATGATAGACAGAGTTTTAATACTCAACAAAATCTGATATTTTCAGCATATATAAAATATTTTTCACCAGCTCAAAAAAAAAAAAAAAAGTATACATAAGTAACTTAAAATGCTGTAGTGACAAAATGTACTTAAAAAAATATGGGACTTAGACAAAAATAAGTATAAGCTGTATTGTGTTTGTGTGACGGTTTTGGGGGCAGGGAGGACGTGGTTGTGGTGTTGATTGTGTGTGCTACAGGGGTGGTTTCTGTCAGAAGCTGCCGGAAGCTTCCCAAATAGAGCCAATGCCAGCTGGCTCCAAGACAGATACACCGCTGGCCAAGAACAGACCCATCAGTGACAGTGGTAAGGCCTTGGGGTAACAGATTTAAGAAGGGAGGGAAAACAACATGCCACAGCAATTACAACCAGTGAGAGCAGTGAGAACATGTGAAAGGACCAGACCTGGAGACTCCAAAATCAGTAATGTAGGAGGGAGAGGAGCTGCTCCAGGCATCAGAGTAGAGATTCCCTTGCAGCCCATGGTGAAGACCATGGTGAAGCAGGCTGTCCATCTGCAGCCCATGGAGGTCCATAATACATCAGAGATCCATCTGCAGCCTGTGGAGGACCCCACACTGGAGTAAATTAATGCCCAAAGGTGTCTCTGATCCTTTGGAGAGGCTGTGCTGGAGCTGATTTTTGGTAGGAGTTGTGGATCCATGGAGACAGGCCACTGTACTGAAGGAGGTTTGCTGGTAGGACCTGTGGCCCTGCAGGAGACCCATGCTGGTGCAGTCTGCTCCTGAAGAACTGCACCCCATGGAAAGGGATCTGGAGCAGTTAATGAAGAACTATAGCCCAAGGAAGGACTTACATTGGAGAAGTTAATGGAGAACTGTCTTCCATGGGAGACATCTCATGCTGGAGAAGGGGAGTGTTAGGGGTCCTCCCCCTGAAGAGGAAGGAATGGTGGAGATATGTCATGAACTGACTGCATTACCCATTCAAGACCCCCTGAACCACTGTGCAGGAGGACATAGGGAAAAATCAGCATTGTTAAGCTTGTGAAGAAGGAAGGAGTGGAGGGAAAGTGTTTTTATAATTTTCTTTTTATTTTTCATTATCCTACTTTGATAATAAATTTAATTAATTTCCCAGGCTGAGGCTGGTTTGACCATGACAGTAATCAGTGAGTGATTTCTTCCTGTCTTTATCTTGACCCATAAGCATTTTGTTATATTTCTTCTCCCCTTTCCAGTTGAGGACAAGGAGTGATAGAATAGTTTTGGTGGGCACTAGCATCCAGCCAGAGTCATCCCATAATATAAACACAAACCTTTATGTGCAACTGTATATCTCTTCTCATCCAACATGTGGATCCCAAAGGAAAAGTTGTTTCCATGATTTTTCATTAGGCTGCCACCATTTCTCATTTCATACTTAGGCCTTCGCCATCACCCTCAGCTAGAATGGTTTGTTTTTTCTTGTTCTCCATCAAATATATGTACGATTTTCATAGGTCACATAAAAGTTCAGTAAGTTGTGTGCATCTCCTGAGGGGACAAAGTCAGGTTTTCAAAGCTGTCACAGAAAGAAAAGAAATGGTGGAGTCCTTTCACAGACAAGCCTTCATTACTACTGTTTGACCTTAAAAAAACCCAGACCAATTAGCCTTTCAGCTCCTCAGAAGAATCACAGACTTCCTATCTCTCCTCAGAGCTCTCATTGACTGTCTTTCACACACATTATTTCTCAGCACTTTGATCCCTGTGTCCTGAGTTCAGAAATCCCCCATATATCAGAACTTCCTCACTTCAGATTTATTTCAGACAAGTGGGGTTTGCCTTTGACATTGCTACAGAAAACATTGAAAGAATAAACCTCCCATCACTGGAATGAGGAATCATACTACCTTTAATACACCCTCTGATTTTATACATTTGGGTATTATCATCTCTGTGAAACCAGGAAGAGCATAAATAGAAGCTTTCCCTTTCCTTCTTTTTCCCAGAAAACAATGTAAGTGATGATAAAATTTCATCTAATCCTTAAACTTCTGCAAACTTTTGTCCTTCTGAGGTTTCCTACTGTTCTTCTGCATTAAGAGAGAGAGCTCCTTTTACAGCTTAGCTCCCTTCTACATAAGACATTGACACTGGACAAAAAACACTGGGAAACCAAAAAGCTCCCTCATCATTTCCTTACCAGACAGGACTATCCTCCTTGCAAGTACTTGAAAACTGTGTCTAAACAGAGAAAACACATTCAGATAAAATAATATGGCTGTTAGCTAAAATTATCACAGGAAAGGACTTTAGGACTTTGGAAGCAAGTAAGTTAAAATTATTTCCATGACCATATTTTTTCTTCTCAAAGAAACAGAAGACAGAAAATATTTGGTAGTATCTGCCAATTTCGCTGATGGTCGTTTTGCAAGACAACCATGCTGCACAAAATTCCCCAGCAGGTATGTGTTCCACTGTGCGCTGGAGCCCTAAAAGATCTATGTTCCATTGCATAATGATGTATTTTATTACACACCTCATGGAGTTCCAGAAAGAGAGTACTGAATAGCAGAAACTCCCTATGTCTTTGAAATTCTTCTGGTCATTCTAGTATGTGTTAAAATTTGCCCTAATTTATTGGCTCAGTTATCAAGCATTGGTGTCTAGATTTGTTGTTTCAGTTTGCCCATTAGTGTTGCTGCTTTTCTGAACTCTCACAGAAGTTTTTGGAGATTTGTCAGAGTGCTGTCTCTTAATATACAAGGTGATGTACAAGGTGAGCCAGGAACACCTGGGATCCATGAAGAATCTTCATTCCTTATAAATATTATCATCGATAAAATAAAAACCAGTTTTCCTCTGGGAACCTCTTTAGAAGACCAACCATTGAAAACATAAGCTCATACAATAACTTTATGTAATGGGTATCATCAAGGGAATTGGAGAAGGCAAGCTTGCCAAATGAACTCTCAGCACCAAATTTTCTAATTTCATCATCAAATGGACTGCAGAGAAGAAATCGATCTTGTGTTTGCATTTTGCTTTCTGATCTTTTGGCCCTGGCTTTTACATGATACTTTCAAAAAAAAAAATGCTAAGCATTATGCATTGGCAGCTTTAGATTACTGCAGTATCTCCAAATTATTCTTTCTTGTGGAAATGCTAGGCAAGCAATTCCTAAATAAGGTGTTGTTGTGTTTTAATCCCAGCTGGCAACTAAGTACCACAGAGCAGCTTGATCATGCCCTTCTCACCCCGCCCCCTGGTCTCCACTGGGATGGGGGAGAGAGAAAAGTGACAAAACCTGTGGGTTGATATTAAGGCAGTTTAATAGGTAAAGCAAAAGCCCTGCACAAAACCAAAGCAGAACAAGGAATTAATTCACCACTTCCTGTGGACAGGCAGGTATTCAACCATCCCCAGGAGTGCAGGAGTCCACGAGAAGTAACCATTACTTCGGAAGACAAACACTATCATTCCAAAAAAGCTCCCTCCCTCCTTTCCCCAGCATTATGTACTGAGTCTGTGGAGTAACTACAGACTTGTTAGTCTAGTCTAGTTCCTGGAAAAAGTATTTAAAGAATAACGTCATCATTTGTCATGGTCAACATTGGTTCACAAAGGAAAAGTCCTGTTTAACTAATTTGATATCCCTGTGTCACCCACCTAGTAGGATGAAGGGAAGGCAGTGGATGTGGTCTTCACAGATTTTAGTAGGGTTTTGATATTGTGCCTCACAGCATCCTTCTGGGCACGTCGATCTACTGTGGGATGGGTGGGTTGACAGCACACTGAGTGAAGAACTGGCTGAAGTATAAACTGGTAGAGCACAACTACAAACTGACACAACAGTGGCTGTAAAGCAGCCCTCCAGATGGGGATCTGGGGATTCTGGTCAACAACAGGTTCAAGAAGTGTCAGTTTTTCCTGGCAGCACAGATCGCAAATCACATCCTTGGGTGCATCAAATGCAGCATCACCAGACAGTCAAAAGAGGTGATTATCCTGGCCTATTCAATGCTGGTGGAGCCTCACCTTGTGTGCAGTTCTGGATCCCAGAATTTAAACAGAATGTGAAGGTGTTTGAAGACATTCAGAGAAGGGGAACAAATCTGGTGAAAGGGCTGGAAGGAATGTCCTGTGACCAGCAGCTGAGGACTTTGGGTTTGTCTAGTTTGGAGGAAAGGAGGCTGAGGGTTGGCCTCATTGCTCTCTACAGCTTCCCGAGGAGGAAGCTGTAGTGGAGAGGGAGGTGCTGATCTCTTCTTCCTGGCACCCAATGATGGGACAAGTTGAATTGTTTAAAGCTGCACCAGGGAATGTTCAAATTGGATATTAGGAATCATTTCTTTACCAGGAGGTGGTCTAACACTGGAATATGTTCCCTAGAGAGGTGGTTGATACCCCAAGCCTGTTCAAGAGGCATTTGGTCAATGCCCTTAATAACATGCTTTAACTTGGTCAGCTCTGAATTGGTCACACAGTTGGTCTAGGTAATCCTTGTATGTCTCTTTCAACTGAAATAGTGTTATCCTGTTCTATTCTAGTCTATCTAAGGCTAAGCCTCTGCAGTTTTAGGCTAACGCTTTATGTCGGTGAAGACTGATCACTGCATAAGCTGTTGCCTGAGCAACAAGCATGAGCAAAAATAATAGCTGTCCCTGAAGTAAAGGCTCACTACACTTCAATAAAACTCCCCAGTATAGTTTTTTTCTCCTTAATTTCTAAGCTCAGAGCATGGAATCGAAAGCATGTAAGCAGTCTCTAAATTATTTTCTTATTTTCAAATGGACCAACCTTTGATGTAAGCAGTTCTGGAATAGATAGTATATTCTCTTAAACAACTTTAGAGCAAGTTTGGTGAGGGATATCCATGTATAACAAAAAAAAAATCTGTTTTGCTGTTAGCCACTTGATGTATGTATTTTTTTCTATGGCTTTGCAACAAAATAGTAGAACCTGTTGCATTACAAATGCCTAGCGTAGAGAAAACATTATACCATTCCCTTTCCACTCATTATGGAATATTTAGAAGAGGATCCATTTGCATTAACTTATGTATTTAAATGCGAGGGTTTGGACAGGGCTTAAGACTGCAGGCTTCTAAATTTATTCATGGGATCCAGTTTGCTAATGCTGTCAACTCACTGATTCAGAGAGCTATTCATGTGAATAACTGTAGACATTTACCTTAAACTGAGATACCAGATCCCAAAACTGTTAGAGGGTATTTTCTCAGAAGCAAATGTATCAAATGCCAATGGGAACTCCTTAGGGTATCTGAGACATTTTTATTAGGCTAGACCTGCAGCTGATCTCTGCTCTCACAGGTCAGCAACTGGAACTCAGGCAAGATAGTATTCTATGTCAAAGTGCACTGGAAAGTAAGGCATTTTAGGGAAATTTGACAATTTATCTAAGCTCTACATCTGTGATGGCAGCTTAAACATTTATATTCAGACACTTACAGTTAGACATCTGGAGTCTAGAGTTTGAACCCATCTTAAAAGTTTATGACATTCTTGCTCAAAAACATTCTGTACTTTCTAGTTATTTTGAAACTTTTTATGACAACCCATAAATTAATAAAAAACACAGTGGGTGTGGGGTTTTTGTTTGTTTGTTTGTTTGTTTTGTTTAGTTCTCAATCTGATTTGCAATGCAAATGAATTTTTGTTTCTCTGTCCTGATTTTGGCCAAGGACAAGGTTAATTTTTCATAGTAGCCATGAGGGGGCAGAGCCTGGATTTGTGTGGCCATGGGGAAGACCCTAATGTCATTCCATACCATCTTATGTCATTGCCTGGGGCAGGGGACCCTCTTGCTTGTGAGAATGGTGCCCCTTTCCAGATGGGGAGGAAGCATGGTGGGAATAGTGTCTGTCCACCCCTGTTTCATTGTCCTGGGCTTGGTGAGCATTATGCATGTAAATCACCCTCTTTTTGTACACTTTTGTTATTAGTATTTTGCTTGTACTGCTCATTTTCTTATCTTGTTTCTCTTTCCATTTAAATTGTTCTTATCTCAACCTGTGATTTTCACCTTTTGTGCCTCCAGTTCCCAACTCCAACCCCAAGTGGGAAGGGAGAGGGGAAGAGGGGAGAGTGAGTGAGCTGCATCTGGTTTGGGAAAGTCTCAGTGAGGGCACTGAATTGGGGAGTATCATTCCTAAACCACGACATTCCCCCATGTACTAAAAAAATAATCTCTTAACTTGAAGAGTCTAGATTCATATTTTGAATTGAGATAATAATGTCCTTCACAGATATCTGGCCATAATGGAACAATCACATAAATATATGTCTGTACCCAAGTCCAAATCAGATCTGTTAAGTTTCAGGTCAATGGACTACACTTTTAGTTTTCCTTATATCCCTATGTGATTGTTTCACTTGCATCCACAATCCTACATGCCATTCTTATTTCACAATCCTGATATGGTTACTAGGGGTTTTCATTTCACATCCAACCAGAAGGTAAAAGCTCCCCTTGCCGTAGAGGACTTATAAGGCAGTTCAACCATTTGAACTCCATAGGTTCAGCACAATACTCAAAATGCAGAATGTCTTCTGTTTGTGCCTTCTCTTGCTGGCCTCTACTCAAGTACTGTAATGCTATTTAGAGAGAAACACATTAACACATCTCTCCAAGTGGCTCAAGGAGGAGAGTATTGCATTACTCTTGATCTGAATGTGGCCTGCAAGACAAAGAGGTACCTCTTCTCATGCTCCTTTAGCTTTCTTGTAGCTACTTGTTCCTGCTGTCTTCCTTGCATCAGAATATGCCATAAAAATTGCTTCTAGCAGAAGCAGTACTCAAATGTTTGTTTCAGTTAAAGGCTCCAAGACCCAAACAGCTTTCTCCATTTTCTGAGTTAAAAACTTTTTTCCTGAAAAGGACTTTTGTTTTCCAATTCAGCTCAATGGATACTTTTGAAAACAAATTAAAATATAATAATAACATATCCAAAAAGTCTGTAGTCTATTAAATGGTTGATGGTACCAGAAGTCTTTTAAGAATGTATTTGAGAATTTGTAATGTAGGTCAACACCAGCATTAGCATGAAATTAATGTTCATTTCCCCTAATAAACACCTCTGCAATTTATATCAGTTTTCATTAATCTCCTGAATTTGTTACAATAATTCTCTTTATTGTAGCCTAAAGTCTCTATTTAGTTATCTACAATAGATTTGCAAAATAAAATTTATTATTTTATTGTTTCATTTGTTCGGTTTTATTGTTGTTGTTTTGGCTACTGTACAAAGAATGAAACAGCCTTGTTTTCTGTTTAAAATATTAAAACAACACTATTCAAAATTATTTGAATTGATGTTGCTGCAACTGTAGAAAAGGACATAAACAGGGGAAAAAAGTAGGGTCACCTTCTACTGCTGTTAGGTAGCTTAGACTGCATACTTCATCAAAACTGCTTTCCTTTCTTGTCTTTATTGCATTTGGTTTCCCCTTGGTTGCTTTTCTCTTCATCTGTGCATTTGAAAACCTTTGTTGTTGTAAGCTCACTGTTCTTCTAGCAGACAGCTGACATTAATAGCAACATGATACCATTCTGGGCATCGCAATTCTCAAAATAAAGAGTATCAAAAGGAATTGCCAGCAGCCCTTTTCATATCTCAACTTTGTATACAGTACTTTGACAGGAAAGAAACTGCTTCTGCCCAGTGCTAATCTGATCAGGCGAAAAAAAAATTTCAAGTTTTGTAATGGTTTAATGGATATCAACAATATTTTTTTATCTTGATAGTGAGACTTGGAAGCTAATCACTGTACAAACGTTTTGTAATTTTAAATTTTGCTCTGGGGCTTTGCTTTTGTTTTCATTATTATTGTCAGTGTTCCAAGCCTTGAAAACTTCTGGGACATATGTTAGATCCCATTCTAGTTTGTTCCTTGTAAAGTGAGGCAAAATTATTAGTACTTGCGATTTGAGATATTCAACTAAGAAATTGATCCTAAGTAAAAGAATAATCTTTTCACCTACAGTCTAACAGGCTTTGATGATTTCCCACTACCCAGTTCTGAGTTAGTGTGATACTGGTTGTGTCTCTCCTATAGGCACCACTAAGAGGCATCCCTACATGGCTCCTTAATTACTGTTTCATCCCTTCTTAGCAGTGTGGCACTTAGGAAGGTACTTAAAGAGTTTATCCCTTGCAGGCACAGATATCTGGTTTTCTGGATTTTTTTGTTTTGTTTTGTTTTGTTTTTTGGGGGGGGGGTTGTGGTTTTATTTGTTTATTTGGGGTTTTTTGTTTTGTTTTTTGTTTTGTTTTTGTTCTTTGTTTTGTTTCAGGGTATTTTTATTTGTTTTTGGTTTTGGGCTTCTGTTTGTTTTTTATTTTTTTTTTCTGAGGGAGTATATACATTGTGTCTCTGCAATCACTTGTCAGAGAACCATGTGTGTTCAGTGTGATCCTTGTTAATAAAGCTTATATCAGAGAGGTCTAAGTTTTATTATTCAATACTTGGGGCTGACACTGTCTTCTAAAGAACATAGTCATGGATACAGTTTAAATTACTCAGTTTTAAAATCTAATTGTTTCAATGATTTGTCATTTCCTGTCCTTCTAAAGACATTTTTGAACTCACATAAATGATTTATACTTGTCTATACTGAAAGGCACAACTCTCACAGAGAATACAACATTCTTAATTATATTTGTTGAAATAAAAAACATAGCAATAATTTGTGGGTTTTCATTGTGTTTGCATACCTTTGGTTTCATTCCTTTGACTCAGATTTATTCACTCTTGAAATTCTAACAAGTTTCCTTCTATGGAAGAGACAATTAGCCAGAAACAAAGAAATAAAATATCATTTCAAAAGCTATCTGTGATATTTTTAGGCAAAGCAAATAATTTGAAGATAATTAGCATAATGATCTTGGATAGAAACCATCAGTATAGTTTGCAAGCTAGAGTGACAAGGTAGAATTTGGGAGACATTTAGTAAGTTACAGCTTTATGTAGGTAAAATAATTTATAGCCTTTGACATTATTTTCTTCATTTCAAACAGATTAATAGAGTCACTTGGATTACTACACAATATTTGTACTGAAAGCATGGCTGATACAGCACTTAATGTTCCTTTTATCAAATTCTAGTCACCTTTTAATAAGAAGTTCTATGAAGACAGGAGCAATTATATGTAGAAAGTGAGGCTGGGATTTCCTTAAAAATAAGACCAAATGCATGGATTACTGCTTGTAAATTATGCCATCCTGGACCTAATTAATATTGTTATTTCTTTTAGCCACTTTACAAAGACTTTTTTCCTCCTCCCCCACTTTCTACATTAAAATTGACTGATCTTACTTAGATAGATATCCTGGAAATAAAGGAAGTTGTAGATATTGTCCTAGTGCTGGCTGCTGCTGCAGTTGCTGCTGCTGCAATTATTGCTGCAGTTTGGCTTCTAGCCAGCAGTACTTCCTGGAGGTTGCATTGAAGTTGTCATGGGCACTGTAAGATGATCTTCAATTGAATCACTAAGTGGATTTTTGGTCATCCTCAGACATTCTGTGAAGGTAGGGTGAGCCAAGACTTTATCAAGGACTTTGTAAAATACTTTTAAACAAATTAGTAAAACACCACGACATGTTCTTCCAAACTGTGAAGCACAACATGACCTTATTAACAAAAGTTTCCACCTATTATTCTCTTAAAAAATCATAGCTAGAAAAGTCCTAACTAAAAGAGAATACATGATAAAAAATGAGTGCAGACAAAAAACCAGAGAATAAAGGGCAGGGGGAAAAAAGCAATAATTTTACTAATATTCTTGCAAACCATCTAGGCATCATAACAGATATAATGATAATTTTGTTTATGTGGTCACAGATTTACTTATCTTACTTGGTGCTACTCATAATCTCAAATCCTATGTTCAGTAAGCTATTTTCCTCTCTTCTGTTTTCTCAGCTATTTCTGTTTCTGTTTCAAATGTCTCAAAAGATAAGGCTTTGAGTAGCTTATTTTACTGGAAAGTGCTCTACAAGGTCAAATGGAAAGGGTGGAAAGGATATTCACTTATTAACAAGCTGCCTTCTGACATAGCTGATATATGAACATTGTTCAGGCAGTTAATTGTTAAAGAGATTAAAATTCTTTGAGTTCCACATATAATCAGTCCAAATTGCAGATTTACAACCTCGTCAAATATTCCATTTGCAAGGTTAAACTTGTAACTTTTATCTGTCATAGAGAGATGCTTCTTTTGTTAATGATAAGAAAATGCATTTGTAAACACTATGAGATATTATTATCTCAAAGTCCAATTTCAGCCTCTAAGTTGATTCAATATCCCCAGAGCAGAAAGAAGAATCAACATATTTTTGCAAACAAAACTGAAGAAAAATACAGGTAAATAAAGATCAACATAGTAATTTTGTAGTATAATAATAATAATAATAATAATAATAATAATAATAATGCATTAAAATTACTTTTGCAAAATAATTTCCTGGATACCTCTTACAAAATTTAGATTAATTCCTTGGATCATCAGCATTTGCTAAAATTAGACTCAAATATTTTATTTCTATAACTAATTGCAACTTATTTTCTGTCTTGTTCTGCTGATGCTAATATTCTTAAATGCTTTAATTTCCTATTTTATATTTAATTATTCCAATGACTGTGTTGGATTAGTGTAAGTTCAGAGTGCATAATAAACCTACTTTTTTGTTTATTTATAGACTATAATTACCTCTTACAAAACTGTGCAAAAAGATACTGGAAAGTGGAGCTATCTCTATGACCTATTAATTGCAATGATATGGGAAGCTCAGAGCACTCCCACTGCTTCCTACTCATTACCCCTTTAGGCAGCCAAAATTCCATGTCCCACATGTGCAAGTCAGTGGTTAACAGAAACGTGATTCAATTCAGTACTTTAAAATAACTTTCTGTACATTCAATCATGATTTTTATAGAACTCTTAAATGCTTCAAATAATTTAGTAACACTAATAAGTAAGTCAACATATTAAGCAAAAAAGTAAGATGAAATAAAAAGAGATGCATAAAATATTATGTAAAATGTAATTGCTTGAATTGTTTTTTTCCTAAATATATCACTAATAAAGGCATGGTGTTATTTAAAAAAAAAAACTTATCATGTATGAAATCCTAAGTAGGAGTTTCTAGCTTTTACTTTGCAGTGTAATTTGAAACATTTCTATGGAATCTAAAGACTTATAGGAAGCAAAAAGTGAAATATTTTTCTAAGAAAAAATTCAAATGTGACCATGAGAAACAATAAACAATAACAGTCTTTTACAAACATATAAACAGTGCAAAAAACTACTATTTATTCATGTGTTGTTAAAGAATCCAAGGACTGAATATCATTAGCCTTAATCCTACTTTAGTGAGAGTCAGGCAGAATTCTAGTATGTTAATAAAAGTTACAATGTTTTGAGAATCTTTGTGTCTTTGTTGTTGAAATACAGAAAAAGAACCAGCAAAACCTTAAAAAGTTAAAGTTTTAAAAAAACTCTAAAAAAATTTGGAGCCAAGGAAGACTCAGAAGGTTGCAAGACTAGAACAAGTCAACAGTGTCAGAGAAGAAGGCATTGTCCACTGAAAAAGATATCAGGTGAAACTATCTATTGATCCTTTATGATTTAATATACTATTCTACTGTTTCCAAAACATGTATCTTTTTTGAGGACAGGTGGTTTAAGACAGAAACTAAGTAGATCAGTAGAAACCAAACTATAGTGAATATATTTTAGAAGTTTTAAATCATATACTTCCAGGAAACAAAGACACAGTGTAAGTTGTGTCAAAAATTTAGTCAACCCATGATTCATTGCAGATTCTCCCATCCTGCTTGCCCAACAAATGGAGGTAGTTAATGGACTTGTCAACATCTACTATGTGAAAACATAATTAAATCCCGTGAACAAAATGATAACAAATTAAATAGTTATATTTAGCTGGGTGTCTTGAGTTAATATCTTAATTACCCTGGAATATGACTATCCCAGAAAACTGTTGTGTTTTCTAAATATAAAAAGAAATCCTTTCAACACAGAAGCCACAGATTAGGTTTCTAACATTTGCAATATTATTTCAATAATATGCTTTGCAAATAGGCATCAGATGTTGTGGTTTAAGCCCAGCCGGAAATTAAGCAACACACAACCACTTGCTCAATCCCCTCCTCTCTCTCCCTACCCTGTTGAGATGGGAAAGAGGATTGAAGTAAAGGTTGTGTGTTAAGACAAGAACAGTTTAATAGTTGAGAATAAAGTCAAATACAATCATAATGATGATTAATAATAATAATGATAATAAAAAGGAAAGAAACAGGTGATGCACAGTCCACCACCTGCTGACCAATGCCTGTCCTCCCTTCCTGAAAAATTGGCCATATTTCCAGGTAACTGGCCCCAATTTACACACCGAGCATGATGTTCTGTGGTGTGGAATATTCCTTTGGGCAGTTCAGGTCATCTGTCCCAGCTATGCTCCTTCCAGTTTCTTTTACATAGCTCCTCACTGGCAAAACATGAGACAAGGAGGGAGAAAACATCCTTGACTTAGAATAAACACAACTTAGCAAAAAACAAAACATCAGCACCATTCTCATTATGAAACCAAAACATAGACAGCACTGTAACAATTACTGAGCAGAAATTTACTCTGGCCTAGCTGTAACTAGGACAGATGTGTAAAGCGTTTTTATGCTTCCAAAAGATTCAAATTTCCAATGCTTCCCTTTTATTTAACACTGTATTAGCAAAAATAAGGCCACAAGGCATTTCTAAGACTGGGCAGAAGTCAAGCATATTTTATTAAAATTTACATTTGAGTCTGTTTTTGATTTCCTATGTGGACCCAGCACTACTGTTTTGTCCAAGGGACCACTATAAATCTGTGGCATAACCACAAACTTTTCCAGTTCCATCCTGATCACAAGTAGGTTCCTTTGCTTTATTACATTGTAACTTTCTCCATGTCTGATTCATACTACATTGTCAAAGGAAGGCATAAACTCTTTTTATAAAAGGCATATCTGTTGCGATTAACTTCTGCAAGCTCTGATATGATTGCAGTATGTGGGGATTAGAGCTATGCTACAAACTAACACAATCAGAGATCGTTCTTTCTTATATTCTTACTCATCTGCTCTGGCTAAGGTTGTGCAAGGCTTTTCCCCCCTTCTTAAATCTGTTATCCCAGAGGCACCACCAACGTTACTGATGGGCTCAGCCTTGGCCTGCAGTGAGTCTGTCTCAGAGCCAGCTGGCTCTGGCTCTCTTGGACAGGGGGGCTGGCAACCTCTCACAGTAGCCACCCCTGCCACGAGCACCGCACCCTTCCTATCCTGCTGCCATAACTTTGCCATACTAACCTAAGACACAGAAAATGTAAAGGATCTACCTACTTCTGCAGCAAGGACGAAGCTGGGAAAGTACCTGTTAAAGGTTGAGGTGGGGAGTGGAATTTTTAACCATTCTGTTGCTAGGCAACTAATGACCGGTACTTAAGAGCCATCTACTCTTACAAAAGAAACAAAGACTTTTGGCTGGGCAGACATCAGAACAAGAGATTGGAGACACTCGCTCACAAGTCTTGGAGGAGAGAGCAGTGAGAAAAAAGCGTCTCTGCTTTTCTGACTGCGACTGCAGAAAAAACCCGGCTTTGCACTGGTTTTCTCTCTACCTGGTGGGTGAGTTCTTCTTGGGGAAAAGGGGCAAGGGATTCCGGCCCTTTCTACCCTCCGGAAGGGTGCATTTCCCAGCTGCGCTGCAGCAGAACGGGACCAGCCTGCTGCCGCCCCACGTCCTGCCGGCCACGACTGTGGAGTTTCCTGACGCCTCCTCTGCTGGCTGGCCCAGATGGGCTGACCTGGCGGCTCCATCTCCCTGCTCTGGGCTCCCTGCTGCGCCCCATCCATCTGCACGCCACCCTGCTCCAGCTTGTCTGCCATTACGCGCGTGACACAGACCCAACCTCGCGCCACAGCGCCATCTGCAGCTTCCCGGGAGTCATTGCACCTGCCCTGCTGGTCTAGGAGCCCAACAGCGCCTCTGCTGGCCATGACCGTGACTGCACCAAACGGGAAAGTGCTTGGCAGCCCAGAGACATCTGCCACCGAGTTTTTGTTTTTGTTTACTGTTTTTTACCTTGTTTACTGTTTTTGTTACTGATTGTTTACCTCATTCTAGATACTAGTAAAGAACTCTTATTCCTTTTCCCATACCTTTGCCTGAGAGCCTTTGATTCCAAAGTTATAATAATTAGGAGGGAAGGGGGTTCACATTCTCTGTTTTAAGGAAGGTTCCCACCTTCCTTAGCAGACACCTGTCTATCAAACCAAGACAGTACCTCACGGTGCCTAGAAATTATTAAATTCCTTCATGTAGAGAACAGAATCCCACTCCTCATATCTCATTTTGGGGTAGGCTCAACTGTCTACATTTCATGCAGTCAGTTGTCATTCTACTGATCCTGATGGGTGCTTGGACACTGAGCTCACCTACAAAGGCTTAAATTTGGTCTAAATATAACCACCAGAGCTTACACATGCATCTATTTGAAATGTTTTCAGATGTTAGTATAGGCAACCTTCTAAAGAAGAATTTCTGTATCCTACTGTCCTCCAACTTCTTTCCCTTGTTAAGAGCTCACCAGAATGCTTCCCAAGGGTAGGATTCGGCAGCTAATAGAAAAGTGTACTGTTTGGTTTTGAGGTTTCGCCTGACCACACTAGAATTAGATGAAAAGTCACTGAGTCTGTCAGAAAATGATTGTATTTGTCAAACTTACATGAATATCCTTGATAATTCAAGAGACCTCAAATGACACTAGACATCTACCTGTGGACTGCTGAATCTGCCCTTTCGATACTAGCTCTCGACTTCATTACTGTCATATAATAAAATTCTTATGCAATTTATGCTGCTTTTATATATGTACAAGGCCCTAAATCCACATCACGGTTTCATAAACATTTTTAAATATTCACAATGGAAACTTAAGACTGGATGTTTCTTCTTATCATTTTTTAAATAATAATACAACATTTTAATATTCAGTATATATTTTAATGTTTTGAAAATAGTATCAGTTGTATTAATTTTTAGCTGGTCTTTATTAAAGTATTTACTGTTATCTAATTAAAATACAGGTAGTTTTACCCTCAAGATCATATTCCCAGTGATAAACAGACATAGAAAAATAAAGTATAAAGGGGTTTTTCACTTTTAGGCAAAATACTGTGTGTTCTCTAGGAGAATTAGTCTAACAAATTTTTTCTTGTATCTTAAGCAATGGGACGTACTAAGCAAATAATCACGAGTAAGGAAAAAATCTCAACAAAACAATGATCTGGTCTCATTTAATTTAAAGAAGCAACTAATCAAATGAGATGTGAAAAACACATACTAAATAATGTTATTGAGGGAACTAGTTAGAAATGTTCCATTTATTTCCATAAAAGAAGAAATAATCATCCAGATAAATGGAAATAAGATCTGCTAAATGCAAGTAAAATTAATCATTTTTACAGTAGAATTTATCACTCTAAAAATAGCCAATATCTTGTAAGGATTAAAAATATTTTATAAGGACTCCAGACCTACTACAATTAAAGTTTTAAGAAGAAAACAACTGCAATTTCATTTCAAAAACCCCTTTTCAAATGAGATATTAATATATGCCAAACACAACAAATATGTGCCCAAAATATATAGACACCCTTACATCGTGATAGAGAATAATCTTTCTCACACTCCTTTCACTTGAGAAGGTGGACTTTTATTCTACCTTGAATATGCCAGGCTGAAGTCTCTAAGCAGTGTGGTAGCTGTCATGAATTGTTATCAGCTTTGTAGCAAAATATTTTGACCTTACAGTAAGCAGAATCAGGAATGAACTGAATCTCAGGAGCTGACTTTTTTGATTTACTTGTACTGTACTTTATCTAAAGAAAAAAATCAATCTCTTATTACTATTATCCCTAGTAATGCTTAGTTGAATGCATTTTACTCCACACTGTGATGCACTGTCGTAAGTTTTCAGAGAACAGTCACAGCTGCTCAGGATAAAACAAACCCACTTACACTGTGGTACAAGAAAAAAGCTAACTTTTTGCCTTTTAAAAGAGCAGAAGGAAAAAAGAAACCTTCAAAATTTTTTTAAAAATGACAGAATTATCTGCAGAACAACTTCAAAAACTATTTTGAACTACACATGCCAATGGGAAATTGAATTGTCATTGATTCGACACTTTTATCAGCCTGAACTGGTTATTAACATACTTATATCATACCTTCCATGACAAAATTTTTCAGCTTCTTGAGAATTCTGATTTAATAATAGGAATAAATATTTTTAATTACGATACTTTTTACTTTTAGATTTTGAACTTTATATACTCTAGAAATAATTTTCTGATCCACTTAGATAGTAAGCCATTGTTAGATGTTTTCATCCATTTTAAATTGTTTTCTCATCCCATTAGCAACAATTGTTTTGCCCTAAAGTGGGCAATGATGAGAGACAATTCGGTATTTTTTAAGTTTACTTACTATTGGTATCAGTGTTTTTTATCAGAAGGAAAATAATAAGAAATTAAAAGATAAGTTTAGTACTTCCGTTAAAATTTTTTCTGATCAGGTTTCTCAGAGAAAACCCCAAGTGTTTTTAAGCTTTTAATAGTAAGGCAAAGGAAAGTGTCATGTCAGGAGCTGCTAGAGGAAACTGTGATAAAGAAGTAGTACTTTTTGCAACTCAGAACCTTCCTTTGACTAAAACTAGTAAATGTATACTAAAAATTAAGAAAGTGTATTTAACTTACTGACGTGTGCCATCTTTAACAGAGTTTTTTCCAAACAATATTACATGTCATAAAACTAATTAGGGAGAGAATAGTGACTGAGACAAAAGCTGACTGCTGCATAAAACATCAGGAATTTTATTCCTAAAGTGATTTTTTTTCTGGCAAAAACATTTCTGGCATAAACAGGAGCTACAGCACATGCAAATAAGTCTTCCAGTCTAGACAACCACATGATTTGGTAAAACACACCAAGCTGTATGTTTACCATACAGTATAGGTGCAGCCTAAGTTATCATTAGCTATAATAAATCCCTGTGGTCAATGAGGAAGAAATGGTCATTTTTTAACTCAGCTTACTTTTTTTTTACTTTCAGAGTTGTAGTACTTTTTTACTCATTTGATCTTATCTGTTGATTA
Source organism: Acanthiza pusilla (assembly GCA_036630365.1). NCBI lineage: Eukaryota > Metazoa > Chordata > Aves > Passeriformes > Acanthizidae > Acanthiza > Acanthiza pusilla. The sequence goes on from JAXCHO010000018.1 coordinate 30,400,637, forward strand.
ATGTTCCTTGCTTAAGTCATTCTCAGGATTCTCTGCTTCTCAATTAAATTTCAGATTACCAAGATCAGTCTGATTTGTCCTTAATGAAATAAAGGGGATTGTATAGAAAATTAATTAGAGACATTCAATTTTAAAATAGACAATGTTTTATTCCAATTTATCTTGTGCTCACAGCTTGCTATTAAAGTTTTTGAACCTTCATGAATAAAACCCAGAAATAAGTAGTTCAAAAATTCTAGGACATGGACAAATTTCAACAGCCATGCGTGCACGTATACAAATATTTTCAAATAGGATGTTAATGAAGTAAGACTTAAGTCCTATAAAACTTCTCAAGTGACTATCTGATTCTTTGTTAAACAGGCCAGCATGAGATCTTCAAACTAACTGCTTGTATGTTGCCTTATACAGTGGGTGTATTTGCCCCACACATGCCTACAACTCCAATTGTGGGTATTCACAACATCTCTAAAATGACAAGTTTAGCACATTGTTTAGCTCTTCTGAATAAACTAAATTTAAAAAGAACAGTCATCAGGCTTCTCTACCTGCTATGTCATGTATCTAGGCTCTGCAGACATACCCTAAGTGCGCTGCAGGCATGCTGCAAAAAAAAATACAAACAAGTAGGAAAGCATGTATTATTGGAGTACACTGTCCACACCCTCGGTGCTCAAAGAGGCTTTAATTGCCCTGGCTGAGCTCAGTGTGAGGCAGTCATCCACTCTAATGATAGGCATGATGTGAAATTCAATTCTTTATAACCTGAGATGGTATTTAACTTGTAAATATTTGAGCTGATTGACCTGGCTTTTTTAATAATCAGTAAAAGTCTGGAGTATGAATCAGTTGCCTAAACACAATGATTTGTTCCATTTGAGATGTCCTGGAGTATCCCAGGTCTTCCTTCTGCTTCTGAAAGGCATGAGACCTCTGTAAATCCTGTGATAACTACTGTCTCTGTGCAGATGTGTGCAGTAACTTACAGAGTTGGAACTTGTACTGCACATTACTGAAACCTGCCAACTCCTTTTCTAGTTAGTTTGGCAAAATTAATACCTTTTTATCATGGCTTTAATTGTTTATTTTCCATAAGAAATTAAAATATTTACCCACTAGGTAGCCAGTCTATGTACTGGAGACAAGTCTATAGTTTCTTCAAGTTCTTCAATCACCCTGCCTTTGTAATTGCACAAAGTTCAAGATGTCTGGTAAAAAACAGTAATTCTGTTTCCCTTGTGTTCTGTCTTAAATAATTTTGGTAGCTATTCTCAGTACAAAAGAGGCATGTTTTAAATAATCCTCTTTTCTCATATTTCATATAGGTAGCTTACATGTTTAAATGCAAATCCACATATACTTCAAAGGTCAGTATTAAGAGATGAACTTGTAAGAATTTGTATCAGTACCTTCTTAGAGATATCTTTTGGTCCAGATTTACATGGTAGAACAAAGCCTTTACCATGTACAAGCCTCACACTCTGCTGCCTGACATTTAGGTCACTCTTCTGAAAAGAAAGACTTGTGAACTGGATTCCTTAAGAGCTCATTTTGTCTCACTATGTCTGACTGCTTCAAGTGTTATTTTAATCACCAATACAAATCATACCTCAAAAAAAGCAACTGGACACTGTACAGCTGTTTCTAGGCTTTTAAAGGTCTAGGTTTTAGAGCAGGAAAAAATGCCTTGCATCTTGCTGCTGCACTAGGTTGGATTTCAGGCATCCCATGAACATTGCTGAACTGCATCCCACTTGGCATGGACTCTGGAGACGGGTCAAAGTGGACCAGGCACCAGGTGTCCATCAGCTCTTTTTATTCATACTGTCTTTATGTGTCTGCATTTTCTAAATTGCTATAGAGATTTTAGCCCCTCTGGGGCTGGAAATCTTGTAAAAACATTTTCTCTTTGAGGTACAGTGTATTACTTGTTTCAAGCTGAGACAGAAATACAAGGAGAAAATTGCTTCTAGCAATATATTGTCACTTCAGAAACCTTGAAGTGTTGTTTGATTTAGACCCATCTATACTAAAATGCAGTAAACATTAAGAAGGTAGATTTAGCTTTTTTATTATTTTATTTTTCTACTTGAAGCAGATTGAATTTATTCTAATGGTACAGGTAAAGGTGGAGATGAAAACCAAAAGCGATTTAAGAAAATAGTTCAAGAATTATCTGTATCATAAGTAGAATTCCAAAAGTATTTTTTTAGGTTCTGAATTTCTTGGGATCAGAAAAAGCATCTGCAACATTAAATAGTTGACAAATATTTAAAAGTTTTATTCCTTTTTTAATCAATACCTTTTCCTTTTTTTTTTAATAAATCCAGGCATAATTAAAAAAGAGAATATTTTTTTCTCTTTCCCTTCACCTACTGAATGTATTATTCAGATAAGACATTGCCAGTTAACAGATTCAGATGGCAACATTCATATCCTGAGAGGCAAAGCAAGTTACAGAACATTAACCAGGGAAAGCTATAGAATTTGATCCAGTGTACATAATTTCTGAAATAAAAGTAGAAATGTTTGCTGCTGAATTCACAAATACTTTTAGATGGCGATTTCAAAGTTATCTGGAGCAGTTATTACAAAACTAATTAGTTTCCACAGTGAAAAACACATAGTTTTCTTCTGCCAAATACGTTGTTCCTGCAGCATCTGATGGTATTGACATTACCAATTACATACCATTCTAACACACTTGCAATTCACCCATATGTCCAGTAGGTCTCTGTTATACTTGTCCAAATCAATAATTAATCAGGACTGCGTCATTTTCAATAAAGTTCTTTTGCTTTTCCAATCAGAAAGCAGTAGCAATATGTCAAAGTTTATTCTGCAGTGTATCCTTTGAAATGACACAAAAAAATGTCCAGATTCTTTTGACAGAAGTGTTTCTCTCTCTGTTTTTAGCACTTTGTAACCACTGTTTTTTCTACTAGGTCTAAAGTTAAGGATTGCTCTACAGAGCAGCAGATTATGTTTTGACATTTGCAATACTGCAATCAGTCTGCATCTTATCAAATAACAAGTGATTGTGTATTAGTCATGTTCAAAGAAGATCAATAAAGCTGGTGAAGGGTCTGGTGCAGAGGTTTCTAGAGGAGCAGTGAAGAGAGTGAGGGTTTTTTTAGCCTGGAGAAAAGGCTGCTCCAGGGGGACCTTATAACTCTATACCACTACCTGAAAGGAGGCTGTAGCAAGGTGGGGTCAGTCTCTTCTCCCAGGTAACAAGTGACAGAATGAGAAAAAATGATCTCAGGACACCTATTCCAGACCCAATTATTTGTACTATTCCATTCTATTTTACAGTTCTGTGATTTAGTTATTCTAACATCTTAGAAATCCAAGTAAAATCAATTCTTAATATTAACACTTAAAAGTAATATTTGAAGGAATATAACTTTTTTTCTTTCATTTTTTCCCCAACTTTCTTGCTTTATCCAAAGTAAATCCAAGGTCTGTATGCTTATGATGGAGTTCAAATCCTAGACACAAAAACAAATTCATGTTCAAAAAGAAAGTTCATCTCTATTCTAAACATAAAATTCCTATCATCCCAACCACTGTAACGTAAAAAGAGAAACCAGTGAACTTCACTATTTTGCCTAAAATCCAAATGTAGATTCTGTACCTGATACTTATTCCTTTGTAAACAAATATATTTTAAAATACTTTAATTGCAAACTTAAATATGTAAGAGTGGAGGTAAAGAAAGATTAAATTCTATGAATGTAAAAAAAAAAAAGTGGAAGTATTTTACCTCCATTCTTTTTTTATGATCATAGTATTGATTTCATTTAAAGTTTCATAGGTTAAATTTGGCTTCCTGAATTTATTGGGATAAAGTAACAATTCCACGCTTCACCTTTAATGTTTTCTACCAAACATAATAGTTCTGTCAGCATGACTTTTTGTAGGATATCTTGAATTCCAGAATGATTCCTTGAAATCGTCTTTGTTATCTGGTAATGGTGAAAAATCTTGTGTTTTCATTTGCTCATGAGTATGTAAGTGTGCAGAGGTCTATATTTAAAAAATATAAGAATTTCAAGCTTTAGCATTTCTTTTTGTTCTGTGACAATTGGGAATTTGAAAGTAAGAATAACATTTTACCTTGGTAGACGTGAAATTTTTTTAACAAAGGTGCCAAGGATGATTAATCAAGTAAAAACAAAGTGAAATCTTGCAGTTTGAGTAATGCTTAGCTATAGATTAGGTGTATTTATATAAAATTTCATCAGTTATTTTAACAGGGAAAGGCAATATTCAGAGCAGATGTCCTTCTATGAAGCTTTGCACTGCAAAAAAGGTTGCAGAATTCTAAATTTGTTGGCTTACAAACAGGTTAAAACTGAAAAAAAAGTATCTCAACCCACAAGTTTTCTCACTTTTACCCATCTGATTCTCCCTCCATCTCACTGTGGGTGGTACTGAGTGAGCACTTGTGCGGTGCTTGGTTGTTGGCTGTGGTTAAACCACTACATGTGCAAAGCAAAGACATTGATTACTCCACAGATCCATAACATTTAGATTTAAGGGTCAGTAACCTGAGTTAGAGCAGGGGAAGTAAGCAACAAGCAAGAGTGTTGAAACGGTCAGTTCAAAGGCTTCTTTGCAATGAGAAAGTATAATCTTCTTTCATCTCCAAATGCAACTACATGTAACTACCATTTGAGAGTCTCACCCTTTTGATACCAGATACACATTATTTGCATTCATACAGCACTATAAATAAATTATTTTGTTTCAATTTCTTGAACAGTTCAAAGCTATGTAACATGCATATATCTTTTTTTAGTCTTTGAACTTTTTTGAAAGCTATTTTAGACTGTCATTATCTTTCCCTGTCAAAACTGACAAGTTACATTAAAAATGAAACAACACATTTCCTTAGAAATGCAGTACTTGCTGTTATGACAAGGGAACAACTTGACCTTACTAATGGGTCAGCAAGAGCATTAGCAGAGTGTTTTCAGATATGGAAATGTACAGAATATTTCTATGACCTTTTCAGACTTCAAGTTCATATTATTGATTGAGATCACAAATCAAGAAATACAGAAATTTAATAAAAGTAAGAAAGGAATCATATCTGAAGTTTTAAAAGAAAGCAAATTGCTTAACCAGCTGAGGTCACCACCTATGTATCTGTATTTGATGAAATGCTAAATTAGCTTTCAGTAGTGAACCACCTGAGTAAATACTTTTTCAGTTTGCTTCACTATTGAAGTTCCCCTACATTATTAGTGGAAAGAGGAGATATGATTAAGAGCTTAAAAGAGGAAAGTTTATTTTCCTTTTCCAGTCTATAGCTAGAAAAGCCATGTAAAGGGCATAGAGTTATTTGGTTTAGTATGTTATAAAATATTATTTCAATGGAAAAAAGTGAAGAGCATGTCCCTATATTGCTTTGCCTTTTCAGACAGTGGACTTTAGTTCATCCTTAAGCAAATGTCAAATATGCAAAATTTTTATCTGAAGCATAGTTTTTATTCCCTTTAAACTCATAGAAAGACAAGTAATTAATCATATAAAAATTTATTTCCAATCTTCCTTTTTTCTCAGCAGTAAACAATTAATGACTCAGGCTGGACTTTTAAAACAGATCATGAGCAAGCAAAGTATTTTACATATGATGTGTATTAAAGGGTATGTTGTATGCATATGTTGATATGCATAGAGGCAGACATACATATATAACACATTATAGAATATACTTTATATATTTTATATATATATGTACATACACACTTATATGCTATTGCACAGACCATAACTACAATGAGAGTAATATCATAGAATCATAGAATCAATAAGATTGGAAAAAACATTTAAGATCAGGCAAAGAAAAGGAAAACAACCTGTCATGTTATTAAGCTTAAAAAGGAATTGTCGCTCTGTCTTTCAGTCCAGGCACAAGAAAAACAAATGGCAGAGAAGTGACTTTTTCAGAGCTGTAGCTGAGGTAATGCAATGCATTCACCCATATTAAGCCTTCATTTGCAAGGTGAAAATGATCCTGTTGAAGCCAGTATAAAACACATTGGGCATCTGCAGGGGTGGAGTGGAGCTGTTCTCATTCACTGTGTGATTATACTGAATAAGGAATGACTCTTTCAAATCTGCTGTGTATTCCTCCTTGAAGTTCTGACATGCATAACCCTAGGATGATGGATAGTACACTAGCTGTGGTTGCCTACATTGACAGGGCAAAAACCACCAAGACAAATTTCAAAAGTGCATCTACAGTCAGTCTCCTGAGACAAGATTCACTTCTGAAATTCTGTCTTTATTTTCCAAATTTTTTTTTTTAAATACAATAATTCTATGTTTGTATATTAAACTGCCAGCATCCCAAAAACATAATACCAGATATAACAATTCACAATTTGCAGGCATGTGAAATATATATTTTACCTGTGTTTTTCTGCCCCAAATTCTAAAAAACTAAGTATTTTGTAAGCTTGGTAGTCACTGCTTAGGTGTCAGTTCCCTGAAGGAGAGTTTGCAGAGCTGTATGTACTACAGTAACCTCAAAGCTGTTGGAAAATTGATAGGAAATTCTCTGAGGACTTCAGCACCCAAAGGAATTTCTTTTCAAGAACAAGTATTGTGTGTTTCCTCGTGAGTGTGACGGTCATGATGGATCCTCAAAGCAAATTTGGGGAAGACAGATAACAACACTATAGCCAAAGTCTAACTGGAGTAATGTGTCTACCTAACCATAATGCTGGTCAAGGTCTGACTCAAGTCATGTATGAAAGAAATTCTGATCATTAGTTGGTATGCAAATATGATTATAAATGATCTTATTCCATAAACAGTGGACAGCCCAGGGCCCACTGAGCTTTTCTGCTCAGCTGCAGGCTACATGCCAGAATTTCCCTCCCCAAGCAGGGACACCTCTCAAGGTTACTCTCTGAGGAGCCACCTTTTAGTCAAAATAAAAAAGCAAAACTTTACTCAATTTACAAAAATTTATACCATTATTTTAGCATAACTCTCTTTGCCCTTTTCCTCTTTCCTCCTCTTTATTTAAAAAATGAAATCTTCATTTAAAAAAGGGGGTTGAGACAATACCATAAAAAAGGCTAAAAAGAATTTTTAGCTAAATGCAAGAATTTCCTTGTCTGAATTCAAAACTTATTTGTTTTTTTCCTTGATTCTGACTGCCTGATAAATTTTCTAACATTGCTGAGGCATCAGTTGTTTTCTTGCTTATTTATGCTACAAGTATATTACTACAGCTTTTCCGGCAGTGATTGCAGTACTCTACTGCAGAACTGTGATGAATAATCAGTGCACTCACTGTAGAGCTGACTGAGAAACAGAAAAAGGTACTGCGAAAATACTGCTCTTTTTTTTTTTTATATATCTATTTTTTTTAATGTAGGTTTGAAGAAAACTAACCTTCTCAGACTGGAAATGGCAACTACTTGAAACTTGCCAATGGAGGAGCCATTTTAGTGTACAGAACTAAGACTTGATTCTAAGACTTAACTTAGTTCTCTGAAGAGCTGTTGATGACTATGACTGTTTTGAAAAATATAATTTTGTCTTGAAAAATTAAAACCATTTCTGTTCTTTACATAACTACTGTGGAAAAGATATGCTGGACCAAATTATTTATAGTACAAAAATAGGTCTTGTACTCAAAAGCAAACCTGTTTTTCGTACAAGGCCTCATCATCAGGTCATGCATATTAAAAAAAAAGTTTAAAAATTCTGAATTAAAATCTGTGTAAAATTTTGACTTACCCTAATTACTTACATAAGCAAGGTTTATAGAATCAAGAATGGATGGAGATGTATATATACCTGAACAATATTTTCCTCCGCATTACCCTGGAGAAGAAAAGAAGAAAAAAAGCAACTTCTGAATTTAAAACAAATTTAAAAGAGGTTAAATGGTATAAGAGCAAAATAATTTTCTAAAGATTTATAACAAACAGCTTGCCAGCAAGGAGATCGGCAAATTTACTTCTAGTACCTTTTAAATATTTTTATTTATATTAAAAATTGAATATGTTGGTATATCCTGCAAAAGGATGTTGGAAGTTTACAGAGAGATAACTGAAAATTAAGTTATTGTTACACAGTCAAATTTGACAGCTTTAAATTTTATTGTAGTTAATTTTCCTTACGTAAAGAGTGTTCTTAAAGCCAGACTGACAATTTATTGAAAGTAACATGTACAAAAAATATCTTTTAATGTTTTGTTGAAAAGTTGAAAAAATAAGTGCAAGTTTCTAAAACCAAAGCCATCGTTAAAAAAAAAACAAACTAAGATGTGTTATGCCATATGGAGGTGCCTTTTCTAAGGAATATGCCAATGCCTTAGCTAGATGGTGATACAGAAATATTTCTGATGAAATATGTAAGATACAGTTGGAAATAGTGTCAGAAAAGAAGATGAGATGGTTTCTACTGACAAATGGAAGTCCTACTAGTAGCATTCTTTCTCAGACATTTTAAGTCAGTAGATATTGATAATAATAGAATATTAGGTAATGAAAAAGAAAAGGAGAGTTGTACAGTCTGGTTTCTGGTCCTGCCTGAAGCATAGAGTAATTGGTTTTTTGGTCCAAAGCAGTTGTTGGAACATAAGGAAGAACTCAGAAAGGGGAACTAAGAGACTTCCCAGGCTAATGCACAAGCAAGTATGACTCCATGTTATGAACAGATCTGAACAGAAAGGAATTCTAGTATCAAACTTCACTGGTTAAAGGACAAGGAGAAGCGTGACATGGAAAATCCTGAAACCAGATCAGAATAAGTATGAAGTCAAGCTCTAATCACATGCAGGCAAAGAGCTAAAACACCTGAGGCAAGTTCAGTCAAAAAGAAACAAAGATATGTCAAACACTTTAACTGTTGACAGTTGTCCTTGAGTTGTTTATAATGGCGCTCTACTATTCATTCTAAGTGATTGATCACCTAAGTCACAATAGTTTCTGCAACCCTCTTTTGGATTAATGAAATAATTCAAATAGAAGAAACAAAGAACAATGAATAGTAAACAAACTCCAAACTTTGGTTTAACACTCATGAGGTCGTTAAATTCCTTCCTTGAACTGGCATAAACAATTTAATGAAGGTCACATGGAAAACCTGTGACAAACTGGGACCGCGGCTTAATCTTCAACTAAAAGCCATTTTATGCTTTATAAAATTGAATATCACAAACTAGAAACTGTGGCATGAAAACTGTGTGCATCTTTTGATACAGATGTGTAAAATAAAATTGTTTTTGTTAAGCTTGTTAGGCCACTAGTGTGGAAAACAGGTGAAGCAAAATACCAAAGCCTGCAGATAACTGCCAAAACTCCACATATATTTTACTTATGATGTCTTATTTCTTGGAAGACAAGTTATTTATTGCACCTTTCAAAATTATTTATAGATATTTAAAAAAAGGAGCAAAACCTAATTTTAATGTCATGTAACTACAGTTTGTTTATTATTTAAATTAATGGTTTGCTAAAGGGAATTTAATTGTCAAATTTATCCGAGTAAAGTGATATGTATAAAAGAGAGTTGATCTCCTTTTTACTGTGTGATGGCCCAAACACATTAGGCCTGAAAGATTTGTCATTTTCTCTCAAACAAAATGATCACACATTATCACACTATATTAATTTGTATCATCTTTTACTACTACATAGGAAATTCCTCCTTACTATCAAAAAGGAAAGTTCCTCAGAAATATCAAAATAATAGATCAACTAATTAGTATCTTTTATACAAAATCATGGTTGCTGTTTAAAGATGTATTTAGGCTTCAGCAAATTACGCTTGTGTTACAAAGGAATCATTACTTAAAGTGAAAATACAGTAACTATAGATATCTTTTATATGATCATTTTCTTGTCCTTTATCTCTCTCCTCTGCTTCTTAAATGCATACACAAAGCTCAGGACACAGAACCAGAAAAAAGTTAAGCTCATCAGGGAAAAGTTAATGGATATAATTAAACATTTCTACAGAACTTTGCTGCCCCTCATAGCTCCCCTGCTTTTATGTTCCTAATTAGTTAAATTTTATATACTTTGAAAGCAACTTGGATGATTTTTTGTTTGCCAGTATAAATGTAGTCTATGGTGTATTTGCACAACCAAATTGTGCAGCTCATCAATCTGATGGTTATATAAGGATGGTAGCTTTTATAATTTTGTATCTATAACTTTTTTGAGCTATCAAATGGGAGAATTAACGTTTTCTGCTCATGTTATTATAGATGATTATTTACATTTCTTTTCTTACTTTGAATATTTAATACGCTTCTGAAATGTAGATGTCTGGATTAAGTATATTTATTTATTAAAAATCCAAAATCATCACATTAAAAAAAAAATTTAAAAAAATCAAGCTCTTGAGAAGTGTGCACATCTGCCCTTATAGTAGAAGTGGATCTTTGTGAACTTCACTGTGCACCTCAACTTTGTATTTCACTCTTCACTTACAGACCTTTAGGTTATGAAATACCATGTCCATCACTTCCAAGAGCTATAAATTAAATGACTCAAAAAAAATTGGGTGCTATTCAATTATATACTCCCACGTCCCTTCAGGAATCACCACGGTTACCACAAAGTCATAACAGTGGATGCCTTTTATGAGGGAGTATGGCAGAAGTGGAAGTCAGGAGAGCACTTCACAGCAATTTCATTCAACAGGTTATTATTCCCAGGGTGTCGGTTAATGTGGAGAAATTAGAGCATTCAGAGAGGTACAGAATGCAGCCTGGAGCTAGATGTGTTGCTCTTGCTTTATTGTTTTTTTTTCAGTTGATACTCCAGAATGACAAAAAAAAATTGGCAAAAATTGGCATGTATTAACAAAAAGGGAAAGGAAGTCTCACCTTTTGAAATAAAGAAATAAATTACTATTCCCTGAGGACAGAACTTTCTTTTTTTCCTGTGATTTCTCTTTTGCAGGATATGGAATACAACTTTATTAAGACCATGATTACATATCACCAGCAAAAGTTACACAATCAACTTATAAACTTCTTGGAATTAGAGATTAAGAGACTTTATTTTACGTAACATTCTAGAACATCTAGTAGTCTGACGGCTCCAGGATAAAATCTGTTTCTTTGAGATGACTGTTGTGGCTTTATTTTTCTGCCTAATAGAATAGCAAGCAGAGTTTAGAGAGGCTTGAGATGTCAGATTTGAAAGGTTTTTTTCATTATTATACAACATTTCTGAGAAAAGAAAGAATTATTCTATAGTTCAAAATATCAAGAAATGTATATGACAAGAATGATCTTTTTTTACTTTAAGATATAAGCTGTTAAAAGATATCCACTGTATTTTCCAGCTTCTGAAAGCTCTTTCACCTCAGCTTCAAGTGCTCAAGAATACTAGCAATTCTAAACTTCAGAAATCTTTTGGACACGTAGAGTACCTTGTTAGTTATTTTTCATCATGAATAAGATTTTTATCATGTGATAGATTTTCTCATAGTGTGTAATAACCAACAGTCGTTTATTCTGAATTTTCAGTTCTTAACTCTACCTTGGAACTTAAACCCTGCGTGTTACAGCCCTGAACTTGCAGGTGCCCTATTTCCGCAATGAGTTTTGCTTTCAGCAAATAGAACAGTGAGGGCTCCATATGGAAATAGTGAATTTCACAGCTGAAGCTCATCTACTGTTCTGCCTTTCAACTACTAAATATAAAAGCTGTGAGAGTGTCTAACAGAAACATTCTTGTCAATGCATGGAAGGGAAAGTCAATATTAAGTTAAAAGGAACTGAATCTCACTGGTAGGGAAAACAAAACATGGTATGTAAGTGGGAGTAGGTGCAATCAGAGATGCTTACATCCACATAATTTAAAACTGGTAGTTTGGAAGGGGCACAACCCAAAAAAGTTATTCCAAAAAGTTAGTAAGAACACAAAGAAGTCTTCTTATGAGATAGCATAAACATTATTTTGATGATGTTTTGTTGCAACTAAAGTAGTCATACCTACGTTATAGACAAGTAGATTAAAATGTATAGCACAATGTAGAATATGCCTGTCTTGCAAAAAATGTGATATGTCCACTCTGAATGTTGTTTTCCACTGAGTATCGTTACATCTGTTTAATTTAGTCTGGTAAATAATAAGTGCCATTTGGGCAACAGTTCCATACAGTCATAATAAAATGAGAAGGAAAATGTAGATCCTGAATTTTGTGGGAACATCAATGTAAAACTCACAATTCTGTTATCTTCCATTTCCACATACATGAGCTGAGATACAGATAATGGAAAGGTGGAGAGATAATAGAATAGTGTTGCGGCGGATGAAACCATCTCGGAGAAACCGAGAGGTTCTCACAGCAGCAGCAAACTGGTGGGACAAAGCTGAGGTGTGAAACACCCTCTGAGGGTCGGCTAAATGGTCCCTCCCTAACGTTATGTAAAGCTGCCTATGCTGATTGGTTGTTGTTGTATCCCTGACTCCGCCCTTCCCTTCCCCTCATTGGTTCTCATTGTACCACAGACTGCACCCCTCCCTCTTTCCCATTGGTTGTCATTGTATTTCCCCACCTCCTCCCCAACCCTATTGGCCCTTGACCCCTATATCTGTGGTCACACAGGGTGGCCCTTCCTCTTTCGCTCCTGGGTCCCTTCGAGGAATAAAGACCTTTGGAGCATACCCAGACGACTGAGCCCTCTGAGTTCTGTATTTCTGGTAATGCTGAGCCTATCAAAGGCTCTGAGGTGTGTGGTGTGTTTGTGCTATCCCAACAGCACAAGTGATAGAATAGGTCGGCCTGTACGCTGTGGAATACAGTGGCCAGGAGGGTCTGGTTGGAAATCAGGATGCTCTTGGATCACGCAGGAGACCACATCTCACTCCCCCACCACCCCCGCATTAGAATAGGCTCTTTCATTGTCTTAGTATATTTATAGAAGTATATAGGTAATAAAAATATCTAAACTTCCCCTCCCCCCCATAAAAAAGGGAGTCCATTAGTGAAGTGCCTCAAAACTTCATTAGGGTAGTATTTTTTTCCACTGTGGAGATTACTGTAAGGCCCAAAAAAACTCACTAGACAAGACTCTTAAAAGGGCTTATAGTTTTTCATGCACTCAGAGTTAGACACATGAGAGAAATACTGACACAATATTCTTAAGAGCTGAAAACAACAAATAGAACTTTACTCGAAAACCAGAGAACTTAGGCCAAAGTTTTAGAGCAGCATTCAATCAACATAAAGCAATTCAGAAAACATTAACTTGGCCCATTCAACTTAGTAAACTCCAAACCCATCCAATTTTAAGTTACTGGAAACTCCAAGAGAGAACTGGAAGAAGAAAGAGAAAGAAAGACAGAAGAGATACAGAAAAGAATAAGTATAGCTACCACTCTTGGTTCCAGAGGTTCACCTAATAGAAACTAAGAGGAGATAGGGTCAAGACAGGTGTCTGCTTCCTCTTCTGGCTTAAATACCCTTTGTGTTTCCTGGGCCCTTCTCCCAAATGGGACTTCTGCTCATTTGGCTGCTTAGAAGCTGGGGTGGGGCTCCAGGGCCAGATGTGGAGCATTACCTCTGGTATGCCAGGGATTGGTGGCCACTGCAGGGCTGGGATACAGCCCAGGGGTGTGGGTGTGTGGAGCAGGGCATCACCTCACCAGAGACAAAGCCTGACCTTGCCCCTTCTCCCACACACATGCACAAAATGTTTTGAGCCAGCAATTGTTCCAGTCTATCACAAATTACATTTGTGTTTCAGTGGTTTAGAAACAGAACTTTAAAAAAATTGGTTTAACAAATGTCCAATCATATTTGAATTAAATAGCTTTCAAAAAGAGCTTTTGCAGAAATATTGTCAGGTGCCCTTATTTAAATTTATTTAGTAATGTAATATTTCATGTGTATCTGTAAGTTGAAAAGATATTTGAAAATCTCCAATTGAAATGTATTGAATGTATAAACCAATTCTGAAAATTACGCTCCTGTCTAAATAAAAATTATTCCAATACAGCAAAATTTATAGGAATAATGTTCATTGTCACCCATGATATTTGCCGACTATAACTAATGCTTACATACATGTTGAGACAGAAACATTGACTGAGGGGAATTATTCCCCAAACTTCAAGCCTCAAGCCTTGTATCAAAAACTAAAACAAACTCAGTTAAAATTCTTTCCTGGAACTGCAAATTTTCCCAATTTCATTAATGCAACTGTGACTGTGATATGTCACACTTGAAAAATATGGTGCATATTGATACAAGGATTTGGGTTCAGTGCTCATTAAAAGCAGGATGGTAACATTAAATAGTTGGCAGTGAAACCAGGAAATCCACAAACTGTGATATTTATAAAGTTAGCAATAGATTTGGAGCCTTTTCTGGTGTTCTCAGGTCATTGGTTCATTAAATATCATCATCACAAAATAACTGTTAGAACACAGACCCCAAAATAATACTGAAATTTTTATACTGAATATATTTGATTTAAGGGGAAAGAAGCTATGTATGTAATTTTAGAAACTTTAGATGAAGATGAGATATTCTGTTGAGGGGGTGGGGGTGGAGGGGTGTCCCCCTTTCTTTTGACCAAAATAATGAGAAAAGGACATGACTAACAGTAAGCTCAATGTTAACACTGGTATTAAAATGCTAGTGAATGTTAATAACATAGGAGCTGATGTGACAGCCTGAACAATTGTGTGTGCTTTTGGGTAATGTTTACCTTGAATGTACATCAAACAATTTGCAAGCTCAGTGCATTAACTAGGGATAATTAAATCATCATTAATTCATACATGTAAGAAAGATGGTGTCAAGTTAAAACTTTCTGCATAAATTCAGTGGTGTCTCAGAAGATTTTCTCAGTCTTTGCCTTGTAATGTAAAGAGATATTAACACATAAATATGAAAATAAAAGTTTTTACATTAAGTAGCCTCTCCACATTGTTGATTGATTGTATTCAAGATATTTCAGCCTCCAGAGTGTGACAAAACATATTTCCTTTCATTTGGCTCTAGGGTTAATAATATTTTCAAAATGTATGAGGAAATAAAGTGTCCTGGATGTAAATATTGCTCAGAAAGGAAAATTAATTGACAAATTCAGCTTTTTTTTAATCATTTGTTTCAATGTTCAGATGTTAGAGCACCTTGCTTTACAAATTAATGAGTACTAATTATAATTCCCATGGACCTATATGGGAGATGTGAATGCACCTCATCTTATAGAATGAAAGGTGTGCTGGTTTAAAGCCCAGCTAGAAAATTAAATTTATTCAAGATCCTCCCTTGTTCCCCTGCCCCTTCTGATGATGGAGGAACACTAGAAGAGATTATGTGTTTGAATCACGATTAACTGAAAAATTGCAATAACCACAGCAATATTAATAAAAAGAGTGTACAAAAGATACACAGTTTTACCCAGAAAATGTTATTCACCACTGAACAAACAAAAACACCTCCCAAAGACAGCTCCCAGCATGGTTTCCCAGACGAAAGTGAAATTGTAACAGGCCCTGGGCTGGGGCCACATTGTTTATAGAAAAACAAGGCTCAAATTTTTTTTGCTTTACGTATCCTTCAAGGAGATTATAATCATAGTGCTTTGTTAATTTGATACTTCTTTTTGAAATTTTAAATGTAAAAATAATGTAAAAAAAATGCAGACTGTCACTATTTCACACATATTTCAGAAACTAAAATATTTAAGGCTATGGTGGTATGCCTTGTCATCACTGAATCTCTAGTCACTGGTGTTTTTGGTTATGCTTTCTTGTTTTTTTGCTTTAAATCAGTTAATGTATTTACGGTTTCTTTTTTTTTTTTTCCCAAACAGTCTGTGAGTTCACACATTGAATTTCTGGATCAATTAGTATATAATATGTCTTCAAATATGGAATTTAAATATTTTCCCCACAGAAATTGGAGGCTGGCCTTCCGTATTTCATTGGTAGTCTCTTAGTTTATGATGTGCAAATGTTGGTAGCTGCCTTCTTTGTTAGTCATGTCTCTGTAAATGCTTGACAACAAGTTATGGGGTGAATCATAATCAAATCAGATTTTTTTTTTAATATCAGGATACAGCTATTATGATGTAGGTAACAAGAAATGATTAATCTTTAACATCAGTGACATGAGTGAGATCTGCCTTTTTTTCACCATAACAATACTTTTCATTGCAAAGTGACATCCACTGTTGTACTAGTAGTTCAATTCGTTGCTGAAAATATTAAAATGGATGTATTTATAGAATTGCCATGGATTACTTATTCATATCAGCATTTAATTTTAAGCCAATGAGCAGCCCTTCAACAAAAAAAAAGAAAAATAATATTTTTACGATTAAATTAAGTATCTGTTTTAAGTATTTCCTTGTACAAAACAAGTTCTCAACACTACAAAAGATCTTACCCAAATATACTATATATATACTCACAAAGTACGTGGGACCCACTTCAACTGACTTAGCAGTACGCAACATGAACATTGCATTTGCACTGCTCTCCCTAGGCTTCATTAGTGATTGTCAGTCAGTGTCAGCTGAGAGAAATGATCTCTTCCAGAGTACTGTTCATCTGACCTAATTTAAGAATCTATTTTAGAGCAAGATGAATCGTCTTATCCAAGTAGCTGTTTTTCTCCATTGATGGGAAAGACTCTGATGATTAACACACAGAATAGTTGTCTACATTTGATCGGAATACCACCCAACATATCTCTGTTACAAAATGAAGTGTCATAGAAGAGGCTGGGAGTAGCTCCAGATGAGCTCGTTAATACAGTGAATAATACAAGTAGCACAGTTAAAGAAGCACTGTCTATTAGCTGGACCATGCAATAACACTCTAATATGGCTACATGATCTCAAAAACCTGAAGCTTCTTTCTTCAGAACTAGCATAATAATTTTGAAAGCAATTATGCAATGTAGTACTGCTCACATTTTATCATACCTCATGCGTGAAAATAAACACGAAAAAAGATGAGTTACAAATAAATGGTTCATTTTCCTATACTATTAAGAGAGAAACTTGAAAGAAACACACACACACAAAAACTTATTAAAGCATATTCATCCTGATATAGGACATAATCCTGTATCTCCATGAAATTTCTGTTACTTTAGTTTGTGTAAGAATAGTTTAGGTTTTTGTTTCAAACCTTTATTTCTAAAGGTGTGTGATTTTGTTTTGCTTCAGTATCAGTATAAGCAAAGATGTATGATCAAAGCAAAGTGGCATATCAACCTTATTGTAAAAAAAACCCAACTACACTATTTTATTGTTATTTCACATATATTTTCTTATTTTCATATTTCAGAGGTAGTTCCATGAAGTATTTATTAAAAAAGAAAGATAGACAAGAAAATAAGAAAAATATGACTGATATCGTAATTTATTTTTCAGTCTTAGTTGTTAAAATATTTGAAAGACACTGAAAAAACTGAATTTGGGACAAATGCTAGTTAAAGGACTAAACCTCTTATTCTGCACTTATTTAAATTATAGACCATTTCACTGAAGGTATAGGAACTATTTTATATAAACACTGGAATAAATAATAGTGTTGTCAGGTTTCATAGCTATGGATTTTTTCCAGACTCAGTAAAAATATTATTTCAAAGTTTTGAAAATAGTGTTGATGCCTTTGGGATCTATTTTGATGAAAAATTCTTGATGTGAATTTTTGAGGGCAAGCATGACAAGCTCCTTTACAAAAAATTCTGTATCATCCCTCCTGAGCTGCACTGAGAAAATTCAGCTTGTACTTACTTCCATGGAATGAATTAACATTAGATATGGCCAGATAAAATTGTAGAAGGGGCAGATTATTTTTCTATTTGCAATTTTCTGAAAATTGACAGCTTCCTTCTAATATAGAATACAATAAATCGGCAATCTTCTGCCAAAACTGATTCAATTAATGGAGCATAGCCACCTGTTGATTATATTAAGATTACAAATGTCTGAAGGGTAAGGAGTCCTAGCTTTAGTACCAACTAGTTACTGCTACTTAATCCATTTTACCTGAACCTGCTCAATGGGGTTTATAAAACATCATGAGAAAGACATCAAAGGCATCAAAGTTTACCCATTGTTCTTCAAAGAGCCACTTGAGACACTAATATCCCTGTCTCTCAAAAGGAATACTGAAGCATTTTCCTTCCTCCTGTACTCCAAAATTATTAAGTTTGTCTGAAGGAGAATCAAAATGGGTGGTCCTATTACAGTTATTTCCTAAATCAAGAATCCACTACACTGAGGATGACCCTTCAAATCCAAACATAATTCATAAATTTAAGACAGTTTATAATTGGAGGTTTAAAGTGGTCCTTTATTATGTTTTTAAATGTTAAGAAAAAATGTAAGGCTAGCAATAATCTCTTCTGGATCAATGCTCCTTCTACTCTATTAAACCTTGGTTAAGGCTCAGAACTCCAAGTTTTTTTTAAGCAATACTTGAAGCCACTTTAAATGGCACTCCTTTGTCTATAGCTTATCAATGCACTACATGCTTTTAGACAGAAAAGATTTCTGACATTTGGTTATTCTTTCCCACCTCTTTCTTTGGTCAATATTCTCTCCTTTTCAAAGTAATTTTCATCTCATCAGTCTGCTTTTGTCACCACTTTAAAAGTGATTTTTGTGTGTCTTATAAATCTTACATTTCATTTTATCTCTTATGTATAAAATATAAAGCCAAATTTGGAATGAATTCTGATAATTTGTGGAGGAATTTTGTATCTGAATGATGTCAGTAAGCTAAAGATTGACTTTGCTATAGACTTTATAAATTATGCAGAAGAATTTTACAATTCCTTGTAGGACCTCTTATAATCCTTCAAGATGTTTTAAGAGCTTGCTGTGATAAAAATAAAATGTGAAGGTAGGAGTTCCTTTGCTCCCAGCATTCATAGTGATCATATTTAGTAATACCTCTTTCTGAAATAGATTTGGAAAAAAAGACAAACACAGCTAAATAAGTACCAACTGCTGTCTATACATAATTAATTTAAAAATCTGTTTCCAAACGTGTATTTTTGAAAGAAATTAAGGTGTCTAAACAGAGGTTCCTAATACCATTTTGAGATACACTAAGGTTTCATAGATATCTGAATTGTATTGGCAGAATTTAATAGATTGCACAATTGCACTGAAGACTATATATCTCACATTGCCTGAGATGACACTGATGTTTATGCAGCTGAAACTTGCACATTTCTTCAATAAACTCAAAACTATTATAATGATTTTTTTCACAGCATAGTTTGAGTTCTGAGATTTTTAGCACAATGCTCTGCCATCCTTTTTATTTTTTTTTTAATTTTTTTTTTTTTTTTTAAAAGAAGTTACCTATACTTGTGGAATAATCACTAATCATAGAATCATAGAAAAGATAATGCTGGAACAACCTTTTGGATATCATCTAGTGCAAACCTTCTGCTCAAGAAGGGTCACCCTAGAGCAGGTTGCCCAGGGCCGTATCCCGGCAGGGTTTGAAGACCTCCAACAATAATGACCCAAAATCTCTCTGGGCCACTTCTTCCAGAAGCAATTAATTTCAAGCCATTCTTTAGAGTAAAAAACTATTATTTTCCCTATGAGGTTCTATCACCAGATATTTTGAAGAGGAGCCTGGTCCCATCTTCTTTATGCTCTCCCTTCCAGTATTTATGCAAATTAATAAGACCGAACCCTGAGCCTTCTCCAGACAGAGCAATGCCGGCTGTTTCTCCTTGTATGAAAGATGCTCCAATTTCTTAATCATCTTGGTGACCCTTTACTGAATTAACTGCAGCAGTTCCATGTCTCTTCTGTGCTGAAGAGCTCAGAAAAGGGCCCAGAAGCCCAGATGTCTTGCACCAGTACTGAGTAGAGGGGAGAGAACAACTTTCTTTACCTTCTGGTAATTCTCTTCCTAGTGCAACCAAGGAGGCTTTTTACCTTTCTTTCTGCAAAGGCACAGAAGGTGACCTTTAACAAAGGGGACCCCTGGTGGCTTCTGGTCAGCTCATTGTACACCAAGACCCTCAGGTCCTTCTCAGTAGAGCTGCTTCTAGACAGACAGCCCTGAATATGTGCTGGTGCATGGGGGTCATTCCTCCCCAGTGAAGAAATTTGCAATTCTCTTTTATGTACTTAATGACGTTGTTATTGGCCAATTTCTCCAACATCTTAAACCCCTCAAAAGCTCAGCATAACCATCTGGTGTATCAAGAACCCTTCCCATCCTTATATCATCTGGAGTACTGAGCATGTACTCAAATCCCAGCATCCAATCCCTAAAGACAATACTACAAGGTATGGACTTTAATATTGACATTTGGATTACACACCTAAAGCGCATGGTTGTGATCCTGCTTTTTGCCTTGTTCCCTCCCATCTGGATCCTCCACAGAACCACCTCATAGTAATTCCAATCAAATCTGCCTCCAGCCTTCACATCTCCCACCATTTCTTCCTTGTTTGTAAGTATTAGGTACAGGAGGACAGACTCCCCTCACTGGCTATCTGCATCAGGAGGTTATCTTAAATGTACTCAAGAAACTTCTTTGATTGCTTGTGCCCTGCTGTTATGATCCAATTATTAATGTTCTTTAGAAATACCTCTGCCCGAATTAAGGTGCAAACGAGACCATATGCCAGTCAATAGTATGGGTTTTATTGGATAGTAAATATGAGAGAGAGAGAGAGAGAAGAAAAGAGAGAAAGGGAGAAGTAGGAAAAGAGGTGGGGGAGACAGGAAGAGAGTGACAGAGACAGAATAAAAGAATACCACCATCCATGGATCCCAACAATGTTACGTTTATCCTCTCTATCTGGTCTTCTTGGTGGTGATCGTTGCCCCCAAAAGCACAGAATCCCATGGGTTAATAGACGCTCAGGCCAGGTGGCAATGTCCAGGCATGTCACCCTGGGGGAGGGGACAATCTCTTGCAGCAGACTCTGCTTGCATCAGGTGCAGTCCTGTGGGGCAAGGCTGAGCATTTGGGGAGGGTCACTGATGGATTATGACACTCCCTCAGCTGCCTCTCATGTGAATGTCCCATGGATGCAGCCTGTGGTGTTGGGGGTTCCACAGCTGGGCCACTTTGTGTAACGGAGGATGGGTGTTTATTGCCTCTCACCAGAGGTTATGCCATGGGCCCAAAACCTCCTCCTCCCCTCGCCTTGGTTGGGGGAGAAGTCTGTGTAGAGCTGGCTTTGTGAGCTGTGCTCTCCCCCCCCCCCCCCCCAACTCATCCGGGGATGATTCTCAGCGCCGCTGGTGACTTTGGCCTTTGTGGATGAATACCTTTCCTTCAGCCTGAGATAATTGAACAATTGGTTCCCCTTTATCTAATCTCAGCAGTTTGACTCTCAGTCCAAAGTCCCAGTCAGGTATCCTCACTGAGGCTTCTTTGATTGTAGTTTCTTTACACAGTTTTTGGTACAATGAGCAAAATTTTATATCAATGTTTGAGGCATGAACTATTTCAGTCTCTGACACCTGCTATGTTTTCTCTCCAGCTGATATCGAGCTGGCTCAATTTCCAAATAAAATCAGGGCTACTATCATGAGGCTACTTCTTAATGCTGCTATAGGGTTCAGGCTCAATGTTTCTTTGGACAAAGCTCCTAGCCCTGCTCCCAGGGCACTAAATCTCATCTACAGTTGCAAATCTGCAGGTGGAGCGGCTTCTGATACAAAGTCATGAGTTACTAGACTTTACCATCATAGGCAAGTCCATTTCTCATCCCCAAAAGTACAGACTCTACCACACCTCATTCAGCAGAGCTGGGAATTTAGACTCCTCTAATAACTGCAGGGTCTCAGCGAAGGTACTACTGATTTCTTTCTGGTGGTCTCTTGTGTTGCACAGGCTGCTGAAGTTCTTCTGTAAGTCCTTCATTTGATGACACAGATGGCTCTCCACCTAGCTCCTGAAGGCAACCAGCCCACCTCCTGCTGTTCTATCCAGACCTTGTGGTACATCACCACCATTGCTGAGTTGTTTTATGCTGTCCTCAGCAGAGTTGTTGTCTGCATTTTCTGCACTCTCCTGCAAAATCTGATGTGAAAAATGCCTTGGTTACCTGCACTCTATTAAAGACTTATGGTTTCGAAGGTTCCAATTTTTTTTTTCAATTTTTAAAGGAGACATCTTGGTACTACTGTGATGTCTTTTTCTAAGACAACTAGGTGCTTGCTCTCTGCTTATGAGTTTGGGAATACTTTCTGTATCACAGATTTGTGAGGGAGGTAAATCTTTTACCTGTATTTGCTCTGATCTTACTTTGGTACTCTTATGTCTCACATATTAAATACTAGGTGAGGAAGGATATTGGCAAGCAGAGGTTCCCACGTAGCTTACCACATTCATCCAGCATATGTCTGTGTTGCCACAAAAGAGATTTCCCATCCTTCCTCTCTATTTCGATCTGTTAGTTCTCAATATGAATACTGACATCTGTAGGACTGCAAAATTAATCAGATGGTAGAACTCAATGGAATATTTTCTCTCCCAGTGGAATAGGAGCCACTAGAAACACAGAAAAACTGCAAAGGGAGTGTGTGGGCCTGAGTATTTTAACAATAGCCTTGGTTTATGTCACAGAAATAATGTAACTATAGCCTAAGTAAACAGATTTTTCAGCTCATGCTGCCTGAACAGCAGTGTAAGGATCAGATATGACAACCCATTGAGAAGTCATTGAGAATTTGTACAAGAAATTCACTGGCCATTTTAAATCTCTCTGTCTTTAGAAGTTCCCAGTGAGACCTAAGAGGGACAATTGAATTTGGGGTAAATATTAATGGGAATCATGAATTGTAAAGTAGTGTCATGCTCTCACCAAAGCTGATCTCAGACTACTATCACAGAACTTTCTTTAGTGCACAATGGCTTGATCCATGTCATGTCTCCTACAATGATTATTCCTTAGACTATTGTTTCCATCCCAGATTTTTATCCTCCAACATCATGGAGGAGCAGAGCATTTAGCCACAGCAAGAACTGAGACAGATTTCATGGAGTGTGTTATTTGTTCTCCATCTTCCATCTTCTCGCCTCTCCATGAATTTTAAGGTGCATGTATTGATATGTTCATTTTCTCCTCTTGAGGTTTGTAATCATATCCATAGAGAAATCAAGTAAAGCTTACTGCATTTCAGGGGTGTAAGAGGAGAAGACACGTTCCAGCATTGTTTGGTTGATGTGAAGAAAATAGAGGAAATTTAAATGTTAAACAGATATAACAATACCTAAGGAAATAAAACAAATGGAGACTATTTGAGAAATGAGTGAATGATCTTGCAATACAGATAGAAAGCAATGCAAAGCTGTTTGGAGGGCCACTGGAGTTCAATTCCATATGCTGATTTTCTAAAAGGAGGCTAGGCAGAAGTCCATTTAAAAAAACCCACCAAAATTATTTAGATCCCAAACTATGAAAATGAAAATATGCTCCAAATACAGGTTTTCTGTATAGGAAACAGGTATATAATTCCATAATATCCAGATTAATATGTGAAATTTCCACATATGTAAAAATGTTTTTAGATTTGGCTGAATTCTTATGTAGCAAAAAAAACTTCTCAAATTTTCCCTTATGGATAAATGTTTTCTTAGAAGTATAAAGCTTGTCTGCCACTTTTACATTATTTCTATTTATTGATATAAATTCAACAATGGGTAAAGAATTAATTTGCAAAGTGTATATATTGGTTCACTTGCTATCTTTGAACTAATTCATAGGATCCACATGATTTCAGTTAGAATAAATGTAATCCCATGATGAACACTTCTGAAATTCTCATTCTTGTAAGAGAAGGAACATTTTTAAGGTGTCTATCCTAATGAGAGGATATTACACCTGAAACTCACTGATCGGCACTACTAAGTAAAATGCATGCTGATTATTTCTGCTAATTAACTCATTCCCTTTAACAGCTGTTGAGAACATGCGGTGAAAATGTTCCACACTAACAAAACTCTCAAGCTGCATTTTCCATCTGCTTATCACTGTCTTCCAAAGGACAGCTAGTTTTTATTCTGCTAGAGTATCTGAGAATCCAATTCTTATTTCTGCTTGTTGGAGATTGCAGTTTAGAGGAGCATTTTAAGAAGTGAAGACTACCCTCATGGGACTATGTTACTGTCAGGTCAAGTAAACTAAGAATGGGTATTGAATGGCATTGGCAGGACAGAGGGATCGAGGAGAAGTCATAAAATGCTGAGCTGTTGGTAATGAGAAACACTTGGAGAAATCCTGGTGTGGATTTTTCTTTTTTTTTTTTAACCCTAATTTCTCTGTAGTTTACATTAAACCTCTAAGGTTTTAGCTGTCCGTGGAGACAAATGATCATTCATCAGGAAAGAAAGACTCACTGCATGAAGTCCCACGAAGCACTATTTTTTTTCATCCATTGATCTCCAATACCTAAAACAAAAGTCGCTTCTAATTTGTCAGTTTGTGGTCAGTGTAGAGAAAAATGTAATTGATATAAAAGAAATATATGGTCCTGTATTTATTTGTATTTGACTATACTTTGTACCTAGCCCTTAACACAATTTACAAGCACATTTAAATGAGATTCTTCTGTTGAGTTCACATTGTCTTTCAGCGAAAATGGCTATGACATGCATTATTTTGAATCTTCTGCATTGTGGTTGGGTTGTGGAAATGCTGAGCAAATGTTGATGTTTCCATGTGATGACTCCCCTGGACTATTTTTGGAGGTTTTGGTAAAGTGGTCCCCTACAAAGCCTAGCTGTAAATAAAATAATTTGGTTTTGAACATTCTCCACATCAGGCCCTAGTTACACAAGTGTTTAAAAAGTGTTATTCTAGAACTGTGTTGATATATTAGAACAAAAATTACAGCTGAACAATTTTATATTTTATCTAGCTTTGATATTGAAGACAACTTATTTTTTCAGAAGATGCCTAAAACTGTTGATATTAAATTAATTTGAAGAGATATTTGTGGGTTTTAGTAAGGGAAAAATGGAGAAAGAAAATATACAAAATAGCCATCAGCAGTACCTTCAGATAAGAAATATGATGAAAATCATAAATAATCACAAGTGGAGCAGTAACTCTGAAATTTCACTGACTTTATTGCAAATATCAGACAAATTAAAAGCTCTGACTGACATCCACAAATGTTCCTATACATTTATTTCCATTTCATTCCTATATACCCCCTTGTACATTGCACTATTTCCTTATATTTTTCGTCTTAAATTCCTGAGGAGATATACAAAATACGTCCATGTAGATGTGAACCTAGATCTGTAAATCTAAGAGAAAATTTTTCATTCAGGAGAGAAAGTAGTCTTTCAAATCTGCCTGAGACACATGCCATTGGGCAGCAAGTCTCTTTTTCACATGGTACTGAAGCTTCTGGAGTGACATGAGTAAGTCTTAGTCATCTCTATGGAAATTTATATTTAGACATTAAAGGAATGTGGCGGGCTGGCCTCAGCTGGCTGCCAGGTGGGTACCAAGCCGTCCTATCACTTTCCTTTCACCAGCAGGACAGAGGGTTAGGGGGTTAGGACAAAAAGTCCATAGGCTGAGGTACGGACAGGGAGATGGCTTACCAATTAACATCATGGCAAAATAGACTCAACCAAGGAAATTCAATTCAATTTATTGCCATTTAATCATAGCAGAATTGGATAGTGAGAAATAAGAATAAATTTAAAATTGCTTTTCCCTCACTCCTCCCTTCTCAGGTTTAACTTCATTCCCAAATCTTCTATTGCCCCCCACCCCAGGCAGAACAAGGGAATGGGGAATAGAGGCTGTGTTCAGTTCATAATACTTAATTTCTTCTTGTTCTTCCTCCTTATGCTCTTCTCCTGCTCTGGTCTGGCTCATACAGAGCCTTTTTCCCTTCTTCTACCCTGACCTTGATATATGCAGAGCTGTTTCTCTAACATTTTCTTACATCTCTCTCCCAGCTGTTGTGAAGCATTTTTTACTTTTTGAAAAATGTGTTATCTCAGAGGCATTACTGATGTTGCTGCTTTGCTCAGCTTTGTCTAGCAGTGGGTCTGCTGTGTAGCTGGCTGGAACTGGCTGACATGGGAACAGCTTCTGGCAGTTTCTCACAAGAGTCACCTCTACGTTACAAACACCTCCTGCTAGCAAAGTCTTGCTATGTATACCCAGTACAAGGTATTCATCCTGACAACAAATTTACCTTCCCTCACGATAAACTCATGGCTTTATTAAAAGATTATATTCCAAATATTGTTGATTGCGGCATTAAAATGGCTGAGACATATATACGTGAAGTAATAGCATGGCTAGAGTAGAGTTATATAAAGAAATAACCCCAGGGGATTGCATCTGTCCTGAGCTTCAGGAAGGATTTTTACAAGTGTCGATTTCAGTATGTCAATGCTGCTTCTTTTTTGATTTCATTGAAACATGATCTAGTGTAGACAGCTAACAATGAAAATATTACTCTTGAGATAGACAAAAAAGAAATCTCAGCATATATCCAAATATAATCCTGATTGGGGTCTTGGAGAATGTCAGTTACGTAACACGTAACGTTGCAGAGTTTAACAGAGGAGGTCTCCTTCCCTCTGATGTCAATAAATAGGTGTTGCCAGCCTGAACACAATCCGTGTATTAGCAGCATCTCCTGAATGCCTTCATGGAACAGTAGGGTAACTCCACTCAGGAAGGCACATGAGAGGGCCACTAGGCCTCTAGCCTCCTGTTCAGTGCAATGCCACCTATGAGGTCAGACTATGTTGTACAAGGTTTTGTCCTCTCAGGTCTTTGTAAGAATACGTGGAAGGAGAGAATGCCTGCTCCCCTTAGATTACCTGATTGAAGACCTTATCAAATGTGATTGTAAAGAAAAGCAGAAGGCAACACAGAAAAATCATACAGAGACATAGACCTTAAAGGCAAACAATATTGGAAACAAAGGCAGGGCAAGAAACAAATCTTGTCAATCACAATATTGACAGGCTATTAAAAACTCCAGGCACAGGTCTGGGGAAGATCACCTGCCTTTATAGCTGAGAAGTGGACCTAAAGACACATAAGAAGTTGGGATATTACAGTGAAATTAGTAAATCTGGGCAAACTAATAAAGAAATGTGGAGTAGAAGGAAACTGGGAAGGAGCAAAGAGGGAACAGACAGAAAGATGTATCCATGTGTAAAATAGGAATAGTCAGTACTCTGGCTGTGCCTTGTGCCTGATAAGCACAGGCTGTCCTGTCTTCTTATTTAATATTATTTCTGCATAATCTCATACTCTATTCTGCATGTGTGTCAGTGCTACAAGGAGTAAGTGCCAGCTACTGGGATCTCTTTGGAGTCAAGAGGAGTGGGCAGTGCTGACTTGTAAAGTCTGCTGTGAAGCAAATGGGGGTCTTTAGTCTTCAGACACTGGGGTGGGAATGTGACTCTGTTACTTACATAATTGAGTTATGGTTAATGGATTACGGGGGAAACTGAACAGACCTTAAACTTTTCATTAAATTTTATTTTCTTCATGGCAAACTCGTTTAGTCTTCATGCTTTTCTGTTACTGATTAGACATTAAAAAAGAAAAACAGAAGGAATATTTTAAGTTAACAGTCAAATTCAATATTTCACACACTATTTATTTTCATGGTCTTTGCAGTTGTATAGAGGTCACCACTTGAGAAACAGAAGTCCAGTTTAGTTTGTTCTTTTTTCCCCCTTTTTTAAATTCTCCTTTCGAAAATATGATTTCTGGCTAGTTGAAAGTAATTAATTATTCTACCTCACCATAAATGTAATATCTATGTAGTGACACACTATGATGTAAAAATAAATAAATGAATTAAAAATAATCCTCCTTATTGTGGACAGTAATTTTAAAATAAAATAGTAAAACATTTGTTAAATGTATTGAATTTTTTAAAAAATAAACAAATAATTTACATAGCAGAAGTAGTCATTTATGGTATTTGCTTTTGGCTATTTTTACACAAAATCTTTCTCTGGCTGATGTTCGCATAGTATACATATATTTGTCAACTTTTTCAAACTTATTTTTACATATAGAATTAATTTAGTAAACCAAATAACAGTTTTATTCACATTTAAACAACTAAAATTTGAGTTCAAATTATAATCCAACCAATATCAGATATCAAAGAGAGAGAGATAGTTATTGTGTATCAGTAAAATGGATATTTTCTTGCCTCGTCTTTCTCTTCTTGTCAGAACAATCCTGCTGTAGTTTGACGTTCTCAAAATGCTTTGACACATTGATTTTTGATTTATAAACAATAATTGAAATGTATGAAGAAAATCAAGAATATCCTATCAAGCTGCTTTTTTTATGGTAATGACATTTTATGTTTATTACAGTATTTTTCTCTTTCTTCTCCCCACCACTTCCTCTCTTTCCATTAATGAATGCACGCTTGAAAAGTATATAGAAATTGTATATACTTTAAGAAATTAAATATGTGGGTGTATATAAGTACCTTACTATTATCATATTATATTTATGCATTTGTAATTTTTTTTCATCTTTCTCTCATTATGTGTGTTGGTATCTTACAATATATTGATTCAAAAAATAGTTCTATTATGAGGAGTCTAACTCATAACTAAATTTAATGAATTATTTAGTACCAATAAATTAATTTGTTCAAATGTTACACTGTTAGTAGTTGACAATCAAAAAAAGACTCTTATAAGCACATATTAAATTTTTTTTCTGTCTCTGTTTATCAGTATCTCATGTACTTCAGTCTGCAAATGAATACCAATGATTCACTTCAAAGTTAAATATTTAGCTGTTAATTTTCAGCAGTTCAAACAAAAATGAGCAAATCCAGCAGTATGAACTAACTAACACTGCAGAACAGTTTGAAGCTTTGGATCTTTTCTCTGTGTTGGAAATGGAATGTGGCATTTCTTATGGTATTTGCATCCAAAAAAATATATAATCATAGTAACTAAACGATTCATTTTGGTATTTTTCCTTTGGGCAACCTTCCCAACCTTCCTTTCCTTTTTTCCTTTTATGAGGAGCATAAAAATTTATGTTAAGGATTCTAGAAGTGATTGGAAAACTTGCTGATTAATGGTTCTCTAGCTTTTAGCATAACTGACTTGTGTATTCAATATTATTTATCCTAACCACTGTATTTAATAAAATTTAAAAATATAATAATGTAATAATCCACATTACAAAACAAAAAAACTTTGAAAGTCTGAGTTATTAGAAGAAGCACCAAAATTGTTTCTTGCTACTAAAATACTCTGAGAAAAAAACATTTGTGAATGCACAAATTGGCAGAAATTTCACAAGTGCAAAAATATGCACTTTCTAAAAATATAAATAAAAATATTAATGTTTATGAAAACACAGACATGTCTATTATCACACAAGACAGTGACATGTCTGTTATCACTTGCAGGACCAAAACTAAAATTTTCTTTTGAATAAGATGCTCCTTTATTATTACTCAAGTTCTAGGCACTTTCTGGAATATATTTTTAAAGCAATTGTCTAAAACTTCACCTCATGTTTGAACACATATTCATTTATTTAAACAAACCTTTATGGAATGCATGCTGCTCAAATTTTGCCTGTATTTTTACAGGCACTACCTTGTAACTTGAGTTTAGATTCTACATTGATTTTCCTAGTGACTGCAAGTCAATTTCTAAAAGGAGCAAAATGATTTTCACTTAGTCTACTGATGTAATTTATAGAACAATTAAAAAAAAAAAAAAAAGAAAAGCTAAAACTGGACATTTCTTTCCTCAAGTTTGAATGTGCTTTAATCAACTGAGGCATCTGTGTTAAAATACAGTCACTTTCTGTAATCAATGAAGGGAAATAGTTTTACTCAGACAGTTCTACTCCCCCTGAGTGAGTTGAATCTCCCAGTCAAAATGTCAGTCTGCTGAAAATTTTATTGTGAACACTAGGGTCATGTTAGAAAACTCTGTTCCACCAGGGGGAAAAAGAATCATTTGTTTGTTTTCACATAGTTTGCATTAAAATGTTTGTATGGCTATTCTGAATAATGCAAATTTATTTAAAATTAAAAGTTCAAGAGATTTCAAAAACTAACTGCTTCTGATTTAGTAATTAGCATGACCCTTTGTTTTTTGCAGGGTGTCAAATTTAACACAGATGTGCCTTGCAAATTCACATGATTCAACAGAAACCTAATGTTTCTAGCTTAGGAAAGAAATGGAAGAAGCTTTTCTAAGTGACTGAATTAACCTGCAATGTGTAGTGATTAGACTTATAAACAGTTCCAGCCTTTTCCTAGCTTAGAAAGCATTTTACATGAACACCTGGCAGGTCTCAGAAGAACCTGTCCCAAGGAAAGACACCAGGAGGATTCGTTCAGTTTCACCAGTTGTCAGGCATGTAAGGAATACCAAATGCATCTGTCAGCGTTAAAATATTTCCTCTGCTGAGACAAAACATATCTGTGGGAGAGTGTGTGCATATGGCTTGCATCATGCACAGTCACTGGCTTTGGGACCAGTTGTTTGTTTTGAGAACTGCAATTAACACTTCAAATTAAAGCAGAAAAGAGATGGCCAGCTAGACCCACCTCAAACTGTGAATGTACCTTTGTTCTTGCCCACAAGCAGGAGCAGGAGCAGGAGCAGGAGCAGGAGCAGGAGCAGGAGCAGGAGCAGGAGCAGGAGCAGGAGAGGATGTTCCTGGTGAGTGCAGTGGAAGAACATGCTACACAGAAAGCTATTTAAGGAGAATTCTCAGCTTTTTGCAACAGACCAAGGATTGCCACATATGAGAATGTGGCAGAATACGCAGCCCACAGCAAACTATAGGCTTGCGGTAAATGGAGGCTTAGATGATGGGCACTTACTTATGTGCATTCTTCTTTTTGTTCTTTTTGTTTAGTTGGTCAGTTGGTCTCTGTCATGTAAGGAGAGGCTGAGAGATCTGGGA
This sequence comes from Acanthiza pusilla, assembly GCA_036630365.1. NCBI lineage: Eukaryota > Metazoa > Chordata > Aves > Passeriformes > Acanthizidae > Acanthiza > Acanthiza pusilla. The sequence goes on from JAXCHO010000018.1 coordinate 30,431,559, forward strand.
CTGTTCATTTTGTAGGACAGAAGTCTCAGAGAGATCTTATCAAAGGGGAGGGAGACACAAACAAGGAAGTGACAAATTATTCTCAGTGGTCCAATGAGAACAAGAGGCAATGGTTATACTCTTTAATGCATAAAATTCAACTTAACATACATGCAAAGGTTTCTTGGTTATTTTGAGGATGTCAAATACAGAAACAGTTTGTACAGGAAGGCTGCGAAATGTCTATGCCTAAAGTAAATTTCAAAATCCAACTGACCACAGCCCTGAGCAATCTGGTCTAAACATTATGTGTTAAACATCGCTGGGAAGTCATCCAGAGCTGTGACTGTTTGTCAATCACATACTAATACTGAATAGATTTTTCAGAAAACCAAATATTTGATCAATATTGGGATCTGAATTAAATTTGTGATAGCTTAGGTTGTAAAAGATCTTGTTTATTAAAGCTGTAGCCAATACACAGAAAATTGTATTTTCTGTGCCACCAAATGGAACAATAACTGCCTTTGTACAGCACATTTCTGTTGGTAAAATAACATTTGCAAGACAATTTGAAGATTATTTTGAAAACAGTGGATTCTGTAGAATTAGTGCTAACATGAAGTTGCAACAGTGCATCTAGCATAGTAATATTCCCGCATCTCTGAACTGGAGAATAAATATGCACATATAATCTTTTGCTTAGTGCTAATCCTTCTTTAGAGTATTTCAAGAAACACTACAATTAAACCAATTCAACTTTTTATTTCCCAGGCCCTTCTGGGGACCAAAAACAGTCTTTGTGTCCTTTGAAGTATTCGATGTATTTTAAAAATATATTCCATATAGCCAGTACGAAATTATTTTATAAATGTGTCACCCTGACATATATCTATGATCCTTTAAATATTTTACTATCATTTTATCAAACTATTTATTAATTCACTTATTTTTAATATATATGAAAAAGTCTAAGCTCTTGTATAATTTAGACTTCAGAGAGCAAAGTAATAGAGATATAGAAGAAAAAAGAAGTCCAAGTAGCTAGCACGTGACATATAATGACAGTATGTGCTCTACATGTTAAATAAAACAGTTGCAAATGTGCGTTGCCATTATGTGATATCTGCATATTTAATTGTAAATTTATTTTTCTGCTATCTGCAGTGGGTCAGCCATAATTTTGTCACTTGAGCTGTTTCTCATTAATAGCCTGAAAGAGTAAATAAACAGTATGTTGATGGAATTTGCATGTGAAACAACTGTGAGCTTGAGAAAAAAATGAAAACAAAGGTTGAAAAATGAGAATAATAGGTGAATACAAACAAACAATGTTGAGCCATAAAACCAAATTATAATTCCAAATCAAATCTGGCACCAAGGAGAGATACAATTCAGGAAAACATCACAAATCACTTAGGCTTGACCCTTTTAAAATGTAGGGAAGTACTTATATGTGCTTATGTAATATCATTATTCTCATTCTTAATTGAAAGTGTATTAACAGGTACTTTCCTTGATTTTGGTAATTCCAGAGAAAGCAGAGTTGTAGAAATACTAATTAAGGTAACAATTTAAAAGTTATGTAGCCAGACAAGTTACACAAAAATAGCCTGATTGACTTAGATGTAGAGACAAAAGAGAAGCTGCTGGTAATAAACCAGTTTTTCCCTCCCATCTCATCTTTGGGTCGAGCCTGCTTACCAGAATATGCTTACTCAGAGATGTCCCATTAACAAAACACGTTGATACTGGAAGGAATTCAGAACAGAAACCTTAACAACTAAAAATCTGGCAAATTGCTCTGCATGTGCATAATGAAAAAAAAATCTTAGCCAAGGTTTTAATCATTTTAATGAAGTGCACTGAGATTTTTTTAATTGATTCCAGTATTTCATAAATCAAAACTTATATAAACATCTTGTAGGATATGATAGGCTTTAAATACTGGAAAAAATGCAAATTCTGGGTGAGGACAAATAATTTTAAGAGAACCATAAAAACTTCACACAATATTCAAAGTGAGGTTAAACACAGTTTTATTTTCTGACAAAAATGTACATAGCATTCAAATAGCATTCAAACCTCAGTTTGTATTCGTTTTAATCTCAATCATAGAATCATGGAAGGGTTTCAGCAGGAAGGCACCTTTGAAGGCCATCTTGTACAACCTCCTTGCAATAAGAAGGGACATGTTCAACTAGATCAGGTTGCCCAGATACCTAACCAAACTGATCTTGAATGTTTCCACGGATGGGGTTTTCTCTCCGACATTCTAAAACAGCTTTTTTGTAATCAATTGCTGCAGATTACACCTATCTCTCCCCTAGCTGTTAAAGTCTGGAATATCTACAATGAAAGACATCCCTTTGTACTCCATAAAATTATACTTATCTACATCAACTGAAGAACTAATCTTTTTCCTTTATTTATTTGTTGTTTTTCTCATTGTCCTGAGAAGGGTAAAACCTTATTCTTTTAACATTTTCTGACTTTGAAAAATATTTAGGACTCAGCAACATAAAAAGCACAGATGGTTTATTTTTCAAAATACTTCAAGATACAGAAGCGTATGGAAAAATTTCTACTGAAACTGTAGTTGAATTTTATTGAGCAATAAACTATGAATTGTATGATCTAGAAACAATATGAGCATTTCAGTATGCATAGTCATTCTTTGACAGAAGTCGGTTTTTTTTAGTTTTTGTTGGGTTTTTTCCCCCCAGTTTTAGAACCAGTTAGGTATGGGTTAGAATTTTTTCATAATTCTATTATGTCAGTGTCATTAGGATTTGGCTAGATGTTTATTTTAAAAGCACTCAGAATGAGAGCTAGACAGCATGAAATAAAAAGTCAGGTTTAGGGTTTTGTCCTGGGTTTCTTTTTTTTCCTTTTTTTTTTTTTCCTTTTTCTGTGTATTGCAGTGAGACATTTTGAAAGCTGTGGGTATGTAAGGCATAAAATCTCACTGTCATATTTTTAAAGGAATATTAAAGAGAGCTATATCAGAAAGATTTCAAATTGCTTAAGTTAGAGAAAGGATAGACATTGAATATGCTCAGGCTGAGGATGTTCTACATGATAAAATGCACACAATAAAAATGTAAAGAAATTCTAGCAGTGTGCAATCACTGACCGAGAGATGAATGAACTACAAAACTGAACAAGTCTGCTGCAACATCTTTGAAAAAGAGCTGTTTGAAAGCAATTTTGTTTGTCTCCCATTTCTGACAAAGCAAATCTGCACATTCACATGAAAGTGAAGGGTCTATTTTGGAAATGTAGTCTTCACTGTTCAGTCTATTTACATCCATTGCAGTAAAGTGTGTAGTAAAAGGAGAATGTTCAGGAGGAAGGAAGTTTCTACGCTTGATGACACAGGGGTAGAAACCTGATAAATTAGGATGGAAGAGGATGAACATGAAATAAAAGCCATAAAAGTTGACAGAAATAAGAAATAATAAAAAAGAGAAGGACGCATGGAACAGGGAAAAATCAAGAGCACTTATTACTGAATCATAGAACAGTTTGGGTTGGAAGGAACCTTTAAAGATCATGCAGTTTAAACCCTTTGACGATACCTTACGCTTGACCTTGTTTAAGTTTATATGCCTCATATGGGCTGGACCCACTCCTCAAGCCTGTCATGGAGTCATTCAATAATTCAAACTTAGGTTTGAAAAAAAACTAATAAAATTAAGACCAACCATTAGCCCAACACTGTCAGGTACGCCACTAAACCATGTCCATAAGTGTCACATCTACACATCTTTTAAATGCCTCCAGGCTTGGTGACTCAGCCTGGGCAGCCTGTTCCAACGCTTTATAGCCCTTTCTGTGAAGCAGATTTTTCTCCCTGGCACAGCTTCAGGCCATTTCCTTTTGTCCAGTCACTTGTTACTTCGCAACTTCAACTAGTGTTAGACAGCAATGAAGTCTCCTCTCAGTCTCCTCTTCTCCAGGCTAAACAACCCTAACTCCCTCAGCCACTCCTCATAGGACTCTCTACATCCTTCATTAGCACTGTTGTCATACTCAGGACATGCTCCAGCACTACAATGTCTTTCTTGTAGTGAGGAGCCCAGAACTGGACACGAGATTTGAGGCGTGGCCTCACCAGTGCTGAGTACAGAGGGACAATCACTGCCCTGGTCCTGCTGGCCACATTATTACTGATACAGGCCAGGATGCCATTGGCTTTCTTGGACACCTGAGTACACTCGTGTTCAAGCAGCTGCTGATTATCATTCCCAGCTCCTTTTCCACTGGGAAACTTTCCAACCACTCTACCCCAGTGCTTGTAGCACTGCATGGGGTTGTTGTGGGCCAAGCGTAGGACCTGGCACTTGGCCTTGTTGAACCTCTTACCATTGACTTTTTCCCATTGATCCAGCCTGTTCAGAACCATCTGTACAGCCTTCCTATTCTTCAGCAGATCATAACTCCCATTCAACTTGGTGTCATCTGCAAGCTGACTGAGGGTGTACTTAATCCCTACTTCCAGGTCCTCAATTAAGTTATTAAACATGACTAGGCTCAATATTGAACCCTGGAGATTGCCACTTGGAACCAGCTGCCAACTGGATGTAACTATTCACCACCATATTTTCAGTTCAACCATCTAAGCAGTTTTTTACCCAGTGAAGAGTACAGCTGCCCAAGCCATGAACAGCCAGTGTCTAAAGCAGAATACTGTGAGAAACAGTATCAAAAGCTTCACTAAATTCTAGAAACCTAGGTAGGACAATGTCCTTCTGGATGGCATCCCTTCCATCTAGCATATTAACTGCACCATTCACCTAGGTGTCATCTGTAGACTTGCTGAGAGTTCACTGAATCCCAGTGACTATGTCATTAATAAACATACGGTACAGTACCAGTCCCAGTAAGATTCCTGGATGACACTACTTGCTACTGCTCTTTGTTCAATAGAATCATTACTGTCTTTCCAAGGGAGGATGGAGAAAGCCCCTGAAAAGCACCCTGATGAAGCCTTGGTAGACTTAATTTTGACAGAGAATTATACAGCAGCTACTAATTTTTTGCTATTGAATTATTTTGCATTCTGCTAACAGAACTGTTGTAAATCAATTCCCTTGTTTTGTCTGACAAAGAAAAAAAATAGAGTTATCTGTGTTACTCAGAAGACAGAAATGGAAGCCTTTTGCTGCGATTCTAGTCCTGTTTTCCTGAGAAGGGCCAAGAGATTTTCTTCTTTTCTTCTTTCGAAAAACTGCCGTGTCAAATATTTCAAATGGTTTGGTGTTTACTGGGTAGCATTTCTGTCACTGACACCTACAAGATGTTAACTATGGCTTAGTATGGATAACATCTGGGTAACAGAGAATATCAATTAGAAAATATAAGAAGTGATCATCATGCAAGTTGCAGTTATATCTCTGGTTGTGTACGCATGTAAAAGTGAAAAAAGATCCATGGTTTGTGTCCAAGATGAGTAAAAGTGATTGTCTCAGATCTGTGTCTCTAAAGACTAGTGACATCTATACAAATTTATTTGGAAGAAAGTGTTATTTTTCAGCAGGCCAAAAAAGAGGCGAGCTAATTTGGAACTCACCTAAGAATAAAGTATTGCAAATAATCCAAGTTGTTGAAAGTTTTTAGTTGTTGTCTCAGGTTAGAGACAATTTTCTTGGGTGGAAAGTGCTCTGAACAGAACACCTCCCCCCACAGCAAAGGCCTCCGGCATCCCCTCCCCCACAGACAGCAAAAAAGCTCTGGGAAAGTGGAAAGACCTGTTTATTCAGCCCCCCCACACAGACACAGGGGAAAGGGAAAAGGTAAAAGGAATCACCAAACCTGAATGAATAGTTGATGAACTTTAGAGTCCTTCTCCTCAGGCATAGCGACCCCTTTCCGGGGGTTTCCCCCCCCAGGGATTTCCTGTCCACCGTCCTCCGGGGCTCCCAGGGTTCTCTGACGAAAAAGTCGAGGAAAAAAGGGTCCAAAAAAAAAAAGACGATGAAGAAGCAATCCCAGGGGAGGAGGGAAGAAAAGCAGCAGTCACAGCAGCAGCAAGGAGCCCGACTAAATAACATCCCTTCCTCCCCGAACAGCGAGCGCGGGAGCGTTTCAAAATATCCCACGTAGGCCGAGCTTCTCCTGGCTGCTGAGCACAGTTAAAGTGACAGGACATTCTAGGCAGGCATGCAAACGATATGGAATACAGGATTATCATTACATCACTCCAGCACAGTTGTGCACACCCCCATTCTTCTTAATATAGTAGTGCAGATGCACTTTTGGAGCCAGATATCTGTTTTGATAGGTCACACTAAATTTTGACAGATCATTAACTGTAGGGGAAAGGTGATGGAGCAAGGAGAAACATGATGAAGGAATAATTGAAAGAAGAGAAGGGGAAGAAGAAATATTTAGATTTTTTTTTTTTTTTTAATCATTCTGGACATGAAGTAGTGTCCCTAATAGAAACATTTTAAACTATATAACTGATTTAAACACATAGCTTTATTACTGTTTTTAGTGTTTTTGTGTTAATCTAAATGGAAGAACACTGTGAATACTGAAAGCACTATACAGATGAAATTAATTTGTATGCTATATAAAAAACACAGCTGGAGAAGAAAAGCTTATCTTAACTGTAAGTATTGATAATGACATCTGATGTTTATAATTGCAAAGACTAATGCTAGCCTTCCAACAATAATAAGAAAGCTAGTGCTAAACCAGACAATTCATGAAACTCATCATTCCTTTACAGCTTACCTGCAGGCAACAGTTTTCTTTATTATAATGGTTAAGATATAAGTGAGATTAGATAAAGGTCAAAACCACTCAGAATTTAATTTTCTGTCTCAAATGTCACTGGTTTTAAAAGGATCAATGACCTTATCCATTGTTGTATGTCATATATCATGCCACTTGGATAATCCCATCTAATTTTATGCAATGGGTTTATGTGCTCCTTTTATTGAAAGAGGTTTCTTGAGGGAATGATTCTATCCCCTTATAATTTGAATTTCTCTCTGGGAGATGGCACTGGATCACAAGACAACTGCCACTGTCCAAAAATGGAAGGAAAAGTGGGGACAAACCTTGTGTTCACAAGCATTAAAGTGCCTTACTAATAAACACAGACCTACAACAATGAAGTAGAATTAAGTAGGCTGATTGCTTTGCTTAGTTCCCCTGTCTTCCACTATGGCTAAAATTAATACTGAATTTCTTGGTTTTGTTTTGGTTTTTTCCAGGAATATATTGTTCCAATATTTTTATAATTATAATTTTTATTTTATTTTTTACATGAGAACTGATATATACTTTCAGTCTTAATTTCATTATAATAATATTTTATACTTGTATTATGTTTAAATATGTACTAATGCATGCACATTTTTAATATATTTCCCCTTATATTAGAATTTTTTCAAGAAATACTGCAACAGGCACTGACTTTCAGTGAAGTAAATGAATATAAATAAAATTGTTTTATAAATTTGGATGATATAAAGTCTGTATAAAATAAATACTTTGTCAAAGTGTGTGCAATAAAGTCAAAGTGGAAGTAGAAAACCTTCCGTTACAGTATTAAGAGATGGATGAATAATGCACAACCATGTAACCAAAATATAATGATTTCATTAATTCTGTATTGAATGCTTAATGCAAAACACGTGGCTGTAGAACCATTGCCATTAGAAAAAGAGATTGTCAGAGTAATGATATGCACAACTGCCATGTGAGGACACTGAAAAAAAAAAGCTTATTTATCAAGCATGAATCTTTCTTTTTCTGATTAATCTCATTTGCAGACTGAACTGCATTCTGTGGGTTTGCATCATTCTACCATACCCTCTATGATGGAATTGTTTTCAGAGCTCTATCTATTTTTTTTTTTAACTCAACATTCAGTTTGAATTGTTAGTTTAATAAAAACTGGTAGAAGAACCAGAAGTGCATTTCTTCTCAGCATATCAGAGACAATAAAGAAACAAACCTCAAAATTTATAGGCTACAGGTTGAAGATCTCATTTCCAGTAATTTCTGTTTCAGAGATTTTAGTGAATTTCACAATAGTATATAAATAAGAACATAACCGATTCTGAAAACAGTTTTCCTATTTTGTTTGAAATCCTCATCAAATCCTTCATGATTTGCATCTCTTACTTTGATTCACTACTGCAGTGACAGCCATTATTAATTAAAATTAATTTAAGATAACTTTATGATAAACTCTGGCAGTTAATTTACATAGAAAGCATTTGTACTCTCACTGTTAGCGTGGTTCCCAACATCGCTTTGTCCTGAAGAAACTGCTGCTCGTCCAATCAGTTTTTAGGTATGGCTCTGGAGATACCATGAGCTAAAGGCCATTCCAGCGGGTGTTTTACACTGGTCACTCTTTTTGAGATGTTTGCAATCCCATGCCAGTAGGTACCAGTGCCAGAGAATGATCCCAGCAGTCATTTGACTACTATAAATTTAGTCTTTGGTGTTATCACATTCCTCCATGCTGTCTCCTTCAGGCCAGTGCAGCACTCCTTTCTCTGGTTCCAAACACACAGCCTGCAGCATTCTCAGACAGTTTTCTCCTGGAGGTGTACGCAGTGGGAAAGACACAGTGCTGTATACAGACCTTGAATCTTATCAGTAGCTGGGACAGTTGCACTGAAACTCCATGGGAGTGATTTGTTTGGAGAGCAGGACATAGTAATAGGCAAAACAGTGGCAAATGACACTGGAGTGCAAGCTTCTCCTAAGCTGTTGCTCGTATCCCTGCTGATGCCTTAAAAAATTATTGGATATTTTCTTACTAGATTTCAAGCTACCCTTAATAATCTAACTTCAGCGGCTAGATTAATATAAAAATGAGTATCAGATAGGAGCAGAAGTAAGAAGGGAAAAGTAACTAAAATAGGATAAAAAAGGTGAGGACAAAAATATAGACATTTTATAGAAAGGTCCATCAAGAGGAATGGCGCAATAAAGAATACATAAAGTGAAATTAATCTTTTGCTTCAATGAAATGGAGGTTTTACAGTAGACTTCAGTAATTGAATGTTTTTACTTGGAGCACAGCATTTCAGAGCATAGGAAAGGAGACTGCAGTGTGTTCTTATTCTGAGGAACAGATTTACATTCTTGAATTTGTGATAATCTGTACATATTTGTGTCACATAAGTGCATTTTCTATGTAAAACAATATTTCATACCGAAAAGAACAGTATGAGACCACAATAAGCAGTTAATAAATACTAACTGTTTCTTCTAATGTTGTAAATCAGAATAAATAGTTTGTAAATCTTGTGACATAATTTCAGGAGGATCGTCCTTACTTATTTTTCTATGAATATGTTTCATTGTTTTATTAAAGGTACATCAACCTACCACAACCTCTAGCATCAAATTACCATATATGGCATATTTTTCTCCTATTCTGCAATTATATTGGGGTTATAAAATTATAGCAGAACATTTTGTGCCTTACATGTGCGGGAAGAGGTACTTGCATGGAAACAAACAGTTTCTAGGGTATTTAAACAGAGCAATTAATCATAATTCACTGTACTATTTAATGCATAGTTTCACACTTCCAGGCCCAATTAAATGCTGTGTCCACCCACACCAGGACATAATTACAATTTACAAAACACAAATAAGAATATAAAGAGTGGTTTTGTAAAATAAATAATTGCTAAACCCAAATGTTATTAAATAGAATGGAATATTTCACTTCAGAGGGACCTACAATTATCCAACTACCCAATCAGTTCAGGACTGATAAAATTAAGATAATATGTAAGAGCATATTATTAAAATCATTATCCAAATATCTCTATAACCCTGGTAGATTTGGGACATTGACCACACTTGTAGGAAACCTGTTTCAGTGTTTGGCCCCCTTGGTAAAGAAATGTTTCTTAATGCCAAGACTTAAAGTCCCTTGGTGCATCTTTGGACCACTCCCAGGTCTTGTATCAATGTATACCAGGTAATAAATAAATAAGCAAATAATTGTCCCAAAGGAGAATATTTGAATTCTAAGCAAAAAAGGTGAATAAAATCTTCCAAAATGTGTACTGGAAAAATGCACTTCAGCAATACAGAAAAAATGGGATTTAGTGAAATCTTTTCTAGCCTCCACATCATGCTTCTTTTTGTTCTGAAAGCCTAGTGCTTCCTTGGCAGTCAGCTTTCAGGACCATATAACTTAGAGCATGTGACTTCTTTTTATAGTCATATCTTTTTATCATGTCACAAAGAGAGGAGAATTCAGCAAAGGAAATAAACACTACAGCTGGCAAATTACTCAAGTATCTCTAGGGGATTAAGGATGAAGTTACCATACATCTACAGAACTTGATATTTTAACATTTCATGCACTTAATTTACCTGACTTCCGCATTTTCAGTACATAGCCCTGCTGCAAATTAGTTTTCCAAACATGATCTCCCTATCTACTAGTGTGAGGTGTGCAAATTAAAATTGTTTTAAAGGCCTTTTTCATAGAATCACAGAATCATTAAAGCTGGAAAAAATCCTCTAAAATCAAGTCCAGCCATTAACATTTCATTGCCACATGTTCACCACTGGCCAATGTTCCCAGGTGCCACTTCCATACATTTTTAAACTCTTCCAGAGATGATGATTCCACAACTTCCCTGGGCAGCCTGCTCCAGTGCTTGATGCTACATAATCAGTAGCTACCACTATCTTTACCATTATTAGTCACTAACTGTGGAGGAGACATCAGATGCTAGTGGCAATTCAAGTAGTAAAACAGAAAATGACTGTCACTCTGACAAAATCAATACATGGAATTTGATATTATACAATATCCTAGCTATTATTTTTGCAACCCCATAGGGGTACACAGTATGTCTTAGGCAAATAGAAATGACAGCAGGATTAGCAACACACAAAATATGGATGTAGAGAGCAGAAGATTAAAATTTGTTTTTACAAGTACTGACAAAGGTCTCTAATGACCCAATTCTCTACCTCCATGCCTTGCTATCACTTGAAATCACAGACATCTCAGTAAAGAAAACATCTAAAATCCAATCTTTATATCACTAGGATTAGGTTTTAGGATTTTTTTTTTTAAATGTAAATATTTTCTTACATTCCCTGAAGAGTGAAGAGTGCTTTGTATGAACAGTTTCTCTTTGCAGAAATTCTCTTTATCTCCCTTGCTATTTAGAGACAATGGCTTCAGATGAGGAAGACCCTATTTAGAACAATCGTTTCAACAATTGAACTAAGGACTGAATTAGTTATAAAATGTAGACATAAACATCTGGCAAATTTTGAAAATATTTCTGCTGACACGTAGTGATTCTCCTAGTATACTTAGCTGGTTCTTCTTTCTGCCTTTCTTGCTGGAAAGCTTGAAGAAGGAATCTGAGAATGACATCATCAGACTTTAAAAAGTCTCCATTTTGTTCTTTGATCTTAGCTTTAACATGAGTTATATGTCACTTAAACTGAAGCTTACCTTCATTAGGAAAGAGGTAACCCAAAAATCTGTGACTAGTCAACCAAGAAAGAGGCAAATGAGTGTCTTCAGGTTTTTATTTCCATTTTGGAACTAACAACTTATTTAATTTCTTTATTGAAGCTGGCTCTAATTTAAATAGGTTGCATTGTTGGGGAGACATATCTATATATATGTTTATATTTCTCTGAATGCATATGTGTATATGTGTACATCTATAATGCAACTAATTTCATGGATACTTTAATTCATTTTTTAAAAATCCGAAAATTAATTTTAAATTCTTAAAAGTTTGACATGGCTTTTGTTTATGCAGGATGTAGGAGTAACAACAACAAGGTTTGGATTTGTACTCTGCAAACTGGAAAAATTTGCTCAATAATTGTTTTGATCGTTTGAAGCATGATCACTGGCTTGGGTTGTCATGCTGTTCTTTCAGAAAAGATGCTGTATATCAAAGTCTTTCCCTTACTATAATTAGTGCAAAAAGTCACTTTTGTATAATATTTGCAGAATGCATGAGTAATAGCTATTGTTCTTGCTAGTGGATTTATAACTTTTGATGGATAAGTTAATGGCAATAACAGTACAAATTTTTTTTTTTTTTGCCTTAACAGAAGGTGCCTTCTAATACAGTCGTGTGAGCATGAGTGTGAAAAAAGAAAGTTAAACTGATAGCCCTTAAGAAGGACAAAACTGTATCAGTGAATAATTCATAAACATTTTCTGAAATTAAATACTAGCATTTTCTATTTTGCTTAGGCAGTGATTAATATGAGCTAGTTTGAGTATTCGATTTATCTTGAATTTCTTGTAAAATGCTGACACTATTAGAGCATAAGAAATATTTGATCAGATATGGAGCTCAGAAAAGCTTAGGCTTGCTTTTAAAATGCTCAATTTGCCCTAGTTTTGGTCTGGTTTTTTGTTCTCTAATTTTTTATCTGCATGTTTCTACCTAAAATTATATTGATCAACTTTTTACGAGAGAAAAGAAGTATATTCTCAATCCCATATTTAATGTGACCAAGAAAAGTTGGAAATCTGTATTGATTAGCTCTTGTCTTTCTTATTAACTGCAAATAAAGAGTTTTAAACCAGTAATTTTCTTTATAAGCAAATATGTATAAAATAATAATCTTTAACTGTGCTTCCGAAAGAGAAGAGTTTCTTTCAAATAATCAAATTAATGTTTCAGCTCTCCTTATAGTTCTGGGTTTACTAAATCACAGTATCTTTCAGGTTTTGCTTATTTATAGACTAACAAATTAACACACCTTCCAGCATTAGACAAAACTTCTGAAAGTTTATAATAGCTAAATGCAATTAGTATTTGTAAAAAGTACTTCTGTGAGTACTAAAATAACATAAATATAATAACACAAAACCCCTATGTCAAATATCTTTTAACAAATCAATTATGAGCTCCAGCTGAGTGTGCAGAAATGAGTAACTTTCCTGAAACACAAACACCAATATATATTTACATATATTAATTTATGCTTTTGATAATGATCACTAGCTACCAGTAGGAAATAAATCACTGTCAGATGTATGAAAAGCTAAATCAAGCCACAATCAAACCTTATTTCTGAGAAAAAGAGATTCAAAATTCATGAATTATGAATTCTTTAGTCAATGACATCCACTCACAAGAGTGTTGAATGCAACTTTAAACCCTCCCTTTCTTTAAGGCTTTACCACAGAGTGTAAATCCTAGAAATATTACAATATCAACTGTATTATCTGGATTCCAAACAAAACCTATGGAACACTAAAAAAAAAAAAAAGGAAATTCATCATTTTTTGTTCATATTTTTCAATCAGCAAAATATTGCTAAGCTCTGTTTTTTTCTCAGTGTGAGCAACTGAATCTCTCCTTTCCCTTTTTCCTTACCTTGGCTTCCTTCACTTCATCCCACCTCACCTTTTTGCATCTTCCCTTACCTCATATCACCTCCCCTAATCTCCTCTGCCCAAGAATCACTGACATTTCCCATCAGAAATTAATAATGGCTATCAATCAAATTTGTATCAATCAATCTGTAGAGATGTGTATTGTAGTGCTGTAAGTAGAGTTTTATGAGCTTGTAGTAGAAGGAACATTGTGGTTCCCTTTCTCTGCAACAAGGTTGTCCATGAATTAATTTGTTTTAAGTCTGGAAGCTTTCTAACCCATTTCTGTGGCTTGAGCAGTCCATATCTGCAGTTGGACAATGGCATTTTGTCAATATTTTGATCATATATAAGGGCTTTCAACAAGTGGTGAAACAACCTCACATGTTCCTGGAAACACAAATTTTGTCTACTTGGTTTTGTGAAGAATGGATACAAAAAGAAAAAGGGAGATAAGTTTGATGGAAATTTATTTTCCTTTGCATTTCCCAGATAGGAGACACTCTGTTTTACTGTTTCCTCTTAACCTCTGTTTCCAGGATCCTTTTGATCTCCTTCTTCGCTCACAATCTTAAGTAACATGTGTTTAATAGGGCTCACCAGGATTCACTGTAAAACAGCTATATCACCACTGCTTTTTCTATTGATGAGTCTATGAAAATCCTGCTCTAATACAACTGTTTAAGGATATATCAAGTCTGGAAAATCAGAAAGCAAGATGGCCAACCCCTTGTCCTGCATCTAAGTTATATGGACTGATACATGGCCACAATATTTCACTAGCTTTCCCTTTTTTAATAAGCAATCTACAAATGTCTGTGAATTCTACTTTCATTTACACAATCAGTGTGAAAGAACTTCCCTTTTTTAATGTATTTTATGCTACTCATCTTTTCATTGCAGAAAATGGCTGTGGTGTGTTTTGCTTTTTTTTCTCTGATATTAAATGCCAGTTACTGATCCCTGTTTTCAAGCAGTTTTGTGTGGTTTTAAAAATTTAGAAACATCTGCTCACTGGCCCATAAGTGTTGTAAAATTTGGATGTTTAAAACATCTAGTTCTCCACTCTCTTAGTAACATAAAAAAAATTAATTGCAATTAATATGCTGTTCCCCAGAAGACATTTCTTTAATTCATTAGGGAGTTCTCATGCTTATTTTGAAAAAGCATAAATACAAATGGGAATAGAAATTAAATCAAATGGCTGAAAGGCACAAAATTGATTTTAAAACCAGGCTATCTTGTCTAAATTACTCTGGTTCCTATGGAACCATCAGAGACCTGGTAGAAATATGGATGTCTGGATTTGGAATCAGTACCACTCCCTATGCCTGTTCAGTATGTGCAGGCTTTTACCTACATATTGTCTTATCTTGTTTATTGTCCTTACAATGATCCAGACTGCTGACTGAGTCACAGGAACTTTCAAGATTAGGTGTAATGAAGTGTCAATAAATGTTTTATGCTAGCTTGGAAATTTGCTCCAAAAACTTCACTGTGTCCCTTAGTTTTACTCACATTGGTAGATGATCCTTCTGCTCACTATCTCAGGGCTTCTCACATTTCGCTAGTTTATGCTACAGTAATTCTATCAACTCTAACTCTGACTGCTAATTTAAACCTGAGTGAAACAAATGTCTTGCCTGACATAACTGCTATCAACAAATTATATACTGAATGCAGAAAAAAATTACTTAAATCTTTATATACAACAGCCTACATAGTGTGTTACCATCTTTCCAAGGACAACAGTACATGAAGATTCAATGTAAAAATTACCAAAATATCTGAATGACAGATGATTTCAATGTGTAAAGAATCTGCACTATATTTTCTATATTGAATTATCCTAAGAGGGAAACTTCTGCTCTATATTATCTACTAGGGCTGTAGTACTGAGCAAATATCCTTGTCCAAACATCTTTTCTTTAACACCAATAAAGTCAAAAGGAAATTAAAAACCTGCTGATTCAAAAGAAACCCCAAAACCCACAACAACAAAAAAAAAAACTTCAAAACAAAAATCCCCAACAAAAAAATGCCTAACATTAAAAAAGCACAGGCTACCTCAAATGTCAGGATCTCTATAAAGCTGATTAAAGTGTCATTCTTTCAAGAACAGATATTTCATATAGGACGTAATTACCACAGTGTACTATAAAAAACTACTGATTGAACCATTCAGCTGTGAAGCCCAGACCTGGCTAGTTACAGGTTTTGAGTCCATTAAATTCCAATCTGATAGATATCAAGGACTCAGGCTTTCATCGTTCCTTTCTCTTTCCAAAACAGTATCATATCAGGAAGTAGTGGTTGGTGTCATCTTCTTCTTTTAAATTAATGGTCTTGGATTAGGAATGTTTATTCACTCTCAACATTTAAAAGTTGAGAGTGAATAAACATTCCTAATTCAAGATCATTCAAGACTGCATTACAAATGGATAGACAGATAGATTTCAATCTTTCTTTGATTTTTTCAAGATAATATAATGTGTATCTTAGAGTAGATACCCTCAGTTGTGTGCATTAATTTCAGGGTTATACAATAGTTTGCCCTTTGTGAAAGGGAATGAAATATTAGTATCATACCTATGCCTAATTATTGGAAAATTTTGTTTATACAGTTTGTTGGTTTTTTATTCTCTATGCTACAAATTTATGTGGAACACTTTGTATAGTGTTTATTTAAAATTTTTAAAAGAAATTTGAACCTTACATGTGTTGTTGATCACTCATTTATGCAATAGTTCCCATAGATTGACATGAATATGAAGAGGTATGTGACACTGCATGGACCTTCAGCTTTACTTTGCTTATGAACAATAAATATATTTGGAAGTATTGCCAGAGTCTTTCATCCTTCATTAATCAATCTGTGTTTTATTTTGTGGGGAAGAGAGGAGCTTTTTCTAATAATTTTCTCAAATACATAGGCACTGTAGTCAGCCTGTAGCAAACAATAGTGTACTGCAGTCAAAACCTGAATTACATAAGTCGTCCGTTCAATGTGGGGAAAAAAGATAAACAAGGAAGTAGCGCTATCAAGTAAAATAATGAAGTCTAAACTATACCAAACAGCATGAAAATCATCAGTGAATGGGGAATAAAGAGCAGAAGATGGAAAGGTCATGGCGATATCACAGTTCTCAGACAGCAGAATTACTGTTTGAATTGATGAAAAATTATGGTCACAATACACTGCTTGAAATTATGTCTGAAGTAACCTCTGCTATAGGGAACAGATGACTTTGGGAAAGCATGATTCACATATAAAAGAAAAAAATCATGCTGTGAGAGTTCCCACTTGAAAAAATTACTATTCATGTTAAAGACAATAAGAAATTGAAATTAATATTTGCCAGCAAGTACAGAATATGGAGAAAATACACTCTTAAGATTTTTAGATCTCTCTGGTCTTGATTTTACTGTTTATTTTTTGCTGCTGCTTCTTCTACCCTACATGAAGGCCAGTAGGGGAAATTCCACACAATGCAGAAAGCACAAAAAATGCCTGCACAAAAAGATCACTATGTTTGTGGATTCTTTTAGAATTGCTTTTGTGGTAGTAGATTTTTGCTTGTAGTAAAGTTCTGATTTGTATGGTTTTTATAAGTGTTTAAGGGAAACCTATCACAGGCAAGGAATGAGAGTCTTGAAATCTGCTTCTGAGTTAATTTTAAAGTGAAAATTCTTGTTGCTGCCACTTGGAACAGCCTACGTGAAAACGTTCAAGATAACAAAACCAATTGTGGTAACCTAGTGACCTAGGAATAGCAGAGTAGCTGGTAATGAAATAATTAGAGATGTTTTAACAATTAATTCATTTACTGGGAATTCTGTTTAAACTGACCTATGTGAAACAGAGAGACATTCATTACTGTTTCAAGAATGACTGAGTAGGTGGAAAACTAGACATTATGTACAGTATTTATTTGTAAGTTTTTATTCAATTAACTGCACTAACAAGACACTCCGTGTTTCCATTTATTCACACCTCTGATGTATATGCAAGGTTATAAAAAGGTATGTAGAAACAATTTTCATAAAAAGTGCAACTATTGTAAAAAATATAATAAGAATACTAAACAAATATATTTGCTAAAAACATTATGTATTGCATTATACATAAGAATATAAAAGGAGATGATGTAGGTCAGTTCAAAGGTCTGGCCAATCAATCACGTCATTTGCACCAAGGAATTATTCAAAGAAATAAACAAAACAACAACAAAAAAAATTAATGTACCTTAGGTTTTCCAAGAATTTGGAGGTTATGGAGTTCTATAACTGCAGAATTCACGCACACCCTTTCACTTATTAAGTATTGATGGATGCTTTCTTCATTAATTTATCCTGTTACTTCTTTTATGCATTAATTCTATTGAGCTCTACAATAACTGGTAGGAAACAGTTCTGTAATTCAAGTATACCGTGTAAAATGTGCATCCAAGTGAAAAACAGTTAAATTAGAAATCTTTATTGTAAATTATGGACCTATTTCTCAGTATTCTTTGGGTTGTTTTTGTTTATCAGCAATAAATTTCATCTTTAATTTTGTTACATGGGTGTGGGTTTAGATTTCCAGAGATTCGCAGAAGCCGGCAGAGGAAGCAGGCAGATGAACCCAAGATGGCGAAAGGAGAAACTTTATTTACAAAAACCTCTTTATATATCCATTAATAATCTGGCAACTATTGGTCAGCAGGGAATCCACCTCCTAAAACCATTGGTCACAGCTATACAACACCTAATACCAAACACAGAGATTAAGAAAGTAAAAGAATGCAGCTTATCTCTATTCTCCCTAAGAAAGAAGAGAAAGATTTCTAAAACAGTGCAACTACACATGGTCATTCTAAATCATTGCACCCTTCCATATTTCATTGTGTTTTGTTTTACTTTTAACTACTCTGAATAATTTTACATCAGATGTATTTTTTTTCCTTTTTATGTTTGAAAACTACGAATGCCCGAGTAATTTAACCATATCCATGCAGGATTCTATAAATCTCTGTTTCCATTCAGTAATCTGAGCCTTTATTTGTGTAATTTGTTGCCTAGAACTACTTCTTCTGTTGTGAGAACTTGTTAGGATGCTTTTATGCCACCCTGACCGAATCACCGTGATTAACCTAGCTATTGGTACTACCAAAAGACTGAAATATTTCCTACCCTGACTGTATTCTAAAAGAGAAAACAAGAAACAACATATCATAGAATTATAGGGTCATGGAATGATTAGGTTTGGAAGGAACCTCAAAGATCATCTAGTTCAACCTCTCTGCCATGAACAGGAATGACATTCACTAGATTGGGTTGCTCAGGGTCCCATTCAGCCTGGCCTTGAACACTTCCAGGAATGGAACATCCACAACCTCTCCAGGAAACCTGCTTCAGTGCATCACCACCCACACAGTAAGGACTTTCTTCCTAACACCTAATCTAAACCTTCCCTCTTTCAGTTTAAAAGCACTGCCTCTTGTCCTGTCACTGTCTCCCTGTGTAAAAAGTCCCTCTTCTTCCTTTTCATAAGCGGTCTCAAAGTACTCAAAGGCCACAGTGAAGTCCACTCCCTGAAGTCTTCTGTTCTCCAGGCTGGGCAACCACAAGTCTCTCAGCGTGTCTGTGTAGGAGAGGTGCAACCCTGTGATGATCTTTGTAGCCCTCCCCTGGACCCATTATAACAGGTCCATGTCTTTCCTGTGCTGAAGACCCTGGAAATGGATGCCGTGCTCCACGTAGAGTCTCATGAGGGTAGAATGGAGGGGGAGAGTATCTCTTATTGGGTCTACTAATTCTGTGGTAATATAATTTAAACAAGGTGGTTTAGGTAGTAAATCAATCATTTAATTGGCCTGTAGTTTTCTGATCACAATAAACATAAAACACCCACTATTTTGAGGCTGAGATTAATTCAAATAATAAATCCAGTGTGAAAATGAAAGACTTCTAAAAAATTTTTAGTTTCTTTGTACACTGTGTAAGTGTTATCTCATTATGATGATCCTGGTTATTCTTTTGAACACAAACAAAATCATTAAGGAATGCTGTTAAAAGGTGATATATAAAACATGTATCTCTTTATACAAACATGCATATTAGTAGACCTCATACAGATGTATTGAGAGCTCCTTCTATTGGATGGGAAATAACATCAAAGAAGGGAAGAAGAGGCAAATGTGATGAAATATTTAGATAAAAGCAGCATCAGTTTTCTCAAAGTTATTTACAATATCCTTCTTGTCCCAGCTTTCCCACTCTCTAATTTATTTTTCTTTTC
The DNA here is from genome assembly GCA_036630365.1 of Acanthiza pusilla. NCBI lineage: Eukaryota > Metazoa > Chordata > Aves > Passeriformes > Acanthizidae > Acanthiza > Acanthiza pusilla. Next base: position 30,451,190 of record JAXCHO010000018.1, read on the forward strand.
CTAGTAAAACTGGAAGTATCATTATCTCAGGAAATGTTCAGAATTAAGTAATCTAACCAAAGCCTCTAAGAAATTTAGCAAGGAAACCTAATGTCAAATCACATCCTGCAAAATATTTGATCAGCAGGCTTCAAAAATATGCTGTAATACCTCATTCTAACACATTATTAACCTAACTCTGACTTTCAGGATTGTTCATTCGGACGAGGAAATTGCAGAAGTCTATCTCTTCTACAAATCCTGAAGTTGGTCTGATTACAACAATCTTCCCATCTTGAATTTGGCAGTGGTATTAACAAATATATTTTCCAGTATACTTACATATTTTTTAATGTATATGTAATACCAGATAACATGGTTGACTGAGCTCATTGAAAATGTATTAAAATGTTTTTATGAAGACGTAAGCTTTAACTTTCACACACCACAACAAAATTGGCTTTATATCTCCCTGCCTCATAGAATGGTTCATTTCACAGAGGTATTTACACTGTTTTGAGTGATAGAAGAGATCTGATGGATTGAAGAGTAAACATCAGGGCAGAAGATGCACTTTTTAGACTTCTTGTGCAGGCAGAGAGAATGTCAGTTATGAATAATATACATGAATATTAGGCAGGCTGTACAGCTCTGTTAATGGCCTAAGAAATTTTATTATTATGCTTGAACAAAACATCAGCCCAAAACTGCTAAGGTTCTTGTCTTAGTCAAACATCTAAAACTACTTTTCTATTGATCAGAAGTTTTAAATAAAGCTGCAAGAGAGCTCTGAAAATTTTCGAGGCAGACATTCCTGAATCAGAAATCAAATATATCAAGGAGACATTCACTTTTGGGAGTCAGAAGGAAAGTGAAATGAACAATCCTGAAATATAATTCTTGATTCATGAAGAACTGGTGATGCAGTCAAAACCACAATATGTTGACTTCAGCAGCCTGATTTCCCAAATAAATTCTTTGACTAATTTGTTTGTTTTATTGTCTTCTGATAGAGACTAATTGAGCCCCATGATTTCACAGGACTAAGGCATTTTCTTGGCCAAAAATCCCTCGGCTTTACACACCCACAGTGTAGATGATGTTTATCAAGCCTAACAGAGTTCTAATTTTCTACTCCTCCATTTCCACTTTCCAAGAATTGGGTAACATATTTCAAGATTTGATGAGAAATCAAGTGTTCAGAATTCTGGCTTCGCTCTCCACCCTGAAGTAACTCCGTCCTTGCCAAAACCTAAGACCTGGACCTGGAGTCTGGTTTAACAGGCACACTCTATAATTTAGACATTTTCTGTTCATCTCTGCCAAAATTTCTAAAGTGGTAATATTCCTTAGCTCATGTTCTTAATTTAAAATAAGGGACAATATTAGTAGAAAATTAATCACTCTTTCAGATTCACTGAACCTGATTAAGGGATGCCATCTAATTTTAGTTTCCTTTTGAATTTACTGTGAGAATACTAGCAATAAGAATCCTACTGGTATGTTCTGACTTAGTCCATTTTGACAGATTTTTGATTTTTGCAGTTCACCATTCACCAATATTCTCATGAGAAAGGCAAAAAGGAGGGGTAGGGGGAGTGGGACTTAAATATTTAAAGTGACATTTTCAAATCCATAACCAAATGTAGTCAAAGAATTTTCAGATATAAGTGTTTAAACTTCAGTAATAAGGATAAAAATATCTTATAAATTAATAAAACATTTTCTTTAGATTTCCGTGCTCTTTCTGGTTCTAAGTTGCTTACCAGGAAAATACCTAAAAAATTATCCCATTTGTGAGCATCAAAATCCCAAGAAAACATAAGAAAAATCACAGTAATACTTGTTATTAGTAATTCTAGAGCAAAGAGGACAGCTGTTTCATATAATTAATCCAAATTTTGTGTAAAACATCAGAAAATAATAAGATAATTCATTTTTTTGAAATTCAAAATGCATATCTAAACACTGGCATTGTCTTTATCTGAAGTCATTATGACAGTTCTGGTTATAACAAATAAAATAAAATAAAATAAAATAAAATAAAATAAAATAAAATAAAATAAAATAAAATAAAATAAAATAAAATAAAATAAAATAAAATAAAACAAAACAAAACAAAATAAAATAAAAAATAAAGAGACAATAAAAACAAACAAACAAAAAAACAAAACAGAAAAAAGGAAACCAAATCCTAACAGTAACCCAAAACTTAAGAAATATTACAGACCCAAAACAAGCAAACATTCCATCCTCTCTTCCCCATGTAATTTAAAACTTGAAAAATCCTTCTGAGTAATGATTTAAGGTAAGGTAATGAAACATAATTTTACACAAAGAACATTTCAGAAAAAGGAGTTTCTGTTTACAAGACAACTGCAACCAAATGTAAGGCAACATTCCAAGATGTACATCTCAGCAGAACATGCCAGACAGTTACCTTTATTCTTGATCACTACATCTGTTTTCTAAATTAAAGCATGATCCCTACAAAATATAAACAAATAATGCAGACAAAAAAAAAATCTCTTTCTAGAACATTTTATTATAACGGATGCCTGAGTTATAAATATGCTGACCAAGCTGTTCAATTTGTGGTTCATACCTGGTTTTGATTTATATAACAGAGTGAAGAGTAAATCACGGGAGAAGCTTCTCTCCGTGGACAGCCAGAGCCGTAGATCTCATTAGGTTTTTTGTTGCCACACTTTTTTCCTGAAGATGACTTGTCAAAGCTGCCTTTTTGAAAGTGGGATGAAATAAGTGACTCTTACATTCTACAGTGTTAGTGGTTTTGTTTTTTCTCATTCGCAACAGATGAAACAGAGAAGAGCAAGTTTTGTTCAGCTAGATGTTCATTTGTGTGCTGGCGGTTCACACAGGAATGAGAGAAGCTGCAATTTCAGTGCATCAGGAGAGACCCACAGGATCAACGCTATGTTAGAGATGTCATGGAGACATGTGTCCTGAAGATCCAAGGAGGGCAGAATGGAGTCTGTTGTGAAAAAGGAGGCAATGAAAGCTTGATGACTAAAATCAAATCTGTCCTTGTGTACAGACTGTAGGAAAAGAAAATATTTGTTTACCAGTTGTTCTTTAAAATACTTATTTGTTGGGTGATTTGAATTTTCTCTGTATCAAAAGTTACCTTGTTCTAGTTCATACTCCAATGAAAGTCTGTAGAAATTCAAAGACTAGTTGATGTTACTGGAATACTCATTGTAAGGAAAAGGGGCAGCTAAATCCACCTCATGCACTTTATTGTTCAAGGAATTGCCACTCTACAGAGATTTCTTTCCCTGTGTAGATTGCAATTTACTTCAGATTGAGCTTTAGACAAATGGTTCATGTAATGAAAAACTTTATTTTTTGTACAATTAACAATTTGCAAATCCAGCTTAGAACATTTAGTGAAAAACTGAAGGTACTCATGTTAGGAAAGCTGAACTAGGGAGTAAGAAGGAAGAATGGATCTCTAGGTAAAGGTGCAGAAGAAACCATTGGTTATTGTGTCATTCATTAGTATTTTCAACTAAAACAGTTTAAAAGTCTACCAGCTGCAAAAAAAAGGTAAAGCAGCAAGTGAACTGCATGAATGTTCATCTTGAGGATTATATAAGATCACCAAAATTATGTGGGACTGACCTCTCAAGGACATGGGCGGCAAAGTTCCTAATTTAGGAACTCTCTCAGGGTTTAAAAATAAAGTAAATGCTGAACTATGCACATTGCCATCAGTCAGTCACTTCCTATGTGTAAACAGATACGTATTCACCTACAGGGGTCTGCTTTTGAAAAATGATATATTTCGAAAGGGCATGTAACTAAATTTCACCCTGGGTTCTTAAATACCACTTGACTCAAGCACATTGATTTCTTGTTCTTCCTACAATATATAGATACTTTTGAAACCTTACCATGGTGTGCTGAAAAATTAATAGCTACTAGACAGTTCAATGATTCTCTCAGCTTTCTTCACAATTGCATTGTTCCCCTCATTATATAATTAAAATAAAATGTTTATTTTACCAAAGTCATAAATCAAGGTACATGGAAGTTTCTAAAGATACCTTTAGGCATATTTTGTTCTTCAAGAGGTAGGAAATTTCAAAGTTTACATAGCTGTAACTGAACTAATAAAATCTCAGTAATTGTCCATTTTAATTGGCCTTCAGCATTCTTAAATTGAAAGCAATTATGTAGAGCTAGACAACTGAAGTACAGTGTGAGCCTTGAATTGTCTCTCCGTATAATTATATACAGAAATATGCTGAATATCCTCTTGCTAGTAAGTGAAGTGCTGAGGAAAAAGAGCTAATCAAAAGCCCATATTATAAAGTCAGTAGTTTTCCGTTAGCAAAACCCACACATTTAATATTAGCAGTTCATGAACAGTTCATGCACTTGTATGGTAGCAAATGAGCTAGAGGGTAATGTATGGCTGAGGAAGTGACCCGAAAGTAATGTGACCACATTAGTATGCTAGAGCACAAGGACTAACTAATTTTTTTTAGGGGCAATGAGATTTTTTTACTTTTTATTTCTTTTTTCTAATAGCATACGAGGTTGTCTAGAGGGACAATGATGGAACGCAGCATGCTGCAATAGCCAACAGATTTCTGATGTCACAACTAATAAATTTGTCTGTGTGTATATAGATGTATATAGATGTATATACAGAACAAACACCAATCCCACCTCCCAAAAAAGCCTCAAAAGTAGTCTACAGTGGTCCGATGTATTATTTCATTGCAGCACCTGAAAGACTCGGATAGAAACAATGCTTCTGACTGATCTCAACACATAGCACCTCCTTTTGCAAATTTACTCTGATTAGCTATTTCTGTTTCTTTGCAAAGTCAGAGGTAGAAGTTCACAGAAGAATAATGTAGGATTCGGTTCTCCAGGATTGCTGTCTGTGGTGTGGTTTGCTTCAGATGGCTAGGATGGAGACGAGACACTTCTGGATTTTGGTCTTAGAGCATGAGATTTATTGTAAAAAAGAACGTGGGGGTAAGAGACCTGCCAGGAGCTGCAAGACGCAGCTCGAAGCAGGTCAGAGAGGTAAGAGAGACAGAGAGAGAGAGGGAGAGAGAGAGGTACAGGATACAGGATACGGAATACGGCATACAAGGAGAGAAAGAAAGAAAGTACTGTGGTTGCAGTTTACAATAAAATAAATCATGTTCTGTGCTGAATATTCTAATTTTCACTAACCAATCTAGAACAAGATACAAATTCTATAGCATTTACATACAGCCTATGAGCGTCACTGTATTACCATATGGCGTTATATTTTAAACCCTAAAAACTGCTTTTTTGGACCTAATGCTAAGTTGATAGGGTCTGCTCTGACCCTTGGACCTGTGTACCAGCAGAGAGTATTGTCTAATCAAGGAGGGAATTTACCTTCAGTGGCCATACCATTGTTTTCCTGTTATTTAGTAACTGGGATTTGGTATCTCAAAGCTTGTCTTCATTTCAATCTAACTTATAGTTTCTATATTCTCAGCATCTTTTGCCAGGTAATCATATTTATAAGGCTTTCCTATTTCATCCTCCCCAACAGAATAATCATTGGGAAGCAGATTGTTGATAGATTTGGAGGTTTGAACATGAAGAATGAACAGTCCAGATCAGTTCAGCAATGTCCTAATTTACAGTTAATAAATTTTCAATTGCACTGACTTCTTAAACTGGGAAACGGTTTCCAAGGTAAACAGAAAATCACAGAATTAAAAAATGGTGGCGTGGGAAGAGAGCTTTGAGATCTTTTGATCCAACTTCAGTTCAGCTAAGTCTGATTGTTCAGAACCGTGTCTACTCAAGCATCCAGTACTTCCAAGGATGGAGACTCCAGGACCAACTGAAACAGTGTATTTAGCTATGCTTAACATATTTAGAGAAACTAGAAAGGGAAGTTCTACAACACTGTCTAGAAATTGCAATCTTCATAGGCCTTTCTCAGTTCCTTGTAGACCAGAGACTGTTCTTGCTACTACTAGCAGCTACTCAGGACTTGTGATTGGGACATTAAAGACAGAAGAGTGCACTTTATGGGCAACTTAACAAAGAAGTTAATTTTTTGAAATTTTAATTATTATCATGAAAAGACACTAAAGAAGGTCCCCAAGAATGGATGCACAAAGACTACCATACCAGAATTGAAGCTGGTACTACTGCAACATTTATTCTTAATTGTTTTGGCAATACCTATGATGTCTCTCTAAGACAGAGAACATTGTCTTCACTAATACTGAATTCTTTCTGAGAAAATCAGAATTTCATCAACTATTTTTTCCTTCCTTTTCAATGTCTGAAATTGGGACCAGTGTAAGCTCTACCAAGATGTCAGCTTTTTTGTAACAGAGTGCAAGAAATTGTTGATGCTCTTTTATTCCCCTGCTCTTCTGAAACTCCTATTAGTTATGGAACTGTTTCATTGTTGGTTCTCCCTCTCTAGCTAAAATACACACATACACCCAAAAGTTTATAAATTATGTTATATTAGAAAAAATTGAGTAGATACAAGGGACAAAATCTGGGTTTTTTGCTTGATTTGAACAACTACACAGAGAAAACTCTGAAAGGAAGGAGGAAGATTGAACCTCTAAGAGCAGTGAAGAATGCTCATATGAAAAGCTTTCCAGAACATAAGCATCTTGGAAAGTCCCTTTAGTAGCTCTTGGGTGTTCAGATTAAAAAAGAGATGGCAATCCACCTCAAAGTATGGATACTATAGAATGCATAATGAAGCTTTTAATTTTTTATTTTGGTCTTTTGTCTTTTAGTTTGTACAGCTTCTGTTTGTTATTGATGCTTTAAAATTGTCTTTTTCCCTGTGATGAGGACCGTCATATAAAATTTATTTTTGCAAAGAGTTCTGAACTACACAATTTATTCAAGAGCAGAAGCCAATTTTTCCTTTCAGCTCTATGTTCTCTCTTATGAAACTCCTTGGAACGGTTTTGACTTTAATGCTGCTACTTCCCAGGCTTTCTACTGAGTGTTATTTTTCCATATTTTCAAGCTTTTTCCCCTACAATTAAGTTTAGATGTTGTACTGCTGCCTACCAAAGACATGATGTGAATGCCCAAATCTCAAGCTTAATGTGTTGTTGTGACAATGGACATAATTGTCTATTGTCTTGATACCTAGACACTTGGAAAGGATTTACTTTGTGTTTTATTTTTCTGTTTGAAAGCTAGTTCTCTAAGTTTATCATACGGATTCTCTTTGTACTCAGTGGAAGCACACAGGACATGCAGGTGATTGATTCATCCCATTCCAAAATCAGTTTGCAAAATATGTGAGATAATTGTCTCTGGAGCAATCCATTACAAAGGCTGCAGTGTAAACGATCAGCTCAGACTGGACAGCAAGATTTTAGATAGCTAGAGAAATTACATGCATCTCACACTGACTGTTGACTTATGCAGACTATCTCATAGTAAGCCTGTCTTCCCAGTCTTTGATTAAATGTTGGCTGAGATGTGGACAGATTTTTGATTGGGTTTGTTTGCTGGGCTTTTCTCTGAGATCTGTGTATGAAAAATGGTAAGATATGCAAACCCTTCATGTATGTTTTAATGAACAGAGTAGCATACTTTAATTTTCATGACAATATTTATATTCTTTCATTAGCTATTTGAACTCAAGTCTCATAAGTCTGTAAACCTCATGTCAGAGCACTAAAAAAAGAGCAAAATTACATGATTATGTGTGATTTAGTCACAAACAAATTTTTGTCTATATTTTGCTAAACATTGATATGTACCTGATACCAAACACTGATTTATTTTTGCAGATTAAATTGGATAAAAGCTGTCTAATTCATGTAATACTTCCAAATACATGTGGGTTTTGGTATCTTCTGCCACCAGCATTATGAATTCACATCCTTACATAGTATTGAACTAAGCCATTTACAAGCTCGGTAATCAAAAGCCTACTTCCGTGAAAAATTACATGTACAGTTTAAAAAAAATAATGTTCTGAGTTTTGCAAATGGAAATCAGACTTGATTTTAACCCTATTTTCATACTATATCCACATCAGAATACATTCTTTGGAAATCCTTCTGGAAGCATATCTAAAGAACAATTGTTTACAGCTGTACTGCCTATGAGATCTCTTACTAATTTTAATGTATTTGTATTCTGAAAAATTATGTGATGATTTTAAGATCAGGACAGACTTTTCTTGGATAAAAGGAACAAACTGATGCACTAGGAATCTTTTAGAATAAGATGTTTACTCTGTATCAGGAAATAATTCAGCTCTGAATATTTTAAGAAATGTGTTTGTGGTTTTGGGGAGCATTGTTTTGTGTTTGTTTTGTTTTGCTTTGCTTTGTTTTTCTTTGGTTTATGTTAAAATAGTGTTAATTCCTAAAAAGAGTTCATGATGATGCCATAACAAGAGACTGCTCTTGCTCTCAAAAGTTCTTAAGCAATATATTATCCTAAGAAGAATTTTACATCCTCCAGTTTTGTACATCTTTGGGCAGTACTTAATATATTTGTAATGCTCTACCCATACCAAAGGATGGTCGTATTATTTAAAAAATGAAGCAAATTGGACCTGGGCAAAATTAATGAATGAAAATAAAAAAGACGAACCTTACTGTAACATCAGCTCTAATTAGCTATGTCAAATCTATTGCACACTGCACTGAAAACCTTTCCAACATAAGATGTTCTGACAAGCACATTAATTTAAGAAACACAAAAGTTTGACTGCACATAAAATGCTCTTAAGCAGTAACTATAATACAGTAACAAAGTATGAAAGCTTAATTCCGTGTAGTGATCTAACTGTGGGGGGTCTAAATGCCTAGTCCAGTCATCACTGACATTATTGGCAACTGAAAACCCCCCTCCCTACAAAGGGAGGATGACATAGATGTTTTAGCAAACATGGGTTTTAACTCAGCTTTCTAGTGTGCTTGGCATTGAAAGATTGACTTAGACTTGTACATATTCAAGCCAGGTTACATCCTGTTTTAAAGATATTTTATAAGTTTTTACAGGTCAGCCACAAATGTCTGTCAGATGTGTGTATTTTTTACCAGGACTGCATTCAACACACACCACAACCTCAAGACTGTAAGCTTTGGTTTAAGTTTGCTCTGTACATGCATAGTGAGACAAAAGAGTTTTAACTTAAACTTCAATTAGGTTAAATACATAGCATTTGCTTTCTTTTTTATGTAACTGTAACTTTTTTATGAGACTGTAACAGAATAGAATAAGCAATCATAATTATAAAAGAAAGTAAAATTAAAGTCAGCTAACCTCATCTATCTCAAAATGTATTCCAAATAGCTGAAATGAGAGAGTCTCTTAATCTGTCTTCCGTTCCTCCAGTTTCTACTGTGCATTTTCACTATTTATCTCTGTTAGGTCTAGTACTTTTCAAACTTCAATGTAAATATCCTTAATGCAGCAGAACACAAGCCAAAGGCAAAAGGAAGAAAACAAACTACTAAAAATAAGGGAATGGTTGCACAATTATGACTTTGAACAACCTCACAGTGTTTGATGAGAGTTCCCTTTCCCTATAAAGAAAATAAATATGCCTTTTTCACTGGAAATTATAGACAGGGGCAAAAAACAATAAAAGCAGAGGAAGTTTAGAGGTATGGGGGCAACTCCTAGTGATATATGGATGTCTCAACTCCTTAGGCAGCTCAGATGACACTAGTGGGAAAGGTGGGAAAGTGAATTAAGTTCTCATTCGTCTCACTTATAAGTACTGTTACACTCAAAATCTTGTTACAATAAGTTAAACTTATTGTATTTATGAAGTGAAGAATTAATTGTCAGTGTGACAATACTGAAAATACAGTATTAGACACAGAACTGTTAAGCATGTTATATCTGCGTACACCTTTTCTTAGGTATTATGCATATCCTTTCAGTGAACCTCATGTCTGAGGTTCACGTTTCTCCGTTTTCATAAAGAAAAAGATGGGCGGGGAGTTATGACAAGCCATTAGTAACAAAGTATTTTCTGACAGAAAAACGTCAGTCATTGTACTGTCTTCTTTCTGCTTAGTATTATGCCCCCAAACACATGCATTTTCTGTCTTATCAGACTTCTCCTTGCTTCCCAGCTGATGTCTGGAATTTATACAACTGCCTTCTCCAGACTTATTTGACATCAAAATCTATTGTTTCTTACACAGTGGCCACCTAATTTTGTCAGACCCTCACTGTGCTTGTGGTTCAACAAGCTGAAGCTACAATAGGTCAGGGAACAGTTATTTGATCACTAGAGTTGTTAAAACCTAGACTGATAAAATCTCCCAAAGCCCTGAGTCCTAGCATTTTGTATGTCATATAGTACCTGATGTGTTTTAGTAGTAATGACAAAATCCTAATTCCATGGGGAAATTTAGCAAAATTGCTGCCAGAATGTGGATGAATGAAACTATGAAGCTTCATGCATAAAACTGGTGAATTTACACTTCTGTGATATTCATCATGTGAGAATATTATTTTCATGTAGAGTTTATGGATTTTTCAATTAAAATGAGCTAGACAAATAATAACTTTGTAGGAATGCCCTAATAAGAACTAGGAGACTACAGTCAGAGTTTAGACAAATGAAAGGGTTATGGAACGTCCTGTCTATGTAGAGGTCTTTGAAGAACTTTATTTTAATGGAGCCATGAGAAGCAGAGAAATAAGGCATGTCATAGTGTCAAGTCAGTAATATGTAATAAGTCACAAAAGTAAATTAAATTCAATGTCAATTGTCATTGCAAACCTATTGTTTTCTGTCCTGTAGTCAGAAATTGTTTGAACTTTGAGTTATGCTTAGGGCTTTTTTAAAGAAGGATGCGTTAATCATTTTGATGTAATCTTTGTTAATCATTTTGATTTGATCTTTGTCAAGATCTAAACTTCATATTCAGGTTGCCTGAAGAAGCTGTCAGGTGTTATAATTTATGAGCAGATCTAGAGGATAAACACTACAGTAATAGTCTTATACAGTATATTTTGCTCCTTTTTTCTTAAACCTGATTTTACTTTAATAAAATCAGAATAAATTGTTCAAAAATGTTACATTTAAAAGAAAATAAATATACATTAGGAAATATATTTTGATTTTTATCTTTAAGTAAATAATTTTGAATTACTTATATTTTACAGTGTTTGATCCTTTTACACTAAAAGTGCAAGGAGAAATAGAATGGAATTTTAAATATCCTGGTAATGGCATTTTAAGATATTTGTGATATTTGTTTTACTAACAGATTAAGTCAGCATACATAGACCTTATTTAACAAAGCAATTAATCAATGAACCCCCATCTGATGATCAGAAAAGTTGGCTATAATACATCTCATAGGAGTATTTGACTTAAAATAGAAAAAAAGGATTTTATGGTTTTCATTATTTCCAACGTGCTTAGAAGTTAATATTTTTTATTTTCAAAAACGTCAAGCTGATTTGGGTATTGTTTACTTGTTATATAGAGTATAATAAACAATAATTATAAACATATTTTGAACAGAGGAAGTATAAGTTTAGATTTTAATTTTAAGAAAGAACCTTTTTTTTACATCAATTTGGAAAAGAGAAACACATTAAAACTTTATGATACATGAGATGAAAATTATAATGAAAATTGAGACCATGTTTACTGTATTATTAATTTTAAATAAAAGTTTCACTACAAACATCTGATTCTCTGAGCCAGACTAAAGGTTTATTTAAGTTAATAGAATCCATTTACAATGTTCATTGAATCTTGGATCACATTAATATAAAACAGAGGAGATGGAACAGAGTACAAATAAAATTTTGTAGTGTGTGAAAGCTTAACAAGTTAAGATTTTCATTAAAACACTTTTATTTCCCTCAGACTAATACTGCCAGTTCTTCCCTTAAAATACAAGATAGTCAAAACAAGACTCTGTCCTTGTACAGCAGTTAAGAACCTGATGTTTCTGTAGTGTACTGTGCAAGCCTGATGGAGCTGAACCCAGAAGGATTTATGCTGCAGGTTTAAATCAGCCAGAATGAGCAAAAACCCACACTCCCAACAAAAAATGAGACCAACACAACCGGATTGGGAACACTTCTGTATAGATCAATTCCCACATGGTTTCTAGCAGTGGGCTACTGAAGACACACATCAGTCAAAACCAATACTTGAAAGTGTCACTGATTTGCATCTTGAAGATGATTAATTTATTATTAGAGTTTTCAAATAGGGTAGAGCTGCTGTAAATTATTGAGAAGGATAGCTACAAGATCTGGCATATTTTTATTTCAAAGAGAGTGAACAGCCTTTTTCATTTGGATAGTGTCTCCTTAGGAAACTGATATCACATTTCAACAAACAGATGGATGTATTGCTATAAAATATGGTGCCATTATTTTCTGGAACATGTGTGCTGTAGTGAAGGAAGTGTGTAGGTGCTCTTTCTGAGCTCCTAGATGTCAAACTGAGAGTTTTGATTAACAGCTTCAGGGCCAAAACAGATGTACCTACATTGTCAAATCATGCAGTTCCTGGGTCCTGATTCCTAAGTACCTTCAGTAAATAAATGCACAAAGCAGAAGCTGGACCCAGTGGATTTCTGGGGCCCAGAGATTTCTCCTTCCCACCCTACTTGAACCATCTCTAAGCTCATCTGATAACCAAGGCCAGATGCTGGGCCCTTTCCTTAATAAGTGTCTCAGATCTTGCGCATTTGCAGATGCATGCCTCCCTTAATTAACAGCTGGAAATGTCCCAGAAAATTACACGCACAGAAAACAGAAAATAAGGTCAGACAGTAGGTCCAAGTCTCAGTCAGACAAGAGCATATACATTTTGTCATGTTACAAGAAAACAACAAAACCACATACAAAGAAACCTTGTAGGAAGTAAAGAGCAGTTGTCAGTAGAAGAAAACAAAGAAGCAAGTACACATGCAATCAATCTAATCTCTCCCTTCTCAGCCACAGGATTTCACAAAAACCAGACTTTCAGATTATTTGTCATTTGAGGGGGGTAATTTTTCATCCCTTTAGTAGTTTGTTCTAGTCATATATAGGATGACTTTCCTGTTAGATAAATGTATATTTAAATATTAATGAACATTTACGTTAATGAAAAAAACAGACTATGATGCTTTTTGAGTCATTTGTTCATCTGAATTTTTCATCCACATGGATCAGTCAGTATAACTTTGATAAGGGGTATACAGAAAGTACAGGTTTGGTTTAGACTACTTTCCTCTCTGAAGAGAGAGGGTACAGATATAACGGGTAGGAACTGGGGTCTGAATCACAAAAAATTCTCATGATTTTCTACAAGGGCCTGTTCAAATATGCTGTTCTTTTTACAGTTAAACCCAGTTTAGGCAGTAGATGGTTCCAGTCATTTTTATCTGTCTTTGACAATTTGCAGATTTATGGTTCCAGACAGAAAAGTTACAAAAACACATTAAGCAAAAAATTTGAATTGAATTGCCTCCAAAGGATGAGAAGGATGAGTGTGTATATATATATATGAATGTTTTTCTGTAAGCAAGATCGAAACAAACCAGGAATTTTAACATTGTGGTTCATTACTAAATAAGCATGTGAAATATTCTTATTTAAAAAAGGATTGAGTAGTACTTCTATATATCTTAAACTAAGGAAAAAATTATTCTGTACATTTCAACAGGTGAGAAAGAAATGAGATCCCATTTATCAAACAGACTTACATTAAGCTTTTTACATCTGCTTCTCATCAATCACATCTCTGTCATAGGTAGTGCTGCAAAATCCAATAACTTTTTCTTTGTCATTGAAGACTGCTTGAGGCAATCAAGAGACATTTCCAAATCCCCCAATATGCATTCTGCATATCACAACAGGGCAAAATGTACAATCCTAAAGATATCTTTTTTTCTGTCAAACAGCTCAGCAGGAATTTGTTTAATCAGCTGAACTTTGTAATAGGCAGATATAATACAGAGAAAGGGAAGAAAATGCAAAAAAAATCCCAAAACAGAACCCAGCACTCACACCCTCTCCAAGAAAGCTGAGACATAGATTATAAGAAATACAGGATTTTTCTGTTTGATGGTTTGATTTTGGTTTGTGAAGAATAACTGGTTTTTCAGCTGTAGCTAAAACAGAAGCCTGTAAAACTTATACAAGCAGTATACCTTGAATGTTAATATAAGTAAAAATACTAAACCAGTTTAACTGATAAGAGTGTATAAGTGTTTTTCAAATGCTGTGGTTACACAGCTACACTCAACATATGCGCATTTTAGGTAAGTATGTGAACAATGCAACCACCAAAGAGCAAAGACTTTTGCAGCTGTACTCCAGCAGCATGGAAATGTACGAGAGGTGCAACACAATTTGCAAGACAAATAACAAAGAGCAAACTAAGAGCAAGGGACTCCAAATGGGCAGGGTACACTGCTGAAAAATCTGGAGCTGGTAGCTGACAAAATCAGTAACAGTATGGGAAGCAGACAAGCCCCTTTTCCCTTTTGACAGTAATTAAGAGCCATAAAAATGTTAGACATGGACATGAAAGATGGTGAAGAAAACAATCCTATTTCTTTCCCTGACAAGTTTTCAAAGACTTATTATTAGTACAAATCTAATTACTATAGAAAAGAACTAAAGAGAAGCAAAGAATTTTGAAACAGAGAAAATCTCAGCAGTAAAAGTACAATTTAATTTGGTATAAACATGTTTCTTAGTATTTGCCCAATTTCTATTGTCATGCCCATGCTTCCATTGCTTCTTGGAATCCTAATATGTATTCAGTGTTGGAATGGTGAGTCATTATCATCTTGGGTAATATCAGATTGGTGGTGATGATTGCTTCCTCTTTTCTGTAAGATGTACTTGGCATTATTATACAATTTTTAAGACATTTTACTGTTTGCTTTTTCTTCATTGATGTGAAACTTCACATTATGTCTGAATTTATTATATTTGGCTGGTTTACACATGTTAGATACCTGCATTTTTTCCCATTTACTCCAAGCCTAATTTTGTTCAGTTCCCTGCTCTGCAGTTCACTGACCATTAGTGAGATGTTCTCACAGCATTAAGATTTTGAATGTCTGTCTCTGTGCCCTCTCTTGTGTCCTACACCTGCATACTGCATCTTACATCCCTACATTTCAAAATTTTTATTATTGTACCTTCTCTATATGCCTGTATACTATTACATATGTATGTCAGAGTTACCAATATTTCATTCTGCACAAATACTCCTTTCTGCTGTGGCAATTATTTTGACACTATGCAAATATAAACAAAATTAATCAGTCATAGGCACCTGGTCATTGGAAAAAAAAATGCTGTTACAGATAAGCCAAGTGAAGAACACACCTCTGTCAGGTCAAGTTCAGAAAAACTCTTACAAGTCTTAGTTCTGACACCCTGCAAACTCAGCATAAAGCCCATGGCCTACAACCACAAGCAACATTACCGTATTTGCAGAACTAACAAGGAGAATGTGAAGTAGGAAGTGTCTCCTACTGAGGAAAAGTAGTGGTTAATCCATACCAGAGGTGTGCAACCCTCAGTGAAATTCCCCAGAGCCTTATTTGCCTTTGGCACTTGGCAATGAGGATACCCATCCCAGCCCCACAAGGCATGGGAGCAAATGGTGTGCAACAGCACTGGGCATGAACAGTGCCTGGACCACAGTCCTTGTGTCTCTCCAAAGTTACAGAGGTGGGCATGGGGTCATTTTGACTCAGTGGGAAAGACAATGTACAGGAGAAAGAAGTTCCCAGCACCATGTCTAAACTCTGATTTCATTGTGAAGTGAATGATGACATTTCAGAAATTTCAGAAAATTATGATGTTTTGGGTTTTTACTGGTTTAGGTTTGGTTGGATATAGGCTTTTGGAGGTTTTAGTTGGTTGCTTGATTTGGCTTGGGCTTTTTTTGGGGTTTTCCCAAAAGTCTTTCTCTTCCACTTTCTGTCATCGACTTCTTTGAAAAGGCCTTGAATACATTTTTCATAGAATTTGTGTTTTGATTTGATTTTAGTTTTGAAAGAAAGTAAAATCCAACTCAAACTCATTAAGATGTAGGCATTCTGTGATATATTTTATTACTGTTCTTTTTCTTTAGTTATGTCTAAGCTACTTGAGTGTCACAGAGACACTCTGTGTAAAAGGGTCAAAAAGAATAGTCTTGTCTGAAGAATATCTGCATGTCATACCAGTAAATTTCCACATGATCACAAATATCAGAGATTTACATCAATGTTACACAAATCTCAGGGCCTTTTAAATGTTTCATTTCCAGTCCCATCTGGTTTATAAGCGTGAAGGCTGAGGAAAGCTCTCAGAAATTTCTTAGCTCAATCTGATAAAATAAAATGGAACACTGGCACATTAAAATTTGATTTTGATGTCCCTCATCCCTTGCTAAAGAATTATGATAATGGTTCTACAGAACATCAAGCAGAAGTTTAATTAGTTTTAATGACAACAGTTTACTGACAAGCAAGACCTTTAAAGTCTGCCACTCTGTTTGGAGCACTTGACTGTATTTGGAGCAGGCTATCTTCCTAAGAGATCAAAGAAGACAATTTCAGAGTCTGGGTAGAGTTTTCATAACAATTTTCTAGCACATCGTAAAAGATAAATATGCTTTACAAGATCACTGTGAGGAATTATTGCTCAAATGGCACAGGAGCTCCCCACAACCTTTTGTTTCTGAACCTCCTGGTTATGAAAAACAAATGAGGAATGAAAGGACGGTGTTACTTGATTAAATCCCAATTTAATGATAAATATGAAATGCTTGACATAGAAAAACCTCCAAAAGTATCCATTTCATGCCACATGTAATATGTGACAATTACAATTGTTTAGAATTTAAATATGTTTTTAAAGTTAATTATATTCCTACCAAAAATATTTTAGAATTATTATATATGGGATATATTTATATTTTTAATTGATGATTTGATCAAGAAAGTGAAAGCATAATACATTTCCTTGTTTCCTACTTTCTTTTTTTTTTATTATAAAAAGAATGAGAAAAATAGGACAAAAATCACTGGAGTATGAAAAATAAACATAATAAAATTCCTAGTATTTGAATACTCATTAAAGGGTAACAGAAGGCTGCCATATCCAGTATTTGAACTTCATGGGGATTAATTACAATTCGTAAGTGATGCCTTCACTTGCCAATTTGACTAGTGTGGAACAATCTGTAGCCTACAATTCCATAAGAGTTGATCTATTCATTCAAAGTCAGTGAAAATAATCACATAGAATTAGAAAACTGGAAGGAAGAAAATACCTTGCATCTTCATTTTTTCCTTATACAATGAAGATTTAATTGGCTGATTATTTGCTATATCATCTTCCTGGAAGCACTCAGATATTTTTAAGTATGCATGAATCAAGCTGTGCAAATGAGCTCTCTTGCCCTAAAATTCATGGCTTACTGGAAACTTTCAATCACTTCTGCCACCACCACAGCAGATTTTCTGTCATCTTGAGAAATACAGAAGTTACAACATCAGCATATGTGATGCTTTCACATTGTTCAGGCAGGGCATTACCATTGATTAGATCTTTATAAAACTACTTTGAGCACCTATTCTACTTTTCATATTAAAATAGTTGCAATGTACAAGGATCCAAAACCTAGACATTTTCAAAGAAGGTTTAATACAGAGTTATTTTTAATTGAAAAGTGTTAGGAGTCTGTTTCCTGTTCTTCCACATAACTGTTACTATATAAAGCTACTAGAAAGGGATCATCTCTTTTAATTTTCATTTATGTATTTCAGGTGTATTAATCAAAAACTTGCATGCAAGGCAGTTTGTGGAACAGAATATATAAACACTCTTAAAATGAAAAGAAAAAATCTCAAGGAATGTTGGTCTGTTTCAAGGTCTCTTACTCAACCTTATATAAAACCTCAGATCTCAGTTGAAGTGAATGACATTTCACATCAACCTGTAATAATTGTCAATTTATTATAGCCTCACAAAATTGAGAAAGTTTCTCTTTCAAATTGGATTTTGTGACTGCCATATAAGTATTTACTGAATGATGAGGGCTTGGAAAACTCTATTCAATAAAATAATGTTTCCTTATCTATTTCAAGAGCATAAATGTTTTTCCTATGTGCACTTACTTTCTTACTTTGATCCTCTGTAATTCTCATTCTCATATTCTTATTTAAGTCTTACAGGATGGAGTGCCTTGCCTAGTGAAATTCATACCGTGTATGTTGCAAAAATGGTTAATTTTCTGTTTCACGGGTGACCCTTATATGTACCAAAAAAAAAAAAAAAAAAGGTTAATTTTCTGTTTCACGGGTGACCCTTATATGTACCAAATGTATTAGAACTCACAGAAACATCTCTTTAGTGACCTTCAGGCAACCTACAGCTTTTCTTTGCCATTTGAGGGATGTTATGTCAGAAATGTTCTCCCGTTGTTTCCGGAGAGTATAAAGTGGAGTTATGGATTGTGTTACAAAATTGTACTAACCTGAAAGATCAGTCATAATTCAAGAACACTGTGAACAATGTCACCACTACTATTTCAGGGAAAGGCAGAGGATCAAGGTTAAAAAGCTAAGTTGTATAAATAAGTGGGGAAATTGATATATTTTCATTTCAAAGAAGGATAAAAAAGAAGCTGCACCTATTACAGAAATTAAAGTATGCATAAAAAATAGCAAAAAGGTGATATACAAAATATTATTATTTGTGAAAGCCATTAAAATGTTGTAGTTTAACCCACCTCAAAATTAAGCCCTACAGAGTCACTCATTTACTCCCCCGTGGAGGAATGTGGGGGAGAATGAAAAGAAGAAAAGAGAAAATTCATGGATTGAATTACAGAGAGTTTAATAATTAAAAGAAACAAAAAAACCCCCGAGGATAAAAAGCAGAGCAGAAATACAAAACAGGGGAGCATAAAGCTAAAGAAAAGCAAATTATGCATAAACCCCCAAATTCTCACCACTAACCACAGATGACCAGCCAGTCTATGAGCAATAGCAACCCCTGCACCCTTCATCTCCCATTTTTGTTGGTGAGTGTGATGTTATATTGTATTGAATATCCCTTTGGTCAGTTGGGGTCAACCATCCCAGATGTGCCCACTCCCAACCTTTTGCCTACCACCAGCCTACTCACTGGCAGGGCAGTGTGAGGAACAGAAAAGGCCTTGACACTGTGTGCTTTACACTGAGCATTGCTCAGAAATAAGTAAAACATCAGTGTGTTATCAAAACTATTCCCAGCACAAATCTAAAATATAGCCCAATACTAGGTACTGTGAAGAAACTTAACTCTATTCCAGCCAAATGCAGTACAATAAGAAATTGAGACAATGGAACAGGAGATGCAGATATTTCTTACCTATTAGGCATCCAAAGGAGCAACATCAGAACAAGTACATAATGAAGACTGCTCAGTAGAGTTTAAATCCAAGGTAGAGGTATAAGATCTAGTTATATGCATAAGGACTAGATCCTCCATATGTTACTGGTGACAGGTGAAACATTTCTGAAAGAACATGCCCCAGTGTTTCATACAGTCAGAATGGCCCCAAGTGGACTAAAATTAATGAACAAGGTTTGCCTTTGGAGTCTATTTTGACTGTTGAATATTTCTTTCTTTGGATATTCATTAGGCATTCAAAAACTTTAATGCAAGTTAAATATCTATTTTAAGGAAACAATTTTTATTAGGAAGCATTTCCATAGTAAAACGAAGTCTGACATTAATTTATTCACCACGGAATCTCATGCATATTTTTGAAGACATAGATACAGAACTGGATTCCAAGGAACACAGCAATTGATTTTGCCTTCTTTCACAAGATGATATCTGCATTACTCCCCTTTTTACAAAGCAGAGGTGGAATTCTCACATTATTTGTATGAGTGTAATTTCTCTCTCTCATACCAAAACCCTGCCTTCTGTGGCAACTGGCCTCCAGAAGTCTCTCATATATAGTACATCTCTACAGCGATATCACTTCTTGATAGTCAGTCACTGACAGATATACTTTTGTCTCTTTGAATTAACAAACATCTCAGGCAAAATTAGCCAAAAATTAATTGACTGCTCATGCTTCTACACTTCCACTACAGTCAATGGAGAGACAACAGTACTCCAAGTTGCAAGTCATTCCCTTTTTCTTAGAAAACTCTTTTAAGGTGGGATGAACGATTAAGGAAGTGTCTGCTTCTTTCTAGTGATTAAAAAAGCAACCAAACTGCTAGCTCACATCTGAAGTGTGCTTCAGTTACTTGAATATAGGTTTGTAGTACCATTTCAAATAGTTTTTGGGTAATTTTCCTAGCCTCTAGCTGCTGCCCCAAAATAACACTTGTCTTCTGTGTTCCTGTCTCTTTATATTGTAAACAGCCAGAAAGACAGGTAAATTAATTTTTAACATTGCACAGGAAATGCCTTGAACTAAAATTTCATAACTAAATTCTCTGTGTCTTGATAGAAGTATTGGCTTCAGCACATCTTGGTACTGCAAAATAAAGCTCTGCGTCGAAACTAAGATGTAGAAATGCGGGCTTTAATCTTTCAGTATCCAGGGCATTCTCACGCTGCTCATGTAATTAATTATGGAATGAAAGTTCAAGTTGTAATAAAATTTGAAGTGGCATGAATTAGTTCAACAAAATTGAAACTGGGGGACCCTGCTGATATTAGTGAAGTACAGAGAGCTGGTTTTAATATTTGTGTCATTCAGCAGAGAGATTTTCATTACCTACAATTCCACAGTATTAATCCATTTGAAAGAGACAGACTACTGAAAATTCATGACAGGAAATTAATATAAAGGCATTTAAAGAAAAGATACTATTTTAGTCATGCCAGTCCAGCATCACAGAATTAGCAATACGTACTGACTGCAATGAGAAAAACCAACTTGTGCACAACTACAAAATGCACAGAAGAAACAGAATTGCAAAGTGTGACATTGATCTGACTTGTAGGGGTGATATATGTTTGAAAAAATTCAGAAATCCAAAATGCAAATGTCATGTCTGGAGACATCTCTGAAACACCTCATAGAGACAAATTCATCTTACAAGAGCATAAGTCTGGACATAGATGAGTGCAGTTCAAGAAGCACTTGCTTCCTTTCAATGACTAGAAATAAGTGCTAAAAAGAACTAAACAACTTAATTAGCCATTTAAAATGACGGGACATGAAATCTACTGCAAAAATTTATTATCATATATTTTTTCCTATTACTACATGCATGCATATGTATTACTATCTCAAGCAATCATGTAATGTATAGAAACACAGAATGGCTTGGATTGAAAGGATCATCTAGTTCCAATCCCTCCTGCCATGGGCAGGAACACCTCACGCTAGATCAGGTTTCTCAAAGCCCTATCTAACCTGGCTTTGAACACTTCCAGGAATGGTGCATCCACAGCTTCTCCGGGTAGCACATTCCAGTGCCTCACCATTTTCACAGCATGGAACTTCTTCCTAACATCTAATCTAAACCTACCCTCTTTCAGTTTAAAGCCATTCTACCTTATCCTTCATGTTTTTGTAAAAGTCCCTCCCCAATTTTCTTGTAGTCCCCCTTTAAATATTTAAAGGCTACTAGAACGTCTGACCAGAGTTTGCTCTTCTCCAGGCTTAGCAACCAAAACACTCTCAGCACATCTTCCTTCTTGAGTCTATGGTATAGTATATATTGATAATAGTACTTATTGTTTAATATTTTACTGCATTGTTATGCATAAAACATTACATGATATAATGTAAATAATAAATAATATTGCAATAGTTTTATTATTACTGTTCTGGGAAATGTTATTTTTTCAAGAAAATGTGGGCTTTATTTCCGTATTATTCTTTTTCTTGTTTTGCATTTGTAAAGAGATTTGAGAATCTATATACAGATGTTTTGTGCCATGTTACATGCTTTACTTCATCATATCTGTTCTCCAGCTGCCACTGAAGAAGATTGCATCTCCTGTGTGCTTGATGTCATATCTATCAAATCCAAGGAGATTTAACATGGAAATTGATGTATCTATTCAGGTATTCAATTACGATGTTTATTTTAACCATGTTTCACATTTTTGTACAATTTTCTTATCATAGAAGAGCAGGCATGAAATATTCCTGTCATATTTATAGAATCTGGATTAAACTTTGTGGGAGGTCCAACCCTGGTTGCTGCTGAAGATCCACCAAGAAAGGCATGTCCAGAGCCTTGGGCTAACCCCTTATTCCCGAAAGTTCTTTTATGTTCGAAGCTTTATTGGTTTTGAGTTGTTGTACCCCTCCCTCAAATGTCTTTATTGGACCCCTGACCATTGTACCTTCCCCTTGCCCTTTACCCAATTGGCTGTTACCCCCCCCATAAAACTGTCTGCACAGGGACATTTCCCTGGTGTTCTCCCTCCACGACTCTCCCTCCTGGATCCCCTCGCCCTACTCCTAATAAAGGAGAGTTCGGGGGAAATCCCCTCCTGCAACCTTTTGCCTCTTTCACCTTATTCCATCGGCACCTCGTTGGTCCCTCGCTGTGGGCAGCCCCGCTTCTGCGTGATACAGCCACGCCAGGCTCGGAGAGCCGCGGCGAGCCGCTGAGCATTTAGGGGCTGATGCTGCGGTCGAGGACGGCCAGGAAAAGCCAGGCGTATACACCAAAACTTCAGACTAACAAGACGTATCAAGGAAAAGACGATGGTATTTTCTCTATTTGCTTCTCTAAAGAATAGATTTGGTTACTCAACTTCTTCATAAACTGTGGAAAACAGAGATCTTTTATGTCATGTAGTTGTAACAAACTCAATCCATGTATCTGATTTTCATCCAAGTCAATATTATTGAAGAGATTTTCTAAAGTCTATGACTACCTTTTCACCAGTGGAAATTAATGGGATTTTCCTCATAGTGTCGCAGTGACAATCAGTGAAGGACATGATTTCAAGTCAGGCCTGGGGTCAAGAAAGCAGAAATATATTTGAAAGTCTTCTTTTCTCACTGCGTTTTTTAGGAACCAGATATGAAATTATCCAGGACATGACTTCATTTCAAAATGATTAAACACAAATGTAAGTTAGGAAGGTATTGGTGCTCACAACCTTGCTTGAAGTATTTCTTAAGTCCCCCGTTACTATGCCATGTATTATGTATTATTAAATACCTTAGTTTTGAAATATGATTTTGGGCCATTGGAACTGTTCTTCTTCTGGGGCAGATAACCTTCTTAGTTTTGGATTCACTTAGAGATTTACATTTGAAAAGGAGAATATTTTTAGGTCTCAAAAGTCCTTTCACAGAACTTTCTTAATCAGAAAGAACCTTCTGATAATCTAACTTGTGATTTTGTTATGTTTTGTTGGGGGTTTTTTTATGTGTCATGATTTATTTCTGTTTTTACTAGAGCTGCCTTTCAGTTCAAAGAGTATTTTTATATAATTATAGACATCAATCACGTTCTCCCTTTGCATTTGTTTTTCTGTTATTATTATGTTATTTTCTGATTGCAAAATTCAGTTTCATACTATTAATCTTTCTTTGTACTACCTAAGTTTGAGCTCATTCTTTGTAAACAATAGATGACTAAAACTATATACATTACTTTCTATAAAAGTCCAATAAAACTTTGAACAAAGACAACAATCTCAGTTATATGTTTAATCTATCTTGTTGGGAAAAAAATTACAGATAAATTCATTGTTCCTCTGCCATACTCTGATAAAATTCCTAATTAGACAATTTTCTTTCCCAGTATTTATGTAATAATAAGATCATGGTTTGTATCTGACATTTTTGTTGTTAGATCCTTAGTCAACAGTATTACTACCTGTGTTGTTTCTTTTAATTTTGTTTAATGTTCACCAAGTTTTGGTTTTTGGATTTATTTTTTTTTTTAATTTGTAGTATATTTATCTTCTATATTGACAAGTATTCACAAGGAGTTTCAAAGCTGTCTCAGAAGAAAATTTCATTTGCATGTATCCAAATCCCATTCCAAGGTAATTCAGGGAAATGCCTGTTCATTTTTACTAGTTATTTCACTTATATTTCTCCTTCCAGTATTACGTGTTTCTATCTTCCCGTGAGATAGTCATCAACCACTCTGCAAGCTGTCCATTATTTCTTATCTTTTCCAATTCCATGTGATAATATAGCTAATATTTCACTGTCTTCATGGAAGAAGTGATCTACCACATTTCTTTCAGCTGGAAACAATTTTGTTTATCCAAGAAACTTCATGGTAGTTCGGTATGATCTACTGCTGATAAACTCAACAGAATTTTACAATAATTTATATTTTTTAGACATCTTACTTAGATTTTTTTTTTCTTAGATACTAATGCTGAATCTTTGCACTTTCATAAAAGGAGTAGAAAATTTTCCTATTTTTGCCTATTATTGTTTCTGATATCTTGACTCATATGGCACTTCTAAGCTTTATACTTGGGTCAAAAATTTGCTTCTGAACTTATCAACAATGAAGGCACAGTGTTACCCCATTATATTATGCTCCTTTTAGATCTGATCTAGCACATATGCCCCTCTTTTAATTTTTGCACTGTTCTTACCTCCCATTTGTTACTGACTTTCATGCTTTTAGACAATTAGTGATTCTGAACTCTTTTTAGCGACATGGTAATAATGTCTTTTTTGAGTCCCCTATACACCAAAATGGCAAAAGATCACAGGCAGATAGACCTAGCCCTTCTCTTCTCAATGGGCTCCCTAATAAAAATGCCAGGCATTAAAAAAAAAGAAAATACAACAAAATTAAGAATAAATCACAAACAAAACCCACAACAAAATAAAATATTTCAGCACGAAACTAAAGAACATGAGAGACCAACTTGTAGGACTAAAGCTGAATGGTTCATATTGCTTAGGTCTATCCATCTCTACAGGAGACACATCTTTGAGAAAGGTTGATGAGGTGGTCCAAACAAGCAAGAATTGCACTAATACCTTAAATATATGAAAATGGTTCCTGGGTATCTTCTATTTAGCAATGTAAAGTGTAATAAGCAGAAGAAAGGAAAGGAAGGGGCTTTTCTACAACTCTTCTGCTTTGCACTGTTTCCTTTCAGTTAAGTCCATGCTTTCAGGTTTGATTTCAGTCAACTCAGTGACTGGCACAGAAGTCTACAAAACCTCCTTTTATTTCCTTAGAAGATTACTTTTTGAAGCCCTTCTGTGCTACTGTTCCCTGTTTTTCTGAATTGGAAGTCCTTAATCTCCACTTCTGTCTGACAAAAATCACAATCTTTTGAAATTTCCTCTCCCGTTCAATACCAAGCACACTGTTTGCTTCTCCAGAAAATGCACAGACTCCCCTTACTCCAGAGATAAGAAAGTATTAAAATGTTTACAAAGATATCATCTGTCACACTTGATGTGAATTTCAGGTGTTTGAAAATGCTGTGGGGATTTATACCAAATCAGTGGAATGAAGCAGGTCAATGATATTAACATCAAATATATTCACACTAATTATTTCCCATATGACATATCACCTCTTGCACAGACATTTATGTCTGTTGAATAAACAATAATTTATTACCATCTTCACATAATTAAGACTTGCTTAGAGAATCACATCACTAAGCAGGGTGATAGGTCACTACATGGATGGAAACAGAAGTCTGTATTACAGGTGTCCTTGCAACAGCATCTTCAGGTCAGTCAGGTGAAACTTCACAAACTGATGTTCTACTGAATTTGTGTGATGCACAGTTATATGTGTTAATATAAAAATACATATTCTAAGCTTTAGAATTCTGTTTAATTATTTATCGTTCTTTTCCTATTTCTCTATCCTGCAAACTTGATTAACAAAGCATTGCCATTCATGGGACTGCAGAAAGGAGGAGGGGTATTCTTATTTCTAAAGAAGGCAAAGTAAATGTTTGTTTGAACAGAATAAATTAAAACTTTTACAATAAAAAATGACAAAATAAACTGAGATTTTTTTTTCTCAGAATGATATATTATTCATAAAAATTTTAAGAAAACAAATGGTCTGCCTTTCTCCTCTTTCCTTTCCTTCTGCACCAATGCATTCTGATTCTTTTGGGTGCCACAAGAAAGGATCAAACTCTCTCAAGTAATATAAGAATGTAATTAACTTCCTAGAAAAGGCAATAACCAGATCTATAATCTTACATCCCTTCTGATATTAAAACCCCTGTGTTGATGCAGCATTAGATGAACCTCTTAGTGTGTCCATGGTGTGTTGCACGGGTCCTGTCCAAGGGGACAATTTTGGGTAATGTGGTCTTCAGAGATTTTATAAGATTTTTTTTTAAGAAGGACTGTGATAGAAAAGGGTGTTTGTATGAGATATTACCTCCCTTCAAGACAAAGGCAAAGACAGGCCAGTGTATATACTGCTGTTGCCAGGTGGGTGCAGCATCCAGGCTCTTCCATCACCATCAGCTATCTGGGTTCACATCCTGTGAAGGGATATGGGCAGCACAGCACAATCCAGGAGGTCAACTGATACGTGCAATCATGTCTTCTTGGGTCAGTTGTTATGTGGGTCATTAAATCTCCAAAGTACAACAGTCTTCCAGTTAGAATCACTGCATCATCTCTATTTTGTGTGAATGAAAGGCAAAGAGTTCAAAGGAGGATACTGTCAAGAGACATTCAGTCCTGTTACTGAGAAAGAAAAGTTATTTAGTCTTCAGAAGCTCAAGTGGAATGTTTTCATCTGCTAGTCAGCTATCTATTTTTTCCTTTTAATCTGTTAAGTAAAATGAGAACTCAAGCAAATGTAAACATGTCAAGATGAAATTATTGATTATGTAGAAAGAAGTATATGCTATTAGGAAATAATTTAGATTATATCTTCCTGAATAGATATAGAAATAAATTCAATCCCTTCCACCATAGGAAAGCTTCTGCATTACAGTAGGCAAATCACTTAATCCTCTCATTTCAAAAGTGGCAATTTATTACACATCTTATACTTTGTATGTCTGACATATTTACGACTTAATTACTGGGATAAATTATGCAGAAATGCTTATCATTCTAGGAAGAGACTGAAGTTACTGGAAGCTTCAGGGATGGGGAAAAGAAGAAAAGGACTGCACATGAAAAAGAAAAAAAGCACTGAATGATAAGTGAATGTGGTTAATCCTGTGCCCTAACTATAGCAGATTCTTCTGGAAGAAAGAGGAAAAGCATGTAAAGTCTTCTGATGGAAGACTCCAATTTAGACATATCATGAGTGAAGGATGCTCTATCCTAACCCTTTTTTAAGTTACATAGCTGTACTACAGTAGTTTAAAATTACACTTTTTTTTCAGGTTTTAATTATCTCATAAGAAAAAAAGGAAGAACAAAATGTATACTAAAGCTGTAGTCAGGGTTTTCACACAAATAATCCCAACCATCACATGAAAACCAGATAATGGGAAAAGATTGCAAGGTATTATATGGCACTCTATTGTGTGATAGAAATATTAGAAAATATGGTAAATATATGTCAGCATATTCAAGAAAGCACTGGTTTCTGACTTTTTGAAGGGCATGTGTTACAAGCGGTGTTCCCCAGGGGTCAGTACAGGGTCCAGTCTTGTTCATTCATACATCAGTGACTCGGGTAAAGGGACAGACTGCTGACTCAGAGGGTTTGCTGTTGATACAACACTGTGAGGAGTGGCTGATACACCAGAAGGGTGTGTTGTTATTCAGTGAGATCTTGGTGGGCTAAATTATCGGGCAGAGAGAAACTTAATGAGGATCAAGAAAGGTCAGTGTAGTGTCCAGCACTGAGGCAGGAATAACCCCACCCACTATTACAGGTTAGGGATTCACCTACTGGAAAGGAGCCCTGTAGAGAAGGATCTGGGAGTCATGATGGACAAGTTAACCATGAACTCTTAATGTGTCCCAGTTGTGAAGAAGGTCTGTGGTATCCTGGGGTATATTCTATAAACAGGAACACAGGAAGTTTCATCTGAATATGAGAAAAACTTTACTGTGAGGGTAGCAGAGCACAAGAACAGTTATGATAATTATAACTGCTTTTGGTTATTATATTCTCATTAACATGTCCTTAGTCTGAAATATTACTGTCTTCCCTAATAGGGAAAGTAAGATGTCCTTTCTTTTGCAGATTATTATATACTAAAAATACTTAGGTAACACACCTAAACTCTAATCCTGTTGTTAGGAAATTATGTGTTTGTAAACATTACTCATTTTATACCTGTGATTCAATGAATCAATAATGTAATTTGCTAAAATTCATCAAAACTTAAAGGAGAGAATATAAACTTTGACTTTCATTTGACTTGCCTACTTTGTGTTACAGTGTATAATTCTATTAACAAAAAGAGTTATAAATCAAAATTTAGCTGTTAACATAAAATACTAAAATAAAAAAAATTACAAAATGTTATAAATAATATTTTACATTCCTTTCTTACTCCTGCAAAAGTAATGTTTTTAGAAAAAGAAGACAACACTTGTCAATTTTTTAACAATTTGAAGCAAGTTGAATGAAAGTTTCATTTCTTTATGCTGCTGGAAAGAGGAAAACATTGCAGCCAGGGGATTCAAAGAATTTGGACATGTCTTTAAAATTAGAATTGAAATAATTCAACTACTGAAAATAACTTAGCTTTTTAGATTTACAATTTCAAAGATCTGGATTCAGATCTATAATTTTTGATTTAGTCAAATGGATATTCAAGATTCAATATTTTTGTATATCCTTGCGTCTTCTTGCTGTTGCACAGGTTCATCACTTCTTTACTTTCAATGTCTTCTTTTCAGTTTAGTACCAGTTAAGAGAAGACTCAGACCCTATACATCGCCCTTCACATGAAAACATATTTGTCCATATATCAGTCTATAACATTTCTCTTGAGCACAACATTGTTAAGAATAGACAAGGAAAGAATTATAAGTTTTCAAATTTCTTTAACAGTTTAACAGTAACTGCAGAATGTTACTTCATCCGTTGTTCCTTAAGGTGATGTTAGACTACTAAAGAGTACAAAAATCAAGGTTATTTTCCTTAGTTAAGGTCCTTAAATTTGTACTGGGCTTTCATTCTTCATAGTACACAGATTAACAAGACATCAAACTAGTTCCAAAACACAGACTATTGCATCTCACAGCTACTTGCCTACTCACTACCCCTCCCATCACGCAGGATGGAGGCAATAGAATAAGAAAATAAAAGTGAGAGAACATGTGGGTTGAGATAAAAACAGTTCAGTAATTAAAAAAACACATACAAAAAATAAAATAGGAAAGAGAGGAACATAAAACACGGGAAAGACAAATGATACAAATGAAAACAATTGCTACCAACCAGATGACATCCAGCCAGTCTCTAAGGAACAACACTCCACTGCCAACTTCTCCCCCAGTTTTATATGCTGGACATGATGCCATATGGTATGGAATATCCCTTTAGGCAGTTGGGGTCAGGTGTCCCAGCTGTGTCCCCTGTCAACTTCTTATGCAATCCCAGCCTACTCACTGGTGGGGTGGTGTAAGAGGCAGAAAAGGCTTTGACCCTGTGTAAGCACTGCTCAGCAATAAGGAAAACATTGCTCTTATCAACACTGTTTCCAGCTGAAGTCCAAAACACAGGCCCCTAATAGCTACTACGAAGAAAATTAACTCTATCACAGCCAAATCCAACACAGGTACTGTTTTTAACTCCAACTATTCTTTTTAAGCTCACCTACCATCTTTCTCCATGGTGGCTTTGTATAAGGCAAGTTTTTGTTCTGCTCTTTCTTCCTGGTGTTCTAGTAAAAAAATTTCTTTCTTCCTGTTTTTTACCAAAATATGTTTTTGTTCTTATCAATGTCTTAAGGATTTTAATCAAAGACCTTTTTTAAATAACTGGTCCTGAAGCATCATTTTATTCCATCTCAAAACTTCTCTTTGGAAACCTTATTAATATTAGCTTTGTAAGTTGCTGCTGACATAAAACATCAACTAGACAGACATTTTACATTTCAGGAAACTAGCATCACTTTGTTGTCCTTTGATCTATTACTTAGTCTATGTACGTATTTGTACATTGATAGGCAATAATATTTGCTTTATTGATTATGCCTGTAGCTTTATCGTTAAAGAGTCCATGTAAAGAAACATGCTTGAAAATACACACAAGACTTACAACTAAATCTTGGGTAATGAATATGAGATTAGGTTGCATGTAACAAACACAACTTTACATAAAGAATGAACATATAATTATATTCTTATTGATATGCTAATATGCTAGTCTTCAGATGCTTAATTTGAAATTATCAAGGCAGCTACAAATCAAGTAGTTTTAACTGCATATTTACAACTATAATATCTTTTATTCATTCATCCGGTAATTTTAGATTACCCTTTTTCAGTAATCTATGCTACTTTAAAGGTTGTTTTGTCACTTCTTGAGTTTTTGCAATGATCTTTATTCAGGCCAAATAACACTGAATGCAGGCTAGATTATGGAAGATCAGAGAAGAGACAGAGGCAGAACTATTTTCCTTAGTATATATCTGCCTTTTGATTCTAACTTGTGATTATAGTATTTTGAAGACAATTCAAGGACTCATGAGGAGGCAAAATCAGAGTTCCAAGTGACCAGTCCATCAGAAAAATTGTTCTTATTGTTCTCTGAAGTCTGACTATATGAGACACAATGATGGAGTTCACAATTTTTTCTTTTCTTCAAAAAAATAAATTTGTGTTAAAAGTTTTTAAAAATGAGGAAAAGTAGTAGGGGAAAAAATTAATTAATTGATTTACATTTGCAATTGTGGCATACAAATAGTATATAATATCTTATTGCTTTGAGTTGTGAACTAAAATGAATATACCTTATTAAAGTTTTTCAACTTTTTTGGTTTGTAAAAACTACAAAATTTTTAAAGCATGTGACCTTTAGCAGAGGAGAAGAGTAAGACCATTCAGTTAATGGCTGAATCTTTCATAACACTGTTAGATCATTTTGCCAGTTTCATTTTGCCTGTTTCATGTGATGGACACTGCTTACAGCTATGAGGGGATTTAATTGAGCACTCAAATACACACAGACACTTTATGCATTTGTTCTTTGTTTTAAGCATAGAAAGCATCTGATTAATAATTTAATTTATTTTATCTGAGAAAGGAGTAATTCAACAGCAAACATTTGACATATAGGAAAAACAAGCACTAACCCTGTTTCTGACTATAGTCACTTAAACACAGCAAATTATTGCTATACTGGTATACATTTACAGTGAGTTTCAATGCAATTTTGTGAGGGGTTTTTTTCCCTATTAGAAATGCTCTTTGGAAATGACATTTCAAACCTTTTACGATCTTTGAGGCTTGATCTGCTGCATTTGCAGATATTTATTTTTTAAACATTTTTTTCTGGATTTTCTTGAGGTTTAGGTTTCTTTTGTTTTGTTTATTGGAAAAATGTTAACTGAACAGCTGACAACATTTTGGAGAAAATTATGAGATTTACTGCTCCTAACTGATTCTTCAATGTTTTTTCTGTAGTTCAGAGTCCCTTTATTCACAAAGATAAGGTAGATAGATAGATAGATAGATAGATAGATAGATAGATAGATAGAAAGAAATCAGGCTGTGAACCAGTGAACATGGAAATATCACAGATCAAACAGTTAAATAGAGAGAGGACAAAATGTAAACACATTTTATAAAAGGCAGACTTGTTCTGTCAGCCTTCTACTCTTCCTTTGTAGGCCTTCCTTCTTCTTCATGAACCTGCACACTACTTATGAAGAGAGTATTAAAAAAAATGCAGGAAAATTTACGATGTTTTTTTAAAAATCCAACTATTGCATTTACCTTACAATGTTGTGTATTTCACTTTCCATCTACAGTTTAGGAGAAAAAGGAGTCTGACCAAACACTAGCTCACTGGAATGTTGCCTACTACTGATTTTTAATATCCTCAATTTTTTAGAAATAATGCTCTTTCTTTCCTTGAAGAGAGAGTTAGTTGTCCTAATTTCCTCTCGGACTACAAAGACGTTTCCCTGAGAAAATTGTGATATATATCAGTGTTGTTTCTTTGCCAAAATGCTTTTATACTCCTCTTTGTTAACGCTCTATTAGTTGCAGAAGGTGTCCTTTTCTAACTCATAAATGATTTTAACCCCAAAGCAAAAAATTTTCCCTCACTATAATGAAACATGCTATCAGGCAAGAATATAAAATGAAAGCATATATATTAGATATTTGTTATTTCTGTCTCTAAACCGCTGCACACAGTGCAACATAAACAATGAGATGCAAGCAAACAATAAATGCCTTTGATTTTGATAATGAACTAATGAATGGAATAGCCAGAAAAATCTCTTGGCATACTAGAATGTATAGTAATTTTGACAATTAAAAATATGCTCACTTCAGAGATTTGAATTCAGTAAGAAAAGGCAAAGAGTTCCATGACCTTAAAAATGAGGCAACTGGTATACTATAAAAGAGAAAATTATCAAGTAAAGAAAAGAATTAATATCAGTTGGACTGCTGAGAAATTGTCTCATTTATGCCACTTCATGAAATATGCAGGAAGTTGTTGCAAGGATAACTGTATTTCTTTTAAATTTGCTGATTTTCTCATAGTCTCATGCATGCTAATACTCTAATTAATAATTTTGATGACTCTCAGAATGCAATTAATTGCAACTAACTTTAGAGGACATTGTTCATTGTTCTGAACTTTGGATACATGATTCATCCAACCAGAAACAGACATCTGCTTTATAGGGAATTTGTTTCACTTAAAAATGTGTCTATGTCATAGACAACTATATATAGCGACTTGGGTGACTCCAGAACTTTGTCCTATATGTTGTAGATAAATTTCCATGTGTGGAGAGATGAAAATGTATGCTCTGTTTACCACAGATGATCACCAAACGCTGTAATATTTTTGCTTCTGTGTAGTGTTTTCCATCCCTCCTTTAACAAAACTCAAAACCAACAATCAACAGCAGTCAGTGTTTATAACATGAATACTTTAAACTAGCAATTTTTTAGGAAACTCACGTGTTCAGTGCTTGTTATGGATTTTGTTTGTTCAGAGTATAAAAGACTATATTCTATATATTATTATTACTTTTTCTTTCTTTGTTTTTTCTTTTTTTTTTTTTTTTTGGTCAGCTGAACATTCCTCCCATTGTATATTGTTGTTACTGTGTTAATTTGCTTAATGTGATAATGCTCCCAATTTCACCATAATTTCAATAACTTCCATTATTTTCAATGCGCCTTATGGAAGTAATAATGATTAACATTACAGTTTCACACAAAGGAGTCAACAATCAAAAAGTGATTTTCACTAATGGTCCAAATTATAAATTTGTGTTTCTTCATACATTTAAGGTCATGTTCCTAAGATAACTAAAACAAACATCTAAGATATCTGGAGTCTGGCTACAAAAAAAATGAATGGAAGTCAGAAATCTTGGAATTTGCTCTTCCTGACACTGGGAAGGTTCAGATCGTCTATTATCCTTACCATCAAAATCAACATGAATGGAACTTAAGTCTAAGTTATAAGACTCCTCTATTTAGGTGTCTAAATGTAGAAATGGGTTTTAGCTCATATATCTAAATACAGAGTGATCTATTCAGTTGCCTAAATACAGGTTTCTAGTGCTTTTTCAGATTATATATGTTACTCTGCTAGAGATCAGGCTTCGTCTTCAGCTGGACTTAGGTGTCCTGTAGGACATCTGTAACACATCTGCCAGCCTTAGCTGAAGCTGTGTCAGATAGTCTAGGGAAATTAGGAGGCAAGCAGATTCTTATATTTAGGCACCTGGTTCAGTGCTCGAGATGTAAAGTCCCACAACAGAGGGACTAGATGTGTGAATCTAGTATCTTATGCCATTTCAGATAACCAAAGGTATTTCACTTTGAGATCAGCTGTCTCTGCTCTCAATCCTGTATCCTATTATCAGTACTTGGCAGATGTCTTTGATACCATAGAAAACATTGGAGAGCACAGGATGTAGGTACACAGGCAGCTGAACTGAATAACTGAATATATGGTCAACACAGTCAATGGGCCCTCGAGAATGATTCAGGTGACCAAATATAGACTTTTACTTCAGTGAATACTTTTCCAGTACTTCATTGTCTACATTGGCTATTACAACTCCTTCCACGCTGAGCAGCATTTGATATGTCCTGACAGCAGCTTATTTCTTTTCTTAGAATGCAATAGACTTTCTCAGTTTGAAGTGACCTACAGTGATCACCTAATCCAAGTGCCCAAACACTTCAGAACTTATCTAGTTAAACCATGTTATTACAGGCATTGTCTAAATGCCTCAAACACTGACAGGCTTTTAACAGCAACCACCTATCTATGATGCCTGTTCCAGGATTTGACCACCCCCTTAGTGATGAAATGCTTCCTAATGTCCAGTCTGGACCTCTCTTGAGGTCCTCTCTTTGAACCATTCCCACGTGTCCTATCACTAGGTACCACGAAGAAGACATCAACACCTCTCTCTCCACTGCCTTGGCAGGAAGCTGTAGGAAGGAATGAGCTCACTGCTCAGCCTCCTTTTCCCCAAAGTAGACAAGGCCAAAGTTCTCAACCACTCCCCATGGGACATTCCTTCCAGCCCTTTCATCAGCTTTCTGGCCCTCCTCTGGACACATTCAGTTACCTTGACATCCTTAAATTACAGGGTGCAGAACTGCACAGAGTATTCAAGGAGAGGCCTCATCAATACAGAGGAATAATTGCTTCTCTTGACCAGCTATCTCCACCTAGACTTCAAACTTTAACAATATTTTAGGAATCTCCTTAACCACAGCAGCCTAAAGAAAGGCACAATGTTCCTCCTGATATGGGAAACAGACTTTTAAAAGCTGTATTGAAACTGTTTATTCAAGCTCAAAGTTCAGCTACAATATAGTCAATGACTAAATTACTGGGTTTGTGCAGATTAAATTCAATTCTTCATTTTCGGTTAGCTTTGCTACTAGGTAGATTTGCATTAGAGTTGTAGTTTGTAATTTATATGGGATTTTTTAGGTTCTAGCAGATGCAGTAAAAACGCATCACAGTCTTTGCCTCTACCAAAGTTCACCTCATACAAAAAACTTTTAAATCTCTTTTTGACCTCCTGTAACAGACTTTGAAACCAATACACTTACAGTACTGGTATCATAACCCTGTGAATCTGACAATTTTCTAGAGTTACAGTGATTGAACCCATTTTGTGATTGAGTTCTTACAGGAAATAGTTCTTTACTTGAATGATACTTCCCTCTAACTAAGCTGTCACTAAAAAAAAACTGCAAACCCCCACACTTCTCTCCTAAAATCTAGAACTACATGAGAAAATGACAGCCAGCTTTGATGTTATCACAAATCAGTGAGAATGTTTGTGGCAGATGCTGATCTTAGTTGCACACTGTAAACTAAAGTCCTTGGCTGATGCTGCTTCACGGATGCAATTTATCTAGTGTATGATTTTTATCAACTGCTTTAGATTGTGTTTTCTTTTTATCAACATGAAAATTTTAAAAACAATATTGGGACTGAATCTGCATACTAGAAACACACAGATACACAGAATACACTGTAGATTTTTAAAATTGTTCAAGACATTTTAGTATTCAGGGTGTTGCATTATATATTGCAATTCCATGCAGGCACAGCATTTAAGAATTGCAATATTTCTCCTGCAGCGTTTCCAGCCTTCTTTGACTTTATATTAGTTAAATCACATTACAAATATCTCTTTCAGATTACAGTACATTTCTGAAAGAAATATATTCCCTACACACACTAATGTTTTAAGAGTTAAATCAAAATAGTTTGTATTGTTTTCATTAAACTTTATTCTACAGAAGCATGCAAAGACAAATAAGGAAGGAAATAGGCCTTGGAAAAGCTACTGAAAAGTCATGACTCCAAATTACATTTTTGATCTGATTTCTGCCTTCATAATGGTCTAAACCAAAACACTAGATCTTACAATTTTCAGATTTGAGATGCTCAGTGCTAGAATAAAGTTTTAAATATTAACTAATATTAATTTTTGTCATGATTTATGGGTAGTGCTTGCCAGTTCAGTGCCCCACCCAGACTCTCCCTAACCACATGCCAACCTCTCACTCCCCTTTGCCCTCACCCTTGCCACTGTGGTGGGATGGAGTTGAGAACTGGAGGCACAAAAGGTGAAGATCACAGGCTGAGATAAGAACAATTTACTGGAAAAAGCAATGAGATAAGAAAATTAACAGTAGCAGCTATGATATTAATAACAAAAGTGTACAAGTGAGAAAGTGATTTATGTGCCAAATGTTCACTGGGCCCTATCCAACCCAGCCACAGCCAATGCCACCCCATCACTCTCTCTGCCTCAAGACTGCTGCCACCCTACCCTGGCTGCTCCTCTGACAAGCCTTTTGACCAAACAGAAACCACTTTCTTTTTATCAGAAGTCAAAGAGTCCCTTTCCCATGACCCCAACAATGATGTGAGGTGATATCAAATAACATCTAGATCCTGGCCATGCACCCTCAGACACTTTCAGCTATTGCAAAAAAATTAATATTATCCTAAGCTGAAACCAGAGCAATTGTAAAAATCTCCTGTCTGCAATTATACTAAAAAGGATTTTAAAGTAACTATAAATTTTGCTGGTTCAAAGTAGTCATTCTATGAATAATAGATTTTTTAAATCATGCTACTTTGCTGTCATTGAGAAAACTACCCCATCATCATTAATAATACAATTATTAATTTATTAATTAATTTAAATTGGGTTTTTTTTTTTTTTTAAAGTTTGGCCCAGAATGCTTTCCCTAGTATTCCAACAAATCATTTGATCACAGAAAAAAATTAATTAGTTATATCATTCTCTATTCCTACTCACTCATTCAGGAAAAATAATTTACTAACAATAAACCAAAAAAAATATTGACCTCAATGACTGACTGTGAGAATCAAAACCACTGGCGACTTGTTGTGCAATATTAAATTTTGCACAGTTGCTAAGCTCACAACTAAATTATCACTCTCTTAAGTCTAATTTTATTAATATATGCAAATCTGAGAGCATATTTATAAGTCAGCAGTCATTTACTTCTCCAAAAATCTCTGTAGTTTCAAGTGAACACATCAACATCTGAAACTCTGTATGTTCATAAAACATTGTGAGTTAAATTCCTGGTGGCAACAATCATTCCAGCAAATAAATCCACAGATGCTTCCTTCACAGTGTCACAGAACAACTCAAGAGGAAATAGACTGTGACGTGTGTTTTGCTGCTCCTTCAAGAAATTACTCTTCAGTCTTAACAAACAGCCATTTAACTCTTTCTAGTGACTGGACCATCTGCTCTAATCAATTGGATGTCCCTTAACATTCAAAACCTCTAAAATTCTTGCAAAAAACAAGGATTATGACTGGTTATTACTACATAATAATGAATACACCTTGAACCCATAGAGTTAAATAAAGAGCCTCTCCTGAAATAACAATTTGGTCTCTTAACTTCAGACCAAAATCCAGTTCCTAGATTGACAACTTTCAACAGCACTGTGTAATCCTTTTTTCCTATGAAAGCATGAATCATTTAATTGTATCATTACTTGTGATCTTTTATTTTATTTATATTGACATACAAGAGAAAATATGTATACTGATTTTTGATGGCATGCAAGTAACCAGACATCAGATAGCAACAGTACTTAAAATGAGGGATGAAACATATTTTAAAGTATAGTTGACAAATTTTACAGTATGTGTCAAAGTGTAGTATCAATTAAAAGATTCATGTCCCAGCACTTGTGCTAAGTATTCCATATGACTAAATCACAGATACTGCAGTTGCAAGTAGAGGGGGTTTGTGCAATGATTCACTTTTAAAAATTACATCAAAATTTCATTTCTTAAATGCTGTAAAAATACATTGATTAGAAGAAAAGTGCAGTACTAATAAATAAAATCTAGCCTTGATATATAGTTGATACACCCGGGAGGTCAAACTGCTGAGGTCAATTTCATACTGCTTTCATCTATTAATGTTCCTAAGATAGTAACAAAATACATTCTTTAGTATCATTTGTTCCATTACATTTTCAAATTAGCTTTTTTTAAAAAATAACTCTCTATCTGTTACTGATATAAGATAATCAATTTTGTACCTGTGGCAGTGTTCATCCATTGACACCATTTCAAAACTGTAATATTTTTCCACCACCCTGCAATATTTTCAAACAGTCTTGCCTTAATTTGCAGGGCATTGCTTTTTTTAAAACCAATTTCATATTTTTAAAGGATATGCAAAAGTTATGAGCTTGAGTACAGTTTGAGCTAAAAGATATATTACCACCAAGATCATTAAAGATCATTACTGTGGCATTGGAATAGCTACTAGCTTCTGCCACTGTCATTTTCCAAGACTTCACTAGCAGCAAATCCTTGAAAGGACCTCCCCAGACAAAGTATTTGATACATTCCATCCAGTAGTTTCCTCTGACAATATTCTATGTAATTTTTTTGAAAGATATTTAATTTCATTTCAGTAAAGTATAAAAATCAAGATTCAGAGTTTACATTATGTGTCTTTATTTCACACAGCACGGAGTTAAAATTCTGAGTTAAGCTCCTATCTAGTGACTTTACTGACTTAGAGGGCTTGTTTCCCTTCCTTTTCCCAGGAAACTTGCATAAATAACAAAAAAAACTATATTTATAGATTCACTGAGTCTGGAAGTGACGTCTTGAGACTATCTAGTTCAATTGATCCTGATCAAGCAGGGGCAGTTACAGCAGGTCATCCAAGACAATATTTGGTTCAGTTTTAAGTTTTTCCAAGGACAGAGATTCCCATATTGACTCTCATAATCTCACTGGATAACCTGCTCCAGTGCTCAGTCACTCTTAAAGTTTAAAATACAACACAAAAAAAAGAATTCTATTCTTCAGATTTGATTTAATGTGTTTTCTACTTTAATATTGCCTCTGGTCCTGTCAGTGAGCACTACTGAGTGAGAAAAGCCTGGCTCTCTCTTTTCTACTCTCTTACATGAGGTTACTTAAACATATTGTTAAACTCATCACTTAACATTATTTTCTGCAAACTTAGCAGCAACAGTTCCCTCAATCCTTTCTAATATGAAAGAAGCTCCAGTCCCCTTTGTGGCCCTGTTGGCCCCATGATGCACTTACTTCAGTAAGTCCCTATTTTACTTGCTCTGGGGAGCCCAGACTTAGGCACAATACTTCAGGTGAAGATCACCAACGCAAATTAGAATGGACTCATAGAAAAACAAAATCATAGAACATCCTGAGTTGGAAGAGACCCACAGGACCACCAAGGATAACTCCTGGCCCTGCACTGGGTGACCCCAAAAATCTGTGTGTAGTAATCACAAGTCTCCTCCTTTATTTTTCTGAGGTAAGTACATTGAGTAGTTTAGCCTTTTCCAATAAAATGAGGTAACTATTCCTACATATTAAAGTATTCTATCTCTTCTCCAATTTCAGTTTCTCTTTCATTGAAAAGTTCTCTTTCATTAAGAAATATGTGTGGGGTTCTTCTTTTGAAAAAAGAAAATCACTACTTGCTTTTTCAGGAATATTCATCCTTCTCTTTTTCAAATTAAAGCATCCTGACTTATATTTTCTGTTATCACAGTGAGAGAAGACAACAAGAAAAACCATTCCATGATATGCCATTAGTT
Organism: Acanthiza pusilla; assembly: GCA_036630365.1. Taxonomy (NCBI): domain Eukaryota; kingdom Metazoa; phylum Chordata; class Aves; order Passeriformes; family Acanthizidae; genus Acanthiza; species Acanthiza pusilla. Next base: position 30,490,875 of record JAXCHO010000018.1, read on the forward strand.
AATATTCTACATCCAGAACTTTTGTGTTGAAACAAATAATAAAACACAGTTAATGACATATTTTGTGACTCTGAGATTCATAATTACTAGAATTATTTGTCCTCTTTTTGCTTAATTTCTTCCTCAAAAATCAGGATTTTTTTTTCTCTCTCTATAAGTAGATCTTGAATGTTGTTACATTTTCCATTTAATTGTTAGCTTGCAGGTAGTCTTTCTTTAATCATTTGTTCTAAAATTTTGTATTATACTGAGATCAAATTAAACTAGAAAACCTGTTGTTTCCATGTAATACGTATTTATACATATTTGCTCTGCTTGGTATTCCTCACTTGTACACTGTGTGCAGATAGCATAAAATAGGGCTAATTGACAACTGTGTGAGCATAACTTTAGTCAGACCTGCAGGAAAAGGGCATAACGTAGTCACAATGATGGGGCAGTACCTTGCACATAAACAGACTGCTAAGCATTCGTTGTTAGGAAAGATGCAAACATATCGATCATTGTGAAAGTTCTGAGCATGTCCAGAGTCTTCCAGAGGAGCAAACCATAACTGACCACTGGTTGTTAGGCACTGAGTGACTGCGAAGAGGAGACACATGAAACAGGGATCCCAGTCCTGTAACCAGTGTTTCCCATGGTCATTCACAAAAGTCAGGTCCCAGGCCAGCACCACACAAAAATATGGATGAAGCCTCTACAGCAACCCATCGAACTTCTGGACCATGTTGTATCTCCTGTCGAACAAGGAAGTCATGTCATTCATAAAATTGCTGGTATCTATGACTACAGGGTTTTAATATCCAAGTCCATTCAATCTCTACACTGCAATTTCATCTAAATTATGATGCCATGCCACTCCCAAGTTTATTTGTTTTGTAAAATCGTCTTGTCACTTAAGTATAGTTCTTTTGTCAGCAGAGTTGTGAAAAGAAATAAGACTTCACCATCAAACTTCAGCTACACAGTGCTCCTTTCATCTAACTTTTTTATTTTCTTAATAGAAAATAGTCCTCTAAGTACTTTCAATAATAGGAAATTAAACTACAGAAAATTGCAGTAATCTTTAACCTCTCCTTTACATAATCTCTTCCTTTTTTCCAGCATGCCATCTCACTTCCACAGTATAATATTGTGTGTCTAACTTAAAATACCCTGCTAGTGTTTCTTTGTGATCAGTCAGAGGAGATAGCTTTATCCAGTTTTATTCAGTATTTAGTCTCTTTGATTAGCTTTAAAAAAAAAAAAAAAAAAAAAAAAAAAAAAGGAAAAAAATTACAGTGCATATTCATTCCACTTCAGTGCTTCCTTCCCACACTTACCAGGGCACAGTGACAGTGTGCGCAAGCCAGCAAACACTGCTAAGAGTCACACATGGGTGGGTAAACTCAGAACTCTTCCCAGGTGCCTGTTAAATACTCAAGTAGAGATCTGTCATTCCCTGCAAATACAGGTGGATTAAACTTCCTCCCATGATTGCCTATCCCACCAAGTGGCCATAACATCAACCTAGATCTCATTATGTAAATGAAATATATTTTATACAATAAAATTTTGTTGATTTGAATCTAATTCTTACTATCCACTATTCGAAGATTTTCATGTGGAGAGCAAAACATTCATTAAGTGCTTTCCTCTAGTAAAAATTTCCAGTAGTATTATTTTTTTTTTTTCTGGTTCTGTTTTTTTTTTTTTTTTCTGGGTTTTTTTCTGGTTATTTTGTCCTGTACACTTTTCTTAGGGGAAAAATTATTTCACTGAAGATACCCAGAATTCTCCATTTTTATAGTTTTGACCCATATGGAAGAGGTCCTATTTTGTGATGAGTTAACACAAATCACTACCCAAAAGTAACACCATTGAAATAAAGATGTTAAGTTACAACACCTGAAATAACGAGGTAGTATCAGCTGCTCCTAGTTGAAAATTTGGGGAAAAAAAAGGGAATCTACCTTTCTACACCAACAAGGATTCCTTGCGTATTGCTGCCAGTATTATTACTTTCAAATTCGTCACATAACAATTGTGATGGAAGAGATTATTTTCCTAGCATGTAATGCAGTTACTATTGCAAATTTTATAAGCTGGCCATCCGGTAAGGGAACACTCTATTTCCCTCCAATATCATATAGTTTAAATATTGGCAGCTATTCAGAATAGCACTCTCCTAGTAAACCACTTATTTTTCATTTTTCAGAGACTGATGTATTTTCAGAAATAGTAGACAGTTCATCCTGAAGAAAAGACAGAGTTGTGCTAATTTTGTCCCAAGGGAAATATAAATAGGATGGAATTAAATAGAAATATTTTTGTGGAAATATATTGAAGTTTATTTAAATATATTTAAAATAGCCTTAGAGCCCATGAAACACAAATGAGAATGAAGGCATGTGCTTAAGAGAAATACAGAAAAGCTCATCTAAACTCTTTGGCAATTGAAATGGTTTTTTTTCTACCCTGTTATTTTGAGGGTTTTTTAAATTACTTAATATATCAAAGCATCTAATGTAATAATGAGCAGGGATAAGGAAAATAAGCCGCTTTATTCTAATTATGTAACTTAATGTGGGGGCTTAGCCTTTGACAGTTGCCAGACCCTCACCCAGCCATTTTAATTACTCCTCCTCCTCAACAAGACAGGAGGAGAAAACAAGATGAAAAGCTTGTAAATTAAGATAAAGACGGAGATGACTTACCACTTACCGTCATAATCAAAACAAGTTTAATGTAGGGAAAATTAATTTAAATTATGTCAGTTAAATCAAAATTTAAAACAATGCTTTCTCTGCCTTGGCTCCAGGCTCAACTAGGCTTTTCCTTTCTCAAGTGCTTAATTATTTTCATCCAGATTTATTTTTCATTATACTAAGTTGCAATCTCCTGTTTCAATTTGGCCTCAATGAGAGGCCACTGCCTCTTGTTCCCTCACTATGCATTTCAGGAAAGAGCCTAACATTGTCAGTAGCCTTCTTTCACACACTGGCAAGCTACTCTTCAGTTCTCCAACAGCCTTCTCCTCTCTCTTCTCTTGTCCATTAACATTTTCTTGCAATGTAAATGCTCCAGCTCTGGATCGGGTGGGGCTCTCTGATGAACTCCAGGCAATCAACTTCCTTCCTGTACTGGTAAATTCAAAGCTAGATGCAGTATTCTTAATGTAGCTAATGAGTACCAGGTAAGGGGGAATACTCAGTTCCCTTATTATGTGGATACAGCTGCTTCTTCATGACCATGAAGGCACATAATTTCCTTTTGTTTAACCTAGTGTCCACCAAGAGCTGTCTCAACAGAGCTGCAACTTAATCAGTCTGTCTCTCCACAGTACTCTGTCAAAACTGCTGTTAGGCTGGACTTGTTTATGATCCAAAAGAAAAAAAACTAATGTGCAAAATTGTGTAGAAACTGCCCTTTAAGAGCTTACTGAATTCCTTGTTAGTACTTTGTACCTTGATACCCTACAGTACTCCTTATTGGTTTTTTTAATAGAACTGTAGGATGGATATTCACCACATTATCAGTATGGAAATACAGAAGAGTAAGATTAGACTATGCAGAGCTGTTTAGTGTAATTCGATATGTTCAAGTTTCAAATTCTAGGAATTCTATGTTTCAGGAGCTGTGGGTCTTCTTCAGAGTCTGTCATATCTTCCAACTCCATACAATTTTCTCAGATGCTACAAAGCATCTGAATCAGTACTAGAAATCTATATTTCAGCTGCTAAATTGCATTTGGCTCTCTGCTTTCAGTTAGTAAAGAGACGCTTCTGGGAAAAAATTCTTCCAACCAAATGTGAACATTTGCTTTAGGATGATATGCATTAGATTGTCTTTCACAGCACAGTTCACCAAATCCTGAATTAAATATCTGTGTTTAGTTAATAAAGTCTTGCATCTCAGACGGATAATTCCCAAAATTTGCAGAATACAGATCAGACAATTCCGAGTCATTAACTTCTCCTTTGGACCCCTGCCAAGGTTGTAAACCTCAACATTTAAAGGCTAGGTGATTTAGGGATTGGAGCAGCACATTAAACCTAGTTTGCCAAACCTAATAGGAACCTGAAAAAACAGCTAATATAAGTTAAGGATACATTTATTCCCCAGGGGATTCTTCTGTGTTGAGGAGTTTCTTTCACAAAGATTTTCTTTCATATGCTTTTTGGCTGGCTGGCTTAATTTTGTTTGGTTAAACACCAGGATTATTATAGATCATATTTAATCCTTAGAAAAAATAGTATTAGGTTACATTGCTAAGGGGAAAAAATACAAAGATCCAGTAAAGGTCAGATAAACAATGGCAGGTGGAGAAGCCTTAGTAACCTAATCAAGGCAAATGGACCATGTGGAACCAGCTGGTCTAAGACTAACAAAGGTGAACAACAAGATTATTGACCCTGATATGAATCCACACAGGAGCAGTCAACCAAAAAGATTCTCTTCACAGAACTCTTTGCAGACTAGAGGTTTATTGCCTGTGAGGACTTCAGATTTATGGTATACAGGAGAAAGAATATTTGAGAATTGCGTGGAAATTCACAGAAGAATATTTAAGGAGATTGTGGGATATTAAAGATTTATGGGATGTTTAGGACAAAGAATAAAGACAAGGAAAGGGAGAGACTGAGGCAGATCAGGGATAAAGAAGCTTGAGAAAAAGGAGGGAGAAGGGTATTAAGGCAGGTTTCTTCAGTTAGTCTTAATTAGAGAACAGTAGCATTTCAGCAATGATGTTTCCTTTTCCTTTGCACTGAAACTGTGAAGAAAGGATCTAGCACATCTTTTGCACTTTTAGGTAATGCCAACATTACTTCACTATTGTGCTGTTTAGATTGCCTAAGGCTTGCCTGTGAGATGCTGGATTGATGTTGCTGTAAGAGAAAATTTTCAAATTTTTGCATCCCTCTCAAGATATCACAGTTTTTCTGACTGCTGTTGATGTTTTTGTTGATACATGTTAAGACTGGAGAGCCCCAAAGGAGCTACTGGAAAGACCCATGGCCAAGCTTTTATAGTGTAAATGTGGCTAGAGTGGGCCATTTAATTTATGGCAAATAAATAACCTCTGTAGGGATTTTATTGAGTAATATAAACATTCTTGGTCAGAAGCTAGTTATGAACTAGTTACATTTATGTTATTTAGTGTTACTGTGGTTTAATGTATGATGCAGTTTGGTGCAAGACACAATACTGAAACACAACAAATATTTACCAAATAGAAAAAATTTCTTACACCTCATTGAAATGCAGCTTTACTTGTTACTTGCTTAAATGCCAGTGGCTGCAGTTCCTGTTCTAACAAAAAGATGTGAACTGACATCTACTTTGTCTAAGAAAGTACTGCAACAAGAAACAGGAAATTTTAGATGAAAGACTGCATTTTTGTGGTCCACTAGAAGAACTCAAAGGGGATATAGGCTGTAGGACATTTACAAGCTCTTCCAAAAATAATGGGAAAAAGGATATGATTTAAGAGTCAATTCTACTTGAATGTGCACTCTGAGAAGTGATCCTGAGTGTAATTCTATCACATAATTTCTTCAAGAATGTCTGGATTCTATGAATGATTCTATTCATGAACAATAAAACGAGTTCAAATTGCAACATGTAAATGGAAACCCCAATTGCTCCCTCATTAGAAAGAGAACAGCAAGTCATTAAAACAAGCAAGACTGGGAGATATCGGCTAAGGAGTTCTTGTAAATAGAAAAGCAGTTTTTATTTAATTTCTGCACCACTTCTCTCTTACAAGTATTTATACATGTGTTTACTAATTTGAGTGTTATTAAGAAAGTATCTGCAAATTGATTTAATCTAGTTTGATTTCCTTTTTTTTTCTTCCCCTTTTTGGTGTTTCAGCAACCCTGACAGTAACAGAACATTCTATTCTTCGTAATAGTATGCTGAAATTGTAAAGCTGCCTTTGGGTCAAATTAAGCAGTCAGTATGCTAACTGCAGCACACTCTCAATGTTCTAAAGCTAAACCACTACATTCCCTTGGAGAGTTTGTGTTGCGCAAGCTGGGGTAAGAGAAAAGTCTTCCAATATCTACTGGTGACATCAAGGGCTTTCAGGCACACTGAAAGGTCTTAATATGTCCACATAAGTCCTTGAATATACATGCAAATCAAAGGAAAATCCAACAGCTATTGACATTTCTATACACATATGTTAACTTATTGTAACAGGCATCTGTAATTCCACGTAACGTTATTAGTTTGTTCTTGCAAGGATTCCTGTGAAAAAAAGGTTTTACCTATCTATTTGTGCCTTCGAAAGCAGAAGAGACAGTTAATACAAGAGAGTGAGTAAACGGACATACCAGGTTAATGTTCTAGCTGTGAAAAATATCTAATATTTTCATTAGAACTGGAAGAATTTTCATGCTCTTTTGTGCTTTAACCAAAACCTGGAGTTATTCAGACATATAACTCTTATTTTTTCAGTTGGTCTTCCCAGAGTTATAGTAGAACAATATTTAGAAAATCATGCAAGGAAGCTTGAAATGTTGTAGTTAACACTGTTATCTCTTCAACATGAAATTGGTTAATTTGTCAAAATTTTTAAAGTTTCTCTTTTTTAGTTTGTCTCAATTTCTCTGTGAGGAAATACATATATATTTTTAGTTGTAACTACAAGTGTGGTGTAACTACAATTTCCCTCAGGAGGAATTCCATTTAAGCAGTAAATACCTGATTTATCTAAAGATGCCTATTTATCATTCATGAACAGAACTGGAAAAAAATTTACCCAGGAGGATGACAATTATGTTCTAGTACATATCCTTAGGCAGCTGAGATATACATAGGTATTTAATGGAATCTATGGTTGCCTTATAAAATTTATTTGGAAATTCAGTATAGATCAAATCTATCCAGTTTTGCTTTCCCCTTAGAATATTTTAAACAAATGCTTGAGGCTAAGCATAAGCTTTATTGATTCAATTTTCATTCTGGTTTTATTGACACTGACAATCTCTCATGTGTAGACCCTTTCTAAAACTAAGTCTGGCACAGTTCTAGAAACCTATTATTCCTTTTTAAAACGATTACTTTTATTTTTGTTTTCTATGTTTCAGTTTAAAATTTGGCAGTCTCTTACTAAAAGTATGTACACTGTACTTCTAGCATCAGAAGGAATGTCTTTTAGATGTTATAATGTTAAATAAGCCTAACCCTTATCTGAACCAAAATCAGTGTTTTTATGGGGGGAGTAACACTGAGCAAAATTTAATTAAGTAAATGCATTCAGAAATTAATTCTGAAACTAAATTTCTAGTAGCGTACGAATGACTGTATACTTAACTAATGGAAAATATTCCATCTTGCAAATTCCCTGGCAGACTTCTTATTTGCACAGAATGTACTCCATTACCTTTTGAAGTATCAAATCAATAGAGTGTGGCAGCCTTTTTTCAGTTTGGGAAAGCCTACAGCTTTTGGAGAAAATCATGGCACACCAAAGCAGCCCCATGTCTGTCCCTTGATTTGACCTCTTTCTTCCTCTGCCTTTTCCAGATACACTATTTGTATCAATACATCTCAGACGAAATAATAGTAATGCAACTTTCAAAAATATAAGTATCGTAATTAAAATTTCCAAGATAGTTAATTCCTTCTATCTGACTAATTTATTATTTACTAAGCAATTATCATAAACACTATACTACCGCTAGATAAATTTATAAGATCACAGAGTGGCATAGGCCCTTGGCTGTAGGATTTATTTGGTTTTTGATAATGTTAACACTCTTTATGTGTTTAAATAATAAAACCAACAAAATCTTGTGCATGTTCCCATAGACCTGGTGGGAAAACAAAGTTTTTTCAGGGACTTAGAAGTGTAGACAGACCCAAGAAGATATTTGTCTATTGAAACCCTGATATATATGCAAAACTGAAAGGAGTTTAGACAAAAATTGGGAAAAAACCTCATCACAGAATCACAGATTCACAGAATCGTAGGACAGGTCAGGTTGGAAGGGACTACAGTGGGTCATCTGATCCAATCTCCCTGCTCAAGCAGTGTCATCCTAGAGCACATTTGCACAGGATTGTGTCCGGATGGTTTTTGAATATCTCCAGTGCGGGAGCCCTCACAACCTCTCTGGAAAATCTGTTCCAGTATGGAGTCACCTGCACAGTAAAGAAGTTGTCCTCAGGTTAAGGTGGAATTTCGTATGTTCTAGTTTCTTCCTTTTGCCTCTTGTCTTATTGCTTGGCACCACTGAGATGAGCCTGGCTCCATCCTCTTGCCACCTTCCCTTCAGATGCTTTTATACGTTGGTAATATCCCCTACCAGTCATCTTTTCTCCAGGCTAAAAAAGACCGACTCCCTCAGTCTTTCCTCACTGGAGAGGTGCTCCAGTCCCCTAATCATCTTTATAGGCTTCAGCTGGACCTGCTCAAGGAGTTCCATGTCTTTTCTGTAATGAGGAGCCCAGAACTGGGCACAGTACTCCAGACATGGTCTCTCTAATGCTGAGTAGAGGGACCTCCCATGACCTGCTGACAATCATCAGAGAGTTTAGAAAACCTTGCTGAAGTCGAGGTAGAACAATATCCACTGCTCTCCCATCATCTATCCACCCAGTTGCCTCACCATAGAAGGCAATAGGGTTGGTCAGGTGTGATATCCCTTTGGTGAATTCATGCAGATTACTCCTGATCACAATCTTGTCTCTTCCATGTGCTTAGAGATGTCCTTCAGGATGAGGTGGTCCATCAGCTCTCTGGGGGTTGAGGGGAGGCTGACAGGAAGGTAGTTCCCTGCATCCTCCTTGTCCTTTTCAAAGACCAGGGTTTGAAATTCATCAATTGGATTAAACCAGTTTGCACGAGAAATTTAGGAATGCAGACAAAACCTTTTAGAATTAACAGTCTATCTAATAATTCACCTCAGAGCCTAGCTCCACAGATTTAATGGTTACTCTTAGAGCTAGCCAAACAGAGCTCTTTGGCTTTCTGTCTTCACTGCATGCATGCATGGAAGTTGCCTTCTATTTCACTTAGCAATCTAATCCATCTAGATCTGGTTTTGAAAGTCATGTGGTATTTTTTCCAGTCTCAAATAGCTGTTCAGAATAATAAACCTGATCCATCTTTAATGTCAAGTATTTGAAAACTACAGTATTAAACCAAGGCTGAACTTGGAATAAAAAGTAGTGAACGGAGTGAGTTTGTGCTGTAGTTTGCTTTTATCATTTCATCAAAATTAATTATAGTGAAATAGGCAATAACCAAATAGAGGATTAATTTACAAGAGAATGAAGGAAATATACTACCATATCAGATTTTTTTTAAAAAATAAATCTCTTGATTAGATGTACCAAATCAGAATTGAGAAAATTAGATACTACTACTTTTTATTTAGGTGGCATCCTATCTCTCATTTAAGATGAAATTTGGATCGCCTGTAGAACTATGCTCAAGACTATGTCATAACAGACTATACGTGCTGACAGAAGGAAGTGAAACGCTAGACTCAAAGGAAACATAAGAAGAGAGGAGAATGTGCACATGCAAAACAAAGTAGACAAATGGATCAGACAACAGGGGTTTTCAACTAAGTTCAACTGAACTCTCAGTGAAAATATGGACCATGCCAGCATGGCAGAGACTTGTGCCGTGAGATACTGAGCATAGGCTATGTAGCCTACAGCAGAAGACGGTCTGGATTTGTTTTAGTAATCCAATAACCCAACAGACCAGCATCTGTCTTGGAACAACCTCACTGCAAGCCAAACTGGACTGCAGGTAGATCTACAACTTCAGAGTTACTGTGAAGTATGTATGTATATGTGAATTCTGAATCTATGTAATCAGAGCATGTTTTTCTGATTAATTTTATCCTTCCAGCCTGTACTGGTTTTAGCTAGGACAGACTTAAATTTATTCATAGTAGCTCATATGGTGCTGAGTTTTGGGTCTGTTAACAAAATGATGCTGATCACACATCAGTGGTTTAGTTATTTCTGAGCAGTGCTTACACAGCATCAAGGCCTATTCTGCTCCTTACACTGCCCTACCAGTGAAGAATTTGGAAGTGCACAAAGGGTTGGGAGAGGACAGAGATGGGACAGGTGACCCCAGGAGAACAAAGGGATATTCTGTATCATGGGACCTCAGGCTCAGCCTTTAAGAGCTATAAGGAAGGAGAAATGGGTGGAGATTTTCAGAGTGGTGCCATTTAACTCCTAAGTAACCATTATACACGATGGAGCCCTGCTTTTCTGGGGAATGTTGAATACCTGCCTGTCGATGGGAAGGAGTGAATTCATTCCTTGCTTTGCTCTACATGCATGAGCAGCTTTTTTTTTAGCTATTGAACTGACTTTGTGTCAACCCACAAGTTTTTTGCCTTTTTGCACTTCTCATTCTCTTCCTCATCCCACTGTTGGAAGAGTGAATGAGCAGCTCTATGGTGCTTAGCTGCCTACAGGGATTAAAACACAACAGACCCATAACAGTTTTGCAGAGTCTCATGATTGTTCTTTTATAAATATATATGGTACATAGAGTCTATGAATTCTTGCAAATATTCAATAAAATGCACAATTGCTTTAGCTTCCAAAACTCATTAAATCAATTCAAAATTCGTCTCCTTTAGGTAAGCCAGAGATCTTCTTGGTTTTAAGATACACAATTTATTGTTTCATCATATTTAATCTGCTATACTTCAGTTATTCATCAGTGATTACATTTAAAAAGCAAATATTATTTATATTGCAGTTTAGTGTCTCCCCAGGCTATATGAAAGGGTATGACTTATTAATAGGGAAGTTTAATTTAAACCCGTTAGTACAGTAAGTACATTTCTCATTTGATTCTGTGTAAACATCAAACACCATCTTTGGCTTCTTATCCTCTGGGCTGTTTGATGTGGTATACATGAACACTGCTTATTCGTACAGTGCATTTTAAAATGTACATGCCATAACTAAAATAAGCTAAAATTCAGCAATTATTTTGAAACTAACCCACTAGAGATTTGCCCAAGACTAATCTCTTCTATATCACGTAAATCTGGAACTGCCATTACTTGTGTGTAATAAAGTTTTAGCCTTTTGCTTCTGGAAAATAACGCATTAAGTTGTTCATGATACAAAATTTTTATCAAAACAAATGAATAAATTCACGATAAAAGGAAAAAGAGAACAGAGAGACTTTCCTTTGCTAAAGTCTGGAGATGTCCCCTATACTGGTGGGTGATGGTAATACTACTTTCTTGTTTTAATTTCTCTTAAAGACTAGACACCATTCTGCAAACCTAAACCAAATGTCCTTTTCCTATGAGACTAGCTAAATTACTTTCCTCTCAGGCTAAAATATTACAAAATACAGTGTATACATTTATGTATATTATATTATACATATAATGTTATAAAAACTTATGCAGATTAAGGTGCTTTTAGATCTCAAAGTACCCAGGTTTAAAAGCAAATCTAGAATGGATTTTTATGTAACACAATGGATCATCTTCCCCTGCTCTCCACAGGTAATCTCAGTTTCTGAGAAAACCCATTTTAAAGTAGTTTGTAGTGGAAGAGAAACCAATCAGTTCAACATCATACAGCTATCTTCCTCTTGACTTTTTTGGTGCTTGACTAGCTCATTTTCCTTGGAGAAAATTGTTGGAATCCAACTACTTCTGATGCAACTGAAGTTCAGAAATAGACTAATGGAAGGATCAGGCTAATTTCTAGTCCTGGTGGTGTCTGCAGATTTTTCCTCTTTTCTAGTCTGCAGTTCAGCACCTTTTTTAGAGGTCAATAACTCTATCTATCAGAACCTTTTCAAAATTTTCTTACCCTTCAAAACAACTTGTGCATTCTCACAACAGTTTATAGCAGAACACGTGTTTCTTTTCCTTGTTCCTATTTTACCTATTTTTTTCATAAAGCTGGTTTTGAATTCTTTTCTATTCCAATATATCTTACTTTCAAAACAGAAATCAACATGCATTTGTCATCCATTCTGTTCTTTTTTCTTGTACCACAACTATACTAATGTCAAGAAGAACTATATCGTTACTTACATACAAGGTCATGTTTTCTGGCTTGAACTTGAAATTTTTTTTAAAGCATTCTACGGGTGTCAGTGAACAAGAGAAAATGTATTTTTAGAATACAGTTTACTAAATGAGTAAACACCCTGATATTATCTTTGTAAAATTTCTACCAAGAACAAAAACTTCTGCACAAGTTTATCTTTTTTTTCTTCATTCCCAGTTAAATATATCAATATCACACCACCTTTCGGTGTGTTTTCAATACAAATGATGGAAATAAATGAGATATGTGGAAGTATGACACACAAGAACCACACTACCAATGTAATTAATAAGCATTGTTAGCTTCTTCTGCTTCTACTTCACTGTGATGAAACCAACTAACAGAATTTATGTGAACTGTCTTCTGCAGGAGCCTTTCTCTGTTCACAGTACAGAACACTAAGACTTGTAACTCAGACAGAGAATTTTTGTTTAAAAACATGTAAAGAGAAGAAAATTCACTGCTCAAATAGCTTCTTCTCAGGGGGCTGATAAACTTGTGCCAAAACCATTGCAGGTCTTGTTAGTCACTTAAAGCTAAGTGATAAATACCATTGATTTTAACACAGGAACTGGTATTGCCCAACCCCTTTTAATTATGTTTTTCCTGGTTTTCAGTCTAGTAATGCAAAGAAAATTCCAGCTGCAGCGATTCTGAAATTTGTATTGGATAAGAACATGTAAGACAGAAAAACAATTAGTAAGTTTTGATTTTTTTGGTGATCTTTCTTTGCCTGCTGTAAAGTGACATTTCTCATGGCACACTGCATATTCATATATTGCCTGAACATATTGCTTCTAATTTTCAGATATGTGTGTTGTGGGTTTGACCCTGGCTAAATGCCAGGCACCTACGACGTTTGCTCTCTATGCTCTCTCCTGCTGTGGTTATGCAGAGGAGGAAAAAAAACTAACACACTGGACTTATGAGTTGAGATAAGACTACTGATAACGAGGACGCACTAAATTCAGGGCAAAAGCAGGCGGGAGACTTAAAGTTGCAAAAAAGATGATTTATTAATCTAACAGAGTCGGAGCATAAATCAGAGGTAAAAATAAGCTCTCAAGACACCGTTTCTTCACTGACCCCCCTTCCCTCTTAAGGCACTGCTTTCCAGCTCACCCCCTCCCTCCTTTTTAACTAACCAACAACTCCCGGGAAAGGGGCAGGGTGTGGGGTTTTTTTTTCTTAAATCAGTCTATCACAACTCTTTTACTGCAGACACTGTTTCCCTATTCGCCCTCTCTCTCTATTCAACTCACAGATCCGGGCTGGGGCAAGGTATGTGGCTTCTCTTAGTCAGTTCAACGCCACAATTCTTCTGCTACAAACGTTGTGTATCTACTCACCCCCCTCCCTATTAAGGCCATTTCTCAGCTCACCCCCTCCCTCCTTCCTTCTAACCAACAGCTCCGGGGTGGGGGCAGGGTATGGGGGTTTCCTTTGGTCAGGGTCAGTCCATCAGGGAGAGGAGTCTTCTACTTAGCCATGGGGGTCCCTCCCACGAGAGACAGTCCTCTGGGAACTTCTTTGGCGTGGGTCCAATCTCACGAGCAGCACCCGCCCGATTGCTGCAGTCCGAGATTCCTCTGTCCAGGCTGCAGAATTCCAAGCCAAGGCCAGGCTGTTTCCATCCTGGGAGCAAGGCCTCTCTCTCTCTTGCAAGGCCTTTGCAACTCTCAGTCTCTGGGACTCCCACTGGATCACAGCTTCCTGCAGGCATCACCTGCTCCTCTGCCGTGGGCACCTCCCCACAGGCTGTGGGGGGGTTCTCTGCATCCTCTGGACCCCATGGGCTGCAGGGGGACCACCTGCTTCCCCACGGTCTTCACCACGGCTGGCAGAAGGTTTCAGCTCCGGCGCCTAGAGCATCTCCTCCCCCACCTCCTCCACTGACCTTGGTGCCTCCATGTTGTTCTCCCTCACATATTTTCACCTCCTCCTGCCCTGGCTAAAAAGAAGTGCGTGCTCACATTGTTTTGATTTCTTCTTAAATATGTTTTCACAGAGGCGTAACTAACATCTCTAATTGGCCCAGGTTTGGCCAGCAGCATGTCCATCATCTTCAGAGCCATCAGAGACTGGCTCTGCTGGACATGGTGGAAAAATTTCCAGAATCTTTACTCAGGACATGCAGGAGCCATCTTTGTGCCCCACCCTGCTCACTGGCAAAAACTGGGCCAGGCAAAACTACCACAATGTGCTAGCTGAAAACTTCAGGGACACATTTTTATGGGTTGTGGGGTTTTGGTTTTAGTTTTGTTTGTTTCTTTGTTTCTTTGGGTTTGGTTGTTTTTTTATTTTTTCCCCAGGACTTATTTGGTAATTGTGAACTGCCAAATAAAGGCCAGTCAAGGTGTATAAATTTTGTAAAAGTATTACCAGAAAATGAAAAGTCCCAGTAGAAGCAAATTGTAATACTCAAAACAAAGGGTGATTATTACAGATCAGCCTTACCCTAGGTAAACAATTTTTTGACAGTATAAATACAAGCTATTTCAAATCAGATTATCTATAAGCTATAATACAAACATGCTGTTGAAAACGCTTTCCAAACATAGTGGTAGTGGATGTAAAGAGGTTAAAGAATACCTGTCAGTGGAGATTTCAATAGAGGAGGTCAAACATAAAAAATAGTTTGAGCATAGGATAGTAACCTTTGGGGAAGAAAGACTCTCGATGACCTTTTAAGAATGCATCATGTCTTATTTTATGTTGTATTAGGATTTTACAGCTAATATTCCATACAAAATGCTTATCTAAACAAACAAACTGATTCTGCCTTCTTCAGTAAGAAGATATTTGAAAAGTCTTAATTTGTAATCAAATAAAATGTTTAAACAGCATCAAAATACTTTTTTTTCACTACCAGTCTCTTACAAAATATTGTTATCAAATACCATAACTATTAATGTAATGAAAACAAGATTAAAGGCTTCAAACCCATTAAAATCCAACGTATCATTGAAAATGTCATTTGACATGACTTTGTCCTTATGAAGAATCTTGTTAATCCAATCAAAATATTTTTGTTAATAAAATAAAAATATTAATTTAAAATTATTTACTAATTTTTTTTAACTAGTCTTCATAATTACAACAGGCAAGGTAATCAAGACATTAGAGAAGATCAAGAACCTGGAAAGATTGACAAATTGGTAATTCTTGGGAGATGAAATAATTTCTTAGTAAACTATTTCTTCACTCAAAGATTTAGGGAGATAACCAAACAACCAATGAAGAAAAAGAGCAGTAAGGTTTTTTTATTCTACCATGTTGTGGGACCCTGAATTGACTGTGTGAAAGCTGACAGGCAGTAGCTAACTATATAATAGATCAGCATTCTGTTCTGTCCTACTGATTCCTTCCTACAATATTACTCCAAGTACATCACTCTTTCCATCAAAGGAAATTTCTGTACCTGAAAGACGGAAGTAACAATGACAGAAAAAGCTTGAAGGCAGAAGGCATCCAAAGCTTCCACCTTAAAAGAAGAAATACTAATATTTCAGTTAAAATTGAAATTATCTGCCATTACTTATTGAAATATATTTTCCTGATTTTGCTTTGATTCAGCTTTTTCTGAATAATATATATATTTACAGAGATAAAAAAAGCCGTTCACAATGGTACACAATAGTTCTGCAAGAGAAGGAAAACTGCTGCTGAGGCTGTTTAAATAGATAAAAATGGATTTTAGGCAAAATAATTTTATAATTTAAAAAGACTTAACAATTTTTTCAATTTATCAGGTGAAACATTTGCTTCATTATAAATCTATACGACACATTATATTATTGTTCAATATGATTTCATACTTTGTGTTGTTTTCATCTGTAAGAATTATATTACAGAAATATAAATTGAATAAAATGGAGAAAAAACTCTCATTGCCGTTTTATTTTAAGTAAAAACACAAGGTCAATAAACACTGAGGGAAAAAACCCTGCTGATCATGTCTTTAATTTCAGAATGATATTAATATGTTTTTCCAACCATTCTAAGACACCTTTTTTAATATTAGCATGGCAAAAAGAACGGAAAAATACGTTTTGAGGAGAAAGACATTGATGAGGAGTCAATTTCATATGTGGGCAGTTTGTAAATCTGAGATCTGAGGCAATCTCATACTGCCCATAGGCATTTGGACACACAGATCTCTCACATTGCTTTCTGGAACAAGACAACGGAAAGTCATCATCTTTTGGATCAATGGCATAAATAAACAGCTCAGCATTGAAAGTTTTCAGCGTGAAAAAGTACTTTTTGTTAATGGCTGTAAGTATTATATTTCTTTTGAATATCTAGTTTTGCTACTGCCACTATATATTGTACTTCCTTTACACTAGTGTCATTTGTGGCATCAAAATCAGATACTAAATACATTAGTGCAGGTTTATTGCCAGTATTTTAATATTGTCTGTGTTTCATTTTACATTTGTAGGTGCATTTTAATGAAGTGGTACAGGAAAATATAATCTCTGCATTACCTAAGTGACAGCCTACTGTTTTAAAGGTTTTAAATTACTGCCTTGCTAAAAATAGAAGTAAAATATTTAAGATTTGGGTTTATTAATCTTTATAGAATTATAATTATAACATTTTTCTATATTTTTCTTTTCTGAAAGCTTATTTTGTGAAAAAAATCATTTTCATCTGACATTCTTTGTATACAGGTGTTGACTAATGCACTGACTCCTGCCCTCCGTCCCAAGAGGAATACTGAAAATTCTTTGTGCTTTATAGCAAAGTGAATCTTTCTGTCCCATCCCTATAAAATCCTAAGTATCTCAAGACCAAGTATTTTGTGCTATTCTATGTAAACTGCATTAGAAAGTGCCTGACAGCTCCCCTACTTGTGTGTGTAGTGTACACCATTACCAGACCACTGTGCACATCATCCTTAAATCCGTGACCATGTTTCCAAGCAATCATCCTACTGTGAAGTAACAGACTGGAAGATCCATTTCATCAGTCCACAGTGGGATGGGCAAGTAACATTCCAGATTAAAGCAGGTTAGAATGAAGAACAGTATGGTTGACCTCTGTCAAGCTTTAAAATAGACAAACACAGGAACTGCAAGTTTTATTGGTGCTTCCCACCAGCACACCCATTAATCAGCATGCTTAATGAGATAGAATTGAAAACAGAATCTGATTCAAACAAGATGTGAAATATCCCCCAAATGGAAACTCAGCCTTATTGTGTTACCATTTAGATATTGTTCCTCAGTAAACACAAGTGACTTTATAAAGCTGTAACTACTCATCCTACCTTCTCTTCTGAAACATTCTCCTGCACAGATTCCATCTTGCATTTCAGCTGGAACTTCTTCCTTTCCAGGCCCCTGATGCTTGTGTTCAGCCATTTTCAACCTGGAAACGCAGACTTTTTATTTATGACAAGATTGGTTTTCTTTTTTACATTTTATTGTGAAGCCTCTGGAAAAAAAACCAAAAGAATCCATGGACTTTTTACTATACTGAAAAAACTATTTTGGCTTCTCCTAAGAGAAAATCTGCTGTCTTGTTAAAACCAACTGACAACAGACTAAATTTGCAAAAGTTCTGTGTCTCACTTTAACTATGCATTCTAAAATGCCAACCTGTTCACTTATATCATCAGATACCACTGATAAACATTGACAGGGAATGTTCCCCAGTACAGGAACTTAAGTATACACATGCTCTTCAAAGGTTAGAAGAGTGTCTGTCAGAGATTTTGCTTAGTCCAATTCTCCCAGTCAATATTTTCCATGAGTTTAGAGTTGGCTTAGTGTAAGAAACATTATCCCAACAGACATTTGTGTAAATCCACTATGTTTTGAAATGTGTTTAACAGAATTAATTCTCGCTGTCCCACAATGATAAGTCTCAGCGCCATTTAATTTTTCAATCTAAATGCAGCCTATCAGCCCTTCTGTAACAGAAATGGGTAAGATGTGTTTTAAGAAGGACACTATTCCAATTTTCAGAAAACTGTCTGTACTAAAATAAGACTTGTAAAACACAGTAAACATACAGGAGAGTAGAAACATTTTGCTCCTTTTAAATACATCAGCTGCAGAAGGATGAAGGATTGACAACTGCTTAGGTATGACTTAATAAGAAATGAGCCACAGTCAAAAATACTGCTGTAAGGTCACATACCTCATTTTGTAATTCTTATTTTGCAGCAGAGTATAACAGAGGTTTGTTTATAAAAGACAATTGAGGACAATTTTCATGCCCTGAAGATATTGCCAAGAAAGTATTTCCAACAAAGAACTAATATTATCCAACTGACAGGTACAATTGCAGTACAGAATGTAAAAGTGCTTGGATGCATTCGGATTTAGGTAATTGACATTTTAGTGAGCAAACACTTTTTTTTGGTAACAGGAAAACATTTTTTACAATCATTTTCCTGTCCTATTAAGGACATTTTTTTGGACCGTGTACAAATAATGGAAAAATAAATAGTGGAGATTTTGCTCACTGAAACCAATACCTACAATGTATTGTTGGTATAGATGCTGCAGGAATAAGATAAGAAGGATTTTTTACAAGAGGTCTCTTTGCAGGTACTACTATACTTATTGAATATATCACTTAATCGTGCAGCAACAATGCTCTATATGTCTTTCAGTTCACTCACATCCTGATGTCTTAAATGGTAAGAATGGATCACAATATTTGAAAAAGTTACAAATTATTTACTGATCATAAAGAACTTTGTTTTCTATTTTAGAAAGGCTTGTTTTCCTTATGCACTACTAGAAACAAAAAAACCCAGTATGTGTACATACATACATACATAGAAAAAGAAGAAAGAAAGAAAAGAAAGAAAAGAAAGAAAGAAAGAAAAAGAAGAAAGAAAGAAAAAGAAAGGAAGGAAAGAAGGAAAGAAGGAAAGAAGGAAAGAAGGAAAGAAGGAAAGAAGGAAAGAAGGAAAGAAGGAAAGAAGGAAAGAAGGAAAGAAGGAAAGAAGGAAAGAAGGAAAGAAGGAAAGAAGGAAAGAAGGAAAGAAGGAAAGAAGGAAAGAAGGAAAGAAGGAAAGAAGGAAAGAAGGAAAGAAGGAAAGAAGGAAAGAAGGAAAGAAGGAAAGAAGGAAAGAAGGAAAGAAGGAAAGAAGGAAAGAAGGAAAGAAGGAAAGAAGGAAAGAAGGAAAGAAGGAAAGGTAGGTCTGTACAATATTGAAAACATTTAACTGCCAAGTAGTTGTAGGGATAATGCAGAGGACTGGAAGAATTCAGGGCAAATAACCCATGCAATAAAATTTAGAAAAGAGAGCAAAATCCTGAAAAATTCAGATTTACATATTTTAATTTACAGTGCAATCCTAATTTCTAAATCTTCCAGTCCATTGATAAATTATTATATTGTATTGGATTTATTTGATGGTGCTGAAGAAGGACTCCATGAATAGTTTTAAGTGGTATGTTTAGTACAAGGATGTTCTCGTACACAAAAAATTTAAAAATGCTTCTTATAAGTCACAAACCACCCTAAAATTCAGTATGTCTCTTCCAGTAGATGTCTAATGAGAGACAGACCAAGCTGGCTGTATACAAATTCTGCAGTTCTGCACCGTGAACTAAGAATGATCATAATGCTCCCCACTTAATTAAGCAAGCTGCAGGATCTTTCTCTGCTGTATGAATGTTCCACATAATGTCAGCACAAATGGTACTTTTGCTAACAACGACTATACCACTTTCTTCAGCAGGTCATTTTAAAGTATGAGCAGTTTATTCCAATAACTCTCTAAAGTGCTATTTCTTATGATAAAAGAACTTGAAGTGGACATTCTTGGGAGTCAATAATGCCATTTTCTAAAGGTTGTATGCAAAACAATATCAGGAAGTCTGGAAACAACATGGAAAGTCTATTTCACTTTCAAGGTAATAAACACTTCAATTGTTCATTGACTGAATAACCTTTCCTGAATTCTTAAATGTTCAGTTTCAAATTATAGTAATTTCACATTGATAAGGAGCTATTTCCACTACTATTTATCTGCTTTCCTTTCGTTGTTTAGGACTTCGCAACAACAGCAGGGAAAAAAATGTTTAGCCCTTTAAATAGTGTACTCAATTTGGTGCTTTGATTTTAAGGTCTGCTAAATATTTAATGTAGACTTATTTAATAGTAATTTTTGAAACCATCATATTACTTATTTATTCCAGAGGTGTATTCTAGCTCAAGGGTCTAGCACTAAAGATATGAGCTAACTGTATTTTAGGATTGATGTTGGTAGAATTCACATTCAGGGATATGAAAATCATCTTTTAATTACACTTATTCAAAGTTTGGGATCTTAATGGAACAGACAACTTGAATTATATTCAGAATTGAATGTCTATAGATAGTGTGAAGCACTATACTAAATGGGCAGCAGTGCTAAAAATAATGCCATAATGAATACCATCAAAATTAATAAGCCCCTGTAGATTACATAAAATATTTATTTGAATAGATCACAAAAAACCACATTTATCATCACTGTTTGACTCTTACGGGTCAGGGAAAAGTCTCGCCATGAGAAGTGCAACCATAACTTTGATTGGCTGTCAGAAGAACAAACCAAGACATTAATGTTCTTGCTTCAATTTAAGTGGCTGCAGGATTAATGATTCAAAAATTTAGTGTACGTGTGTCCTATTAAACATAAATTTATGGAAGAAATTAAGTGATTTTTTTAATCTATGATTTTTCTTAATCATTGTCTTTGAAAAATAAAAGTGACACTTCCTCAAGCCTGGAAAAATCTAATGAAGTTCTGAAAAATAAATATTATATCAGCTGATGACAGCTTTAAAGATGAGAAAACAGAATTAGAAACCCTGGGCTAATAAAATATGACAAGGCATCAGATTGCAAACAGGGATCCCACAGCACATTAAAAAGAGAAAGAAATGAGGCAAGACAGTCTAATAAATATAATATGTTTCCTCTTCTTCTCTTTCTTCTTTGTGCACAGGTTTTCTCTCTTGTCGTGAATATTTAAAGATGAAAGCAGTAAAAGTATCCCAGTTGCCCATGATCCGAGTTATGTATTCTGAACACTGCTATTCAAAACACAGAATTCTTAAAGGCTTGGTGTGAAATACTGCTGCTTACACAATCTTAAGATAATAAAATAATAATAATAAAAATGAGTTAGTAACAAGGAATTTTTCAATAACTTGATTACAGTTGGACAGCTGGGTAGAAAGTAAATATATTTTTACTCTAAATGATAAATATGTGAGTGTAATGGCACTATACTTACTTGCAAATCCTACTTATAATTTGTACCAAAAATTTGTTAAACTTCTAGTAGAAATTATTGGAAAGTACTTAACTGTCCCTCTCTATGTTTTCTGTATCTTTTTCTCTCACTGTTTTCTAAATAATTTCTTTTAATTTCTTGGATTTGCTTACAAATTATTCCTTGGAAGAATACTTTCTCATAAGTTTAACAACTTTATTTGTCAACTCATTTTCACCAGAATATGTGTTGATCTATAAATTTAATAAAAATCCAAATCTTGATATGTTACTATTTAGCCACTTGAGTTCTAAAATTTACGGTCCAGATTCTGAAAACTAATTAGATTAATATATTAATGGATGAACTTAAAAACCTGTGACTTATTTTAATACAGTATATAACATTATATTTTTGTCTAGAATGTTTGTTAAAATTACTTACTTCATATCAACAAAGGACAAAATAACAAGAATAACAGCACACACAGCATTACGGTGTCCTTTCTTGTTTCAAGTATCCGGTTGATTTTGTGACTTTAACACTGAGAATTCTGAAGCAATAGTTCTTTCTTAGAGTCTTATCCTGGGATCATTGTCATCTAAGATCCTGAGAACCTCTTGTGTGAGTACATAACATAGGCAGAGGAAGCCTTTATCAAAATAGAACTGCACTGAGGTCATCCTTTCACACACTGAAGTGTTAGAGAATACCGGAATTGAGAAGACACAAACACATACACACACAAATCCACACAGTGTAATTGCTCTCTTTAACTTACATGCAGTATAGTTCACTCTTTAATCACACGACCTGTTCTTATACACTTCCCAACAAAGGATATGTTTCTACTAGTATGCACCCTAGATTATGATCATTTAATGAGAAGCTACTATGCCCTTTTTTTTTCTCCACTATTCCATAGTTGGCACCTATTATTGTTAGTTACTCTACACTATTCAAAGACTTGTCTAAAAACAGGGCTAATAATTTTTGTATCGATGTCTATGACACTCACTTTAGCATCTGAGTGCTTCACAGCACTCATTAATACACCTCTTAATATGTGTCTTTTCATAGGTATCTGAGATAAAGCAGTACTATTATTCCCACTCTGGAGAGCCACGGCTTCAGTTCCCAACCACAACATTCAATTATATAAGTACAAAAGATATATGAGAACACTGATTTCAGTGGAAATTAGATATTCCAGTAGTCAGTCAAAATGTGTTTAACTTGTCCTTAGAAGTGATAGCAAGTTTTGAGAAAACTTGCTTCAATTAAAAAAAAAAAAAAAGTAAATCCACATCATATGTTATGTATTATAAATTATTTAAATTAAAAAAAAAAAAAAAAAAGAAAAAGAAAAAAGAAAAGCTTATTCCCATCCAGTTTACCACAATACTGTTCTTTGACTTAATTTTATATTATCTGAGGAACTTACCTGCTTTGTTACTTGACAAAAAAACCAATATCCTCTCAGGGTTTTTATCCATTACATGTGTATGTGTATGTATGTTTACAGCTTAAATATATATATATACAAACAGACATCTAGATATAGTGAATGATACCTATGTAGTGATACCTAATATCTTAGCATATATACACCAAAATAAATATCTTTGAAGAGACTGGCTGGCTTAATTGGTGCGCATATGTGCTAAGATATATCCTTAAATGTTGCTTATGTCATGTATTCTTAGTTTCTCTCTTCAGCTTTACAGATCTCGATCTGGCCAAAGGGAATGGTTGATTATGCTGTCCACTTATATCTATCTCAGACCTCTATGTAGGATTATTAGATGTACAAGAGATACTGAAAACTGAGATTTCCTGAGTCACAGTTGTAATCACACAAAGTATTCCAGAATATCTCAAATGATACCGATTTTTATGTGTGGGCACTTGATTAAGACCTGTTTCTCCGGTGACTACAATGTGAATGTACACGAGCATCTTCTTTGTATGTTGACACAGTCATATCTGTGTCTGCCTGTAAGCATCTACAGCACAGGTATTTGCAGTCTAGAACTGAATTGTACCCTTAGATGTATTCTGTCAGCATTTAAAATAAATGTATTGTACTATCAGTTTGAACACCACTCACTCCTTGACAAACTCCACAGGAAACAGTTCTGTACCCTTCTTCTGCAATCTTTTTCCTAATCAGTTACTTAAACATTCAGAAAGTCAAGGTCAGAAGAGAGTAATTTCTTTTCAAAATTTCCAGAGTTCTCAGTCTGACATAAATTAAAATATGTAATCCCAAAATGAGGTTTAAGAAAAATTATAATCAAATCATTTAGTGGGAAGTGGTGATAAATTTAACAAGCAGCAATAAATAGCAGAGCTGTCTGTACCTGACCATACAAACAATAACTGTCACAGTCATAATTTTGTCATAATTTAAAAAAAAAGTCTTTAGACCCTTCATAATGCCTCCATCTTCAGATTTT
The DNA here is from genome assembly GCA_036630365.1 of Acanthiza pusilla. NCBI lineage: Eukaryota > Metazoa > Chordata > Aves > Passeriformes > Acanthizidae > Acanthiza > Acanthiza pusilla. The sequence goes on from JAXCHO010000018.1 coordinate 30,514,617, forward strand.
ATAAGAGTTAAAAGCAGCTGCAATTTTCTTTTTTGTATCTCAGATGTGTTAGTCTTTGCAATGGCAGTCAGTGAAAATGTCAATTGATTACAAAGACAGTGATATTCCTAGAACTCAACCTGAATTGTTGAACTAACAGATTATCTCCTCAAGATTAAGACAGAAGTCAATATATTACTTCTAATATAATGTCTATCAGCAGTCTTTAGCAGAGTCAAATCCTTTCTCACATCCTACATCCCTTTCAAAATTCTGATTTTCTCATCGTTTAGCTATAAGAAGATGTCTGAAGGCATGACAGCTACATCTTCCACCGCAAAAATAACTGATCTGTAATGGAAACTGGCTGGCAGATAGACTTGAATAGAAGAGAGGAGAAAACTTCATACAATTATATGCCCAGATTACTGATATTACTGGATGAAATTTCTGTTATTCAGAATCCATCGCAGAAATGAAGTTGTAAACAAAACTCTATTTTCCTTTAAGAGGACTATATTGTGTATGTCAATGATTTGACTGGTATGGAGTATTCTCAAAATCCATGAAGTCAATTTGAAACTTCCAATGTTATCCCAAAGTCACCCATACAAATTAATTTTTCTGTGAAATTCAGTAGTTAATATTTTTTATAAGACCTACCCTTCAGTCACAGACAAAATACACAGAGAACCACACAAACATGTAAGTCCAGGACCATGGGGCACTATATCATGTGACCCTGCAAAGCTGATTAAAGACAAAAAATAACAAAAAGAGTATTTTAGAATGGAAAACATCAGAAAGCTTTAAAAGCAAAAGTTACTATGAGCTTCTTTTCAATATCAGCCAAAAAAAATCATCAAAAATAATGATCGTAACTGAGGCCACAATATTCAAATTTAAATAGCAAACTTTTAATCTAAAAAAAATGTTCAATTTCATTATGGGCTAAAAATAAAACTCCAACTCATCAGCAAAAACTCCAAGTAATTCGAAAAAAAGAAAAATTGGTTACATGGTCAGTATTTGAACTTTTTTTCTGTCTTAATACCTGCCAGAAGGACAACACAGAATGGCATAAGCAGTCCAGGAGGTCTTCTTTGAGTAAGTACACTGATAACTACCTTCTGACAAAGGACATCAAGGAGGCCAAAAAGAAAAACTTGCTCTCCTGAGCTGCATACCTGCAAACCAGGAAGAACTAGTCAGGGATGTGAAGGTTTGGTGGCCGTCTTTCTACAATGACTATGAGATGGTTCAGTTCAGAGCCCTGTGAGAAAGGAAAGCAGGAAGAAAGGAGGCAGGGAAATAGAATCACAAATATGGCCTCCAGAGTATATCTTAGCCTGTTCAGGGACCTGCTGGGAAGAATTCCAGGGGATATGACCCTGGAAAACATTGGGTTCCAGGTGACATGAATGCCTTTCAAGCACGGCTTCCTCCAAGCTCAGAAATTATGCATCCCAACATACTGTAAGTCGAGTAAACATGGCAGTGGACCTGCACAGGTGAACAAGGAAAGATCAGATGTATTTCGGCATCTTTCTTTGTAAAAGTAAGAGGAGATGCCTGCCTTTGAGATGAGCTGAAGAGCTTGATATTCTGACTGAAACACTAAACCCAGAAAAAAGAGAGAACCAGCATCATTATACTGTCTAAAAATAAAGAAGTCAGCTGCCTAAATACAGGAATTAAGGACAATTTTAGATGCAGTGAGGTACTTGAAATATCTGTACAGGTCTGGCAGACATAACATGGACCTTCTGAAACAACAGCTGAAAGACCTGCTGTTATAGCACAGACAGGTAAACTCTCAAATTACACTATGTATCTACATTTCACAACCTAAATTGATCCCTTAGCCTACTTCTGTTGCTTCAGCAATGATTCTTATTTTAGAGTCCATGGTCTCTTTAGAATTTAATTTTTTTTTCCCATAACTATTCAGAAAAACTGGCTAGCAAACTAATTTCTCAACTTTTAGGTAAGCCACTGTTAAGTAAAATAAGGCACCTTTATGCCAAGTAAGATCATTCACAGGTTTGGGAAGCTCTGCACCAACTTTTTTGCAAGTCTCTAGAAACTGCATGAGGAGACCTGATTTGTAGCTGAAGGTGTATATTGTATTACTAAAGCAAAAGCAAAAACTAGTCTAGAATTCACCACCACACCATCTCAGATCTTCAGAGACAGTAACCCTTAGCCTTTCCTTCCTAATTGTTAGATTTAAGGAGTGTAAAAGTATGTTCCAACTCATTAATTAAAGGATAAAAGCAGTAAGAAAATAATTTTAGCTAACTGATATGCTCTAATAGAAGTCTTAATGCCTGCAAGTGTCAGCAAACTAAACATTCTTAAATACAACATTTAGTAGAAAAATGCTTCAGCTGAAATGATGAGATACACAATACAAAATACAGTATTACAACACTCTTCACAGGAAGAAAGAAAGAACAAAGGTGTACTCAGGGTGTAATCAAGAAAAATGGCATTGCCATATACAAATGTATTTTGCTTTATACATTGAACTCATATTATAAAGAAGTTCTTAAGTTTAAAACAGAATTTTACATAATATCAGAGCAATACTACGTCTCCAAATAAACTATGTTCAGTTTTGTGCTGACTTGATGTAAACTCAATTAGTGAGAGCAGAGAAGGTAAATGGGTGTTGTACATTTCAGAAATATCTTTTTCTGTGGTTGTCCAATTTTAGAAGACAGGAATATCAAGAAAATTGAGAGTATATTATACAGTTTGAGCTAAAGACATGGACTGAAAAAATCTAAATTCCTCACATAACTGATATTTACTGTCAGACCTACACCAAATTTGTTGAAAATTCTCATTCTTTTTTTTTTCTGCACATTTGTTGTGCCTTCTTTTTACAGGATTCTTTCTAATTCTTTAGCATTTAAAAAAAAAAAATCACTGTGATTCTGAGGCTAGTTTGATAAACATTTTTTCACAACTTGAAACAAGGCTATATTTTATTAAATTACCTACATCATTGTTATTTTTTTCTGTTGTAGACAAACTGAAATTAAGCTATGAAACCTAGAATGTCTTCAATTTGAGATTCCATATGGAATAAATGGTGGCATTCTACCCTTTCCAGTGAGGTTTCACATATTGAATTTCCTTGATTATTTCTGATAGCCGCATGACCAGAGAATTTTAGTTTAATTAAATTGTGAATACATCAAAAATGCCATTAAGACACCCATGTACTGCAAGAGAGCAAAGTTCTACAGTAAATATGAGAACAAAGCACACACCATACTGCATAGTTATTCTTGTACCAGCAGAGTAAATTCTTTTCAGGTGCATCATGGACTGCTTATCCTATCCATGAACTTTTGCTGTAGTAGACAAACTAATCAACCTGTTGTTTAAGTAGAAGTAGATGAAATATGAATGACCACCTGTCCCAAACAACAGAAATAACATTGAAAATTTTTTGTGTGCTCAGGAACATAGACAGACAAACTGTACAACCAACCTGTGGATCATAAGGAGTGCAAACTTTCAGAAGTGTCCTGAACACGCAGATACTGAGCACTGAAAACAGAGAACACAAAATAGACAACATTAGTGCAATTTGAATGGTCTGGTCACCAAGGAATTATTCCCTTTCCAGTCCTATAAACAGGAAACTCATTAAGGAATGTAGAAAAGGAAGAACCTGAGAGACTCTGAAGGAACCCCACAAGCCTTTCTCAGGTCTAGGAAATGCACAGCTGTAATGACTGTGCTGACCTGCCCAACTTTTCTTCTGGGTTCTGGGATCAGTCCCACAGAAAGGGGAAATTATGAAATCCATAAAATTGCATGTAGTTGTGATTAAAGTGTTTTGGTTTTCAAAGCCTTCACACTATTTTGTCTTAAAGAACAAAATAAAGGTTTTCAAGCAATTGAGGATGTGGATCCCACCATTGGTCTAAAGCATCCACACCACTATACAATGCCACTCATGGTTTACACATTCTAGAGTTCTTTTTTTTTTTTTTTTCTTAAGGCAGTGTGGAGGCTCTCTTATTCTTTAGAACCAGAGATCCAGAATTTTAAAAAAAAACAACTCATGACTCAGCTAAAGTTTTAACATCCAAGCACTAATTTCAGAGTTTGAACTATAGGTTTTGTTCTAATATGAACCTTTTAATCAGTATAATTTCCTCTCATGAATAAAACAAAATCTGTAATGTTACATGTTGGCAGCTTTGTCCTCTGCTTCCAATAAAGAATAAACTATTTCCGGCCATAAAGAAACTTGTTGTTTCTTTACGACAGGAAGAAGTATGACAAGATGTCAGAGTATTTAATGAAAGTGAACACTATTATCTCTAACATCTAATATATCCCTCTTATTTTCCTTAGTCATGCTAAAGATCATTAAAATTAGTGAATGACTGTTTCACTACAGAACAGAATGCATTATATGCGTACCATATAATTATTTTCTTGTATCTGCAACTGGCGTAAGAATTGGGAATGTGAACACTGTCATTTAAACCATGCCAGATAACGATGCTGTAAGGTTTTCATTATTTTAATAATAACCAACAATTTTATTCCAGATTGATTATTTTTAAAACAAACATCAAAATGCCATTTCACACATGAAATGTCTCCCATTTTAAGCATGAAATAACAAGTGCAGCAGAAAAGCGTAATGGGAATATTTAAAGAAAATTGAAAATATCTTCCTGAAATTTTGTTACCCATGTAAAGTGCTCATACTTGTACAGGAATTGCACCACTGCAATTGACATTGTGGACAAGGATCACTTACTTTAGAGGCAGCTCCTCCTTTTTAAATGACAGCCTTCTGACTTAACCATGGTTGAGATAAAGTCTTTGATTGGTGATCAGTCTTGTTGTTTAGCAACCTCACATTTACGTAGAAAACTTAGTAGTTCAAAGATACAGCTTTCACATTTTTCCAATAGTACTTTGTTGCCTGGTTTTTAGTCAAGAAGAATGGTTTATGATTAATAGTGATGGTTTTATGCTAATCATCCATCATTTATTCATAAACCTGCAGGTGTTAGTTTTCTAGAAGTAATTTCATCCTTTCTGAAAAGCTGTAAAACTTCTACATGTATTACAGGAATATTACAAGGTCACATTCTTACCAATGCTTTGTTTAAAAGTCATACAGTTTCATTAATAGCTGTTGGATGTAGCTGCTGTCTTATATCTCTGTCACTAGTATTCTAATTTCACTCTGTGATGATGTGTGACTAGTATATCCCTTAGTTGCCTATTTCCATTTGCTATTTCTTAAGTGACCTCATGTGATACAAAAAGTAATCAAAGTATTTTTTTGTTTGCATACACAAACATTTAAGAAGCCTTCAATACTAAAGGAGAAGAATTCAGGGAAAGCCAATAACTTAAATTCACATTAAGTCGTTAGAAGCTCAAAACTATTTGCACCAGCTTTTACAATATGCTCAATGTGTATTTTATTTAAGAGAAGGATTGTCAGCTCAGAAGCCAGGCCCAGGTACCCATGTCCTATCAGCCACAACAAGAAAAGCACACCCTATTACAGCAAGAACCATCCTAATGGAAAAAGGCTGGCAGGTGTCATTACTGACAGGAGCTCTTGGAAACTTCCAGAAGCTGCTTGCACTGGGGGTCCAGATTTAACAAAAACAAACCCAAAACAAGTAAGAAAATGAATAAGCCCTCTCCACCCCAAACAAACAAACAAACAAACAAACAAAATTAAGAAAAGCAAAAAACCCAAAAAAGCCTAATGTGAAAAGAACTATTGACTTCCCTTCTCTCCCTACTCCACATTCATCAGTTATCCCTTTCTGAATGCATAAAATTAACCTACAGAGAACTGTTTAAAAACAGGATTATTCCCCACAAACTCTCACTATTTAGCATCTATGAAAAAAAAATTTGCTGCCTAGAACTGTTATAACTCTTAGAGTGTAATGAAAGACAGCCTAGACCAAGCCTGCAATGTGCCTTTTATTAGTTACGTATTCATTTATTGTAGCAATGGAGAATTTAAAAGAACTGAATACTTGTATTTTTAACACAGCTGATATCTGTAGAAAGAGTACTCATATAACATTTTTTACTAGGTTAGTCTCATTAGAAATGTGCCAAATAGTTGAGGTACTCAGCTTAAAAACATCTGGAAGCTCTTTGCCCTGAAGAGAGGAAAAGGAAACCATGATTTGTATGGTACTTCTTATATCACTGTTTGAACGCCATGTAGTTGGTTATGTTATTCAAAATGTGATATATTGAAGCAATATGAGTAAGGTAAAGAATATAGCATTAATTCACAGTAAAAATTCATTATGTCCATCTTGCAAGCAAGAAAGAAACAAAAATAAAAGCTTGAAGGCAGCTAGCTATTCTAATAAAAATTTACAGCAGTTTCCTCCTGCACTCTAGATTCAGCAGATTGCTTTGAGCTCTGGCACTGTTGTGAAACTTTTTGCTCCACTATTTATTTTTGATAATAGCTGTAGCCTCACAGAAACTAGATAGCGTAAATTAAAAATATTACTCACTCACCTAGCAGCACTTTACACTGATAGTGTATACTAAATAGGCTATAATCCTTACTCAATGTGAATATATTTGCATTACTATGTCAGAATTACCAAACAGCAGATTCTTTCTCAAATTTCGAATTAATGCAAGGAAAACATTTAAAAGAAACCTGATGGCAAGGGGCAGGGTGGGGGGGAAGGAGAAACTAATTTTCTCAACATTAACATAACATTATTAAAACACTGGACATTGCTACTTTAATTATAACTTTTTTAGAGTTTTGTGCTGAAAAGAGGGAATAGATTCCATGGAAGAAAACAATTCATGATCCTATGCTTTGTGTCAACAAAATATTTCCTAAGTTCTAAATAAAAATGATAGTGTGTGCTGAAATGATGAACATCATTTCAGCATCCTTAAATTTACATGAAACGCTCTCTTGTTCCAAGGTTAGATTAAATCACTTTGTGTAAATCTATTGTGAATTATTAGTATGTTAAAAAAAGCAAATAAAATAAGATAATCTTCTGCTCCCTATGTATGCATTCAGAAAAAGAAATCTCTGAATAATTTTTAAAAATTAAATACTTATATATACTTAGAAACTAAGAAGCAGTAGAAGGGAAATTAAATACTAATTAATATGATATTAAAGGAAAATTACTACAAATTTAAAATAAGCAATAAGTTTAGGGGCTTTTCTCAGTATAGGTTTGACATTTTAGTAAAAATTAATACTGGGAGCAATTAATTAATAGATCACCAAACCTTTACAGCAACGTGCACTTTCCTAAAAATAAAAAGAAACGTAGTTAAGCTTATTTTTCAGGTAATAGAGTATTTATCTCCAATTTAGTTTGTTAATAATTGAGGATGCATTCTGCCATATGAATAAGTTTTTATTTGTTTGGTTTTTTTTTAAAATTTTATTGTGTTGATTGAAAAGGAGAAAATTCATCACATATCAGAAAAATATTTAAGCATGGAATGGCTTGGAATTTACCTTGATGAGCATCTATGTTAACACTATGACAAAGATAAGTGGCCTACAGTTAAATAAGAGCTGTGGAAATAAAAGCAGCCTACTGTTATTGCAACCTAAACGCTATTTTCAGATTTTGATTCAAACAAGCCCTATTTATTAAAAAAGATGCAAGTGTTTAGATTTTGTTTAAGAGTAGAGAATGAGAGGGAGCCATAAACTCTCAGAAAATCTTCATTTCTCAGATGCAATTTTTGATTAATTTTGATTAATTTGATTTAGATAACATTTAATTTAGATAAACTAAAAACCAAAGTTAAATGAGGTTATAATGATTTCTTCTACTTTATTGCCAAAAACAATTAAATACCAAAATTAACATCTTGGTTTAATCCCTGTTCAGAGATGCTAGGAGATAAATTTTAGGAAGCAGAGTTACACAGTGTGCATATGCAGACATATACTTTTATATTCCCAAAAGGCAAAAATATGAGTGACTAGATACCTAAACTTTCCCTGAAATCCTGAACCACTCAGGGTGCCTGGTCTGTACTCCTGCACCTAGTGTAGCACTAACCTGAGTTTAATAGCTGATAGCTACCTTTCACATCTGATCACTTGCTTAGGCTATATGGATTTTAAAAATTCCCAGAATTTTTGATTGATAAATACCCCACCTACAGGTAAAGAGAACAAACACTGAGATCTAGAAAAGTGTTACTCAGGGTCCTTCTCCTTGTTTCCTTGAATAGCAGAAAGTACTGCTAGAAAGTGCACAGTAGAAGAATGACAGGATCATTGACAGGATTGACAGTATTAAAAAAACCCCAGCATCATCAAGAGCAAACTTTAGTATTGAATTTCCTGTTGCAGGCACTTTCCTGAAAAAGATAATTCTTGGGTGTCATCCCTGTTCCAAAGCAGAGACACATTGTTGCTACAGCTTAAAATCAGCTTTTGCAACAGAGTTCTCATTTAATTGCAAAAATACACCTAAAGCTGACACTCTGAAGAGTACTTAGCTGCTAAATATTTTGACTTGAGCAGAGTTGTGTAATGTGGTAGGGAACAATAAAATAAAGGAAGAGTATGACTTATGATTATGTTTGCAAAACTAATGAAGTTTGTCTTTGAAGAATATGAGATTTCATGAAGTGCTTAGAGAGAATGTCCAGTTGAATTCCGGGGAACGTAAATTAATGTTCGCATCATACTGTGGTTGAAAGCTATTGTATGATATCTTCATGAGTCACATGCAGCTTACCTGCATTCATTCATAGATAACATATGCCCGTAGAAGTTTTGAATCCAAAACTTTCAGTGTAAATATTAGCATTTTTTCTCTCCCTTGAAGAAAGCACTGTCATATGCTGAAATTTTCACTCACTTTAAGTTCTCAATATTCTGAAGACTGAAATACTGAGAAAAAAAATCTTTTAAAAAAGACATTTCTTGTTCAGAAATATTCTAAGAAATATATTCTTCAGATGTTATAGCAATGTATCTTAGAACTTGTTGTTCCTATATAAAAAAATTGTAAAAATCCTAAAACATAGATTAGCAATTTAAATTTCAAGTTACAGCAATTTTGAAAAGAAGTCTTTTCAATGTTATTGTTTTTATTAATAAATTCTATTTTTTAAATTAAAAAGAATCTTAAACTTATATCCTGCCTCAATGAGCATTTAATTATACTATAAATATAGAAAATCCTCAACAGAAGAAAGAACTACTTTCTTTTACATTGGAGTTGAGTCCTATTGATAAGCAAGACCTGAGTTTGAATCTTACCTGGGAGATCCCAGACGGAGACTAAGTTTTAAGCAGTTTAGAAAACCAGTAATGCAAAAAAAACTTATTAATTTTGATAGCACTACGTAAAACTTAGTAGGAATGAAGTAGTCTGCCATTTAGCAGTGCAAAGTTCTATAAAATGAATCAAATAGATAGCTACAGAGGGTCCACCCCTTGTGGCAGCCATCTCCCAGGCCAGCTCCACCTCCTCAGAAGGGGCAGGATTCAGGGGCCTAAGACCTGCCCTGGGGCAGGTAAGAAAGGCGTGCCCAGGCCTCTGGATCCACCCCCTCTTCCAGAAGCTTCAGTTAGATTCACTGCATCATTGGTTGCTGTCTATTGTACCCTCCCCTTCTATGCTGTAATTGGACCTTGGACCCTTGTTCCCTCCCCTTGTCCCTTTTCCTCTTGGTTAACCCTTTCCCTTTATAACCGGCTGCCCCGGGGACAGTCTTGGGATTTCTCCTCCTCTCTCCCTCCCAAACACTCTGCACCCTAACCCCATAATAAAAGGAGAGCATGGGGGAGACCCTTTCCCTCAACTCTTTGCCTTGTCTCGCCTCCCTTACCAGTGGCACCTGTAGCTGACTGCTCGCCGGGAACAGCCCCACTTTGGCTAGAAACATCCCAGCAGAAGCCTGTGGTGGGCTGGTGGCTCGTGCCCCAGGCGAGGTGAGGGAAGCCAGGAAAGCCAGGCGGCTTCAAGAGCAATGACAACAGATAACAATTCCTATCAGCAAAACCAATATTGGATAATTTCAATGTTTAAAAGCTAAATGATTTTTCACACAGTCTTCTAGACAGAAACAGAGCAGGGAGTAAATCATTCTAAGCCATTCTAAGTGAGTTCCTTAAACAACTACTTTGTATTGCTTTGTTATGGCTCAGAGATATCACCCTGTTCTCTAGTGAAAGGCTTGTCAAGACTATGTGAGTGTTCCCTTAAAAAGAAAAACCTCTTATTTCTCATTTAGTGACCCTAATGAATTTTGTCCTACCTGATATTCAAACGAAAAATGTCCCTGTATCCTCTATTTTCTAACACAGAATCACAAACTGATAAACTTGTTTCTCTTTGTCACTGATTTGCCTAGGTTATTTGTTTGCCTATTCTCTTGAAAAGAAATTAATCCGAAGACTGAATTTTTGTATGCAGTCATCATGTCCTTACAAGATGACTTACATCCCTACAAGACTGGACAGAACTTATTCAACTAAATTTAGACTTCTATAATGTACGTCCCTATATTCAGGCTAGGTCCCATAGGCTCCTGCTGTCCTAACTGAAAAGAAATAGGCTCTTTTAAAACACAATTCACCTCATATTTAAAATAGGTCAGATATATTGCTCCTTAGAAGTACCAGTTTCCCTTCATTAATTATAAAGGGAGCCTTGGTGATTAATTCAGATGAAGACATTTAGGCTATACATATCTGATGGCTGGTTCAGTTATCTTAACACAGATGTCTGGTAACATTTTAGATGCCTTAGGTTATCCAAGGGCACATGCACAAGACAGGAAACTATAACACAAATCTCAGGAGAGAAGCCAGTCCTTCTAAAGGGGGAGCTGGAAGCCCAGCAGGGTTCATTAAGAAACCTCACATGAGCTACTTAGGAAAAGGCATTGAGTCCTATGGGTGTTTTCAGTTCTAGATTAGTTGCCTGCATTTGAGTACGTATTGTATATTGTGAGTAATTATTGCAATAAAATTAATTTACTTAAGTATACTTTATCAACTCCACTGTTTTCCAGTCTTCACAGACTGTATAAATTATGCAAAAAATAACAGAGGTTAAAAAGTCTTATTGCTTACATTTAAACACCTGATTTCACATGCTGACAATCTGGAAGTAAATCTAACCCCTGAAGTGTGACAAAATTAATTTTACTTCCAAGGGTGATGATTTCAAATATCATAGAATTAGAGAATGATTTTTTTGGAAGGAATCCCATAGATTATCTAGTTTAAAGCTCTCTGCCTCTCTGGGCAGGAACGGCTTCCACTAGACCATGTTGCTCAAAGCCCCATCCAGCCTGGCCTCAAATACTTCCAGGAATGGAGCATCCACAACTTTTCTGGACAACCTGTTCCAGCGCCTCACCACCCTCTCAAAAAAGAATTTATTTCTGCTAATATCTGATCTAAACCTACTCTCAATTTAAGGCCATTTGGCCTTGTCTTATCACAAGGCCCTCTCCATATTTCTCTGAGTAGTATATCAAGTGTATTTAAATCCATGTATCTATCTTGTATGCATTTCAAAATTAGACAAATAAACACTTCCCAAAATATCTCTGGAAAATTTCAGCAAGTTTTAAGTAGGCAGTTCATTATTCACACATTTACATGATGTAACAATAGACACTTTTGAATTAGATTAGATTCCACTTCTGTTTTAGTGTCTTTTTAAGAATGGTAGTGAACATATGGCCCAGTTGAGACATAAACTCTGAAAACCACCTTTATTAACCACTGACACCCAGGCAATTAAGAAAGAGCAAATACAGGTTATGAGAAGAAAGTAGGTGACTTGAATGAGCACTGGAAACTATATCAAGAATTATTTAATTAGCTAGGTAAACATACTTAACTAATCAGGCTTTTCTTGTGCAGTTTAAATCTCCTTCCTACAACCTTCTGCCTTCTTTTTAGTCCTTGTTCCAGTTCTTTCTTTCTACCTTTCCTTATTGTTCCTCTTTACTACTATTTTCTCTTCCCTTACATTGCTGCTGGAAGCTCTCATATACCTCTACATTTCAGTTTTCTCCTTGTTTATTTTTGCACAATATTGCATTTCAGTCTTATTCTCAAATATTCTAATTTTCTTTTTATTCTAGCTTTACAGTAAGGGCTTTCATTGCTCTTTCTTCTTTGCTCTTGCAACTCTGACAAATCTATTTCATTATTTCTTTCCAATGGTTTTCCTTTCATTCCTGAAATCTTCCTGAGTTTCATTCATTCTTTACTAACACTTCATCTTAATATCTGGATTTAATGATCTGATTTTTAAAATCTGATTTTAATTATCTGATCTTAATTATAATCTTAATAACAGATTATACTGTTTGATGTGACTAAACAAAACCTTCTCAGAAAGACATAGTGCCTGTGAATCTGATACAAGCTGTAGCTTTATTATGAAAACACACTTCTTTGTTACTACTTTTGTCAAGTTCTCTCTCTGTCTATTGGTAAATGATAGCACAGCTATGTATGCCTTTCTGGGGTTTCTTTTTGAAGATAAGAATAAAAATAGTTAGTTTCAGTTGTCCTGAACTGGCAACTTATAGTTTCCTTATTTGTTTTTAATAAAGCAATTTTTATTGCTTTTTCCTTTCTGCTACACACACATATATATTTGAGTGAAAGAATATATCCATTTAACTGTAGCCATCTGTCACTACCAGACCAAAAATCTAAAACTAATGGAGTAGCATGTGCTTTAAATATGAGCAGTATCTTCCCTGATGACAATGCCATTCTTTAACTAAAACAATAGTCTCAGAAGAATGTTAAATGCTGAGGAAATGTTACAATACAAAATAAATCTACTTTAGCAGATAAGAATGCAAAGAAAATAGAGGAAAAAAAAAGCTTAAGTAACAATACGATTCATAGACTTAAATGAATAGCTAGATAACTGTGTTATCACTTGTGGGCCAAATGCTGTTCAGAACTGCTCTAACATCAATTTGAGTTAATCCCAAACTAATTCAACAGAGTAACTGCATTTTTAAAAATGAACAAAACTAAATAAAACCATCATAATTCTTTGACTTATTAATTAATTTCTTTTTTATCACAATATATTGCAATGAGTTCCTCCCTAAACTTGTCACTCATCACTTTGTGGATTTTTTTTTCTGAAATACTAAGAAAGACTGGATACCCTGTCCTCACTGAAATTTGAGGCCTCTCAGGAATTTGGATGTTGTCTCTATTGCAGACGTTGCATTCTGTTTCAGCTTCCCTGAAAAAGCCCAAATACAGATTGCATACATATAGAATTGCAGCTTATTAGTTAAAAAAAAAAAAAAAGTCTTAAAAATAGCCAAACCCTTCTGTTTCTCATTAAAAACTAATTCTAAGACAATTCTTCCTGCTTCATACCTTTTTCAGCCCATGTGCCCTTACTGAAAGCATATGACTGGGAAATATTGATTATTGAAAGTTTCATGGAAAATGCATTCTCTACCAAGAGTAGAGACAGACCAGGGAAACAGCGCCATTATCCAGTCTCAAACATAGACCAGTTGTCTTGAATGTGCCTTAAGTCCTAGGAAAATTTATCACAGTGCTTCCTAGGAAAAATTTCTCCGTTTTAGTGGTATTGCAAGGACTTCTCTTAGTAGAAGTGATATCTGCAAATACAATGGTCTCAGCTAAATTTAATTGTCTACAGTACTAACGTCTAAATCTAAGCTAGTCACTCTAAGATTCCTTTAAAATCGAACCAGATAAATAAATACATTTTAGTGTGATACATATTAAGGTTACCACTCTAGGAATAGGTTAATTCTGCTCTGGAGCTAGGCATATGCATTTGGCCAGAAGAATTCCACATGAGAATATTTGATTAATTTATTTTCAGTTAACATGTCTAAACCTTTTTTTATTTGTTTGTTTCTGGGTTTTAGCATCTGTGTTTCTGTTATCTGAAAGCCTAGTAAATAGTATTCCTTGGCTTTTCTTTAGATCCATTTAGCAGCTATGTTTTGAAGACAAAGGAGTCAAAATTATTGAGTTGAATACTGAGAAATGTTTTTGCAAAAAATAATGACCCTTTAGACAAATTTCTAAATAAAACTGAGACTCCAGCACTGAACACAGAGGTGTAGCAGTATCAGCATAGGAATTCCAGTATAAATCTTATTTTTCCTATATAATGAAAAATGTTGCATGGATGCTTGCTTGGCATAATGTCAGATATTGTACTATTTCAATTACTCTGTGCCGGAGTCTGAAATCATAAGATTAAAAAAACAAACAAACAACAAAAAAAAACCAAACCAAAAACAAAGAAAAAAAATAAAAAAGAAAAACCAAAACCAACAAAAAACTGTGGGATTGTAATAGTAAACCTGTTTTTTCAAAAATAAACTTTCTCACAAATGAGCTTACAGATTAATGAAATTTGCAGGGAATATACCTACTATAATTCTTACATATAAATATGTACTTTAGAACCTCTTTTTTTTGCATTCTTTCTTGTATCAAATAAAGGGTAATTTATACCTCTACTTTTTATTCTTTGGACAATGTCTGCATTGCAGACAGAAGTTCATTTTTTAAATCTTTACAATATAAGTTTTTTTTGTAATTAACATTGAGAGGTCTAGTGTTTACAAATATGAACAGCACTAAGAGAAAAATATATTTCCACATACACTTTTTTGTGTTTTACCCCAACCACCATTATGCTCGACACACTTGAATTAGATTGAAAATTGGTTGTTTCTACAGCTACTATGATTCCTGAGTGATACTTTGTAAGAAATACTATGTTCTCATTTGACACTAAAGGGATTATTTTAATGAAAGTGTAGCCATGTAGGACAGTGTGTCAGCATAAAATGCGTTCTGATGCATTATATACTATCAATTTTATAATCAAATGCACAAATCAACCCAAAGCCAAAGAGGAAAAATAAAATCCAACCAATAAATGTAGCATAGCACACTTGTATTTAATTTTGTGATAAAGATGAGTATCCAGGATACCAAACATCAATATATGAAACTGATTGACAAAATAGTTCAGTACACTAAAAAGAATTACTAATTACAGCGTATGTACAGTGAAGGGGGATTTTTAATGTCTGCATACAAGTTGTTCTGATATTCATTAATTATTTATTAGAAGAATTTCTAAAAATACCAGGAAGCAATCTTGATTCCCCCTGAAAAAGAATAATCCAAAATGGCAAACAAGAATATATTTTGGTACTTCATCTATTTTAGGGTACAAATTATTTTCATTTTGCCAGTAAAAATTAGAATATACACTCTATCTATCTATCTATCGATCTCTTCATCTACCTGTCTATCTATCTGTCTGTCTACCTATCTATCCACACACGCATACATGTACATAAACCCCAATAATTCCAGGGAACGGTTACTCAAACATTTTGCTTGTTAGTAAATAAATGCCCATCTATCTCAGGTTTCTATAAAAAACAGTATTATTGAAAATATAACTCTCCTGTATAAACTCGAATATGATGTTTACAGGAAAATAAGCCTTTTCGTTATCTAAAATATTCTTGTATGTGTGTAGTTGTAATTAATGTGTCCAATTTCTTTTTAGCCACAAGCTTAGTTTTCATAGCTCTGAAGTAGAGTTAACATAAAGAACCACTGATTCTGACTTTAACCTTGAGACACAACTGCAATATAAATATTATGAATTGTAGTAGACATGAAGGAGAACACAAAAAAACTCAGGGATTCCTACTTCCTTCAGATATCTAGAGGTTATGTACTTCAAAATTCACAGTACGCAAGAGAGTAGAAAATCTGATGTGGAGATATTCTTCTCTGAAGAAGGGAAAGAAAGGGAATTTGTGTTGGTTGCAAAAGAAGAAATGTTGCTTTCTCCTTTCAGGCGTGCAGAGAACAGGAATATTTTAAAAGAAGATGCAGCTGCTATTACAAATAATTCTTAGATTTTTTCTTTCTGCATGTGGGAAGCACAGTGAAAGCAGTTTACTTCCAAAGTCTGACATTTTCTAATGTAACTCAGTATTCTGAGGACAAATTTCTCCATGATTGTGATTGATCATAAAAACATAACTGAGCCCTGGACAGAAAACATGGTATCATTCTCGTATATTATTTTTTGTGTCGCTTTCCTCTTTCAGAACTTTTTTGTATGCAACCAAAAAGCATTGGGAGACCAAAAAGTTTTGCCAGTTATTTTCACCTTTCCCATTCAGTTTTATTTTCATTCTTCTTTTCTGCAAAAGTGCAATGATGTAAAATAAAATGAAAACCTTCTGAGTTACACTGCATGGTGAGTAAAGTAATATGTGCAACGAGTCCCAGGCATTTGCAGGCAGCCACGCCATTTGATACTGCAAAAGAAAAGCATTAATAATCCAGATCTGACATTTTGTTGTTGTGGTATTTCACTTCACTAATCAGGCTTCATTAACAATGTAACCAAAAAGACAAATCTTTCATTGTGTTCCCTTAGTGTGCTGTTCAAGAAATAAACACAAGCTATTCTCCACAACAAAAAAAAATCTGTAATACATAAATATTTTTTTCTGTTTGGTTGTTGAATAAAATTATTAGTGTTACTTGTCTGTATTAAGCTTAAGTTTACTGAAAAAAAAAAACCTACTATTTCAAATGTTTGGATTTCAGATAAAAAAGTAAAAAATATTGACTATGAGTTACTTGATTTTTCTGAGGTAAGAGGTCGTAATTAATTACTTATTGTATATCTGAATAATGACATTTCGTATGCAAATGTATATATGAATTAAATGACAATAATTACAATAATGTTCCTCTATTTCTGGGAGAGGAAGAGAGAGAGAATTAGGTTATTGACCTATTTAATTTTGATATTCTGTTAACTCTTGGTTAAAATAAATGTGCAATGAATAATTTCTGTGAATATATTTGCCTTGAATTATTTTTAGTAGGTAGTCCTTGTCAATAATTGTAGTCTAAAAGACCAACTTAAAAATCTCTGCATCTCGAGAATATGTCTGTTACACTGACGTATAAATTTATAAATGCAAAGGACTTTCAGAACAAATAAAACTACTTCATTATTACTGTCCATAATAATTTATACAATATCATGTTACCATTTTCATCTGATGAAAAGGTTTCTTCCCTTAAATAACCCAATGGTTTTACTTCGTGGTACTTCTGATTTCTCTGAAGACATACATGAGAAAACCTCAATGGATTAGGAAGGAAAGTAACATAGTGGTGCCACTTTGCTCTTTATTTCTTTCCTCAGTTTTCATTTTGCTTCCTGACATTTACTCTTGATTGTCAGGTAGAGCTGATATGATTTTCTTTGATTTAAATTTTATGAGTAAACCAGTTTTTCTTCGTACATATTTCTTATTTCATGCCATTGACAACAAAAAGCAGATAAACAACCTCCAGGGCATCAAAATATTTGTACAGTTGTCCAAAATGTTATGATGTTCAATTGGTAAGAAATATTTTTTTAGTGAGTGTTTTGCTATTGACTTCTATTAGACTACTTTTATAATACAATTTTTAAAGATTTGCTGAGATTTAGAGTTTTCTCTTGTGGCTATTTTTTAGACAAGAGTCATTATTTCTTGGCATTCCTGCCAGAATGTCATCTTCATTAACATAAACAAATTCCTTACCACCAAAATTTTATTTCTATGATATTTAACCTCAATGTCTCATGATTAAATAACTGATCTTATAAATATTTTTCAGATATGATTTTATGAATCAGATGCAGTGTGGTAGGGGAAGGGGGCATGGAAGGGGACAGTATTCCCAATTTTAAAGTCCGTACTACTTTTAAGGATAATCCTAGAATCAATTTAATTTTGCCATCATAAAGAGTTAGTAATGGATGCTGATCTGAGGGGAAAGTTTCTGATAATCTGATAGGATGGGATATTAATCAGCAGAATGTATTAATTCAATCTGTACCTTTTGTCTGATACTTAGCATCCAAAAACCTTTATACATGGAAATTAATTCTGGAAGCACGACTTTTTTCTTTATTACCTTTCTCAGGAAATAGCTGAGCTTCTTTGTATGTCTCCTGCCTATTGACAAGATTCCTTTAACAAAAAAGAAAAACATGGAAAAGGTCAGTTGAATTTAAAATGTTCCCATTAATATTTTTTTTCCCTTATTTTACAATCTGCAACAAAGAACTTTAACAAAGAGTTTGAAGCCTTTCTTGTCTGTAATTTGGACTGGTGCTGTTCATGGCCTTAGATACACAGCAGTTTTCCCTTTTCTAATTCAGAAAGGAATTGTCATTATCTTGTGCTGAAAAAAAATTTTTAGAAGACTGCTTCAAAAGTACCTACACTTGTAGGACAAATAATGCTGTCTAATTAGGAGCTACTGTTACTAAAGCAACCTGGTACTATCTACACACACACGCATGTGTGTGCGCGCACACACACACACACAAACACACACACACACCCACACACCCACCCACACCCACCTTATATCTCTCTCTCAATGCATATTTAATGTCACATAAAATCTGGATTTTTTACCCCTGCTTCCACATGGAAATTTGTCTTCTTGACAGAAGAAAATTACTTCTGGAATATTTTATGATATATATACGCTTGCAAGAGTCCATTCTCCATCAGAGAAAAGCCTATGCACTTCGTCCTGTCAAGTAAAAAAACTTCTATTTTACAGGATTTGAGGACAGTAAAGGTAGTTTAGATGTCAATGAAGTAGACATACTAGAACTTCACTCGTTTTAGCTTTGTTTACAATTTCAAAACAGTGAAAAAACATGTCATTACAACAGGGAATCAAGCATTAAAAAACCCATTAAGCAATATAAGGTGAAAATATTCATTATTCATTAAGTGTGTTAGTCTTATTTTGTAGCTGACTAACATTAAAATGATCATTCTTCTGTCACTGGAAGCCAAACAGATGGAATTAAGGATACACATAACTTAAATAAAAAAACCCAAAAAACCCAAACACGCACAAACCCACGACTTTTAAACTAATTAGAGATCATGCCAAAAAAGATTTCACAGCCTATATAATGGACAAGAATCTTATGCAAAGAAGCACAGTAAAGACATCCTTGAATGAATGCCAACATCCATAGTTTCAACCAGTGAAGTGCTCACATAGGTGTATGTACTTCCTGCCTGTGTTCTGCCAGCCGGCCAAGGGCATTCTGAAACTCCTCCTACAATCTGGGTGCACCTTCCTTTCCTGCTCTTGTACCAGTCCTCGGAGAAAACTGTGTACCTACTGTAACCTCATCCTGGTACATGCATTTTTTTTCAATTAAAGACAGTTAAGAATGATGTAATGCCACTGTTGTTGAAATAAAATATACAATATGCTTCATAAAAGTAAACAGAAGTTGTTCTCTTTTTTTACATACAGTGAAAAAATAGAAACACGATTATTGCAACGCGCGTGGGCTTAGCTCCGAGCCTCACGCCGCAGTCTCTCGCAATGGCCGCACGGCTAGCGGAGGCGGCACTCGGCAGCGATAAAACACTCAGCGCGCTTTCGCTCAGGGTCCGCAGAGCAGCGCTGCAAAGAGGCTCCAAGAGGTAGGACGAGCCAGGAACCGAAACGGTAAAGAGCAGGCAGACTTCGAAGCTGGGTCTTCAGAGAAGAAGGTTTATTGAAGGAAACACAGATGAGATGGGAACACGAGGACCAGGGCGAAGACCAAGTTTCCAAGCCAAGAACACCGGTCAGTAAGGGGTTAAGAGGAAGTAGGGAATGGGCGTGGCCAGCATCAGGAACCAATCAGAGAGAGGGGACAGGGCGGTACCAAGGGGATACAACGAATAGGGGTTTACAGGGGGACTGACCGAAACCTGGGTGCTTACTAAACATTACAGTAAGGAGAACTTTCCTGAACCTTTAACCAAATAAGGAGAAAAGAGGGTAGAGACTGCAGGGAATCATGGTTTCTCCCCATGATCAGGAGGGGTGGTGCTTCAAACCTTATTGCCACCAGTCGCCCCCCTGGCTCTGTCCTCTCTGTGGTTGCTCCTCCAGGTCCACCCAGACCTGTGCCACCACAACACACGATAAGGGAGACTAATCCTTACAAAAGACACACGGCTATGTATGTATATATGCATATATGGGTATATATATATATGTATATTGCTGTGAGAAAAGAGAAAACAAGTTGTGCATTTTATATTTTTAATGTATCTGAAAATCAAACAGATTTGGTAAATAACATATTTAATCTTTGCAGTGGTTTTTGGATGCAGGAGTTTAGTACAAGCACCAAATTGCTTTGGGCTATCCTGTTCAGAAACCTGTGAACTGTGGTCGTGTAAATTGAGGAAGGAACTTGAAAGGATCAGAATAATAGTAATCACATGAAAAATATATCAACTTGATATATCTTTGTAAAAATTGGGGTTTTTTTATTATTTTATTCGTGGAGGTCAACTGTTCCTTTGTTATTTTAATTGTTTCTACAATATCATTTTACATTGAAGAGGAACATTTTTTAAGTTTGTTTTTCATTTGAGAAGTACTCAATGGTTAAAAACTTGTTATCAAGCGGCAGAAATTAGAATTCAGAAAGAAAATATGTCACACTATCTATTTATATATCACAACACAATATCTCAAATAGTGCTATTTCTTCTGTTATCTTTTCTCTTATAGTGGCATGTCTAAACAAATGGCACAGATAAATTTCCAAATGGGTAACTCCTCTAAATTTGGAAGCAATAAAAAACATTATTTTTTGCAAGGACATTGTTTCTTTATATGGACTCTAATGAACTGAAGTGTTAATGAATTCTGGACTTGGTTGGCTGCCAAGGTCAAAGCATCATTATCATCAAGATGTTTTAGCTCAGCAGCCATAGAATGTATTAGGGAGGTTGTGTCAGCCTGGCATTAAAGAGAAATGCCTCAGCTGGTAAAACATTCTCAAAGCAGCATGTACTTAACTAGTACCTTTTAAAGACAAAAATAAGTAAAAAATAATGGGTCTGAGAATCATCCCTTCAAGTCAATTTCCAGAAATCTAGGAAAATGAAAGTACCGTCAATATTACTGACAGGACTGATCTACTTTTCAAGAAAAGATGACCACAGGTAAAATCCTATGTGTAGGGGCACACACACATGGATCAGGCAGGGTCATTCTTAGAAAAACTAAAGTTGTTGAGCCAAAAATTTGACAATTAAAAAAAAAAAAGGTAAAAAATTAACCTGTTGGTTATATTCTCCACACCTAAAGTAGAGCGTTGTATAATCCACTAACTGCTCTCCTTCCACCCTTGTTGCAGAGAAACAACAACCACCTCCCTGTCCTGCTTAAATTCCATGAGGCTATTCTCCTGCCAGATGCCCCAGAAAGCATAGAGGAGACACGCATCCAGTTAGATGGTCCTGGCTTGTAACAAAAATTTAACTACATGTCTGTTCTCCTTTATTCTATAATAATTTTGTTAGTGTTGTTTCCACTGATGATATATTAGTTATGATATGGTGCATGGAAACATACATGAAGGATTTTACAATCACTTTTTTCTTCTCTACTTTTACAAGCAGTAAACATGAATCAATCCATCCTTGAGTATTTCTGTCTCTGACTGAGGACTGTTATTTAGTCTCCAATTTGAATATGTTTGTTAGCTGCTTGAAAACTCACAGTCCTTCAGATATCATGGTGATGAGGGCAACATAAAAGATTAATTGCTTTTACAACACGTATACATTGGTTTATAATAATAATTGGTTGTGAAAGTCAGCACACTTCTGTATGTCGCCTTTGATTGAACATTTTATTTTATGCTTGCACGTACATATGCACTTATATATATGCAATATATTATTTAGCCTTTTCAGAAGGCCTGAAATTTCATGAAGAACAGGTTTCTATTAATTTTTCAGATGTTATTAGACAACACATTTTCTTGGACTGGTAGCTTAGTCATATAATTAAGGTATGCACCCTGACTTATACATTAAGTACATACCCCTCTGTGGACATCAATTCAGTTCTAAATGTTTATATCTGTACTCCATACCTATAGTGAGTCTAATATTATAGACGTTCTCAGAAAAACATAATAGCTAAAGATCGTCTGAGAAGTTTACCTATGCTGAAACCATATAAAGCGAAGCTGAAAGGTGCCACTCTTGCTTACCAGAGGAATAGCATGATATATAAAGGAGGCACCTGGTCCTGGAGTTATGGATCCGTATTCTTCTATGCCCAGATACTTTATTCCTCTTCACTTTCCACCCTACTACAGCTGAAGTGGTAAATTCAGCTCCCTAAAAGTGTACTTGTTCAGCTTCTCCCCTGTTTCTTCTCTAAAAGCTTACCATAAGAGAATTGAATCTGAATAAGCATCATAGAGAAACAAATAATTTGTTCATGATTTAAAAGGCAAAGTTTAGAGTTCACTGATTTCTTCCATAGCATATAGGTTTGAAATCATACTTTTGTAAAATTTATTAAGCACCATTAAAAAAACCCCCCAAACTAACATCTTGAAATTAAAAAGTTTAATTGACTTACTGCTCATGTAGTTAATTTCTCAAGAACAATCCATTCTTCTTTCAGCAGTGAACAAGAAGATATACCTGCAGAAAAGTATACTTACCTGAAAAGCCATATTAGTTTAATACATTTTATAGGTTATCTCAAATTAGAGGCATTTGTTAAATTAAAAGGGAAAGAAAAGTCCAAAATTAAAAGTCACAAAATAGCTCTCTGCAGCTACATGTTTTCTAAAAAAAAAACTAATGGACTTTTGTTTGTTTTTTGTGTGTGTGTATGTGTGTGTGAAAATTACTCATTTTCATGATGAGTGGAATAATTTCCTTTGATTATATTCACAGTGAATAGGGTGACATTTTTGTTCAGTCCCACAGAAGGAAATGCTCATTTGAGGTCTAAGTCCTGCTCAGTGCTAATAAGACCTTGACCTTTAGTGAGCACTACTTATATATGCAACAACTGTTTTGGAGAAAAAAAATTCCACCTATAAAAGAACAGAATAAAACGCCATAGTTATGCCATTCTCCTTTTGTTTCCTCATAATTACTGTGCAAAAAAATCTACTTTATCGCAATGCCAAGAAGTATGTATTATTTTATGTGATTCACTGTTTTTATTATTTTTGTTAAAAGATATGTGTTAGATGTTGATATTATTGAATTAAACATCTTCGGCAGTGATATTTCTAATGCTTAAATATTCAAATCACACCATTGTAAAAAAAAAATAAAATTGAACCTTCAAAAAAAAAGGTAGCCAAAACTCATATCTTGGTTAGTTTTTTGTTGCTGTTGTTACTTTTAAGGGAGAAAATGCAGTATTTGTCCAGATAAAAATTAAAATTATTAGTTATTTCTTTGACTCTTATTTTGTGAAAAACGAGAAAACATCAGAAGCAAGTATAAAGATGCTCAAATTGTCTGCCTTTTTTTGTTATCAACTGTCTACAGTTTAAGGTAATCTTTTTTCATTGTTGTGGATTGAAAACAAAAGAAATTGTGTGAAGATATCTGCTGTCAACTCATAGCTCATGGAAAGACTGTTTTATATTTTAATGATAGTACACAAAACAATGTGCATGAAATAAAATATTAGAAATATATGTACACTCATGCTTTGAAAAAATTCTCCATTTTGATTCTGAAAGAGTTGCAAGTAGATTAACTAAGTATAGAAGCATAGAGCGAGCTAAACAGAGTAATGTTATTTGAAAAGGACTAATAGACAGGTCTTTCATTCCAGCATATCCCCTCATACTCTGTTTAGGAAAGTCAAACTTTACAATATTTTCTTCTGTCTCAGGGATATTGTTCTTTAGTTTGGTTCAGATTGATTTTTTCCTCTGACATATTTCCCTGCATTTACTAAAAATGCAAACCTCTCTGACTTGTGTTCTCCAGAAGGAAAGCTGGAATGTTTAAGTACCCCGATAAACTTTAATTATTTAGAGTTGAAGTAATAGTTGATATGTATCAATTGCATTTTATTATTTACACATCTAAATAGGTAGTAATATTTAATTTGCAAACATGACACACAAACCTTCCTTATCTATATAAATTATACTTGGAAGTAAAGCAGAGCATATTTTGAAGAACGTATTTCAGTCTAAAGGCTCTGGATATTAGTATTCATTGAACAGATGTACACAAAGTCCTTGACTGTGAAATATTTAGAAAGCCTTATTAACACCCACAATTGAATTCAGTAACTACCATCATGTCAACACTATGAATCGAGATGTTAATAGCTCTTTTGTTTATCCTCCAACCATCTGGAATATTTAGCAGGCTCAGATGCTCAAAACAAGGAAGCAGCATGCTCAGGTGCTACTGTCCCTTTCAGCTGAACAGCTTTCTTAACACAGCTATTAGTCTGAATGTTCTCCATATGAAGTGGCATGGCCCACCTAGAACATATAAATTATTTAGAAAATTCCTTTCTCATTAGTTTTAAATTAAAAAGTAGTTCATTTAGACAGTTAAATTGCACCTAACATTAATGTTGTAAAGTGTGTTGGAGGTGACTCTGTTGAATTAATCAGTCTATTTTACCTGGCACACAGAAATATAATACTATTAGCACAAGCCATTCTGTGGATATTAGAGCAAATTGTAAGTTGGAAATGAGGCAGTAAAAGCAAATCTTCAGAAAGATAAAAAAAACCAAAACCATTTGAAAACAGTATTTAAGAACATCTTGTAGGTAATTTGTTAATTGTGTATGGGTTGGTTAGTGGAAACATATATTGCCTTCCTTGGAACAACTACAAATTTTAAAGGAGTTAAATTTTTTTTAATCCTAGATCACAATACAAATGGAAATTCATCTCCCATAAAACTGCTAAAACAACTTTAAAAGAAATATGTAGTGAAGAAACCAAAAAATACAGACCATATATGATCTGTGCTTGACATACAGCAAACATTCTTTTAACTTCCTTGGTATAATCTGGATGAGAACAAGTTTGGAAAGTGCAGCTATTGATTAAATAGCAGTAAAGGGAAAACATTTCTATTGAACACGTAACTATTTTGTGTATCTAACATCCCGTTGTTCAAATAAGTTAATGAAAATGAACGTATTATGGTGCAAATTGAATGAATTAACTGATGCTATCTCTTGGACATTATGGTGTTAATAAAACAGAAGGGCAAATAGCAATGTTTAATTAAATTGATTTACATGAATATTATTCCTCTGACTTGACCAAACGAGGAGAATGACTCAACTAAAGCAAGACAAAAATTGCAGGTAGATTCCATCTGCATATGTGCTGGGCAATTATAGGACATCATTATAATCTCTAATTCCTTTTCACTTTTTTTATTCTAAAACTTTTACGTCAAATTAGTCTGTTTAAGTCTAAAATTGTTCTTAAACTCTTCAGCAAGGTGCATAGGACATTACAGTGTGTTTAAAAAAAAAAAGTTTTGAATAATTGATACTACTTGAGGTAAACTAAAGAAAAATCAAGAGCTGAGGGAATTTAAAAAAAAATCAGATGCTTAGGTAACAGAACCATGACATGGACAAGATAACCTGTGGTCTTGCTTCAAACAGAAGGCTGGGACAGAAAGTCCCCCGAGGACCCTTCAAAACTAGGCTTTTTTATAATTTTCTGAAAGAAGATTTTTATTTTGTTTTAAAATTATCTATGTGTTTCCTGGTGTATTTATGCTTGGGAACCAAAGGTCTACCAGTTATCCATGTATTATTCTCTTCATTGACATTTTGGTTTCTAATATGACTTTTTATGTTATTTCTGGCAACTAATAATGGCTCTTACTTCCACTTTTAATTTTAATTCTTAGAGGAATGGTGTGTGAGTCTCAAAAAGATTTTGTAAGGAAGTCATCCCTTCCATCTAGTTCAAAAGTACAGCAAGGGCAGAACTATGTTACAATCCTTTCTGTCCTTTCCTTATGAAGATAACCTGTAATCATTTAGCCATCCTTGGACTGCTACATTTTCTATTTTTAGTTATATTTTGTGGGTTTCTTACTGGTTTTGAAAGTTCAGAATAAGCTTAAAATATTATTTAAATACAGAGCAAATTAATTTTGTACAGAATATATAAATTTTTCACTACAGTTGATTGAATTCAGAGTATATAAAACAATACACATATTTTGTTTGCACATAAAACTATTTATTCAGTAGTGATTCATTTTATCAGTTTCCAGATCAAGAAAAAGTCTTTCAAGGCTTTTCAACACTTTCCATAACTTTAGTCAACAGAATGATGAAGAAAACAGTAGGTAACTTGACATAAATACCCAGCATAATTTATAAAACATAAATAACTCATTTTAAAGTTTTTTTTTTTTACTGTAACATTGCACAGATTCTTATCTACAGTTATAGTTTACAAGTTTTCAAAAACTAAATCAAAATCTTCCTTAGTCAATCTTTGTCAAGTAAAGCATTGAGTTAACTGAATTTTTGCCCCAAAAATCATCTCTTAGCAAATAACATTTTCTGACTTTTCATACATTCCTCCGGATATTTCATTCTAAAAATTTTATTGCTCTACATTAAGTTCCAAGACAACTCATGTCCTCATGTGTTCACCATGCACAGTACACAAAAAATTAGGATAGATGCAGAGATTATCACTGACGAGAGAACACTTTCTTGCATCTCAGATGAGAGTAACAGGAAGAAGGAAGTTTAAGGAGGAGAGATGGATCAAATCTGGGTAGGACATTTTTTTTTTTCAAGTGGTATGGAAGACAGAGGTTTCTTCTTTTTTCATTTTCTGATTCATAAAAGACAAGTTCCTTAAGTTTGCACTGACATCTGAAAACTTTCATATAAGAATGCAGATTTTTTTTCTGATTCTGCTTTTTCCCTCTGCTTGTATAAATGAAGGGGATGAATCTGGTCTTTTAGCAAACAATGTATACTTTTCAGGAATAAATATGTAACAGAGCTTTGCAGATAAGTATCTTTGAATTTTTGTCATCTTAAAATAGATGCTTTAGGGTTTGGTTTTTTTAAATGTCATTTTCTCAGATCTTTCAGGAACTGTATGTGAAGTAAACAATTTGTATCTGACTTATAATTGCTTGTTATGTATTATGCCAAATAAAACCAGAACAACTATTCTGTCAGAGATACTCC
Source organism: Acanthiza pusilla (assembly GCA_036630365.1). NCBI lineage: Eukaryota > Metazoa > Chordata > Aves > Passeriformes > Acanthizidae > Acanthiza > Acanthiza pusilla. The sequence continues at coordinate 30,541,765 of JAXCHO010000018.1, forward strand.
TAGAGGAGTATGGAAAAATTTAATAATACAACTCCTTCTGTACACATCAAAGTAGCATATGTTTTGTTTTCAATAGTTGGAAATATAGCTGAGAATATTTTTATTCAAATAATCATCTGTCACAATACTCTGTTCAAAACCTACTATCTTGATGAATAAGATAAAACACAGATTCAATGTGCAGAACAAGAAGATGCATTAAAAACGTATTCTAGCATTCTACTTATCCTGCCCAATCAGCATGAAAACTCATTGTTTTTGCTGCGTGGCTTGTATGTTGCCAGCAGAATGTTTAATAAACATTGTCTCAACACTCAAAAACATCCCTGATTTCCAGACTTAGAGAGAGATTGATTTGATACTGTAGATATTTACATGTGGGAAAATTCCCATGTAAAATATGTAATTCCTGGGCAGGGGCAAAAAGTAAATTTCACTTCATAAAAAGTATACGTATTCTGTGCTAAGGAATCCACCCCAGAAATTTCTGTATTTCTCCAGTGATGAGAAAGGTTAGATGAAAAAGGTAGAAGTTCATACACATATGGAAAATCTCAAGTTAAATGAGATTAAACTATCAGGTTTTATTTCCTATACTACAGAAACCAATTTTTTTAGCCTTTTAAATCTTTACATAATTTGCATATCCTTCTGCAAACATGGAACCAATTAAAGAGCACAGACAAGTCTTACATTAACTAAGAACTATATGGACATGGATCCTTTGCATATGTTACTGGGATACTGATGTGTGCCTTTCTGAAGATGTAACATTTTTCTCAACATAATGTAGGGCATGACAAACTGCTTTAGTCTTCAACCAGAATTACTAACAGGAAAAGACAACTGAACATATAAGATACTTTGCTAACATATTCTGAAACTTACTGAATTTGAAATTATTCAAGACCCAACAGACGAAGAGAAGTCACAAGAAAGGGACTATGTGAGAGAGCTCTGTGCGAGTGTCTGTGTATGTCCATGTATGGAGCACATTATGTAGAAAAGTTAGACTGTATTTATATAACCATTTCTTACACATTCTTTTCTCATTTTATCTTTTTTTTTTTTCTGTATGATTATGCAATTTTTTATTTACTCATGCTATTTTATCTCCCTTTTCACTGTTTAAAACTCTCCCTCTATTTTGACTTCAGCAAGTTGCTAGTTTATTACATTTGTATACTTTTGATGTATTGGGATGATTTGGTTTTATGCTATTTCTTCAAATATTGTTTATGTAAGACAGAGATCTCATCTTAGAGATCTCTAAACATTTTTTACCTTGCATTGAATTCCCTTGTGATTTCTGTTGCTATTTTTTAAATTTAGTTATGACTGTGTCTTTAAGACCAATGCTTTATGTTTACAAATATTCCTTCTCCTCATTTTTAAGGTTCATAAATTCCACAGCTGCTCTTATTGAAGTTGTCTTCTGTCTTGAAAATTTCCACTAACTCATTTCTGCTAGCAATTAAAAAATAAGTTTTAAAAAACGATAGCTTATTTCTGTTTTGTTTCTTGTCCAGCAAGTGTTTTACTAGTTTTTGTAAATCATAACAGGTGCTCCTTGCTATATCCTTGATGCATGTTTGAAATATCTAGGTCAATTTACTTATATTTTGCTGCTGTTGAAAGTGATAGAACTTGATTGTTCCTAGACTTCATTGTTTTAATCATCTTGTTCAAAAACTATTGTGATAACTAAATTGTTATTATCACAAATATCATCCAGCAATATCAGCTATATTAAACTTTCTGTAAATATGTCCCTCTTACTATGACTGAACAAAGCCTTAACTTTCTCACTTTTTTGGTCCATCTGATGTGTTTATGTAACTTCAGTGAAGTTAATGTTCTCATTAAACCTGAAAGAGAAAAACTCTTGGGATTACTGTCTGGAAATAAATTAATCTTGTCTGCAAGAGGTATAAAACCTCTATGAAACCTACACATTTTGGACAAGTTTGTATACTTTTCAGGATTGGGATGATGAAACTCAAGGGCTTATAGAAAACTAAACTTCTACAAAGAAGTAAATACCAGCCGCATATAACAATTATGTAAGCACTATGTTTTTTTCAATATGCATCTACAAATGAATCATTTATGATGTCTAAAAAACAATATTGTCTCTAGAAGGGATTTGACAACCATAATTGTTGTGATGTAAGAGTCAGTGTTAAAAATTTGTTCCATATTCAAGAAAGTGCTAAATGTTCAAGTTGTCCGTACAGACTGAAAGTTCCTTGAAGTAGGCACTTTAAATGTTGCATACACTATAAATGTAAACTAGAGACAGTGCTTCAATCTCATGTAATGCAAATAAATGTGCTACTTGCAGTCAGTTCTATATTGTTCAATCTTGTGTTATAACCAAAAACCAAAGAAAATTCTTGCAAATTGTAAATGGTAGAATTTATTGCATGAAAGTATTTCTTATGTCTTACAATTGATACTATTCTTACTGAAGCAGCATGTTAGAAGAATACTGATGAAACGGAGTAATACTCTGAGATAGATAAAAAATATTTCTACCGAAGAATTTACTTTTGAGGATCCTTGAGTTCAAAATAAGGAATCTTTCTGCCAAGAACCCTTTATAATGAAGTGGGGAGGTACTGAAGAAAGTACTTAAGGGTAATACGGAGAGAATAGTGGACAAATTGGAGATTTTAATGGTTTGTTGATAAGAAGACTTGGGGTAGATTTTTAAAATGAACACAAAAGATTGTGAAGAATTTGCAGAAGCAGACTTTATGAAAGTTTTATACAGATTTTAGTCTGAAAGTCATATTGAGTTCTGCATGAAAAATGGATCTGAAGGTACACAGAATTCAAGTATCCTTTGTTTTTAATACCCTAGACTACAGCTGAAAGTACAGTACAGATATGATACATTTATTCCTAAAGTAGGAATACAAAATAGTTCAAATAAATTGTACTCAAAAAAATTCTTTATATTAAATATGAAAGGATCACAGACCATCCAACTCACATGTTGTAATTATACATGATTCAAGTTGTATAGGTATCTCCCATTTCCACTGACTGCTGCTCAACTGTTATCTTTTGGGGAACCCTTGAAAAATAATTATATATTTACTTTTCCTTCTACTAAATTGAAGCTGGTTTAGACTTGCTTCTTTGGCAGTAATTGGCATGTGCCTGCCCTTTGTCTTTTTTTCACTCAGAATTAACTGAGTTAATTTCCTGAATTAATTTCCATATTGAAGCCTACAGTTTAATCTAATTTTTTTAAGATCTGGACCAATTTAATCTTGTAAAACCTCCTTAAGTATTGTACATAAAAAAGTCTAACATTCATGTTCCTAACACCTGGTACTTACACATTATCTTTGAAACATTTTCACACTTACATAGGGCAAACATGAGAGTAGGATGAACAATCTACCTAAAGTCCTCAGAAGATGTTAAATAGAGGCGAGGCGAGGCGAGGCGAGGCGAGGCGAGGCGAGAAGAGAAGAGAAGAGAAGAGAAGAGAAGAGAAGAGAAGAGAAGAGAAGAGAAGAGAAGAGAAGAGAAGAGAAGAGAAGAGAAAAAGAAAAGGAAAATTTGTGTATATAAACACATTTACCTGTATGTGTATGAGAAAATAGACATGTACTTAAGCTTTTTATTATAATGCCTTTCAAACTAATGTTAGAAGTAGAATATTGTGACTAAATAATAATAGACTAATTCTTCTACGTTTGACAGAAATATTCACTGAGAACTTCAAATTGACTAAATTATCTGGGTACTCTACAAGAAAGCTGTTCCTACATAGATATCTACAGAATTTATTACTTACATTTCCCTGTGAAAGTAAAGAAAAATACAGCACTAAGAAGATGCACATAGGATCACTGCAATAAATACCTGCTTGTACTGGACATTTGTAATGCCCAAGAGTCATGGTTGCTGTCCCTTGTAAAATGCTGACCTATTTTTTAAAAAAAAATCCTTTCCATACATTTTGACTTTCACCTTACAAAACCCCAAAATACTCAATGACAGATTTTTACTTCCATTTCTGGATGTTAGATATTAAAAAAACACAAAAAACAAAACAAAATAAAACAACAACAACAAAAAAACCAAAACCAAACAAACAAAAACCCCCAAAAAACAAACAAAAAACCCCCCACAGGAAGACATAAGACATTTCACCCTTGGCAAGAGCTGGGTTCTTCCAGTCAATTTGATGGCCATTCTTTGAGGCATATGGTTGTGTACTGACCGTCTAACAGAAATACAACATATCCTTTTAGCAGTGAAAACCTACAGAATACCTTGACTTCTTAAAACAGTAAAAAATCTCTTAGTGACAAATCCTTTTCAATGTAAATTAAACTTGCAAAGTCTTATTTTACATTTTGGATCTGGTATTGTTCTGAATTTCATGTTTGTCAATTTATTATTCATGTGGCTATTTCACTGTGCAAAAACATGAAACACTTGATTAATGCAGCAGTGAGAGCGATCGTAAACCCTGAGGGAATTACTATATTACTGTGATCAGGAAAAGTGACCAAGCTACTTCAGATATATTAGTACTAGCTGCTCACTTATTTAGAATATTAACATTGGAAACAAGTAAATGTGATGTCAGTTGAGTTGAGAACTATGTGGCAATATGTGGAGATTGTTTAAAAATTAAAAAAAAAAAAAAAAAACCATAAAAATTACTCTGAATAAACGTATATAATATTGTATTTTATGAATGAGATAGTTTTGTTAAGGAGATATTCTAGAATGATTTAACAGAAACTGTAAATTATATGATTGATCTTTAAGTTAAATAGCCTATATCATCATTATAGTATGATTGATAAAGTGATACTGCTGTAATTTTTGGAATAATACTTGCTATATAGAATTAGCAAGTACTTTTCATTTGAATTATTTACATATAGACCAAAATGCTTTGAGGCCATCCAAACAAAACAGCTAATTGCACTGATTTGTAAGTGGCTCTTATTCCTTTCAAAATAGCATGAAATCTATACAAAATAAGAAGGAAACGCCAGGTGCTCTTTCTGGAAGCACTCTCTACAGTGCTCTTTCTGGAACTGCTTGGAACTGACTAAAAGATTCTTGACAGAGAAGACTTCCTTTTGGGATCTGAGTTATAGAAACATAAATGTATCTCAGAACTTCAAAATCAACAGATATAACAATATCCATAAGCTTCACTTGTTAATGGATTTTTTTCTTAGTTAATGCTTACTAATTTTAAATTTTACATTATATTGTTGTTTATATTCTGCTTATAATGTTTTTCCCTAGAAATAAAACATTTGTAACATGACACAAAGAATTATAATACTTTTTCTGATCTTTTTTTCCTGTAGAAAATGGTTTCTGGGTGCTTTTCAACACAGAATTAAACTGCTAGCATTTTATATGTGATAAAAGTTACCCTTTAAATATACATGATACATAGACCCTCCTATCATTAATGGTGAAACACGTTTTTGTCTCACAGTGGGGAAAAAAAGAAAAAGAAGAGCTAACCAATACAGCTGTAATAAACATTGGTATCATATTTTGTACATCAGTTTCAGTTTGCCTGAAAGATGACATTCATATTCTTAGAGAAATAAAGATGTTAAAATATTCAATCCTGAAAGCAAGATAGAAAATGTAGGGAATCCTGAAACGCTAATGGAATGTGTACAGGTAATAGCATCATACATTTTAACATGCATTTCATAACAGTAGAGAACTGTGATACACAGAACTTTCTGGTATCTTTTTACACATAACTAATTTACAGTCAGGTTGAAGTTTTTACTTTATCCTTAGTTTGCCTTATTGTTTTCTTAAAAATGTATATTTGGATCAAATGGTACATGATGAAGAAATACATTTTCAATAAGTGAAAACCAAAAATATGAATGAATGTCATTATCAATGAATGAAAATTATTCAGAATATGTCTGTTTGTCTTAAATTAAAAGGGATTATATTAATAGGATGCAACAGATTAGGCTAAAAGTATTCTGAAGCTCTGCCAGTATAGTGAAAATCTCATTTTTGTTAGTATAGTTCAAGACTAGTATTTTGCTCAGAATTTAAGAAGAATAAAGGCTATTTCCAAAATTCAGGAAGCTTGTTTGGTGAAATTCTAGAAACACTTTGATACCAACTCTTCATACTTTTAATTTGAAGATGTACATGGTGTCACTTCACAAGAACAAAAAAAAAAAGACAAAAAAGTGCAGACAGGTGGAATACTTTCTAAGAATCCTGAAAAAGAAACCCACCTGAATTTTCAGTCTGAATTTTTTTGTTTATTCCATTAACGTTTCTTACTTTGTATAAACAAAAAGTGTTGCCAGCACTGCACTCCACTGTTCTGAGGTATTAAGCTGTAAAACAGCTTCATGCATCATAGCATAACTGTTATCACAATGACTTCTGCAAATCCTAGCTGCAAAACATCTGGAGACAAACATATCTGAATTTATTCTAAGATTTGAAAATTCTGTACTTCAGCTTTTGGCAATTTTAGTAAAAAATAAACAGAGATTCTTCTTTGTATATATATCCCTCTGGAGCTAATTGTGCTTATTGCTATTAGTTGCCTGACAAACTTACAAAATTTACTATTTTTCTTTTTCTCCCGGTCAGAGAGGTACCATACAAGTGAAAAATGCTCTATTCATATAGAGTGACTATTCTCTAAAGCAGTTACAAAGTTTTTTCATTTTTATAATTGTGATTTGATTTTATTTACTAAAGTTATTTCATAAATTTTAGTACTAATTTACATTTTAAAAAATATATACATACATATGCAGTTGTATAGAATAAATTTGAACTTTTTTCTTTTTTTCTTCCTTTTTATTTCTGGGTCTGCTCTACCACCAATAAAACACAAGCTCCACATGTGTGACATTTCCAGTATTTAAGCTGGAAAGATTATTTATCCTCCACACAAGCTCATAAAAGTTGAAAAGAACAAGGTTATTCAGATTGGAATATTTTGATATCATGTGTTTGTTACTCAGAGTTTTGAAATTTAGGTATATGGTTGCATGGACTTCTGGATAAAGAGTAAATTGAATAAACGAATAAAGTTGGATGCAGGGAGACAACACTTTTCCTCCACAATTAAAATAGCTGCTTAAAAGGAGTTGCTTGTCCTTACCTCTGTAGCAAGTTTTCTTTGGCCATTGGTCAGGTAAGGAGTTGAGGCTCCTAGGTTAGCTTACATGCCTAGCTTTTTAGTGGTAAATCTGGGTATAATAATTTCTACCCCTCTGCAAAGCAGATGATGTAATTCTATCAAGCAAATTCCTGTATGAAAATGTTGTAATGCCAGGTAGACATTAACCATACACTCAGACACCTTATTAATGTACTACGCTAAATGAAGTGGCCTGTTTGAATCAAAACATGTTTTTCAAGACTTGCAAACTTACCACAGTAGTTAGCATAATTATTCACATAGAACGTTAATTGAATTAATATAAAATATTATCTATGAACAAAGAAGGTTATGAGATTCAGTCCTTAGTTTAATTGCATATACTGTTTTCTAATCAATATCAGCTTCAAAGATGCAATGTATTTACAATATTTTTACTATGAATAATATTCTTTATTTGATAGTTCTATTTCTTCTGTTTCATAGTAAACACAACAAGTATTACAGGAAAGGACAATTGTTCTGCAGTATAAACCAGCAGGCTATAACTAATGACAAATATGCTGTTGCAGAAGGAAAGCACTGACTGCAGTAGTTTCTATTATTTTATGTGTCATTTTCATGGCATATTCAGAGAACTGGAAAACTGTAATGACAGTTTTGCAGCTTTGAAACTTTTTTACTCCATTTTTATTCCATTTATGAAATATTTTTGTGTACTATGGTTTTCTCTTGAGGCACACAATATATTAAGAAGCTGATAGGGTGCTCTAGATTTAGCCTCTGTCTTCCAACTGCTGTTTTCAGAATGACTCTGGTAAGCCACAACATTCTGAAAATGTTTTCAGATGAACATGAGCAGCCACCTACAGCAACTATGACTCTCAGACACTGCATGGCTATATTACTGTGAGTGTTGCTTTACTTCCATCCTCCTGGAAATATTGGAGTATTCCTGATCTCCATTACTGTCATGTTTCTTGACTTTTTTTTTTTCTGAAAAAGCCAGGATGACTGTGATATCTGACTTTTTCAGAGGGGCATTAGCTGAGAATCTTGAGTAAAAATGTTAATTAGCTCTAGTTCAGAATGAAGCATATGATTAACTTTACTATGTGTAATCTTAAATACCTTCTTATGCCTTTAGTTATTGTTGAGATTACTGCATTTTATGAAGGTAACACTAGGATGTCACATACTGGCAGCAGAGAAACAAAGATTTTTCACAGCCCATGAAACTCACTCAAAAAGGGGTAGAAGAGGTACTGTGGCTGTAAAAGCATCCTGAACCCTGAATATCGGTATTGCTGTCATTATCTATCCTAAATTTACATTAGTTGCAGTTATTAAAGTGAAGTTGTAGTCTTCAATTAGCATTTAGCTGCTTCTTGAGCTATTGAAATCTTCACATATAATTTCATCACTCTGTTCTATTAGGGATATTCCTACAGTAAGATATATTTTAGATCATAGTGCTTGGTTTTGGCTTGGTCAAGTATACCTCTTGTGCATCTTAAGAGTTGTGCTCCTCTCTTTTGAACACATTATTTTGAATATTTAATTGTGTCTGTGTTCTCTGTGAAAATCTGATTGATGAACTAGAGCTGAAGGTTCCACTAATAGACAGATAGTAAGATTCATATAAAATTGGGAAGGAATGTTGATCTGCTGAAGGGCAGGAAGGCTCTTCAGAGGGATCTGGATAGGTTGGATCGATGGGACAAGGACAAGAGTATGAGTTTCAATAATCCTGCTGAATCCTGCACTTCCTCACAACAACCCCATGCAGTGCTACAGACTTTGGGCAGAGGGGCTGGAAAGATGCCCAGAGGAAAAAGACCTGGGCATGCTGGTTAAGAGCCCCTGAATGTGACCTGACAGTGTGGCCATGAAGGCCAAGAAATAACTGCATGTGACAGTGCTGTGGTTAGTTGGTATGGAGATGTTATGGTTAGTTGGCATTCCAAATCTTTGCCTCACTCTCAGGATGTTTATTCAGGGTTACTAAGATAGACTGGTTTATTACTAAAATTAAAACTATTATCTCAGCATTTTATTAAATTAATTGTGGGTGCCAAAAACTATAAAAGAGACCCTAAATGAGTTTAACCATGCTGAATTGTTGAGTCTTATTCATATGTTGTCAACTGTGCTATTGGCTGCTGAACAAAGAGGGTGAGATGTTATTGCTTGTGAATCGTTTAAGATTCAAATAAATCTCTGAACAAATATCAAACAGATATAGTCTCAAAAGTATCAGTTGTGGATTATAAATGCACTTTTTCAGCCTTTATCTGTGCAAACATGAAACATAACGGCTTGTCTTTCTTCTTAATGTAAATCAAGGCAATTATATTTCAAGTGATAAGGAGTTGGCAAGGTCTTTAATTTTGAAAAATGTTAAATACTTTCATTCACCTGCCTTCTGGTATGCATGACTATCTGACTAATCTCTCAAAGAACATTTATGCTATTTTCTGACAATTAGACAGAGTACTGCCAGATCATATAAGTAAAAAAAAAACTCCACAACACTGCTCTGTTTCTCATATACTGGAAGTTCAGACAGGCTATTAAATGATTCAGAGATCCATGCTCTAATTTCCTTATTCACCAATTTTTGTAACTGCTGAAAAATATATCCAAAATATTTCTTTTGTATTTTTTATAAAATGTAAAACAACAATAAAGTATATGTCTACCCTACAGTACATTGCAATATAAGCAAGGAATCTGTTTTTAGATTGCCACACTGAATATGGAAAATATTCAGTGTGGCAATAATGGGACAGAGGGATGGAATTAAGGAAGGAAACATAAAAGAAGATGGCAGTTTTAATTTTCTATGCATATGTCATCTTTTCTTTCAGAACTATTTATTTAAATCACATGGTTAATAACTACATCTTCTGTAGTCTTTAATCATAATGAGATGATTAACACCTAAAGGTAGGTTCCTAAATATAGACATCTACATGTGAATTGAAGCCAAAATTCTGTTGTCTAAAAAAATCTTCTACTGACTCCATTTAAGAAACATTAATGTGCCTCACCTCCACTCTAATTGTCGGGTGTCTTATCTGCCAGCTTTTGCATCTGTCTCTGATACTCTAACATCTAAGAAAAAAGAAGCAGTAACAAGCAGGAAAAAAATTTCTGCTGCTATTTAGAGGAGCCTAGACCTATTCCACTGATCAGATGTATCTTCTGCTTAAGCTGAATATTTAGCTTCCCACACTTTCATTAACTCTAGGAAAAGATCTTCATTGATGTGTGAGCTTAATAACTGCTCATATGTAGACATCTGCACGGTAAGCACTGAGAAGCAAGTGCCTGAATAATGACCTGAACCCAGCCCTTATTTCATTCCTGGCTCTCCACATTTCCCCTTCCCTTCTTGTCTTTTAAATATCTTACTTCTCCTGTTATGCATATTACTTCTCTTCTGTAATTTAGGACTTTGGTTCAGTTGCTCTTTAGGCCCTCAGGAACAGGATACCCTGAAATTTTAATGACATTTCTGTGGGACAGGTGGACCGACAGTGAGCCAAAGTCCTGGACTGAGAGCTGGGTGCCAGGAAAAGCACTGCTGGACTTCCTCCCTGCTCCTAGGTTTTTATGTTGCACAGCTGTGCTGAACTCTGCTGTTGACTTAGGGCTGCTTTTAGGCAGGTGTCATCTGCTTTGAATATGTAACAAGAATAAATCCTACTCCCCAGAACTTGCCCAATGAGCAAAACTTAATGCTTGTTTACAATATTGAACTTGTCCAATCAATATCCACTGGTGTTATCTACTACATACTTGGCTTATGTCACAAAGTTAACTGAAAATTGTTTTATAATGCATTTTAAAAAATTGTTTAGTGCATTTTAATTTGTTTTAAGTGGTTTTGCAAGACCTATTAGAGGTTGCAAAGAACTACAAAGTCTGGTCTTATCATATGGTTAGCCAAGGGTTTCCCAATAGGGTGTCTGAGTCATAAATGACTACACATGCACAAGAATATCCTGGATGATAATTACTCTCTCCTGACCATTTGCTGTCTCCTGAGCCATTAATCCATGGCTGCCTAAAGTAGGTATCTTGCATTATTGTGATTTTTGCAGTTTTCAAATGACTTTGTAGAAGTTAACAAAGGTGAAACAAAACAGGAGAGAGGAGGACACTTCTTAATTATGGGGTGCAATAAATGCATATTATACATGATTTTAAAGTAGTATAATGGGTTTTTTTTTTTCTGAAATATGGCATGCAGACACAAAATATCTACAGGAAAGTGTACTTAAAATAATAAATTGATATAATCTGTTGTATTCAGGTCTTAATTTCCATCATGGGCTTACATATTTTATTGCACAGATTAACAAAAGTCTTGTGCTAATTGCAAAGAGAGTAAGTATTTCATTAGATATAAAAATTGGTTTATTATATGTAACAATAACATTATTTCCCTGCTTATTAAGCTTCAAAAATAAAACTAAACATAATTTCATCCAGAATACTTCCTAAAATATAGTCACATTAGATTAGAATCAAGTTTAATTTTAAATTCTTATGAAATCTCAGCAAAGTGTAAGTTAAAAACACAGGTTTAGTTATTGTGAGACAAATAGATTTTAATTTTATAAACTTCAATAATTTTTTCCAGTATTTGACAGCATAAGCTAAATTGGTATCAAGTTTCTTTTTATTGTTGAAAACACAATTATGTTTTTAGAAGATTTAAAACAAAAATCCAAACCAAAAAACACCTGATTTTCCTCCCTCTATATTTCTTCTCATGAAAATACTAAATTAGCATTATCCTTGTGAATAACAGTAACATTATAAACATGATATGTAATACTATATAATATTACTATGTTTTTAGAGGTGAAGTATAAATGAATAAAATAAGATTAACAGGAAGGAAAAACAGGGAACAAAGTTTTGTTGGTACTTTTGAAACATAGCTAATTTTTCAATCTTTGCTTTATTTTTGATAAACAAATATTGCTTGAAATCTGAGATGTGAGTTCAAGGAATTAATAGGTTATTTTAAAGAGTTTGCATGAATAACTTTGGAAGGTCTCAAGGAACTGCCCATAGACCCTGACCATGCTGTTTCTTCTATAGGGAGATAAATCCTATTTGGTGTCCTGCTGGAAAGTATTTCTCATAAGTACTACAGTCTGACTAATAATGTGGTCAGGTACAAGAATATGGGTTAGTTATCTTTATATCTTCTCGTGAGGAGTATATTTTTCAGTTTCCTTGCCTGCGTTCTAACACTGTATTTTTTAATGTTATTAAAGAAAGAATTTGATAACAGCTATCCTCCAAGTCTAGGGTATAAATAATTTGAAAGGACATAAAAGAGGGAAATCTTTCTTTTTCCCTTGAAAGACTTCTTTGGAAAAATTAAGTACCTATAAAATGGTACCATACAATACGACAAATCTGAAAGGATTTCAAAGAAGAGAGGGTGGTTTAACAATATTGTTCTGCATGAAATTAACCATTTGTTTCTCCATTGTTTCTGGGCAAATTGTTTACCAGTTAATCAGGTCCATTACATTTAATTTATAAACTAAGCCGTCATTTAGAATTTGCCCACCTTTCACAAACTGACTTGCACATATAGGTCATGTAGTCATACTGAGTCAATGGAAGCAATGAAGGAGGTATTTACGTCCCTAATTCTGATGAGACTTTTCACTTTATTTGTATATTTAATTCTACAAATTAAATGTTTCCCTGCAGAACGTGCTAACTGTGACCTAGCACCTCACTAATGTGGCTTTCAGTCTTTTGTGCTATTGCGGGCCTGTAGTAGCCAGCTTGAAACACAATCACTGTTTTTCTCTCCCCACAACATCTTTGGTCTTTTTTACGATTATTCCCCCTTTTGTTTTAAAAAAAGACTGAGGTAGTAAGGGAAAGAAAAAGGATGTTGCCAAATAATGTATATTCTTTTCAAAAGCTGTTCAGAACAAAGGATATTTGTTTCCTAGTTTACAATTATTTTATGCTAAATAAAATTCTTTTAACAGAAGGGAGTCAATGGATATTTAATATGATGTGTAAAATCCCTTTTGATATCCCTTTGAAATTCCTTTTTCCTCCTCTGGGGCACCAAGCTAGGTCATTTTTTATCATGTTTAAAGTGGCTGAACACAAAAATACAAGGCTATATTTACTGTACAAAACTTCATAATAGCTAAGGCTAATAACTTGTAAAACTGAGTTTTAGTATTGTCATCACCTCCAAAATGACACCTTAGGAGTTGACCAGACTCTTGTTGGTAAATTGGCTGCACTTTTCTGCTGATTGAAATGGCCTCATGTTCAAAGTTTCCCAGCTGCAGGCTCCGTTTTGTTCCTTTTTAGGTTTAGGTAGTTTTATATCTTTTCCTGTCAATGTTTTTGCTCTGGAATACTTTACTTACCAGGCAGGCATGGTTCAATATCTTTACTTCTGTCACAAAGCTTGTGTTTGCACTTCTCTCTTGCACATGTCTTTTGATATACTTTTTCATGTAATTTTGACCTGAAGATTCCCATCAAAGATGCTCAATATTTCCTAAAGTAAGTATGCTTGCAGTACTTTTTGTCATGACAGTGGCATTACGTTTCTTCTTTTCTTGACATCAATGCTTTTACACTTTATTCAAAATATTTCTGACATCTTAGTCTTTGGGATTTCTGACTTTGCATGAGAACATTTCAGATTCTGTTCTAAAGCCTAATTAATGTGATGGATTGAAAGCAATGTTTGTGAGGTTTAAAAAGCAATAAGAAAAGATGCCCTTGCCAGGAGAACATGTACAGAAAGGCTTTGATTTTCCTAAAGCCTTTTGAGTTCATGACAAAGAGGAAAATAAATACTGTCTGGCTTCACTTGTCTTGTGCATGTTTATTCAGAGAGACAAATTCTTAGAGTATACTGTGAAGTAAATGCATGTCCATATTTCATTCTAAGGAAATTGGTTGATATATTAATCAGAAGTAAAATATTTTAAAATAATAATGGAAATTTTAATAAACTATAATGATATTTATATTGTGTGATTTTATTTGCTTTTCCTAACTAGTTGTTTAAGTACATGGTAGTCAATATGGCAAAGTGGTCTTAGTGCCACAGCACCCATAACTGTATCTTCTGTCCAAGAAGAAAGAAGCACAGATAATTTTATGTCAGTGGAATTACATCAGGGAAATTCGTTTTTGTAATATAGATGACATGAAGTGATGAAATTGAGATAAAAATTAAAAGGTTGGAGAAATTAGCCTTATTGTTTAAATAGGAATCTATGTTTTGTTTAGAAGCAAATTACAATAACTTAAGTATTTACATCAATACAGTTAGCTTTGTTTTTATGGCTACTTGTAGGTTTTGTAATAAATTCATTCCAAAATGTTTATTGGGCTGCTTCTACTTTAAATTTTTAACTTACCACTATTGTCTCTTTATTAAACACTTTTCTCTTCTATTCATTTACAATGAAAGAATTAAATTGCATCCAGACCTGAGGTTCCCAGTACAACATGTGGACCTGTTGGAGAGAGTCCAGGGGACAGCCATGAAAATAGCCAGAAAGCTGGAGCACATCTCCCATGAAGACAGGTGAAAAACTTGGGTTGCTCAGCCTGGAGGAGAAGGCTCTGGAATGACATAATTGCAGATTTCTGGCAGCTGAAGGGGGTATACAAGAAAGATGAAAGAGGGACTTTTGAAAGGGCATGCAATGATAGGACAAGGAGGAATGGCTTTAAACAGAAGAAGGATAGATAGTACTAGGAAGAATTTCTTCATTGTGAGGGTGGTGAGAGAGCGGAACAAGTTGTCAAGTTGTGATACCTCATCACTGGACATGTTCAAGGTCAGGTTGGATGGGGATTTTAGCAACCTGATCTAGTGAACGATGTCCATGGCAGAGAGGTTGGACTACATGACTTTTAAGGTTTCTTCCAACCCAAACCATTCTATGATTCTTTCTCCTTTTAGAATGTCTTCAGACCAGATCTTCTTCTAGGTAAAACCCTTCATCTTGTCTGAACCAAGACTTTGATTTAAGGTTTCCCTTTTCTTGACAAGTCCGATTGATATGAAGTATTCTATACTCCATGCTGAACAGAAGAAACGAAAGTGAAATTAATGTACTGAAAGTACATTATCATCTAAGATCAATTTAGGTTAATAAGTTTAATTAAAAATCAGAAATGTGCATTGTCTAGAATTTCAGCTGTCATAAGAGGGAGTGTAAGGGCAGTGTTTTTCCTCCCACACTGTAGTAAAAAGCGGAAGTTATGCTGGCAATTAGCACAGTAAATACATAAAATTGCAGGAGAGGTTAAATAGATTAAAGTATTAAGAGAAAGTAATAGAAGAATAGAATTCTCAAATATTTTGACCAAATGTCAAAATAAAAACTGCACAAAGGGAATTAATTTGGTTTTTGTCCTTTTTTTTTCCCATAGGAAAAAGAGATTTGCTTTTAAAAGCTATGATATCTGTATTAGATGGACACAAATGATCAAAGCTAATATTACACATTACACCTTTAAATTTCCCTGGATGTTTGTACTGCAACATAGTCTTTAGCTATTTTATGTGCCATTCTTTTCATACATGGATTGTTAAACTTCTGGAGAGTTAACAAATCCTTGAATACAATGCACAGGACTTCTGACACAGATACGGTATAATAGAAGTAGAAAAACTTAAAAACAAAATGTCAAGGATGATTAAGAGCTGAGTTCTCGATAAAGACAAATTAAATTAACACACTTGAGTTTGGAAAATAAATTATTGACAAGGGAAAAGAAAAACATGAGAAATAGGAAACAATTTTTTGCTTTTTAAACAGAAGATCTGTTTCAATGAAGAAGAACTGACCAAATTCAGGATGAAAAAGAAAGCAGATTCTTCACAAAATACACAAAACATGGAAGTCCTTGAAGAAAGAAATTTACACTGGTTTAAAACCTCCAGAAAAAAAAAAAATCATGAAAATAAAATTTAGCTAAGGTTATGGCCAGGGGACACTATCCTTTGTACAAAAGGCAACTGCTATTAGGAACCGCTTCTGTTGAAGCGTCATTACATGCAATTATTTTATTTTTCAGAATTTGCTGGTTCATTTGTATTGCATGTAGCTGAATACTTGTCTGTTGTTGCTCTTGCTGTTTTTAAATATTCTTCTTTGCTAGTACAGAATTCAGTACTTGGAGAAAAAATCATAATTTCTGTGCAAACACATGAAAATTGCTTCAGAATGTCGAGACGCCACAGTCCACCATAACTAATCCTGTATTTAGCTGTGTATGGGATATAAATAAAAGCCATGGTAACAAAAGATAGTAGAGTTTCCAAAACAACATGGCCAAAGCAACCTCGACTAGAAATGCAAGTCAGAGTGCTTTACCACTGCATCATCACCTCTATACTATATTTAGTATGCTGTCTATATTGCACATTCGGTAATGTATTACAACCTATCCATAGCTGACATTTGTACTTTTCCTGCTCTCTGTACATTGTTCTCTTAGCTGTACAGAATTAATGTTAAGCAAGAGAAGTTGAATTTGAATCAATCATTCTGCAGTTTTTGATTAATAAATTGTAAAGAACTTCAACTTGCTTTTATTTATTATTTTCCATTATTATTTTACATGCACCAACATTATTGGAGAGGTTCTTGGATTTCAAAGCTGTAATTGTGTCATCCTTCATTATTCTGCACTTGATCTTTGGAGCTTGCTGTGCTGTCTGCAAAAGAGAAAAGAAGAAATGAACAATAAATTCCAATTTTAACGTAACACAGTAGAAATGATAAATTGTTTCTGCAGCCATAGAAACTAAATGAGTTTCGGAAGATAAACATGTGTTGGAATTTATAGGGTATAAACTTTATTTTTTATGGCTGTTATAAATCACTGGACAAGAACTGTAACATACTCAGGATCATACTTTGTTCTACTCTACCTCTGAACATTTATATCCATCAAAGAAATTAAAGTTCAAGTAGGAGCTAAGGTGTCATTTATTTATGGGTGATGATAATGACAAACAAATCCTTACCTAATACGCAGTGCAAGCTCAGAAGCAAAACTGAAAGACACAAGAAAACATGATATAAACACAAGAAATGTAACTTCCTTTTTTTTTTTTTTTTAATTTAGAAGAATTATATGTTTCATACATGGTTTATTCTGTAGAGTTAAAAGATGATGGACACATTTGAAATAGATGACCACAGTACCTAAAATCTGATGTGTGTTGGTGGACCCAGTTGGATGACAGAATATCAGCTGTTTCTCCTGAGGAATTATTCTTGTGGTCACTTAAAACAACACATAAACTGTGTTTTCCTCCAAAGCTGTGTGCCCTTCTTTAGCCCACTTTTAAGAGATGTTCTGAAGTTCCATGAGAACTGCTTGAGTATCCAATGTGTGGAACAAGATCATGCCAAAGACTCTTCAAATTCCATTACAGTTTAAATTGCAAATACATATAGCCCTAAAGTGACTTTGTCTCTTCACTTGGTGCAGAAGAATTCTGTACATGACAGGTACAGATGTACTTATCACAGGTGTATGGCAGATAAATTCTGTTTTTGTAATACATGCTAGAAAGGCTCTCTTTGTTAATTCATACATTGACACTGCGGGTGTGGGCAGGACCCGCTGACCACCAAGGCTCGGTCAGCAGCCCGGCAGCAGCGTCTGCTAGTGTTCCTGAAGTCCAGGTCCACTGCAGTCAGGGATAGGGTCCCCTGGCCGCGGGCTGCGCCTTCCTAGAGGCAGCTACGCTGTGTCCTCAGCCGGAGTGCTGCGAAGAGAGTGTTCTCCCGCCCGGACCCCAAATCAGACACGGAGTCACGTGGTGGTCAGCGGCTGGAGTCTGGGGCGAGAGACCCCTGGGCTCAGCCAGGCATCAGACTTTATTCTGAGGGTAACAACCAATCTCGGAACGGCACAGGGGAGGAAGTGGGGAGGGACAAAGGGCCAGGGACCAATTGGGAAGGAGGAAGGGAGGAGAGAGGGAGATACGAGTACCATTATGAACTGAGGGACAGGGGGGAGCTTGACCCCCTCTCTGGGGCAGTCCACCTTCGACTCTACCCGAGGGGAGTTTTATTCTCTAGGTCTCCAGAGGTTCTTCAGGGGGGAAGAAACTCTCTGGGCTTGAACCACTGCTACAATACATCATCTTCACATAAATAGTCTGTCTTCCATGACTGTTACCAAGCCCATGGTAATTTTTCTGAATTGTTTTTTGGGGGGTTCTTTTTTTGGTTGTGGATTTCTTTTGTGGTTGTATTTTTTCTTTTTTTTTCCTGGAGGGGTTGTGGTTTTTTTATTTTGTTTTTTTTTAATTACTCGTACTCTTGAAATAATATAATTATCTTACACCTCTTAAGAAGCATTCTGCAAATTCAATTGATTATTCAGTTTTATTTACAGGTGTTTCTCCTCAGGACATGTAATGATTCTTAGTTTATTTTATTATTAAATCTAGAAGAGCAGGACTCTGTATTCTTGATGAATCAGATCATGGAAATTTTTAATTCATTTTTACAATCTGTTACCAAAGTCATCATGGACACAGACACACAAATACTTATGTATACTTAGAGAAAGACAACTTAGTGTTTTCTCTTTAAAATACTATAAAAAATATTAAGATAACTTAGAATGAAAGAGTTACTTCTAAGAGGCAAGTTTCTGTAAACTTTTTTGACCACACAGACTGTGGAATGATGATTGTTTCCAGATATGAGGAAACATTTCAGCCACAATGGGCTGGGAGGACTTCAGCAGCTTATCTCTTGTTTTCTTCTTGTAATGTCTGTTTTGAAGTGTACTAATCTTTTGAATTGATGGAAAAGATAAAAGGAAGCACTGTAATTCAACAAGTATTTTTTTTTAACCTTCATAATGATTTCTCAAATAACAGCAATTAATTTTAACACACAAAAAGAATAGTTTCCCCTTTCCTGCCTCCTTTCTTCATCTAAATCTTCACTGTCCATAAAAAGAACAAAATGTTCCCTAAAATTGTGTTTTGAAGAGAAATTAAAATTGACTGCCAGAAATCTCAAGGGAGGCAATATTTGTACACCGAGGTAATGAAAACTACTATTACACCACAATTTACAGTCTAAATTTATAGGTCATTAACTTGGATAATTGTAATGAGTAGTAAAAATGTGGGTTTACTGGATATCACACCAAGGACTCTAAGTTCCTAGGTATCTAATTCTAGCCTACTGCTGTCAGAGTGTTAGATAATGAACTTATTTCCTTAAGAAACTGTATTCTGGTCTACAACATTTTCGTATTTTTAGTCTTTTTCATTTGACTAGAAGCAAAAATTAGTGAAAATGTTATGAGACACCGTTTAATGAGAGATTTAGAAACTTTTGAATTTGCCCTCACAATAGTTTGAAAGGCAGTGGCTTGTGTGTTATTCAAAATCAGGAATGCAGAAGTAGATTAACTAGTAGAAAAACAACATGCTGAGCAACACAACACAAAAGGAGGAGGTAGAGGTACAAAGCGGAAGAGGGAAGAACAGAATTATAAATGACAAAAAATTTTGAGGACAGCTCTCAAGATTTTCCAACAGAATTTTACTTTTTGTAGTCACTGGCTAAACTACAGGGATTAGTGATATAAAGAACATATAAACTCTTGTGTTTTGGGGTGGGGAAGGAATTAAACCTGCCATTCTATACTCTTAAATGCATAGAGGTGAAAAAAATTAAGCCTGGAATATTACTAACAGGAAGCCAATTGAAACGTTACATCAGAACTGAGCAGTATTCATTAAAAGTAGATAATAGTTACTAGTACCACTGAACGGAAATATAAATTATTTCAAAACTCTATGTCCTCATTCAACCCATAATTTTTTTCTTCTGTGCTTTTGAGTTTTGACAGTAAGGATTTTTTTTATTATAACTTAATGAAAATAAATTAATTCAAATTGTTATATTTAAATTCATGAATATGTAGGAATACACTCCAAGACACAGTGAGCTATAGCTGAAAGGGCAACAAATTTTCACAAAAATTGCAGTACAGAGAGAAGTAACTAGAAAAATTCTCACTTACAAAATGTGTAATTAGGACTTGCATGTAATTGCAAAACCAAATCCTCAAGGGTATCAAAGATATCCCTTCACATGTATCTGAAATTATCCTTGTAAAATTGTTTGTCTATTCAAATTTTTCCTGCCTATTAAATTGTCATGTTATAATAAAAAAGCTACAAGGGGAACACCTTAATTAATATCCATTGAAATGAGAACTGTTAATGAATTCTTTCAGGAGGGCATTTCTCAATGTTCACACAAGGGTGGTGGATTAAGGCAATATAAAGAGACATTGACTTTAGTTTGTCTATCCCTGTCTCAGGGCTTCACAGTTCACCTTGTGTCAAACACTGTGTTTTGAGAGGAGGATTTAAACCTGATTTTATAAAGAAATACGTTGAAAAAAGTTTTCAGGCCTGGAAATCACAGACTTTAATTAAGAAAATTTGCATCCTCTGCAGTCCCAGATTAATATTTAGGATATCTGACCTGGAAGCAATGAGTATGGTGTTAAAATGGTGAGCTATTCCTCAGGTATGAGCATCCAAGTTGTAAAATGTTAGCATGGCCTGTGACACAGATTTGTTCTCTCCAGGGATCACATATTCCCTGGTTATTCCTGTCATTTTTTTCACAGATATCAGGAGTTAGGGGTCACTGGAATAGATAGCAGAGACAAGGCTTTTTTCTGAGATGAAAGTTTATTAAAATGCTGTGCCACTTTACAAGGTCTAGAGAATGGGCCTTGGCCCTATTTAATTTGTTATTATAGACATAGCATTCACATAGCCAAATTGATTTAATATGACTGTGTATATTTAACTGAGGTGTAGTATGTACCTTTTTCATAAAGTTAAATTTCAGCATAGATTAAGGTAACCTAAATTAGGTTAAAGAGCCCCAGGGCCCCTTTATTGTTCAGCCAATACAGAAAGGTAAAAAAAAAAACCCCAAACAAATGAAAACGGCCCCAAAAAACCAAAACCAACCAACCAACAAGCCCCAAAACAAAACAAAACAAAGTGAAAGCCAAAGCACAAACAAAAACCAAAAAATCAAAACAAAATAACAAAAACCAAACAAAACAAAAACACTAAAAAAGAAAAAAAAAAAAAAAAAAGCAAAAAAACCACCAAACAAACAAAAGAAAATTAAAAGAGAAAAAAATTAACCCAAGAATTTGATTGCTTTCTTAAGATATTTCACTGCCTTCATTGACTTCAGAAGCAGCCTAAGGACCTTCTATAAATTTCTCTCACTGTCAATTAAGGCATCTCAAATAATTGTCTTCTGTTACATGGGATAAATCAAGTCCTTGACATCCACTTCTGCAATGTTCAACTATTAAAATAAGTTCAAGTTTTCTTATTTTTCAAATAGCTTTATTGGGTCCAAAGACATTTCTGAGTTTGCTCTTGAAGAAATTAAATGAGTAAAATACACATTTTTGCTGTATCAGCTAGTGAACTTGGGGCCAATAAGCAAAGTCTTTGCATCTGGAGAACTACAAATCTGGAACAAATTCCGAGGAGGTAAAAACATATGAAGTTTGCCTATATATTGAAAGATTTAATTATTTAACAATTGAAAAAAGAAAAAAAAAGAAAAAAAAACCCTCCTTTTTTTTTGGAAATACATAGCAGAAATCTTGCTTCTAGTTTCATAAAGACTTAATCTTGTGCCAAAAGATACAAAGATATCATACAAAAAAAGAAGTACAAACAAGTAAGATTTTGCATTGAGAAAGAAGGAAGTGTTTTATGTGAAATTTTGTGGATGTTTCTTTTGCTTTTTTCTGAAACCTAGTTCAGGGCAACAAACTTTAGGTAAGCCTGCTTGAACAGGGGGTTGGACCAGACGACCTCCAGAAGCTCCTTTCGGCCTCAACCATTCTATGATTTTATAACTTGTTACAAATTATTATGTGACTTTTTAATGTGGTTTTGTACCAGTAGCAGTATTAGAAAAAAAATTTGTACTTTCATTGTCTGATGCTTGTTAAATTCTTTCATAGCACAATAAAACGATGGCAATTTTGAGGGCAAAAAGAAGCAGATATACTTAAAAAATCCTGTATGATAAAAAAGAAAAGTTTACATATTATCATTATGCAGTTGAAATATTTACTTAATTAATGCCTAAAATAACATAAGTAAATGACAAAGTGACTGCTTATGCTCAATATTTATGAAAAAATACTACAGAAATATTGCACATTCAAACCTATATGGAATTTTTTTAAAATGCAGTAGAACTGAAAATGTAGTTAATTATTTTGACATTGCTTAAATGTATTTGTTCAATTGATTTATTCTTTTCTACCAGAATAAAATATTTTAAGCAGAAAAGTTATTTTGCCAAGGAACATTTGGACATAGAATGCTTAATTTCAGAGAAGAGTAATGCTCTGTCAGTTAAAATTCAGGGGATACAAAGGAATATTTTCCCAATCATCAGAGCAAACTGAGATGAAGAACACTCTTCTTGCATTTTTCTAAAGAGTTTCAACATATTACTTTATGTTCACAGTTAGTGTCCTAATTTTGTGTACTAACCAAATTGTCCCACTTTATGCAAACACCTTTACCTATCCTAGTGTCATGTTTCTATGCAAAAACAGAAATGGTAAAAACTTCTTTTTTCACCTAAAACAAGAACAAAACCAAGCAAAAACTGAAAACGGTTTTGTTTTTCTGATTGTGCCCATATCGGTGAAAAGAAATGCGAACATCAAATTTGGCTTAAACTAAACATATATTTCACTACCTGCACCTGCAACTATATCTAGTAATAAATGACCAACATTTTCTTGTTAGCATTTGAAACATTGCAGGAAGTTTTCCAGCTGGGGAGTTCCAAATATGAGTAAAGATGTATCAATATTCATCTGGTGCTTACGTAAACTCCAAAAATCATTCTCATCTTGCCTAGATTGCTTAAAATTGTGAAAGATATTCATAGTTTCATGCATTTAGACTCAGGTCCCATGCAGCCTTACAGAGCTATTTTCCCGTAATGTTATTGGAATTTGTAAAACTGCCTTCCTTTATAACCAAACCCTATATTTAAGTATTATGTAGATCCTATCATGGATATGCAATTATTGACTTCTTCCTCTGTAAAAAGGGTTAATTTGCAGTTCTCTTGGATTGGCTAAGTCCTAAACAATTTTTAGGGCAGCTGAAATCCCTAAATTCTTTTTTCTCACAATGTGACCATTACATTCTATATAAACACAACTTAGTATTGTCTAATAAGTTAAAACTGAGGTTAAAGCATAGAATTTGTTCTTTGGGAGCAAGTAAAACTAAACGCAGTTCTTCTGAGACAATAAATTGCGACATATCTGCCCCAAATTCCATTTGTCATGATCATGATGACAGGAGCAAGGAGAAATAAAGATCTGTCTTTAGTGGATTACACCAAAGGTATTCAAAGAGAGGAAAACGTGTGATTTTGAGCTTGCAGTTTATTATATTTTTTACCTTTTTATCTTTATTATATTTTTTTACCAGACTAACAGAATTTTTTTTTCCAATTATGTTTTGAAGGACTGTCAAAAATACAAACTTGATGAGAAGTATCCATGCAACTGTACAGAAGAAGGATCATGGCAATTCTCCAGCCTTGTGGCACAGACCAAGTGTCATGACTGGTGGGTAAGGGGTGTGACATTCATTATACATTCCCATCAGGCTGAACAAACACACCAGAGCAGGTGTCAAGAAACTTTTCCACCGGAAGGTTTATAGCATGAGACTCTTGCAAGGTGCTTTTACAGCATTACAATGCTTCTTGACACAATAACTAAAATTACAGAATGTTATATTAGCCTTAAGTGTGCCTTTCAAAAAATTTAGAAGTCAATTTTTTTGGTTTTTTTCAGGAACAGTAGAAAATACTCATAACCTTCAAATAAGAAATGGATAGATATTTTATTCTTCTCAACTGAAACTTGATGTACCAAAAGAAACAATAAAAGGATATGAAAATTCCTCAAATAGTATCTAAATGTGAAATAGGAATTTAGTTTTGAGCTCACAGTACATAAAATGTTATGTACTCTTGCAGTAATTTTTCTAAGAAAAATATGTTTCATAGGAGTATAGTCACAGATGAGTCACAGCACTTCAAATAATGTTCATTGTAGTGAGAGGGGAGAGCAAATGTGGAAATTGTGATGTAGACAGTATTCATTAACGTATTGGAGCTTACATGTCTATGTGTTTACTGCACTAGTATATTTAGCTGGATGGGCACATTTTGCAAATTCTTACAAACAGAAGAATAAAATGCAAATTGCAAATTCATTTCATTGCTAATGTAACTCAGACTACATAAAGAACCTAATACAATAATGAGCTATTAGCTATTAAAATTAATTTGATATGTATCAAAGTATCATATTAACATTAATACCTTGTGCTTTAATTAATCTCATGAAAGCCAGTACAAGATAAAGATGAAATGAGCAAACAACATTATCTAATAGCATTCCTGTTGACAATCTAATAGCAATTTCTTTTGACCATTTAGGAGCATATTTTCTGTAGAAGTCATTCTAGCTGCTCCAGAAAACTGAAAAGCTAGTTACAAAAATCAATTGATAAAGCTCTGCAACCTGTAAAATTTTATGCATTAAAAGGACAGCTCATATTTGTATCAAAACTCTATTTCATGGTCTTTAGCACTTCAGCACAGTTTTCAGCCTTTCACTGTCTTTAGAAATTGCCATAAATTTTGTCATATTGCTTGGTTCTAAACATTTTTTGTACTTTTTTTCATGTTGTTTGGAACATTTTTTTACATGAATTGAAAAAAAAGGATAGGTAAATGAGCACCCACACTATCATGACACTTTTCTATTAAACATTTTTGCCATTTAGTTTCTTTCTAGCATACAGCTTTCCAAGCGTAGATGTAAAGGCATTCAACTGAAGGTGAAGCTAAAAGAGCAGAAAATAGTGACGATAGATGGTCAAGGTACCCCACACACACAGAGCAAAATTGTTTAAAAATCTCACTTTAGAAATTTAAACAGCAATTGGAAAGCTAACACATGTGATGCCTTCAGGTATTTCTAGTTTTTTACTCTTCATGTAGCTGTAACTTGCTGTAATTCTGTGCTTCTTACAAAGTGCTAAAATCCCCTGTTCCCAGCACCTTTAGCCAAAACAAGACTCTCTGAGTACAGATTCAAGGACATATTCATTGCCTTAAAGCTTGAAAATATGTAAACAACTGTGAGATGGGGGGAGCAGACCTGGGGTGGTTAACATCATCACCTGAGGGTACGATTGGAGAATTAAGGGCCAATATGCTAATGAAACAGAACTTATAAAAGGTGAAGAGCTCGTGACTCGGTGTCCATTTTGGGTGTCGTCCCCGACGGGGGACTTTGTTTGCCTAAATGTACCTTTAAGGCCTCTGCAGGCCTTAAATAAATTGTCTGCTTTTTATACTCCTAATTTGTCTTGGCCTCTGTTTCAGGTAGCCTGTCTTTTAGGCAACAGTTTTTGGCACCCCAGCCGGGACAGGAAGGTCTCTACAAACCCCTCTGGGCCCAGGACAACAACTGCATTATCACTCCATCAACATCTACCGGGGTGGTGACAGCCTAGAAGGTATCGGAGACCAAGGACCCAACAGAGGCACGTAAGTAGGTGTATAAAGAGTACTTTTGTGGTACAATTTGTGTAGAAGGAGACGTCCTTCTGAGAGAGGGCTAGGGCTAGCACTACAGTAGCAAAGTCCTCTATGTGTGTTACTTCTGTGATCTTTCCTGTTTGTAAGTGTATGCAATGGGGGGCATCTTCTCGTGTGATGAAAATGGGAAGAAAAAAACCCCTTTTAGTCCTAGGGAAAGAAAAGAAGTAGAAATGAATTTGCTAATGCCTTGTTTGAGGGTGGGGCCCGTGATGGGCCCTCACCCACCGCCGCTGTTGGGCGGCTATGGCCCGGCCTGCTCGCCGCCGCCGCTGGGCACGGGGGGGGTGCGGCCAGTTTGCCCGCCGGCTCTGGCCCAAAGGGGGGGCGGGGAGGCGGGGCCCGAGGGTGGCAACGTCATTGCCTTGGGCAGTGCCGCTCCTGCTGCCGCGATGGGCGGGGGCAGGGGCGGGGTTCAGCCGATTGGAGAAGTTCATTTCGATGTCCCCGGGCTGAGGGGTGCCGCTTCTGCTGCCGGGATGGGCGGGGGCAGGGGCGGGGTTCAGCCGATTGGAGAAGTTCCTATCAATGTACCCGGGCTGAGGGGTGCCGTTTCTGCTGCCGCGATGGGCGGGGGCAGGGGCGGGGTTCAGCCAATCGAGAAAGCTGATGTCGCCCGTGGGGGCGAGAACACAGCGTTTAGGGACCGCACGATCGCGGTTCCCACGGTAACCACATTTGTTTCAGAGCAGTCCGTGAGCAGCTGTGAGCGGTGGCAGGGAGCGAACACAGGGGCGGCGGTCACGCCAGGGGTGTTCCTGGGGGTGTCCCCGGGTGTGCGTGTTTCCTGCCCTGCCGCGCGGGTCTGCGGGAGTGGGGCTGCTCTGGCTGCCCCCCTCCTCCGGGGAAGCGCCGGGTCCAAGGAAGGGGAAGCCGTCTGCCAAGTGCCTTTGGAGCAAGTCGTAGGCAAGGGAAATCCTAATTCAACAAACACCTTGAAAGGGAAACTAAGTCCGAGTACTGTAAGACTTGTCAGTGCCACAGGGGTAAGAAAAGTAAGACCTTTTTTCCAGCCCTTGAGGGATGAATTGAAAAAGCACAGAGTGGTTTGTCAGTTTCTCTATTTGCCAAATTCTCCTAAAAAAGATTTATGGAAATTTTGGAAAAAGAAGAAAAAACCACATAGTTTAAGATGGTTTGCTGAATTAAATTCTAAAAATACTGTCTCCTACATCCTGGTGAACAAAGAAGGACTCTTTGCTATTATGTGGAAGAATCCTGAAACACAGAAAAGAGGCCAGCTCCTTGAAACAGTCTCACCTGAGAGTTTAATGAACAACCCAACTGACTGGCAGCCAAAAGAAACTGCATCTAAGAGTTGTCTCGCTGTAAGTTGGTTCTGCGAACACCACCAACAGGTACCTCATGCCATGCTATTGGAACAGAGTAATGCTATTCTGAAAACGTTTATTGCCAATCCTGGTATGTCTCTGTACTCAGTGTTAACTGATAACGTGTTTGAGTGTGGCTGGTTGCAGACCGTGGAAGAGGCCTATTCCAGCAAGCCAGCCCTGAAGGAGGACGTCCCTCAAGGAGACTCAGACTGGGACCCCCAGGCAGACAAGAACAGCTTTATGGCAAGTTATGCAGTCACAACTACCAACCAGGTAAACCAAGCAAAAACCTTGCTATCAGATGTAACATCACAAAGAGCTGAGCTAATTCCATCAATGAAAAATCTAGAACTGAGTAAAGCCATCTAGAAAAGAGAAGATTGGTAACTGTTCAAAGTAATGGAATTAAACATGTGACCGAACAGGTACATGTGCTGCTGCAGAATATTTGGGAATCTAGAGAAGCAACCTTTATGCATTGCAAAGCCCATCAAGATGGGAAGACAACCCCCAAATTAGAGAATCATCTTGCTGATAAAATAGTAAAAAGAGCAGAAAAGAGCATCATAATAAAGATGCCACAAAAAGAAACTAGTCTGTCACAGTTCACCCCAAATTATGATTAAAAAAAAAAAAAAAAAAAAAAAATCATCAGTTTTCTGGCACAGAAGCTGAAATCATAGAAAGTGAATGGACTGTTACACCAGAGGGACAGATTGTAGTCCCACCTCAATGAGAACATGAAAGCACTTATAAAGAAACAAGCCTTTTAGAACACCTGAAGAAGGTAATAACAGAAAAAGAAATGACTGATATTGTGCTATTTATAACAAGCAAATATGAAATCTGCTATAGTTACAACCAGAGCAAAAGAGCTGTGTTAGAAATAAAGGCAGAGAATTTTCCTAGAGAATATTGGCAAATAGATTCTACTGAGTTACCACGTAAAAGGACACAGGTATATACTGGTGTCAGATTGACACTTTTAGTGAGTAGACTGAAACTTATCCCTGTCACACTAACACAGCAAAAAGGTAAAGAAAATTTGCTCAATCATATAATTCCAAGGGTTAGGGTCTTTTTGGGAATGTCATCAGATAGAAGACGATGTTGTGTTGCAACAGCAGGCAAGAAAATTAGCAAGGTTCTAAAGTTTATTTGGGATCTGCAAGTCCCAAAGAAAATACATATGCGGGAGAGGCTTAATTTGCAGAGATATCTAACAGCTTTAAGTTCCACTTTGCAGAAACTCCAGAATTACATCGTGTTATCCAGGCCCACAGGGCTAGACACACTAAGACATCCCTTCCAACCTGAAAACCAAATCTATGTTAAGGGGGGGGAGACAGACGACAGTGATCCTTCACAGACCAAGTGGAGAAGACCATCCCAAGTCCTGCTGACTAAACTGCAGTCAAACTTGCTAGCAGAAGACCCTACATTCTCTACTCATGAGTTAAGAAGACTTCTACTCCTGAGACAACTGAAAATTAAAGACTGATGCAAGCAGAGATAATGTTATTTAAAGAGTTCTTTTCAGTGTTTGTTATCTACGCAGTTGGTAACCATGGTTCAGGGTTAGAATCAAAATTTACATGTGATTGGAGTCCAAAGTGCATCCACAGATCAAATTTTACATCAAATAGCATTCAAGATATTGTGTACTAAACCTTAAATATCTCTTTCACACCTTCATATCATGGTTACCAAACAGGCCTGAAATTAAAAAAACTGTTCATACTAGTTGTAATCATAATTTTCATGTAATAGCTAGCTGTATAAAATATTTTGCTATTAGACACTACTGTTAGAAATATATATTGCTGTTAAATGCATACTATTATTAGGTATCTAGAATAGAGACCTGACAAGGTAGAGGCCTTGTCAGGCCTCTAAAGGGGGGAATGATGCCTTCAGGTATTTCTAGTTTTTTACTCTTCATGTAGCTGTAACTTGCTGTAATTCTGTGCTTCTTACAAAGTGCTAAAATCCCCTGTTCCCAGCACCTTTAGCCAAAACAAGACTCTCTGAGTACAGATTCAAGGACATATTCATTGCCTTAAAGCTTGAAAATATGTAAACAACTGTGAGATGGGGGGAGCAGACCTGGGGTGGTTAACATCATCACCTGAGGGTACGATTGGAGAATTAAGGGCCAATATGCTAATGAAACAGAACTTATAAAAGGTGAAGAGCTCGTGACTCGGTGTCCATTTTGGGTGTCGTCCCCGACGGGGGACTTTGTTTGCCTAAATGTACCTTTAAGGCCTCTGCAGGCCTTAAATAAATTGTCTGCTTTTTATACTCCTAATTTGTCTTGGCCTCTGTTTCAGGTAGCCTGTCTTTTAGGCAACACATGAATGGAAGAAAAGGTATACAACAATTTTTGTATAGTGTTCAGCAAAACTAGAACAGGTCTATGGACTTAAAATCATTCATCATTCAAAACCTTCTCATGTTCAAACTCTAAAAGTTTTGGAAGGCAAAGCTTAATAAAAAGCCAGTGTCAGAAGACTAAGTATCCTATCTCTTCTAGAGGTCCCAGGTCCTGATAGGCTTCTGTCATTACTTTTTGAAAGACTGAAAAATTCATTTTAGTGCAACACATTTTGGAAGTTGCTAGAATTATTGCTGAAAACCATTTCATTAGCACAAACAAGCAAAACAAGGAAAAATTGATATGGAATCTTACAGAGAATTTAAAAGTCTTAAGAGAATCCCTTATCAGATTTCTTCTGAGACTTTGCTGTCTGGTTTATATGTACACAGACATACACATTTGCACACGCATAGACATTCTTCTATCAACTTTTTCTTTATCTAGTCTGTTAACGGCTTTGAAAGTCTATCTATATAAAAACATCTTCTAACTGGTCCAGAGATAGTAAACATAATGTTACTTTTCTCTTCTGTTTTTAAAATTTCCAGATATGCATTTCAATATAGGATATACAATCTGTTGATGATTTTGGACAGAAATTACTTAATTCAAATTGCTATAGTGAATTACTTATGAATTTTAGTTATGACATACTGATAAAA
This sequence comes from Acanthiza pusilla, assembly GCA_036630365.1. Taxonomy (NCBI): domain Eukaryota; kingdom Metazoa; phylum Chordata; class Aves; order Passeriformes; family Acanthizidae; genus Acanthiza; species Acanthiza pusilla. The sequence continues at coordinate 30,572,091 of JAXCHO010000018.1, forward strand.
TATTTTATCAATAACAGAGTTAAGTACAACAAAGTACATAGCTATAATTCACTATAAATTGCCTATAAGTAAAATACAGTTTGGTGGTGAAGGACTTTCTGATTCTTTACGGGGCTTTATTTTAGTGAGAAGTTAAAAAAAGAAAATCCCTAAAAATGCCTATCAGGTAAGTATTGCTTGGGCATGGTTTGGGGTTAAAAAGTGATCACTTGAATGCAGGTAGGCTGGAAATTCATGAGCACATGTAACTTTTGGGGGTAAATATTTATAGCTTGAGAATACTGATGGTAGTACAACTCATCAAGAAGTGACTGTCACTCAGATGAACTGGACTTTGAGCAAAGGATCATTAAAGTGAATTTTCTGAAGGCTTCATGAGAACTCAAAGGATACTGGGCCAAGTGATTCACAGAGTTTCCTGTCACTGTCAGAGCTATATCTCTGTGTGTCAGTGAAAGGGATAGGAAGAACTTTTGATCTTCAGAAAAGCAGGAAAGAAACAGAAATTTTCCCAAGCCCTTTAAAGTGTTACAGTTTAAAGCACTTAGAAGTTAACAAATGTGTATTAAGCAGAAAGTTCACTTGGATGCCTCTCATTATTCTTAAGTCAAAATACTTCTGTAGTGAAAGGAGTGGAGGTTGTCTGCATTGTATATTTAGCAGTTTATTCTCCTTTCCTATGGTACCTTCTCTACTCCAACGAGTCAGTCACTGAGACTTCCAATCAATATTTTCTGTAGATAAATCTCTCATTTTTCAATGCTTTACAAACAGCTCAAATTTAAGAGCTGTACTCATATCGATGGATGAAAACAGAACTTTTTAAAAAATTATTTCTTATATCAGATCTTTTGTGTACCTAATCCTTGATTCTACCAATAAATTCATTCATAAAACCTGAGGTGTGGGATCTGTCTTTCTCTCGTTATTGTCCCATGTCCTCTACTGGAAGGTACTAATAAATGCTGCTACTACTTTTCAAAATGTCATCCTTCTACTAGCAAGTAATTTCTCTGTGTTCATGGGCTAGATTATTTCTACAGCCTCTTTTCTTATATACTCATTAATAATTTTAATTTCACTGACTGTATTTTTCTATGTCAACCTGTATAATGAAAATAAATATATTCACAAAGTAGAATTTTTACAAGTGAAGTTTGATTTTTCATTTTTTTTAATCAGCAGGTACATCTTCCTTTACATACATATTAATATGCATGCATATTCCTGTACATAAATAATTCAGCCACAAAAATATTTAGATTAACATTATATATATTTTCTGTATGACTAGAAGAGCACTGAGGGCCTGAAGAAACCAATTAGTATCTTTTTTTAAATTCTGACAGTCTTCAAAAGAAAGGTATTTTTGGAACTGTCACCTCAATATTTATTTCTACTAAAATGCAGCAATTTTTTACTCAGAATTCAACAAGAAAATATAATGAAACAGTAATAAACTTGTATGAAATAACTCCAACCAAGTCAAATGACATTTTTAATGAAATAACAAGTTTAATTTAAAAATATGTTATTTTCCTGTTTAATTTTTAACATCTGATGTGTCCAATTTAAGAAACAGAAATATTCTTATGCAACAATGGATCAGAATTACACATTTTCTGGATGCATGTAATTTCTTCTTCAGAGACTATATATGGACATACAGATACTGACAGGAACGATTAATGTGGCCCCTAATTTCACTTCTAAAATCTGGAAATCTTAATTGATTTTTAGTGTTAAAATAAGCCTATCAACCTTGGTTACACACTAAATCCTGATATCTCTATTCTTTACATGCATCTCTAAGTACAGCACTTGCCTGGAATATTTAAAAAGTCTTATTTCAAGGTTCCAGTTTTACTGGCTATATCAGGTATTTCACTCCAGATTCTCCAAATCCCATATTATGATATATTCCTGAAGAATCTTTTATAAATACTTTTTTTGTTTGTTTGTTTTACAGGAACTTTCCTACTTTATATAGAGTAGAATTTCAGAATTTATTCAAACCTTTATATTTATTTATTTATTTATTTATTTATTTATTTATTTATTTTTATTTATATATTTATATATCCAGAAAATATTTTTATTGTCTATGCAAAATAAAACCATTTCAATTACAAAGTCTCTAGAACACTGATAGGGCACAAGTACTTTGGTTTGACATGTTTCTCCAAATATTCACTTCACCTGGAGAGGTGACCTTCCAATCTTTTCACAGGATTATTCCCATATTTCTCTCTTTAAATCCGGGGTCATGTGGAGACATGTTCTTATACTATGTCTGATCCTATTTTATCCTGTCTTTACTGTTCCTGGTATCCACTTGAAATTACTTGCTACAAATTTCCAGCATCTGCTAACACTTGTAGTCAGTCACTGTAACAAGCCATCCTGTCATTTTATTTTAGCACTTTCCTAGAAATGTGCGTCAAAAAGCACATTTTGGCTGATTCCATCTGTCCAGAATCATAGTTTTGTTTCTTTCTTCTTGAAAAGGTTATTAATTTATTGATGGTCATGGATGGCTTATCAAAGTTTACAATATTTAGGTATGAAAAAGGGATTCAAACAGATCATCAGGCATTTGAAGTTATTTTATTTTTATGAAGGTGACAGGGAACATTGAAAAAAAACCCACACATTTTCAGCTTAACTTAAAAGAAAAAGAATTTTACAGGCTCCTATGACTCAAAATTAGAAGTAGCTCAGTGTACATCCTTTCTAGTGAAATTAATCAACCCAAATTAATGAACTCAGTATGAAGAATCCCTCTTCAAGCGAGATTTTGAAATTGACTGGTTTTTCCTCCTAAAGTATTCTATTACTGTTCTGTACAGTAAAAGATGGTTATAGTTGTCCTGTGAAAGAGTATCTCCAAAATCATATGGATGAGGCACAGTCTTAAAAGATGCACTCTTAGTTGAGTTGCTCTGGGTTCAATGTGTAGATTTTACCAGGGCAAATCTCATTTAAAAAACCCAAAAAACCCAAAAAACCCAAACCAACAAAACCCCCCAAACCAGCATAAATAATTCTTAATTTAATTAATGTGTATTAAACAGCCTGTACATGCCAAAAGCAGACTGAAACATGAACAAAGGAATGAGCTAATTAAGATGCATATTAGCCCAGTAACCCTGAAGAAAAAATGATACACTGGTTTTCAACGTCACATGATCACATGTGACACATGATCAGGAATTGTAAGAAAGATTGAGAAGTTTCTAGTTAATTAGAAATTTCCTTAGCCAGAGAGTACTTGGGTTTGGTTGTTTTGTTGGTTTTTTTTTTTAGGAGCAGAGAATTCAACTAAGGTACAATTACTTAGAACATATGGCAACTTTATTTTATGTTTTATTATCTGAGATTTAATCGGGAAAATTTCTGACAGAATATTTTCCATTGAATTCTGTCTCATCATCAGTGATAAGGGCAGGTTACAAAAAAGGACATGAGCCTAAGAACATTTCATGACATCAGACCTGTTTCATTGGCCTGAACTTGAAGATTGAAACCATAGCTTTGATTCACCCTGCGGTCTAGTAAGTATGAATACATATGGGCTTGTACTCACAACCCTCAGCACACTAAACAGAAGGTGACTTAACTAGGTGAAAAACTTCAAAAACTTGTCTCTGTTCAAAAACTTGTCCCAGCCAAGTGTTTTTTGATACCTACCTCACCCCTTTCATTTTGACACCCTTAATGCTGATGTCTGTACCTGCCAGACAGTAACTAGAAAACTTTTATTTCTTCATTGATAATAAAATGCATTCATTCAGATGTAAATATCCACATGGATAAAAGCCTAGAGTTAGATGATGTGAAATCCACCCCTAATTTCCAAAAGACATGAGTTAGAGAGCTTAAATCCAATTTCAAGTATGTGAATCCCAGGTGGGTGTATATCTCATTTATTCTGCCAAATTGCTGGCGACTGTTGATACATTGAATATCAGGAAACTAAGTTTCTAGACTAATTAAAAAATAAACATTTTATCTTCAAAGTATTCCATGTTAAAATTTTGGAAAGTCTTTTTTCAGTCCTCTGAGTGCTTTTGAACTTTCTTATTAAATGATTTAGAGATCTGGAATGTGAAAATTAGTCTTACATTTCAAGTCATCAGGCCCACACTCTGCGCTACTTATGCTCATAAAGCTATTTCTTGGTTTCTCTTCTCAGTCACAGCTGAAGTTGCCGAACAGCTTATTTTTCTAGAGTGCCCATTAGCAATGTGGCGGCACAGATCTCTTTCCAGCAGAAAGACAAAAGACCTTCTCTGTGGTCCTCCAATGCAGTCACATCTGTGGATTTTTGGATTATACATGGAAACTCCATCTAAAATCACAGTCCTCAAAATAAATCTAGATTATTACCTAACTCCAAAGTATACAAGAAAGACAGTTTCAGTTCATTGCTTAGGAGTGCTGAACAGTCTGGGATCTACACGGCTGAGGATCAACTCTGTGGAAAGGGGTTCTAATGGACAGCAAGCACAATATGAGCAAACATTGTGCAGCTGCTGTGGCAAAGAAAGCCAACAAGATGCTGGGGTGCAACAACAACAGCATCACCAGCAGAGATAAAGAAGGCATTATCCCCCTCTGCTCAGCGCTTGTGGCACCACACATGTAATACTGCTTTCAGATTTGGTCCCCACCAAGCAAAAACATGCTGGTAAGCTGGAGATGGTTCAGAGAAGGGTCACAAAGAGGATCGGAGGGCTGGGAAACTGCAATATGAGGACAGGCTGAGAGGAATGAATTTGTTCAGTCTTGAAAAAAGAAAGCTCTAGGGAGACCTTGTGACCCTGTTTCAGTATTTAAAAGGTGACTACAAAGAAGTTTGCAAGGAGTCATTTGGAAAAGATGAGGGGTAATGAGTACAAGTTACTCTTGGGGAGATTCTGACTGGGCAGAAGAGAAAAATTTTTCCCAATGCCAGTGGAATAATGCCCTTAGGAAAGTGGTGAATTCCCCAATGTTGGACATTTTTAAGACTCAGTTGGACAGAGTGCTGGGCCATATTGTCTAGATTTTGCTTTTGCCAAGAAAGGTTGGACTAGATGATCTTTGAGGTCACTTCCAGCCTGGTATTCTATCATACCATATGATTCTATGATTTGTAGCTACTAACTGTAGCTTCGCTTTATACAAGAAAAATTGACACTTTGAATCATGAGTCATCTGCTTTTTCTGGCTAGGGAGGGTGCTCTTGACATAGACTCACATAATTTTACTGCGCTGAATCTGTAAAGTCTGGATGCCAGCTTTATAGAGGGAAAAATAGCTCTATTGTCTGAGCATTCTTATAGATTTTAACTGAGCCTCCTTTTCAATAGGAACAACACTAAAATGTTGTCTAATGAAAATGAAGTACTTTCTGTTCTTCGTTGTAAACTATATTTGCCTCATACATTTATTCCTGAATTAGACTAGTTCGGAGAGTCTGGATAGAAACAATACAGTCTTACTCATAACAAATTCTAAGAGTCATGGTAATAAAATAAAATTATTGTTCAATACTTTTTTGTACTCTTCTTGAGAAAATTTTGTCAGCTTGAATCATAAATACATTATAAAATAGGCTTAAAATTAGAAGAGAATAAGATTCACCTCTCCTACATTCCCCTCCCTGCCCCTTCCTCTTCATAACTTATCTACCAGTCTTTTCACAGACATAGTATATCTGACTGTGTGTTCCCTCATTCGTTGTCTTTTTGACCTTTTAGCATAGTGGCATGTGCCTGAGAATGCTGTCTCAGCAGGAAAAGACTGCTTTTCTACAAGACCTAGCAGTTAGCTGTGAGAAAGTGTTTTAGTAAAGTGGCTGCAGTATGCCAAGTAGGAGAAAGCAGAAGAGACAATGAGGCAAGCTTTGCTTGCTCTGCAGTTCTTTAGAAGATGCTGAATTCTGTCTGGCCCCTCTCTGGGGGCTTAAAACAACTTCATAATGACTAAGGAAATAGTTCCAGTTAATTAGCCCTGAAGATCACAAAGAAAGTTTTTACTACACTTCCAAAAAAATCCTTAAAATTCTCTCTAGATATAACAAAAACTTCTGTTGTCTTGCCATTCCCTTTCCTTTACAGTTCCTATGAGAAATGATCCATTTGTTACTTGACTCAGCTTCTGCCTGAAGTGCCCTGTGAAGAGAAGACCACAATTTTCTTGTTTGTAATAGCTCACGCATTCTTCTCCAAAGGAAAAAACTCCTACCTCCCAACCCAGACAAGATAAATTGGCTCCTTTTCTTCACAGCATGTGCTGGTTTTGGCTGAGAGAGGGTTAATATTCTTCACAGTGGCTGGTATGGGGCTGTGTTTTGGATTTGTGTTGAAGAGAGGGCTGATAATATAGAGATGTTTTTATTATTGCTGAGCAGGGCTTGCACAGAGCCAAGGCTTTTTATGGCCTTTTATTCTCCTCATACTGCACCGCTGGCAAGGAAATTGGGGGTGCATGGAAGTCAGGAGGAGACACAGCTGGGACAGGTAACTCCAACTGACCAAAGGGATATTCCGTACCATATGCTCAGTATATAAAATGGGGAAGGAAGAAGAAGGAAGAGAGGGGATGTTTGGAGTGGTGGCATTTGTCTCCCCAAGTAACTGTTAATGCGTGATGGGCCCCCACTCTCCTGGAGAAGGCTGAAACACCTGCCTGCCATGGGAAGCAGTGAATTAATTCCTTGTTTGCTTGTGTGCATGGCTTTTGCTTTCCTTATGAAACTGCCAACCCCAGCCCATGAGTTTTCCAGCTTTTATTCTTCTGATTCTCTCCTGATCCTGCTGGTGGGGTAGTGAGTGAGAGGCTGTGTGGGACTTGGTTGATGGCTGAGGTTAAACCATGACATAGCTCAAGCTAGTCTTTCTGAGACATGCTGAAGTCATGAAATCTTACAGTCCATAATCCCTTCTGTACCACCCCATACAATATACCTACTGAGAAGGCACAGGGTAATGGAAAACAGCAAACTGTCTGCGTATAAATCCAAAATGTATCAGAAATTGTACTGAGAAAGCAAAAATCACCTAGAACTTAGAAAAACATGATGGGAAAGAGTCTAGAATTGAGGGAAAGAAGGAAGAGATCAGAGGAGATTTCAGGTGGTTCAAAATCATCTAACATTAAAAATCACAGTGAGTGGGTGAACAGGCGAAGAGGATCCTTCAGGCAATGGCAATAGAAAGACTTCCCAGCACTGCTTTGTTTTTGTTTCCCTCAGGACAGAACCAATTTCTCTGAAGTACCAATGGAGTGAAGGTCTGAAGAGAATGAGCTACTAGTTACTATGAATAATATGAATGACCAGGCTAGCAGTGTGCTTCTGGACTTTCTCTTTTCTGAATCTTCCAACCACAGCACCAAGTGAAGGCAGAATGCCACAGGTACATGCTCAACTGATGTATATTTTGTAAAAACTGGTGTCAAGCTGAGATGAAGAAAAGAAAATGTGTGCTCAAATATTAATGTCAGTTCTTTGTTTTTGTAGTATTTCCTGAATGGGGACACTACAAAGAATTTCATACTCTTTCAGCAGCCCAAATACACTGAATGAAACCTTGAGCAATGTATAGGTTTTTTGCCCATTATTTGTCATGATTCGTCTTCATGATATGCTACTGATGGTATTCACAGTAAGATCACAGAATAATTTAGGTTTTAAAGGATCTCCAGAGTCATATAGTCTTCATCTTACTGCAGTCCCAAGCAAGTAATTTTGTTCAAATTCTCTTCAAAAGTTCCCTGGAACTTCAGACTGAAACATTAACACTCACAATCTGCTGGTATTAATATGCTTATTTGAGGAGGTCAGTTTCTCAAAGTTTTGTAGAAAGTTACAATACTGTTTCAAAGATGAAGAGTATCTGTTTATTTTACTGCCTAACCCTTGCATTGATCCTATTGAACTATTGGGATTATGCCAGAAATCTCAAGACAGTTTCTGTACTCTTTTTATCAATGCTATTACTGGTAACTGTCAGTCTTGCAAAGCAATAGATCAAAAGGTAAGATGAAAGTTGTTTTTTTGGTTGTTGGGGTTTTTTGGGGGGTTTTTTGGGGGGGGGGGGGTTTTGTGGGGTTTTTTTGTTTTGGTTTGGGTTTTTTTTGTTTGTTTTTTTTGTTGTTTGTTTGGTTTTTTTGCCTTAAACAAAACATAAATTTACACAAGGATATTGTAGTGTGTTAACCCTGGCTGGATGCTACGCACCCACCAAAGCCACTCAATCACTTCCTTTCAAAAGTGGACAGTGGAGAGAAAATATGGTGAAAGGTTCATGAGTGTAGGACCAAGATTTAGTGTATCTAGATTTTAATCATAATTTTCTTAAGGAGATGTTCTCCCCTTGTGTTCACCAATATAATGTTACTATTCTCTTCTTTATTACTGAGAATGAGTGGCATTGAACTAATCCCTTGTGTGCTGATTACAAAACATTCTGTTCATTCCTCATTAACCTCTATGAACCACTGAGAAATATTGAGCTGACCTGACATATTTTTATTGTCCCCCTTGTGGCTTGTCAGGCACTTAATCACTATAGTTCCATAGAAATTACTTATAACTTTGTCAGTGTGCATTTTATTTTCACACTCTTACACCAAAACTATGAATATTTGGAATATTTACATTCAGGTAAAATAAAACAATTTTTTTTCAAAAACAATGTGGACCAAATTACAATGATATTGAATTGAAACAACATAGAAACAGAAGGTTCAGAAAGAAGCTAATCTTTTTTTAGATAAGAAAAATATTGACTGTGACAGCACTGAAAATATTTCAAGGGTTATATGTGTTGCTTGGATATAATTAAGTAAATCATAGTTATTTAGGGGTGAACCGAGAGAACTAACCTGAAAGTCTTAATAAGGGTCAATTCATAACATTTGATTTACTCTCTTGAGTGTGCTCTTGTTTTCAGGCCTTTTGGTTAGAGTTCTCTTCACCAAGATTTATTTGCTCACATCTGAACTTTGTTCACATTCAGTTGTGGTGGGTTGATCCTGGCTGGATGTCAGGTACCCACCAAAGCCACTCTCTCAGTCTGCTCCGCAACTGGACAGGGGAGAGAAAATATAACAAAAGCCTCAGGAGTTGAAATAAGGGCTGGTAGAGATCACTCATTGAATATTATCATGGGCAAAGCAGACTCTGCTTGGGGATCTTAATTGAATTTATTGATAACAAAATTAGAGCACAATAAAGACAAATAAAATAAATTTTAAAAACACTTCCTTCCACTCCTTCCTCCTTCCCAGGCTCTACCTCCTCCAAGTCCTCCAAGAACTTCTCCCACCAGGGTCACTCCTCCAGGGGGTGCCATTTTTCTGTCACAGCCTACTCCAGCATGGGTCACCCACATGGTCACAAGTCCTGCCAAGGAACCTGCTCCAGCATGGTCTCCTCTCTCCATAGGTCTGCAGATCCTTGTCAGGAGCCTGCTTCAGCATAGACTTCTCAGGAGCTCAAAGCTGCCTCTAAGGCACCCACCTGCTCCAGGGTGGGTCTCCTCCATGGACCATGGGTGGTTCTCTGCATCATCTTGTCCTCCATGGGCTGCACACAGCTGCTTAACTATGGTCTTCACCACGGGCTGCAAGAGAACCTCAACTCCAGCACCTAGAGAACTTCCTTCTCCTCCTTCTCCACTAACTCTGGTGTCCAAAGCAAAAATTAACTCTGTTTGAGCTAAAATTACTATACAACCTCAGATACATATGTCTACTGTATATCTGCCTACACTTGGTGAAAAATCCTGCTTGTGTCTCAATGCATTTCCAAATTTATTTCATTACTGAGAGTTTTTTGCTTTCACCAGTTCTTCCTACTTTTTTTTTTTAAATTTTCACATTCAATGTATTTCAAGAGCAATACCTGTATATACATCTAACTGTATCTATTGTTGTACAAAGTATACACAAGCAATTTAGTCAGTAGGACTTTTATCTATATCTCTCTTTGTTTTGTGTTGTCTTAAGTTCTCTGAAATAAAATAATTTTATGGAAATAATTGAGTTGTGATGAAGGATGCTTTTTTCTGGGTCAAGATATGCCACTGCACTCCTACAGGTTCAGATGGTTTATGTTAAGCTGTCTTGATTCAGCTGAGAGCATGATACAGAAATAAATTGAGTAGCAGTGACAAAGGGATTAAAGACAAGGAATATGTAAGGTTCTCTTCTTGCATATCAGCAGCACATGACATTGCTGATCATAAGACATCATTATCCTGACATGCAAGAAGACATACTGGAAGAATATACCAGTATGCATTGTCCCGGATTGCTCATGACTGAAGACATAGGAGACATTTCTATAACAGGACCTTCCTTCTGGGACTCATTAAAAATCAGGAATTTTCTCTGTAAAAAGCAATTTTTAAATTTTTCTTTAGGATATAAAATGTCTAAGTAGTTGCATCATTATGGCATTTGAAAAAATTAAAAGAAGAAATATTGTAGGTTTCCATTCATAATTCAAGCAAATATGAACTGCACTAGGCAACAGTAAAAAGAAATTACAGTTCTGGTATGATTTCCTTTAGCAGAAAGCCTCATACAACAAATTTTATCTGCAATTTGAGTATATTTCTGAATTCCATACTAGTACATAAAATGAGGTAAGATAGCAGCAGCCTGATAAATATTGTATATATCTTGACTGGATAAACAGATTCAGATGCATCCCAATGTGTGATGACTACCATTAGTCATAGTCACCTCTTTATGGCCTCAGCCTTCTGGAAAATTTAATTCATTTGTTATGCTCTGTGCATAACCTGACAACTATGAATATAATAGGCATTTGTTCCTTGCCTGCAACAGTCGGGTCACAGTGTCCAAGTTTTCACAATGCACATTCAGTGTTACTGAGCAGAGAGCACTGTGGTCACACTGATGTCAGATAGGAGGTTGAAGTCAGGCAAGACAGGTACCTGTTATCAGTGCCTCATGGACATCCATTTCCACAGAAGCTGCGGAACAACACAAACTCCAACACATCTGAGTCTGAATAGGAGCACATTTTGAATTTGTTTTCTTTAACAGGGAAAAAAAAGAGCAGGTAGGGTACAAAAACTTAAATCAAATATACTAATAGGTCAACCCAAACTTTGATTGCTGTGTAAATATAGCCAAAACAAAAGAGTAAGTAAAAAAAAAGAAAAATCCCCAAATTCACTTGCTATACTTTCAAATCATCAGGGTTTTATTAATTTAAAAACTACACAGATATTCTTAAATTTTGGAAAGAACACACAGCCACCAGTAAGAAAAAAACTTTATTCAGTCAGAAAGGGCAAAAGTTGAAGTGAGCATTTTCTGTACATTAAAAAAAAAAACAAAAAAACAAAAGAACAAAGAAGCAAACAAACAAAAAAACCCCAAAAAAACCAAAAAACAAGCAAAGAAGAAACAGAAAAAAAGGAAAAAAGGGAGCAGATGGGAGAAAATGCCTATCCTGGGCATACTGAGAGCATTCACCAAGTAGCAGGACTAAAATAAGGTCCTATATCCTCAAGGAGCTTTCACCATTTTAAAATCCCATCAATTCCCTTCCTCAAGAAGAAAAAAAACCCAGAAGATAGCAGGAAAACAGCCATGCATATTGTTCTTTCTTTTAAGTACTTGAATACAATTTAGACTGAAGAACACCCAAGTATAATCCTATTGTAAGAATTGTCACACTTTCTGTAGTCAGAAAAAAAAATACTCATTACAGATATCACTTATCAAAAATCACCTCATGACCCTGCCTTAATGTAGACTAGTGATCATGTAATTTGTAAATGTGACTTGTAGATTTTTTTGTAAACAGTCTCATGTAATTCCAAATGTGTTCAGTTGAAATACAAGCAAAGGATCTGTTTTTCTTCCCTGAAAGTTACAGGATTGTTTGTGTTTTCTAATTAGAACATATTTCTCCTTAGGTGTCACTTAGGACAGCAGGTTCAAATTCATTGGTGACGCTGTATTGGGTGCAGGTGTAAAGGTTTTGGTATGTGGAGAGAGCTGCAGTGGCGGCCTCTTTGAGGAGCTGTCAGGGCTGCCCTGCTCCAAACACAGACATTTCCAGCTGGCTCTGACAGACCCACCACAAGGCTGAGCCCAGCAGCCACCATGGTGGCAGCTCTGGGAACACATCTTTAAGAAAAGGCAAAAAAAATTTCACAAAAAGGAAGGAGAAGGTTTTCTGTTCTTCTTATGTTTTATGAGGAATAGTAACATTTCCAGGCACCACAACACAGATACAAGAGAAACATGTATTGAAAGGAAAGATAAAAATACAGCACTTAGGAGTCTGCTAATATGTTTCTGCTTAAAGAATGAAAAAATTAGTTACATAAATAGTCACTCAACTGGAATAAGAATACTAAGCCTTAAAATCCCTTAAAAGCTTCTTTACCAATTGAAATGACCCCTTATTTCCATTCTGTATAGTGGGTGATTGGATACCTAACTCACAGCTTTTTGCCTACACTGCTCATACTTACCTTAAGGTGTCTAAATCTGGAACTGAATCCAAGTGGCACTTAGCAAACATAGGCTTATTCCAAGGTTTTAAAATAAACTTAAGTACAGGACACAAGGGATTTCTGTATTAAAAAAACCAAAAAAAAACCCCCCCAAAAAAACCCAACCTGAAACTGCAGAAACAGATGCATAGCCTACTAAATTTTGTCATGAAAGTGGACAAATAAATAGACATACATCGAATGACACTGAGATACCTGTGCAAAGAAAAGTAAAAGAGACGTGTCAGATAACAATTTAATACTCAGTAAAAACACACATTTTATCAACTTTTTACAGTCTAGTGGCTTCATTTTAACTTTTTTATACATATATTTATACATGTATTTATATATGTATATATGTTATATATATATATGTAAAGCTGATAACTGAGTAATTTCAAAGTCTGAACACTCCTTCAAAATCGGAGAAGACAATACCTTCATCAGTAAAAGAATATTTTTCTTTTTATTTTGCATCTAAAGTTGATGTTTTTCAGCATATTAGTTCTGAAGACCGAGATTTTATAACCACAAGAATTCAGCTTGTAATGAATTTTTAGAACAAGAGATCAACCAGTTTTATTAACCTACTATGCTGTAGCCTGATTACAAAGAGAAGAAGAAATTATGGAGGATTCTACAATATTTTAATGACTCATAAAATTGTGGTTGTAGACTGGCATATCTATAATTATGAAAACTAACTCTTCTAATTCAATGCAGATATTACAGGAAAATTCCATTAGCAACCTACAAAATAATACAATATTTATATGCTAACACATAAAGGAAGAAAACAATTTGACAAATTGTATTTGCATTTTGGTTCGTGTTCTCTTGTCAGAATGAAATACAGGGCATAAAGAAGAATATTGGATCATAACACCAAGTACTGTCTTGAATCACTTTCTGTTTTTTCTTGTTTGTTCCTTATTCAGTTAAGCCACAAATAATTATTTTGAAATGATCACTTTCTTCTGCAATGTCTAGGTCAGTACTGCTCACTTTAACTTCTGAAACTTCTTTATATCAAGCAAAAATCTTGCCTCTTTCAAACTATTTCTCTGTGAAGTCAACTGTCTCTCTTGCTCCCCACAACAGCTCATCCTCTCTTGTGCCCCTTCTCCCTTTCATGAAGGAGGAGGGAATAGGGGTTGGAAAACATAAAAGAATCAAAACCCCTTTCGGTATGCAAGGGTCATAGAATTCAACTCTCATCAATGTCAGATTTAAGTTTGAACTTGTGATTTTATTTTCCTCATATAATCAATAGGGAGAAATAGACACCTATTGATATTAGTTGATTGATGTGTCAACTGTTAAAAGCATCTATTGTAAAGTCAGCTGAACGACATTTGGAGGATTCAATTTCTCTACAATGACTTTAAAAGAAGTTTAAAATGTAGTAGCTTTGGATATCTGATTCAACATGTAGGATTTCCATTAGGTGATTTAGAGGTTTAAAGTCACGCTCTTGGCTTCATCGATTAAATCAGTAGAAAGCCAGAAGGATATTGTTGAAATAGAGTAAGAATGGGGTATGGAATTTAAAAGAAAAGTAATTGTTTATTGGCACATTAAAAGAATCAGTTTAGAGCATGGACTCAGTTTCTATTACACTGTACGAGATCATAATGCTGAAAAGTGATAAAATTATTAACTGTGGAAAATATCTGTGTCTGCATTTGTTTTGTGTTGGTGGGCATTGGGGTTTTTTGTGGGGTTTTTTTTGTTGTTTTTTTGGTTTTTTGTTTTTTGGTTTTTTTTTTAATAAGCAAGGATACTCAGACAACATTAATGAGTAATGAAACAAAAGAAGAATTAATGATGATATGCATTTACTCCTATAGGAAGATAAGAAAATCCAAGAGTAAAATTAATGCTTCGTTCATCTAAGAATTGTCTGCAGTGGTTGATAATTATGCTGGCTTAAAAAAGTGTTAAACTTTAGGCTATTTCACTCACTTAAAAAAATCCCCATATTTTGCCATGAGGCTTGCCATGAACAAAATGACACAGGAATAAGGCAGATGCAGTACAGGCATATTTTGCCATAGTAAGATTATGGGGATAGCATTCATCTTACCAAATGATCATGTTTTCGTTGCAGTCATGTGAAGTTGTTAATCTGAGATAAATTTATAGTAAGGGGATAATCACTTGTCAAAATGTGACCCATGGATGTAGATGCAACATTGAATTTGAGAAACACAGTGGAAATGAAGGTAAAATCATTTTCTATAGACACTTATCAAAGAGTTGGCGGATGTATGTTTGATAGAATCTTCTGGTTTTTGGGGAAGCCTGTAACTTCTGACCAAATTTAAATCATTTCATCTTGGGGAACCTGATTCCATCTATCCTACTTTCCAAAGAAACCTGAAATTCAGCTTTTTCAAATGCCAAGTACACTAGCCCTACAGAGGAAAACTAGTACCAGCTATACAAGTGTATAATTTGGGGAAAGTGATAAAAATATTACAATTAAAATTTAGAGAGGCACTTACTTGAAAGATCTTCACAACTGAAACTGAAAACAGCTTGAGGATCAGCACTTCATTCAATGTCTACAATTATTGCCACTCTTTCTGTGACATAGAAACATATTTAATTTGTAATTGTTGTAGAGAACTGGGTCTCTAAATCAATGATTTTTGGTTTGAGATGACAAGAAAGTCATCACTTGTTGTAATTTGGCACGCGTCGCGTGCCAGTGGAAAAATAACGTGAGGAGGCAAAAGGCTGGTGGGAGTTGTTCTCCTCCCCAAGCTCTCCTTTATTTAGGGTAAGGGTTGCTGGTGGTCGGGAAGGGAGAGCAAGGGAAGGGGCTGCCTCATTCCCCTGCACCCATGAGGGGTGCCCGCTCGCCTCCACCCACGGGAGGTGAAAGGAAAAAGGAGCACCAACTGCCGGGTGCAGCCGGTTAAATACAGAAAGAGATAACCAATAGGAAAGGAGGGAGAGGGAGGGGATAAGCGTACAGTAACCAATGGTATCAAAGGAGGGAGGAGTACAGTTCAAATCATCCAATCATATACATAACTGACGAGAAGGTTCAGGAAAGGTGGGCAGATCCTGGGCTCTGGCCACGCCTTACCCCACAGTCCAGGAGCGGACTAAGAATCTCCTACCCCAAAGCCCGCCCAGGCAAGGCTCCTCCTCTCGAGGAGCTAGCACTGGCCTGGGAGGCGGAGGCAGCATAGGGGCGGACCGCCACAATCACTGTGTTGATGCGTTCCAGCAGGATAATGATATCAATATTTGTATTGACATTAAGCATTTTTTGGTTTTGAAATTTTCAGTTATACATTGTTTGAAGCTTCTTTACATATGTGATTTTTTGTTGTAGAAAAAATGGTTATTAATGTTGCAGTATGGCTAAAACATATTATGGATTTCAGAGATTAGGCAGAGTAGAATCTATGTCTTATTTAGTGATTTTTTTTTTCTTTTGACTGATTTATTTTTAATTAAAAATCTCCAACACGCACATGCTGTGATACAGGCAGAATTTAGTTTTCTTATTAAAACCACAGGGAATAATCCAATCAAACCTTGCAATATTTCTGTCTACTATTACACCGATTTAAATTTTGTCTCAAAGGCATAGGAAGACTGAGCTAAGAAGGAATGTTTTCTGAGTACATTTAATTGTATTTTCATTTACAACTTACTATTGTCAAATGTTCTCAGGCACAGATGCCCCCAAATTAGGATTTATTACTGAGTTATGCTGTGGCATTCATCAGTTTGCATCTAAGATGGTAATGTGTCCATCTCAAGATTTGAAAAAAAAAGCTCTGTATTGAAGCCAAAGTGAATGCGTTTTTGTATCTGTCTTAAAATTTCAAACATTCATGAAGAAATTTTTGTCCCCTCCATTTTTTATGGATGATACTTCAAGAAAGCTTCAAAAAGGTGTACATTGTCTTGTTTTCACAGTGTTGCTGCTGGCATTGTTCCCTCCTTCATCCCATAACCCATGATGTGTTTCCTTTCCCAAACTGTTTCCACCTCCATTCTCTTTCATCCTTGACATGACTCACCCTACATGTCTACTTTACTGCTGTATTAAAGCCTCTCTTTATCTTATCCTTTTCAATGATGCTATTTTTTCTTCTATTGTGCAACCAGAGTTTCCATGACAAAATAAATGATAACAAAGTTTACAGAGATGGTGTCTCCAACTGAAGAAACACCACAGAAAAATGCTGACCATTAAACAAGCTTTAAAAAGACTAGAAGTTTCTAGCACAGACACCAAAAAATTGAAAGTTATTATAAAGTATAAATAAATTATGTGAGGAAAGTTTATTCACCAAAGGGTCTAAAAAGGAGACATAAAGTGGAGAACCTTAGTGCAATCTCCTTGACACCAAGAGCAGATAAAATTTTCCTTGGAAAACTTATATTCATGGAGAAATATATATCT
This sequence comes from Acanthiza pusilla, assembly GCA_036630365.1. Taxonomy (NCBI): domain Eukaryota; kingdom Metazoa; phylum Chordata; class Aves; order Passeriformes; family Acanthizidae; genus Acanthiza; species Acanthiza pusilla. Next base: position 30,589,059 of record JAXCHO010000018.1, read on the forward strand.
CTCCTACCTGTCTGTAGAGATAATCTGAGAATCCTCCTTTCCAAAGTTGCATTTCAAAACCTTCCTTCCCATCCACTTTAAAAGGAAAGATGGTTTTCTCTACAGCCTGCTGTTAAAAAGCTGACCAACAAAAAGCAAAAAAATGTGCCTTTTGATGGAAATCTACCACTAATCACTTTTGCTTGCACCAAGCTTCAAAGTCCCTTCTTCAACTTCCACACTATAAAGGACTTTCTTTTACCACAGTCCTTTAAAAGATCTGATTTACAAGATAGATGAGACATTCTAAGTTTTATGGATTTTCTGGAACACCTAATGAATATACTGTGCAGAAAATTCCAGAGTGAAGACAATTATGTGGCACATAACATTTAGAAAATCTCTGTCTCCTGGAATTTGGAGGGTTCTACATTGCTTTGTAGATGACATCGATTAGTGAAATGCTACTTTCATAGAGTGATAGCGGGAGTTCTCTTAACAATTTCTATTTTGTGTCTGTAGCAATTGCTGTCCATGTGATGCTAATGGACCAGATCTCCTTCCCTAAAAAGAAATTATGAATATGCATTATCCTCTGCTTGTGGTGGATAATGAATGGGACAGGGATCTGCTCCAAGGCCATGTGACACTGATTGTTTTATGTCAATGCTGTTTGAGAGTACTATAACAGACACTTTTTGGAAAAAGGTAGCTACAGTAGTTCAGAATAAAGATAGAGAGTGCCCCCATGTTGAAGGAACATGAACTGTCAGGGGTCCTCTGAGTGCTTTCATTCAAGCTGAAAAATATGAGGAAAACAAGATACATTTAATTATATTATGTTTGTTTGGATTTTTTTTATCTTCATTTTTAGAGAAAAATAGTAGCAGCTTCCCTTTAGTAAAAATGAGTGTTAGAATAACCCATCAAAAAGAACATGGGATCAGTCACCAATATGTTTCATAAGGTGTCCTGGTACTGCAACGCTCCTCCCCAGTCCACCAGGGTGAGGGGGAAAGGGGGTAAGGGGTGGGGTTGAGTGAGTGGCTGCCTGGTTTTTCATCTCTACCTGGGCTTAAAACCATGACACAAGTATAAAAGGAAATATTACATTTTTAGTAACAGTCTGCAATTTGTTCTCAACCCCCTTCCCTCAACCAGCCAACCAACCAACCAAAAACCCCAATTATTTTGGATCTCCAAAACTGCTATGAGTACAAATGAGTGAATACAACAAGGGATAAATGGAAAATTATGAATATTTCTCCTGGTATTATATGTATATGCTCTCTTGCCATTGCATACTTTTGTCGTAAGTTGTTATCTCCTGAAGTGCTCTACCAAAGCTGCAGAAAAATTCTTTCATCCAAGGACAATTTATTCACTGACACGTACATTGTATTTCTGCCATTTCTGTGTTAGCTTTGCAGTAAGGATGGAAGTATTTATGCCACAGTTTGTAAGTTCTTCTGGCAACTATTCAAAGCTGCTTTATTGTTACTGAGCACTGTGAAGTGCTTTTGCATCATGTTCCTGTGATCTAGCTTTCCATTTCACTCAAGTTTCATTTGCTGATACAGTCAAGCTATACTCTTGCTACACATCCATTTCTGGTACTTTTGAATAATGGTTCATATACAGTACTAGAGGATCAAAGAATTATTATGAGGAAAATAGAAGAAACATACCTCCTCCACAGTCTTCTGTTTATTAATCATTGTCCAAATTACATTGTCTCACATTACCAGAAGAAAAAAGCACAAAGTCTTATTTTAATTCCAGAAATTACTATGAAATATTTAGATTTCTATTAGTAACAAATCTTGTTATTCAAATATCAGAAATTACATTGTTTTTTCTTATAAAATCAATTATAGACAGGAGATTTCAGGTCACAGAATTCACACCATTAAAACAACACAAAATAAAAGAACCAATTTGCATAGAAACATTGTAAAGTCCTACTGATGTTTCAAAACTGTATCCAGTCTATTTTGTTCTTATAGACTGTTGGTTGCTAACATTTGGACCTTCAAATAAGTTCTCTAACAGTTGTGAAGAAGAGTGAGGAATTGCTGGATTGAAGAGTGGCAACTGGAGGCTGCCCCTAGGCTGTAAGAGTTTGCAAGGTGTGACTTCCTCAGAAATTCCTCCTCTGTTTATTTATTGATTTAGCCTCATTAACAGCAATCATCACTGCAGTCTGAGATTCCTACATATCCATAGGAAAGGGTACCAGGAAGGATTGCCTTAAAGTGATGATGTACAGTGTATGAGATGATCATAAAAATGTTTAGGGATAGTTATTTTCTATGAAACAGTAGGTAAATGGTCGATAAAAATAGGAAAAATGAATTTTTTGTTGTTGGTGGGTTTTTGTTTTTTGGGTTTTTTTTAAGTCTCAGATTTTAAATGTAAAATGGAATAAAGAAATAAGAATTAGATTCCTCTGTCTTTATGCAATAAAATCAAGACAAGCAGGAATATAATCTTAAATATTTTAAGCAATAAAAGCTTGTTTATCTCACTGTAAAAATGTAAGATCTTGTCACTGTTTCCTCCCTCTCTGACACTCAAAACCATTAGATTTTATCACACGATGGTGGAGGATTAAAGTTCTGAATTTAAAGGTTCTTCTTAAACTTTTCTGAAATGGAACATTACTTTTAAAACAACCTTTAAAAATCTTTATGTTAAAATATGCAGCATGACTTTCTACAACTCTGGAAATTTATTGCAAATAAAAAAATATGGCCAGTGCTTTCAGAGACTTGTGTTGGTCTCCCATAACCACCAGCACTTTAAAGGGTTCAATCTTATTTATATGGATGTCTAAGAAAATGCTGCCTAAGCTACCCGTTATTGAAAATGCTGTGTCCAGAATTTTAACTCACTCCAAGCAATTCAGCATGTCACTCCAGTCTTGAGGGAGAGTCACAGTGCAACTGCTTGTCAAATATAAGATTTACTTTAAAATTGCTTTAATGACTTCTTTGACAACATGCAGTTTTGGATTTACAACTAGGGCACAGGACTGGTAGTGGGGTGGAAGAAGTGAGGGAGTAAAACATATGTTGTAACAGAAATAGACCAGTCTAATAAAGAAGCTTGAATCCTCCAACATCTGTATAGCAAAATGAAAGCCATATTTTTTAAAGAGATATTCGTAGTCTTAATCTTTTTACATAGCTGAACCTGAAAAGGGTTATATTTGAAGAATCCTAAATAGAGTTTCTAAGTATGGTTGTAAGCAATAAGAGGTGCCTTTGGTTGTATATCCCAGAATGCATTACTCCTTTACTAGGAAACACTTCACGAAACAGCCATGTTTCCAGAAGAATTGGACAAATGTAAGAAATGGAAAAAAAGAAATTAACAAATATGTAAATGGTTGAGCTATCTTCTTAGCATATGTATATACAATGTATATATGTGTGTGTATATACGTATATGAGAACAAATGCATGCATATATACACATATATATATATACACATAACAGCATGTGTAGCAAGCACACTCTATACAGATGCTGCATTTGTTATATTTTTTATTAGCTTTGTAGTGTCAGTTCTTCCTTACAATTTTTACTTTTTGATCCTTTCTTCTCTGTTCCTTTCTCTAATGTCTCCAGTGCTATGATATAACTTCTGTAAATCATAATCTTTCTTTTCCTTGATGTGCAGATGTTGGTCCTCTTTAAAATGAAGGCAATGTTATCTTAGTCTCTCAAATACCTTATACAGAAATACATCAATTCCGGAAAGTCATAAAACTACCTCAAATTGTTTTGGTTTAGTCGTAGACAAGAAATACAAAATTGTGCCTTTATAGTATAAAAAGCATTCCGAGATACTTTATCACATTAGAAAGCTGATCCATGATTTTTTTTGGTCTTTCTAATGGTATGAACACACTGTCTGAATCAAGATTGTAATATTATTCAGCAGAGGTTGTGTAATGTGTTATATGTAACATATTTGCCCTATATTTCACTAAACTCAGCCATAAACTGCCACAAATTTTTCACTATTTATGTGTATTTGTAGAATTTTTCCATAACCTAAAGTCATCAATGACTTTTTCTTCGTTGGTTTGCTGTTGGGTGCATATATAAATGCAATGGCATATGCATGACCGCAGAGTAGCTGACATGTTATACATTCATTCTTTAATCTCTCAGTAACTTCCTTTGTTGAGCACTGCCTTCCGTCTTGGCCCCATTTTCCTATGCAGTGAATGCTAATATGCAGTTGAATGGGAGAGTCAGAGGGCAATCAGATACTTAGGAGAGGAGAAGCTAGAGTCAGGCTGACAGGAGAAGGTAACTGCACCAGAACTGCTCTGTTCCACAGAATGAAGCAGATAAAGGAGAAAGTAGATCAATCAAGTTTATATTAAGTATGAGGTTTAAAGTTTTTTGTGTTACATTATCAAAAATTTTATGTTCAAAATTTCAGCTCACACCAGCAGCTGAGTGTGTCACTCCATTCTTGACTTCATCAGGTTTCAGAAATTCTTTCAACAGCATTAACATTGAGCTGCTTTCTGCATTGAGGCATATAGACTTCTGTGATGCCTATTGTAATTTCAGCTGATGTGTCACAGTGCTGCTCAGACTGAGAAACACAGGATTAACAAAGCACCAGAAAAAATATGCTATAACTAATCTTATACTTTCCCTGATCTTTATGTGATCAGGTGATGTAGAATGTGATTTTGTTTGGGTTTTTCCTTTCATATGTGAACAGAACAATTTAAAAAAAAAAATACTACAGAAGTCATAGACCTGCATGTAAGACAAAAATCTTCTTTACTTTGTGAGGAAAAGAGCCCTCTTTTTTTTTTTTTTTTTTTTTTTTTTTTTTTTTTTTTTTTAAATAGACTTAAAACCAAAGAAAATCTGCCTTTATCATTCTCTCTTACTTTTCTTACTTGTATAACTTTCTCCACATTCAGATGGTTTATACAGCTTCCCTTAAGCTTGTTCATGAATAACTTATGAGCCCATTTTGTCTCAATTTCCATATTTCTGTTTTTAATCAGCTGCTTTATCACAGTTGAGGGATGCATTTAGACTATCTGTTACCATATTCAAACTGTTCCAGTGTGAAGTGTATATATTTCATCACTGTCTCAGTGCAACTTTAATTCAAAAATTAACACAATTTATATCAGTTTGAATGTGATTACACAAGTATTTAAATACTAGTATTCTACTAGCTGAAACCTAAGTATTCATTCTAACACTGTGATGTATAGGTTGTCTCTGCTAAGAGCAGGAAAAACTAGATAAGCAAAATGACTCACTAAAACCAGAGTCTGAGTCAGGGTTTGAATGAGCATTAAAGTTATCACACATTTTTTGGTTGTTTTAATCATAAGAATTTACACTTACAGAATCACAGAATTGTAAGGGTTGGAATGAACCTCTGGAGATCATTTAGTCCAACTCCCATTCCAAGGCAGGGTCACCTAGAGCAGGCTACTCAGGAATGCAGCGAGGTGGGATTTGAATGTGCCCGGAGAGGGAGACTCCATGACCTCCCTGGGCAGCCCGTTCCACTGCTCTACCAAAACAGTGTAAAGAAATTCTTCCTTAAGTTGCGGTGGAACTTCTCGTGTTTTAGTTTATGGACATTGCTCCCTGCCCTATCATTTGGCACCACTGAAAGGAGTCTGGCACCGTATTCTTGACAGTTTCCTTTGAGATATTGGCCCTGCACAAGTCTCTTCAGCCATTGTTGCATAAGCTGTGGGCTCCTGGCCACTCTCCTGACTCTTATGAGGTTTTCCTGATTAAAAAAATCCCACTGTGCAATGCACTAGGGCACTAAAGTGCTCCACTGCTCCATCATGCTGGCACGAGAGCTGCTCACTTTGGCAACTGCCAACTTTTTAAACATCATACTAGCAAGGCAGTGAAGTGAAATGGGAAAAGTACAGAAAGAACGATTATGCACAGAGTCATTTTGGACTCCGAACATTGGAGAAGGGACACTGACAGCCTGCTCTGCAAAGGGCAAATTTTGAAGTGTTTATACCATCCAGTTCAAGCAGTGTATGCAAACCATATTCCTAGGGTTAAGGAATCGTTCCTGTTCCTCTTGTATATGCAGTTAAAAAGAGTTAAAAAGAGAAGATTATATAGAAACTTACTTTCATTTTAAACCAATTTGATCTCCATAGTTTGGCATAAAATCTTTGCATGAAAGCATACAAATCAGAATGTAAATTCAGAACAAATAGAATTCTAGAATCATAGACTATCTTGAGCTGGAAGGGACCCACAAGGATCATTGAAAGTCCAACTCCAGGCTCTGCACCAGGCAGTCCAAAAATTACACCATAGGCCTGAGAGTATTGTCTAAATTCTTCTTGACCTCTGTCAGGCTGGTGCTGTGACCACTTCCCTGTGGGTTCTGCTCCAGTACCCAATGACCCTCTGGGTGAAGAGCTTTTTTCTGATATCTAACCTCCTCTAACACAATTTCAGGCCACTGCCTTGGGTCCTGCGCCTCCTCTTCCCCTGATGAGGAAGTTGTAGACTGCAATGATGTCCATCCTCAAGCCTCGCCTTCCCCAGGCTGAACAAATCAAGTGACGTCAGTTGCTCCTCATATGGCTTCCCCTCCAGACCCATGACCATCTCAGTTGCCTTCCTTTGGAGACTCTCTTACAGCTTTATACCCTTATTTTCTCCTGAAATAAATGTTAATGAAATGTGCTTAAAGTTGCTGCATCTTTAACACGGTTGTTAATAAAGTGTATAACAAAAATAATATTTTCTTTTTCTTTCTTTTTCCTAAGAATAGAGCAGATCTATATTATTGTCAAAATTAGTCTTATATTGACATTTTATATTGAACATCAGCTGATAATGTATTTTAAGATTTGGGTGAGAGACAAAGGAGAAATGTAGGGTGTTTGAGGGCACCAGGAAACCTAAATGCCCCTGAGCAGCACATGTGGGGCCTTCACCTGCACACCCTATCCAAGGGCCCAGAAGTCCCATTTCGGCCTCAGTCTTCAGTTATTCAGAATGAAGTTTTAGTCTCTGTGATCTCCATCCTAGCTGTAGCAGTACTGCATCCCATGGATTGTAATCTATCAGCTGTTTTCCTGGCTTGACCTCAGCTCTGCCTCATCACTATGGTCCCGCCTGAACATCCCAGGGCAGTCTCTGATCTTGACTCACCTCACCAGGCTAATCCTATGCTCTCTAAGCCTGAAAATTACTATAAACCTGTATTTTTCAAGTGTCTGAGATCAAGAGTTTAAATCTAAATTAATTTGTGTTTGAACTATTTTGTTTGCCTTTCTAATTTCTTAATCAATCACTTGCATAGTAATTTTATACAGGAACTCTATCCTTTGAATAGAAGCAATTGGGAGATTTTTAAGTGCATACCAGTGGCTATCAGACCAGGAAAGCCTGGAAAATTTAATGGGAGGTTACAAAGTGCGTAGAATGGCAAGGGTGGTGAAGCATGTTCAGACTAAGTAAAACTGGCAGCATAAATAGCTTTTAAATGGATGTACAACCTTTTTAAAGGTTAGCTATTCATTCTCCCTCTTTCACTTTTATCTGACTGAAATAAATGCCTCCATAATTCCAGCGAGATCTGAGATACTGTGGGAAATTCACTGAAAACATAAAAGAAAAGGAGTGTATTCCTGAGTACCAGAAAGACAGACTGTGACCATCTGAATTTTTTTCAGATATGTAAGATATTCATTGATTCTCCTTCTCGCCCTATTCTATCCCTCTTTCCTCTGAGTACATATTCACATTATATATTCGTTGAACTTTACTAATTTTCAGTGTTATTCTGACTTCTGTGGCTCCTATATTATCAAATGCTCCCAAAACTTCAACTTTCCTTCACATCTAAGCAATTAGGTAAAACATTACCTTGTTTTGCAAACAGTTTTTGAACTATGAACTTAATTTACTTTTTTTTCTGTATTGATAGACATACAGTTATGTATCATTTTTCAAATTATATATGTCCACATGCTCTGTTCCACGCTCTGGATGAGATTAAGGGTTAACCTCTGAATATGGACAATACGATCATCCTCTCCATTACACTTTTTCACTCTCCTCAGTTTTTTTCTCTCTTCTTGCTAAGTTATGCTTTCTTTCATAACAAACTTGACATCCTGCCACGAACTATGTAGCTGGACAAAAAGTCAGGGCAGTTGGCCTTTTACAATTACTGTCCCTAATTTCCATTACCTTTCAAAGATAACGGGCAATAGCTTCACATAGACATCTTCCACCTCTCATGTTACAGGAGGCAGTCTATCAATTGCAATGTTTTTTTATGAGTAAAGGTTGCTCAAGTAGTCCTTGATCCTCATCCGCTGCTGATGTTTTTCCTCCACCAGAAACCTTTTCATTAATCACAAAAGCCTGAGACACCTTTTTGGTGAAGGCTGAGGAGAAAATGGCATATCTAATGAAACTTGCAAGCCCTTTTCTTCTTTCATCTTCTACATTTAGCAAGCAAATCAACTAAATTGCTTCACTTAAGTTTTCAGGGTTCATTTGTGAGTTAATAGTTTTCAGGATTAAAGTTTTACTTGGAAAACTCTTTTTCTCTTTGAATTTGATTTGAATATGCATCACCTATAAGTTCACTTACAGAGGACTCAGATGCTTTGAGGCCAAACAAATTCGCTTCATCCTCTCTCAAAGGAAAAGAGACTGCAAAATCATGCCTTTTTTCTGCAGTTTTGCTCTACATGTATTTTGTTCATTATGATAATTCGGATTTGAAAGTATTTTACAAATGCTTAATTAACAGCAGTTTTCCTCTCCATTATATTGATTACATATTTATATTGTCTACCACTTTAAATGCTCTAATTATGCTGGTATTACACTACTCTATAATTTAAAATTTTGCTGGGAAGGAGAATAGTATTAAATCTGTATGGCAAAAAAAAGAAAAAAGAAAAAACAAGGGGTTCTTTACTGTTGATTTAGTCTTCTGAAAAATGTAACCAAGGAGAGTATTTGCATAAACCTATGTATGTGTGCCATGAAAAACTAAGACATCTAAGGAATCTAGTTATTTAATTATAAAATTAGATTTGATCATGTAAGAACCTTAGGGCTAGCAATCTGGAGAAATGGAGGAACAGTCTCATCACATGATCATTTCCAAATTTGATCTGACAGTATTTAAATTTCCATTACTGAAATAAGTAGCAAATTATTATATGAATACGTTGTGTGTTATCGTATGTTAACAGATGCTATAAATGTCCCAAAGGAAACGTTTGCTCAGGAAGGTACTGGAGACATAATGCAAAACGTTTTCCATTGCTATTCTTTCTCAGTCTTCTAAGCAAACTTAGGTGATTGTGTTCCTTTTATAAAATTGTATTATACAAAGCAAAAAATATGTCTCATTCTGGTTTATATACATTAAGAGAGAATATTTTATGTACATTAAGAAAGAAGATTTTTCACTTAAAACTTTTCCTTATAGAAAACCATGTCAATTATGTCACTTGATAAAACTTATTCTGGCCTTGGTACCATTGATCTGCTTCTTCTTGGTAGTTTCATGGATATCATATCCATTACTGGCACACAGAAATGAATTTTGACTACAGTTAAAAGCTCAGTTGAATAAATCTGTATTTTTTGGTGCTACAAGTCAAGAGTATTCAGTGATGGTACTAAAATTATGCTATGCCAACCCTGACACATGGCTTGAATTGATTGAATTTGAGCTTCATGTGACATTAGAGTACCATTAATCAACATCCAAATCTTGCATTTTATGCTATGTTGAATACTTTTTTTATTTTAATAATTCACTTTCGCTACTTCTTCTGCATCCAGAACTATGAAACAACACTGAAGACTATTTTTTTCCCGAACATATATAATTTTTACACTGCATGTGTCTGAGAACTCATCTTTTTAGAAGATCTCTAGGCAGCCTTGACATTGGCTTTCTGCAAAGCAAGATATCAATTTGAATATGTCAATTCTCAACCACAGTTTATAAGGGTTTAGCCATGTAACTCTATGCAGTTTTAAATATTTCCAGAGGACTTAAAACGTGAATTTTTCCATGTGAATATAATTGTTTGAAGACATCTTCTGGAGTTTGCCTAGGTATAAATTATAATTATTATTAGGAGAAGCTGTTTACTGTAGAAAATTTAGGAAATACTACATTAGTTAATGGAAGGCTGACAACCATCTTCAGAAAAATTATGGATCATTGAAATCTAATTAGTATGGAGGAATTCACATGCAGATTTCCAGTCTAAAGGTAGAAATCTTTCATTTAACAATCAAGGATGTACTTTAGGATGAGTTTATCAATTCCACCATTTCAAATATTTATCTTTTTAGATGAATTTCTTGAAGAGAAGTGCGGAGGGTGGGTTTCCCACCTCCGCAACAGCCAGGAACAACATGGTATCCATAGATACCGAAGAGGCGGAGACGGCCACATAGGTTCCACCCCAGGGAGGCAGACCCCGGGGCGTCAATAACCTGACCCCGCCCCGAGGGGCAGAGTCAGGGGCGTGTGGATGGGGCCAGCCCCGCCCGGCTTCTGGAAACCGCCGTGCTCCCCCAAGAGGGATTGGTCACCCCCCTTGTCATCCCGCCCTCGTCAGAGCCAGGTTGGCTCAGGATCCCGGCACTGCCCCCTTCCCCGATTCCTATTGGTTCTTGTACCCTCCTCATAAGCCGCTGTACCTCCCCTCTGCTTCGACTCTGCTCGTCCCGTCGTGGAATGCGCTGGCCCCCCGTTTGGGTGTCATCAATAAAGAGCGTCTTCACACCCCAAACGAGTGAGTCCCTCTCTCCACCCTTTGCCTCGCCCGGCGCGAAGGCGATGGGCAGCTTGCCGGCTGTCGTCGCTGCCGACAGCAGTGAAGAGGACGACCACAGAGAAGTTTTTCATTACAATAACTGAATCATCTGGTCTTTACTTATGCCCAAAGGCACAGATCACACAGGATAAGTGGATCTTAAATGTGCAAAACAGTTATTTTTCAGCTAACATGCACACAAAAGAAAGCTAGGATTAATGCAAGAAAGGTTATGGAACTGAAAAAAAAACCTAGACAAAAGAAGAGAAAGAAGGTTACAGCTCTAGGCATATTCATAGGGATTGACCTTTTCTCCATAGAAAAGCAGTGTCGGTATTAAATTTATCAATGCTATGCATCTATACTCCCCCAGAGATTCATCACCATCCGCATCCTGTCTTTCACTGTCTAGTCTGTCCTCAGTGCTTTCTACACAAAAATAGCAATGTTAAGGCAATTACTGTCTTTATTGCGTCGTATAAATTCCTGGGACTAATCTTAAGCCAATTATTCCTATGAAAATTGAGGTAACTTGGAAATTTGGAATAGTAGGAAATTTTCAAAGCAACTTACAACTTTTTAAAAGAAGTAAGCAAAGTTACTAAATATTGTCCTTAATGAAAGAAGGCTGATTACATGTGAAGTTCCACAATAATCTTTTTGCAGTCCTGGTCTGAATCATAAATTATTACGCATTGGAATAATGAGGATCAATACTGGTTTGGATTGGATCATGTTGGGTTAAAGATCATGTTATGATCCTCCCTGCCATGGGCAGGGACACCTTCCACTAGACCGGGTTACACAGAGCCCCATCCATCCTGACCTTGAATACCTCCGTGGGGCAACCGCAACTTTTCTAGGTAGTTTTCTGATATTAACTCATTATATAGTCACATTTTTCTCAAGGTGTCCATTGTTGGCCTGTGTGTGAAAACATTATTAATCTTGATGTTATTTAATATAGCTTGTTTTATGCATATTACATTTAGTGTAAGATGGTACATTGTTTTTTCATCAGTACCCAAATGCAAATTCTCAGCAAATTAATTCCATAAATGTTAGCAAAGAGACACCTTTAATTTAATTGAAATATATAAAAATCACCATGAACTCAGTTTCATGTGAAAGTATTGTATTTAACATCCAGAGCATTTATCTCTTTAAGAGTATAACACAAATGCATAACCTCGTACTACAAGTAACTGCTAGTTATTTTGTTCCTGTATTCAGGCACTGAAGTAGTAAATTAAGGTAAAATGAGTCTACAATGACCTGGGTTTACATGTGCAAGCCCTGAGAAAAAGAAGATGCTTTTTGTCAACTTTTGTGGATGGTTTACCTATAGATGATTGATAACTACAGAATGCTATCATTCTGTTTCTCTTTGTGTAATAAATTTATTCTGCCTATAGCTGTACAAATACTTAGGCATGTAACATTTTGCACTCCAGAGAGAAGGTGTAAATCAAGACAAGCTATTTAATTAATGGCTAGTGCTTTTCTGAACAGCTGAATACCCTGTTGTTACTTGGCAGTCACAATTCACTCACTTCATTCTGCTCTTGCTTTATGTCTCAGTCCTTCGCAGTGGAGAAGAGTTCCCTCAGTCACATCAGAAATGGAACTGGTACACTAAGAGAGTAATTTCTTCGTAAGATTAGTATGGGAAGATGTAGGCAAAAATATTAATGTCCTAAAATAGTAAATTCATAGCAAACTATTGAAAAAATCTGTTGCAAGTTTTTATCTTTTGTTGTTATATCAATGTTATGTTGCTGCAAATAAAAATTATACATTTGAGTATAATGGAAAACTTTCAAAAGACAGTGTCTGTTCAGCTGTTTAAAATGTCCTAAGAATTCTAGCAACTAAAAATTTTATTGGCAATTACTGACATCATTATTAACCAAAATAATTATATAATTATCCCAGATTTACAGTTTGTGCCACAGTTTTAGTCATTTATATCCCGTGATCATCTAAGAGTCTCAGTGATGGTGCTAGTATGCATACCATAATGTATATACAGATATAAAGATCTATTAAAAAGACATATATGTAAATAGACTGTAATGTAAGGGTGATGACTCTAAAAAGTTATCTTAGTAATTCTCCTTAACCACATTAGCCGTACAGCCTAGGGCTGGGATGACGCTGTTCAAGACAATTCTCTGTAGTCTTATAGTCTATTGATTCTAGTAAACCTGCAAGTCCAGCACTCTCAACTAGTCTATTGGTTATAGATATAAATATTCACAGTCACAAAGGAGATGCATTATGAGCCTTTGTATCATAGCATGGCCTCATTTTTACTTATGATCAGCTTGATGTGTATAGTTACAGCTAAATTTTAATAGCCTAGATTGACTCATCCATGAGAACTGAAGGAACGCACCTCATTTGCAAAATCAAGAATTTATTAGTAGTCAATCAAAATCTTAATAACCTAATTATGTATACATACCTACATTATTTACGTAGGTAAAATTATCACTGAAAAAGTAGGAAAATATAAAAGATTATGACAGGAAAAAGGTAGACTCAATAGCAGTAATGTTACAGTCGTACGCAAAACTTCTAGTGTCTACTTTTTTTCACTGTTGTTCTCACTCTTTCAAAATGCTTTCATGTATTTAGGTCAACACTTGAGTCTTCAAGAAGATGTGATGAGTTGTAATAAATGACTAGCATATTGAGTCTGTCTCAGACCAGATGCAATGATTACAGTGAGGTTTTCCTTTTCCTTACTATAAACTTTTTTTGGGACTACTTTGATATATTTTTCAACGTGCTCTGCCTGTTACTTACTCTTCAGTGGTTTGCACTTCCACATAACATGCACATAAATTATGAATGGTGTGTTCCTGTATATACAGGATACTTGTTCTTTGCTCTCTTTGTTACCACTAAAATCTTAGTTACCAAGCTCCCCAGGCTGGATTTCTTTAGTGCCCTGTAATTGACCCCTAGTATGTTGTTCAATAATACAAGAGCCCTGAGGCCTCTTGTATTATTCTGTGCCCCTGCTTTGAAGGCCTTTGTTGTCATCATATGTCTGCACTCTCTAAGTTGCAATTTTACTCTATCATTGTGGGCAATTCATGTTACAGAAAATAATCATGTTTTATTGGCATTATTTTGAAATCTATGACTAAATTATCATATGTTTGTAACACAACAATAGAAAGGAAACAAAAAGAAATAATGCAATATTCAGTTCCTAAACTGGCTAAAACAAAGCTTCGGGGCAGCCCAAATTCTGACAAAGCAAGCCTGACAGGTCTTAATCTTGAAGCCTCGTGGAGTTAACACAGAGTTTATTACTGTGATAGCAATTCTTCCTTTTCTAATCCAGCAGACTCTAATACATTCTCTCTATAGACCTTACAGAGTTTGCTACCAATTCTGCTTATTAGGAAAAATGTAAACAATCTCAAACAACTGTGACTAATGTGTGTAATCATTTTAAAAAATTCAAGCATTCCATGAGGGCATTATTTGAAGTTTTAAGTTACATGAAGTTACATGATGTTCACCTCGTGTCACCACTACTTTGATATCAGAAACATTAAATTTGCACTTTGACATAACAGAAAATAGAGACCAGCACTAATAAAGTACTGCTCACCTGGATATATATCATCCCCCTAAACCCCTATTTAAGGAAGACATTTTTGTTCAGATTGCCTGATCATCTGATTTTTACAGGAGAATTATAAATGTTTCAGGAAAAGGATTTCAGAAATATGTCATGCTACTGTGGCGAAATCTCTATGCTGATTATCTGTTCATGTAATTTTCACATTCATATTCTTCCACTTCTCAAAACATTGACTACTTTGTATTCAATTAATTCTAAAACATAGGTGTCTTCTCTTGACTTATTAAAAATTATTATCCTTTTCATTGATGACAAAAGCAGACTGCAGCTTTGGCTTTGGCTTTGGCTACAGTTCCCATCACTAGTGCATCAGTAAAAAAAAGTTACCCAGAAACAGAGTTGTATAATTTAGTAACAAGGTGATTTTATTATCATAAAGGATTCTAATTTTTTTTTTGAATCCAGTGATCTTTGTTATTTCTTCCTTATATTTAATTTTCAGTAGATAATTATTTCATGCTGATCCTTCGAAATCTTCAGGAAGCACTATAAAACATGTGGAGACAATTAAGAAAGTCTTAGTGGGACCTGAAACAAATACAGCTGAGAGATTAGAGACTAGACTACTTTACTGGAGTATATTTATATTGTGAAATTTTAAGTTTCTAAGTTATGTACCTAAGTCCAGGATGCTGGCGTCCCTCCACACCGTATGTGTGACAATGGCAAGTTTCAGACCTTTAGCTGGTGTTTCAGAACATCTGTATAGGCTCTCAGTAACTTTGTGAATTTAACTTTTCTTCCTACATCTCTGGTCACAGAACCACCCAGAAGCATTAACCTGTCATTAAACTGAGATTTTGCAAGTGAAGGCATTGGCCTTAGGTTTTATTGTGACTCCCAAACATTATGAAGCAATTTACAGCATTTCTTCTCCATCATCTGAGAGTTAAAGAGTATAGGCTGGTATAGCACAATCTCCATTTTCCCTGGTTATTAAATTTTGCATCCTTTCTTGTACTTCTTTATTTTTGGTCCTACTTCATTCAGTATAAGTGTTCTACACAGAATGTACAGACCATGAATAACAACTATAGGATTTTGCAGTTCACTGAAGGATACAGATGCTGAAGATTACCTAACCACATGAAACATTTACTTTTTATTGTTCTGTATGCTGAAGAAATAATTTTCTACGTATTTCAACATAATCCTTCTCGTTATCTTCGCTGAAGGCTATCTTTTCATAGCTTCTCTTAAAAGAAACTGCTTCCTATAAAGTCCTATCCATCCTTGGAATATTATCTTCTCTAAGAAAACTATATGCTGCTACAAGTAATAAGAGAAAATATAATTTTCAGTTAAAAAAAATACAAAATATATTATCATCAAGATTTGGTTTGGGCTTATAGAAAACATTTTAAAAGATTCTGCTCAGTAGAATAGATTGGAAAAACTTCAGATTTTATAAAAAATTTGTAAAAAAATTGTAACTTTTAGAAGCTTAATTTTTTTCTCAAACAAATATTTGGAAAATTAAAATCTTTTTTTGTCAAATTTAATTTTGTCAAAATAAGTTTGCTGGAAGAGATGCAGGACTTAAAAGTTTCACTTTTCCTTCAAAGACACACAAAAAGGATGAGAAAGCAGCAAATTAAATTAATATATGGGCAATAAATATTAATAGATACCTGTGTTAATAAATACACATATATTAATATATTATTAAAAATCTCAAAAATACTATTGCTTTGAGTGCATTTGTGCAATAGTGCGCATTTCTTTTGTTTTAATCATTACTACAGTGTCATTAACCATGACAATTAATATATCCTTTCTAAACCCACTAAATAATGAAAAAAATAATGTTATCCACTCTTTTATTTTATTTTTTAAAATAAATCTAGTAAAACAAATTATATCTATATGACTAATAAAAATAACAATACTTTTATTTTTTTTTAAGTACCTCATTCTGTATTCCATTACATGTAAGAGAAAAAAATAAAATACACTTAATTAAATAAAGTCCACATGCTTTGAGACTTGGTTACCTATCTGTCTAAGCTAAGTATAAATGAAGAATTCATTGCCAGGACAGTGTGTAAAAACCTTCTCTTAATTTGGAAGCAGGTCAGAATTTCTAATGAGCAGTAATGATATACAGCCTCCAAAGTAAATCTTAACATGCAAAAAAACTTGTGAACCAAACCATAATTCTCAGACTATTTTAATAGCATTACTGAGACTATTTATTTTGAAACTGATAAGAGGAGTTAATGAAAGTAATGATTACAAAGAATTGAGGTAGCTAAGAGTTTCAAACCTGAAAAAACAGAAGCAACCCAAAATTTGCATATTTTGAGTGTGTGGGAGGAAGGGAAAGAAATAACGCTGGAAATAAAGAATTGAGTAAAGAAAAAGCAGGAGGAGATAAATGTAGAATGAGTCCCAGTTATGCAATGTTTTCTTCAAACATGTTTTATTCAAAAGGAAATCCAGCAGCAAAGTAATAACAAAAACCTCTCCAGGAGCTGAGGGGAGTATTAGCAAAGATAGCTGTTGATACTTTTGAAGCCCTTAGCTAGGAAAAAAGGATATCCTCGCATGAGTCAATAACATACATAGGAACTGAGGTGAATAAAAAAGAACATTAAGCTCAGCCTGTTTAATCAATCTTAACTGAAACTTACATGAACATAAACTGGAAACAGTTTAAAGGATATAATCTCTTTAAAAATGCTATCCATTGAAAATAGATTATGTATTTGAAACTCCAATTTTCATTTCCTTAGGAAATACCATTGTTTTCAATAAGCAATAAAACATATTCAAAAGCAAAGCAATCTAAACTGTTCTACTATGGTCTTCTCTAGTCTTTCTGGGAATGGTAGTAAAATATATGATGAATCTGGCATATAAAAAGAATTATAAGTTACAGAAGACCAAAAAGTACACTTTCACTTCTGAATAACTCAGTTCTTCACTTGCTAAGAGTAATTTCTAAGCCAGTGCTGGTGAAGTCACACCTCAAATACTGTGTTCAGTTTTTGTAGTCTGTTTCTGAATTCTTTGGTTCTTTTTGTTTGCTCAGTTAAGATACATTATCCTTTCTATTAGTTAGGTACAGAGATAAGCCAGATTAATGATCTTTTATCTCATTTTTCATTCTGTGGATGCAAAAGCAACTACTATTTTTTTTCTTAATTGTGTTTTAGATTCTTTTTAAATAGAAGTATTCAATTAATTCTGTGCTTTACAGACACACAGCTTTGTGTATCCATCTAAACTTAATAGTTGCCACTCCCAGAAAACTGCTCTACAGTTAAGAGTATTTCTAAAATTTGTTTTGGTCTTTTCAAAATTTAATTATTTAAAAACAAAAACTGATCAGATTATGATTAACATCAACGTTTTTAACATTTATTAGAAAACATATATATTTATTAATAATTTTAAATACCCACATTTTTTCTTGAGAAAATGAGAATCATGTATGTATATTACTGGAAATAATGAATTGCAAAATATAGGGAAGAGAACAGAAGTAACCTAGTATAAGGAGGATGACCTCTGAAAATCAGTTTTGTGAGCTTTTTGTTTGGTTCTGCTGTTGTTTTTTTGTTTTATGAAACGCCTTAATTTCCTCTAATTTCAGCTAACTGGGATTTGTTTGCATTTTTAGTTTTTAAATCAAAGCTGGACAATGGTGACTCCAAAACACCTGGAATGTTGGTCACAGTTTCTGCTTAGATTTGGCCATTTGACTTTATTAAAAGTTGAACTTAACAGAATCAAAACTGATTCTTACCACCTAAATCTGTTGTTGCTACAAATTTCTGAACAATCATTCAATCTGGAATTTAAAAGACCTGAAAATAACACTGAAAAATGGAAAATAAATAGCAAACATAACACATGAAGATAGGAAAATGCAAATGACCTGAAGAAAAGTAAATTGAAATCTCAGTAAGCATTAAGTTTAACACAAATATCTATCTGGTTTTTATTAGGATTGCATGGATTTTCTTTTTTATTTAGTGACATATGCAGATTTATTGGAAATCTGTTCTTATACAAAGGGCTGAATTTAATTTCAGCAATGTTGCAAGAACTTTTGTGTATCAGAATTCTAATTTCCATTAATATTATCCCTCTGAGGATTTTGAACACTAAAGTTCATATCCTCTTTTTCTATTAATTATTAAATCACATAAAGTCAATTTAAAATAAACAGCTCTTTCCTTATAGTCTTCCACATTAAAATGCTTAGCTGCACCTTTATTGCTAATGAACTTCTTTAAATATAGGGGAGTTCATGAAAATAAATATCCCTGAGATTAAATATGATTGGTAATTGGTTCATTACCTAGAATGATTCTTAACGTATTTTACCATGTATAATCCCTATTGAAAAGATTAAAAATATTGCACAAGTAACACTAACCAGGTTTTATTGCATAATTATTGAACTTTTCTACTCATGAACATTCAGTTATTAAAAATCATTGCAATTAAAGAGGGAATAATTTGTGCCACGCAATACTTCAGAAAACATATTGAAACTTAAACATCTCTGCTTCTTTTGGAAATATTCTGAAGTATGGCTCAGGAAGGCTTCCTCATCATCCTAAGTGACAAATGCCATGGGAAGAGTTTGAAGGTACATAATGAATAAAAAAAGAGCTATTTCTTATAGAAATTGTCATCAAGTGAAGTTTGAAGGAAAAACTATGCTGTATCTAGCCTGTATTCTTATATTTTTTAACAAAGGCATTTGTAGAATACTATCTATAGCTTATGTTTGTTCATAGTGTTACATGGTGTTCATAGTGTCATATGGTGTCTATTGAATTTCATGAGCATAGCAACACCTCAATTAAATATTGCAGTAGGTTTTTGTGAATGCAAGTTTACAATGCATGTGTACTGTTTGTAAAAACAAGATTTCACTGTCCCACCAGCTATTGCTGTGAACAGCTGCTCCACAATATATATACTTGATAATACTGCACAGTGCAATTCAGTAACTTGAAGACGTTATTAACAGAAATCCTCAACATATCTTTTTTTAAAAGTGTAAATTGCTTTTGTTCAACAAGGAAGTTTAAAGATCCAGATAACATTGGAAACTATTTCTTGAAATCATCTAGTCCATCCCTTTGCTCAAACAAGGGTTAAATTCAAAGTTACATCATGCTCTTCAGGGCCTTGTTGCTCCCTCTCCCTCTCATTATATATCTTGTGTAAGTCCCCAACAGACCCAGTGTCTCCTTCAAAGCAAGATCAGTATCTCCTAAGATTGGCTTTCCAATGGCTATAGCAAGATTTCATATACTCTGATCTCTGAGTCACTTCAACTGTCTGACTTTTTAATTTAGGAGCCTGGAAGTCAGCCTAGATCATGACAGCAAAAGAAAAAAACAAGGAACAAAGGAAATTATGAATACTGGCAATAATATAATTTATGTACTGGTACATGTGAAAAATTCACTAGTTAACTATGTTGCATTTAAGGAATACCCAGTCTTAGGTACAGAGTTTTTGAAAATTTGCAAGAACTGTTCCAGGCTAGCTCAGGATTCATTCTTTCCTCGATCAACAAAGGCACTCTGGAAATTAAAAGGTGAGTTTCACTTTCCCTTAAACTCTAGTAGCTTTATATTCTATCAGATATTTATTTCTTTTAAATGCCTTATATAATCTTGTCAATTTTACACATACCAAGATCTTAAAGAGGTGTCTCCAATGGCACAATCTATTCTCACACATTAATCACCATTATTGTGTACCTTGAAACAAATGAGCAGAATTCTGTGATGGCTGACACTATAATGGGGGCAAGAATTACAGTAGTTATTATAGCTGCACTTTAAAAAGAGTTTTCTTTTTTTTGGCTAAGGTTCTGTAACATGAAGATCCTGTTTGAAAGCATAGCACAATAATCATGATCAGAGGTCAGCATTTATCTCATTTTTTTCATGCAGAAGAGTTAGTAGTGACAAGAGCTACAGAATGGTCCATGACTGGACAACAGCTGTACCAGCATAAAAACTGAGGATGGTTATATGAGGACATACTTGAGTCTTGCTTTCAAATCCAATGTCTTCCTCTTGCTAGAAACCCATGGGAACTCATGGGCCCCTGTTATCTATAAGGGGTTCAACAGGGCCAAGCACAAGGTGCTGCTGTCAGAAATGTGATTCAAAATATATGGGATTCACTAAGTTCTGCACACAAGTTGTGCAGCTCTGTCACTTCCAATGAAAACACTGCTGCTTTTGAAGGAAGCTCTTTCACTCTGTGTCTTTCATTAGTCTCTATTCTGGTCTGCTGACAGCAGAGTTGCTACCCTACTTTGACATTTGCTAATCAGGCTTTTAAGATGGAATTTCTCTGCCAGATATTCCCTTGTCCTCACATTACTCAGAGTTTCTCAGACAAGGATTATCTTTTTTTAAGAAATGCATTAATAGTTTTCATGCCAACTGTGCCAGTTGGTTTTTTTTTTTCCATTTCTGATATCAAAAGTTGGAATTAAAATACAAAAAGCTGCATTTGAACTGAATATTGTGAATGGAAGTCAGGGTTATGTGGTATTATTCTTCTTTTATTTCTCATATAATTGGACAGTTGATATAATGAAAAACTATTTTTTTTTACATTTTCCTTGTGCAATATCCCTCATGCTATACTTGGCCATCATGTTTATCACTCTCCTTCCTATTAGTTAGAACACATATTCCCTTCTTAGCTAGAAATGGAATGCTATGTTTTTCCAAATTGTATTTCTAGGAAAAATAAGTAATGATAGATGATCTGCAGTTGGAAAATATTAAATTTTAATCCCTTCTTACACTCTGGGGACTAATGTAGCGAATCATGTAATCACAGAAAAAAAGATGTTTTGCAACTTTTGCAGATAATTCCCTCAACAGACAGCTCCTTCCTGAGGCATGCATAAGAGAATCGTAAAGCTTATTCCCAACTTTTTAATTGCATAAAATTTCTGTGATCATTCCTGAAAGTTTGTATCAACTCACTGGATCTTTTGAGATTAAATTTTCACTCTCAATCAATTTGTCTTTCTGAAAGCCAAACTGCTTTTATTGAAGAAGAGATTCAGCAATACTCATTTCATCTAGTAAATGAGATAATTCAACTTTTCTCCTATGCACAGAGGCTGTTTCTACAATATTCTTAAATTGTTGTGTCTTGTATTTCATGCTTGATGTGTGATGTAAAAGTGTATTGGGCTTGTGGGGCAAAGTTTTGGTAGTGGGGGAGTCATTAGGGTGCTTTTGTGAGCAGTTGATAGAACCTTCTGCCATGTCAAACAGAGACAGTGCCACATGGCTCCAAGGTGGACCTTCTAGGCCAAGGCTGAGGAAAACAGAGAAAAGTGGTAGCACCTCTGGGATAGCACATTTAAGAAGGGAAATGTGCAAAACAATTACAGAGAGAGCAAGGAGTGTCAATATGTAAGAAAAACATCCCTGCAAACACCAAGGTCAGTGAAAAAGGAGGGGGAAGAGGTGCCTCCAGTGTTGCAGCTGAGATTCCCCTGCAGCCCATGGTGAAGACCATGGTGAGGCAGCTCTGCCCCTGCTGCCCCTAGAGATCCATGGTGGAACAGAGATCAATCATGGAGCACCCCACAGCAGAGTAGGTGGATGACCAAAGGAGGCTGTGACCCCATGGGAAGCCAGCACTGGAGCAGCCTCCTGGCAAGAGCTGTGAACCTGTGGAGAGATGAGCCCATGCTGGAGCAGGTTTGCTGGCAGAACTTGTGACCTTGAGGGAGACCCACACTGAAACAATCTGCTCATGAAAAACTGTGCCTCACGTTGGAAGCCACCCACATTGGAGCAGTTTGTGAAGAACTGCAGCTCATGGGAAGGACTCATGTAGGAAAAGTTCATAGAGGACTATTTCCCTTGGGAGGACCCCCACCCTGGACCAGGGGAAGAGTGTGAGGAGTCCTCCCACTGAGCAGGAAGGAGCAGAAGAAACATAATAAACTATCTGCAACTCTTATTTCCTGTCCCTCTGCAGCACTGTGAGGGAGAAGACAGAGAATTAAGGAGTAAAGTTAAGTCCAGGATGAAGGCAGGGGTGAAGCAAGGTGTTTTTAAGATTTAGTTTTATTTCTCCTTATCCTACCTTTGTTTGCTTGGTAAAAAATTAATTTCCTTAAGTTCTGCCTGTTTTCCTGTGACAGCGACTGCTGAGGGATCTTCCTGCCCTTATCTCAACCCCAGAGTTGTGTGTTATATTTTCTCTCCCTATTCAGCTGAAAAGGGGGAGTGATAGAGCAGCTTTGGTAGACCCCTGGCATCCAGACAGTCAACCCACCACAGAGAGGTATTTCAGATGTTTAATATGAGTTGAACCGCAAGGGGTAAATCTATGACTTTCTCGAGAGTGAGCTGTGTGACCAGGTTCAACTTGTATGAGTAAATTTTAATATCACACTGCAACAAAATGTACCTAATTTTTATTACAAGCCTACTAGAAATGGAATTGCTTTTGCTGTTATTCTAAATGACTTACTAAAAGCTTAGTGCTATGAAACCTTAACATTCATACAGAGGATCTTTAGGCTTTTGAACTGCCACATATCTTGAAAGAGCATTACATATAAGGACAACTTGTTTTCTTTTTAAGAAATGCTGACCAAGGACGTTAACATGAGCAGCTTTTCAGCCTCTTGAGCAGCATTCTTGCCAGTTAAGACTATCAGCTGGTGTGCAACCTTCTATTTTCCTTTGTGTTCCTCCAGAGACTCAGTTGTTGTAATCTCTTCAAAACAGTTGCTAACAGTCAGAAAATTGCTGTCCTATGATTGCTGTGTAGAGTATAGATTAATAAATGCTTTGGAGTTTGCTTGTGTTCTTTTTTTTAATCCCCTTAGTTGTTACCTGTTGTTTTATGTGTTAGTTACAGATTGTCTTCAGGTCTTTTTGTTCTATGCCTGTATGACACCAAATACTGCAGAGACCAATGGGAGGATTGATTTTGGCTTGGCTTTTGAAGAGTTTGCATGCAAAAAAAACCAAAACCAAACAACCAAACAAACTCTACAAGGAGGTTTATGGACATGTGGAAACAGATGATTTAATTATACCTTAGTTTGGGTTCTAATAGTACTGTCAGCTTAGTGAAAATAAAAAGCTTTATTTTGATAAGTTTGTGATGAAAAATCATGTAACTTTTTGCTTTAAAATGGTGATTTATCTTAGAAATAACTTCTATTCATCAGTCTCTGAGCATCTGTCCACAATTATTTTATTAGAACTTCCTGTGTTTAAAGTTGTGATGCAGGGTTTTTGTCTGCTACTTATTAATCACAGACACAGAGTGCATATCTCATAACTATTCTTTCCGATAGAAAATATAAATTGCTTGAAGTCCTTTTACTGGCTCTGAAATCTTTCCATAGCATTTACAAGTTGTGTGTTTGATAAATGCATATGAGTTTTTATTATCTAGTACACAGAGAAAAAAGGAGGCACAAACCAGATAATACATGATAAATGAATTGAGAGTTCTTATAAGATGATCTTCCCACAAAGTAATTAAGAAAGAATTAAAAAAGTGAATGATGAATAAAGGGGATCTGCTTAGCCACCAGGAAAGAACACTTCTTATTTGCCTTTATTCACCAATGCCATATTAAAATATTATATTGCATTATTTTCATTTCAAGTAAGACCATGCTGCCATTAAATACAGTGGTCCTCTTCTCTGTCCTCCTCTCTTCTCTCCTGACGTGGGGGGTGTGGAGAGGATAGTGTTTAGCGGATAAATTTCCAGTTTGCATTCATGACATGACTGAACAAAAAAATATCAAGGACCAAATGATCCTGCAAGAACAAATAGTGGAGAAGAAGGCGGTCTTTCCTTTTATGAAATCAGGAAAGACTTACTGAATTAAAGTGTATTGGACGTAGATATCAAAGTTGTGGTAGGATGTGGCTGCAGGGGTGGCCTCAGTGAGGAGAGATCCAGGCTGCTTATGCTGGATGCTCCACCTTCCAGCTGGCTCCAATGGACCCACCAGAGGGCATGGCTGAGGCCCTCAACCAAGATGGTGGTTCCTCAGTTAAAATATATTTAAGAATGGATAAAAATATCATGGAGAGAAATCAGGCTGGAAGAAAAAGAGTGAGAAAGAACAGATGTAAGACCAAAGCCTCAGGAGAAGGAGGAATTCGATGGTGGAACAGATTTTCCCTGCTGCCTGGATAGTCCAGCCAACTCTGGAAAAAAGTGTGAGGAGGAAGGAGCAGCAGAAAGCAGATGTTATGAACTGACCACCACCCCTATTTCCCATCTTCCCCTGAACTGCTCTGCTGGGGAGGAGGTAGAGGAATTGGGGATGAAGGCGTGAAGTTGAGCCAGGGAATAAGGGCTGAAAAGGTGTTGCTTTAATGCTTTTGCTTTTGTTTCTCACTGTCCATTTCTTTCTTAACAGGCAATAATCAATTTTTCCCAGGCTGAGCCTATTTTGTTCATAGTGGTGATTCGTAAATGATTTCCCTGACTTCATCTCGAGCTATCTTTTAAGCGCTTTCTTGTTCCTAGGTTTTTCCTGTTGTCTTCCCTATTCCCTTTGGCTTTTGTATTCCCAAGTACATGTGAGGAAGCCTTGATTTCCTGGAAAAGGCAGAATTACTGTCTGCTGATGGGGAGAAGTGAATGAATGCATTTGCTTTGCTTATGTTTGCAGTTCTTGCTTTGTCTATTAAAAAGTCTTTTAACCCCAAAATTTTCTCACTTTTCCATTTCTGATTTTCTTCCCCATCCCACTACTGGGGAGTGAGATGCTGTGCACATCTATTAAACCCATTCTGGTTTAAACCACAGCACCACGTTCTGGCTGGTAAGTCCCAGCTTCAACCATTTTAACAAATATGTAGCCTGTAGAAACTGACTTTAACATAGACCTCAAAACAAGAGAAAAACACATTTATGTTACTTTAAATGAAGCTTAGACAGCTCTGTAAGATAAAAATCATTCCTTCCTATAGGACAAAAGCTAACTTGAAATCTGATTACTTGCTAGAGCCTCAGGTTATAATTCAGTATGCCACCTTCTCTTTATGAATTTTTGGCTCTGTGCTCTAGCTGCCTGTTCGATGGGCAACTCAAAGCAATAGAATATAATTTGGATGCATGCTCTTTCTTACAAGCAGGAAAAAAAGGGCGATTTATCTCTTTGTTGCCAATTTATGTACAGTCCAACAAGACATCCAGTTCATTATGAAATGAACTCATACTAATTCATGAAAAATGAAAAACAGGTTTTGTACAGTTTTACTATGAGAGAGAAAGAACAAAAGAAAGAAAGTAAGGGGGGAAAAAAGAGAGAATTGGAGTCAGACAAAAAGAAAGAAGCTTTTTTTTTCCTGATAACCCAAAGGGAAGTTAAAGGAAAAAGCATTTGGAATCTATTTAAGACGTACTTTTACAGTAGAAATGGAAACCAAAGTCTTTGAGTCATAATGCAAGTTCCATTGCATTTTAGGTGTATCTCTGACTACCCCAAAGTCACAATGCACATATTCAGTATGAATAGAGCTCATGGCAAAATGTGATAGGAATTCAATTTACATAGATGGTGTCTTGTGGCTTTTTTCGTTACTCAAGTGCTCCCAGGATGCTGTTGCTGCAATTTGTATTCACCTGTGCTAATAAAATTCCCAATGGTGAAATTTTTTTGCAAAGTGTTGTAATTTCCTAAGTGAAAAACAGGACCTTATTAAGCTATATATTGCTGTTAGTAATGTGACTTTTACTGCAGGTGTCAGAATGACTCAGGTAAGTATTCAATGAATCAGGCCCCAAAGGAAAATGTGAGGTATCACTGAATTATTGCTGTCAAAACTAACAGAGGCTTTATATTACAGTGACAGGATGTGCCATTAAAAAATAAAAAGATAAAAAGTAGAAAAAAAAGAAATTGTATCAGGCAGTGAAAAGAAAAAAAAACAAATCAACTCCAAACAAAAAAACTAAAGCAAAACCACAGTTTCTACACAAACATTTTTCTCTGCTTTCCTGTAAATCTTCCAATCTTCCTATTTTTAAATTAATTTGAATCTCAAACATTGTATTGCATTTTATTACATTTTTTTTTTCTTGCTTTCAGGATATTTCTTCTTTCATTAGCAAATCCTGTAGAGGGCAATTACTTCACTCTTTCAAAAAAATATGCATTTTTTTAAAGGTGACAAAGCATTACTTATGACATTTTCACAGCCACAAGCAGCCTTGTTATAAATGTACTTACACTGAAGCTTATGGGATACATATTGATGAGCACTGGCAGATATTGAAAAACCTCTTCTATATTAGGGTAAATTAATAATAGTTCATAACTGAAAATTTGATTGAAGGATACAAGCTGAATCACAGGACTGCAAAACTACTAAAAATTCAAGTTGCCTTTTGTCACAAAATCATGACATACAAAAAGGATATAAGTAATGAAGTACGTTACCTTTTAAAAGCATAAACCAATGAAACCACTACTGATAGTAATGTCTTTAAACAAAGTTCTCTGACCCTTCTTGATCTCTGTAGTAGATGGAAGCTGATAACATTCTCACCTTTAACCCCACTTTTAAATTCAAGTAGATGTTATTAGGTGTGTTAAGCAGGTGTTGCTTATGGTAAGCTTTTACATTTTATGTCCTGCTTGGCAATTCTTTAAGAAAATGTGCTGAAATGAAGATGTAGGGTTAAATTCATCAACATTTTGTTCTAGTAAATATGGGGGGGAAGAATGTTTAGGAGTCTTTTGAAAAAATATGGATTTCACTTTTAGAACTTCACATTTTAAAACCAAAAAGGTTTTCAGATTCTGAGCCTTATTAAGAGAAATTCAGGGTATGGGTTTGGGAATTTGGTATTTTCTTTAGATGCAATATCTGAAAGGAAATGAAAATTTAAACAGCTCTTCTCCTGAGGTATATATTTTGTACGAATATTGTAACTCTCAACTGAATTAGACTATGGAGAATATAATACAATAACCTGGCAACACTAAGCATTATAGTTTAATTTTATATATATATATGTGTTTGCTCCTAATTTGCTTTCTTTCCTGTTCAAGCATTTCTATGTGCCCTAAGGCAATCCCCAACACATGCAAGATATATCCTTGTTTTCATTCTATAAAAATATTGTTGGGCAGAAATGTCAAAAAAAAATCCTCAAAGTATTTTAAAAACATTGCACAGAAAACCAACAGAAACTAACACATATAAGTTGTTTTTTTTTTTAAATTCAAAGTTACATAACTACAACCCTGTGCTAGATGGATATACCCTTACATAAGAGGAACGGTGTTTACTCATCCCTGGCTTTTAAGGCATTCTTTGGATGTGTTGCTCAACCTCAGAAAACTGGTTTGGTAAAGCTTAGGTCAGAAAAGGTCCATTATGCTTATAGTATCTTAAGTATTCAAAGAAAATTCAGCACATTAAGCAGACTAAGTATTTGTGGGCAAAAGAAAACAAGAAGCTACCTCAGAGAAAGGTTCACTCTTGGTAGGAAATGTCAGATGAAGAAGGAAAATAATGAAACAGAAAATGATAATTTGTCAG
Source organism: Acanthiza pusilla (assembly GCA_036630365.1). NCBI lineage: Eukaryota > Metazoa > Chordata > Aves > Passeriformes > Acanthizidae > Acanthiza > Acanthiza pusilla. Next base: position 30,617,105 of record JAXCHO010000018.1, read on the forward strand.
CAAAGCCATTCACAATGATGAGATCTTAAATTCTGTAAGAATTCAGAGGACCTGTAAGAACAATTACAGCTATAGCACAGCAAAACGGCAGATGTAGTTTCTACATAGTTCTTAGCTCATCATGATTCTTTCACTAATTTAGGAATAAAAGGGCTAATTGACTTTTCAGGACTTTATGACCTGTCTGGTCTTTACTTTGTTTCAGCTTAATTTTAGCTGCAATACCACATTATCCAAGAATCTGATGACTGTCTTCTAACTTGCTTGTAGCTTCAGCTTAGCTTTATGAAACTGCACCAAGGAATTGTGCCACATGTGGTAGAGGTTTAATAAAACTTAATGATCATTGAAGGTAACATTCTGCATCAGGGAAAAAAAGAGTGGTGTTAACAATAGACTCTCTGGAAACATGAAAAGGAATAGTACCTGCAAAACTGAAAAGAAAGTGAACTGTCACCACTACTGACACCATACTGCCCTCAGCAAAGGACTCTGGGTACTGACAACACATGGCAGCATTCCATGGTAGGAAAAATGGCCCTTGACCTTTGGCTGCAGGTGCTGAGAAAGGTGAGTATCGTAACGGAGAACTGGGGACGATACTAGAATGTCTGTGTGCAAAATAATTTTACCTGAATTGACAGTGGGAATGATTTAAAAATTTGACAGACAAATTAATATCAATGTAGTTAGATTAATGATATCTGCTTGTTGTATTTTTATTACATTGTTAAACCATTATTTAGACTATTAATAAATTCTTGTGTCTGCCTAAAAGATGTGATCCGTATTTGCCCATATGAAAATTCTGAGTGTGATAAAAGTTCTTACAGGTACATAGGTACAACCTCTTGTTGTCTTGTACAGGTTTGTATGTGTCTTGTACAGACTGAAATGTGGGTGTCATTGGTCTTTAAACTCTCTCAGAACTGCAGCTGAAAGAGATAAAACATTTATGTGTCTCTGAGTGTCTGAAAGACATACTAGATAAAAGTATATTTATGCCGTCTAGTTTAGGAATCTATCACAGTTGTTAAAAGTTACTTCTGATGTATGGAATATAGGCTTTATGCCCATGTTACACCTCTAAATATGCAGCCCAATTGTGTGTACACTGGCATCCAAATGTAAAATTTCTCCTTCTCTTCACTCAGTTGGAAAAAAAAAAAACAAACCTGCTGCATAATATGGAGGTAACTGTTATATCCTTCAGCAGTACCCTAATCTGGGTGATCTGAACAGACTCTTGTTCCAGAGCTTTGGTGCTGAGTTGCGCTCAATTGCATCTATTTCTCGACAGTGATTAAAAAGATAGCATATGCTCCTACCTTAGAAGCAAAACAACATGCCTAGAGATATTTATGCTAAAAATTCTTCTGATTTTCTATTCTGCTGGCAGTAATGCTATGAGACTTGTTAGGCTAACAAAAGAGAAAGGGAAATCCATGGAAAAATGTCTAAATCTATTTTAAGGAAAAGTTGCTTTGAGAAAAGGGATAAAATAACTTAAAAGCAAAATATGGTAATATTTCTGAATTTCTTGAAATAATAAGAATTTATAGAGGTGTTCTTAAGCTTAAGAAAAAAGATCATGGAGGAAAAACAGTGAAAACTTATAAAAAAATTAAATGTAATGAAGCAAACCAATCCTTTAATTCAATATAACAATGAGTGCTGACACAGACAGATGTAATATATCATACACAGCTTCAAGAAGATACATTATTTTCCACAGATGTTTAAAACTCTATGTGATACTAATTAGCGATTAATTAGTGAGTCAATGATCAGTGATTATTTAGGGATTCAATTATTTGATACGCTAAAAGAGAGTGAAGAAGCAAACCCATATATCACATCAGGTAGTGAGCAGTTTGTAAATACTTTTGTAAAATGAAAATAGGAAAACATGACACCAGAAGGTGTAGAATAGGAGACTTTGTAGCATTGTCACTCGACATTTTGAGGACAGCAGTCATGCTTTCAGAGATATGCAAAATAAAAAATAATTTAAAATGCATCAAATTTCAATTCATATTTCTGGGACCTACTCAAAACAAGGATCTATGACTCATAATCATAATTTATTCAACTCCAGTCATTCAGGTGTCTGTGAACACGTACTTCCTAATCTTAAATCCACTGCCATTGATGTCAGCAGCATGACCCAGTAAAATATGAAACTATTGGTGTTGCTTAGTGAGCATAATATTACATTATAATGATGAAAGGTGTCATTCACAAGTACTGTTGTTTCCTTTTGAAGGCTTGAAATAATAAAAATCACAGTATTTTCCAGCAAAAAGTATGTTTACTGGCATGTTTCTGCATATGATGCATCTTTCCATCAGCTATTTCTCCACTTATTATTGAGTACAAGGTCTTGAAAGAGTTCTCAGTGAAACAACCAATGTCCTTTTCTTCACTTCAGATACTTTAGTTAGTCAGAATTGGTTTCACCAGACACAGGGGAAAAAGGACAGTTGTTGGATTCTGTCCAAAAGCTTCCTTCATTCACTTGGAAAGATCTCAACAATTTTAATATGAGACTTCTTTCTTTATTCCAGGAGCACTGCATGCCTACACTAAAGACTGTAGAGGTGTGAAGAAGTGAAATCAATGGAAAAGCTTATGCAACTTTCAGTAGGGGCAGATGTTAACAAGACACAGAGCAGACACAGTAAATTGTTTTTCTTTTCTACCTTCGTACAGTAAAAGATAGGGCTTTTTTTTCTTTTTCCTTTTTTTTTTAAAATTCAGGTAAATTCAAAGTTGTAGAGAGATATGTGGCATCATTAAGATGTGCATAATCAGAACAGAATAGGAAATGGTATGTCAACAAATTCAAGATGCCTCTGGTTTTAAATGAAAGCTGTCATTATATCTCTATATTCTAGAAATAGAGGAGGAAAGAAGTATGATTTTTCTTTTCTGACTAACTAGCAGAAATATACAATATGGATTTTAAACTATAGAGAGAGTAAAAAGAGTAGGGAGGAAAATACCCTGATGTAATTCTTTATTTGCTTCATGAAGAATTATTCTCTGATTGGAAATACACTGAAAAAATGTATCTAAATATCTGCTAGAGATTTGAAAGGTTTCATCTTCTCATTGGGCAAATAACTAAACATCTGGAAAATTTATTTTTTCTTATTTTCCCTGTTATTAATTATAGGAAGATACTAATGTATTTTTGAGGTGCTGCTAGTGAAGCACTGAAACTGTCTGTACGCTGGTATAATTTATGAGAAATACAAACTGCATAATTAACTGTAACTAAGTATATTTTTTAGATGCAAGACTTTATGAAAATTGTACTTTTATTCATGCAATGTGTGCTGAAGGACGTATTGATTGGAGAGCATTTTTCAATATTCAGACATTTTTAAGGGATTTGCCTGCGATAATTACAAGTTATACTCTGAGTGTCACTTTAACTTAGAGATTCAACTGCTAAATCAGCGTATCTGTATTTTCTGTAGTTAGCCTCAGACTTCAAAGGTATGTGAACAGATGTTGAACTTAGAGTACTCGTGTAGATTTACGAAGGTTAATGAATTATAAGGTGATTTAGCACATACTGCACTCTCTATAAATAACAATGCTGAATCTTATAATTTTCTGTTTCTCCTTGCTTTGACTTGTTTTCACATAATCTAAAATATTCTTGATCAAGTCAAGAATTGTATTTAAACAAGGACATGTCTTTAAAGATATATTTAATTTTCCCCAAATTTAAGTGTGGATTTTGCTACATCTTGAATAAGACCATCATCCAGTATCTGAGCTACAAATTTTAGAAAAAGAATTATTAATGTTCTACTTAGTCTAAAATACAACCTAAATTTAAAGGGGGGAGAGGGTAATAGTGCTGCAATTTTCATAAACCAATAAGTATGTATTACCAATAATAAGGTTTGGTTGAAAATTAGGTTGCATGGTTCCATGAAAGAGCAATTTTTCAGTTAGCAAATAGGTATCTAGGATAAAATAAGTATTTCAGCATCACTGTGTGGAAATAAATCTTTTTACTGTGACTGTTATAGATTAAAGTTTTATTAGGGTAAAAATGTATGGTCCTAGGAAATTTACAAAGCGAGCCTATGTTTTAATATTAATGAATAATGATGCAAATGTAATTTTCTTAAATCAACTCTTACTGAAAAAAAGCAACTCTTTTCCTTTCTGTATGGAACTATGAACTGCAAGAATCCAAATCTCTGATAAAAAATGTTTTATATTAGTTTTCAATGAAAAAGATAGCTATGATGAGAGTTTGCTTTTAATTTAAGCATGTGTGCATTTGAAAAACTAATGTTAATTGTGTTTTCCTGTGAAAAGTAAAAAACACACAAAACTCTCAGGTTATAGTAACACAGTGCAAAGTATAGGTGTTAACAACACCAGAAAAATAATTTACAAAGTTGCCTGCTGTTGTTATAGATAGATGGTTTCTAGACAGTGAAGGGTTGAAATACATGTTTGGACAATATTTAAACAAGCAGATAAGTGATACAAAAGATTTTTAGAGAACAGAAATCTTTCTCCATTTAGCAGAGAAAAGCACCTATCTGTTTCTGGAAAATTTTTTATTGTGATGGAGAAAGTCACAGAAGTGGTGGCTATACACATGCAGGGACATTTTATCAGTAGTTGAATTTATTTTCTTCTTCCTTCATTCTGCCATCAGAACGTAGAGTATGCATTTTGCTGAGTATTAGACTTCAAAGTCTTAATCTTAATTTGAAAATGCATTGGACCCAGCTGTTGGCACCAAGGGGCTGCAGGTGTGGCCTCTGTGAGAAGAGGCCAGGGCTGTCCCATTTCTGACACCAGCACCCCTGGTGCACTCAGAAAGCTGGACCTACCTGTGCTTCAACCACAACATGTGGGGGGGACCCAGATGACCTGGGGACCCTTCAGTGAGGGAGACACACACCACTCTCACCACCCATGAGGATCCAAGCATTTAGGTGTCCCAAGGCAATTCTGTTTTTCTCACTGTGATAAGAGGAAACTGATCTCGCTGTCTTCACCATGAGCTTTTCCAATTCACTTGCTCACCTCATCCTGCTGGAGTGGGAGAGAGAGAGAGCAGTTAGGTGGGCATCTGGCCGAAGTCCAAGGTCAACCCATCACAGTTCTCTGTGGCTATTTCTTGCCCCAGCTCATACAACTGAAAGGCAGATGCAGGAGATTGCTGATGTTTATCTTCCTGGTATATTTATGGGCAGCAGTCTTAGCCACTCTGTTGTGTTAGGCTGAACACTGCAAATTTTTAGAGAACAAGGAATAGTAAAAATACATTTTGAAAGAGGATACTTTTTAGATAAAGTCTTCTAATGGAAGAACAAAAAGTTTTCCAACCATACTAAAATTACATGTAAGTAAATAGAAATTAAAAAAAGCCTTTCAAATGGACAGATAGTATCAGTGCATGTCAATTTGTCTGTCCACTTACAGTTAGTTGAATGTGAATATTTGACTCCTACAAATAAATTTTATTCATGTCAAGAGTCTTTTATTCCCTTGATAAGTAAATAAATTATTCACTATGGAAACATGAATTTAGTTTTTATAACTGAGGTTATTAAAATATTTTCAATTTCTTTTAAATTTTGTTTCTTTCCTTGTTTGGTGTAAAGTTAGTGTGGTTTGTGGTTTTTTCTAACTTTTCTGAAAGTTTCTTTGTACATTTATATGGTCTTAAGAAAATATTGGAGAGAAGTCAGATTTTTAAATAGACTTCTACAGAAAATAAGGCCAGATAAAAACTTTTCAGGACCCTAAGCCCACTCCTACCTTGTCTAAATTTGTTGGCTTTTATGAAAAAAATTAGAAGATGTCTGAACAACAGCTGCTCCTTCTCTGTAGAAATGCTTGTAAGCCAGAGATCTCACCTTGGATGCCCACCTCAGCTGCAGTGTCACAGCAATGCTAATGGGTGATCATGGACCCTGTTGGTCTGGACATGGATCTGGCAGTGACCTGAGGACCAATGTCCCAAACCATCTTTGGTCTGCCCTCAGGGGAAGCTGGGTCAGTGGCAAGGGTCTTGATCACACAGAGCTGAAATTATGGCCCCATGGGGAGAGCTCTAGTCCCAGCGAGTTGCTGAGCTACACAGAGCCCTGACTGAAACTTACTGTTTGTTCCATCAGAAAAAATAATTACATTCTGTAATGAAGAGGAATATCAAAGAACTATTAAGAGATGAGCTCACTATATTGTCACAGGGTAGGAATATGAACTGTGAAGCTTTCTAAGATTTAATGATTTGATGTCATGTTAATGTTCTGCTGAAACTTAAATTTTTATTACCATTTACACCTTCTTTAATTTGTAAATTATCCCTTTATTCTCCCTCTCCCCAGAAATAAACTCAGTCTTTGTTTGATGTTCTTCTTCTTGTGGGTCTTTTGCTGTTTTTGTTTTGGTTTTTTTTGTTTGTTTGGGTTTTATTTTGTTGGTTTGTTTTTTTTTTTTTTCATTTGTTTGTTTTTAATTTATTTTATTTCATTTTAGCTTTTGTCTTTAGTTGTTTGGTAGTTTTAAAACCCAGATCAGGATATTGTCTCAAATATAAGGCAAAAGGTAATGTTTTACTTTTTACAGCTACCCATTCAACAGCATTCCACTGTGAGTCAGAAAGAGCAATCATTCTGATAATAGCATGTCTAGACTCAAGTAAAACTCAAATGTGACAGTGAGATACCCACAGGAAAAGTAACCTTGCAGTCCTTAGCATCTCACCTAAGCTTCCCTCGTTCTTCCTGTAAAACTACTCCGACATGAATCCCAAGATGAATGTCTAGATATAAGTACATGTTGTCTTGAAAAAGTGAGCAAATAGAAAGGCAAGGAGTGATTTAGCAATTCTTTTTCATGCCAGTACCATGACCTCTGTCATGAAATTGCTTTAAAGCAAAATTCACAGCTTGATTTTCTCATTGCTCAATTTTCAGTAGGAGCATGCAGTCATAAGCAACATTCACTCTTGAAGTAGTCATCCCAGTTCTCTCTTAATAGTAAATACAAAACCAAATTCAATCTAAACCCCGATATAACAGAATATTGACTAGTTTTAATACTAGAGGATTAAGAGGAAGCCTAAGAGTTAATTTAGTAGCTAAGGAGTCATAGGAATTTTCAGTTCACAAATAAACTGGGTAATCTTTAATCAATTAAACTTAAAAGAAATGACAGTAAAAGAAGGAGAGTGTAGTCATCCTTAAAAGAAATGCAGTAATAGAACCACCTTCATAAATATTAGGTCAAAGACTGTCTAAGGTAGATCTTACAGATTTGAGTAATACAATATGTGCTTTCAATTAAAATATATTTCAGTTTACCTACAAATGTATAAAGATAATTTGCCAAAGATTTAATGTGCATATTGTAAATGCCCATGAGAAAAAAAAAAAAAAACACAAACAAAGAACCACCAAAACAAACAAACAAACAAACAAACAAACAACCACCCCCTAAGAATGATACTACAGCATACAAAATACTTAACAAAGGGAGCAGACAAGTAGTCCTATCAGGTGAATGCACTCAGAAATTTTTCAGAAAGAAGTTCAACACACAGTTAAAAATTACTGCATCTAACACCCTAGTATAAGTTGCCATCAAAGTGTAGTAAATCTCCGTTATATATATCATAATAATGAATATATTGTCCTATAAAATAAATCCACAGAGTAAATAACATTGGCACTTAACTTATAATATGAATGCTTTATTACTTCAATATTTTAAGGAATAAGCATGTCTTTAAGCTTTTGTGTAAATGAGACTTTATTAAACTGGGATCTGTTATAACATAAGCTTTCATGCTGGTTTATTTTAATAAGGAAAATAAGAGAGAAAAATTAAGCACGTTAAATTTAATCTACCTAATGTTGCAGAAAATCCAGAACTTTTATTTTCTATTTCTGACTCTTTAATTTTGTTACATTAATATTGAACTGCTTCATCTGTGTTGATATAAGCAATGTAAACCTGTAGGTCTTTGTGTGTGCTTATATCCACTATATGGCATATTACTAATATGTTTACTGAAATATTTCAAAAAAAGGGTTCCTTATCCTTTTATACATACTGATGTTCAGGCCGGGATTTTTCTAGTATAATTGGGGAAAAAAAGGCTCCCAGGACAGAATTTCATTTTATGGCCTAAAAGGATTTTCTAATTGGCCTGGAAATATTAACAGTGGTAAGCACAGCTTCTTTCTCTGGCAAACACGGGGTTTAAATGTGTTAAAAATAGGTTTTTGCTTGAGAAACTTGAATAAGAAAGTTTGGATGTCCAGATAGTACCAGTTGGTGGTAGTAGGTGCCTGCAAAGAGTACCTTTGGCTATCCAGAAGTTCTTGACACCCAGTAGTGCAATTTAATGTATCTGCAAGAGTGGTGTGCAGACATCCAGAGCAGGAGATGGAAAACCACAAGCACATGTAGTGAGAGGATGAATCCAGAGAGTAGATACCTCTATCTCAATGAATACAGAATAGTAGTTAGACTCCTGAGATCAGTAACCACTGCTGTTCTTAAAATAGTATTTCTTATTTATTGTATTATTTCAGGAAGAAGAGACTTGTCTCTAAGCCATCTTCAGCTTGGAGGGAGGATGCATGTAAACTCATTTTTCTGAAAAGATCTTTAATCAGAAAGACCTGGGCAATGTTGTGGTAGAGCTAGATTCCCTCCTTCTTAAAGCAGCACTTCAGAGTATCTTTAAACAAATTTGACTTAGCAGATTTCTTTAAGCAAAAAGCACTTTCGATTAAATGTTATAGCATTGATATTTGAAATAACTTTTCAAAATATTTTGTACATATTCATCATTAGAGTTTATGATAATGCCCTGTGTATATACATTGAAGATATCTATAGATGAGAAGCAGAGAAACCAAAATGTTTCTAATTCCACTAATTTAGCTAAACTTTCCAAAGAGTGTTGAGGACAGCTTTGTGGTATGAGTATCAGAAATAAGATTAAAAGTTTTCAACATGAGAGTTAGTTGTGGCTAATTTTGAAAAGTATAATAATATAAAAAGGAGTCATTACATTGGAAGAGGGTAGTCTGAACTCATAGCATAAGAGCAGCAGTTGATCTCTGCTGGCAGCATGGCAAGAAAAAGGCAACAACTGTAGTGCTTGATAAACTGCCCGAACTAAAGAAAAACTGTGTAAAAGCTTTGGTAACAAACTGAGGGTTTGACCTCTGATTGATGCCCACACCTATCACAAAAATGTTACAAAAAGAGCCAATATAACTATCAGAGCATTATTACTGATTTTTTCAAAGTATGTTACTGGTGTATATGTGCTAACTGGAACTCTGAGATCCTTTTTTACAAAGCAACAAGCTAGTGTGCTTTTCTCCATTCTTTATATGTGTATTGAACTATTCCTAAATGTAGTGCCTGATATACCATATGGTACATTTTTTTTTTTTAAAGTCAATTGACTTCTGTCCATTTAATTTTTCACAATTAAAAAAAAAACCAAAACAACAAACAGAAAAAAACTTACAGGTAAAAAGAAAGATCTGCTGCATGTATAAAGTAGAAACATGCCAATGAATTTTAACATTTCAGTGGTTTGAATCCAAAATTAATCATACTAATATAACTACATGAGCACTTTTGTATTCAGTAGGCGGTAAGACACCACCTTTTTGCCAGTTCTTATGTGTCTTTAAAGTGCTGTAATGAAAGTGATCTCTAATTTCCTAAAGGGTGTGTGTGTATATATATACACACACACACACACATATATATACACACATATATATATATGTATATATGTATATATATATAGCATGCATCCAGTTGTAAAAATTAAAATGGATGAAATTTAAAGGCCAGGAAATTTGAAAGGGTCTGGGCTGAAAAAAATGCATAATTACTTCACTAATGGAAAAATAAGTAGGGGTGTAGGACTTGAGGAACCCAAGAACTCTGTTAATGCACACAACTTCTATATATTATTTAATCTTATTCTTTCCTTCCAAATCACTTCTTTCAGTCAATCAGTCTTTTGCACAGGAAAAGAGATTATTTGCTGCCTCATAACTTGTCTTGTTAAATGGAACAGGGAGAGAAGATGGGGAGTCTATGAAGGTCTAATCTATCTTACTTAAAATTATATAATCCTCATAGCAGAGTAACTCTTCACTTTTAAAGCTAGAAGCAAAAGACAGGATTTGTGAAACATTCATGTGGAGTTCCACTGTATGGGCTTTTCACAGAGTAAGGGAATAAACAAAGCGGAAAGAATTGCAAGAAATGCTGAAGGAAAATTTGAATCTTGTTGCACCCTCTGGGAAAGATACATCAGTGGAATTGATTATAAGAAGTCTATAATTAGGGTCAACACTTTATGGTCTATGAAGTTTTTTATTCAACTGAATTTCAACTGCAAAATGGCTAAATAACTGCAATGTCTAAGTGCTTTTGAGTGAGGAAAGAACTTAAATTAGTTTATTTAGTAATTTTTTTAATCTCTTAATTTTTGTTTAGCTAGACATTTTTGAGCAATTCTAATGGACCTTCAGGAAGCTGACATTTAGCAATTGCTTAATAATTGCTAAAATATAAAAACTAAGTTAAATTAAAATCTTATAGGTTTTACTTTTTTTCTTTAATTCACACCATAGATATAATCCTTGTTAAGAAAGTATTGGCACATCCATGTAATTTCAGAGACCAGTAATAATGTTGAGTTTGATCCTTCCTGCTTCATTGCTATGACATATTATTAGGGTTTTTTCTTGTGTTGGTTTTTGGTTAGGTTTTTTTTCTTTTTGTTAGGTTTTTTTGGGGTTTTTTTTGTTTGTTTGGTTTTTTTTTTTGGTGGTGGTAGTGGGGAGGTCTTTCTTTGTTTATTTAATTTAAGTCTTCAGTTAATTAGAAGATTATTAGGAAAACATATTGTGGTTTCAGGGCTATAATAATAATTAGATGTTCTGTAGACATTTTTTGAAAGAGATCTATAGCATATTAACTTCCTGCAATGGACATCAGTGTGCCTTCAATCTTGACAGAGTTAGAAAATAGACTAAAAGACATTTGTCCAAAACAGAACATCATGAAGAAAGGTAGAAAAGGTAAACTGTAACCTCTTGAAAGAAATAAAAGAGGAAAAAAAGTAAAAAATATTGGCCAAACATGGAACCTTTTCTAAAAATACATTTTTTCATTACAAAAAGAAAATCAAATACATTACAACTATCAGCTGTCAAATATTTAATATGTTACTAGAACCATCAGAAATTCAGATATTCATCAGAAACCTGGAACCCCATGAATAATAGCTGTATTGTACTAGAGAGACTAAGCTCCCACAATTATTTTTATTTCACTGCAGGTTTTCTTTCAACAGTTATTTATACAGAACATTTCTGTATGTGGAATCAGTCTTTTGTAACTCATTACCTATAATTAAATGTTGGCCAAGTGGGACACAGTTGAGATGATTGATACTGGATCAGTAATTGGACCTGCTACTAGAGAGTTTGAAAAGAACCCAGACTTACAGCAGTTCTAGAGCTCTATTGCTGGCACTTTCACACTGTCACATTAAATTTAATTGGAATTGGAGAATATACAATGTGTTCTGAGCTAAACCTTTTGTACCTACTGTCTGTGTAAGCAGAACATCAAGGTTTTGTCATCAGTCAAAATAAGCTTCCTACTGAGTCTAAATGAGAAGAGTAAATGTATTTTCCTTTAGGAAAAAAAAAAAACCAAAACCAACCTCAATTTTGCTTTTCAGAATGGGTGTACAGTTAGACAGGCCTACAGGCTGGTATGGCCATAGATGAATCCAGACCCATCTTATCTGACAGTCCCATTATTTTCTAAGTAAGCTTCTGTTTATGTCCTTATACATTTACCCCCTATTATTTTAATGAGGTCACATTAAAAATATGATCTTTGTGCTGAAATTTTGTTAAGATTATGAAAGAAAATAAAGCATTGTTTCTGATCTTAAGTAATCTGGTCTAGTCTCTCTGGACATTTCCCACTGATACTAGGGAAGCACTCCAGATCTCTTTCATTAGGGCACACAGACTATCTTCTCACAATGTTCCTTCCCCAGCATGATGTAGGGCATCCCAGCTCCTCCGACAGCAAAAGTTAGGCTCAGTTATAGTCAGGAAAAACAGGATTACTATCATGTTATTCTGTTTTGATCAGGCAGCTCAACATGTAGCCCACAGGCCACGTGTTTTGATAGCACTTTTATACTTTTTCCTCCTAATTTTCTAAACTCAGACTTAACTCCTCTGAATGTTAGTTCAAGTCTGCTTTCTAAGCATAAGAATTTTGTAATGGGATAAAAAATATATTGTTTATGAGTCATTGAGTTGTAAAATGACTTCCATATTGTCTTAAAGACAGTAATTAATGTGAACTTGCATTTCCTACTTATACTGACATTCAGCCATATCTATGGAACCAGAGAAGATTTCACCATCATGTAAAGCCAGTTACTGTGAGCCCAATGGTGTGTACAATTTCACAAGGAAATGCACAATGATTAAGTTCTGCTGGTTTATAAAGTATTCAATTGACCAATTAATTAACAGTTGACCTAGCAGTTTGATACAGGAAACAAATGCATGTTAGATACACATAAAAAATCTTTTGACACCTTAAAATATGGGCTTGAATTCCTCATCTTCCAGTGCTTATATAGCTCAGATACAAGGTGTCCTTTTCTGGCTAGGTGGGAGACTGGCATGTCACATATGTTTTGGTAGGTCTGACACTCCTGACAGAACAGGAAGGTGACATTATTAGAAGTCTGTGTAATGGAAGTAACTTTCAAGTGTGATGTAGGAACATTTGCTTTCTTCAGCTTCCCTGGTCTGGTAAATGTTTATGAAGAAAGTCCCTTCTTCTAGATACAGTAATTAACTTAAGTTTTATCTATGAAAATGTAGACATTTTATTTACAATTTATTTGGTTTCTACTTTCTGTAAAGAAGCTTGTTGTTAAACCGAATATTTAAACTTCTAATTTCTCTTAAAGTAATCAGCAGTTGGAATTCGTCATGAGCAAAAGAAAAGTTGTTAAGACAACAGTTGAATTCTAAGATAAAATCTCCTTGGAATTTAAAACACAGAGAGAGGAGGTCAAAAGTGACAGCCTTTACTCTGAGGGTAATCTGGGGGCAAAATTTTCAATTTTAGTTTGGACAAGCTGTGTGTTTCTGAAAAAAAGCCCCTATTTTCCCCCTCTATCTATGTCTTATTTCAGCCCACAGTATGATCCTGAAATACATTAACCAGATTCATTTCAGATGAAATAAAAGCAGAAGGCTTTCTGGGAGGGGGTCTTCAGGGAACTCCAACCACAAATGGACCTTCAGCTCCCAAAATCTGAAGTCATCATCCCTGAAATGTGCATAGTGACAGTGTAACTTCCTCTGCAGTGACTGCTTTACATTCTGTATCCATTCCTCTTCACTGAGCTATCTCTTGATTTAGACAGCACAGGTGAATAATTTAGCAGAGCTATAGGTCTATACTCTTGTGCACATTATAGTTGAAATGTGCCATGATAAATTCTAATTCATTGAAAATTTATGTTTTAGATTAGAAGTTGCACAGAAGTATACAAGTGTTGGATTCAACAACATAACATATGCCGATGTTTTAATACTGTTAGCTTAATAGCTTTGAAGCTACATGAATTTATGGGAGGAGCATCCAAGCAAAACGTCATGCAAAACATTATCTCAAAAAAATTTTATCACCTTGAAATGAGAGAAGTCTGAGGGCTTTCTCTCTTTTTTGGGGGTTTTTTCACTTGTGTATCAATACTTTTAATTTTAGTTACTCTATCACCTTCTTACTATATCTTTGTGATAATTAGAAGGATTTTTTTTTTTTAGAGTTATGGCTTGATTTTCAAACCAGAAAGTTCTAAAACATTCATATAAAACTTTTTCCTAAGGATCAGAAAAGTTTAAGGTCTAACAGCCTTTGATCTCTTAGAAGTTCTTCATGTACTTGTTTTTGTTTGTTTTTAATTAGGAGTGAATGATATTCACAACTCAGCAAGAAGAAAACAAAATATTTTCATTATTTTTCTGAAGGAGAAACTTGACTACAAAAGAATAAACCAAGTTTACAAGGTCATTCAATAGGTTAATGCAATTACTGTGTTCTTACATATGCAGTTTCCCAACTCTCTCCTTTTCTTGCTTTGTTTAGCATTCATTTTTCTCTCAAGGTTTCAGTTTAACACTATAGTTCTTGCAGATGAAGAAATGTATGGTTTAGCCTATTCTTAACAGCAAAACAATTAATTCTGAGTAGGTTGAAAGTACACATAAGGGTCACTAATTCATTACAAATTTAAAGGTTTGAAGTCCAGCTTTCTGGAAATACAAGTGTAGTATCAAGACCAAAGTCCTAGGTCTCCAGAGGTTCTGGTAATAAGTAAACAGGGTTTAAGATTTGACTAGGAGCATGTCAGACTAGTTCAGGACAATTCAGAACAGAGCAGCTCAGATAACACTGTTCCATATAAGTAGAATAGATACTCTGCAGCTACAGTGCAGATTTCTTTTTTAGTTTTGTTTGCACTGATTTTTGTTAAAATACTTCGCATGTATTTGATCTGCTTTGCTTTTAGAAGATAATTGGGATATATAAGCAATTTCTTATGGGGATAATGCAGATGCTATGCTGGATTCTGCACCCAGGATGGGGCAACTCTGGATGTACATGCTGGGGAAGGAGATGTGGAAAAGTGCTAAGGAAAATGACCTTGTCAGCCGAAATTGGAATATGAGTCAGCAGTGCCCTGGCAGCCAGGAGAGCCAACTCTGTCCTGGGGTGCATCAGATACAGCATTGCCAGTCAGGCAAGGGAGAAGATTGTCTCACTCTGCTCTGTACTGCGGCGGCCTTGCCTCAAATGCTGGGGGCAGTTTTGAGTGTCACAGTACAAAAAAGGTATAAAGCTGAAAGAGTCTCCAAAGGAGGGCAACTGAGATGGTGAAGGGTCTGGAGGGGAAGCTATATGAGAAGCAGCTGAGGTCACTTGATCTGTTCTGCCTGGAGGAGACTGAGGGGGAACCTCATTGCAGTTACAGCTTCCTCGTGAGGGAAAGAGGAGGGGGAGGCACTGATCTTTTCTCTGTAGTGACCAGTGACAGGACCTGAGGGAGTGGCCTGAAATTGTTTCAGAGGAGGAGGTTTAGTTTGGATATTAGGAGAAGGTTCTTCATCCGTAGAACGGCTGGGTTCTGGAACAGGTTCCCCAGGGCAGTGGTCACAGCCCCAGCCTGATGGAGCTCAAGAAGCGTCTGGTCAATGCTCTCAGGTACACGGAGTGACCCTTGGGGACAGTGCTGTGCAGGGCCAGGAGCTGGTCTCAATGATCTTTGTGGGTCCCTTCCAAATCAGCACATTCTGTGATGCTGTAAGAAGTTTTGCTGAACAATGAAAACATCACAGCATCTGGAAGATAAAAGCCAAACTAGAAACCATAACAAGGCCATCTGTCAGGGTCAGCCAGCAATGACAAGATATGGTTTACATTGCAGATATCATCACTTTCTTTAACTGAAATAGTCAAGGGTCTCTTACAGGAACAACATTTAGGATAGGGCTTTAGATGGATCAGATTAGTTGAGTAAATAGTAATGTTAGTGTTTTAGGGTGAATTTTTATACTACTGCTATAGACAAAAGTACAGTCATAAGCTATTTCACAACCATAAACTCTCCGGTGGGTGCTGAAATTGGCTTCCCATGTGCCTTTCTTAGATTTCATTGCTTTGATCAAAATGAAGTAAATGTAGTATATAGGTGAGTTTGTTATTTTCCAGTAAAATCTTAATCAGAAAAGTTAGCAGGCTGTCCTTTGCATAGAATTTATGGAACGTCCTAAACACTGCTGTAGTTAAAAAACTGTTCGTGAGGTACTTTTCCAAAAAATAAGGCAGTTTAATAGCTATTTGAAATAGTTCATTGAATTTATTTTGAAATAATAAAATTTGATACTTGAGGGACATTAAAAAGTTAAGTCTCCCCTAGACATCAAAGCAGAGGAGATCAAACCTTTGTTGGATTGGATCATTATGCAGAATTCTTCCTCATTCCCCATTAGCTGTGTGGGATGCCTGTAGAAATGTTCCTTCTGTTATAGAAAATTAAGAAGGATATTTAAAACTTAATCCCCAACTTTTTTCAACTAGTTTCCACAATAAAAATTGTACAGGAAAAAAATTTACCACTTTTTTTTTTTTTTAATAAATTCTAAATCTCATAAATTTTATTGAATTTTATTAGAATGGCCATATTGCAATTTGAGAAAATCACATTACAGCTTTTCACAATTTAAAATTCTGATATCACATCATGTTTGCTGCATTTTTAAAATAACATCATAATGCATTTCAAAATTTATCCTATGCATAAAAAGTCATTTACTACATTAGAGCTTTCCAGAAACATCATGTAAATCTTCAAGGAACAGATACTCTGTGGATATCTCTTAAGAGGTTGTGGATTATATAATTCAAATCCAAAATAAACAGGAATTGTTACAAGCTTTTAAAATAAAATATTATTTCAGAGACCTTCCTTAAACAATAGCATTTCTGAGACAAGATGGAAAATAAACAATGTTTGCTATCTTTTTGTTACTCATGATAAATAGTGACTGGTTTCAGAATTTCTGCAGGCTTTTTTATGTAAGCAGAAGATCTAGGTTGTTTTTTGGTATTTTGTTTGTTTGTTGGGCTTTTTTGGAGGGTCTTCATTTTGTATAAATAACATTGAATAACTGCTCAAAGTTTATGAAAGTTATTGTATGGGTAGGCCCACTCTTTTAAACTCTATAATTATATTCCCTTTCCAAGAACATATATAATAAATATTCTCAGGGTTAATTTATAATATGCTTTGATGTATAGATAAAAATAAAGACACTATGAGAAAAAGAAGTTTAGTGATAAGTAATGCTCTTAATACACTGCATATTATTTTGAAATACAAATGAAGTTAGATTTCAATAATTTATTAAGCACCTAGAATTAAGATGTACCCATGAAACATATTAACAACAACACAATTTACAAGTGAATGATCCAGATCTTTCAATATATATAACTTAGATCTATTATTTAGTACTATATGGCAGAATTTATCCTTGAAAAACAAAGCTTTTATTCACAAAAAATTGAAATGAGAGTGACTTAATAGGACTATGTTTTCAATTCATGATGAAGGAAGAGCTAGTGGGTGAAACAACACAGTTCACAGTTAAAAGTGTTCTTTTTTCCTGTTAGATTGGTTTACTACATATTAGTATAACCTAACACTTAGTGTTGTGCAATGCCACATTATATTACTAATTCAATTTTAAAAAGTCTTTTTGAAAACTTCTTCTAAACATTTTAATTGTTTTAGTGAATTTCTTACTATATGTTTCAATATTTTCCTGCTGGTATTTGCTTTTTAAACTTTTTAAAAAGATATACGCAGAGCATGTTAACCACTTTCTTCATAATTTCATACTACAAAAATGAATTTGAGTTTGAAAAACAAAAATGGTTTGAGTTACAGATAAAACAGTGGACCTCACACTTAGCATTCTAATAGCAATTAATCAGAAACTTTAAACCAAAATAATTTAAATTAGAATTAAATGTAATGACAGATATTATATTATGGAAAAATAAAGCAAGGTCATATGAATGTCAGCTTGCTAGTGGCTTACCTTCAGTGTCAACCTCTTTGAAGCTGGTTGCTAATACAAATGAGCTTGGAAGCTCTGATATTATATGGTAGAGAGGTTGTTCAAGGGGTAAATATGCATTTGGATATGTTGGTTTGTCCTGCCAGCTCCTGTGTTTAAAATTTTGTCAAAGTAGGACATTTCTCTTTCCTGGTCTATCAGACATGCCAGAGGCTGGAGATTAAATCCAAGATATTCAATTTTAAAAGGCCATGGTCACTACCCCAACCATATTTTATTTCCATTCCAAGAGGATTTATGCTACTGGATGACAAGTACTTTCACAAAACTGACATAATTTTAGTCTGGATACATGAAAATTGATATGCTTTTAATGTTATGTCTCAAAAAATTTACAGCACATTTGATTTTTTTTCTCCACATAATTTTTATATTTTTAATAAAACACTATCACATGACAAAACAGATTTATGTAATGGATATCAGAAAAGAATGGATTTCATTCCTGATTAAAAATGGAAAGATGAAAACCTAGGTTTAAAATGCTATATATTTTATATATAAACAAATACATGTGTGTGTAAAAAAACTAGATTTCTTTCATGTAACAAAAAGAGGATCAGAAGGGGGAAAATTCTGATATACTTTCATAGCACAATTTATAACTTCATTGTAAAGCAATTTATTTAATGTGTCACAGTAGACTGCGGAATAACTCCTACCTACTTGATATGGCAAAATTATGTTCCAAACTTATATTCTGAAGTTGCCTGTCTAAAAGCATGTGGTCATTTCAGATTATTTCAAATGACAATCATTTTGCCCTCAGTGTATGTGCAAGGTCAACAACAAAAAAGAGATAAAAAATTCCCAATAAGGATATATGAGATGTTAATTCATAAAATGCTGTTAAGCAGTCC
Organism: Acanthiza pusilla; assembly: GCA_036630365.1. Lineage (NCBI taxonomy): Eukaryota > Metazoa > Chordata > Aves > Passeriformes > Acanthizidae > Acanthiza > Acanthiza pusilla. Next base: position 30,635,760 of record JAXCHO010000018.1, read on the forward strand.
CTGCGTTGGTAAAAACACAGGTAAAAAAATAATTTAATATTTTTAAATTATAAAAATGGATATGATGTCCTTTAGTTATTGCTGTGACACCTTGAAAATCTCCTCATAGAGGAATAAAGGAAAAAAATAAAAATCCTTCTTCTGCTTTAGGAAATAATGAACACTAGTTCTGTGCTGTCTTTTAAAAACTGTAGTCCATCCTAGTCATCTACAAGATACATAATTCTGTCAATTACTTGGTCACTCCTATTAAAGTTTTAATGGAGAAAAAATGTGTGTCTACTCAGAAAAGTTGATCTCTAATAGAAACAATAAAACCAAACTATGAATCTATGAACAAAAATGATTTTTGTTACCACATTTATGCTAATATTAATTCACTGACTTTTGTCCCCTAATTCTGTGTTTATATAGTCATTAAAAATACACACAGAAAACAATATATTTAACAAGATGGGGTGAAAAAATATGACATGAAACACAGAGCAGAAGGCGGAAATATCTTAAATTGAAAACATGGATATGGGATAGATAAATTTTATGTTTGAGGTGATCACATCATTAATGGCTAGTTACAAAGGATTTATTAAAAAATAAGAAAAAAGTGACAATTCTTGTGTCTCTGTTGATTAAAAAGTAGGGTTCTGCTTCAGATTCAGACTCAAAATGTGTTAGTCACAGAACTGGATGTCTAGTCTCCCTTTAAAGCCAAGTGAGATGTAAATGCTGTCACTAGAGTCTGAACAGCTGTTTAGTGAGTCCTAAAATAAATACTTAATTTAGGCAGCTGGGTCACTCTTTAAGCTTCAATGACTTCATTTTATACAGTGTAATTCAGTTATCCATTCATAAATGTCTGATGCTGTTTGAGGAGCCATCGGCTTTGGAGACATGTGCCTGATGTTTGCAGGTATGGGACCAAATCTGTGAGAAATCTGATCCCTCCAAGGACAGCTTATGGAGGCAACCTAGGTGCTAGAGCACTTCAGGCAGCACCTCACAGTTTAATTCTGCACGACCCAACCAAATTGCAACTCCCTCTTCAGTCAGAGGGGAACTTAAACAGTTAGGCAATCAAATAAATTTCTGAAATGCAGAATTGCCTGTAGAGAACATGCGGGAGACAAGGATTAAAGGTAAATAGTGGAATTTTCTGCAAAAAGAAACTTGAAAGAATTTTAACCACAGCAATTAAATTGCTTCTTTTAAATTCTTTCTTTTAGATTCCACATTAGAAACAGAATTTATCTGACAAAATGTATATACTTAGTTGAGCTGCCAACTCCTAAGGGTCTAGTAACATTATATATGGTAAGATATTCAGCCTGACTCCTAGATGACACTTTGGAAGGTCTTGTGTGTCTTTTAAGTCCTACATCCTTTCGTTTGTACCTGGATCTCTTACATGCTCAGATGAAATCCATGTGGTAAAATTAAGCAAATTTTATCAGTTGACATCCAAGTCCAGGAATATGTGATGGTGATGAAAGACAGTGAGGTCTTCAGGTTTACACTCCACAGACACAGACCCTCTCCATTTCTGTCACCTCTGATAGGCAATGTGATTTACCCTAAGATAAGAACACCGGGTGAGTATTGCAGGTGGAACTGTAACTATTGCATTCCAGAAAGGGGGAAGCTGAGATGTTTGTGATTGACTTTGGTACTCATCAACCTGCAAAAGTGTATAAAGTATTGCTGAAGACTCAGCCAGATGGGCAAACTGGTCTCTGAAGGCTGCAGGCAGCTTCTGGCTGGATATCCCACCACAGCAGGGACTCCAGTAGGATATGTCCTAGACATTCCAGAGATAAGGGATACTCACTTTTGGATGGGAGAGAAAAAAAGTGCCAAGATTCAGTGAAATACAGAGATAAACTACTAAAGTTGCCATACTGGTGCTTTGTAATTGTGAATTCTGCAAGGCCAAGACAGTAAACCTGTATGTTTCTAGTGGAACCTGCTAATAATATAAACACTTTAGACATAAACTGTAGACCTAATCTGAGTCTAAGTGGACCAAGCCACACCAAGACATCTCTGAGAAGTTTGAAAGCAAGGGTATTTCACTGAAACTCGTGACTTAACAGGAAGGACCTGAGTATATTATAATCCATTGTAGTAGTCATGCAACTGCATTGGTGACACTTAGTCACTGTATCAGCAACACATCTAATCATAATCATCCACATAATCATTGTGTCCTACTTTTCATGCCTGGCTGAGAACCTTCCTTCAACTAGTGTGCTACAGCTGGCTAAGTATCTTTCTGTTCAGAGAGAGAGAGACCCATTTGGGGTATGATTTATGTCATCATGGAGTAAATGCCTTAACCTTATTGGATCGTTTGTGTACTAAAACCGTTTATCTCTAAAGGAATTCTGGGATAAGTAGTTCAGATACAGATGTAAACACTGCACACATTTACACTGAGATTCATTAATCCAAATATAGAACTAAAAATACCTATGTGGAAAGTGAGAACTCACTGTCATTATCACAATTTTTTATCAGGTTCTATGTCAAGGGGAAGGGCACTGGTTTCAGAAAAAGAGAGGAAATTGCTGTGTTTAGCTCTATTAAAACTTGGAGCATGGAAATGTTTCTAAAAATTTGTAGGTGATATGCATGAAAATACTGGATGCTTTCTCAGGCAATAGAATATCTGCAACTTGATCTTAACAGAAGAATACCGCATAAATCATTCTGATTTGTCTAACATGGAAAGGCTTGACATTGAGAAGATCAAATAATAGCATTAACAAAACAAAATGTTTGAAAATTACTATTGTATCACACACGCACTCACACACACAAGCTTAAAGTGTTCAAGCTGTAACTTTTTCTTGAAGAGAAATGCATGCATCCTCAAAAAAACAGTAAGCTTCAACCAATTAAGCAACACAAAACAAGATGAATGTGTTAATAGATTGATCCAGGTAAAGCCTTACAGTTTTCAAATAAACTTCAACTGAGGTCTCAGAAATTATCTGTCTCCCAAATTATTGTGTTAAACCAATAAAGCTAAGACATTTTAGAATTAGTTTTCTCCTCTAGATAAGAGAATATCAGTAAAAATGGTCAGGTTGAGAAAAAGAAAGGGCAAATAGCAGGGAGGAAATATAAAGCAAAGACAGTTGTAAATGTTAAAGACACCACTATGTAAGTAAATATGAAGTGTTTGCTAAGTACGGTAAATCATTTGAATGATTTTATAATGAATGAAAAGCTGTTTAGATATGCTCAATGTGTATTTTTGTCCTTTGTACTCTTTGGATTTCATTTAAATTTGTGGTTTATTTATGGCCATTTTATATAAGTTATTGACAGTTACACTTTACCTGAATTCTTTTGCGATACAGTGCATGGGTGTGGGTCTGAGAGGTAATTTTCTTTCAGTATGTGTAAACACCTTAAATGACTACTAGTGAAGATATCAAATCATTAAAACAACATTTCTAGCTGGTATAAAGGGAAGAAATAAGAATGAGTGGATATGACAAAAAACATTGTGAGAGAATGAAGTTTGATAATGTTAAATAGAGTAATTTCAAAGCAATAATGCAGTCAGAATAATTAAAATTACCTAAATTATTAAATTAAGAACAAATGAGCTGGTAAGTTTCATTTTCTTTTAAAAACAGTCTCCCTGGGATAGATAAAGAGAGTGACCTACAATACCATGGCTTTCTTATTTCTCAGTGAATACTGAGGGCTGATTACGTAATTATTGCTGCTATCAAAGCAATTATCAGGTATGAGAAATTAATATGACTACTCACTGTTTGGAAAAATGATGAAAAAATTGTTGCTCTCTATGAAAAAGGGTATAATATCATTCCCATGTTTAGATACCATTTAGCATCTTAACAAGTTAGTATCTTACACCAAGAAGGTATCAGGAAGGTATTTAACCTGCCAAGATCCACAAAGACCCTTAGTCATCTTTTGATTAATTTAATACATTGTAGAATGTAAGACCACTTTTGTTTTTTTTCTGGAAAATACAGGATCATGAGCTTTGGAAAACCAGTAATTGCTTGTAAGCAATGCATATCGCTACACAAAGGATCTTGAGACCTTTTCACACACAAAAAGATTTATTAGTGGACTGGACATCTGGTGGCATACATATTATTCTAGTGATTAAATTATGAAAGCTGCTCTTGGGGAAAAAAAAAAAAAAGGAGAGACAGAGGGTGAAGAGGGAGACATATGAAAAGAGGGATGAAGAAGGAAAGAGAAAAGGGAAAGGGAAAAGGTTGACACTGGAAAGTGTAAGGAGGGACAGAGATGGGTCCCAGATGAGCATCCTTGTCTGAAGGTTCTCTCGGGTGCAACAGTGGTGAGAAAGAAATTATGAGGTTGCTTCTTTTTTGGCCATGCTTCTCCCTCAGTACTGCAGAGTTGTCACTGAAGCCCTTTAAAATATCTTGGGCTAGTCTTAGGTGTGATACATTTAGTTCTGACTGGAGTACGCCAATCAGATGCAAGTGTTACACCTTCACCGGTCTTTAGCTGTCTATGCAGATCCTGTATTGAGTGATATTTTACAAAACAGCACTAATCTCTATACAGATCCCTGAGGGACACCACTTGTTACTGATCTCCATCTGGGCATTGAGACATTAACCACTACTTCCCCTCTGCATGTTACCTTATCCACTTAACAATCCACTCATCAAATCCATCTCTTGCCAATTCAGAGAGAAGGAAGTTTTCAGGGGACCATGTCAACAGCCTTATGGAAGTCCAGAGAGATAATTTCCATAGCTCTTCCATCTGATTCATTGAACAAGCTAAGTCTGAAAATTATTGTTTTGCCAGAGATGTGCAGAGACACTCGGTCTGGACAGGTAAAAAAACCTACGATATTATAAAATACCAGGTAGACTTTTTAGCTAAAAGTGCTAGGTAAGTACCACTACTGTATGTCCAAACCAATTTCAGATTTTATATAGCCACATGAAGGAAAGAAACCACGTGGTTTCAGGATTGCTGTACATTAAGTTCATATGAAATATTTTTTAAGTCTCAAATTTTCATGAAGAGTATAGAGATACAAACGCATACGCATACACAAAAATATCCTTATGTATTTGTATGTATATATATATGTATATTTTTATATATACATAAAAGTAAATTTGAAAGTTTGAACCACATAACTTACTAAGATTCTCATTTACATTTAAGCTGTCCTGAATTATGTACCAATAATATGTACAAGTCTCGCTGCTGCATGCATATGACTACTGAATTTATCTCTGTCATCTATCATTACTATAAACACACGTTGTGAATAACCCAGCTAATATTTATAATTGCTCATTCTTTCAAATGCTTTTTACTATTTTCATGTAGTTAAGCTCAAATCCACTTCCACTCAGATTTTTACCAGTTATTTCCATTTATGAAGCTAATTTTACAAGTTAGGAGATGTTGATGTGAAAAGAGTTCTCTATTAACAAAATCATGTTAAAACCAGAATGAATTCTGAGGTGTGTTTCATTTCTAAATTGATAAGAAACATGAAAAAGCACTTAAAAACAAACAAAAAGTATATTTTTTTAATAATATTTTAAGGCATTTATACGACATCCTCTCTTAATATGCGTATTATACCTCATGATGCAATTGCATTGATTTAAGCAAATAACTAAACAAAAGCAATAAAAATAGAAGACATAATTGTCAAATTGTTCTATAATTTTTTTGGTCCACTACTGATTTTTTTAATGAAGTTTTTTATAGACAATATGTAAGGTTTTTTTGGGAGAGCAGAATGTCTACACTTGCGAATGTCTTCCTAATATAAGATAAGAGCACAGAAGCTTAAAGAAGTGTTTGTGATTGTCTCTTTTTTAATAGAAACACTGTGTTCAGTTGGCTAAAATAAAGAAATTGCAATATTATAGCTAAAAAGAGCTTTAGTAAAAACAAAAAAAGCATTCAGCAAAATATTTGCTGATTCCACATGTTTTAAAAGTTTACACACAAATAGATTTCTAAATACTTACAATCAAAGCACAATAGGGATTCTTTTTCTCTGTAAACAGAAAATAAATCTACCCAACAGAGACCAACACCAGCTTAGAACATTATTGACATCATTATTGAAAATACTATTTAAAATCAATTATATGGAAGCATGTATGTAAGTCGTGATGTATTCATTGTAAGCCCTGCCTAGAACAGTGGATTTAATTCTGTACTAGAACATTTTTTGAAATGAGGCACTAAGTGAGTAGTTTCAACAAGGCAAAAATCCTTCAACAGAGAGCATGTTATTGTGTTGAATGCAGATTACTCTGAGTGAATGCTGGAATGTGGCATCAAGTCTTTTAAAACATAGCACAGTGAAAGATACTTGCTAAGCAGTTGTTTGGTTTTATTACTTATTGAGCCTTATTTTAAGCAAGACAGCCCTTGGCAATTCTTATGAAAACAACCTAAAATTATATTATGGATTTTTTCCATCAGCTAGAATTTCAAAATGCATAATCACCTGAATTATAAAAAACCCTGAGTTTGTTCTCTAGGGTTATTGCTAACTTGCAACAGGTTAGTTTAAACTATGCTTATTTAATCTTTTTAATATTAAGTAGCAGCTTGCCTTTATTTTTGCTTTTGTGTTTAATGGACCCTTAAAGTTTTATAAGCTTTTCCATGAAAATATTAAATTGTATTATAGTATGTTTACATGTTTAGTCTGAGTACATTTGCCAATATGAAAAGTGCATTCTTACTTCTTGTTCACTCTTTTTTTTTTTTTTTTTTTAATGCTTGATCTTCTTCCCAGTCTCCTAAGAAGGAGACATTCCCATATCTCCTCCTTGTTTCTCTCAAACCTCCCCTGCATACAGTACATAATTATCCTCTCTTCTTCTGAAGATCTAAAATTGACTTATTTTGCCTGACCTGGCCTATACTAGAATTTTGGATTGTAATATCCAACTTCTTCAAGTTTTACTGAAATACAATACATTTAGGTCTAGAGAGAGAGAAACAAAATAATGTGCAGCATGACAGCAAAAAAAAAGCTTTTTGTTCATGTGTATAACACATGAAACAAAGAAGTGAGCTCCATAAATTTGATATGAAAGTCAGTATAAAAACTTAAGGTCAAGATAACAAATCCTGGTATTATATGAGAATGTTTTTTGTAATGATTTGATGTCTTCTCTAGTAGTCATGTAATGTGTTTACACATACAGAAAGAAAATTGCCTTCCAGACCTATACCCAGGCACAGTATTGCAATAGAATTCAAATACAGTGTAATTGTCAATAACTTATATAAAATGGCCATAAACAAACCACTTATTGAAATGATATCCAAATAGGACAAAGGAAAAAAATACACACTGAGCATATCTAAATAGCTTTTAATTCATTATGCAATCATTTCACGAAGAAGGAAATAAAATGGGAATACATATGAACCTCATCAGTAACTTGAACAAGTAAGAAAAGACTTTTTCACAGCGCGGTGTCCTATGGATGCCAAATTTATGATGTATTTTGTATGCCAGAACCTGTTTTTTCTTCAAAAAGTTTTGTATTATTTTGTTTTTCTGTAGGTTTCAAGAGTGTTAAATTAATCTTGAAAATACAAGGCAGTACAATGGTTTTTTTTTGTAAACCTCCTACAAAACTTATTTGATCTGCTCAGAATATCAAAATTCTCTAAATATCAGTACTGTTAATTTAATTCATATCTCTAAAAGAAGGAAGGAAAATAATTCACATGAAAAAGTTGCACAGGTAATGCATATGCAGCTGCTTACCTTTATTCTGAAGAGTCCTGCATGTGTGAAATTTTCTATACGGAGTCCAGTTCCCTTAGGACATGCTGAGCTAAGTACTCAGAACATGACTCCTGACACTTTATATATTATCTGCGACTGAGCTGTACATAGAGTTGTCTCTGATCATATTATGTAGACATGAATGTCAAATAAGCAACATCTGCTTTATCACTTTTCTCACAGTCAGGATGGCGCTTTTTCCTGTATTTTCTCCACTCTTTGGAGTGCATGGACATTGGCAAACATGCTTACGAACAGTTCAGCTGCATAACAATTAAATCTATGTCAATATTTTTTAACAGTTCTGAATTTTAATATGTTATTACACATTCAATCTCTCCTCTCCCTTTTTTACAAAATTACCAGGACAAATTTCGAGATGTTTACTCAACAGAGAAGTGGAGTAGAAAGTGAATTGTTAAGAAAAATGTTGCTCACAATTGGGAATCTATGCTGGACTGTTTTGAATATGCAGAATAAGCGAAGCCCTGTAGAAAAAGGGACAATAGGGCTGTATAATACCTTGTGAGCTGTGTAGCAGGTGATGAAAATTTGAGACGATGCACTGCATCGATTGCCCAAAAACGATGTGTTTGGGCAATATAGAAGACGAACCATTCCAAAGAATCTGGACATTTAATATTTGTTATATTTCTTAATTTTCTTCTCTGTTAGACTTTTTGGTTTGAGTCAGGATGTTTTTTGCGTTTTCCAACAGTAGAAAGTACAGGAGCAAATCAGCATACTTTATGTCCATGGATTATATTTTGATAGTTTTTCTTCAGAGTTTATGCACTTTGTAGTTATTTTAAAATTTCACAAGGTATTTATAGTCACTTCAGAGATGTTTAATGCGAGTCAAATCACACCGGGAAATGACAATGAAATCATATACAAAGAGAGGAGTTCACTCCCCCCTATCTAAACTCTGAGGTTGGACTCAGTAAACCAAAGGGCTAATCCTGAGATGAAGCTCTAGGGTCATTGTAGACTCCCTGGCTGGAAGCTTGTAGGATGTGCTAGGTTATTGCACAGCTGTCCACATATGAGCTGATGGCGATATTCAAAGATGCCTCACATTGAAAACAGTTCCTATTGTTTTGCCTCTTGATTTGTTTCTTATTTCAAACAACTGGAGAAAACTTCCCACTTTCAAAACTTTTATCTCAATGGGACCGACTGCCTCTAGGCTTTGCCACAGTATGCTGGACACAGCAACAAAAAATTTAACAAGAGAAAAAGAGCTTTTGCAGGCTAATCTGTAAGTTTGTGTGGGAAATGAAAAGCTGGGAAATATTTTAGTTTTAGTTTTTGTTGTTGCTGTTTGGTACAGATTTTATGTTTTAATCCTTCTTGATTCAAATGGTCCTTTGATCCGCATCATAAATAGCTGAAGATAAAGACGGGATACTGGTCATGTAGGTAAGTCTGAAGATGAATTTATGCATATGCAGTGACACTGTTTGACCACAGGAAAATAGATAGGAATGAGTCAATGGCTTTGGTAGGAAATAAAATTTATTGTTCTATAGACATGGCTGTTCCATACAGTTAAGTAAGGGAACACATACTTTTCCTGTGAGGTTTTCAATTCTAGTCACATAGGCAGGAAATAAATATGTCCTCTATTTTCTGCCCTATAAGGTTGTTGCTAGAAATGGCAGGCTTGTAACTCCCTCTCTTTTGTCTGTCTCCCCTACCACTACATTAGTGTGGGTGAGTGGGTGGACTGCAAACTGCAAAACCTTAGACTGATCTTTCTTTTCTAGCAAATGTGAATTTCATTAATTGCTGTATTTTAGATCCTTGTTCTCATTACATTGCTTGTCTAGTTTCAGCAAAGACAGACTTATTGTATATTTAATGCATACAGGATCAAAACAACGTAATTAATTACAAAGTATTTCAAACTATTTTAACACTTTGGTTCCTATTTAATTGAACTTTCAATATGTTCAGTGGTACTATACACCAGACTGGAAAAAAAAAAAAAGACATTTAATCAAGGCGGCTAAAAAAAAAAAAAAAAAAAAAAAGAGTAATTAGAAATATTCTGTTTTGCTATAAACACTGTAAAATTAGAAGACATTTAGACTAGAATTTTTATACTATATATTTCATTTACTTTACAGAGTAAAGTAGTGAGAACACATAAAGAAAGTGAACTTCCTGAAAAAATTTAATTAAAAGACAGTGATTTTGGTTATGAAATTGGAAAACTTTCCCCTTGGAAAGTCTGGAATTACTCGGAATTTTACAATTTTATTTTCTAACTAAATAAAATGCAAATCTGAGATTTTGTTTCAGTTTACTCAGTGTGTGTTCCTTGCTCTGTATGATTTTTCACAGAAACATGGAATCACAGAATAGCTGATGATCAAAGGGACCTCTTTAGTTCATGCAGTCCAACCCCTTTCTCAAGCAGAGTCAGCTAACACAGGTTGCCAAGAGTTGTGCTTTGAACGTCTCGTGGGTGGAACTTCAAAACACATCTGGACAATCTATTCCAGTTGTTGGTCACCCTCACATGAAAGAAAAGTTATTTATTTTGTTTTAACACGGTTGCCTGCATATCAATTTGAGCCCATTTCCTCTTGCTTTATTGTGAGATTCCACAGGATAGAGTCTGGTTACATATTTTTTGCTCCCTGAATGCAGGCCATTATGCATATGTACAAGATTCCTCCTGAACCGTGTCTTCCCTCAGTTAAACAGTCCCATATCTCTCATCCTTTTCTTAGACAGGAGATTTTTCCTTTGTGGCACTTTCCTGAACTTGCTCTGATACATCCATGTTGTTTGTTGTACACTTTCATCATATCATGGAATCATAGAAACATAGAATGGCTTGGCTTGATTTAAAGGTGATTGGTTTAAAGATAATCCAGTTCCAGCCATTGGCAGGGTCATCTTCCACTAGACCAGGTTGCTCAGATCTCCATCCAGCCTGGTCTTGAACACCTCCAGGAATGGGACACCCACTGCTTCTCTGGGCAACCTGTTCCAGTCCCTCACCACCCTTACAATAAAAAATTTCTTTCGGATACCTAATCTAAACATACTCTCAGTTCAAACACTCCGGCAAAATACGTTAATCAAATGGAAAAAATTGTTTCATTCTGTCACTTTTAATGCTTTTTGTTGTTTTAGTTAGGTTTTCATGTTACTAAAGTCCATTAATTTGTAATCCAGTTTAAGAAAGGATATCCATCAAGTAGGATATAAAATATTTTTTAACACTAATTTACAAAAGACAAAGTCTTCCTTTTATCTTTTTGATGAAGACTGCTAAAGCAATTGCTTGAATAAGGAAGCCCTTATTGACACTAGAGGTATAACAATGTTAGTGAAAGCCTTTGTTCGGGTTTTTTCATAAAGAAGAGAATTAAATTCACAAAAGTCAGACTGTTTGCTTGCTTTTGGGGCACTGGAAGAAGATTTGCTTTTCTAGAAAATAAAAGTTATGTCATTTGTTTTATTCTTTCTGTTAATAAACTTTAGTAGTAATATAGATCTATTCTGACTGCAGAGCCTCTTGGTTCATTTTTTTCATTCATAGACATATGAAAAGAACTAGTTTGTGAAAATATTAATTAGGTTTCTACTTGACCCTAAGCTAGATACCTCCATATATCCTAGGAGATGGCAAAAATAGTCACAGCAGGGGGACTTAGCTCACAAATGCTAGTAGCTGAAGGGCTTTGCTTCCTGTTATACAACAGAGGCATTAAGGGTTTATTAGATAAAAGCAGCAAAACCATGCTGTTAACAGTATGAGCAAGCAGCTGACAAGTGAACGAATTACAGGCCCTCCTGCATTTAGATTTTATATTTTTTCTATTTTCTTTTTCCTTTTGAATCTCTCCTTTCTCTTTCTGTTTCTGAAAAATCAGTCTTAGTAAGAACACCTCAAGATGTTAAAACATGTTTTTCTTCAGTCAAAGATATGTTTTTCTTTTTAGAAAATGTAAGCTGAAGTGATCTTTGTTCCAGGGACTTGGGGTTCTGCTTTCGAACTAGAAGACTTCTTCCATTTTTGGTTCAGACATTTGAACTCAATTTAATTTCCATAACTGAACATTATTTCTCAATATATGGACAACTGCTAACTGCTTGTATGGCATGTCTATGCAGGAAGAGATATGTCAAAGGACTCACAACATGGTCAGTGGACAGTCAAGAAAGTAGGCTGGTTCAATGATTTTAGTTTGTTAAAGACAGATATTGTCTGACTAGTTAGCATTTTAGGATGCTAATTTATACCATAGAATAACATAAATATCTAGAAGAAAGATGATAGAGGTAAAAATGGCTGTTACAAGAAAATATTCTTATGACAAATATTTGAAATCACTTCATATTTCATAAATAAAATTATGAGTCACATACAGTACAGATTAGTAATTATAATTAATTTATGTAACAGCAGCACAGCAGAAATTTGCTGTTAATTTAAGATACTTAACTCTTCTAAAATGTAGGTACTCTTAGCATATTGAATTTTGCATAACATTGAAATTAGCCATAGCTTTTCTTTAAATGAAGCATCATAGATTAATGAATTGAATAAAGATACTAATTGAGTAATTGACTGAGCAAATTAATTTGGGTTATTGTTGCAAATAAGCTAACGCTAAATTTATCAATGGTGAAGAGAAAGATAGTCAATGGCATGAAAAATATGAACTTTCATCAACATAGTTAAACAGCACTTGTCAAATAAATGTGCAAGTATTGTGAAAGACGTTTCAGTGTCATATTGGGTTCTTTTTCAGTCTGGCCTCTCTTGTGACTAGGCCTTCTGTTAATTAAAATCCCATTTAGTTTTCTCTATTGTGCATTTTCTATATAGCTAAAACTAATCAGGCTAAGGTCAGTTTCTTAATAGCTTCTAAAAATGAGGTTGAATGAATGCTATATTTCATAATCTTAATCTACAAGAACTCCTCATTAGCAAAGATCTTCTTGAGCTAATTTGTTATGGGTTGTTCTCTTTGGTAAATATCTTAACATCTAAATACCTTTAGACCTCTTTAAATGAATACTTATGCAGACATGTAACACTTGACTTTCCTTTGATTTAGTGAATCTTACTTAGACTAATAGAAGTATTGCAATTTCTTTTTAATATCAGCTTGTAAGATTTGGTTAGCTCTTCATAAATATTTGTTGTAGTTAGTTTTATCTTCATTTTTCTTCTAACAGCATCATCTCTACTGCTTTTTCATCACACCAGAAAACATTTTCGTAATTACTGCTTCATGCTAACTGGTTTCTTTTACTTGACTTGGTTATAACAAGGGATACAATGTCATTGCCTTCATTGTTCCCTTCCCCTCTGTTTTGTATTTGATGTCTTCGCATCCTGTTTCTATTTATTTAGATGATGGAGGTGTGCAGATATATTCATTAACTACTATAAAATACTTATTTTTTCCAGTTAATTTGTTCATTTTTCCTTACACGTTGAACTCCACTGTATGTTCATTGACCCAAATAACTGTCTACTGCTATTCAGTATCCAGGTTCCAAACTGAGAGACACTAGAGGATCCAAAAGCAAATGAAAATGGATGGACAGAAGTATGGGAACTGTGGGAGCAAAACTCTTCCCACAGAAGGAAGAGAATTAAGAGAAGATCAGGCTTGTGACCACCTGATGAACCTGCATGTTCATAAGTCTATTATGAGATGATGAGATGAGATGAGATGAGATGAGATGAGATGAGATGAGATGAGATGAGATGAGATGAGATGATGAGATGGTGAGATGCATCCCAGAGTCCTGTGGGAATTGGCTGTTATAGTTGTCAAGTCACTCTCCATGATAATTGAAAAGTCATGTCAGAAAGGTGTGGTCCCAAGTGATTAAAGGGGAAACATTGTACCCATCTTTTAAAAGGGTGGAAAGGAGGACCCTGGGAACGTCCCACCTGTCAGCCTCACTTCTGTGGCTGGGAAGAGTATGGAATTTACCAAAGAGGTATTTGAACCTATGCGAAGTCATACTTACCAATAAACAGTTAAGAGAAAGGTGGAGGGGAGCAGGCATTCATTATTAAGGCTTTTGTCTTGAGAAGTAATGACTGCATGTACTGAGGCCCTGCTTTCCAGGAAATGGCTGGATGTTTGCTGATGATGGGAAAGAAAAAATAAATCTTTATGTGTTTTACTCTTCTTCCATGCGTGGCATTTGTTTTTATTTATTTGACTGCCTTTATCTCAATCCATGTGTTTGTTTTTTTCTCTCCCCTGAGCATTCTGAGGAGGGGGAGTGAAAGAGCTACATGGTAGGCACCTGGTAGCCAGCCAAGGTCAGCCAGCCCAACACATTAAGGCACCTTCTATTTAATGCAGAGAGTGCCTGAGACCTCTGTCAGCCTACCTAGCCCCCTGTGCTGCATGGGGTTATTGGGGCGTGGATAAAGCATTTTCTTTGATTTGCTCCCAGAAAATATTCTACCAGCTCAGCTCCTAACCATGCTCTAAGTGTTAATGCTACCCGTACCTTCAACTACAACATCAGCTAAAATTTTCCATCACAACTTGAGATTTAGGCAGACACCAGACACTGAAAATTATAGCTGCTGTAAATAAATACTTTACAATGCCATACAGCTGAAAACAAAGTGCTATAATAAGTGGTTTAAAAAAATTGAAATATTGATCTTTCTCAGTAGTCTATATATAGAAGTCTACATTTGTATATTTTTCCTCTCTCATTTCAAGTACATTGTAATGTACAAATGAAAATCTCTCAGCTTTTTAGCAGATAAATGAAAGAATCTGTTGACAGTTTTCTTTCATTTAGTTTATTTGAAAACAAGCAAGCTTTTTTTCAGAAGCTGCTCATTTTACAATGGAGCACCCACTTCTTGTCCCTAGCTCTGTCCTATCATGATGGTAGAAAAGAAAACAAAAATTTTAAAAGGTAATACTATAAATGATCACGTATTTCTAGAACTCAGGCATTCAATGTAATCAAAGCTGTGCTGTACTTATAGTCTCAACCTGTTATTATAATATAGCTATTAAGCTGTTAATTCTAGCTTCAAAGACAATGGCATGCATTTTTTGGTGGTATTTCTCTTAGCTAGGTTTCATACTTTTTAAACTTTGGGGTAGAAGAAAATCACCTAAGTGTGTCAACATGCAAGTTGAACAGACTTCATAAGGACAGCTACAAAAGTGGTTCCATTTCTTTGTTCTTGTAGTGGGCTAAAGAAATTATAAGAGGAGACGAATACTCCTTTCTCAGGGAGTGAGATCAATTTCACTTCCTGGCAGTTTCTAAATTGTGTTTGCCAATTGTGACTGAAATTATGGAGACAGATGATCACTGGTCTCAACATTTCATTATTCCAAGGCCACTGAGTGAAGTTGTGCACTGCTTTTAGGCTTTCCTGCTTTGTTTCAATTTACAGGATCTCAAGTTTCATTTCTCAAAGACTGGAATGGAGATAAGTGTTTCTGAACTCCTTTGTATACACGGGGTTAGCACACAAGAGATCTTGGATTTCTCTTGTATCTTCCTTTTTCTTCTACTTCTTTTGAAAGTACAATAATAAATATTCTATGGAACACATGATCAGAAGGAACATCCATCCTTTTCATAGATTGAGACTTGACAGTTCATTGTCTTTGCCTAAATGATTTATACAAATTAGTTAGGGTATTAGCTGTCACAGACCGGACTTAAGTTGCATTACTTCTATTTATATTTGCTTCTTAATGAAGTTAGTTTAAATTTTTAAAAGTTCCCAGAAAACTAAATTTTCTCTAATTCAGTGTTGAATTTTTAATTTAGATTTTATTCTATAAACTACCTTATAAGGATAAACATATATGATTCTAAAAATCTCTCCTATCAAGTTCTTTGTAAAGGACAGTTACATAGTCCTGGACAGACATCTAGAAAAATCCCCAAATTATTAAGCACCTTATCAAATTAAAAAACCTGTTTGTTTGAGGTTTTTGTTCCCCTTAAAAAATGTAGAAAATGTAGAAAAGCTGTAACAACATTAAAAAAAAGACACCCACAACCAAATAAACCCTGCACTGCCAACACAAGCCAGCTTCTGCCATTCCAGGAAAAATGAAAGCTAAAAAGATGATAAATAAAAATAACTCCTTTTTCTTACTTTAGCAATAGAAATATAGAGTGAGGTTATTATTCTTAGACAACTAGAAACTTTCACTAGTATGTTCTTTGTAAACAATGTACAGCTTAGTTTGTTTGCAAACTATTATTACTATTCCTCAAATTCAGGTAATCACTTTTGAATATCAAGATGATAGGGAAAAAAATCAAAACAAACCACTTCACAAAGTTAGACTCTAGTGCGTTGACTTAAATCCTCAAATGCTTAAATCCTTAAATCATCAAAACAAGAAGACAACTCTAGTCATATACAGATCTATAAGAAGCCCATCAGAGAGAGACTAATCTACTCTGCCTACAGAAGAGATTTGAAAAGCTTGGCTTGCTGCTACCAGCAGGAGCAATAGTGCTTGGGACAGCAGGTAGTGCTGAAAAAGAAAGACATGGAGAAAGATACTGAGAACTTCCAATCTTCTGGTGTTTACCCCACCTTTTTACTCATCCTCCAGATTTTAGACTCCTCATCCCTATTGCAAGCTTGATTCTAGTCTTCCTTCTTTAGACATCCACTGATATATGTAGGGGTTTTTTTTTTCCTGCTTGTTTGGGTATTTTTTTGTGTGTTTTTTGTTTGGTTCATTGGGATTCTTTTTCTTTCTCTCTTTTTTTTTCTTTGTCACTGCTGAGAAGTCTTGTACTTGCTCTCTTGCAGAGAATTTGTCTCATGCAGAGATGAGACAATCTGTCTTATAGCTAACAGTCCCAAAAGAACATGGTGGTTGTAGAAAATAATGAGCATGAAGGAAGAAGAATATAAACAATCCCACTCCCTGCAAATGTGTCCTGAGTCATCCCTGCCTGGGACAGCCAATGAACAAAGCAGAACACCAAGAAGACATAAGGAAGTCTTGGAGATTTGTGTTTTTCACATGTTCCTCAGGAGATATTTTTCTCAGTTATAAATGAGTAGTAGCTTTTGCTCATCTGAGCATAAAAAATTACAGAAAACAAATGTAACATGCAGTGTGAAAAGAGATATATTGGGGGTCATGAAAATAACAGTTAAGTGAATATAATTTGCTTGTCATTGTTGGGAAGAAAACAAAAAGGTCTCTTCTAGATGTGTCCAAGTTTAATCTCTGTTCACAGCTGTGTTCAGTATTTTGAATCATCATGACTGTACTAATGATACAAATATTTATCATCTCCTAATTTTAAGAAGAGTATTTCAATTTACACTTTATGTAATGGACGTGTATCTCTCACAAAGATGATTTTTAAATAAACATTTATTCATTTGGCATTTCCCATGTTGTGTGTTATTTAGATGTGCTACAGATTTTACTTCCAATCACAAAATTCCGCTAATATAAAAATGGAAATAAAAGTGCATAAATTCCCATTTACACCAGTTACCTATTCAACAGTTTTGACAATACTGGGATGGCAATTTTATTGCAGTTACATTTATATAGACTTAAAGATGTCTTCATGATGCCAGGGCAATGTAACAAGTCCTTAATTTATAACGGAATTGGTCCAGTAAATATATTCCACCTAAATAATTGCTGGTGTCTCCTATTATAGAGACAAAAATACATGAATCGTGAAGGCAAGTAGGATGACGATAAATCACAATGAAGAAAATATGGCCCCTTTGTATTTTGTTTAATAAACTTTACATTATTATCTGATTAATTAATTTTAAATTCTCAAATGGATACTAAAATTGAGTGAACATTATTTAATTTTTTTTTTTTGTTAATTTTCATTATGAACACTGTATGTGAAAATATAAAGTCTCTCCTGAGGAACTTTATTATCAGATAGAATTATATCTGAAATGTGCATTCGAAAAATCTGCATCTATAATATAAAGTACTTCGTAAGGTGTACTTGCACACAGACAGGCTTTATGGAAACTTTAGGAACAAGAGCTATCTTTAATCTATTTTGTCATCATTTACAAGAGTGAGCTGAGTCATTATCAAAATAGTAGCCCACTGAAAATGTTGACATTCATAACATGATTGGAGTTTTAAGACTATTCTTTTATTGTCAATAAAAAAAAGCACTTAAACAATGTAGAAGAGAGACAAACCAGGGGGAAAAAAAATAGAATAGTCACTGGTATCTTTGGATCTTCCTCTCTTAAGATAGACTGAGTCTGGGTCAATACTTATCAAATTTCGACCAGTAAACTTTAATAGATGCTTAGCAATACATCAAATGAAAGGTGAGCAAAGTTCACACAGAATTTTAGCCAAATGTATTACCTAATGGATAAGTTTCTAATGTAATTCAAAATGAGAGAACAAAAATGGTAAAGCCTTCAAACATTTTTCGCACACAGAGGATTTCAAACCAGTGTTTTATATCTTGTGGTACTTTACTCATAAGGTCTCTTCCTGCCAAATGATGACTATATTTAATATTAAGTTGTTGTTTAAATTGAGTTTTTTGAGGGAAGCTGAAAGAGCTTTATTAACTCATCCTTGAAAAATAAAGATTAGAAAAGGGAATAACATTAAGGTTTATAAATATGTATGGAAACTGTGCATAGATCGAGGAGAGGAGAGGAGAGGAGAGGAGAGGAGAGGAGAGGAGAGGAGAGGAGAGGAGAGGAGAGGAGAGGAGAGGAGAGGAGAGGAGAGGAGAGGAGAGGAGAGGAGAGGAGAGGAGAGGAGAGGAGAGGAGAGGAGAGGAGAGGAGAGGAGAGGAGAGGAGAGGAGAGGAGAGGAGAGGAGAGGAGAGGAGAGGAGAGGAGAGGAGAGGAGAGGAGAGGAGAGGAGAGGAGAGGAGAGGAGAGGAGAGGAGAGGAGAGGAGAGAAGAGGAGAGGAGAGGAACCATTTAATGCAATAAAACAAAGTGCCACAGCTTCCATCACATGGCTACTTAAATTTAAGGATATTGTCCCCAGAAGACCTTCACCTTAGTGAAAGTGATCTCCCAGTTTCACAAAAGAGGTTGCCTTTTTTTCCATGTGACAGTGGCTATGAAATTTTCTGTGATGAAATTTTTTGAATCATTAATATGAAAACTAATATTGCTTCATGAAATATTTCTTGAACCCTGACAATTTTCAGAATGAAGAGGTAAAAAATATTTTGGCTTTGAGGAATTTTACTGGAAGAAATCTAACTATCTCATCTACCTCCAGGTTTAGGCCGTAGGTGAACTCAATTTTCCATGGTTATATCACTGATTAAGTTCTTACTGGTAGATATATAATAGTATATAGTTACTTAAACCTTAAATGGTGCCTAAAAGGCACAAAATCATTGATGCTCTGTGGATCTAGCCTTAAGTCCTCAGAACAAGAATAAATAGTAATGGAATATAGCATTTTTTTCCAGATACTTTTCCTTTAGGCACTACTTTCATTAACACATGAAGTTTGCAATAATATGCCTTCTATTTCTTCCATCTATTTTTTTTAATTATGAAAATAGAAAGTTCAATGTCTATGACAGATATGTTACATTTACTCTTTATATTTGCTTGTTTGTTTTTTTTTTTAATTACAATGACAGTACTTCAGTCTTCATGTTTAGCAACCTTATTTACACACCTAACTGTACTTGAAAACCCAGAGGATTTTGTTCTGCTAATTTTGTATATGAACAATAAGTAGAGTTTTATTTACAAGCATTTGTAGTCAATGCAAAGAAAAAAAAAAACAAAACCAACCATTTTAAGGGACAATTCATTGTAAGGGTTCAACATCCTGAATATGGCGATTTTAGGAACAGTGAGTTATCCCATACAGGCTCCAGCTACACTCCAGACTGTGTGTCTCAGAGGTCCTTCTTCATATCTACCTGTCCTGAGTTTACATCCACACTTTAAATAGGATAATGTAGTCTAATTCTGAACTAGACATGAGTATTTTATAATTATTCTAATTCATAACTAGATAGGTTATTGGGGCACCTCACTGCGATGTTAAGCATATTTGTGCTCAACCTGAAGACTCTCTATATCCTTGATATCTCTTATCTGCAATAACCAATGAACAATTGTTTTGTAATTGCAACTTGAGCATAGTCCACTTGCTTATATCCCTTTGTGTTTGGCTAAAGATGTCCCAAATAAACTAAGAATGGTCTGTAACAAAGCATAATGCCTCCTGAGAAACCATAGGATATTAATTTTCACTTTAATCTACCTCTGTAAATGAGTGCAACTACCCCATGGGTCCTGGGTGCCTGCCAGTGCTCTGTGGGTGTCACAGATGACAAAATAAAATATCAATAAAAATCAATAAAATATCTACATATTGAGGATAAAATCCTATCCCAAATTCTATATCTGAGCTACTAAGTTGGAGATACTTCTGTCTCCAAATGAAAAAGATACCACTTTTGTATAATTCACCTTCTGTTAAGGGAGTTACATAAATGAGAAACAGAATCACCCTATCAACATATGCATGTCTATGAAGTCACCTGAAGAAGGCTAGCTCAGGCTCTGATATCTAGAAATTAATTATATAGTAATGCTTTGCAAAACCATTATGATTTCATAATCATAATTTTGTTGTTTTAATTATAAACATAAATACTATAGTAAAAATAATAAACATTAAATAGCAGCAATATGTTGTGTGGCTTTTCTCTTAAAATAAGAGACAATTCTTTTATTAATTTAACAAATCTACCTATAATTTGCCAATTACTAGTAGACATGAGAAAAACCTTTAGAACCTTATCTGATAGGAATATTATGTTTTCTCACGTACAAAATTCCCAAATTATTTCTAATGTGTCCCTGACATGCCAGGGGGATTGAATGATCTTTACAGTTGATTCCAACCTAGACCATTCCAATTCTATGGTTCCTTTTAAGCAAGCGAATTCTTTCAGCTCTGAATTTGCTATGGTACTATCTCTTTATGAGTTTCAAATCTCATTAGGGCTCATTAGACTCTTGAGGGATGCTAACATCTCACAAACACTATAAACAATGCCTTTTCAAACTTGATTGAAGTTTTTGTATTCCCTGATTAATGTTTGTGCACTAAGATAGATTAAGGATATAAAAGGGAAAAAATCATTTGAATACATGGCCTTCATAAAAAGGTTCTTTCAAAATTCCTTGCAACATGCCTTGAAACTTTTTTCTTTCTTTCTTATCAGTTAAAAATAGTAAATCTCTGAACAGCCCTCACTGACAGATTAGACAATTTGAAATGAAGATTAACTTTTAATGGATAATGTCTTGTAATAAAATTTGTACACAACTTTGAAATGTTCTGGCATAGAATTTTACCTCCAAAAATGGGTATAAGTTTTAAACTTATGTCAAGGAATCCTGAACACTTTTCTGGCAGTCATAATGTTGATTTTGGCCCATTGGAGGGGATCAGCTTGGATCAAATTTTTAGCCTCTTTACCAGAAAGAAAACACCACCATCCTTTCAACATGACAGAAGAACTGGAGATTAAATCAAGAAGAAAAATTTTGCAATGGTCCTAGTATGTTATAGCTGTAGGGAAATTTCAACACATTGCTGGATGGTAGATGGCCCCTGGAGGCAAGGACTTCAGCTTAAAAGGTAATCACATTTATATACTCACCTAGCCAGAGCACAATACTTATTGTAACAGTAGAATAGTTTTGGGGTATTTTTTTCCCAAAGCATTACAAAAAAATGCTGATGGCTTCATTGACTCTTGAAAAACATGTGTTGTATTTGTGCTGCTGTGCCCTCGGGTAGTGTGAAGGGACATGCAAACCCAGCTGCACAGCCTGAAGCTGGCCTCCGGCAAAAGCTGTTAGAACTGTGACCCCTGCATGGCAGGCAATCCCACTGGTAAAAAGGGCTAGTGAAAGCAAGAGAGGGAGGGGCAGTCAGAGTTTATGTTATAAATTATTTTTAAAGGTCTGCTTAAGCTTGTAAACAGAACATATTAAGGAGAAGACATGAGCAAGCTGAGACCTGGGTGAATGAAATAGGTTTTTAAACTGACTGCCAAGGGTAACGTGTCAGTAATCAATATCCATGAGGAAAGATAGCTCAGAAATGGAAAGGTGTGTTGCAGTTGTCAAAGAGACAGGTTTCATCACTGCAGAGCAGTGGGTGAGTGGGCTTGAAACAAAGAGGGATATGAATTCTAAACTGTAGTTAAAAATTCCAACAACTTTAGGCTTATCCCTAGACAGAATATTTTGGACATAAGAAGACTTCAAGGTAAAAAAGTATGTGAGCAGATAGAAATATTTCTTGAATTCTCTAAAAGCATAGGCTTCTGCTACAACATCATAAAATACTGAAAAACAAATCCATGTTTTTTCAATTGCCTATAAATATAGTTCTTCTTGTTAGAAATTATCTGACATCTCATACCGAGTGTTTCTTCCAATCCACCAAATATATTTCTTATCTTCTTCTGAACTTTCAGCTGTTGCTTTTCGTCCACACACCCTTTCCCTGTACACAGCATAGGAGTTGCATTTACCAGGTAAACAAAAAGAGCTGAAGATTTATATTGAGCTTATGGCGGCTATCATATTTGTACACTGAATATCATAAGAGATGATTGACAGGAATGTTTCTGTAGTATCCTTTGTTATGTCACCAAGAAAAAGAAAAAAGCAATTGTGTAGTAAATCTGTGCTCCCTCCTGTGCAAAACCCCATGAGATGGATGGTAGATGGTGACAACAGCTTTCAACAGGACTCACAAAATTAATAGAGACATTTGGAGGCAGAATGTTGCCTAGGATACATTGCCATTCTTCTGCTGCAGTCTGTTGACCTCTGACCTTTACACAAATTGAGGTTTTGCCCCTTCAGTTTGAATGTATGTTTACAATATCTTTAATGATTATCTACCCTTAACTATATCAAGTATTTTCTCTGAAATTTAAATTACAAATCAAATGCTTATGAATTATAGGCAGCAATTTAAAAGCCTTATTCTTTATTGGCCATAATTGTTTGTATAATTTATATACCTACTTTTTTATTATTTTTTCCAATTTCTCATTCTTTTTCCTCTCTTTTTGTTCCGTGGTTTTTGTGGGTATTTCTTTCTATAGTATTTCAGTACTGTGAAGTGCCATATCCAATAAATTTTAAAAAGGAAATACATATAGAATTCCCCCATTTAGAAAAAAAAATAGAATTTATCAAATAAATATCACATTCTTACTGTTTTAAAATAACGCAAATGCTCTCATATTGTCTTCCTTTGCAGTTATAAAATGAATAAATTAGATTTGGACACTCACCTTTTCATGAGGTTTAACATAGAAAAATATAGCATGCTTGTGTAATTTGAATATAGAAGTTATTACATGCCTGAAAATCACAGTTTATTCTCCATTATTCTATTTTTTCTGAAAAATAGTGAAAAGATAAAGAACCAAGCTCAGTCCTTATTGACTGTCCTTTCACTGTCTCATTTATGGATATTTTCCCAAATTTTTACACTTTTTAGGAAACCACCATGCCATGGTATATTTATGATTCATAATCTTGGCTTTCATGGGCTAATTTAGGAGTTCAAATTAGCCTAAATTAGCTAATTTAGGACCTAATTTTATTTAAACATATTATAGCATTAATGAAAATGCAGACAGCCTCTAGACAGTGATTCAGAATTGTTATGCATTACTTCAGCTCTAAATTACCCCTCAGTTATCAATGATTGAGTTCATAGTTTAGCTCCCATTTTCTACTTTCTACTTCCTAGTGAGGGAATTTCAGGTAATGTTCATTCAGAGAAATTAGTACTACAGTTTAAAGCTATTGTACATCAATGCATTTGGGTTTATTTTCTATGGAAATCAAAGTATCAGAGGCAACCGGAATGGTTAGGTCTCAATATGAATCTGTGAGCTGCTTCATTCCTGAAGCTAAGAGGTTTCCAAGCCAAATTTAAGTACTTTTATTTGCAAGTATAATGCTTGGGCTTTGAATATTCCTCAATTTATCCATCAATATTCATAAAAAATGGAAATATGCTCAGCATACATATATAATAATTATGTATATAATATCTATAATTTACATATATATGTAATATCTGCAAAATATGAAGCTTGAAATGTATATTGGTCTACAGCAAATAATAAAGTTTTCTAGGATTGTGACAATTATGTCTCTACTGTTATGACATTTAGAGAAATGTTGAACCATAAGTAATATTGTAGGGACAAAATCAGAATATACTAATATATACTGAGAGGTCTAAGGCCTAAATTATTGCTTCCCAAAGGAAAGCATAATCCATAAGGATGTTTTTTGGGGACCTCTCTGTCCTTTTCTGTTAGAATACTATAGAACTGAAAAAGACTTTTTTTCTTTAGTTTAAACAGGGAAGACCTTTGGATTTTCAAGAAAGCCCCACGGAAAGAAGAAGGACTCTGGATTATTAACAAGAAACAAAGAGTTCATACACTTAGGACAATTAAACAGGATTCTAAATGCATGGTTATGACTTACTGAGTCAGTTCCACTTAAAAAGCTTACAATTTCAATGTATATAATGCCATTCTGTAATTAAGGGCCTTTTAATCCAGATTTTCTTAATAAAGTCAGACCCTTAAAATATTTGAATATATTATATTTTACAGTTATATTTTACTGAAAACTGAGAAAAATACTCTGCTTTCAGTAGCAACTGAAATGTTCATCTATCTTTTTCTTTGTTATCACATTACAGAATACTGATAGAATACTGCAATTGCCAAACTATTTTATTATATTTTGGCAATGGAAGCACAAAAAATTGTTTTCCTATCAAATATGGACTGAAATTGAATAATTAAGGTTTCTGGTTGCAAAACAAGTCCAGCAAAGGATCTGAGTGGGTTGGCAATTTGCTTTAGTCAATATTCCACACAATGCAATTTATAATGACCATCTTTTAGTCAACAAAACTATTGGGTTTATTTAATTTTACACTGTATCTCTTTCTTCATGCTGCTATTATACCTTTGGAAGTTGACAAATTCATTTAATTGAATTTGACTATGGGGAAGAGGTCTGAAGACAGAGAATCTGTAATAAACTGCCAGAATACATCTAATTTCATCTTGATTTTACTTACTCTTGGATTTTGTCCACTGGGCCATTTGCAAAAGAGCCTTGAATAACAGTGCATAACAGCCTGTTGCACTGTGTTTTATGTGGTTTTTAATAATCTACCTCTTTCAGTTTCTTCTCCTAAAGAAACTATGTGTTTTACTCCTAAGTGATATTTTGTTGAAAGAGTAGAAAGGGAATAGGATCCACATTCCTTCTGTATTAAATCACCTAGTAAGTTTGCAACCTATTTGAAAGAAAAAAATAGAGCTGATCAGTTACAGTGGGTCTTATGTAATACCTTTCTATTTTGAGGGATCTACTAGGCTTCCTTAATTTCCAAGGGGGTTTTGATTAGGTTTCATTTTCCCCCTCACAAAAACAAAAAAAAAGGAAAAAAAGGTGAGAACTGCTCTTACGGTATTTTCCCTTTTTTTTTTGTTCTGTAAATTGATGCAAATATTAAATCAAAGATTTTTTTGGGCTTATTTCTTCCCCTTTTCACTTTGATTAATATTGGAATATTTCTATATTAAATACATCAGTTCAATAATTCCTAGCTAGTACTGTGAATATAAGAAAGATAGATTGGTAGTGTCCAGAGCAAATCTGCTCCAAATATATGAATTTTGGTGAATTTAATGATTACTTCTTTTCTCTGGTCTTGGAACCAAACAACAAATCAACCACACCAAAACCTCTAAAATTAATTGATTTTCATTACATAGCACCTCTTTTTCTTTTTTGGTTTACAGATAATTTTTCCTCTCAGTTACATCAGAGAGCTTTATTTGTTTGTTGACAAATTTAAACCTTCTTCTTATGTATAATAATCTAATTTTAATTACATTAGCCTCTGTTAAATTGAAAGCTTAGAATAAAGGATCACTCATATCCACATTTGAAATTTTGTTATGAGCAATTTGTTAACTGTCTGATTTCATTAACAATATTGTTTTTGCTCCTTAGACAAAGTATTTGGGAACAGAGTGAAAACCAGAATTAGCAGTGAAAAGTTTTGACTTAGAGTAGATTTCAATTTATTTATTTTGGAGGTGTGAAAAATGATTGTCTGCCAGAAAATTCAATTTGATGCTTCAGGACTTTAGCATGTATCTCTATGATACATTTCTACTTATTTTGCATTTTCTGCAGTGGTAGTAAAACTGAAAAGTGAAAATTAAAATTTAAATGACACAGCAAAAATAAAAGGTAAGGTATTTTTTCATACTAAATAGAGAAGCACTGGCACTCCATTTACAAGTTATAGCTCCTTATCCATCTTTTCTGGCCAGTTCCACAAGTAAAAAAAAAGCAATGGATACAGATATATGGCTTAACCTTTCTGTCTCATTTCCTACACCAAGGAGACTCATTGCCTTTGTCTTTTTTCAGAAAGATATAAGGTGAGAAAACCTTATTTTTATTAACAGGAATTGTTCTCAATAAAAAATATTCCTTTTCGTTAATTTATCAGAAATTAATCTAATGTGGGATTTGAAAGTTGTCTAAATTTTGATCAACCCAGTTTCTCCTATGAACTGTCTACAAGCATTCTTTATAATACATCTTTAAGGGACCATTGATGGATAGAGAGAACAAATGCCTTCAATAAAGGAAATTATTTTATTGTATTTATTTTTGAATTGGTTCTCATTGAAGTAGAATATGAAAAAATACCTATGAAGTTTGTGCAGTCTGAAAATTATCTTCATTAATATGTTTATATGCTATTTATATTCTGAATCAGATCACCAAAAACATGTATTGACATAAGAAACTGTCATATTTATGAAAATAATGAGAAAGAAATGCGGATTTTTAAAAAATTTATGTTGCTTTTTTCTTAACCTGTAGAGTACATTAATTTCATTTTTCCTACTATTATGAGAATATGACATTCAAATCTATCTAATGAAAGATGCAATTCACACTTGGTTCATGTTCATAAATTTAGTCTCTCAGGGTTGTCAACATGGTAATGTAGATGTTTCTCTGCAAAAGTTATGAAAATTAAACATGGAAATTATCTAAATGTGAAATTCTTTCTTAAAAACATCTTAGATCAGTATATCATCTTAACGCGAGGTGGAAAGGACAATGTCTGTTTCAACTAAGACAGTGTTTCTGGTAACAAAGGAGGAAATTTCTTTGTGAAATCAACAACACATGTTTTTAAAGTTCTGGTAATAAAATATTTGAAGCAGTATTGCTTTTGACAAGGACTGAAAAAAGGACAGATATTCGAGTGAAATTCAGGTAAGGTAATAGACAATCATAAAAGAACAAAGGTGCAGAGCAGACAAGACATAAGGTTAGCAAAAAGCTCAAGTCACTGGAGTCTGTTATGATAAGAACAGAAATATGTTCTTGATACAATCCTGTCTCCTCTAAGAAAATAAGTGCAGAGGGATTGCACAACTAGGCATCTGGAAATGGTACCATTCAAAACATTTATCCATGTTGTAAAGCTGTCAGTAACCCTGTATTTCAGCAATAAGTGGCACCAGGCTTATCTGGATTTTCTCTGACTACCACGCGCTGACCAAGGATGGAAGAATGGAAGTGCTATACTATATTTTCCTGCTGCATTACAGAGTGCCCACAAGCCATGTGCTAGGAAATATTAGGGGAAAACAAGCATTCTTTTGTTTGAGTGGCGTTTTCTTTTGGTTTTATTTTTTATTTTGGTGGGGGTTTTTTTGGTTTGGTTTGGTTTGGTTTGGTTTGGTTTGGTTGGTTTGTTTTGGTTTTGGTTTGGTTGGTTTGTTTGCTTTTGTTTTCTCTTTGGTGGGGGTGGTTATGGTTTTGTTTTGTTCTGTTTCTTTCCTTGGGGATTTTTTTGTTTGTTTGGTTTGGTTTGGTTTGGTTTGGTTTGGTTTGGTTGGTTTGTTTTGGTTTTGGTTTGGTTGGTTTGTTTGCTTTTGTTTTCTCTTTGGTGGGGGTGGTTATGGTTTTGTTTTGTTCTGTTTCTTTCCTTGGGGATTTTTTTGTTTGTTTGGTTTGGTTTTGTTTTTTTGGGGTGGGATGCTTGGTTTTGATTTGTTTTGTTGGATTTCTTTGTGGATTTTACATGCCTCTTTCCTAGTTGTTTGACTTACTCCAGAAGATGTTTGAAATAATGGTGAAAAACAAGTCCCAAACCACGGATTTTTACATGCCCAATATTCAAGGGACTCATATGCATTATGATATATAAACTTTGTACAACTTTCATCTAATACTACTTATCAATTCCTAGTTTAGAACATGCCCTAGCCTCAGCAAAAGAAAGCAATATGAAAAATGTATTTCAAAGAGTGAAATAGCAGCATATCCATTGATTAGAACAGGATCTGAACTGAAAGAACAAGATCTTGCTTTATTTCAATGTTTATAATTTGACCTTTCCTAATGATATTTTGATGTCTCAGAGACCTCTAATAAATCAGTCTAATAAATCTGAGATGTGTTTGTAAGGCATGGAGCAACATGATGCCTCATCCCCCCAGGACTTTGAAAATACTAGCTTATACTTTAAAAGTATTTATTTCTTTAATTATTGTTTCCTCTCACTGCAATATTATGATATTTTAATAATTTAGATTTTTTTCTGCTTCAGCTTCCAGCCATTGAATCTGGATATATCTGGCTGTTGCAGTGTCGACTCTCCTACACTTTCGGTTCCCTTGGTATTTATACATGATCAACAGATTCTGTAAATATTTTTGTAAAAACTACAGAAATTGAAATTCTTGCATCTTTAGAATATGTTTTCAAATGTTTCCATGATACCAATAGTGTTACTGTAAACACCTTTCCATTTCTTCAGCATCTGAAAATGCAGACAACAGTTAAGGATATAGTAACATTTTCTTCATTGAAGACCATATAATGAATAATATAAAATAAATATTGAAATATATTAAATAAGCATACTGAACAAGGTTATTATATGTAGGACAATCTCTCTTTTAAGAAGAGGGAGAATGTCAAAGGCTTTCATTGCCTGAGGCAGGGATCTGTAGGAGCAGACAGAAATGTCTCCTGAGTTATCCTATTTAAAGCTGCCTTGTAGAATGCTAAGTCTGCTCTTGCTTCCTCCCTGCTGCAAGAAAACTATCACATATAGGGAGAAAGAAATAGAATAAGTGTATACCACACATAGTAGTGTAGAATCAATTTGGAACTAGTCTTGTGGTCTGACTTACAGGAGTAAATCTGGATTCTTGCACTATCAGTTAATACTGTTTAACTTCTCTCTTGTCTAGACCCTACTTAAATACTTGCTTCTGTCCTTGTCTTTGCTTTTTTTTTTTTTTTTTTTTTTCTTCTTACAAAAGATTCTGGCCTTTGTTTTACCTCTGCCATCCTTTGATTCCTGTTACTGAGACCATTTATGTGCTTCCATTTGTGGTTTTCCCTACCATCCTTTTCTCAATGCTGGTTCTTGGCCTCCATATATTTTTTGCAGTGTTTTTCCACAGCCTTTCTAGATCCATCTTTCCCCTTTCACTATGAAATAGGAACATTTTACTCTCCATTTGTCTGTGAAATGGTAAGAAAATACTGATAATCATTACACTGTCTTACTCAGTGAAACAGTTATTTCAAAGTGAACATTAAGGATCATCTTCAGATCTGAAATTAAACATATTCTGATAATTTAAATATTGAGGTTTGTGGTAATTGCCACTGGATACTTGAATTTCATTATACATCATCTAATTCTTAGCCTCAGCAAGACAAATCTAACTGGTAGCAATTTGACAGGCCTGAGAAAAATTTGTTTGAGAATACAGATTGTTATTGTGCATGAGACAAATAGTGATTTAAAATATACTATAAAGTCTTTCCTGTCTATCTGTTGTCCTCACAGTGTTTGAGAAGAATTAAACTATATCTGCTCTTGACACTGTGAAAGTCACAGCAGTCCACTATACTCTGTTGTCTAAAGAATAAACTAGAAATATTTTGTAGGACTGGATATTCAGTCATGATATTATGGTAAGTTTAAATAAATATCTATTCCAATTCTATGTTTTACTCAATTGCTTTTACTTATTATATCAAATGTCAAAGAATGTCTTAGAAACACATTGATTTTACTTAAATAGACTACTTTTTAATAGACACATAAACATATGCAAAAAAGAAAGACTCTCATTCCACATCCCACAAATTGTTTAAAATAGGAATTTTACATAGGATTCAATTAACCTATGTAGAATTAAAATGACAGGTCCATAGGAGAAAGAATATGAATTTTTTTACAATCAGTGTGCAAAGACATCCACTGATGTCCAGTAAGTTCTTCCCTTTCCCCTTTTTCTTTCTATTTGTCATTTTATCCTTATCTCCTGTTTCTCCTTTCAGTATTTCTCTGGCCTTCTGTAGCTCTTATTCCTAACAATACGAAATACCCAAAAATTCATCTAGATCCCTTATTCATCACAAATTGTCAGCCCAGAGAGAGTGATGATTCTTGGCTTCTTTATGACAGAAACTCAAGCACCTTTTTATTGTTTCCATCCATTCAAGAAAGACAAAATTCTCCTCTCACTTCTTCATTAGCAATAATTTGCAACAGGCAAGCAGAATTATTAGGAAAGAAACATACACACAGAGAGATTGTTCAGAATTCCATTCCATATGCCACAATTGATCACTGAGGACCCAAACCTCCCCTTCTCCTTGTTCTTCACCAAAACTGGGATACTGTAATTAAAGAAGCTGGCCTGTTACCCTTGGTTTTTTTAAAATTTATATTCTGATTTAGTAGGCTGAAGGATTTCATACTTCCCATTGTGGTTTAAGGGTAAGATACTTGTTAATCAACTAGTCTTTCTAATGTCATCGATGAAACTCCAGAAGCTGGAGATTTAGGTGAAGGACCAAATACCATATACATAGCTCCAATAATCTGTTCAACTCTTTCCAAACCCTTTGTATCACACTGAACCTGACAATCTATGAAATGTAAAAAAAAAACCAAAACAAAAAAAACAACACAAAAATTTAGCTGTGTTAACTCATTATTCAGCAACCTCTTTTTCTTTCAGTTCCACTTCCCTCTCCTTCCCTTCTTTTTAAACCTTAAATGTGCATTTCCATATCATTCTTGAAGCTGTTTACCCAAATCCATCAGATTACACATTTCCGCAGCAGATTCCACAAAATTACTAGAATCTGTGTGTGTGTTTTTCCCTAAAATCAGACCTTAATTTCTCTCATGGGTGAGAGTAATTCAAAATCATGGATAATAAGGAACTCCTGTGTAACATTGATCTAAATAACATCTCTGACGCCAATACTAGGATGCAAGGTAGTTTACTGATTCATGGCACCTGTCTTCAACTATATTACTGCACTTGAAATGCTACATTTATTCAGTCAGTTATAAGAAAACAAAACGAAATCAACAATAAACTGAAGCCATTATTCAGTATCCTCTATTAATCAAAACTAACATGTGTTATTTGATTTTTCGTGTTTCTTAATCCTGCTGAATTCTAGTAACTGGTCTATTAATAATAAAGATTTTATTGCTACTTTCATTTTAATATCTATGTTTACTGTGTCATTCTAAAAAAGTCAGATAAAAGAATGGTTCTCCTAATACAGATATTTTCATAAATCTGACATATATGAATGAATACCTTAATGCTCTTGGATGTGATTGTATGGAGTTCTTCGCAAATCATAATTTCATAGGATACATATAATTTCATCTAATAGAAAATTTGTTATTCAAGTTACATTCATAATGAAAAATCCATTCATCTTATCTTTAATATAGGATTTAGTGGTGAAAATCTTTGTACCATATTTTCTACCCCTGATTCTGTTTTTCTTTTCTCTATCTTTCTTTTTAAATTTGAATTTGTGTACGTGCTATTTTAACAGTTTAATTTCTGCTTTTCTTTGATATTTCTCTTTTGCATACACTATTAAAATTTTAGCAGTATGCCAGGAATAGACTGGACTTGAATTTGCATAACGATATGTTTTACCTCATATATGACATGTTTTAGAAGAAAACAAAATCCTGAGTGTTACATTTTTTCTTCATTTCATCACCTTTCTCTCCATCTCAGCAGTATTTTCAGTACTCGTCTCCAGTGCATATACTTCCAAACAGTTTTCAAATTGCAAATGACACATATAGACCCATAATAAATTCAAAAGACCTCAAAATTACATCTCAGGTTTTCAGGGATATCAGATCACAACCTTTATTCTGAAGGTGGTATCCAAAGGGAAAAAAAAAGAACATGCAGGGCTAAGAAACAAAGCACATTAGTGTATATTAGCAATGACACACTAATGGGGTTGCATAAGTTTCTGGCTGATTTGGGACAAGGGCAGAGGAATTCTGCATCTGCTCTGAGCACATGTCTGGATGAAGCCTCTTAGAAATAGAAGCTGAAAAAAAGTCCTTTAAGATCCAAGGCAAAGTATTTTGAATAAGCTCTAAGTTAGCTCCTGAAAATACAGTTTAAATTACTTTAATTTCCTTTATAATTTACTTATTTTCTATCTTTGTGTGTATAGCAGAATGCACATGTATGCAACACAAAAGAATGAAGGTGAGAGGTGGGATTCAACTCTCATACTATCCATGTTAGAGAGATTTCTAAATAAGAATTAGCTTGGACTTCTTTATAGGCAATAGAGAGGAATTGACATCTCTGGAGGACAGTTTATCAAGCTTCTTAGATACTTATTTAAGAATTTCTTCATTACTTCAAAATTTATCAGTTGTTTACTCCTATTTCTCAACATATGAGGATAAAAGATCTTGGACAATGCAATACATTACTGATCCTGGCCTAAGAGCTTCATCCATTACATGTCTCAACATCTTTATATATACTAACTTTAATTAAAAACCCTGAAACCCCTTTGTGCATCCTATCTTCTGGTGTTCTAGAATAATTTGGGAATTTTGGAGACATTTATTGAAATGGGTTTTTTCCCTGAAAACCTTCATCTTCATGCCAAGTAACGACCTTCTTAACCCTGCATGTGCCCAGATGTGAAGAGGCAAAAGCCTTTTAGATTCCATTTTCTGTTTCATCTTCTTAATGGCAGCACACACCATCAAACAAATAGCAGTTACAGCAACTGGGAATGAAATCCCAGCATGCCTCAGTCTCCTCAGTTGTTTGCCTAAGGAAAAGAAAGTCCAAGGAGTAATTCAACAGAATACCAAAATTGTAGATAAGTAGATACTGTTGAATATTTTTCTATATCACTTGTAAAACATACATAATTGCAAACATATGACACATTGGTTATCCTAGCATCAGACATTCAAAATTATGTAAAAGGAAAAAAACCCTACAATACCAGAAAATAACACAGAAGCCATTTTAGATTAGAAAATAGGAGAGAAGTAATTTGGCACCTTTTAAATTTTTGGGAAGATGAGACATAATGTGAAAAGGTTAATTGGTATCCAGGTTGCTCCTGTTCAACAAATTTGACTCATTTTTATTGTAACTCTGAGTGCTTTCAGAACCAAGCAACTATAAATCTATTATTAAACACTATAAAGTCAACATAAGACAAAGCCTAGATTTTTCCTGGAGTGACGTACATATAGAACACTAGTTTAGTACATTACTGTCAGAGTCGATCTCACATATATTAAATAAAAGACCTTAAAATATTCAGTCAGGTGTTGTGACCAATTTTTCACTGGATAACACAAAATAAAGCAATATATGAAACAGAGTATGATTCACTAAAATAAGTGCCCATGATCTTGAATCTTGCTATTCCAGAATTTATGAGGGCTACTATACGTGTTACTATTTATTTAATATTTTTCCAAATTTATTTATGTATTTCACATCTTATTAGCTGCAAGAATAGATTATTGTAATTCTTTCTGCTACAGTGTGTTGAGCTCAAGTTATCTCCAAATTACAGTATGTCCAAAACCCCTCAATTCAACTTTTAGCCTTCTAGCTTAACAAACAGTCTATTAGTACTGCCTTTGAAGACTTAAAGTGGCTGGGTTTTTTTCAGCTAGAACTATCTGTAAAATATGCATTCTATTTCTTGAGTCATTAAACAAACTTAAATGCTCATATCTGAGCTTCCAGTGAGCGTATACCGTGCTAGTATATTAACCCTCTGATCAAAATTCTGTGAACTGCTTTTTTTTTTTTTTTAATTTGGTCTTGTGTCCCTTCTTCATTTTTCTCTGTTATATTAGGCTCCATTTTAGTTTTGATTTGTTTTATTTTGTGTTTGGGGGAGCATTGTTTGGTTTGGTTTGGTTTTTTTTACATATTTATGTCCTCTATAATTCAAATGTATTGTATAAACAAGGTAGCTTCATATTTTGCCTTTTAGTTACATTCTCTGGATTGTTTCGGATTTTTTAAAATAAATAATTCAACAGAAAATACGAAGCTGAGAGTCTCATTATTTATAGGATTTCCATTAAAATACGAGCTCAGGTTAAAAACTCCCATTGTTTTCAGAAATTTCTTCATTCTTATTTCTATTTACCGTTTTCAAAGTTCTGCAAGATTTCATGTACATGCCTTGGAGGGGTCACCATACTCTCCTCATTTCATATTATCCACCAAACACTTGTACAGTGGCAGGGCTTTTACCTATTTGAAACAACTATTTTTCTCTTTAAAAGTGATGTTAAAATGTCTCTCTTTTAAAACAAATGGCGACTGATGTTTAAAAATGTAGGCCACAATATAACCTAGTTTTTTACTTATATAAATTTACACATTTTTACTTTTCATAATACTGTAAAATTCAGAGAGGAATTTGGTTGAATGAATTTTTTTCTAATTCAACTAAATTGTAGCCTGTAGAAACTTACGATCAAAATGGGTCTGAAGCAGCAGTTTACTAAATGTAGAGAAAGGGAATGGAAAAAAGATATTTGTTACCTGTCCAAGAAAAAAGATCAGTTTTTTTCTTTTTCTTTTTTTTTTTTTTTTTTTTTTTAAGGATTAATATGTTTGTTATGAAGTTATTTGTGAACTGTGTGTTCTTCAAAGCATGGTACTTGCATTACTTTATTTATTACTCAGAACTTTCAGAAGGAGTTTTCAGTTACCATTCTTACTCCAATGAAGACACAATGTAACTGTGTTCTTCAAAGCATGGTACTTGCATTACTTTATTTATTACTCACAGAACTTTCAGAAGGAGTTTTCACTTACCATTCTTACTCCAATGAAGACACAATGTAACGGGACATTCCTAGAGGAAGTAAATGCTTATGTTTAATTGTAACTGTTTATGACTGAAATTTTCTGTTACTTGTTCTACTCCTGTGCTGATGAAAATAATTATTTGGGTTTTGGAAGTGTAAGACACTTTATAAACTTTAATGAGTAGTGTGAGATGCTGGTTACAATTAATGACAGGAAATATTATTGTCAAATACATTATTTGTACTCCGCTGAATACAGAAGGGGAAAAAAAAAGAAAATGCTGAATAAAAGCCAAAAAAATTGTCATGTTACATAAAACACTTCCTTTTATAGTATACAGATCAAGGGTGATTGACAGCAAGCAAAACAAAATTCAATTACTATTCTGATATGAATAGAGAAAATCAACTTGGACACTCAAGTGATAAGTTCCATCAAGGCTGGAAATTCATGCAAATCATTTGACAGGCTTGCAAAAATGAGACAGGCTGCAACTCACTGAGTAACAAAAACTGAGCCTTGACTGCTGGTATCATGGTAAATGTAGCAGTCAGATGCATGCATGTCTTTTTCCCCTCACATGCAAGCACATTAATAGGGCTTAGGAAAATGAAGTTATTATTACACATCTTCAGTTAAATCACACATTTAGCCTTACAGGTCCAAGAATGGTCTTCCTTGTATCCAGTTGGACTTAGTTCCTCTTAGCTCAAAGTTGATCTCATTAAGCTTTAGGTCTTTCCCTACTCTGAAAAAAGTAAAAAGTTCCTAAAGATTTATTTTTTTTCCTGGAGTAGAGAGAGGTTTTTATCTAGCTTTTTTTTTCTGCAATTAAGAGATCTTTACAAAAACTGAGGTACCTATTCATAATTTTAATTTTCAGGTTATGGGGTTTTTTTTTTTTTTATTTGCTGAACAAAAATATGTAGACAAATAGGAAATAATTCTAGATATCCTATCTGTCTTATACCTGTTAAGAGTGTCTGTACCATCACTGTTTTCAGAGTGAATTTCTAATTGAATTAATCTTGGAAAACTTATGGATAAATGACCAACATTTTGAAAGGTTTCAGTTGAATTATGTAAATGAATTTTGGGAAGACTTTGAAATATGGTACTTCTTTCTGATGCTGAAAAACAAGGATTTATAGAAAAAAACCCACTATAAACTCCAGGAAATGCTCAGTATGCCTCAAGATTATACATGAATTAAAATATTTCTTTGTGCATTTTTTTTTGTATTTTTTAAAGGAAGAAAAAAAGGGAAGAGTTAGGAGATTTTAGAGAGAAAAATTATAAAATAATAAAAAGACATAGATTTTGAGTAGTATAAATCATCAATATTATGCATTATGAAATTATTGATTTTGTAGAAGAATTTTGGGTCCTGGGGGATTTATTTAGCTCTTTGAGAATACAGTACTATGAAATTCAAAGGCAAAACATTTTACATATAATTTAAGTTTATACCAATTGCTGTAGAAAATGAAGTTTTCTTTTCTCAATATCAGGCATAATATTTCAAAACAGACATAACAAGAAATGCAGGAAAATTCAGAAGTTTATTTCACATTGACTGAAAACTGACAAAATCTGCAAACATAAATCTGGACTTCAGTGCTCTACAACAATAACCTGGAAACATTTTACTTCTTATCTTGTAATTTAACATTAGAAAATAAAGTGTCACTTGACTGAAAAATATTATGGACTATTCCTATGCCTTTTTTTCCTAAATTTTTTAATTTTCTCCCAGATTTATTGTTTTGCAAGTATCAATTTTATCTCTAGAAAAGTCTAAAAATATGATGGTGTTACCATTTTAAGTTCCTGGAGCAT
Organism: Acanthiza pusilla; assembly: GCA_036630365.1. Classification (NCBI taxonomy): domain Eukaryota; kingdom Metazoa; phylum Chordata; class Aves; order Passeriformes; family Acanthizidae; genus Acanthiza; species Acanthiza pusilla. Next base: position 30,672,718 of record JAXCHO010000018.1, read on the forward strand.
AAGCAAGGTCCGTTGCATATTTTATTCCTTGTTTTAATGTCATCTAATGTATGGGAAATTGTTAACATAAAACAGCAGAAAACAAAGTGGATAAAATCCTATAGGAAAAGATAACATTGATACCAGAATAAGAAAGCTTCAAAATACAGGAATTTAAAATTTTTTATTTTAATAACATCTAAACATACAAAAATAAACTGATTAGAAATGAAAAGATTTTTGCACACGAGGAAGTTAGTCCCCAGGAAACTATGTTAACAATTTGAAATGTATTCGTTTTTTTGCACTGACAGCTGACTTTACATTAATTATTTTATGAAGGTAATACAGTGGCCTAACATTTTTGTTTACTCATTACAGACTGTGTTTATGTCCATCAAAATCAGAAAATTCTGAAGCACTTGTCGAACCACCTACATTTGGTTTTTCTCAACCATATAGAGAGAGATACGGAAAACTCCTTCACTTACTTAAGACTGGATCTAAGGCAAAAGGGCTTGAAACTCAAGGTGCAAGAATGGCAGTGATGTAGCCATAACCAAATTGTGGGGGAAACAAATAAATAAAGGCAGCATTACTAATATCATTGTTAATACCCCCATATATAATATTTATACACTTACAAGAATGAATAACTTACAGATCAATAATTCCAATAATGTCATATAATAATAGTACACATTTTTCTTCTAATGTAAGGAGTCTATGAGCAAAACCTGGGGTCTAGTCTTTGTTTTAAATCTTATCTATGAATATATGTTAAACATGAGACACAAAATAACTACTACGGGCATCACAATGTTATCAGGAGTAGCATAACTAAAGCACCATTTCCTGGAAGTTTCACTTGCCGTGACCCTTTAGCTAATATGTCCTGACTGGAGACTTTTGCAAGCTCCTTGTCACAGTCATTTAAGAAAGATTAATACAAAGTGATTAAGCATTATATAAAAAACTGCTGCCTCTGACGTTGAGTATTATTTCCATAAAATGGCCTACAGTCAAAAAGGTTACAGAGCCTATTCCTATCCAAATTTAAGTCAATGAGAACAGAAATTAGGCTTAAGAAACTTGCCAAATTTTACTGTTTTTTTCATGTACGATGTAACAAGATTATATTTCATGCTTGATTACACTTTCATAAAAATGAGGGGTTTATTCCCCTTAGTTTTAGCAGTTAAACAAATAAAAGTTTTGCTATCTTTATACATACATAAAGGAAGCCAATCTTGCTAGATTGAGGAAATAAATTTCTTTTTATGATGAATGATACAGGTAGAAAATGTTATAATCAAACAAAACCATTATATAATAGAAACAAATATGCAAAATATTACATCTTATCCTGGTATTGAAGAAAACTTAATTTTTAATATTAGCTTTTTAAATTAGATCATAATTATGGTTAACACCCATGTTAAATATGCCACACTACAAAATCCTAGAACAAAAATAACAATATTTTTGTACAGGCTTTCATTATAAGCTGGAGTTCCGAGTCTTGCTCTAGAGTGGAATGCTAGATATCTTCACAAAGGGAAAGGCAAAATGTAGTGATTCTAAAACTCTGAGCCCTTAACTTGAACTTAAGAGAAGTAAAATGGGAAAGGGCACTTTTAAGTGAGTCATTGTGTCATGCCAACATCGTAATTACTTTTCCTGCAGTCTGCAGACAAATAACTTTAAGTCATTTGGGATTCTCTAGGCTAACAATATAAAAGCATCTCTTCTCCACCTTTTCCGTAATGAACATATTTTCTGCTCCATTACCCTCCATTAACTGGGTACCATTAGCAGTATTATGCAATATTTCTGTCATTCAGCCAGCCTAATATGAGCATAAACCAGTGTATTTTGTTAGAAATAGGAGACCTAATACAGGTGAAAATAGAGTGCTTTACCTTTAATGCAACTGGAAATGTTTCCTGAGGGAGGGGACAAAATCTTGAGACATTTTCTTTGGCCATGTCTCCTTTACATATTGCACGAAGCTGTCAATATTTGGTGTTGAAACACATTTTGAAAACTTTCTTTATCTATTCATGTATTTTCCTTTCAATATCCTTGAAAAGAGGGGTCAGGAAAAATCAGAAAAAGAGCACTAGATTTAATTTTTTTCAGCGATTATGAAGTGCTTTTAAGATATTTCATTTCATTAAACACCAACTATTTGAAAAGAATATTAAGGTATTAAAATGCTAATAAAAATGTGGACATCATAAGTTGAAAATTGTATAGCATTTCAAGCTGCTTTCACTTCCACTTTTTCTTCAGATTTGCATTCATAAAACACCTAGCAAACAATTTGTGCCACATAATGAACAGAAAAATAATGAATGGTGAATAAATTTTATTTTATTGAGAAGATTCCTAGTTCATCCAATACTATTAACTGATCTCTAATTACAACATGGTATAAAATCTGTATTTAAAAACAGCTATGGGATTTTCAGCTGCAAATATTGAAGGAAAAACACCAGTTTGTAATACACAATAATGTTGTTATAATAATGTCATTTCTAAAGCCCCCCATTGACTGGTGAATTGAGTCTGATTTTAGATGACTGATAAAGAATATTGAGATAACCTCACTTAACATTCTCATAAGCACTAAGAAATAAGAAGCTTGGAAATTACTCTGGAGGTACAAAACTAAACACAGGAACAGACGCATGAAGAAATAGCCGTAGTAGTTACTGAATTATTTGTTGTCAGTTTGGAACGGCAGGTAGTCTAGCAAGTGTGCAGCAAGGATTTCTCTTGCATTGAGCACTGCTCAATTGCTATATTAATTTTCTGTGTAAAAAATAGAGAATATATTTGTCATATATGCTGATCACAAAAGATTAGGCTAGTTGGAAACATTCATTGATTGCAATCATAAACTATTTTTTACTTCCTTGTCTGTCTTAATATTTTATTTGATTTGTGTTGCATAATGACACAATATAGTGTCACAATATAGGGGACAGATATAGACTTCAAAATAAACAAAATACAAGGGAAATATCTGAGATCAGTAACTTCCAACATAAAGAGAACTATGTTATAAGAGGATAACACATAAAATAAAAGTGAGGTAGTGACCATGATGTAGACCATATGTTAGATGCAAATCAATGATTATCCATAGCATAGAAATACAACAGATATGACTTATCTGAATGCTTGTAGCTACATTATGGACACCTATATCCGCAGGTTTTCCTGCTAGTGTGACCAACTCAAGTGTGGATACGGATGGATGAAATTGGGACAGATAAATACTATTACACTCTCAAGACTGATAATACCAAGATTGTTTTATGAACATACTTAGATTCAGAAATGAGAGCTGACATCTTGAAGATTAAATATTTTGGAAGACATCTCCATGTTAGTGGATATTATAAGCAAGCATTCTCAACTTCTTAATACTCTTACAGTCTATCATTCTTCAGTTTGGAGAGGAGAAGATGGTCAGGACCAGAACAAAGAATTTGCCTCTTTCTGGACTGAATCGTCTTTCTTGAGTCTTTAGATACATATTTACTGGTATAACAAATGCTTCCAGTCGTGTGTCTAGACACTTGATTCTCATCAGTTTTACTCTTTCAGACTTGATCTCCTGCACATTTTTTCTTGAGCTATTTATCAGTCTCCCAAAACTGTTCTGTGAGACGATCTCTGTGAGAAATATCGAGTCCAACACTATCTCAGAAGATCTTACCTTTGTACAACTGCAACAATTTAATGGTAAGTAGAATGTAGAAACATGATTTATTAAGCTATTTCCTTAAGGATAAGAAAAACAATAAGCCAAACACACAAACCCTTATTGTTGGAGAGGAAAAAATAGAAAAGTTTATAGAAGTTATTGCCTAACAAAGTATACTAGGAATGTAAAAACCTTTGGAGAAAAAACTGAAGTGAGGTTCCAGGATGCTTATCGGGAGATAGCTGCAGGGAAAGATTGGCAGCCTACTGTTCTCACGGCAGCTCCTCCAAGGTGGACTACAAACTGGAAAAACCAGTTTTGCAAGGTCCAAACGTAGAGCAGCTATGGTAATCTGAGAACTCTCATAGGCTATATGGAAATGATGTAAAACTTGTATCTCCTCCTAAATTGGTTAGTAGAAATTAGCATATTCATCATGAAACCTGTTAACTGTACGAACAGAGCAAGTTTAGCTCAGACTGCAACTTTTTTCCCCTTCTTGCAACTTCCCTCTCCCCTCTTACCTCATTACCATGTGGGATCCCCACGGGGCTGCGACAAGCAGCCACGTGGTCGGTCTCACTTCCCTACCTCATCTACCCAAGAAATAAACCCACATGCTTTGAAAATGGATGCAGAGAGTCTGGCTACATCATTGCAGAAGAAAACCTGGAAAGAAATAACTCTAATACCTTATGAACAGGAAAAAAAAACAGACAATAAAAAGAAATATAGATCTCAGGCTGCTGGCTGAAGGGCCACTAAAGGAATAACTGAAGTGTAACCTTCATATTTTGCAACTGGCAAAATTATCTGGGTCTCATAAAAAACACAAAAACCCAACCCTCTTTATAAGATATTTGAAGGGGCTTGAGAGATTGCAAAAAGCTTCTGAGATGAGATGAAGAGGAGCAAATATTACTGTATGATGTTCAGAGGAAGGCTGAAGAGAGGGATCAAGGTAGATCACATAAGAATAATGGTAAATTGAAGAGATGGCAGGCTAAAATGGGCCAGTAGCATTTGAGAAAGGAACTTGTAAGTACACATGCTCTTCTGAGCCTGATCACCACAGCTTATTCTATCTTCTCTTTAAACTACCTTTTTAACTACACTTTCCCACATATGTGTTCTCTGTGTGAGAGGCTAGTGAGCTTAAAGTCAAATTTAACAACAAACAGCCTGAGAGGGCTTGCTGCCAGGGAAGCCATAAGTGAACCAGCTATGAGACAGACTTGTTCTGTGTGTACATATTTGTGTGTGTGTGTGTAAGTGTGAATCTGACCTGCTAAACAAGCTTCGAGACAGGATAGGTGGTTAGAAGAGGGTCAGACCATTTGTATTGCTGATGTGTATGTAAGTTGTGTGTGTGTGTGTGTGTGTGTGTGTGTGTGCGCGCGCGCATACACAATGCTGACAAATCTCAACTCTCCTTCCTGCCTTCCCTGTCCTGCTGGTGGTTTGGCCATGTTTATAAAGTGACCATGCAGTGATTGCAGATTTGTGATGTGTCTCACCACACACTGGATCTGGGGAAGTGGAATAGAAGCCACCTCACATCCAGCAGAATGAGAAACCACTCCAATCTCTCTTGAGCTTCAGAACTTCTCTCCTAGTATCACACTAGCACAACCAAAACTTCATCCTGACAATCATCAGAGACACTTAAGAGCTTATAGATCAGTCATTTTGTGAATGCTCATTAGGCCTTTCTATACTTCCCAGGCCAATTCAACAACTGATTGAATTGAAACAGATTTTGCTTGTGTTTGTTTCTGATCTGCCTTGTCAGTTTTCTTCAACATACAGTTTATTTTGTAATAAAACTGAAGAACTATACTTGTGTAAATACCTAGTTTGTTAGCATAGCAAATGGAGGACGTTTAGGTAATTAGCTAGTAATGAAAAAAGTACGTAAGCCAAGGTTGTGTTGGCAGTACTGTGGACAGAAATAACCAAGAACTGCAGTGGTGACAGCAGGTTTTGGTGTGAGAGATCAGTGGGAGGGTGCTGACTTAAACCATGTTCTGAGCTTGACTTGGTGTGTGATGCACTATGCATGTCTTTGTGCCTCTGGACCAGCTGTGATTGAAGTAGGTGAAATGAGAGCATGGCAGGTGTGATGTGCTTGAGAAGCACTGCAGGATGTGATCCATGAAAGGCTGAATGCGAACTGATATTCACTTGTGACAAAGCCCTGTTTTGCATATGTTGTATGCTTATCGCAGATACTGTAGATCAAGATGACCCAATTTGTTTCAGAGTCCCTGACCTATTTTACTTATTAAAGATATTTCTCTGAGAGTAAATATCAGAATTAGGAAAGCTTGTGTTAATCATAAATTAGCTAATAATGTTTCTGAGCTTTTTAATGATAAAATACAAAATAAAAATTAATATGCTATATAAGTTGTCAAATAATTTCAGCATACCACAAAAGTATAAAACATACTTTTATTTGAAGTCAATGCATACATTCTCCAGTAGTTTAATCTCCCAAAATATCCTCATTTATAGACAGTACTGTATGTGGCTGAAAAAATGTTAGAACATAATAGCAACATAAAAAAGAAGAGTAACTTTTCCTCTCTGGGGGAAAAAAATTCTTCTTATTAAATTCACTGTAACATAATCTGTTTATTGTTGTCTGAAAAAATTGAAAGAAACTAAACTTTTTTAATTAGCACTTTTTTAAAATTAATATTTCTCAAGCATTGCCTTGCAAGAAAATATCTGACCAGAATACCCTTCTTTAAAATTAAAGAGGTATTTTTATTTTTCTACCATCTACAATAACCAATGCAATTACAATGGAATAAAAAGATTTTTGGACACCACTCAGCAATGTAAAACTATATAGCTGAAAAATGAGAAGTTTTAAGTAGATGATGAAAGCACTCAGGTGAATGTTTGAAGACTGAGTTGTTAGAAGAAGTATTATGATACAAACTTTAATGTGCCTGAATTTTTTAGAAGGCTAGATACTTAATATTGTATCCATAAAACACATGAGAGTGACAAATAAAACTCTGTAAGATTTTAGTCACCAAAGAAAAAGTGAACTCAAAATAAAATCTATGTCCTATTACTAGGCTGAGGAAAAATCCTGACAAAACTTTAAATGGAAGTTTTATCAGCCATATTGCTTTTTGGGTTTTGACCCATTTCTATGTCTCCATAACATATATAAGAAATAGCCAAAGCAGCAATATTTTGACAGATTTTATTAGCAATAACATTATTAAATTATGTATTTCACTTTGGTCAAAACACAAGTGCACATGCTCAATTTGAGCTGAATTCAGATTTTAATTACTGTTGATGCTCGTGATCCAGGATCATCCTAAGGCAGCAGTGGCAAGTACAACTTATATTCTATGAGCAATGGCTTCAATGTTTCAGATAAATCAATTCTTATGTACTGAAGGCAATCATCTCCCAGAGCCGGTGGTAGTAAGGTAAGTCTGCTCTGAATAAATACTCTTCTTGCTGTCAAACTACCTTCCTTCCTACCATATACACCTCCAGTAAACTGATGGTGGTGAATGTAATTTCAAAAATGTCATTGGATCAATCAACTATTACTTTGTTCCACACATGAGTAGAATTCTCTTTATGAGCTCCATGATTCATAAGCTTGAAACACTGGGTAAAATATGCAAAAACACATTCAAGAAAACACACTTTTATTGATGTCTATGGCATCTAGGCAACGGGCATCCTGTGAGAAAGTGGTTCATAACTTAGTTTTATAAACAGTGATATTACTTATTATTTGAATTATGTGATGTGCAGAACACTAGCAGGAAGAAGCACTGTCACAGTCATATACTCCAGTGATTCTTCTCCATTAGTCTTGCTAGGACAGAGCTGTTGTCAGGCAGTCTGGAAGATACACAGCTGAACATTATGTAGATTATATTGTTTTCCATGTCAGTTATGAACAGTAATTAGACATTAAGCAAAACATACAGTGACAAGAATAATGAAGGTTGTGGATAGTGCTTAGAGAAGTTACAAATTATCTATACAGGAGAAATTTGCAAACAGAATGTATAAATATCTGCTAGTAATTATTCAAGTGAGATTATTTACAGGGAGAAGCAATTTCTGTCATTCAACTGCAAAAATAGGTAAGCCTTCAAACTGTCAATACGTCTAGGTCTGAAAGAAAAAAAAACAAATTCAGTAAAATTAGAACAATTTACAAATAATGCAGTTCTACTGCTTTGAAGTCAGTGAATATCCTAAATATTCTCTTGAGGCCACAATTTTCTATTTTTCAAGTACTCTTAATTTATCTTGTGCTAATTATGAGGAGAGTAACTTGCAAAGCACCTTTTGTACTCATTATCTACTTGATTCTTTGCAGGATTTGGCTGCAGAGTTTCAGAAGATTTCAGATTCTTGCTCATTTGGCCTATGCAAGAATAACCACATGCAATCAGGGGTCCACATCATTACAAAAAATAATGAAATAATGAAGTACAGCCAAGCTCAAGCTGGCAGGGTGAGGATCAGTGACACTTGGGTGCATCTACTGTAATGTTTGGGGTACTTTACAAATACCGAACTACATGCGTTCGTATTTTTCTAGTGTGAAGTGCTGACGTCTTTGGCAAAGGGAACTCAGCAGGTAGAATGAACTAATGTCTGCTGATCCTTTATTTTCAGGAATTTTTAAAGCTGTTCTGTAGCTGTTCAGCACCTTATTTTTTTTTACCAAATAAAAAGATGATAAATCAGCAGAGTGCATCCTTTGCACTAAGAATGTTTACATGACCTCATGTAGATGACCCCTAACAGTGTTAGGAAGCACATCCAGCTTGGCACTTCCCTGACTACACAGGGCAACCAGGTATAAGTTTTGCTAAAATAAATTTATTCTGTAGCTTCAGTTTGACATGGTTAGTCAGAAAGCTGCTCCACAGGTATCCTGAACAGACCCAAACACTGTTTAACTTCACTTTGTGTTTCTGTTTTTCGTTTTCTTCTCCTTTACTGCCCTCATTCCTTTACAACTAAACAGCCCACTTCTCTTCCCCCTTTTTCAATTGCCGTGGTTTAGCAGACTTTATAACCTTGTTTGGTGTTTATGATTTGATTGTCCAGGTAATTTCTACCTTGGTCAGCAATTCTGCTAAGCTACTGCTTTATTTTGTTATGTACAGTTTCCTGCTGTATTTTATGTTGTTGTCTTTTTAATGGAACTCTGGGTCAGAGCTAGCCCTTTGTGTATGCATTACTCCTACCTCATTATCTGCAGCAACCTGTTATTCCTCATATTGCTATTTTTTGGAGGTGCCACATGTCAGGATTCACCATAACATCCTATGTCATAGTTTGAATGTTCCTATACTTCTGTGACACCCTGTCATTTCACTTCCTGGTTATACAGATGAGCAATGGTCAGGAAATAGTAAATAAACTTTTTGGTTTTTTTAAATCGATTTCACAGTTGCCATTTTTGAAGTAGTGATGAGCTAAGGCATTGAGTAACAATGTTGTAAATTGTCTGACACAGGATGTGGCAAACCTTCAACTTAAATAAAATATTTTCTTTGTTTAGCTCTGCTACTGGGAGGATAAAAACTAACTGCATCTTAGGTAATGAAATTGGAAAGATTAGATCCTATACAAAGAGCTAAAAAAGGAATGAAGAGACACAGAGATAAAATTCTGGACCTAATGATTTAAATTGTTAAGGTTGTTTTATTTCTGATTATCTCTTGATATCATGAGATCTATTTCTTTGCACTTTTTCAATGATAATTTTGTACAAGTGTATTAACAACTGATTAAATATGAATAATTGAACTACAAGACTTCCAATATAAAAAGAGTTGTACATTTAATTATTTAATTAATTTGACCTTAATTTTGTCAAATAAATGACTCATAAAGGAAGAAGTTATGGTCAAGAAAAGTATATGGATTGGTTACAGGGCAAAATAATGAACACCAAAAGTTAAAGAGGCCCAGTTAACAGAGCAGCAATAAATTAAAGTTGTCTCATTGCTTTTTTTTTAACATTTAGGGCATTTGTGTTAATGAGCTTTATCAAATAAAAGTGTTCAATCTAGGAGCTAATTCAGTACTTAATATGTAACATGTAGCAGATCCGAAATCCTTAAAAATGGCTGAAATCTTTATATCACTATTCCATTGGTAATAAATTCTGGTTTTCAAACTCAACCAGGTAAGTTTTGATGACTGAATATTCCTTAAACAGTTTGTGCTCATCTATTGTGTCCTGCAAGGAAAGGACTTTAATAGCAACTGAAAGACCACTGCAAACTTATGTTTATTTGAAAGGCAAATGAAAGAAACAATACAATTGAATTAGATGTTTACATTCAGGGAAATCATACCTGTATATATTTTTCCAGTGCTTGACCAGAGTTACAGAAAACAGGATAAAATCTTTCTTCTGTTTCTACAGTGACTAGACCAAACTAAAGGTGATATATGGCTTGATCCTGAAGGCCCTTCTTACTTGTACTGTAAATAGTGGCTCAACTAAGTCTTGTCCCATTAGATTTTACCAATTTCTTCTGCAGGAAAAGAAATACTCTTTCGTCTTTGTCTGGCTTCACCGACATCAATGGCCTGACTTTACTGAAGAGTAAATAATATTTCTAGGCATTGGGCTCTTCTTTTCCAGGGTTTCTGAGAAACTGAAACATTTTTGAATGTTCAGGCTGCATGATGGTGGTGGTCTATCACTCTAATCAAAAGTGCAATTACATGCAGTTATTCATATAAATGGTCTTATGAAACAAAGCCTATATAGCAAAATAAGAGCTCCTAAAAGTGAGGTAAAGCACTGGACTCTTGAATACCAGTATTGTTTAATGGTTAATTAGTTACAGGGTTTTGTCTGAGTCTGCCTCAGCTAAGTGTCTTGTGTGGCCTTAGCTGAGTCCAAACAGTATCATCTTATCAGTAAACAGCACAGATGAGTCAAGATGTGTAGAAAGGAAATCACGGCTGAATCACTACTTTTAATAAAACATTCTTGTTCCATGCTTAAGATCATTAACATTGTCATTTTGTTCAATCAGAATATAACAAATCAACCTTGAAATTGCACTTCACAACTTCACAGGGTTTTTTTTCTACTGCCTCATAAAAATTCACCCTTACATTCCAGAAGCACTAGAACTGACTAGCGCTAGCTAAAAACATGACTTCCCTTATGTGCTCTACTTAGCATCTTTTTCAGGTGCATTTTTCACATGTATAACAGCTAATTCGAGAAAGAACCTGTGAGAAAGGATTTTATATTTTCTCTTTCAGATTTTTATTTCTGTTAACTCCAGTTTTCTTTGTGCTCATGAAAAAAGTGTCAGGGCTTTTCTATGTGGATTTTCTTTGCACTGTAGAGCTTCCAGTCCTAGTTTGGAGTATTTTTGATGTTTTTGGGGGGGTTTTTTGGTTGTTATTGTTGTTATTTTTAATAAAAAATCGTATTTGTTTTTTCCCCCCTACTAAAATACATGAGGCGTTTTAAAGACTTCCTTTGTGTCTAACAGTTGTGGCAAGGGGGCAGTGATAAAGAACATAGATGAGGAAATAAATGTCTTTTTTTCTCTTAACTTTCCCTGGTGAGACAGATGCTCAGTGATAGAATGAGTGTCAACAGACAAAAGGTGGAACACTGAAAATTCTCACCACACAGCAGGGAAAAAAATTTACCACAAGAATTGTCAAACATTGGAAAAGGTTGTCTTGTATGGTTGAAGAATCTTTATCCTTGAAGTGTTCAAGACCCAGATTTTAAGAAGAAATTTGGATGATCTTCAGAGATCCCTTTGGCCTTAATTTTTCTCTAAGCCAAAGTACTTATAAAAAATAAATAGAAATTTTGAAAACACATGTATTCATTAATTTCTCTGGTTATCAGTTATTGAGTATTTGGGATACTGTGCATATAGGTTTGTTATTTTTATTGCTTGTGGATTTTTGTTTTATACTCTGCTCTGTCACTTCTAATGTATAACACAGGGTCCTCACACTAAAATTAAGAAACATTGCATATCACAGTGCAGGAATTCTCAGAGGCAAAATTTGTGTGATTTAGAGAAAAGGGCGAATACTATGCTCTCTCTTCTATACTTACACTTTTAATGAGTAATTTAAAAAAGCTAAAGCTTTAAAGTACTCTTATGGATATGTTAACTTATTTCTGCCTCAGTTAACCACATCATGATCTGTTTAAAGATCTGTGTTACCTTCTTCTCTGACAACCATTCTATTCCTTCCCATTGTCTTTCATAACAAGGGAGAAAAATTCAGTTAAACCCTTGTCGGAAAAAAACAAAGAGATAAACCAAACCAACCAACCAAACAACAGTTAAAGAGGAGTCCATCCTGACTTGCTTCATTCTACTACTGTGCAATGATATCTCAAGGAAATTAAATTGTAACTGTAAAGATACAAGCATATATTGCTCAGTAACCCATAAAACAGGTCGTCTTTACAGTTGCCAAAATATTCTATCTCCCTTCCACTTTAGAACATTAAAAGCAGAAGAACACCAGTCACAACTGCAACATCCAGCTGCTTCACTGCTTTTTCTTCCCCTGGCTGTTGTCATCAATTAACAGATTCCCTAGCTCAGCCTCAGATGCCAGGACAGGCATCTTGCTGAGATGTCTTTAGTCATACAGCGACAAAGCTAGTACAACGATCATCGCCATCATTAAAGCAGGGTACAGGAAATCATAGTCCCATCAGTCTTACTTCAGTCCCTGCAAAAGTCATGGAACAAATCCTCCTTTAATAAACTAAATTAAGTCTGTGACTGGGGAAAGCCTGCCTGGATTCACCAAGAGCAAATCTTTCTTGGTAACCTGATCTCCTATAACAAAGCAACCTGCTCGCTTGGTGTGAATCGAGAGGTGGACATCGCCTGCCTGGATTTATCCAAGGCTTTCAATACCATTTCCCACAGCCTGCTTCTAAAGGAATTGATGCATTATGGCCTAGACAAGTGGTGTGTGTGGGACCCTCTCACATAATGAAACCCTGAGTTGATCTCAATATTTTGGTGGAATCTGGCTAAAAATATAACTACTATAGACTATTGAAAGAGTAAAAACCTTACAAAGCTCAAAACCACCACAGCTTATCCTCAGTGGGCCTCAGGAAATGGACAAACTGCTGAGCATTGGACAGTCATGAAAAAGAATCCTGTATTTCAGTCCTTGCACAGATTTAATTTCTCAGTTTAATGAACAGCAGTTTGCATTAGGTAAACAGATTGTCAGCAGCAGACTATTCCATACACTAGGAAGTAGAATTAATCCTTTTCTTACTTGCTTGCTTTCTCTGATTACAATAGTGTGAACACATGTACAAGATTATAATGGAGAGTATTTTCTTCTTGAACAAAATGTGGACCATTTGAATCACTCAGGCTAACCAGCCTCAATTTAGGTCCTCAGTGACAGCTCTGACCACACACTCTTTCCATTCGAAGTACATGTTTTAAATCTAAATGCAAGTCACATCCTGCTAAATTCATAACACAATTCTGGACATTTCCCTTGAGGACTTGATTCTAAGCAGAAAGAGTCACAGCAACAAATCCATGTTTGTAACAACAAATCCGGCACTGATAGTTGGGGAAAGGTGGAGCTGAAGAAAAACTCCTGTTAAGAGTCCTGGGCTGGCTTCCTGTTGATTACTACTAGGCCCACTAAGCCTAACTTTCCATCCCCTTTATTTTTTTTTTTGCATTGTTTCTGAAGCATCCAACTGCCCCATGCTTCTCATAACCATCTAATTCCACCACGCAGTTCTTCATTCCAACCTTAGGAAGAAAGAAAAGAGGATGTATCTAAATTACTACTTATCCACTTTGGGGACTGAAAATACTTTTGAATTGGTCTCCACTAATATGGAAGTAGGATACACCAAGGAAATTAAGAGAAAGAGAAAAGACTAAAACCCAATTTTGACAGACAGTGAAATACTAAGAGGATGGGTAAAATGCGTGCTCTTGTGATACAAGAAATCAAGACTTCTCTACCGCAGTCTCTTCAAAGTAATCATCTTCAACAAGGAAGCAGCTTCAATAGAAAGTAGAAACAGTAATCTCAAAACCAATCTCACAGAAATCTTTGTGATTGTATCACAAATTACATGTAGGGAATTTACTATATTGTTTTAAAATGAATTTATCTGTCTCATCTGTCTATTACGTGTAAAATGCTCCTACTTTCTAACCTACAATTTGAAATAGTAAAGGTGTAAAATTCTTAGCACAAAAAAAAAAGTAAATCAGAAAGTTTATTTGCTGTTAGCACCAAACACTGTAGAAATTTAGAATTGTTAGACAACTCCATTTAGGTGCTGAAGTTCACTTGACATCCACGCATGCACAGAAAAAAACCAACTGAAAGTTATTCCAGGTTAGAGATAAGAGTTTTGTGAATTCCATTTAACTGCTTGCATGCTTCCGCACTAAGTTCCCCCCAGAATTTTTAATACAAATAATTATTTTCGTATGTTAATAATAAAGTTTTTTGCCAGGCAAAATATGCTGGGTACCCATCTTTTGGCAAGCCACGGAAAAATTAAATTCACATCATTCACAAAAGCATGTGTTATCCAAGAAGACTAAAAAGCACTGTTATGTGTGGCAGGATATGTTAGCTGGTTGTAGCCTTTGCAAACTGAGGTGAAATTTTATCAATATAGATCCAAGAATGCAATTTCTTTATTTCTTAGGGAAATAAGCAAATTTATTCAGCTGTCTTTCCTTGTTGTTGTTTAGACTGCAGAGGATGTTTTCTGAAATTAGGTTCCCAGGTAGAAGAAGAGTATATGCATCTTTCACTAAACCCTCAGTAAAAAAGTAAAACTAAAACACCTTTGCCTTGAGCAGAATAGCATCCTTTCAGGTAAGTGTGAAATTAAAATTGCAGTTCTCATTCTGTGAATGAGATCAGTAATTTCAGGCAGCCATTATCTATTATTTTACTTTCTTTTAGAAGTGATATAAAAAGAGATCAAACACCAACTTTTGCATGTGAAAACTATGCTGAGGAGAATATCAGGAAATCATGAAATGAGGAAAAAAAAACCTTCTGGAAAACACAGTGACTAGCATGACATGAGTTAGCTACAAGATGCAGTTTTAGATCTGGTTCTACACTTTGGAATCTCTTCACACTATCTAAAGACTTCTCCAGAAGTTAAGATAGCCCTTAAGTCAGTTACTTTGAATGATGGGCTGGGCTCAAGCGTTTAATTTTCAAATGATTATACAGTTGTGCTATGCACATCAATGTGTGCGCGGCTAACTGAGGCAGCTCACGCATACAGCAGTTTGTGAAGAAAGGCACAAACCTGGAGCCAGCAGCTCTGTGCCAAGCAGCATATGTGTCCCTGTCTATGGTGGTGACATGTCACAGGTGACAGAGCATGGTTCCCATCTGCTGTTACAGCGATTGTCCCTGTGACATCCAAGCCTTGACCCAGACAAATCCTCAGAAAGAGGATTCAGATCTACAAATCTCGAACCACAGGGAGTGCCTGAGACATCTCACTGAGGTTAGGCCAGATGGTTTTACAGCTTGTAGCAGCTGTGCAGTTGTCAAGAAGCTGTGACACCAAATGAAAGAGCTGCAGGAAGAGGTCAGCAGACTGGGCAGCATCAGAGATGAAAGGAAAGCAGTTGAATGGCTCTTTTCCAAGAGACTGCAGCTTCAAAAGCTCTAAGTACCAACTGTAGAAGAGGCAGAGCCTGTGCCCGTCAGGGTGTGTGACATCCCAACCACAAAAGGAAGGGAGCATCCAAGATTCATAGCTGCTCATGGTCACAATTAACTACAAAAGTCAGAGGGTCTGCAAAAGCTTACAAACTTTTAGAGTAAATTACACACTTGGCATGGAAATTGGTTTGTTAGTCTGTGACCTCCTAGCATAAGCACACAGCATGGGTTTCAGATTACAGGGTAGAGTGAAGGGGGAGAGAGAGATTAATTAAAGAGCAGATAGGGAAGGAGAGAAGAGGGAGGAGAGAGAGGGAAAAGAGAGAGAGAGAGGGAAAGGGGAGAGAGAGGGAAAGGACAGAGAGAAAGAGAGATCACCAGTCCTGGCTCAGCATAAATCCAGCAGGAGTGTCCAGAATCCTGGGGCACACACACACACAGAAAGAGCACTAAGCTTGGTAAGGGTACATTCTTAGAGAAAATTTTCTCACTTTCTATGCAAATTAGTTATCATTCACTGTCTGTTCTTCTAGACCTTTTTGGAAAGGGGTTGAAAGGCTTTATGGGTCTTTGGTGGTCTTAATTCCCCCCTACAATCCACACCCTGTTCTCAGCCTCATTCTTGAGCTTGCGCTGTCCTGTGTTGCGCTTATTTCCAGGAACTAGAACTTTTGTCCCAGGAAAGTCCTGCTCTATCTCCGTATGGCCCCCTTCTGCAGCCATATTCCATTGTGCTAGTTTGGGAGTAAACCAGCGGAACAATTGACTCCTCACAAATATATTGTGAGAGATTCCAAGCCAGAATTACAATTTAATAGGAAAAATTAAAGGCAATAATAATACAGAAACACCAGTTTAAACTGATAGAACCAGAATACAACCCACCACCCTGCTGAACAGGGTGGTGATAGCAGTCCGGTTAAATGGTGGCTGCAGTCTCCTTGGAGTGATGGATGTGGTCTGGTTGAAGGGGTGATCCTGAAGAACAGTCTGGTCAGACTCTGGAGGTCCAGTGGACTCTCAAGCTCTTCTCCTCCAGGAATTCAGAGGAAGTGGTGATTTAGGGGGGCTAAGAGATTTACTAGAAGGTGTTTGATAAAACAAGGTATATAGCTTGTGTTTTAGGGACTAGGAGGCAAATTATTTTCTAGGGGGCTTCTTGCTAAAACAATGCATATAGCTTGCTTAATATTTTTGTGCTTGCCAAGCAAAGAGCGAGGATATAAAGAAGATGCCAAACTATTGATAAGGAGAAGGAACCGTGACGAGATATCTTACTTCAGGGTCCTGAAATCAGCCTGAGCCAGCTTTAAGGTTTGGACCTGGACTAGAGACCCAGGGAGTACACGCAGGGAAGCAGGGTGAAGAGTTCAACCTGAGTAAGACTTTACTTCATCTTAAGACCCCTGCCCACAACCACCAGGTGGCACTACACGGGCGCAAGTGTATTTAAATGAACTTTGGCCTCATTATAATACAAAGTGGGAATAGATAATGAATATGTATTGTGGCATTGTGTAACTTTATGCATATGTATCTTGTAACCCAATAGAAACCAGACAGGGTACCACTGGTGCGCACGCTTTGGAGGAAAATATTTCCCATGCATCCCAGCACTGGAATAAGCATACCTACTTTACCACTTTCCTTTAGTTGAAGAGTTAATCCACACCTCAGCAGTACCCATCATTCCAAAGACTCAATTTATATGTAGGTAGGAATATTCAGTTCCTCCCCTCTGGGTGGGGTATCTCACAATGGGCTGATGTAATCTTATGAGTCCCTCCTGGAGACCTTGATGGCCCATATCAGGGCCGAGTCATGCTGAAGATAAAGACCACTGCCCTACCTGTTCTTCACAGTTCATGAAGATGGTAATAGAATACATACTTTTGGTTATACCCTCCATGTAACCTAAGACATCCGTTCTTTCTCACAGCGTGTAAGAAACTACCAACAATCCTCAGCTGTTATCACCCACAGTCCTTGGTTGACTCCATGTCTCTCCAGCTATTTGTGTTTGAGATATAACATTATCTGTTTATCTTCTGGGCTTCTATAGGGTGGAAAGTGAAAACTCCCATGATGGCAAAGCCTGGCAGCTGGCAGAAGGCAAATGGCTTCTGCTGCTGCTGAAGGCTTGTACTTACAGAATACCTTTACTGTCGACATAAGTCATAAGGAACTGAGGCCACCCTAAAAAGAAAAATCAGAGCCTGTTGGTCCTGAGCCACACTGGAACACCAGGGAAAGTGCAGAGTGTTAGCAGTGGGAGACACCCTGTTGTAGGAAATTAGGTTTCCCATCTCATCTGTGATGAGGGTGGTCAGAGACAGGAGCAGGTTGGCCAGAGAAGTTGTGGGTGCCCCATTATTGGTAATATTCAAAGTCAGGTTAAGTGGAGCTTGGAGCAACTTGATGTAGTGAAGAATGTCTCTGCTTGTGATGGGCAATGGAACTAAATAATCCAGGAAGGTCCCTCCCATCTTAAACCATCCCATGATTTTACGATTAATATTTGAGTGGCCCTCCATAAATGATCTATGACACATTATTATGTCTACTGTAAAATTTTATGGTTCAGGATGAAGTTATGGCAAGCAGACTGGCAAAATTCAGATCAAACTGTGTTCTCCATATCCTTGCTCTGTAGTAGATGATTTGATTATCATCAGTATTGGAAAACCAATCTTCTACTCTTTGTTCATGTTATGGCAGATGTTCATCATACAAGATATTTTATTGTAACTGATTCTGTTTTTATTTGACTGTTCTAAAAATATAGAGAGGTAATGATTTTATATTGTTGGGATTCATTATATAAAACCTACCACAAGAAAAGAAATTAATTCCTGTTCTCCAACTAGTTTGAAGTAATTAATTTCTGGCTAAGGCTAAAGTGAACAATATCCAGAGTAGACTACACAGTTACAACAGCTGTTAAATATCCAGCAAACCAATTAATCTACTTCCATTAAAATTTAATCAGAAGCATACTTTACTCCTTTCTCAATCTCAGTTGCTACAGATTTTTCCTGTAACCCATCTACTACATACAATCTACTTGAGGTTTCATTTATTAAATATGACTCCTTATTTATGTATTGTGTCAGCTGTGATCTTTAACTGAGTTTCTGAAGTTGTTCAGATGTGAAAACATTTAATGTCTGTAAATTATTTTCCTTTTTTTTCCCCTGAGATATAATGAGTCAAATTTAGCGGTCTTAACATAGTTACCTAGTGGCAAGTTAAGATAGATACCTGAACTTCTCCGTGTGGGACTGGCAGTTGGAACACATAAGATGTGTGAAATCATTTCTTCTGACACTGTCAGTTAGAAGAAAAGCAAGATGAGCCAATGGAGCTCAAGTGGCTTCAGAGGCTGCATAATTATAGGCAGGTGATATCACCAGTCTCTGTATTTTTGCTAGTTAATTACCTTTGCTTTACTTCTTTGAGCTGTAAAACTGTTACACGGAGTATGATCACCTGTTTTAAAGGATGATCAGCTCCTGGCATCTGCAGGTAACTACTGCATGCTGCTGTTTTTACCTTTCTGTTTAGGCAGATCAGCAATTGCAGATATTTCAAAATGGCAGTACAACCTCTTGGAATGCCAGCAATATGAGATGTTACTGCAGGCACAGCTGCTGGTTTTAAACTATAATGCATGGATTTTGTGTCACAGTGATAATGTTCTTTAAAACATCTGCTCTCAGTTCTCCAACACATCAGAATACTTCCCTAACCAACCTCCGAAAATTGTCATCCATATCTTTTCCCACACATTTGCAGTATACTTTCTTCCACAGGCAATACAGGATGTAGAGTGTGCAATTAACAATTCTTTGCTTGGAACTAAGTTAAGAGAGTGAAATTCACTTGCTGGCTGTTCCACTATACATAACAGGCATCTGGCACTAGAAAGTGTCGTTGGAGTTCATCTGCCATTATCAAATTGTCTCTCGGACAACCAAAACTTTCCTCTTACTATCTCAGGATTGTCATTGGTCATTGTCTGTATGACATAAATAGCAATTTCATGTAGTACTAAGTCTACTCTCTGGACCCTGAATTTTTTTCAGGTTTCTGAATAAGTACCTGTTTCTTCTGTTATGAATTCTGTGTTAAAATCTGCTACTTCAGGTCCATTTACTATGAAAAAATCACGTCAGAATTCAGAAGTCATACAAAATTGCAAAGTATGATCTTGACACAAAAAGTGTCAATAGAAAGAATCTGATTAATGGGAAATGGCTGAGCATCTGTCCAGAGCATCTGTCCAGACCATGTAGAAGTATTTGTTTCATTTTTATTTTTCATTATAGATCCATGCAAAGCTGAATCCTCAGCTTGATTAACACTCAGACTATCTCAAGTGCACAGAACAAGAAATAATTTCTTTTTGCTGCAAAGGATAAAGTCCCAGATAAAATCTTTGCTGAGCTGGAAAACAGAGAATGTCTCCAGGGAAGTGAGGGAATTGAAGTGAGAATTGGAGTTATCCAGGAACCAAAAATGGCACCTATTCACTCAGTTCATAAGTGGAAAAATGGGCTGTGTAACTGTATGCCAACCTGAAAATACTTTTCACATTCTTCAGTTAAAGCACTGGAAGGTAAGACTGTGCCTCTGGTCAGGGCCTATTGGCTACCTACTGGTGGTTTCTCAGCCAGCCATTGTTCCAGTTTGAATCCAGAGGCATATAACTGAACATGAATGGTAAAAAGGATTTATGCATCTCACACAAGATTCCAGATTACATTATAGGTGGTCGGTTACACTTAAAGTCAAAACCTAAATGTTAATATTATTGGACACAGTCATTCACTAAATATTATCATCATCTATACAGCATAAGGAACTGAAAGCTTGTTCATTGGCCCAATTCATCACTGTTTCCAAATCTCTCATCACAGCAGAAAGATAGAGAAAACAATGATTAAATAATACTTTAAAGTTAACTTTTAAATGTCCTTTTCATTAAAAAGGACTTGTGAAGCTGTCCATTTCCATTCATGGTTAGTTCTCATATTTGTCTGAAATGTTATACAAGTTGATATTTGAAGAAAAAATCACAATATGTAACAGATCCATTTACAGCTGCAGACCAGTTACAGGTGCAATATAATACATTTTAGAATCTGTTGACCCAAAAGCAGCTCTTGAAGGGAAACTGTCATGCAAGATAAACAATAATATCTATTCATCATGTTTCCACAACAAGTGGAGACCCCATCCCTGCTTTACAGCCACCTGACTTTCTGGGCCTAGAAGTCCTGCCTCTCTTGCCATCACATGACAGACTTACCTGCCTCACCTTGTCCAGTGTGATATCTGAATCCCAATGATTGCATAGTAACTGAAGCCACATGTTCCGGATTGCCCCAGAAGCACATCAAGTCACTCCCATGGCCCAGCAGCATCATGCCATTTTATCATGTGTGATTTACAAATGTTCTGTGATTGTATGGTTGCTTCAGAAGGCTCAGAAAGTCCTCATAAATATGTACCTATTTATACATATACACATATATAATAATAGATGCAGAATATATATAGTCATATGTATATTAGATAGAAACATAAGCCGATCAATCTACGTAAGTGTATACATAAAAAGGATGTACAGTGTGTGTATAAAGCTATATATATAAACCCACCAAATTTTAATAATGATTTCTATAATTTAATACAAATCAATAATATAAATCAATATAAATATTTGTTACCACTTAATTAAGTATGTCTAAAAATATAAGTTAATCTGAAAGATTTAACTAAGCTTAACTGTGAATGGAAAGTACAAACAAATTAAAAGACATCTTGGGCTCACTCCTTCAGAGGGTTTCAATAATTCCTGACCCATTGTGGGGATGGAAATCTTAAGATGGGCATCATGCCACTGAAGAGGGTAGAGAAACATGCCCAAAACCGAACATGCCTGTGGATCAAGGGATGACTCTGGTGAGGCCGGTAGTAAAACAACTACCAAATACTGTGCTGTGCAAAGAGAAGACTGTTTGCAGGAGTCTGGCCAAGAGGCTCCAGACCTTGAGCTCCAAACTTCCAGAGTGGCCATACAAAAAATTACGGCTTGGGAAAGCCTCTTGGGTTTGTCCTGTGCAGTATGATACAGGCATCATTGTCAGCTATAATGGAAAGCCAGGACAAGAAGACAATGTCTAATGAGCGTGTACAGGAAAATCGCCAAAGTAATTCTGAAAACAATGACATTATTCAGAAGAAATTACAAATGGACTAGATATTTAGAAACACTGAATCATTAACTGGTTTTATTGGAAGGGACATTAAAGATATGTAGATTCAACCCCCTTGCCATAGGTAGAGACTTTCCACTAGACCAGCTTGTTCAAAGCACCATCCCGTGGTCTTGAACACTTCCAGTTATGGGGCACAACTTCTCTAGGCAACCTTTTCCAGTGTCTCATCTAATTCAGAGTGAAAAATTTCTTCCTTAGACCTAGTTTAAATATACCCTCTTTCTGTTTAAAGCAATTCCCCCTTGTTCTATTACTATATGCCCTTTTAAAAAGTCCCTCTCCAACTTTTGTGTAGGCACCTTTAGGTACTGAAAAGCTGCTAAAAGGTGGCTCATGGGTATCATCAAAAAACAGAAACAGAAAAAAAAGCATATTTTCTGTGACCTGGAATAAATGTACAATGTGGGGCATGTATTCATAATTACAGCTTAGCTCTGGACTTAGCACCAAGAATACAATGGGATGGAAAAAAAGTATGAAAAGGGAAACTGAAGGAGAATGAAAGCTTAAAGGGGACACATCTTGTTGTCTTTATTGTGCTGTTTATGATGCAAAGTTTTGTGGTTACAAATGTATAAGTGTATAACACCAAAGGCTATGCTGACTATTTTTTAGTTAACCAGCTTCTGAAAGAAAAAAGTAGATATGTAGCAAAGGGTTCAAGATGATGAATTCATGTGCATGTAAGTCCCCATCACTGAGTATATGTTTCATAGGTTTTAAATTTTTAAACCGTGAAACTAAGCAGCTTTTCCCAAGCACTGGGATTTGAGAGTTGAAAAGGTTATTTCTCCATTTTCTTCTACACTGCTGAAAATCAAAACTTTCCAGGCCCTCATCCACAACCAGAATATTATGGAGTGGAACAAATTGGAATGGGATAGAAAATTTTTTGCACAACTCTCAGCTAAGAAGGAGAAGGTATTTCACTTGTGAACAGAACCAAGTTATTACTGTCAACAGGAAGTGAAAACTTTGAGGTAGACCTGTAGTTTAGACATGAATGAGGTTACAGTGTTGATTTGTAATCTATGCAGATGGGGAGCTTGACGAGTTTTTATAAACAAAATGCCTATATTGCTGAATCCTAACAATGCAAAAGGATTTTGCAAATACTTAAAAAACAACCCCTAATGAAAAGATTATTCCTAGAAATTTAGTAGTTTGTAGTCCTTCAGCAGCAAAACAAAACAATATTCTCCTGGGCACTCTGAAGTTCTGCCTGACAATTTTGACAACTCGACAGCCTATTTTGGCACACTC
Organism: Acanthiza pusilla; assembly: GCA_036630365.1. Taxonomy (NCBI): domain Eukaryota; kingdom Metazoa; phylum Chordata; class Aves; order Passeriformes; family Acanthizidae; genus Acanthiza; species Acanthiza pusilla. The sequence continues at coordinate 30,695,686 of JAXCHO010000018.1, forward strand.
AAAGTAGAAGCGTATCCACTTCATGGTTTTTTCCTCACAGTTACTGTCAGGGTAAATGGCAATCTATTTCTCTTGTGCTGCACATGTGCTAATACCCTTCAGAGATGCTGCATTTACAGACACAATACATGGGTACTTATAATACTGCTGAACTAAAGAAGGCTCTGGAGGATGCACACAAGGTTTTTGAAATCTATGATGCCTTGAATTTTGAAGGTGTCCAAAGTGTTTGGTTTGGATTTGGGGTGTTTTCCTTTTTGTGTTGTTTTGTTTGGGGGCCTTTTTTAGTTTTAATTACATAAACCTGCACCTCCATCAGAAGCAGAAATCTGCAAGTTACCCCACCCAGTACACAGATGCTGACAAAACACCCTGATACTTCAGTGATCTTGGGCAGAAAGAAGACCTTTCCTTTGCAGCCTGAGCGCATAAAGAAGAACAACACATAACAAAAAATTGTTTAAGTGTTTTAAAATTTTCTGTGGGGGTTTCTTCCAGGGATTCAATTTTCCCCATACCATTATTATGATAAAACCATGCGATCTGTATAGTTACTTCTTTAATTTGGATTATGACACAACTCCCTGTAACTTTCTTGATGAGAATATGCCTAATCTCTTGTGGAAATATGGTAAAGGATGGCGACACTGAAATGGAAAACTAAGATTTTTATAGCATGCTTCATCATGACATGTGCACACCTACAGCTTTATGATTTCATAGATGCCCTTCAAGACTGTCACTTTTATGACTATATGTGGTATTTGTGAGTTGACAGGATGATTGTTTAAAAGTTAAATACATTTCTGTAAACAAAAAAAAAACAAACAAAAATGGGCCTTCTGTCTAATGGAAATGTTAATAGACTCCCCTACAGCTTTTGGTAATAGTCTTGCAATATCCATGATTGGAAATACAGAGAACACTAATCTCTTGATATATTGTTTTGGCTGACAAAGGGAAGATTTTCTTCTACAATGAAACAACTACATGGATGAATGAGGAGAGAGCAGTGAACATTGTTTACTTCAACTCCAACAAGGCTTTCAACACTGTATCCCTTAATATCCTCAAAGATATTACATAGCAGATCCCAGAAAAGTCATAATCAGTGACACAGGATCTGTTTGGAGGCCTGTCACTAATGGTGTCGCCCAAAGTTCAATACTGGGACCAGTACTGTTTAACTTATCCATCAGTGTCTTGGATGAAGAAACAGGGACCTCCTCATCAAGTTCCCTAACAACATAAAGCTGGGAGAAGTGGCTGATACCCCAGAGATCTTTGCAGCCTGGCAGGAGAAACTTGACAGGTTGGAGAGATGGGCAGAAAAGAATCATCTGAAATTCCACAAAGGCAAATGCAGTGTCCTGCACCTGAGGAGGAATAACCCCCTGCACCAGAACAGGCTGGGGGCTGACCTGCTGGAAAGCAGCTCTGCAGAGAAGGATCTGGGTGTACTTGTGGTCAACAAGCTGTCCATGAGCCAGCAGTGTGAACTTGGAGCCAAAAAGGCTAATGTTATCCTGGGGTGCTTTAGGAAGAGCATTGCCAGCAGGATGAGGGAGGTGATCCTGCCCCTCTACTCAGCCCTAGTGAGACCACATCTGGAGTGCTTTGTCCAGTTCTGGGCTCCTCAGTACAGGAGAGACAGGGGGCTTCTGGAGCAGGTCACAAAAATGATTAAGGAACTGGGACATATCTCTTTAGGCTGAGGGAGTTTGGCCTATTCAAACTTGAGAAGAGATGACTGAGAAGGGATCTCATCAATGTCTATGAGTATCTGAAGGGAGGGTGCCAAGAGGGTGGAGCCAGGCTCTTCTTGGTGGTGTTGAGTAATAGGACAAGAGGCAATTGACAGAAACTGATGAACAGGAAGTTCCACCTGAACATGAGGAAGAGCTTCTTTACTGTGTGAGTGACCGTGCACTGGAAAAGATTGCCCAAAGACGTTATGGAGAGATAACGTCTCCCTCATGGAGAGATTCAGAAACTGTCTGGATGCAATCCTGTGCTATATGCTCTAGGATGACTCTGCTTTAGCAGGGAGGTTGGATCAGATGACCCACAGGGGTACCTTCCAACTTGACCCATTCTGTGTTAGAGAGTTGCTGGTAAATGCCATGTCATCCTTATAAATATATTTTTATCCTAGCTTAGGAAGAAATTTAGAAGCATTTTTATGGTAACCAGCTTATTCAAGCTTAATAAAATAAACATGGTTGCGATCAATGATATGGCAAACTGTGCATGTGAGTGGTGAAACTGCAAGCTTTTGCTCAGCATGCGCATCACTGGAAACTTAGTAACCTGAACATTTTTTTAAGAGTTACAAAGAGTCACAACTTCAATCAAAAGCAAAATCCATAGGGTTATTTAAGAAGCAAGTTTTGTCCTTAAGAGAACACATGAAATCTTGACAAGACTTGGTTTCTTTAAGAAGCATCTGAAGATATTACTAAGCTTCTGTATGAATTTGTTCTTCTGTACAAATTCTTCTAGGCATGTAGTGCCCTTTAAGCAAAGAACTGGTCATTTTCTCCATGACAAAAAAAGCCAACTAGATACATACTTTTGGGGGCAGAAGAGGGAAGATCACTGGGAAATATGAAGAGATGTACTGGATATAGCTGACTGTGTGAACTTTGGTGAGTAAAGCTCCTGAAATATTTATTTCTGCTCTCAGGTTGACTGTTTCAGTCAAGGCATAATGATCAGCAGCTCCTTTTTCTAAAGACTAGACAGAGTATAGCCCACAGGCAAATGCTTCCGGAAAAACTGGCAGGAAATTACCTTTCATATGGCTGTCAGTCATCTGTAAGAGCTACATGTATTCCCTCATACAGCAACTGTCATGAAAATCCAATGCCTCTGAACTTTTTTCACGGTACAGGAATGGTTATAACCAGTTTATACAACCTTACTGCTAGGGAGTTCGTCAAACAAAGCCTGCCTTTGCTGCACACCAGCTTAAATTTTACATCCATGTTAATAAACAAAATATTTTCTTGGAAAGCCAGCATGGCATTTAAGTCTGCTACCTTGGGCCTTCAGAGAACAGTGTTGCCTAAACCTGATTAAAGATGTCATCCAGCATGATCGATTCCTGCTGTTCATTTGTGTCTTTATAAAACAAGCTTATGCAAAAGGGTGCAGACTTTGTCTCTTCTTTGCAACTGAGAAGCAACACAATTAGTGCACAGTATGAGTAAGAGTTGCTGCTTCGGCTTAGAAAGCTCTCCTCTGTGGTACCCAGCTGGATGAACATAGTTGTCAACAGATAGTTCACCAGACCCATTAGTAACTATCTCTGTCATGGTTGGACACCTCTTGCAGCCAACATACAGCAGAGTGTTGTGCCTGTATACTTCTCTCCATTCCCATCTAAGAATATGCCCAGGGATGTAGACTTTGGCAGATGAAAGTAGGATCATCTCAGTGTACAGATTTTCCATGATGCTGGTCTTCATCAGGATTACTACAAACAAACTCAGCTAGAATTTATCATTCTTTCAAGAAATTTGGAATATAAACCTGTCCCTGTCAATCTCCTTCTCCATTAGCAGAAGAGAGCTTCTATCTCTGCATTTCCCATTTGTTTTGCGCCATCCAGCAAGTTTTGTTTTTCTATTTCATCTTGTCCTCATAAGAGTGCTGCCTGATGCTGCTCGAACTTTGCCTTCTAATGGATTCAGGCTGGATTTCCCTCCAGAAGTATCATGTGTTTCAGTTTATCATTCTTTTCAAGTAGCCATTCAGGACTTTTCCTTTTTGTCCCTACATACACATGCTCCCATGATGTTGTCTTTTGTATATGGCAGGGTTAAAAATGGCAGCCCCTGAGAAGTAAAGGAAGACAGGGTATGCATGTCCCATGACTGGGAAAGTGGGAAAGAAATTTACTTTCATATCACCCACCTCCCCCATAGTCATTGTAATTGTATGTAACCTCAGAATCTGCTCATAAGAAAACAACAAAAAAGGATTTGGTTTTGTTCGGTTGTGTTTTGTTGTGGGTTTTTGTTTGGGTTTTTTTTTAATAATGGACAAGTACCCTTAAAAAGATTACAGTACTCTGTTCTCAACAGAAAAATCTCAGACTGTTGAGAGAAGTCTTAGAAGAGGAATCTTGGATGAAGCTGTAAAAGACAAAAAATAGCTGACACAATTCTAAAAAGGCCTCACCCTAGCCACTGAACAATGCTGAAACCAAGTTATGGCAATAAAAAGCTTGAGTTTTAGAGGCGCACTAGCTGCCATAAGTACATTCACAGAATTTGGGCTAAATTTCATATATCAAACTATGTAAGAAACTTAGAACTTAAAAAATGTGGACAAAAAGCCCTTGAGGCTACTAGAAGAAGTTTACCAGTTGGATGATGGCTTGGGTGCATACATTAGGTTTATAGGTTAGGTTTGTACATCACTGTAAGGGAAAATAGTGTATTATTTATTACAGAGAAGACTATTCTTACACTTAAATTAATCTTCATTATGTTCCTCTTCTTTTCTCTGTAATACCTATGCAATCTAAATGTATAATTAAGGTCATAGAGTTCTTCTGAATCAATAAACTCTGCATTCTATGTACAAAATTTAAAGCAGAGAGCATGTTGAGAACGAAGAGTGATAAAAATAGTACTATAATATGAATTGTAGACTGAAATTTTTCCTGATGGCACATTTTTCTCTGGAGCTTTTACTGAGTTTCCATACATCCTTGATCATTTTTTAACACTAGTTTACCAGTACACGTTATCACATATAGTTTAGATCCCAGCTCTCTTCAGCTCTAAATTAGACAAACAGTAATAATACAGCAAAAAGGATAAATTAGACCACATTCTGAAAAAATAAGTCTGTTAGAAAAATCACACCTTTGAAATTACTTGGTAGATACCTGAAAGCCATGTCTGTACAGAGAAGAAAGAATAAACAGCTTTGCTCCAGCTTTGGACTGGGAGACTTCAGATGTTGCTTGTTTCTCACTCCTCTCTTCCTACCCTTCAGTCCCTATTGACCTTCTTTCTTAAAAACAGACAGAGAGTAACTCTGCTTCTGGACTTTCACCTGTCAGGTGTGACAAACTGCACAGGTGCAATAAAGAATCTCCTTTGAGTTTACTAATCCTCTAGTTTAAATGTAACAAGTTATAATAAATTACCCTTCTCTCAAAATACCTCTTTAATAGCATTTTCTAGATGGAAAATGTTTTAAAACCTTGAAAATTACATCTCCTAATGTCAAATTTAATAAAGCTGGTATGACTACTTTATAATCATAGAAGATAATTAAGTTAATTGTAGTACCTGAACTAATTAGTTCCAAGTTCCCTCTCTTATTATATATAAAATTTTTCAGGACATGTTTTTAAATGAAATGAAATAGAGAGGGCTTAGCCTAATTTCCTATATGATGTACTGTGTTTTCTTGTTGTTTTTTATCATTATAGCTATATAGTCATTTAATTAAAGAATGTGTTTTCCTTCCAAGGTTAGATGTGTGAACTCAATAGTCTCTAAGTCTTCTTTCTGTTCTGTGTCCTGTATTTCTAAAAAATCTCTGGCTAAATAAATTTTAAAAAAGCCTTTACTGAAAAAAACAAACAAAACATCAATAAAGGTCTGAATGTTTCTGAAAACTTTGCATGTAAAAATAATGCTCTTAGAATAAGTGCATGAGAGGAATTTTTGTACAAAATAATTTTGGGGAAATATGATCTTTTTCTTCACTTGCTGCTCTACATCATTGCATGTTTAGTTTGCTAGCCATATTGTAAGTGGATTCCAGCAGCATAGAGAGAGCTAGGAAAGAGATCTCAAGCACTCTCAAGCCTTTGTATTACTATCCAGCTTACTGTTTTTCAGTTTATATTCTTCGAATTTGCAAGAGTCTAATGTACTACTCTGTGAAAGACAACCAGACAAAAAAGATACAGGGTGACGAGAAAGGCAGTAGGGAACTATTTAAAAGTACCACATTCAAAAATGTGAACAAGAAATCTCCTAGAGGCAAAAAGTGAAAGAGGAAGGACGGTAGAAAGAAGCTTAACACAGAATAATATACCAATCTAGGAATAAGAAGATATGTGTAACTCTGCACTTACCTTCCATATACTATTTTGACTGCAAATTTTGGGCTGTAAAAGTCAGAGAATGCCCACGCTACACACAGCAGTACAAAGTGACTTGGATTGCCTTGGTCCTACCGAGGTAATACATCTGCAGAGCTCAGACGAGGGCAGTCTGAGTTCTGGGAGTTTTTGACTTAACTAACCAGCTCAGACCAAATAGTGTGTACTCTGCCATTGTGATGTAAGGATATCACAGGTTTTGCTTATTTCAGTTCCATAATATAAATTATTTCAGAAAAATGAAAACTAGCATAGCCTTTTTGTGTAACACTATAATAGCATAGACATACAGTAAGTTCTAAGGCAAAATTAGTTACCCCTAGGTGTACAATAGATCTGATTCATATGCTATAACCATGCAACGGAGAAAATAAAGGAAAACCTCTGCAGATCCTAATAAATTGAAAATGGACAGGCAGTTTCCAGGCTTTGGAAAGCTATTATTTGTGTCATTATATTTCTGGAAAAGATTTGTAGAATATATTTATCTCATGCTAACAAGTATTCTCCCAAATATTCATTTGGGAAGTGCTGAGGATTTAACACAGGATAGGGACTATTCTTACAAGGGTTGCTGCTCATGGTTACCTTCTGTTGCCGAGTAAGGAAATTTAATAATGGGTTGTTTGAGGAGTTTGACCTCTCGGCTAGGAAGTTGAAGGACTTTATTTTTGCATATGAAAAAGGAGTAATTTCTTTGCAAGAAATCCTAGTGGAGATGATAATTTTCCTGAAGTTTATGACTGTGTCATGCAAAGGTGCTTCAGATAAGCTACTTCTAGCTAGTTACTTGTAGCATGTTCTTCTCACTATGCTTTTTCTACCTCTTTACCTCATTCAGGTCTGCTTCTTCCCCTCCTGTTTGCCTTTTATTTCTGAAGTTAGTTGTGACTTCGCCATTATTCTTTCAATAAAGCCCTCTCCTCTGATAATTGAAGGGAAAAGATGTGGGAACACATAGGTGGCACAGTGGCCCACTTGTATCTCCATGCAAGGACAAAACTTTATAGGGACAATGGTAAGGGGTACATTTCCCATTGTTTCTTTATTTTGATCTGAATCTCATAAGATGTGAAAGAGCTCTATGGTTCTCTCCACCCACTTTCAACAGAAAGAGATTAAATAAGAATCCATAAAGCCCATGCAATTAACAGTAAGAAACACACTGAAAATGTCAGAGTGACCCTGGCCAAGTGTATTCTCTGGATTTCAGTACATGACTACTCTCCAATTTACAATACTGCGTCTCCAAGGTGACAGCATATGTGCATATGATTGTGGGTGTATTACACTTTCCTTGCATCTAGTATGAAGAAAAGCAATCAATCTGTAAAGACAAACACTTCCTTATTTTTTCATGTGTGGGAAGTGGGCAAACTAGAACATCATGTTCCCCTGCTCAAATCTGTGTAAACGGAAGTTAAATGCCTTCGGAATAACTGAGAAAATAAATCTAAAAAAAAAAAAAAAAGAAAAAAAAAAGAAAAAAAAAAGGAGAAAGAACAAGAAGCAGAAATAACTTCTTTGGCTCTGTTTTGAATCAGGCTTGGCATTCTGAGAAGAAGCTGGGGCAGCTGCTACAGGAAAGCAGGAAGGAACAGTTAAAATATTGTATAAAAAAGAAAAAAATAACTTCTAGTTAAAAAATGCAAAGCCACAGCCATTGGTGATATACATGGAAATGTGCTTCGCAGTAGCTGCAGAACCAGGGACAAAATGCAGATGGCTAAATGGCAGTGTTAGCGGCATCTTCTCCCACTATGCTCTCTAGGATAAAGCACATTCCTGACATTCATGCCTTGTACCATATTGTCCAGGGGGGTCATGTTCGGAGATTGCCGCTGTAGCTTGAACTGAATAGTAATGTTACCTTTTGTGATAATAGATATATTAAATAGGTAAATAACAGAAAATAATGTCTAATGATTATATGAATGTAAAATATGTATTATTTTTATAGTTTATAGCCATATATAACAAAAATTTATTACCAGTAACTATTCAGGAGAGTTAAAGGTGACAAATTCACAGACATCTGCAATTTTTGCAGGTGCTGCTCAAGTGATATGTTGTGAAGTCATTAACTAAAGAAATCTTACTGCACCCCTTTTTCAGTTGTATCTACACTGGAAGATGCGTGGAAAATAGTAAGCAGTTACAGTCAAAGCCACCATTTCTTAGACTGTTCTGGAAAACAGATTGAAATCCAAGTTTAATATTGAAAGGCTAAACAGGTCCACCAAATGTGAAATTCATTCAAACAAAAAATTAATTAATTATAAAATATCCCAGTAATTATAAATTAACATATCAATTGAAAGCAATTTATTATGAGAGCAAGAAGAAAACTTCTTCATGATAATCTCACAGTAAGAAAACACGGACAATGCAAAGTGCTGTAGTATGCTGTGTAAGCATAAACCCACTGCACAGGGCAACATTCCACAAAGCATAAAAGACCGAAGACTGTAAAAATCTACATTTCTTATGTTACAGAAAAAGAGCAACTCAAGATCCAAAGGGATTTATTAGGTACACTGTGGGACTTAAGCTGAAATCAGACATCCAGAATTCCTTAAAATCTTTCTTTGATTTTCATTTCTCTTGAGAGCATATTGCAGTAGACACTTCTGAAGGCATATCACTGTGGTAACTTAAAATTCCCTTAAACACATAGGGTAAGATTCATATCACTTAACTTTAACTGTCTGTAAATTAAGCACCTAGATTAAATAGAGGGGTTTCATTACCTAGTCAATAAAGACATATAGGTACCTTCAGAGCATGATTAACTCCACCTTAAAATGAGATTCAGTATTAGGCAGAAAGGACAACAGGTGACTTCCCATGGAATTATTTTTCATCATGTGTCTGTGGTAGGCCAAACACCATTGCCCAGCTGATTATGCAAAGCTTGCCCTATGTGTGTCATCTCCTCTATATGATCACATCATTTGTTGAAAAATTTAAAGTATCATGTCATCTAGTGAGACATAATCCAAAAACAAAATTTTCAGAAGATTTTCTGTTCAGTTTATCAGTATAAACACAAGCAGGCAAAACCACACATATCCATTCACATACAAGTAATTTATCCCTAATTATAGAGTTGCAACAGGAGTTGGGAGTCCAGTCCCAATTATATGATTAGAAGATTGTATGGGCACATCAGTCAATATTAAGTGTTGGAAGATCGCTCTCATAAGGTTTTGTTTCTGTTTACCTTGCCTATGATTCTGAAGACTTTGTTCTCTCAAGTAAGCAACCTCCTCCCAACCTCTTTGCCCTTAGACATGATCTGAGTTACAAGATCATAACTTGTAACTTTATATACTTGATAAAAATCTTGATATACTACACCTTTTTGCATCTCATCTTGCGTTGATTTGTAGATTCAGAACTACATCAGCTTGTCACTTACTGATACCCTTGAGAAATACCGTCCTTCTGGTTCTTCACCTTATTAGTCAGCCAAGAAAGTTTTCACATAAAGTTTTTACAATTCCATTGTACATTAACACTTTTATGTACTTTGGCCTTTTATTCTGGCAAGGATTTCTCATATCAAAGGAAAATGGTAACTTTCCTAAGTTTTTGTTTATTAGTTTTTATGATACATCACTTTATATTATAATGCTAAATTTATTTCCTATCATGAGCAAAAGAAGGGATCACCTAGGAGATGACTGTGTTTACCTTCATCATCTGACTAAATATGATTGTATCCCCTAGGTCTGTCAATCACTACAAATTCAGCCACTTATATGTCAGCCAGGGTACATTTTGATTGAGAGAAAAGGAAGCAGTGTGGTACTCAGAAAAAAAAGTTGTAATACTTTTGACAATTTTTATGTCTGACATGTATCCCCTTCACATAGAAGGGAAGATATTCACAAAAAGGATCTGATTTTTCTATTCCATGACCAATACCTCAATATGTCAAATAGACCATGGTGACAAGGCCTACTTGTGGCAGTTTTGGAGTTGGATTTGCATAAAGACATAAGGTATCAAACTTTAGTCTTTCATTTCTTCTGTTGGTGGAATGGATAAATGAATCCAAGAGAATATTAGAATATTCCAGTGATTTTCTGATTAAGACACTATCCTTAGGAGAAAAAAAAAAAATTTTTGGGGGGGGTTTGGGTTTTTTTTGGTTTCTTGTTTTTTTTGTTTTTTTGGTTGTTGTTGTTGTTGTTGTTGTTTTCCTCTAAATTTCAGAGCAGAATGATTGGCACAGTATTGTCTAAGAACAGAAGTTTTTTTCACAACAAAGGTACAGAGGGACTGTGAAAACGAATGGACAAAATTACTTGATCTAGAGAGCAGAACCCCTTTCTCCCTTTTTTAATTACTTTTTCTAATGATTTGCAGCAGTTGTTACATGATTTCCTTCTTTCAGGATAATTTTAAGAAATTATTTGCACACGTTTTGAGCTGTACATCTGTGGTTTTTCTCCTACTACCCATTTTTAGTTTTACATCTTTGTTCTTGTACTCCTCTGTATCTACCCATATGAGCTTGTGAGATTGACTTATAGTGAAAAAGTGCCTTTCTTGTTTTCCTACAAATCTGAGAGAAGGCTATGTTCAAACAGACTACTTAATTTATTTTCCTTATCTACTCTGACTTACCAAGGAGTGTGAAGGAACTACAGTATCTGGTTGTTCCAATAGGGTAGTGATCAGTGGCACAAAGCTAATGAATAGTGATATATTCCATGGGTCAATACTGGGTCCATTCCTGTTAAACATTTTTTTTAATGACTTGGATGATGGGGCAGAATGTACCCTCAGCATCTTTGCAGGTGATATAAAATAGGGAGAAGTGGCTGCTATTTTGTTGCCTTGTAGAGGAACCCTGATAGACTAGAGAAATGGGCTCAGAGAAAGCCCATTAAGTTCAACAGAGGGAACTGACAAGGTCTTGTGAGAATAATTCCATGCATCAGTAGATGCTGAGGGCCACCCAGCTCCAAAGTAGTTTACAATAAAGGGCTGGGACACTGTCTTGAGAGGGAGTCAAGCTATTTTCAGCTGTGCCCAGTGGCAGAACCATAGACAATGGTCACAAACTGAAACACCAAGCCTTAGTGATTCTATGCAGGTCATGTAATAACAAGATTTTTTAAAACTGTGTGTGAGATTAATAAGATAGTTTAGTGACTTCTGGTTTTTACTTGTTTTTCTGTTTAGTTTTACAATAGCTGTTTGCTTGCTTGTTTTTATTGGAGTGGTATGCAGAAGTACCATTACATGATTTTGTTGTATTAGGATCATTAGGCAATATGAAAAATGCTTGTTAATGTAGACATAAGACATATGGAATTTTAATTTGGATATTTCATCCACCCGTTTAGATTCCTTAGGTTTTACAAACAAAATGGAGTTCACAAGACATATTTCAGTATTTATTATTCCTTGAGCCATATTACACCAAAATATCACACTTCAAAAATCTTACATAAATATTGATTGAACTTTTTCTTGTAAACCCACTTTGTGTCTTGATAAACTGTAAGATTATGTCACAAAATTTTACATCATTGCAGCTCTTTGTGGCTGTAAGAAAGGTCTCAGACCACAGTTTCTTAGGCCAAAAACTAACAAATAAATATTTTTTCAATAAGATTTCATCAAAATGATCACATTGTATAAAATGCAGTTATAAAGAATGTTAAATGTTGCAATTAAGTGATGCACTAGCTACAACATTAAATTTATGAATTTTAGTGGTAATGTAAGTTAAGTAATAACGTCTCTGCTTAACATCTTGAAATGCTAAGGAGCAATATGTGCTTTTGCCTTTGGTCCTTTACTGTATCTACAGATGGCCAGATGGCCAGTGTCAGTACTAGTCAGGAGATGTTGCTGGAGATGTAAGAGGCAGAGAAGGGATTAAGTTAGATAAAAGGTACTTCAAACTGAGGAAGAAAGGTACTTCAAACTGAGTAAATTATCAATTCAAGGAATATGAAAGCCCTATAGGGACATCCTACAGCTGGAAATCCAAGACAGTCAGAAGAAAAGATCATTAGCATAAATACGACTTAATCGTTTGGACTATGATTAGTGGAAAAATTACAGACATTAAATTAGTCAGTAATTAAAATTGCACAAAAAATATTTCTGGAAATATTTCCTACTTTTTGCATTTATAGCAAGGTTTTATTAAAAAATTATACAGCAACAGTGGTCTCACTGCTGCCTCCTTTTGAAGCTCATGCTACAACAAAGAAAATATGGAAAAAAGGAAAACGCTGTAGCTTCCACATTGAATTACAAAAAAACCCAACTTTGAAACAGAGCATTCCAAGCATCAGCCCAAAAATCGATCATATGGAATGACTTTTTTTAATGTAAAGATCTTTTCAGCACACAAAAATCTGTGGTGAAAAATGACTGACAAATTTTGCACAATAAAAAATTTTATCAATAGGTGCATACACATATGCATCTGCACATATATATATGTTCATGCATACCTATGTAAATATGTATACATATAAAAAGAATCTAGAACTCAGCAAAAATTTCAAACAGGAGCTGTGCTTGTGGTCAGCAACTGAGTAAACACTGTGTAATTTACAATATGTTAACTTTGTAAAAAAAAAAAAAATTAAAAAACCCCAAAATAAAACCAAAAATGAAACAAACAAACAAACAAACAAAAAACAAAAAAAGCGCCACCTAGACCTTTTGATGCTTAGCCACTCTTTCATGAATAATCTGTCCTTTCCACACAGACAGATGAATATCTAAGCCCTTATTGCTGAAAATTTCCCTGTTCCTAAAGTTAAACCCCATCTATTAAGAGGTCTGGGAAAATAATACACCTTCTAGATGACATCTAATCTATGTCTTTTATCAAGATAATTTGTTTCAGAACTGTGAAAAACTGTTAAGAAGCAGTAAATTGCATAGTTACTGACACCTTCAAAGGAGCAGCACTGAAGAAAGCTGCAGAATGGCTAAATCAAACAGGAACCAACACATTAGTATTACTGGGTAGGTACAGATTTACAGAAGCTGAACATTATGAGAATGGCTGATATGGAGTGTATAGGAGTTACCAATAAAACTGGAATGTGCTTGACAGATCAAACAATTCAGTTGTTGAGCTGTCTAAATTTGACTACTGTTTGGAGCAAATTTTCAGTTTTCCTTAGAAGTGCAGGAGTGTGTGGTGTATGACGTGCTTATCACATGAAAAAGAAAAATGGTGACACAGGACATGGGATGAAGGGCTGACCTGCACAAATGTTTAGTTGTCTTTGAAATGCTCCAAGCTACCTGAGTGATTAAAAGAGGGCTGGTGAACATGAAACTCTTTAGGATAGGCAGCTGAGGAGTGGTTATAGGACTTTTCAAGTGGCACCATAAACTTATGCTTAATCAAGTGAATTAAGCCATGACAATTTTCCTGACTTCCTTTCCATTGACTATCTTTTCATTGTGCTAGGCATTCAGCATTAGATATTTGACTCACATGTGGATAACTCCATGCATGCATGTTTGGCTGTAGAAGATTTTGACAAAGTGTGTATGAATAAACAGTTATCAGACATCTTATCAGCTTCTTCAATAACTTCATTGTGAATCACAAGTGGAAACTGATTTGGAAAAAGAAGTATCCATAGACACAGTGGAAAAGGTAAAACAGTTTTTTATGTGTATCTGTGAAGAGCTGGTTTAGATTTTACAGTCAGTGGAACAACCTTGGGAACTTTCTGACAAATTTACCCTCACAGGTTGGTATGCATACAAACTTTGTTCCTGATGTGTTCTTTACCTCCCCTAAAACTCAACAGTAGTCATTAAAAGTCTCCATAGAGATATCTGATCATTTAGACTTCTTTATAATGTGTTCATTTCATACAGTATTTCCCAGGATATAGTTCTCAATTCAATATTAGGAAGGGAGAGATAAACATGCATCATATGATATCCTTATTACCATGGGTACCTGCAATACCACTTTTGAGTTAATCCTAAATCATAGCAAAGTGTCTTATAAAATAATCCCCTCAAGTCAACGACTTGGCTGAGTTCTAATTGCCAGTGCATGTTTTAGGAAGATACTCCAGTTTATCATCTGCAGCTGGCTCATATTCATGGGATTCAGCCCCTGAGCTGCATATGTGTGCATAGTAGCCCCACTTGTCGACATCTGTCGTGTGTAGTGGGGCATTCATCATGTGGGTGCCTGTGGTTCTGTCTGTACCAGATGTATGCAGAGATTGTTGTGTGCACATTCACCCCAAGGAATATAGCTCATAGCAGGCTTTTTGGAAATTTTGTTGTAAGTTTGCGATGTTGGTTTCTGTTTCTTAAACAGATGGTACTAGGCTGCTGCACAGTTGAAGTTGCATATGGGATTAGCAAAAACCTGCCGCATCTGGTTTCTTATTGAAACTCTTAACTTGTCAGGCCTCTGTAATTGCTTTCTCAAGCAATTGACACATGAGTGTCAAGGTACAGACTTTCTGACAAGCAATGATCTGTGATGCCATAAATTATATGGCCCTGTATCATCTTGTACTGAAGTCTGTGAATGAAGGTAGCAAGCTTGGCTATGATTTAAAGCATAGAAGAAAATTTTCCATTTATTCACACTATGTATAAATCAGTCAGAAACGTAAAGAAACAAAAAAAAGAATTAAAGGGATTAAGAGATATTAGAAAGGGATAAAGTAATAAAAACAAACTCACCAAAACATGAAGCTTATGACTATTTTTTTTCAGACACATCTTGGTGAAGATAGAGCTTGATATACTCAATCTATAACTCCACCGGATACAGAGGAGTTAATCTGCTATTTTTCTGGTTTCCTTCTGATTTTCCTAAAATAGCCCACTCTCAGGCCTATCATTATCAATCTTCTAAGTAAATTGCCTTGGAATACACATCTCTGAGAGAAGCTGTTTGTGGCCATTGCTATCCACAGACCTTCCCCACAAATCATGTTAAACATGTACAGAGTGTTTTCAGGGTTTCCATCATCCACTTTGCCAGAAAATTTAGAAGTATTGCATTATTCAAGGAGAATATCAGTATACAGCTCTGATCCTCAGTGTGCTTAATTCATTCTCAGCCATCCACTTATATTAAGATGAACATTTCCTGAATAAGCAAAAAAAAATAAAAAATTGCAACTTAATGACCCATATATTTACACTTTAATAACAATCTGCATAAACTGTGTTACTTACAAGCTTCAACTACTACAGTTTTGTGCAACTTCATTTCCTTTCTCACCACAAATGAATGGAAAAGTATTGACTAAGGAAGTCAATCAAGAGCTGACTTTTTAATAATGATTTTAATATGCAATTAAAAAATAGTGTTTTTTTAAAAACTATAAATAAAAGATGTATGTTCAATTCATGGCAATAGGGAACATCACAATATCTAGACTTTCAAGCAATATATTTATCTTACTACTGAGTGGAAGAGGTCTTTTTCTCCCTACTGCTTCCTCAGGAGGCAGCTGATCATGCAGAAGAAGAGTAGAGAAGGAATGTGATCCTCTTTCATTGTAAATCACTAAGGAAAAAAAAAAAGGAAACATAACCCTTTCTTTCCATAACCACTCCTGTAATATCCCCAGTACCAGCGTAATACCAGTACACCAATATCAAGAAACATGCTTAGACTGGTTTCCAGAAGTTCCTAAAATATTTTGTCAAAGTTTCTGATCTTTTTTATAGTACTGGTGACAACTGTGAAAGACTTTGAGGAAGATGGAAGTGATGACTGAATGTTTGTGTGGTTTCTCACCAACTGAGAAATACGAAAGAATTTGGAATTAATGTGTCTTAGATAAAACTTACTAAAATCCACATGAATTTGAGTATTTTGACTCAGAATCAATTTGGAATTAATGTCACAAAAAATGAACTTGACATAGATTTCAAGTTTGCCTAGGTGTTCCCTAACCCAGTCCGCCTCAACCAAGGGAAAGTCTTCCTTTATATTCTCTATGTATAAACCATAAAATGTGCAAACATGCCCTCTACCTATGTTTTCACTACAAAATGAAAATAATTATTATAAAATTTTATGTGAATAGAATTATTTAATATATTTTAATATTTTTTGCTAAGTTTCTAGAATATCGTCTCTTAAAAGGACTTAATTAATTAATTTTGAAACTACATTTATCACTGCCTAAAACCATATAGGCTTCATTACATTAGAATGGCAGAGGTGGATAAATTTAGGCATTTTTGAAAGCAACTCTTTGAGTAAATTTCCTCAAAAATCATACCTAAAGTTGGAGTTACATATGTTTGTGATATCTGTTGTGTTTCAAAACACTAAGTAATATCATAGGGGTTACTAGGGCAGAATTTAAAATATCAGTTCAGCAACACGTAATTATAATAGAGGAAGCAATTTTGGATTTGTGGGCAAGACATGGTTTGCAGAAGGTGTGTTTTCTGTATAATCTAAAATTATACCTACTATTTAAGAGTTGCACATATAAGGTTAGCCTGCAAGGCCTGCTGCAACTACACCTATGAAAAAGAAAGAATCCAGTGACTCCTTGTCTTCTCATTTACTTCACATCCATTTCTTAAAAACAATACCAACAAAATAACAGGAGATAAGTGCAAAATTAAAAAAAGAAAAAGAAAAAAAAAAGAAAACAACAACAACTCATACAGATCCAGTGTAGCATAAAATATCTGTTTTGGGTTTTTTTTTACATTTCGTATCTAATTTCTGGGTTTTCAATATACTACATATCTATCTGTCATTTGCTTTTTATAGATATCAATGGCTAATTTCAACATTAGGTGTGAATTAAAAAAGATAAAAACATTTGGAATTAAATAGCTTTTTAAGTATTGATATGCCTTCCAAATAAGTAGGCTTGTCTTGTGTATTCTCAAGTCACTGAATGGCAAATTCTGTAAAAGTATAAGCTTTGGAAATCATCTCTGCATTAGCTATTGTATTTTAAATGCAGATCACAAGGTCAGAAGAAAAAAAAACCTAAACATACATATTCTCAAAATTCCAGGAAAATTTTCAAATGCAAAATTTGAGATGAGTCCACTTTGGTTTATTAAATTGTTATGTATGTCACAGAAGCAATCAGAATATATGAAAATAAGTTACAAATTGAAACCTTTGTCACAGGTAATAGAATGAATGGGCGAATGGAAGCATATGAATGAATGAATAACTGGAGTTGTGTTTTTACGTACATGGAATTACACGTACACAGGTATTTACATTAGAACTGAACAAAAATCAAAATAAATATTTTTAAATTTTTCTTATATTAGCTTTCTTTTTTTGGTCCCTGAAATACCTGTTTCAAGACTGTTAAATTAAAATATACTATTGCTCTTATTTTGAAATGAGAAAATGTTTTTACCTGCCCCTGTTATTATTACTAGGACAATATTAAAGTAAAATTGAGAAGTAAAACTGCACTTAATAGAATTCAGAGTCTGCAGCTTTCAGAAAGACAGTCTGTGGATCTGCAGTGTTCATGACTGAGAGAAGCTGAGAATGATATGTATAGAAGTAGACAAGCTTGTTGCCAAAAAAATCTTGCTATAATTTCTGTTTAAGCAGACATAGGCCTTACTGCATCTCAGGATAAGGCACCTTCAGTGTCCACCCTTACCTATGATGATTTGGCTGAAGCCAGAAATCTCAATTGTTTTATGGAGCATTTTAGCATTAGTTCAGGCTCCATGAGAAAATACTTTTCATCCTTCTGAGGGGAAGCAATTTAACAAACAAAATTATTATATTCCTCCAGTTCATGCCAAAGTTGTGTTGTTGCCACATCTTTCTTGTATCTTCCTTTCCTTTTCTTCACTTATGAAGAGACAGTCCATAAACCCTATACATTAGGAATTACTGCCTGAAATAAATCTCCACTGAATAATTCAGTAACAGCTTGTTGGGCACCATTAGGAAATTATTATGCTTTTTTTACAGGTTCATTTCCTGGTCTCCCCTGTAAAAGCTGATTTTTTTCATTTGTGGTATGCAATTAGACAGCAGAGGATTGACTGGATCATGAAACACATGAAGTATCTCTAATAGAAATTCAGGTCAGTCAGGATGCCCTCATTTATGATTGAAAAATCTTGTCTTTCACCTTGCTTATGCCTAGGACATTCAACTATCTTTTTTTACCTGTTTGTGGTTTGCTAAGTAATGGTACTTATTAAAATTTCATCTGTTGTGACTGAACAGATACAAAATATGTGCCTTCTGCACATTTAAAAAAATATTTCCTTTGTTCTGACTCAAGAAAACTGCATTGCCTTGAAATTAGGCACTTCCAAACATTCTAGATCACTGTAGCAAATATTGTACCCACACTGGTCAGTTCTTGGATTTATGGTTATGGATCAGATCTCTATCAAAATATTGGCCAGACAAAACTTAGACCAGATGCTATTTTGATAATAGCAGTAATATGTGCTAGAAAGGAAATAATTATAGTTTCCTAATGTGGCAAGTTGACTTTGGCTACGTATCAGATGCCCATTAGGTTGCTGTATCTCTCCTCTCCCTCAAGAGAATAGAAGGAGGAAATATGACAAAACGCTTACAGATCAAGATAAGAACTGGGAGATCAATTTAAAATTACCATCACAATGAAAATGGACTCAGCTTGGGTAAATTAGTTTAATTAATTACCAATTTACAATAGAGTAAGATAATGAAAGCAAACCTTCGAACACCTTCCCCCATCCTTATCTTCCTCCCAGGCTCAACTTGCCTCCCAACTTCTGTACCTTCTCCCCTCAAGCAGTGGAGGGAGATGAGGTATGTGTATTGCAGTCAGTTCACCACACTTTGTCTCTGCCTGACCTTTCTTCTCACTCTTCCCCTGTTCAAGCCTGGAGTCCCATCCTCCATAAATGTTGTTGACATGGATCCTTCCCATGGGCTGCAGCTCTTCAGAAACAGTTTAGTTGCCTCCTATAGGGTGCAGTCCTTGAGGAACAGCTTGCTCCATCATGGGTCATCTAAGGGGTCAGAGACCCTGACAGAAAACCTGTTCTAGTGTGGACAACACTTCATGGATTCACAGGTCCTCCCAAAAGCCTGCTCCAACATGGGTTTTCCACGGGGTCACAGCCTTCTTCAGGCATCCACCTGTTTGTGTGTGGGGTCCTCCACAGGCTGCTGGTGAATCTGTGCCACCCTGCTGACCTCCATGGGCTGCAGGGGCACAGCTGTTTCATCATGGTCTTCACCATGGGCTGCAGGGAAACCTCTGCTCCAATGTCCAGAGCACCGCCTCTCCCTTTTTTCTCTATGACCTTGCAGTCTGCAGGGTTGTTTCTCTCGCATATTTTCACTCCTCTCTTACAATTGCGGCTGCACAGGAGTTTTTATCCCTCTTACATATGTTATCACAAAGACACTAACCAATATCACAGATGAGCTCATCTTTGGCCAGTTGTAGGTCTGTCTTAGAGCTGGCTGGAACTGACATTCTCTGACATGAGGGAGCTTCTGATGTCTTTTCAGTAGCCACCAACGCAGTTCCTCCACCACACTACCAAAATCTTGATACATAAACCCAATACATTAAAAAAAAGTATAGTGGTTTGACCCTGGCTAGATGCAAGACATGCACCAAAACCTCTCTATCATTCCTCTCCGTAGCTGGAGAGGGGATGAAATAACAGAAGGATTTATGAGTTAAGGACCAAGAGAAATCACTCACTGATTACTGTTACAGGCAAAACAGACTTGAATTAGAGATATTAATTGAATTTATTACTAGAGTGGCATAATGAGAAGCAAAATAAGGCCTTAAAACCACCTTCCCCCCACCCTTCTCTCCTAACCAGCTTCTAGCAGCTTCTCACAGAAACCACCTCTGTTCCCCTGCCAGCTACCAAAACCTACCTATGCCAACCCAGTACAAAAATAAACTGCATCAGGCTGTGAAATCAGAAATAGAGAAATAACATTTTCTTAGGTATGTTTAGTCACTTTAGCATGTTATCGTTGTAAAACATATTTATGAATTTTTTACTCATGTACAATCAGGGAACTAATATAAATTTGAAATGTGTTCTAGTGAATTTTACTGGAAAGTTAAAGTGGTTTTTCATGAGAATATATTTTTATTTTAAATTAAACTGTTACAACTTTCTGAAGCTAGCTCAGTTTTTGTCTAAAATTGCATAGACATTATAACATAACCAATGAATCACAGGGAAACAGGATCTATGGGCATAATTTTGTATATAGTTGGTAAATAATAGAATCTGAGACAACTGTTTTCATTGGCAAAGATCGGGGATTGATTAATAAAAAGAAAAACAACAAAAAAGCACTATTGCTTTATTATCAATTTGCAAGTTGAACTCTGTTCACCTGAATTAAGATGCATATTAATCATTAGTGACAATATTGTCTTTTATCCAGGAGTTTTCTCAGTTGTTTGCAAATGGTTTATGTTTTGAAAGAAGTGTCTAATGACAATGATTTCAATATGATTTTTCTGAAGTGATGGACCTCTTCTATAAATTCTTTATATTATCTTTTTTCTTATATTAAGCAAGGAAATACCAACTGAAGAAATTTCACAGCTGGCATTATCTAGGCTAACCAACCCCAACATAAGGTAAAAAATGGTAGACTGTCAGTTACAGACCAGTACATTTGCAACAGCTGCTGCTGCTGTTAGACTAAAATTTCTATGCATATTTTATTTTTACCTTTTTCTAAAAACAGTGCTTCTCAAATATCTGAAATTGCAATCACTTCCGAAAAAATTATTCCCTCTCAGTTATGCATAAATAAACATTTTCTATTTCCTTAAGTTTTAGAACCTTGGGTACTGTCATGAAGAAAATTTGCAGAAAAAGGACCATAGTTCAGAAAGGTGAAAATAAAATCATATTCAAGGCAGCTGCATGACTGATGACTCCTGGAAAATATGTATTAAGTTCTCAAAAAATCAAGAACTTGAGTCATCAGCAAATGTCAACAGATTCTTTTCAGAAAAGGTTTTCCAAAAAATATTACCTAGACAGAATTTTTTTTTTCAAGATGTGTCAGTGTTAACAGTTTCTCAGTTGTCATTTCTGAATGATTCCTTCTTTCTTTTTATTTTTCTAGCCAATAACATCTTGATTAACACTTATAATGAAGGACTTTTCTTGATTAAGAAAAGACTAAGAAACATTTATATTACAAAACCAAAGTCTATGATCATAATTTGTCATAACAGGACATGTTTTGAGACTACAAGGTCATAGAAGATCATGAATTCCAGTGGCTGGCTAAGCTACAGAGAAATATGCAACAGGCTTATCTTATTGCAATAGGCAGTTTGGACAAAATTTCATCTGGCATATGGTCCTAGCAATTCCCAGCTGGTGCATGATCCATTGCACAGTCTACAGCAGCCCCCGGTGGGTTAACACTGGGCAGCAAATCAAAAAGCTGCTTCTGGCTTTCTAACAGACACTCAACTGCTGAAATTCAACACATCAGAAGTTGTATGAGTAAGACTCAAAAAGTTCAGCATTAATCAGGCAAAAATATCGTTGTAGCAAAGGCAGAAAATTATTCATGCTGTTCAGCTGGGAAATCAGAATGATTTATCCTTTATGATCAGAAATTAGCTCGATTCTAAAGTATTAAGGGTAGCAATGGAGAGTTGTACAGAGACTTAGTGACATAAAAACCAACCACATCCTTTACCACGGATTTCTGCTTAACTCTCAGATTGGATGAAAACTCCACCCATCCACGTTGATTTATGTCTTTTCCATGTACTTAATGGGTAGTAAAACCAAAGGATATTTTACTGTTAGAGATTATCTGCATGCTATGGAAGACTAAAGAAACTTCTTCAAAATTTTGTGAACAGTTTTTACTAGACAAAATGGAAGTAGTAAAATCTCAGATTGGGAGATGTAATTAGGTATGTTAAAGTAGTTCATGTCTCTTTCAGTTTGAAGGAAAATATCATTCTTCATGAATACAGACACCTGCAGTGGGAATTTTAATTGATTCCTATATGGGCTTGTGTTATGACATTGAGGCCCTTTACCTGACAGAATTCTCTCTTTCGGTAGATTTCTAAAACTGTAGTAATCAAAAAGCGGAAAGAAGCTATTTGTGCTTGCCTCAATTAAAAATTGTGTGTCACTGAAGTATAAACATGAATTCCTGGACTGAAATGATTTTTTGTTTACCTTACCGTAATTGCTAACTTCGGAATATGACGCAGCGAGAGCGCGCTGGTCTCGCTGGCCACCTGGGATCGGTCACAGCCCGGCAGCGGCGTCTGCGCGCGTCCTTGGAGTCCAAGTTCGCGGCAGTCAGAGACGGATCTCCTGGCCGCGAGCGGGACCGTCCCAGAATGCAGCCACGCCGCGTGAGCCGGAGTGCTGCTGAGAGAGAGGATTCTCCCGCCCGGACTAGAAAGCAGACACGGGGTCACTGCGATGGTCAGCGGCTTCCGTCTAGGGCGAGAGACCTCAACCCAGCCGGGCATCAGACTTTTATTCAGAGGGTAACAACCAATAATGGAACCGCGCAGGGGAGGGATCAGGGAGGGACAAAGGGACTCGGACCAATCGGGAACGAGGAAGGGAGGAGAGAGTGAGATACGAATACCATTATGAACTGAGGGACAGGGGGGGAACCTTGACCCTTCTCTGGGGCAATCCACCTTCTACTCTGCTCCAGGGGGGTCTTATTCTCTAGGTCTCCAGAGGTTCCTCAGGGGGGAAGAAACTCTCTGGGCTTGAACCAACGCTACAGGAATAGAAGATGTCTATCTGTGAATGGATTTTTTTTTCAATGAAAAACATTTAAGACATCATTAAAACCTAAGAAAACTGTACTTCCTGGAAAGCAGATGTATAAAAGAACTATTTGAGAATCTTCATAGTTGAAAAAAAATATAATTAAACAAATTTTAAAATTTTTAATTAATACCGATTACATTTATCAGTATTATATTAATTTATTATCATCTGATAGCATTGACTTAGGGAATTGTCTGGATGCATAAGACAAAGTAAATTTTGTGATTAACAACCATGAACATTTAATGTTACATTTATGGGTACAGAATTCTGCACGTAGCTGAGTACACGTGACATTCTACACTAAAAATATTTCACATGAAGGCAAAATAAGATTGAAAAAAGAATTCTCCACAAAATATCAACAACGTTACTTACTAGATCCACCTTTGTGTTTTTATTATGGACTTCAAAATTCAGTCTAGGAAAAGGAATCAATTTTTTGGAGGGGTTGGGATGACTGGAACAACAAAGGCAAAAACTGATGGTGATCTATTTGAAAGCTGCTCCAACAGAAGGTAGGTTGTAGATTACTGTTGATTTTTTAAGTTAGTTTTTATGTCACATGGGTAATATCCCCTCTTGATATTTTGGGTAGATTACATGTTTTATTTTCTATTCGGTTGCATACAGCTCTAAAAGTGTCATCGATGTAAAGAATGAATTTGATTTCAGTTACCGCTAAATAGTCATGGTAATTCCCAGTTCAAATTCAATATCTACAGTGCTGTCCTCTACCTCCAT
The DNA here is from genome assembly GCA_036630365.1 of Acanthiza pusilla. Lineage (NCBI taxonomy): Eukaryota > Metazoa > Chordata > Aves > Passeriformes > Acanthizidae > Acanthiza > Acanthiza pusilla. Next base: position 30,719,387 of record JAXCHO010000018.1, read on the forward strand.
GAAGTACACAGCCCATCCCACTCACCTTGCTATGCTGTCTTTCCACTTTTGTTCAGCTATCTACAGGCCATCAATATTTTTTCATCTATTCAAAATTACAAACCAAATGCTACATTAACAAATAAAACAAGAAAGCTTGGCAAGTGTTCTCCAAAGTATATCACTTATGAATTTAAACCCAGCATGTAGCTAATTAGCTCACTACATTTAAATCTAAGGCAGGAACCACAAAAAACAAGGGCTATCCCTTCTCTGGCTTCACAAGCAGCTGTGTAAGATTGAACTACACCAGGAACACAGACTTACTCACATCTCTGTGAGTGGGTGTTAATACCAAATATTTGAAGAAGTTTCTTTTTCCCCTTCACTACTAGAAAATTTCTACATGATCTGACTTATTTAAAAAGGATTCCAAAGGTTGCTTAGCTGTGTGGGAGGTTGTTATTTTTTAAAATAAACCCAGATTTAACTTACGCACAAAATGTCTGCAATGTTTGTTTTGCTATTGGATATTATTGATAGTATCAGGATAGTGTTGCTGTAGAAGTGTAAACTTGTCAAAATTGAAGCCACATGAAGTCTCCACAAGCAATCTGGCACTAACTCTTCATCTCTGCAGGGAAAAAAAATACTCTTGTTATCATCCATTTCTAACTCCTTGTTCTGTCACATAACAGTTTTTTCCTAAGCTATTATCTTATTTTTTTCCCTTGATACGAGAACAAATCCACATGCAGGGCACTGTGGGCCTCAGGCCAGTTGTGTCCCACCTGGTGGGACAGGAGGTTGCTTGAAGTGTGAGCCGGAGGGCACTGGGGCAGCTGTGGCAAGGCATGGCATGCCGCACTGAGGTGACAAGGACACACTTCACCTGCCTCTGCACTGAGTCTGGGGATGCACAGTTTCTCTCAAGTGACCCTAGGATTATTCACACTGTTCTGACTACTTCTAACGAAAGTCAACTAATTTTTTAACATTGTTTTAGTCCTTATTTGCAATATTTTCTTTACCATACACAGTTGATATGAATGAGAAAGAAACGATGATTGGATAGAAAATCACTGTCATGATTCAGCTTAATGGATAAGAAGACTTCTTATAAAATTAAATTTAGTTTTGTGAATTTCTTAGAGAAGCAATTTTTGTGTTTGTAGAAAGGAATTTAATTTCTTCTTTTCTCTATCCAATATGCAATTCTAAGGCTATTTATGTCAACAAGCCTTGAAAACCAATTGTCATAGATTTTTTTTCATTGCCTTTAAAGCCTGCACACACTTTCTGAAGTTAGATTCACTGTGGGTGTAAGTGACAGACTGTATTTCTAACCAAACACATTCCCACTGGAAAAAAAAAATATGCTTTTCAATATCTGAGGACTAGTTGTAACCTATTATAGCATTCTTAGAGTTTTGATCATGTAGCTTTTTTTCTAGTAGCTTATATGTCTGGCTATCTCTTCTAAAAAAATCACAAAATCCCTTTTCTCTCAGTCTGGTACTCATACAGAGAATGAAATTTGTTTCTAAATTTCACTTCTGGTTTTGGACTGTTTCAAATTTCTTACCCAGAAAAACCACTCATTCATAGGTTATGTCATTGTCAAGCTTTATTTTGTAAGGTGATACTGTCTCTCCGTGGTCATCTTCAAACTAAGTAGATTATTTGATGAAAAAACTCTCATGTCTGTACTCCAGAGGCAACCATTTGTTTTCAGCTTGGGACTTAGTCATTGAAACTCTTATGTAGAGTTTTGGAGAAATCCAGACAAACCAATGTGAAGTATTACTTCTTATTTGCTACATTTAGAACAGCAGCAGATTATACGTTGTCGTTCTCTTTCCATTTTTTAAAAAATTACCAAATACTACTACCCTTCACTTATTTATTAATGTAATTCAGAAATAATTTTTCTGTAATTTACACTCAAAGAGAATTAGTGTGACTTAACTATCCCTCTAGGTGAATAAACGAGGCAGATATTTTCCGGTTTATGTATTGTGATTCTGGATTATAGGTACTTTATTGGAATAGAGAAAATTATCTGAGTGCTCAATATAATAGCCAGGGGTCATTTATTAATCAGAGAACTTTTATACATTAGTGTCTTTTTACATTAAGAACCTGAACTTCCAGAGCTAAGTAAGTAAAATTTAGTCAAAGTGAAATGACAATCTGTAATACAAAATGCTTCCAGCTTGTTTATATAAGCATTAGTCTTCAAAACTTCTTCAAATAAAAGTGAAAGCTAAGTTCATTAGCTCTTTACAATTCGTCTAATTTAAAATACTGAAAGGTAGGTATTTTCTTGTATTTTTCTCATTTTGTTCCATAGCAACAAATGTAGATGGATGAAAAATTATTAGCTTTGCTCAAAAAGGTTGGCCACTCTAAACTAAATAGGGCAGATGTAGAATTAAACTGCTCATTTCAGATCAATTATCTCACTATTTTAGTATTAATTTCAGTTCATGAGTTGGCTGCTTTTTGGCCACTTTTTGACCACTTGCTATTTATAGTGAACACAATTCATTGCTCCAAGTGGGGACTAATGAATGAAAAACACTGAACCACAAATAAATAATATGGATATTTATACCTCAAAAATATGCCCTTGAAATACTCAATATTTACCTATATAAAGAAGAATTACTGTCAGCTATTAAATAAACAAAGAATTCTTTTTCTCATTGTGAAGTGGTCACTTTATAGACAACAAAGGCTCTCAGAGCAGAGGAAGAATTTGCAAATAAATGTTGTGTTTTTTCACTAAAATATTAAGCAGATTCCTAAATGATGGGTTTATACTTGTTGACTCTCGTTGCATGAAATAGGACATTTTTATCAGTTACTTTGATAATTTTTAGAAGACACTGTTTTCTTGATCAAATGTGAGGGTTTCTGATGAAAGTGCCTTACAAGTTGTCTCACTATATGAAAGTTCTGTCATTGCAAATTTTCATGATATGTGTAATATGTCATTACATCTTGTATGTCAAAGTTTTCAAGCCCTTAGTATCTACATAGTCCTTCCCTGGTGTGGCTCCAGTATGTTCATGTCTTTCTTACATGGGGGAGTCCAGAGCTGCACGATGTACTCCTGATGTGGCTTCAGCAGGGTTGAGTAGAGCAGAAGGTTTGCCCCCCCTCAACCTGCTGACAGTGCTACTTCCAGTGCAGCCCAATCTGGGTTTGCATTTCTTTGCCATAAGTGAGCATTGTTCATTCATCTTCAATTTGTTGTTTACCAGGACTTCTGAAAGAAAAATAAATAATTATTTCAGGATAAAAGAATCACCAAACCAAGAGTAGAAGAGAAAATGTCAGTGTGTTACCCAGAATTGGAATGGAAAATATTTTTAAAATATTTTAAATCTGGCAGTATGGGATAAGACTTTCATTTTAAGATCTTATATATACATTAAGATTCAAAAATTAGAGGAGACTCCATTTTTTAAAATGTGAGTCATTACCTTGATAGGAAGAAACTGTGAAAATAGTAATCAGTAGTTTCATATTGGACAAAAGAAATCACAAGACTTCCAACACAGTGCAAAGGATTGTGTCCGAGGTGAAACTACTGTGTGTGGAATCCAGACCACCAGCCAGGGATCAGACATGGGGAGAGTTACAATGAGTTCTTTATTTCCTTTCAGTCTATGGTGCTGACCACAGCTGGGCCAAAGCGTCAGGCACTGTGCCTGGTGGGAGTGCACATTCTTTACTGTTTTCAATGTGTCATGAAATAAGAACCTTAGAATATAAATTGGAGGGAGAATTTACCCTATGATCTGATTTGAAAAATAATGAAAGGAATAAGACTTTACTGAATTTGACTGACTTCACATTGAACACTTTTGGAAATTTTGTAATGGGTATTGCCTCCCTTCATCATCCTTATTATCCTGAATCCACAGATGCATATTGACATGTGCCATTTGCCATAGGCTTTATGTCCTACTTTATGCTCCATTCCAGTAACCAAAAAAAAACCCCAAAAACAAACAAAAAAACCCCCACAACTGAAAAACAACCCCCCCCACCAAAACAAAAAAACCCCAAACAAACAAAAGCCCCAGAATCCAAAAAACAAACAAACAAACAAAAATCCCAATCAGATTACTTGAAATAAGAAAGAATAAAAAAATAATAGTCATTACCAAAGAAGGCAACCTAACATGGCTCTGAAAAATTCTGTGAAACCGCCAAAACCCCTCGCAAGTGTGTTTTCTTAAAATGAAGGTGATTTGGAGATAGGAATTGTGTTTAAGGAGTATAGGAGCACTCATGGAGTCCGAAAATGATCCAGGGCCGAAACTTACTTAGCATGGACACCGTCAGTCTGCCTTAGAAAGTTTTATCCCTGTTGGGGTAAAATAAGTGGGGTATACAGACACAAGCTAGTTCATGCCACTTGCCCTCAGTGTCTAAGACAATTGTTACCCATCCTTTATGTAACATCTCAGACACTTTCAGCATCCTCCTTCCCGGAGAATTACACCATTGTCTTCTATCTATGCTATTTGATACTTGAAAGAAACACTTGACATTCACAGGCAGTTGGAGCTTCTGGGTTTGTGAGAATAGCATAGATTGGTGGTATCAAAGTTTCCCAAGTCTGAGAGAATCAACAATGTTATCTTTATCACGTAGTACTTTGTCTTGACTTCTGCTTCTACAGACAGAGTTCATGCTTTTCAATTCAGACATTAGAGGATGAAAGAAGCCCTGCTGACAGAGATGCAGACAAAAAATTGCATATTGGCTGTGGATTTCATAAGTTTTATGGAAAATTATCTCATCTCTCTTTCTCTGGAGAAACTATTCTCATTAAAGTTGGAAGACCTGTTACTTAGATTCTTGGACCAGCCATATATTTCTGGTAAACATGAAGACAATAGCATGTCATGAAGTGAACAGTTTTTCAAGCTATTAAGCTTCACCATATGAAGCCTCACAGAAAGGAAGGAATAATTGAATATGAATGATTCAGACACCATTGAATCAGGAAAAAAACGACAACTTGTGGCCACATCATATCTATGCCAGTGGTATTTCCAAGTCCATTGTTATGTTTCAGAAATTGCAAGCAGAATATTCTCAGCCTTAACTTCAGCACAAGAACTCTTAAGTCCTTCTGAGTAATATTACCTACTTTTTCACTGAATGATCAGTAACCTCTTTTATTTAGTATTTTAAAGTGACACTAAAAATTTCACTCTGGGAGTGCTTCTATATTCTGCTCCAGGTGCAAGATACCATAATTCCATGTGGTACACAGGGTACATTTAATCCACAGCACTTTTATCCTGCTTGATTTCAACAGCTTTACACTGATATTTCCCTGAAGCATTTCTTTTGTTTGCTTGCTCCTGAGCCTTGCTGATACTGTAGCAGGTGCATCTCATAAGGCCACTACACTTGAGAGATAATGATATAAAAAATTGCAGGTAGACTAACAGTAGTTTTGCAGAGAGAAATAAAGGTTAACACTTCTCTGAAGTGATCTTTCCAATTGTCATCAAAAAAACCCCATTCTTCTTGATGGAAAGCTTTCTGATAGACACCTGTTGTCCTTCTGCCAATCTTCCCAACATTTTGGGGCTAAAATTATTTTGCCTGCATTTAATAATAGCAGCATCTGTCAAGAAGCATTATGGCAGCTCAGTGGGCATAAAAAGTCAAAATAACTTCCAAAGCATTGTTGAATTCACTAACATTTCATTTTTATAGTTGTGTGAAGAAAGAGGCAATGAATAGTTTGAAAGGGCAGGGATTTTCCTGAGATGCTTATTGCTGTAGACAGCAATGCCATCTGTTTTAGTACTTGCAGAGTGGGAGGGAGACTGTTCTACCAAAAGAAAAAAAATTAAGACATTCCTGCAACATCAAGAATGTCTCATTTGATGCATTTGGGCAGATTTCTGAAAGTAGTACACAAGAATTCTATGAATGAACAGCCAGTTACATATTATTTTCAATACCTTCTCAGATCACTGGGGACTGGTTTACCTTTGTTAGTGCAAATGCTCTTGCTTATTTGTTACTAAATGGAGGCATCATAACAACTGACACTGTGGCTGTAAACAATGTCATGAAAGTGCCAAAACTCTAAAGGTTTCAGAATTAAGAATTTTTTTTCTGGAAGTTTCTATTTAATTATTTATTTTTAAAAGGAGAACTCTCATCAATATAATGAGTAGTCTAAGTATTTTCAGAAAAACAGAACTAAAATTGCATAATATTTTTCTATTCCTTTTCATATTTATGTGATTGCTAGTTCAAATTTTATTTACAATTCATTCTACAATATTCTTTAGAATTAATTTTGGGGATATGTGGGGAGAATATTCACTAAATTGTTTAGACATAAAATGTAAATTATTGTGTTAGGGTTTATTATATTACGTGGGGTGTTTATTATATATTATATACATATTTTATATATAGCGCTATAGTAGGTCTCATATGTCTGTAGGTGAAACAGATATTTGAAGTAATTATTGTGAATGTATGATGAAATGACAATTTCTTAACTGAATACTTGACATTTAATCAGTCAATAGCTATTTTCGACTTAAAATTAATAAATTAAAATAAAATATTTAGATTACATATTTCTTAATTTCTAAATGCTGTTTTTCAGTAGTCATGACTGCATAAATTTAATTTAAAATGTGTTTGATAATGAAACATTGAGATGTTTTAGATTCTGACAGATATTGTTTATATATTTATCAATCTCATTTTATTGCTTTATGCACTTTGGTTTTGAACAAAGTATTTCATAAATGCAATGTGCTCTATTAATACATAATAAAGAAGTGAGACCGCAAAGAGTTTGAAACACCACAAAACTTTCTGGCAAGAATACAGGCATTTACTGTGAAGAGGAAAGCAGTATGCAGAATTAATACTGCCAATGCTGTGAGCTATCCTACATTTTCAAACACCCCACAAATAATTGGCTTTGAAATAAAAAATGAAATCATCTGAACAGTAATACAAAAACACAGTGTGCATCCATACATTAGGTGAACCAAAAAAATGCAGTTCATTTATGTCCACTTGAGTGTATTCCCATTTTTCAGTGTATCTCCTTATTTGGAAAGAGTTAATTGTCACTCCTATTTCCTTTTTCAACATATTTGGAAACTATAAATCATTCAACTATCTCCACAGTCATTCTATGTTGTCGTCGTGTCCCTTCCGCTACTATCGGTGGGCAGGAGAGTTGTCGTCGGCAGCTCACTGCCCTATCGCCGGGCGCAGTAAAGAGGGGCGAGAGGGTCTTGTCGTTAAGCAGAAAGCAGCTTTATTAGGTCACCCAAACGGGAGACCTGCTCCTTTCGAGGGGGACGAACAAGACAAGCACCATGGGGTCGTGCACAAGTTTATAACGGGCTTACAACAACCAATGGGAATGGGGGAGAGGGGCGGCACCGGGGTTCCGAGCCAACAGGGCTACAACATAGGTGGAACGACGGGGGGAATAGTCAGTCCAGTCCACGGGAGCTAGGAGTCTTCTGGAAGACGGGCTGGGTCGGCTCCATCTGCATGCCCCCGACTCCACCCCGCAGGGTGGGGCCGAGTTACTGGCGCTCCGGAGTCCGCCCTTCTGGGTGGGTCTTACACCGCCGTCTCCGCCTCCAAGGTATCCAGGGATACCTGGCTGTTCCTGGTTGCTGCGGAGGTGGGAAATCCACCCTCCGCACTATGTATCCTCTATTTAACTTCTGCGTGATAAACCAACTCTAGAAACATATTTAATCAGAATAATGTCAGTCGCATAGCATATGTAGGGTGAAGCATTTGACTTTTCCTGCCAAAGACAGCTGTTTGGAAAGAGACAATGTCATTTGCAGCAACAGGGAAATACTAAGACTGCAGTCCTGCTCACTATTACCTTTTTGATAACACTCATGTATTTAAAAACTGAAAGGGTTTGTAACTGTCATAATGCGCTGCAAAACTTTCCTTAAAAGGAGATAAAACAAACCAGTTAGGTTTAAGGCAGAGCTTTATAGGATGGTGTGTTACAGTTCAGTTTACTCACCTGCAACAAAGTCTACACTGAGCATAGACTAAATGGCCAATGATAGCTTGCATCACTGAAATACCATCTTGCCTCTAAGTTAATAAAGGGTGAACAAAAACTCTATGTCATAATATTATATATATATATATTATTTTTTATTTTCTTTTTTGCAGGAAGAGCTGCTTCATATTTTGCAATAGCAGTGATCTGTTCATTTTATAATGGTATGTGTAAATTGTTAAGGGAAACAACAGAGAAAATACAGAAAACATGAAGCTTATAAAATTCTGAGAAGTCTATTAAATTTCTCATTTCTAATAGAGGTCCAGGATTACTTCAGTTGCCCTATGAACTGATATTGGACATCCATAGGTGGGCAAAGGAAGTCATCCTAGAATAACTTTCTCAACTGCGGGTACAAGATTCAGTAATATATGAGTAAGTATTTGATGCCATTTTAAATAATCTGAATATCCTGCTTAGCATTCACTTGTCACTCCTGCTGCTCAGTGCCTCGACTATTATTTCTGCCCATCTCTATAGATCTGTGTTCATGTCTTGCGTATTCTAAGACTTTGCATATGTGCATGTAAACATCTAAGTTTTGGCCAGCTTAGTTCAGAACCCCTATCATTTTGGGGGTAGACTGTGTAAAGTGTACCTCCAAAGGGAAAGAAAAAGACATATCCTAAGGGTTTATAACAATTTCTGGATGTGGTGAGCAAAGGAAGGGTACTTAAATACACTAACCACTTCAGGTTTCTTCTGGAGCAACCCTTACGAGGTTGAACGCCAAGGCTGATCTTGCTGGTTCACTCCACTGGGTCAGTGAAAGAATCAAGTTAAACGATCCAAAAACCACAAAATCCTTCACAACATAAAAATTGCACTCTCTGATTGTCCACAAAGGATCCAAATTTCAGTCTTTCCTAGTTTTGGAAAGCATTATTCCTAGAAATTATTTTCCCCAGTAAAATCTGGAAGTCTTTATGGGGGAAAGGGAGGGTGTGTGGGATTTAAGAAAATGCTTGACAAAATTGGCAACCAGGGAATGACACAGATGGAAAATTTCAGGCATATTTCTAGCTATTAAGCTTGTAGAGAAGATCTGGAAACTTTTCTGGGTTTTGGAATGCTTTAATGGCAAACACAAATGGTTCAAAATGTGGTTTGAATCCCATGATGAATGCCTCTAATGCTTTCTATATTTCAAATTATCTTGGTCTTCACTTGAATTGCAAACAAAAAATCATCCCAAAACCCAAAGAATTTTCGTATTAGTTGTAATGAGTTAGTGGAATTTTTGTACATCCTTCAATGGTTGAACAATTTTTACTTCCGTGAATATTCATATAAAGATTGAGAATAATTTGTTGTTTATTTTTGACCATCATGGTGAATGCTTTCTAAATATTAAAATGCAATATACTTCTGCTGCTCCAGTAGTAATATAGAGCCTTTAGTACAGCATTAAGCTAACTAAACATTCGGTGTCCCTAATGAAATGAAATGCGTAAGTGGCTATTCTCTTTTGATGGTAACTGGAACATAAGGATGGGATTTATATGCCTCCCCATAAGGGTAGGGTTCACAGTCATCTCATTTCACATGCTGCAGTTTGAGGACCTCTTACATGATTTCTGGCAAATCAAAACACTTAGGTGCAAATAACAATACATCATGGGAGTATTATACTGGAGTTTGGCTTACTAAACTCTGCAGGTGTGAAAATGATAAGTCAGCATAGAGGAAATAATTTTGTCATGTAATTTACAATGGAATGCAGCATAGCTTCCTATCTTGTCTTTGTGTTCTTCGTTTTTTGCCTTAAGTACCTCACAGTGAGGTATGAAAAAAATCAGTATATTTGAGATGACTGCAGGAGGCTAAAAATGATGACAGGGAAGACATACAAACCTCCAGACTGACAGCTGGAGGTTCAGGAGAATAACCACTGAAATAAAAAACAGAACCAGAAATCCAGCTTTAGATAAAAGAATATACAATTCTTGGACAAATAAATTTTGTATTCCAAGTCCAAATGAAAAGATTTAATTCAAATACCTTAATCCATGTAGCTCTAATATATGTGATAGTTACAAACATACTCTTCATGCTAGTAGAACTGCTAATTGTGGGATGCAATTTCCTAGTATATTAAAGTAGGGATCAATGAGAAGCCGAGTGTGATAATCTGCAGAATATAGACTGTTGTAATTCAGCTGTGTTTAAAAAGCTTAATTCCAATCATTTTTGCATTCTTCAAAGTCCAATTTAATAGTTTATTTAATAGTTCAATCATTAAGAAGCTAAAAGTTCAATTCACTTGTTTCAAAATATGCACCTGAGAAGTCCTAGTGCTGTGACTCTGTCTAGCCTCTGGATGATGCTCTGTTAAGGTATGAATATTAAATTAATGTAAGGAATAATGCCTTGGCTTCCTTGTAGTTTCACAGCTATGAGTGATAGAGTATGCAATGTTAATGGATTGAGAGACGTTAAATAAAAGAAAAACTGACCCTATAGCCAAATGATTCTGTCATTCTCCTGAAAACATGGATGGTCCTTGATCTTGTTCTTTCCTTCTATTACTTTTTAATTTTTTAAAAAAAATATAGCAAAGTACAAATAAGCAGTCTTTAGATCAGAGAGTAAAATTCCTGTTTTCATAGCCAAGTCAATTGTAGTGTCTCCAGCTTCATGAATTTCACATTTCTTGCTGATCAGTAGCCTAATTTGGACTAAAAGCACTCCAATCCTTATTAATTTATTTTCCTTCTAGTGTTATTTTGCACTTATATTGAGTAGTCAGCAAATAACATTGTAGGAAACAGTCTTTGTAGGACTATTTGTGCATATCTGCTAAGTAGCAAAAATATAACAATCTAGAAAGCAGTTTCGTATTTAATTGGTCTGGAATCATGCTTGCTGCTCATCTAGCCCTGCAACTCACAGCTGCATGGCCACTTAACATTAAAAAAAGTTAAATTAGCCATTATATTTCTTAGTCAACCAGCAGAAAAATGGCAAAAATGACTGATGAAAGAAATACTTGGGTTCAAATTTCTGCAGGAATAAGAGAATACAGATTTCAAATTGTACTAGGTCTGTCTTGGATGGAGATAACTTCCCTCGTAATAATCTGCATAACATTATGCTTTAGATATATGACTGAAACTGTCATGATAACACACCAATGTTTTGTTAATATAATTGAATTAATATCATTAATATTAAGAGAGTGCTTTCATAACAACAAGGCTTTCTCAGTTTCTCACATTGCCCCATTTCAGAAGGGTATTCAATGCCATATAACATCATTAACAAAAAAAAGATGGAGAGTGTTTGTCGTCCAAGGTAGTTGTTGCTCAGAGACTGTCTAGGTGTCAGCCTGCTTGTGGGAGGCAGTGATTAATTGTGTTTGCATAATTTCTTTGTTTTTTGGTTCTTTTTCTTTCACTTCTTGAATTGTGTTTATATCAACCCCTGAGTTTTCTCATTGTTACACTTCCTATTCTGTCCCTCATCCCACTCTGAGCAGGGGAATGAACAAGTGTTGGTGTGGGTACCACAACTCAAACATCCTCCTTTTCTTGCTCCACAGAACAAGAGCCCCTAATAAGAGCCAAGAGAATTTACCTAGGAGTTAATATTGGTGTGTGTTGGTTTTTGCTTGTGGCAAACTGGCCCAGTTTTTGCTAGTGAGTACGGTGGGGTACAAAGATGGCTCCTGTGTATTCTGTGGAGATTCTGGAAGTTTTTCACCATGTCCAGCAGACCCGATCTCTGAAGATGATGGACATGCTTCTGGCCAAACCTGGGCAAAATAAAGATGTTAGCTATGCCTCTGTGAAAATATATTTAAGAAGAAATCAAAACAATGTGAGCATGAACTTCTTTTTAGCCAGAGGAGGAGGAGGTAAAAATATGGGAGAGAAAACAACATGGAGGCACCAAGGTCAGTGGAGAAGGTGGGGGAGGAGGTGCTCCAGGCGCTGGAGCTGAAAACCCTCTGCCGGCCATGGCGAAGACCATGGGGGAGCAGGTGGTCCCCCTGCAACCCATGGAGTCCAGGGGGGTGAACAGATCCACCCACAGCCTATGGGGAGGTGCCCACACCAGAGGAGCAGGTAGATGCCTGCAAGAAGCTGTGATCCAGTGGGAGTCCCAGAGACTGAGAGTTGCAAAGGCCTTGCAAGACAGAGAGAGGCCTTGCTCCCGGGATGGAAACAGCCTGGCCTCAGCTTGGAAGACTGCACCCTATGGACAAGAACTCGTGCTGCAGCAGATTCGGGTGGATTGCTGCTCATGAGATTGGACCCACACCAAAGAAGTTCGCAGAGGACTGTCTCTTGTGGGAGGGACCCCATGGCTAAGTAGAGGACACTCCTCCCTGGTGGACTGACCCTGACCAAAGGAAACCCCCATACGCCCCCCCGAGCTGTTGGTTGGAAGGAGGGAGGGGGTGAGCTGAGAAATAATAGGGAGAGGGGTGAGCAGAGAAACAGTGTTTGTAGCAGAAGAATTGTGGTGATGGAATGACTAAGAAAAACCCCCATACCCTTCCCCTGGCCCAGAGCTGTTGGTTGGAAGGAGGGAGGGGGGTGAGCAGAGAAATAGTGCCTTAAGAGGGGAGGGGTGTGAGTGAAGAAACGGTGTCTTAAGAGCTTATTTTTACCTCTGATTTATTCTCTGACTCTGCTAGGTTAACAAATCACTTTGCAACTTCAAGTTTGGAACTGTTTGCCATTTATTCTGTGCATCCTCCCACCAGTGGCTTATCTCAACTCATGAATCCGGTGTGTTTGTGTTAGTTTTTTCCTTCTCCTCTGCGCAGCTGCAGCAGGAGAGAGTAGAGAGAGCAGACGTCGTAGGTGCCTGCTATTTGGCTAGGGTCAAACCTCGACATGGGGAAAGAAAGAAGGGAAAAAAGGCCAGCAGCAACCCTGTCATGGACTAGTCTTGCTGTTTCCACTGATGCTCCTACTGAAGAATCCTATCACATCTGAGAAAAGAATTGGATTTCAGAAATAACGCTCACAAGCAGCCTTTGTTTAGTATCACAGCTTGTAGAATGCAACTTCTAAAGACCTCAGATGCTTCTAGAAATGTAAATCAGAATTGAAAATGTCACATCCAGTGAACTTAATTATACTAATTTCTACCGCTTTTCTGTTATATTTATTTATTTATTTGTTTGCTTAATTTGTCATAATTTTCTTAATTCCTACTGAGGCTGCTAGAATGTAACAGCTGGTGACATTTGTGTCTGAGTCCATATCCTTGTGTTTTTATCAGCCAGAGTAGTAGGCCTAGTGATTCATTTCTCAGTCATACGTATCCAGTACATGAAGTCCAAGATCCAAAGATTAGCCTGAACCAGCATCGTGTCTCCATCTGCAAACTGTTCATCTTCTGCAAACTGGAAAGCAGAGAAGTTCTTGTATTTAGACTGTTCACTCAGATATCTTGTTATCTTGTTTCTGTAGTCTTCATTATTTTAAATTGGACTAAAATGAAGGGATCTTGACAGGAATCCATAATTACATAAAATATTCAAGATCTCTAATTCCTGTCTATATTTTTTGTTTATTTCTCCATTACTCTTAATCAAACTGGACTCGAGGAAGTAGGATTACCTCACTGCCATTTTTTTTTTACTTTTTGTTTTCACTGTGTGTAATTCAGTGCTGAAGGAATAAAACATGATTCCCAACCTGAAATAAAATGCTCTGCATGTTGACTTGATGCAAAATCTTTTTTTCTCAATTACAAAATCCTAACACAAGAGGCTCAGTCTATTTCTCTTCCATGTTATTTAGCTGTAGTGAACAAGTCTTTTTTTGTCTTGTATTCTCAACAATCTGACACAGAGTAATAATAAACACTAATATTAAAATTATATTGTCTGAACTTTACATACGCAGCAATGGAACATATGACAGAGCATCATTTTAACCACATACATAAAAGTATGTTTAACATTCTTCTTCCTAAACAAGAAATTTGGAGGTAAGATAAATAATTTCTGTGAGGAGACATAAATTATAAAACAGCAAAAAACTCTGAAATTAATCCTGAATTTAATAAAAGGTGTGCACTGATTTCCTGAATAAGACCACATTTTTAAAAGGAAATAGTATGAAAAAAGTCATCATGATTGAGTGACTAATATTAAAGTTCTAGTTACAGTGAGGGTCACTTCATTAACACAGCTATATTCTATATTCTTCTCATAAATGAAAGCTCTCACCTACATGTAACTAGGTCTGCAGAGCACTTACAACCGATTGATGAAGCAAGGATGCTGAGGGTTGCCTAGGAAGTAAGGTGCGTGATTCACCTTTCTAATGTGTTTCTGGTGTGTTCTAAAAGCTCCTCATGATCAACCTAATAAATGGGGACCTACAGTGGGATCAAATTACCTCACATGAATCCGGTGAAATTTCAGATATTAGGAGGTATCAAAGTTAGCTGCACAGCACCAGCTCAGAGACTCAGAGACACCCTCAGCATTCTAAACAGCACATAGAAGGTCACTCATGAGGAGCTCAAATATTTTAAGTTTCACTACATGCTTATGCTTTTATGGCTGAGTCTCAGCCTTCATGCCTATTTTAAAGTGAGCTGATGTACCAGGCATGGCTGAGATGGAGTCAGTTTTCTTCACTGCAGCCTTTATGGTGCTGTGTTTTGGATGCATTGATAAAACAGGGTCGATAACAACAGCAGTGTTTTTGTTATTGCTGTACAACTTCTGCATTTTTCCCAGTCTGCCCTCTCCACAGGGTAAGTTGGGGATGCACAAGATGTTGGGAGGGGACACAAAGTCTTTCAGAAATGGATTAAAATAAATGTTCACATTAAGACTGAATTTTTCAAAATAAACAGCTAGGTTAGTGCACTGGATTTTCCAAATACTTGTTAAGGCACTATCATTTAAAAATAACAGTTTGCCGTATCACTATTAATTTATTCCCTGAATCTCATAATTTATTCCTCATAAAGCCAAATAAAGTGCTATTACCTGTTCCTTAAAATAAAGCAAATATTAGACTCTAGAACAATAAATGCCAACACAGATGAATGATTGCCTTCCTGTAGGGAGAGCCAGCCAGGAACAAATTGTCATTGTTCAATCATATCACAAGAAACGTAGAAATTTGGCTAACCGTGTTTGAATGTTGCCTTATAAAATTATATGAAATAGATTTTCTCGTTGAAAAGCAATGTGCCTTAACAACTGAGCTGAGCTTACTAAAATGTTGCATTTTGATTCCTTACTGAACAGAAGACAAAAGGTCACTGTGGCCTTTACAGGGATGCACTTCGCACTTTCAAACCAGCACTATAATTCAGGCAGTAAGTCTTATGTCAATTAAGACAAGCTGGTTTTCAGAATCTACCACTGTCGGTAAAAAAAAACCCAAAAAAACCCAAACAAAACCCGCAAAACCCTTAGAATAAATCTTGACAGAACCTGTACATTATAAAACTGTCTTGTTCATAACCTTATAGAACACATGTAAAAACATTCAAATGTTATAAAAACAGAATAAACAAACAAAAAGAGGAAATAGTGTAACCAAAAGAGGGAACTCAATATGAAGGCAAAATGCCCTAGAATTTCAGCAAAGAATGTGGGAATCTTTCAAGATATGAAGGTTGTCCTTCGCATCTCAATGGTGAACAGAAAATAATGAAGGAATCTGAAGAAACTTGACAAAAAGGACAAGGAAAGAGTGGACAGTGTTATTTTTAAGAAGGGGAAGGAACAAAGAAAATTTAAACACAATAAAGCATGCACAATGGTATGTTTCAAGAAAGGAAGTCTTGATAATCATATTTTTGAAATGGCTAAAATAACAGTGATGCATCTGGGCTATTCTGTGTCCTTTCTCCTACAGCTGAAAGACAAATATGTAGGAGATCAACTTTTTGCTGGACCTACCAGAAAGGAATACAGGTTCTCAAAGTGGATATATGTAGAATGTGACTGTTTCCAAAACTATGATGCTGGAGAGGACCAAGTGCTGTGAAAGTGAGAGTTCTTCCAGTTATTGGAAGTTATCAACTTTTTCCTGATCAGGTGGTCTTTAGCAGACTCCCATTGTTATGGATCCCACATTAGTCTGTGCATTAAGGCTGAACTATAGACTTTGGCCTGGTTTACTATTCCATTGCTGGATAAGGTTTCATGCATTCTCACTCTTTTCTCAAATAAAGAGTTTGTTTCCCTGATGCCTTTCTGCCTGTTCTTTGTAAACATTTTATGTCCATCCCTGCAAACCCAGTGAGTTCATAGCACATTCCCTGACATCTAGTTCCTAATTCCATGTTTCCTATGTGTTGTGCATGAGTACACAGGCATTTCAGAGAGGAGTGCAGTGGTGATGAGTTCCCAGAAAATGCATGACAGCCTCTGCCATCACACTGCCCTCTCATCACTGCCTTATTTATACAGATACACTAAGGTAGGCTCCCTTCAGCCTTATTTTGTTCAACACAAAGTTACTGTTCTCCACACTACCCTGTGACCCTATGTTTGCCAATACTGTCCACGACTTCCTCCCTGCTGCATGGGCTGTCATCTCCAACCTGGATCCTTCCTGCCTGAAAGTTGTCCTCCCCATGTGAATTGGCCTGTTGGCAAAAATACTTTGTTCCTTTTTGCCCAGTGGAATCTGCCTCTTCCTAGCAGTCCTCAAAAGATCCCGGAGTCCAGTGTTGTATGTGATTACTGAAATATGAAATCTTCCTGTAGATCTAATATTGAGATACAAATCAACAAGTAAATAAAATAGATTTAGGGCATCTTATTTACCTCCGAGGTTTCATTAGAACTCAGAGTACAAGTTTGTTTCTGGATTTTATTAAAAAGGATCTGATAGCAAAACACACCAGAGGAAACATCTGGCTGTTGTGCTTTACTGTAACTTTATTGAGTTAATTAAAGATGCAATAGTACTGAAGTCAAAATTAGTTCATATTAAAGACTGAATCAACAGGTAAATAAGTTCAAACTATGAAATGATCAAATTAATACTGAAAGTAATCAAAAGGAAGTCTGAGCTTGACACTAATATGAACTATTTTCTGTCTAACTTAAAAAAATAAAGTACAAGTGTTTTTTGAAGGTTTTTCTTTCATAGTAACCTATCTCTTATTTTAATCAATGCAGTAGGTATCTGAAACTGGTTATAGACACCTTACACTGTAAATGTCAATTCTTTTCTTCAACACAGCATGACAATCTGTTGCATAAAATGACTGGTCAAAAAAAGAAATTATAAGGAAATAAGCAAACAAGCAGAGTGCTAATCAAGAATAATTATCAGGAAAATATGTCTCTAACCTGAATTGTGAATCATGAAAAAATTGATGAGATTATTATATGAAAAACTGAAATATAGATTTTCAGAAATTTCTCTGAAGAAAGACTGGAGCCTAAACACATACAACATTTTTAATTATAAAATTCTAATATGTTGGCAGAGAATCTTGAATTCTCAATAAGTCAGTGATGACTATGTCCAAGACTTTTAGCTTGATTTATCAGACAATATATACCAACTGACAAATAATTCTATGTATTTCCAATCTAATCTGATTGGCAAAAATTTAAATTTATAAACACTTGCCTGGAGATAAATTTGGATACATAAGAGTAAAGAGAAGAACATAATTGACCACTTTGTTTTATAAGTTTTGCTCTATCATGCATATTGTGGTAGAAAAATCAATGGAATATTTGTATTCATGTAGAAGTACATAACCATCATTGTAAGCAGTAATGGTGAAAGTGATTGTAAACCGATGCAGGACTGCTCCAAACCCAATTAATTAAAAGGAAATTAAGAAACAGTAACCTAGAATAATAAAGCCTGATCCATCCATATGCTGATTTTTACTTTAGTCTATAAATGTAAAATCACTTTCAGAGCATTTGGCTTTTATGCCTAAATTGATTTTAGGGAAAAATATCCCCTATCTTAAAAAAAAATAAAGTAAAAAGGCAGCACATGCATTTTTATTTCTCTCAGAAATATTCTGTTAGAATTTAAATTCAGCTTAGTATAGAACACTTGTATATTTTTTTCTAGTAGTCAATGGTCATTAAATGCATTCTGTGACCCTCAAATGTTTGATCATGGAAGGACTTCAAATTACTTTTCTGACAAATACCACTGAATTGATGCCTATCTAAACAAATATTAGAAGTCATAGTAGAGATGCCTTCTAACTGGTTCTTCTATTACCTCAGAACTCTCCTGAAACACACCCAAAATCACAGTTCATTTTTCCACCAGAGAGTCTGAATGACAAAGAAAAAATCTCTGCTGAACATATAAGCTTATCTGTGTGGTTTATATCTCCATCATATGTGCTAGATATGGATCTTAATAAGACTTGCAGGCCAGGTCATGTGAATTGTGCATAATACTATCCCCTCCCCTATAAACATGGCTATAGAAAACTTTATGGAGTTTAGATTTAGGGGTTAGACACGATCCCCTAAATAATATATGCCCTATGCATCAATTTGATCTACAGATTAAATCTTTATTCACATAAATTACTGTTAAAAAAACCCCAAAAACCAAAAAAAACCAAACAGAATAAGAACAAGAGAAAAATTATCATAGCACTGGGTGTTAGATTACCAGGAATTTGTTTAATGGCCATCCTCAGAAGAGAAGTAGAATCCTTTGTCTGTCCTGCCTTTACTTCTATTGATAGTGAAGTTTTCCTGAACAAACTATTGCCTACTCAGGGCACTTATACTACTCATTTGTTATCATATTATATATTCAATTGTGCCTCAGTTGCAGTGTCTGGAGATACTTTTTATTTTGAAATATGGTCTCTAGTATTGCTATCTGCCTTTACCATAATAATGTAGTGATGAGAATATCAGTTAAGACTGTGGGAGATCTGAGTACTCGAACAAAGAATCTTTTAATTCAGCATTTATTTTCCAAGTTTTCTAGATAATTTTTTGCTAGCTGGTAATCCTTCCCTCACTGTTGGTAAAGTCAAACCATCTTGAGGTAAAGAATGCATCATTTACGGAAAAACAAATTGAAAGAGGAGAGATATGGATTAAATACTGAAAGGATCTAAGGAATTACCCCCATTTTAACCATGATTCAGGAATTCACATGTATTTCTCTTAGGGAAAAAAAAACCCACAACCTTGAAGTACATGAACAGTAGCATGACTATGGAACCAAATCCAGGATCTCCCTGCTTC
The DNA here is from genome assembly GCA_036630365.1 of Acanthiza pusilla. Taxonomy (NCBI): domain Eukaryota; kingdom Metazoa; phylum Chordata; class Aves; order Passeriformes; family Acanthizidae; genus Acanthiza; species Acanthiza pusilla. The sequence goes on from JAXCHO010000018.1 coordinate 30,738,676, forward strand.
CCTGCCAGCAAAGTGGTTCATCAATGACGTACAGAAAATTATTTTTATTTCTCTATGCACAATGTTTCCGTTTCATCAGAGAGGATACCAAACAGGACTGTCTTTTTTTTCTTTTTTTTTTTTTTTTTAATATCTCTTACAATTTTTCTGAGGTGAGCCTGTGCACTCTGATTCCTTTATTTTTATTATAAGACAGGCCTAAACCCCAAATCCAACTACTTTAACAAGTTCTTTCACAGTCAAAAACTTTCAATTTTTTTCCTGTTACTCCCTCACAAGCTTAGCTCAGAATACTTTGTTAGAAATTTCAGAGAATGGAGAGATATTTCCGGATACTGAATGATCGGATATTGCTCATATATTTAAAGCAACAGAATTTTCCACTGACTGTCGTTAGAGAATATATGATTGATAAACTGGAAACACTAAATCTTCCCAGATAGGTCTTATGGGGTCACAAATCATGTCTGATTCTCCACATTGCAGTAAAATAAACCCCTCTTCCCATTAAATTCTGTGTAAGCCTGGAAGCTTAGTATCTGGACATGATAATATCTAAGTCATACGTATTCAGATGCCTAATCTTATGTATCTGGACTGATCTGACATGCAATATGTATTTGAACATAAATACAGGTCTGATAGAGAAGATGCAGGACCTGCAAGAGACTTCTGTTCTTCTGAGATACCAGCTGGAAGCAAAGGATGATAAATGGAACTAAATATTTATGTTCAGAAATTTTATCTGCTCCAGAGGATGTAATTCAGCCTAAAAGTCATTTTTAAAAATGTTGTCCATGTGTAGGTACCTTTATGTGATAAAGTTGAACCAACTTTTCAGTTCACCTTGAACCATAAGAAGACATTTCTATTTGATCACTTGATTGGCTCTCTAAAATCCATTCTTTGTACTGGTAAAATATGTAAGTAGGAGGCTGAGACCTAGCTCATAATTAGAAACCTAAATTAGGACTTTTAATATGGAACTTTAATGAAATACACATTGCACACAGCCATTCCAGGTACTTTTTAATGCTCTGAGACAGCCACACAAGGCTGATAGATTCGGCATAGATTCTACAGAATGTTTCTCTCAGGAGGGATGTGCTGATTAATCTCCAAAGTTATTAGATGCTTTTGTATGAACAATTACATTCAGCCCACAGATATGCACATCTGAAATTGTTACCATAGTCATAGCCAGACACTGCTACAGGATGATTAATCCGCTGTATTTTAGAAGCCAACTTCTGGATGAGATTAATTAAGACTTGTAAGTGCATATTAGCTTTTATATGCAGATATCTACATTTTGTCAGATAAATCCCTTCCTAAGTTAGGAAGTCTTGAAAGGAGCACCAAATGAGTCTCTGAAAATTCAGTACTTCCAGAATTAGTAATGTTTTCAAATTCAAAAGCTAATTAGGTATTAAAGTCAAACCTAAGCACTTTAATTGGTACTGAAATTAAATTTTCAACATATTTTTAACTGTAGAATCACATCTATATAATCAGACATTTGAAAATTATCTGTAGTCTTAATTTTTCTCAGCAATTTTCTTTCTTTCTTTGTGAAAAAACAAAGGAAGTTGGAATTTCACTTAAGATCATGATTATTCAAGTAGTCAGTCTGCACAACTAATCAATCCTTGCAAATAGCTAATTCTGATGCAGGTAGGAGGATAATGGCTTTAGTGACTTGCCAAGAAGATCATCAGATATAACTTCATCACCAGTTCATTGTTCAGCTCCACAAAATGAAAGCCTTCTGGATTTTTTTTAATAGAGACAAATTATTCTTTAGAAACCTCTGGATATATTTTATTCTATAAGTTACTAGACAAAATTCTGACTTTAATTGACATTAAATATTGATTACTGTCTTCGTTTGATAGACAGGTGTCTGCTAAGGAAGGTGGGAACCTTCCTTAGAGCAGAAAATGTGAACCCCCTTCCCTCCGAATTATTGTAACTTTGGAATCAAGGGCTCTCAGGCAAAGGTATGGGAAAAGGAATAAGAGTTTTTACTAGTATCTAGAATGAGGTAAACAATCAGTAATAAAAACAGTAAACAAGAAAAAAAAAAAACCAATAACAAAACCAAAAACTCGGTGGCAAATGTCCCTGGGGCTGTCAGGCACTTTCCCGTTTGGTGCAGTCACGGTCACGGCCAGCAGGGGCGCTGTTGGGCTCCTAGACCAGCAGGGCAGGTGCGATGACTCCCGGGAAGCTGCAGATGGCGCTGTGGCGCGGTTGGATTTGTGCCACACGTGTAATGGCGGACGGCTGGAGCCGGGTGGAGCGCAGATGGACAGGGGCGCAGCAGAGAGGCCAGAGCCGGGAGATGGAGCAGCCGGGTCAGCCCACCGGGGCGAGCCGGCAGAGGAGGCGGCAGGAAACTCCGCAGTTGGGGCAGGCAGAGCGCAGAGCAGCGGCAGGCAGGCTGCGGGGTGGGGGCAGGCAGGGGTTCCCCTCCGCTGCAACGCGGCTGGCAGATGCACCCTCCCGGAGGGGACGAGAGGATCGGAGTCCCGTGACCTTCCCCTCAAAGCAAGGACTCACCCAGCAGGTAGAGAAAAACTAGTGCAGAGCCAGGCTTTTCTTTTCCTGCGGTCCCAGCCAGAAACAGAGAGACGTCTCTTCCACTGTTCTCTCTCCGAGAGCAGCGAGCGAGTGTCCTGTTATCAAATCCTGTAAATCTCTCGTTCCCCTGCCTGGAAAAAGCCAAAGGCTTTGTCTCCTTTGTGAGCGTAGATGGCCCTTAAAGACCGGTCATTAGTTGCTTAGCAACAGAATGGGAAAAATTCCACTTGCCCCCTGCCCTCCCCCCAACCTTCCACAATTACTTATGTGTTATTCTGTACCTTCAGGATGTAAATTTTAGTGCATGTTAATGTTAACAAAGATTTTAGTGCTACCATAATCTTGACATAAGCAAATAATAGTAACAGGCAAATAGGTTTTTGTTTGTTTAGAAATTATATTTTAATACATATAATATATTAATTATATACAATAATTAGCAATAATTAATACATCAATTCTATATTAAGATATTCTATATTGATATGTTATATATTATATAATTAGAATATACTTAGAAATTATGATATAATAATAGAATAGAATAGAGTAGAATAGAATAGAATAATATATACAAAGCAAAACAAACATATATTAAACTAATAATTTTACCTTGAAAGAGAGTTTGACTTCAGTAAGAAACCATACCTAAAGATGTGACACCTAAATGTTGCAAGGAGATAATTATCCTTGTATCAAGAATCATTTTTCAAAAGAGAAACATATGTGTTTCAGTATTAGTAGATATGACCAAACATAGAAGCTGACTAAAGGGCACCTGAGTACCAATGCCTGAAAAGAACTGAAGATAACACAGATGAGAAAGAAGATCTCTAAAGTCAACATTTTAAAAAGCCTGCTGTCCATCTTTAATAATACCAAGTAAATTTTCTGTAACACTGGTTATTTAGGAGGGAAATATTTAACAGAAATATAGAATTTGTAAAAACAGAAAAATAATCAAAACAGAAAGACAAGTACTGCAATATGTAATTTATGTATTCACATTTCAAAATGTATTTTTTCATTAATAAAAAATTCACAAGGCATGTAATTTCCTATCCAAACATCATTGATATAAAGATAATTTTGTATACCTGAGTGGAGGGAAAAAAATTGTTGAAGAGAAATAAGAAAACACAATTGCAAAGACCTTAATCTTACAGAATTTGAAAACACAGTTTAGTGACATCTTGAAGTAGACAATCTTTTACCTTTTCTATCTCATCAGTTTGTGATAAGTTCAGAAAAGAAACAAAATCTCCTATTTTATAATGTAATTTCCATTTCTCATAAAGATCACTTGTTTCTTCTATTTTTTAAAAATTAATTCACTTTTATTTTCATTGTCTTGCAGTAGGCTTGTGGTTCTTTGTTTCATGAATCATTGACAATAAAACAAAATGTTTTCTGCTTCCAGATGCTGCTTCCAAAGGAGAAAACAGCAGCAGTCTTTTCTATGAAAAAACAAAATATTTCCCTAAGTAGGTGTCTTATAAAGACAAGTATTAAATTACCAGTTTAAGAAATAGGCTTTAGGGAATGGAAGAATTAGCATACATCAGATGAATCTATGAACTACAATCCTTAAAGAAATTACAGCAATTTAAAGTAAAGAATGCAGCTGATCAGTACAGACATAAAACTCTGCTAGATTAGTATGGCCAGGCAACTAGACTACCTTGAAGCTACTGTGAAATGCTTCATGAAGCAAGCTGGCACAAATGAAAAGCTTGGTAGCAGATAATGAGAACTGAGTGTCCCACGGGTTCCTATCCAGTCCCCCATCAACAGGGCATGTAAAAATCTCTTTAAACACTACCAAGATTATGCTCTTCAGCCCAGCAGACTAATATAGATATAAGGAAAGTCAGTGTCTTAGAACAACATTGGACTAATGATTCAAGTTGAATTATATCCACAATTTAAAAAAAAGATTAAAAATACCTTCATAAAAGACCCATGATTCAATATATGACAAGCAGAACCGTTTACTCATGAAGATAATGCAATTAATTGTTTTCTGCCATGAAAACCTGTAAGCTCAAATACATTGCCACTTTCTTCTACACTGTGTGACACTTTGTTTTTGGGCTTCTGTATGTGGATTAGTCGTAAGAGATCTGATAAGGGTTCGTGCAAAATTTTTGACTGAAAATGCCATGTGGCCCTGAATACATATGTAATGGGGTTTTTACATGCATCTTGGGAGAAAAAAAAAAAAGGTAACATTCCCACACTAAAGGATTAATAATCATTGGTGGAAGAAATTGGATGTGAATTAGTGATAATTCTATAATAAATTTTCAGAGGTAGAGTGACAACCATGCTTTTCCTAATAAGAGCAAATCATAATGTTGATCTAATAAATTCTGAAAATTAATTAATTCAACTGACTTATTCTTATTTCTTATTAAGTGGCCTTAATATGATTTAGCTTAATGCATTTTCAAAATAGTTGAAATTAAATCATACTAAGTTTATTCTGAAACTAAATGAGAATACCTACCTAAAGATCTTATGTAGCTTCATTACCCTATATAATTGTCATAGTTTCTGTGTAGACAGAGTTTTAGTTTCAGGGTTAAATTTTGACTGTGAATGTTGGTGTTGGTTTGATATTTTTACTTTTTAAGTAAGACAAGTTAGCAAGTACATCCGTAAAAGCAGAGAAAATAATTGAGATTCTAAAGGTCAAAAGCTTGTAAAAAATGTGTTCCTACTTAGAATGGGAGGTCCTTGGAGGAAATTCGTGCCTTGTTGAAGTCAGAATTGTGACATTGACCTCAAAAGGATTTGAAATTTTCTCTCGTATTTTGAAATTATTTATTTAGGTTTTGCATTTGAAAATTTACTTGTAATTTGAATATTTACTTGTAATTTCCTTAGTAAAAACTCTTAATTTATTTTAAGAATTATAAATATTATAAAATATTGGCGGCAACAGTACAGGTTATAAAACTTCTGGTTTGTACAATTCAACAAATAAAAATTTAGGAAATGATACATGAAAGCATCCCACTGTAAGATAGTCTTCAGTAATGTGATTATATGCTTCCTTTTTTCAAGAAAAATAAAAATATTTTCTATGTATTTATATTCCCCATAGTTTCAATATTGACAAATTGTAACATATAATGCAAGCAGTTCACATAATTTCATAAAGTATTAATTTCTGCAATTTATTACTACAGTAGTTTCAGTACTGTGTTTGACAGCTTTACAAAGAGCATTGTGTGCTCAAATTACTCCATTAATCCTGAACAATGTTATGCCTTTTTCCCATTTTCAGTTTCTGAGCCACAGTAAAAGGAAAGCAAAAAACTGACCACTGATTTTAGGAGATAGGACCTACATTTTTTAAGTACTACACCTGTTTACACTGACTGATTTATCAAAGGCTGTCATCAAACTCTGCTGGCTAAAGATTTCTGCTTGTTTAGCATTGTGATATTTTTTGTTGAGTACATGCACATTGTCTAGGAAGAATTCCATCTCAGTCACAATACCTTTATTCTTCCTCAGATTCTCCCATGGTCTACTGCATTTAATAATTCCTTAGTAAGTTATCATACAGGAGAGTATTCCTGAGCAACTACTAATTCTGCCCTTTTTCGCTCACTTGTTTTTTTCTCCCACCACCTCTCCAGTTCCTCCCAATCACTTCTAGTCTAGCAGGGAATCTTTAACTGGGAACTTCACCTTAACTTCATTTTTCAGTATTTTTATAATTAAGGGTAAAAAGCTCATTGAAACATAATTCTTCCTGAGTTTTTACAGTAGTGACTGATGTATGACATTGGTGTATAATGGATAACTGCAACTGTCAAAATTTTTTCCTGTTAAAGCACAGCATTACAAACAGTACAAATGTACACTTAAAGACCTTAAGTGGGTTTGAGGATTTCAGTTTTGAAAAACTGCACTTTATGAATACAGCCAGTAGTATCAGGGAGCCACATACATACAATACTGTATTATTAGAAATTTTTTAGATTGGTTATTTTGTGTAAAAAAGGAGCATAATTACTCAGAAAGTGTTTCTTAGCCATAGCTATTTCATCATTTATTTAATGCTATGAGTGTTAGTTGCCTGAGAATTGTAAATTTCTCTCTGCTTGAGATTAATGTTTTTAAGAAGTAACTTAATATTTTTGTCTTCATTATTAGTTCTGCATTATATGCTCATTTTCCCTAAGCAGATCCTAACTTAGGGTTCCGTGCACCACTTTATGTAGAAAGCACTCACATTTATATATTCCTTTAGGTACAGCACAGCTTACAAACCATATAAAACTAGCACGACTACAAGGAAATTTCAGTCTTTGTTTTACTTGTAACCATGACATTAGAAAACCATGACAAGCTGTGCTGTTTTCTAATCTCTAGTTTTGTTCTTACTTCCAAGGTATAATTGATACAGAAAATGAGGGGGTGGTATCTATCCTTCCTTTCACACAACTCAGCTACTATTTCCCAGCTGTCTTACTTCCTATGAACATCTGTCCGTCTGATACTGATATAATATTTTCAATAATAGATTCTACTGAACTGCCAAAAATGCTTGTTACTAACACACATATTTAATATATAAATATATGCATAGTAGATATACACAAAAGGATTTAAAACGCGATAAACCAAAACAAAACCATCATTAGAGCTGCAGACTTGAGCCTTACAAGCTTGAGATTGTTTTAATATATTTTTCAGTGCAAGCTGAATTCACTTCCTCTACTTTATAACTTCTGAGTAGGTAATTAAATAAACTAGGCTTTTCCGTCCTGCCCTGGAAATGAGTACAGGAGACTACTGCAGACTCTTACTAACTGATTATTTGCTGTGTAAATGTGTAGTATGAGGGAATGCTGTCACAGGATGGTTTTAGTCAAAGAAGTTACAAATTACCTAGAACTGGTTTTCTTCATCTTACTTCTCCTCTTCCATGGCAGTCGTATTCTTCCTTTTCTAGTCAGGAATATAGGGGGCCAGATGGAATCTCTTGTGTCTTTAGGTCCAGTTATATACCAGTTAAGGGAAAAACTCAGTACTGGGGAAAAGCCATCTAGATTTTAATATAAACATGCTTTTCAACATCCAGTAGTGGATTATTTTCACCTCCATTGTTTAGAAACTTCCTTTCCATTTTCAGTATAAATATATATACTGTTACATTCCTGCATCAAAATAATTTTTCACTTCAAATAGTAATTTTTGTCACTGGAGGTTATCCCATGTATTCTTAAGGATACCCATTGTATCTCTTTCCAAAATTTAAACTCTTAAATCAAGTATATTATGATGATTTTCACTCCAAATTAATGTTTTCCTTTCTTCTGACCACAAGTATTCCTTCCCTGGACCAACAACAATTCAAACTCACTTTTATAAAAAACTGTGGTGGGTTGACCTTGGCTAGATGCCATGTTCCCACCAAAGCTGCTCTATGACTCCCCAAGTTGAAGAGAGAGTAAAAATACAACAAAAAGCTTGTAAGTTTAAATAAGGACAGCAGAAGGTTTCAGAAACTGGGAAATATTCCCACATCTCAAAGACTATCAACCAACATATCTACTTGTTAGTCAATTTTTTGGTGTCATATCTATTCTTATCATTGTGTGTGTACTTTTTAGGTCTAGGATCCATAATATCTTTCTCATGAACTGTGACCTTGTGGGTTCTTTTTAGATATAGATACAGATGATATAGTTATTTATAGATATTTATAACTGCAAAGAAATCTTCATTTAAAAATCGCTGTTTAGTCATAATATCATTATAAAGTAGTTTTTTATTCTTTTAAGTTTGGGAACCTTCCTTACAAAATTGTTCTCCTTCCTTGCTTGTAATTGCAATTCCACACATAGCATCTTCACATTTGATTCAATTCAATTGCAAAACTCATTTAAGCACCACATTTGACTTCAGCAAGGTTTTAGTAGCTTTATATGTTTCATGCTAATATATCAGCAGAATAAATAAAATAAATTGTCCTACAGTTTCTGCTATTTAAGAGTCATTTATCTTTAATCCTGCAGGATTTCTTGTGTTTAGTTATACAGATATATGAAAAATAAAAAATAAGTTAAGCCGAATTTGAAAGCAAGTGACTTGTCACAATCTTTTATCTCAGACTTTCACCTACAAAACCCATATACTTTTCAGTTTCTTGAAAACATAAAACTGATGTAAAAGTATAAGGATTATGTTTGTGAGTTCAAAATGCAGTATTACGTCTCCAAATTACTCACTGATCATGTTAAAGCCTAGGCTGTGTTTACACACTGAAGAGAAATTAGTTTTATACATCTGAGTGAACAAATATCCTGCCTGCTTAATATGGTGAGCAGAAGTCCTGAAGAAGGACAAGTAAGAATAAAGATGACTTTCATTGGTTATGGTGTACCCCCTGTGTGTCTTACCTCTTTATAAACAGCAAAACTTTTAAACACTTCATTAGAAGTCCGAGGGTGTGTTTTCTGTTCTTTCTGTTTTATGTCTTTTTCTTAGCTGCAAATGTACTTTGTTGCCTCATGTCCAGACTCTAATCCAGCAGCACCCCCAAGTCCTCCTCACGGCTGCTCTTGATCAGTCCATCCCTCAGTCAGAATTTGTACTGGGGGTTGCCCTGACCCAGGTGCAGCACCTTGCAGTAGGTCTTCTTAAACCTCATGACACCTCAGCCTGGTATCATTGACAAATTTGCTGAGGCTGCATGTGATTCCTTCACCTACGGCATTAATAAAGAAATTAAATAACATTGGTCCTGATATGGACTCCTGAGGGACACCACTTGTCATTTGTGCCCATCAGGACTCTAAGCCCTCAGCTATTACCTTCTGGAAGTGGCTATCCAAACAATTCCTTGTCTATCTACCAGTCTACCCATCAAATCTCTTGCCCTCTCTCCAATTTAGAGAGAAGGATGTTGTGAAGGACTGTGTAAAAGACTTTACGGAAGTCCAGACAAATAACATCTGTATCCTTTCCCTTATCCACTGCTGTACTCAGTCCATCATAGAAGGCCACTGGGTTGGTCAGGCAGGACTTGCCCACGGTGAAGCCATGCTGGCTGTCTCAAATCACTTCCCTGTCTTTCATGTCCCTTAGCATAACTTCTAAGAGGAGTTGTTCCATGATCTCCCCAGACACAGAGGTGAGGCTGACAGGTCAGTTGTTCCCAGGGTCCTCCTTTCAACCCTTTTTAAAGATTGGTACAGTATTTCCCCTTTTCTATCTAACACCTGACTTAGCTGTGTATGATGTAAGAGGGAAGAACCTCTCCTGATTTTGGGAATACCATAATGTGACTGTAGTTCTCCCAGTGAACTTTCTTTTCAAAGAAAAACAAATGTATACAAAACACATAACCTTCCTTAAAGGAGAAAAATTCAAAAGGCTTTAACCGAACACTAAGAGTAACATCTTGTTGCATATACTTTTTCCCATATTTATGCTGTCCATATGTTAATCAGATACAAGCAGTTGTTACCTCCTGTTTATTCTTTTTTTCTGTATTCTGGACACCAGCTGCTCAGGAGCAATGTGTCCAGTGCACATCAGATTAAGTACAAAAGCTGTTAAAGATATCTGAAACAGTTCTGTGGGTGTATCCAACACAAGAAGTGTTCACTACACTCAAGAAGGATAACAAATGTGCTAAGCTTAGGTGCAGTGCTTTAAATCAGTGTTGACAGTGACAGCTCCTGGCTTCCCACCAAGCCAAGTATAGCTCAGCTGTAGTGTGTGAGCTACCAGGTGGCAAAGACAGAAGAGTCTGGGGATCCCTACTTCATATCATCCATCACCCTCTTCCCCATGTCTAATTTACTCTTTGTAACTTCTGCAGAGAGCAACATGTAAAACACATGCTCCTTTACAAGAGAGCCCTACCTCATTTGCAGTTCAGACTGAGAAAATGTAAGGGCCCCTTATACAGGTCATAAGGACCTGTGTCTAAGTTTATTTAGCAGCCTAACAATTGATTAACAGCTTCAGGATAAGTACCATATTTGAAATATAGGTGTAGGTTTTCTTAATGATATTCTTGATACCTTGTTCTTACTAGTTTTGAAATGGCAATGACCAAATGTGGTTAATAACTAATACTAGAGGTGCACATCTCCCAACTACACTTTCAAAATTCTGTTTGTCTAATTTAGACAGAAGGAGGCTGAGGTGACTTTACTGTAGTCTAGAGCTTCCTGAGGAGGGGGAGTGGTGAAGGAGGTGCCAATCTCCCTGGGATCCAGGGAACGGATGAGAGGGAAGAATGGTTCAAAGCTGCACCACTGAAGGTTCAGACTGGGCAATGGGAATAATTCCTTTGCTGAGCAAGTAGTAAAACTCTGGAACTGGCTTCCTAGAGAGGTGGATGTTGCCCTAAGCTTGTCAGTGTTTAAGAGGCATTTGCATAATGCCCTTAATATTATGCTTTACCTTTTAGTCATCCCTGAAGTGTTTGGGAAGTTGGACTAGAGTATGATACTAGAAGTAGATCCTTTCCAACTTAAATGATACTATTCTATTTTATTATGTTCCATTCCATTTTAATCCTGCTGAAGGAAAATTTTAATACAGGAAAAAACATTCTTATAAACAACATTTCAAGCAAAGAAACTTTATTGAAGAAATCAAATAAGTGAACTACTTAAATAGCACTAAAAATATTTGTGAAATTGTGTGTTTATTGCTTTCAAATGCAGAGAAGTTTAATATGTTTTCTAACATTATTAGTGAAAAATTAATAAATTATTTACATCTCTAGGTCTAGTATAAACATGATAATGTTATAGCTAATAATTAGAAATAATTAAAATAATCAATAATACATAATCAATAATTCAAAACCACTCCGTTTACTTTTAAAATATCTTCACATATTTTGTAGCAGAACATATGGATTTCTTCAATAGAAGGTTTGTGGCCTTTTTCCTTCTATTTATTTTTAAAAAGCAAAACTAAAGGTGAAAGACATACTGGCAAGCTTAAATTTATGATTTATTGATCTAAGTGTGCAAATTCCACAGAATATAAATAGGCATCTGAACTGGAACATGTGCAGGGATTCTGATGGGACCCTGAGCACATCCTCCACTGAGGAATTTATCTGGCTCAGCTGACTGTGAGTTCCTTCACAAAGAACTTTTATGATGACAACCAGTAATGACTGAAAGGAACTTTGTGACAGGCATTTCATGTGGTTCAACAAAGGAAAGAGCATTATCCTTCTCGCAGGGAAGAGTAATTCCAGGCACGCATATATGCTGATGACTAACTTGTTGGAAAACAGCGTTTCACTAAGGACATGGAGGTCCTCTGGACATCAAGTTCAACTTAAGCCAGAGATGTGCCCTTTGGCAAAGAGAATTAACGGTGTTGTGAACTATATTAGGACTAGCATTGCCACCAGCTGAAGGGAGATGATCCTCCCCCTTCACTCAGCACAGGTGAGTCACGGCTGGAGTACTCTGCCCAGTTCTGGGTCCAGGTACAAAAGAGACATGGACATACTAGAAAGAGCTCAAAAGAAAATTGCCATGAAGGTGGTTCATGTTCAGAAGCATCTCCTCAATGAGGAGAAGCTGAGACATTTGAGACAGTTTATCTTGGAGAAGGTTCACGGATGGTGCAAAATGTACAGAGCCAGGCTCTTTTTCAGTGGCGTTCAGTGACAGGACCAGAGGCAGGGTGCACAAACTGAAGCACAGGAGGTCCCCTCTGAACATCAAGAAACACTTTTTCACTGTGGGGACCAAGCATTCAGACACAGATTACCCAGAGATGCTGTGGAGTCTTTCTTCTCAGAGGTATGCAAAAGCCACTAGACATAGTCTTGAGAAATTGACTTTATGTGACCTTGCTTGAGCAGGGAGGTTGGCTGAAATGACCTCCAGAGGTAATCAAAAGGGGACCTCTTTTTCTGTATTGTTTTGATTTTCTACAAGCATGTAAATTTTTTTTTTTTTTTTCAAAAGAAAATGCTTAAGTGGATTTTATTGTCAATTTTTTATTTTAACTTTCTCTTTTCAATTATGCAGCAGTTAAAAGAGAAAGTTTCTCAAATATTACAGTTCAAACCCTGTACTGTTTTATTACCAGTCAATGTCATTCAGGACTAGTAGCTCTCCAAATTGCAGTAAAGATTACATTTCTTTACTTTTGACATGGGAGAATATGAAAGTGTTTCTTTGTCTCATTTTCCAAGAGAGACCTGTATCATTATAAGCACAGAATATGAAGTCTGGATATTTTACAGAATTAAATGTCAACATTAAAGCCTCTAATGTGGCTTAGACAGTATTGTAACAATTCTTGCCTCTGGGATGTAATTTATACTTAGTAAATGTATGTATGCAAAAAAATTGGTTTCCATTTTCCAAGATGAGTGTTAGCTGTTTCCACTTACAACATTTAATTTTATATTTCCGAAGAACTACAAGGAGTATTAGGTAAATTCTAGTATGCTTAAATTAAGTACAGTACACAGGAAGTTATGTTTTCACTCAAAATATTGCAGCACATGAAAAAACAAAAAATAGAGCTTTTATATGTGACATTGACATTTGGTAATGTTCTTTCAAAATGTTATTATATGAGTAAAAAGTAAATGAAGTTATAAATTTTAGTTGAACAAGATATATGTGTATACTTACAAAATTATGGAATACAGACATCTGAGTGAAAAGTAATTTATGTTGTACAGATTTTAGATACTGGTAAAATTGAAAGTTTAAAAAATTTATAGTATGCGCATATCTCAAAACTTTTTTGTGAAACTGTCCTCAGTTGGAGGGTGGTGAGGCACTGGAACAGATTGCTTAGAGAAGTTGTGGGTGCCCCATCCCAGGGATTTTTCAAGGCCAGTTAGATGGGGCTTTAAGCATCTTGGTCTAGTGGAAGCTGCCCTTGTCCATGGAAGGGGTTTGGACCTTGATGACATTTAAGGTCCCTTCCGACCAAAGCCAGCCTATGATTCTACTATTAATATCAGAATTTTCGTAGTGTTTCTCTATGCACTAATCCTATCATTTCTAGAATAAGTGTTAAACCCCTGACTTTGATAGGAATAAAACAGAGAATTCCATGTGAAGCCTATTGGACTTGAACACATCTTGGACAGAGCTTGGACCTGTTTTCCTGGCTTTACAGTGGGGGTTTAAACAGGTCTGGACAGAAAAATACAATGATCTCCATTAGTAAAGAAGGACATGATACACCACTGGGTGGTATAGTTCTGTTCTGGCATCTACCCTACCATAAATTCATCTATGACAATTTTCAGGGAAGGCTCAGATGGAGCCTCAGATGTCAAATAAAATTTTTTCTATGCTATGTTTCTGCACTTTTTCAGCCAATGAAAAATAGCTGAATTGTTATCTTTCCATTGATCCCACTGTTCTGTATAAAAATAACAAAACACTGAAATGTGCTTTTAGGCTGATTTGAACTACCTTTGAATTCGTATATTTTTAGAATTAGGAATGCTTTTGAATTCGGTTGTGTTTTGTGGGAGTGAGGATATTAATCCCCTGCAAAATGCAGTGGAGCTATTTGAAAGAAAAAATGTTTCAAGGACAACAGTTTCTGTCAAAACAATATGGTTCAAATATTAATAGCTGAAATATTTGAATAACTTAACTATTTCATTTTATTATGCTGTTTTGTAATTTCATATCTGTTATTTAGAGTTTCATTATTTTGAATTGCTAGTCAAAATTATGTGACTGTAAAAGAAATAATCACACCTTTTGGGGTAGTAGAGCAATTTCAGGTTTTTACTGTTTCGGTTTTGAGTAGTGAAGTAACATATGTTTTGTTTCTGTTTTGTTTCCTTTTTAGAATGAATGAATAGATTAAAGTCTACAGGATGCCTTTTCTATTGTAGGTCTGTTTTAGGAATGTTCTTATGAATGACACCTATCGATGCATATGCTGTTAGAAAGCTTGTACCTGAGTCCCAGTTCATTTTTTATTTTGCTAATTTTGCCATCTGATCCTTACCTAAAGAGGGTAACTTGCAACCTTTTTGTCTGAACAATGTAAGTTCTTAAGTAGCCAACACAAACAAAAGAGTTTTCCCAGATGTCTACTTCATTATTATGGAAGGAAATAAATTTTACAAAAGATGCAGTACCATGGCAGGAACAAAAGATTTCCTATTTAGAACTAAGAGGAAGAGGCAGGAAAAAGGTCCAATTCTACAAAAATTGCACATCATTTGCTAACAAAATATTTAAGAGAAAATATATTAGTTGGTGAAAAATGATCAGGAATACTGAGTTACACAGAAAGAATCAAACAACCCTGATCAGTAGTTTCCTCATTAGTATGACCAAAAATAACTTTGCTGTCAGGAACAGAACAGTACACCCTATTTAAATTAAATTTGGGTTGTTTCTATTGGTAGTTATGAACAGCCCACATTCTAAAACACCGATGTTGATTCTTCTTGATTCACACATCATCTTAACTTTTCAAAATGTGATGAGCAGCCCCCAGAAGTCCCCAACATAGCTGCTGCTGTAGCACTTCAGGTTATTCTATAATCACCTTGAGGCAAAATTTAGCAAATGCCCTAAATTTCATCACACCATGTTTATCCAGTCAGCTTTCCTTTACAAGCCTGAAATTATTTTCTGTGAAGACATCACAATGGTATGATAGTAAATTCAGTTTGTTGATTTCAGGATGACAGCTGAAAGCAATATATCACCTGTTGACCATGACAGTCTGAACCGGCCTTACAAACCAACCCTGAACTGATGAGATGGCTTCTCCCAGTAGTCCCAATGAACAAAATATGTAATCTTATGCAAGTAAGTAAGCATTTTAGCTCATTAATATGATCTTGGAAGGATAAGAAGTATACTATGCCTATCTCAGTGTAATTACTGGGCAGAAAAATAATAATTTTTAACCCAGTGAACCTTTAACCCAGTGAACCAGAGGTCCTCTCACCCTGTTCTGAAGAAATCAGAAGCCAGTCTGTCACTGTGTCTCCTCTAACTGGCGCAGAGACAGTATATGCTCTGTGTTTCTTACCCCCATTTTTACATTTTGTTGCTCTAGTTGTTGGACCAAACACTTTAATGGCTTCAACTACTGACAATTTAGAAACTTTCTCAGCTTTAGAACCATTTGAATTTCCAGCTGGATGTCAGAGTACATGTCTTCAAGGTTCAGTGCAAACTTTCTGCATAACTTTAAGTGCAATTTTCTACAGGAGGCTAAGCAGAAGGTAGATTTATATAGCTGTAATAGGAACAAAATAGTTATGCTTATATTAAAGCGGGAGGTTTCCAGCAACTGTTCTACAAGCTTGCTTGGTCTGAAGTGTAGCATGAAATATGATTTTTAATGTGAGAAAACTGTTAGGAATGCAGAACCAAACAGTCTATTACAGCACGCAGGTAAGAGCCTTTAGGCTTCCTGATTTAGTTACTAGGTGTGTCCCTACTGAAAAAAAGATGTGTCTTGTTTCTAGTTTGATCAGTCAGGAGGATAATATTTTTAAGTTTTGAATTGGAACTAGTTACCATATAAATAGGTGGCCTGCCATATATCTTCATGCCATTTTATAAGAAGTGATGAGGAGAATAAGGCTGAAAGTTTCAAGTATTGTGAAGTAAATGTACATATTCCTAAAGATTATACTCATTATATGCCAGAACTAATATTAGTCATTTTTGTGTTTTTTTCTTCAAGAATATTATAATTTTTCCTAGCAACTTTAAATATGTATCTTATACGCAGTATTTTTCCATTGATTACTAAACCAGGAAGTAGACTAAACAAGTATTGATGTCATTAAGAATAATTAAAACCTTTACATGTTTTTTTTAAACCATAACATTTAATTGTACTCACTCTGTCTCTAAATAAACTCATCCTTTTTTTAATCAGATACAAAATACTAAATAAAAAGTTCAGGATCCCATACAACTAATACAAATAACATAATTTTCTACAAAATATCTGTTTGCAAAGTTATTTGATGTTACCAGATACATTAAAAAAACTGAAAAAGAAACACTGATTATTTGATCCATATTCCAAAACTCATGTGAAAAACAAAACCCATGTAAAAAGCCCCACTGTTAAAAAAAAAAAAGAAAAAGGAAAAAAACCGAACAAATTAACAAAAAAAACTTAAAAATTAACCATTAGCTTCCAGCTGGAAGTGTGTTTGAAGAAATTGGTTTAGAAAATCCATAATTTTTAAAATTAAGATTAGAAACTCAAATATCAGCTGGTGATTTATTTACCTTCATTGCTGTTTGGATCTCTAGATGTGCAGTACATAGAAATGGTGAGAGACTTCAATTCTACTGTAAAGGAAGAGAAATATTTAAACAAGAAATGGCACAGTGCAAGAAGGAAGAAACACAGTGATGAAAAGTTCTAAATTTCATGGATAGAAGATCAGTGGATAACAGATACTTACAGACTTGCCTTGCCTTGACTTCCACTTTCCCTTTCTTTCCCCTTCTTTTTCCTTCCCTCCCCCCTCCCCTTTCCTCCCTTCTTCTCTCCCCTCCCTGTCACTCTTCTCCTCTCCTTGATGTGATGATGATTATTAAGAAGCACCCTTTGTTCTGGATGTAGACCCGGAAGTTTCAGACAAAAATAGAGTGTGCATAACTCACCTGTTGCATTTTTAACTTACACTAAGGAACTTAATAAATCTATGACAATCCCCCTTTTTTGATGGTGCAGATCATTCATTTCCATTCAAATGAGATAACAACAGTTATAAGTTCCTGGGAATTTGTATGTTAAAGGTTATAAATTGTTAACATTAGTCTCAGTTCTCTCATTGATATGAGAAAATCTGAAATAACTAACTTGAACACTATGTCTGTGTAAACAAGCAAGATTAAAAATCAAAGCACTAAAAACTGGATTATTTCCCTTTTCAGATATTTTGCTTCACAGTGGGAAAGTAGCATTTTTAGTAAGAAGACCTGTAGCTTCTTTGTTTCCTGGAAGATCTTAGTTAAATCCCGTACACTTGACAGGTCTTGAAGCTGAGGGTGAAAAATGGAAAAGTTGCCCTCATGAAAAGCCATTTCCCTGCAGGGCAGTCGCAGGAGTTTGCAGGGGATGGAGAAGTTGGATTTAGCTCCCGGTTGCCAGGCAACAGGTAAGGAAAGAGCAGATCTCCTTTCTTGAAGAGATTGAGTTGTCTTTCACAAGTGTTTATACACAAAGAACCCCCGCTCGAAAGACAAGGAGCAACAACATGAAGAAAATATCCCTGCACAGACAAAATTACTCTGAATATTTTGAAAAAGGAGAGGTTCTGTAGACCACAAACTAACCCCTGACATCAAAAGAACCATCACTTCTTTTCCCTTTATTTGGCCTTGAGTGCTGTTTTTGGCCAGTTGGTCAGTTGGCTGGTTCAGATGTTTTGGATGTTTGTTTTCTTCATTTGTTTGTTGTTGCTGACTTTCCATTTTTTGCTATTTTGTCCCTCTTAGACATATTCAATTTCCAGAGAAAAAGGCTTCTAACAAAAAAAAAAAAAAAAAAAAACCACCCAAAACTTTAATGCCCTATTACCCCTCCTCTCATGAAGAAATAAACAAAAATAAATACATTACTAATCCTTTGTGAACTTCCCCATTTTGATCTTATTTTTTATCACAGAATTTATTGCTTTCTATGCTAATCTAATTTACCATATGTGGCTGCATTCAAAGATGAAAACAGAAGGTTTATCTAAAAGAACAGGTGGTATTTTTTGCTGGATTTTTATTGAGATGTGTGAGTATATTACCAGAAGCTATCCAGATATACACAACTGCAGAAAAATCAGAATTTAAATGGGGAATTGTCCTATTTAAGAAAACACTGATGTTTTTGGTCATTACTTTCGTTTAATGCAATGATGTATAGGTAGACAATGTGAAGTTATGCCTTAAAAATGTAGCTGTTTGACCTTCCATGTCTTTGTTTAACTTTCTGATAAGTTCTGGTAGAGGACAAGATAATCCTTTCTCCTGCAATCAAGCTGCCTGAATGACAACACTACTAGGAGGAGTGATATAATTACTGTGGAAATGAAGGTGTAGTTTTAAAGCTTAGAAGTAAACTAAAATATAATGCCTTCCATCTGTTGGTATCAGAACAATGCACACTGAGAAAACCATCTTCTGTCACATCTGACGCAGGTAAAGACATTATGCAAAATTAAATGAGATGTGTTCATCATAGTGCATTAGTTCTCAAGAATAATTAAATTCACTTCAATGAAGACTGAAGCTTATGAGAAACAAAGACAAAACAAAACAAAAAACAACACAAAACAGAAAAGAAAAAAGGAGGGGATATTTTTCTTTTCCTTAAGGAAATTTACTGAACAGCATATTGTAGCATTGTGGCTAGCCCTCAGAACTGAAACATATGTAAACAAACCTGTATATCTTTGTGAAGGACTTTGGGTTAATTTGGGTTTTTTCTTTTTTCCTTTTCATCATTTTCTACCTATCTTTTTTTCTTTTTCCTGGGTTGTTTTTTTTTTTTGTTTGTTTGTTTGTTTGTTTGTTTGTTTAACTTTGGTTTTCTTAATACCCTCAACAGCTGATTCAAGAATCTGGAATAATGGCAGAATATTTGAAATCATAAATATTTTCTAAATCCTAGAAATTCATTCACCGCTTCTTTACCACCATGATTTCAGTTTTACTAATTGCGTTTTAAGCTATCTGCTTAACCTAGAGGCCTATTTTAATCTGTATTTTAGGAAACTGTTTTTTTTTTTTTAAATCCTGAAAGGTGCATCTTGTGTCCTATAAAAGTTGGCAGAGATGAAGTGCGTATGAATGTTGATGAAGTTGTCAGATTGATCTCCTTAAATTTAGACATAAACTTGTTACATAATTAAGACCTTCTTCATCTCCCAGCTGAACTCTAAAGATCAGCTTCCTTCATCTATATAGCTGGCATACACAATAAAAAAATATTTTGTTGGAAAGATATGAACTTTTAGAGATTCCCAATAACAGTTCCTTCTAGAAAGCTTTAGGACACTTCTGGCTTCTCAAGTTGAGTTAAAGGGACTTATCTGACATATATTGAATGCCTTACTTCAGGCAGCAGTAATCCTGACCCTCAACACTACTGCTGCACAGGACCCATCCAACTCCACCATCACTCTCTAATGAGCTATCCAGACATGAAATTATTAGGGAGGCAGTAGACATTTAACCACAGAAGTGCACTGTTCTACACTCATCCAAAGCAAGCCAAGACTTCCATGAGGTTTAGTTAAGATATATCCTCTGAGGAAAGGCTTGAACACTTAGGTGATCACTTTGTCCACAACACTCTAAAAATAAGCCTGTAAGGAATTTTTTCATAGAAGATTTCAGCATGATAGGTACCTTACACAACTATGAACGTTAAGGTTTGACATTGTATTTTCCAATCTACTTTCCTAAATAACACTGCTGATATTTAGGACTGTGCCTGAGAGACATTACTGGGTACTCCATTTTGTTTTTGATCTCACCCATTCTCATTTGTTGTATCTTCTTTCCCATTACAAACAAGTCAAATTTGTATTTGTTAAACAAACAATGCCTTAATTTTCCTGATCATCCGTACACTGAAATTCATGACCTGTGTTTCTATAAATGACACTCATTAACAACAGATCCTGTGGATGATATTTGAAAATTTTACCTTTGTCCCAGCTCAAAAAACCCAATTTGGACATAAAAAGTCCTTAACTTCTGTCTGAAGACATTTCCTCATTCATCATATACTGTGACATAGGCTTAAATTTTCTTTTCTACCAGTGGTTTCTTTGTATTATATTTATTAATACATTGCCATACTTTGATTTGGCACATCATTTTGTCTGGAGGAAAAATGAGACAACTCAAGATCTCAGAAACTTTTATTTTGTTTTTACACTGCATTAGTCCATGGGATTTCAGTGTTTTACCTCAAAAGAGTTAATTAGAAGCAGCTGTGGTAACCGGAGGTTTTACAAATGTTTCAGTTCATATTTCAAGTGTGGATTTCCACTGAACTGTTCTGTTACAGGAACTGAAATTAAAGAATCTTGCAAGATTGAAGTATTTAATCACCACTTGTGATTTTTTTGTCCAAGTTTTACTCATGATTTTGTACAGGAATTTATAGATACATTAGGCTTGCATGTCCGTATACATTTCATTTGGGAAATAAGACAAAGTTTACCAAGTTTAATAGAATGTTTAATAATTTAGTTCCTGCTTAGTCATTTAGCTATTTAACTTGGTATTTAGGATTTTTTTTTTAAAACCTAATCTGCTAAATTGCATACTTTGTATGAAAGAAGTCCCATATAAACTCTCTAGGTTGCATCTTCAGAAGGCATCATATTTTTTTATGCCAATATGCTAAATAGAATCTTTTTTTTAAACACATTATAAAGTGTTATGTTTTTAAAAGTTCAGAGGCATCAGAAGCAGTCAGCAATGCTAATATATTCCTCTTCTACCCATCTGTAGACAGCTCTAATTTAAATCTTGTTGATTTATTCACTTTTAAAATAGTGCTAGGAAAAACTGCACTTAACATTCTTTCTGTTTTCATTAATTACCCACCTTTTTGCTAAGCTTTCTATAGGTAGTGGAAGAGGAGAGATTTCTCCACAACACCCCCAAAGTTCTTTTCTTTCTTGCTTTTGTCCCACCAGTTCTCCACCCCCAAAGAACATACTGACTATGACATTATACTTTAAAAAGTATTACAAAGAAGATAAAGGAGACATATACCCCTAACATTTCAAATTAAGGCCAACCTATTGAATCTATGTCAGCGAATAGAACATTTACATTTGTTTTAGTTATGAGTGTTTATGAAAATATTTTTAATATAGAGAAAACACCAAAGGCATCATTACTCCATGCATTGCTTCCTGACCAGAATAAGAATTTAATCAGAAAATACGAATCAGTCATTGTCAGAGATCTGATGTGATATACTTTAAAAAAAAAAAAAAAAAAAAAAAAAAAAAAAAAAAAAAAATCAGTTTTGAAGAATACTGTAGGAACCTAAATTACCATAAAGTTCATTAAGATGACAAATTCCTAGATAGATCACATTTTTAGATGAGAAAAGTAATTGCAAACAAACAAATATTTTCTCTTAACTGTGAAATAACTTTTTACGTAAAATGTACCTATTAATAAGAATCTTTTTTTTTTTTTTTTTAATGTGTTGCCAAACCAAAACTCTTTTTCCTTGAGTGTTAATAATATTCTGATGCCAGAATGTTTGTAGATATCTATTTAGGTAGACATCATAATAAAAAGCTAGCTGAAATCGTGGTGTGAAGCCTTAGAAAAAAATTGCTTTTAAGGACAATATGTTACAATTCCCAAAATTAGCTTCATTATAACTGTTAGCGGTTAGCATAGCCCAAATATCTGATATTCTGCCTATTCACCTAGCAGATACTGATCATCCTGAACACACAGTCTTTCCTGTTCTGATCATGTCACCTCATTTTGTAATTGCCTCATCTTAAAATGTTTAGCTGTAGTAATTTATAGTCCTTTGAGAAAAGAAACAGATTTGACAGTCAAGGAAATAAAACCTGGAAAATGGTAAAGAATATGTGACAAAGGAGCTTTCTTAAACTACTAACAGTAGCAGAAACATAAAAAAGTAAAAAGGAGACAAATTGTTTGATATATACTATCTATAAAACAATGTAAAATCTGTTAAACATTATGGTTTTTATATTAATAAACATGTTTCACCAAAAAAATGATAGTTTCAAACTTGCCAGAACACTGATGCCCATATTCATTTTTATTGACATTTTCTTTGCAGTCAAAATGTTTATTATCTATAAAAACAGAGAACTGCAGTGTGGTCATATGCAACTTGTCTAAAAATGACAAACAAAATCAAGTCAGCTCAGTGAGGATTTTGTTTTTCTTGTGAAACTATTGTTGCAGTACTTAAACATTTGAAACAGAAATCCTAAACAAAGAAGATTAGTGAAGTTTCAAGTGTTAAGGACATTAATAACTATGAAACTTAACATTTCAAAGGAAAGTAATTTTAGCTCCTTGTAAAAATCTATTCTGTATTTAAACTGCTAACAAAAAAAAAATTCCTCAATTTTTCAGAGATGTTGGGATATTCTCTTAATGGAAATAAATAACTTACTCTCTGGAAAAAGGGATGCATATTATTTGCTGGTATTTTATTCTTTATCTCAGTGATTCTCTTTTCACTAACTTACATTAATCCTTCTCCCTGTGGGTGATGTCCTTTTAGAAATGTAGGACAGTCTGTACACCTGAAACAGTGTAAATCTTACACAAATGGAGTCATGTTGTGGGGATTATTTATTGTCACCAAGGTCCTTAGACAAAGGAAATCTGCAAGAAATTGTTGGCAGCAATTTAGGTCAGTGTTTTACTTCATCTTTTCTTGTTCCAGAACATTCTGAAAAGAAACACTTTTAATATTTGTACTTATAATATATGCATAAATAATAATGAACTCTTGTGGTTTTTTAATAAATAATGAAATTCTGAAAGGGCTAAAAAGAGAAGAATGGCAAATTACTCCTCAGTAATGGATTATTATTGAAATAGTATGAATTTTAGAGTGTTCAATGAGTTTAGAAACTTCCTTTGGATGCTTTGGCCTCAGTATATCCCTTTTCTACTTTGTGAATAAAAGGTAAAATAAGTACATTTTTTAATTTGATGCACAATCTTTGTAACCTTTACAAAGACTACAATAGTAACCAAAACTGTTCTCCCTTATTATTTTGAAAGTGAAAAAATCTGCACTCTGTTCCACTATTCAGTTTTCAGTTATTACGATAAAAGGAAAAAGTTGAGATTATCTTAATTGTGGACAAGAGTAACATATTTATACTAAGATGGAGGTGAGTAGGGAGGTTCCATTACTTTGATCTAGATAGAACAAATTCTATAGAGCAGATACAAGATAAAAATCCATCTGTTCTTACTATGGGTGTAGGAGAATGCAGTTGGAGAAATAGACATGCATCTTTCATACTTGTATTTCTTATGTGTTCTTCCTCAGTGAATCAGTCCCTCTCTAAATTTTTTTCAACTTCTCTGTGAATTTTGAACATGTTTTGAATCACAAATTCTCCCATGAAAGAATGAAGGAACTTTGGTGACTGTGAATATATCCCATGGAGTGTGAAGCGCATTCAGCTTTCTGGTATCATAAATATGAAACACACAAAGCCCATCCTCATAAAATAATTAAATGCCCAAGTTAACAGAAGAAGTACATAATTCTAGGAAATGTGAAAACAATTTTAGAACAAAGGCTATTAAATAAACCAAAGCAAACAAACAGAAAATGACAACTCTCTTGAGGAACAAATCCTTCTCAGAAAAATAAATAGAAAAAAAAGGGTTTGTCTATTCGTTTTCTGGGGTGGGTTTTTTAAATTTATGGGTGTTTGGTTGTTGTTTGTGCTTGTTTGGGTTTTTGGTTTTGGTTTTTTTTTTTCCAGAATTTTCCTTTCAGGAGGAGAATGATAAAGCAGAAAGCAGAAAATGTCCAAAAAACCTGACAAATTAGATCTTGAAACTTGTAGTCCTTTAAATCGGTAACTGTATTGTACTGTACCACCGCTTCACCCCTCTTGTTCCATTCCCTTTTTCTTCTTTATTTCCCTCTTTTCCCTTCCCTCTTGTTCCCTTCAAATGAAAAGAGCCCACTAACAACATTGAGGGCTGCATTTGCCCACACACAGACATATATCATCATCTGGTTTGTTCCAGGGCAGCTTTCCAGGCTTTCAGTTGCCTGTCCAGAATGGCACACACACTGCCTTGATGCCTGGATTTAGAGTTGCTGGCTATGTATGAGTTATTCTGAGCAAACCTGTTGTTTTGGAAGGTACCAGATACTAGTGTGGGGCAACTGAATGAAATCCTTAGAGCCTAACTCAGGATGAGATGAGTAAGTCGCTAGACTCTAATGAAGTACATTTCCCTTGAGTACAGTATATGTTTAGACCACAGCTGGCCATGTGCACACCTTGAGGCTCTTTTAGATAGCTCAGTCTTTAAGAAAATATGCAAAAAGGGTTGCAATCAAACTAATTTTGTCTGAATATTTCTTTCCATGACAGAAGGGTTGAGAATTCAGCTTGCCAAATTTTCCAAATTTATTTACTTACATAAACATCTGAATTTATTCCTGTTTAAGATGTACGACTCTATGTCTCCTTACCTCCAGCTACTAAACTTGAAGACCACAGGTCTTCCATAAATCCTTTGTCATATCTGCCAGCTTTGTGCAGATGTCTTCACCATCCTGCGGCATCTTAAATGACATTAGATATCTATATTTAGCAACTTAGTCAACCCTGAGCAACTTGGTCAACCCTGAGGTGTCAACATAGAGATATATACATTTGAGCTAGTCATTGTAGGCTGTCTTGGTAACTAATGAAGAGCAAATGAGTCACAGCTCAATTGCTTTAAATAATCTATAGTAGGATGAGATGATTGGCAATCTGTAATATTGTCTTTGTTTCCGTGTGCTATAAAAAGAATATAAGATGACTAAATCTGATGCAGAAATGTAAAATTTCATTAATTAGAATTATTGGTATATTTGGTCTACATTTGGTTACAGAATCACAGAATCATTTATATTGAAAAAGACCTTTGAGGTCATGGAATCCAACCTTTGAGTGAACACTGCCTTGCCAATTAGACCATGGCATTAAGTGCCATGTCCAGTCATTTCTTGAATGACTCCAGGGATGGTGACTCAACCCCCTCCCTGGGCAATCCATTCCAGTGCTTAAGCACCCTTTCCATGAAGAAATTTCTCATGATGTCCAACTTGAATCTCCCCTGGCACAGCTTGGGGCTGCGTTCTCTCATCATGTCTCGTAATTGTCTGTGAGAAAAAGTCAACACCCACCTTACTACACCCTCCTTTCAGGCAGTTGTAGAGAGCAATAAGGTCCTCCCTGAGTCTCCTTTGCTCCATGCTAAACGACCCCTGCTCCTTCAGCTGCTTCTCATGTGACTTTCTTTCTAGACCCTTCACCAGCTCTGTTGCCCTTCTCTGGACACACTCCAGCTCCTCAATGTCTTTCCTGCAGTGCAGGACCCAGACTTGGAAACAGCACTTGAGGTGTGACCTCATCAGTCCCAAGTACAGGAGAATGATCCCTGCCCTGGTCCTGCTGGCTGCACTATTGCTGATACCGACCAGGATGCCAGCGGCCTTCTTGGCCACCTGGACTCACTGCTGGCTCATGTTTAGCCGGCTGTCAACCAGCATTTCCAAGCCTTTTTCCACTGGGAAGCTTTCCAGCCATTTTTCTGACTGCTACATGGGGTTGTTGTGACCAAAGTGCAGGATCCAGCACTTGGCCTTGTTGAACCTCACATTGCTGGACTTAGCCCATCAATCCAGCCTGTCCAGATCCCTTTGCAGAGGTTTCCTACCCTCCAGCAGATCAACTCTCCTACTGAGCTTTGTGTTGTCCTTGAAATTAATGAGGGCAGACTCAATTGCCTTACACAGATCATTAACAAAGATATTAAACAGGACTGTGCTCAACACTGAGGTCTGGGGGATCCCCATTAGTGACCAGCCTCCAACTGGATGTGGTACCATTCACCACCACTCTCTGAGCACAGCAATCCAGCAAGAAGAAAACCACTCCAAGCCATGGGCAACCAGCTTTTCCAGGAGAATGCCATGGGAGACAGTGTCAAAGGCTCTGCTGAAGTCCAGGTAGACAACATCCGCAGCTTTTTCCTCATCCATTATGCAGGTCACTGGGTCATAAAAGGAGATCAGGTTGATTAGGCAGGATCTGCCTTCCCTAAACTCATGCTGCCTGTGTCTGATCCCTTGGCTGTCCTGTGAGATAGTTTCTGTTCTATATGAGCACTGTGAAGCCTACTATCAAACATAAGAATAGTTTGTTTGGGTAACATCAGCTTTGTTTGGGTAACATAAAGGAGGAAATCCTTAAGACTGAATCATTGTTGCCAAGATATGTTTCTCTTCACATTTGTTTTAGTGCTCTACTTCTTCCTTCCCTGAAAATCAAAACCTGACGATATTAATCTTTTCATTGATTTTATTCTGATTCACTGAGACTGAAAATAATATCTCCTACAAAATATTCAGCATACAGATTATTTCCTCTTTATTAAATAGATGCTAACATTTCTGTGAAATTCAATATATTTGTAGTTTACATGATAATTCACCTGGTTTTAACCCGTTTTTAGTGGTGTATTTTTAAAAACTCAAAAGTTAAGACAACAGAAGTTTATTGCAATTTTAATCTTCTTATATTTTCTTTCATGTCAAACTAGTCCTTATAAAGCAGCTTTATGAAAGGATTTATTATGTCAATTTGTTAATACTGTAGGCAGGAAAACAATAGGTTATTAGTCATCACCAGATTTTAGCGATTTTTTCTGGAAACACAGGTATCATATAGAAATATGCCTGCAAGGTAGAAAGATTTTCACACTCAAAGGGAAAAGAATCTAATCCATGAAAATCCTGCCAATGCAAGGAGTCAGGTGCCAAATTGCCCTGATTACCCACAAATATTCCAATCTGCTTATTTTCTAATGCTGACTAACCTGTAGGGGGCTATCCATTTAAGTTCTTCTCCACTGAGCATGAAAATGTCCTAGGAACACAACAATAGGCATACATTCATGCTTTGAAGTATTTGTTTTGACTAGAGAAGAGACTATCACTTGGCTTTTCTGCAGTGCAGGCTCAGTGAATAACTCCTTAAACAGTGTTTGGTGTATTAAAAAGGCAGAAGGCATAGGTTTGCTGCCAGTATTTTTCATAATACATAACTGATGTGAATGATTATTCCCCACAAAATACAAGCCCTATTTGGCTAGAAGGACAGCACAGGATTTCTTTGGTTTGCAGGGTGTTTCTGAGTTACATTGCAACATCTTGTCCCCCATCCCTTACCCTCTTGACACTGCTAGATACGTAAGAGTGAGTGAGATGGGATTGTAGCTTCACCCATGATAAAACCACTCCTGCTGAGGTGGGTGGCAGGGAGGAACAGACTTAGGATCTTGATTTCATCTGCCAGTTTCTGATTTATACTGTGAAAGGTAAATTTAATATCTTTAAATCTTTCAGGGAAATGACTGTGATCAATGGCCTTTAACTTAAATCAAGTGTATAATATATTCAAGACTGTTGTTGACACTGCAGGTAGACAATCCAATCTTCAGAATGACGGTTATCAAAAGCTGAAAGTAAATTATGACCGTGTTTTCCGAGATAAAATGAGCAACTATATCTTACTCTATCTGATCATATTTGTTCTTGGCAATCTGATATATCTGGATTTCCAACTAATAAAAGTTCAGATCCTTAAAAAAACCCAGACCAATATGTCTACTTCTATGTATTGTTTTTGCCATTGAAACAACAGATCCTTGTAAATATTTCCAAAGGAAAGATACTCTACAATATTTTCAGTATATCTGGTTTATTAAGCTTATCAATGGAGCATGAAAATCTGTCTTTTCATTTACTGCAAAAAGTTTTCATGTCTGTGAAAGCACAACTGATTTGCACTGTATATTAAACTGTTTTCTAAAGCTGAAAATCATAATTATGTATGCACCACATATCATATAATTTTCAGTAAAATATTTTTGTTGTGTTTATGTTAGAATTATGCTAATTTTCACTCAGAAAGATGAATGAGAGATAGAAAGATCTATATGCATTAAATAACTTTTATTTTAAAGGAGTTTTTTAATATAAACTGCAACAATCTGCTCAATAAATAGTCTGTGAAACATGAATTTAAGCAAGCCCTTTAGAAAAAATATGCATGTTACAGAAAGCTGTCCCTTTTTCTGCCAGGGTATTTAGGTATCAAGAACCTTTTCCCTGGGATGTTATTCTCTTTAAGGAACACTTTGGCAATCATGTATGTAATATAATATACTATATATCCATAGTGGACCATATATCTTGATGGCAAGCTGAGGCCCTTAACCTAAGTACAGCACTTTTCTCAGCAGTCAATGCAGCACAGAGGACCAGAATCCCTCCTCAAGATTCTGCAATGAGAGTGGTGAGAGCTAGGCTCTGTGGATGAAGTATAATCACCCAAAACACATAGCACAGGGTGAACAGGAGAATGTGAGACAGTTCATCAATAGAAAGGAAACTGGCTGCTCTCAGGGCCATTGGGGTAAATGGTGAGATGTTTATCACCTGTGTGATATACCCTGAGTGAGATACCCTGGGAATGGTCAGCTAAACAAGTTCCCCAAAAACACTTTACAGATCAACAGCATTGTTTTCTATTGGGTTATGGAACTCATTATGGGATTAGAGTAAGGAGGGGCCCATAATAGAGAAAACTAGAAACTTTTGATTTCTGGCAGCACAGCAAAGCTCTTTCTTGTTCTGCAGTTATTGTTCAGGTGTAGTTCCCTTGGAATGGATGAGGAAGGTGACCTCTAATAAGGCAGGCATCAGACACATCTCAGTCTGAACCAACAAAGAGGGTCATAGTTGCTGGGGATGCCATCTGATGGGAAATGGACGCACCTACCTGTTGATCTAAACTGATGTCTCAGAAGATTTTCTGCTTGACACTTGATTGACTCCTAGATCTCAAAAAGAGACTGGCAAGGCTTGTGCAGTCTTTTGACTGTCCCAGTTGCGGCTCATCCATGCCTCCAATGCTACATCAGTGTAGTTTTTTCGTACTACAAAACTGGTGTGTTAGCATGTTATAACATTATGGTAGAGACACATATAAAATTTTTATGTCTGTGAGTCATATGAACACCAAAAGTGCCAAGATTTGTGTGGCTGCATTCAGAATAAATAAGAAAACGTGTCAGCAGTGACACAAGTAACAGAATTTGCAAGACAAAGAGAAAAAAGTACAATAAACTCAAGAGAAAGAAATTAAGCAGAACATTTTGTTGAAAACCGAAGATAACTGGCAAAAGCAGCAAGAAAATAAATAACTTTGGGAACACAAGGATATGCTGGATAGAATATTCCTAGCCCTTGGGAACTTTTGGATGTCATTGTTTTTAATCCTCAGCTATCTACGCTGGAATTTCTGTGAACATGTGTAGATGTTTACGTCTGATTTGCAAAAGGATGCAGCGAAAAGCAGACCAATGGATTCCACTTTTGAAGTGCTTATTTCTCCTTACTATCTATTAGGAAGCTTAGATGTTAGCATCATATCATATAAACCCACCTTAATTGAGTCTCAAAAGATACAGAAATTTTGACAAGGAAAGAGACAAAAGACACTAGTGGGCTAATTACACATATTGAGTACAAGATAAGGATATTTTTCATTCCAATCCCAAAATAAAGCAGAACAAACCAAACCAAATGAAAAGAATGGACAGGATCTGTTTCCTGTAGTTACTTTGCAAGAAAAGTTCTATTCTTATTGGTGTAAAATGTAAATCATGTGTTGTTCTATATCCGGTAGAGTAGGGTTAACCTGTTGGTTAAGCTAAAGAGTTGGATCTAAAAGAACTAATGAGGCAAAGTTCCAGAAAAGAATACTTGCCTTTGGGGTGAAACTGTAAAATAAGTTTCAAATCTCTTAGAAAGTTCATTGGTATTCAACATACATTGGGCAGAATAAAAACAAACGGTGATTTGTACTGAAACAAGCGTTTCAGGCATTAGGAGAAGAACAGGCAGAGAAGCAAGTAGAAATATTGATCCTAATTTCCTGACTAGAAAATTAAAGAATTTGACTGACATTGATTTTTCTGGCAATTCCTTACCTGCTTATCAGTTTTGGAGTAATTATTAAATAAATGAATTAAATAATTGATTTCAAACAAGTGATTTCTGTATTGTTCATCATTCATTTAAATAACACCTTGATTTCATACATATATATGTATATGCACTTTTGATTGCTGTTCTTAAATGGTAACAAATCATGTCAACATGTTAAGCAGATTGTTTCCTAATCTTTGTTGAGGTATCTTGAAAGTCACATTTCAGCACAACTATGAATTCAAAAGTCTTTATTAAACTCAGATGGGAAGTCTGCTTGATTTAACTTTGTTGAATGGGCTGAAAGTTAGTCTTTCAAAGCATGAGGTTGTGCCATTAATTCAACACAGCTGAGGGTGTGTCTGTGATCAAAGATTTAGACTGAGTCCTCTTTTCTTCAAGCAAGTCTGTTCTGTAGCCTATGCACTTGCTTGAAACCATTTTGATTCTAATGGAGACTTGTGTGAAGGCACCCAGTTACATCCATTACAGTCATTTCTAGAGCATTGTAGCTATAAAGGTGTTTATTTTTAAAGTATTTGTACTGAGAACTGCATATATTTCATGCTGACCTATAGAGGGTTCTAGACTGTCCCAGAACACATGGCTCTACTGTATTGTCAAATACTGTCCCTTAGTCAAACTTTGTTCATCACTTTATCTCTTTAGTAGTTTGATTACTGGTCTGTTCAGGATATTGAATGCTTTTTTAATGCTTCTATTCAGTGTTGAGGACTATCTTCATTTTTTAAATATTCTCACAAAAACTTCTGTTTAATCTCCTCATGTTTCTTCAATTTAGCATTCTTTCTTTTGTATTTTTTGTTACTCCTGTAGTTTGGGGTTTGTTCGTTTGTTTTGTTTTGTTTCCAGAGGTGGCTTCATTAGTAAATCAACATATTTGATGAGAGCTAAATTAATTTAGTCTATGAGACAAATGGTTATGCAAGGCTAATTTTGTGTTCTGCTAATGTCTCCTATGGAGTCCCTACACTGCAAGGAAGCTCATAATGTAGGCAGAATTACCCTTCCAGAATTTCCCCACTTTAATGCTGCTGAGAGGTTGGTCCGAAAAAGCAATAAAGCTAAGATGCAGCCTACAAGATTAGGTAAAGCTGGAAAGAAGATACATCAGGTTATGATGTGGGACCATAGGTAGGCTTTTAACTGTCAAAATATCATGTCATGCAAGTTAAGGTTGCCCTACCAGTTTGCAGTTGCATTCTATTTTACTCTGCTGTCAAAATTCAGTTTCTAAAAAAATTACTTCCTATAAATATGTGTTATCTTGTTGATCTTGTTTCTTCATTACACTCTCACTCTTTTATCTCCTGTTATAAACACTGTTGTTTTGTTTCTTTCTATTACTTTCTCTCTTCATGGAGTTCATTACACGAGTGATACCAGCAAAGTTTCTAAGGTTAACAAGTCACCTTCCCAATCAAAGTACTCAGTGCTACATCCACTTTATCTAGTAGTTTGATTAATCGGAGAATAAGTTTAAAAGGTAACTTCAAAGTACTGAGAAACTTTATTGAATAAATTGTCTCTTCTACCTGGATATCAGCCTTATAAGCCTTCCCTTTAGCAAATTTCATTTTCAGTTAAGGTGGACCCATTTCAGTCCTATTTCATAGATCATGAGGTTTCTCCTTTTTATATAATCCTGTGCAATTAGCTTGACATTAAAATATGCAACAAAGGGAATATCATAGCAGAGGACATCAAGGTAATTCTGTGGGTAATGAAGACTTCAGTTATCTGCAATATTAGCATTGTGGAAAGACAAATGAAGATAAGGTAGTGGTGAAGGCACGATCAATGAGAACTAGGTACAAATGTTTGTAAAGGATCAAGGACAAAGGAGAAGAAAACATCCAAATGTTTGGCCCCTCATCAAAACTTATGGAGGTCCCTGGTGTTGCTCAAATTGCTCCCATTACCTAGACCCTTCCCCTTGGCTATCCTACCACAGTGCTCCTCACTCCAGCAGGACATGGCAAACAACCAAATTGTTCCCTCAAAGTGAAATCATGTAGGTCTCTAGTAGGAGTTTAGTCTTTCTGTGCAGAACATTTTTTTAGTGTTCATGCTTCAGCAGATACTACATAATTTAAGTTTTATTTAAGATTTTAATTTTTTTAGCTGCCTATATTCTCTGTATTATTTTTACCCAGATCACTGTGTTCAGGTAATGAATGACTAACTTCTCTGCTTCATCTTCCTGTTCTGTTCTGGCCTTAGCCCTTCAATATGCCTCTTGCTGCATCATAATTTGTTAGTATGTGGGAAGCCAGAAATAAACTGTGGTTGCTACAAATGCTGTGTAGTGGAGTCTTACCTTTTTACTAGGAAGCTGATGACAAATAAAGAAAATCTGTCTTTGAGAAAACTGGCAACACTTATGGTTTCTTTATGGTTTTATTATAAACTCTGACATTATGAAACTAGAGTTATTATTCTGGACTTTAAAAATAAAACCAAAAAACCTTCAGCTGCAGTACCATAGATTAGCCAGGAATTAAAGGCACCGTTTTAAATCATTCAGCTCTGACTGAGCCTGTAAAACAGATATCACGGTTGAGTATCACCATTATTCTACAGCTATGCTACCTGGATCTTTTCACTGCTGGCTTGTTTGACCTGAGCATGTAACACTTCTGTGACAGTATTTTCTTCCAATCAACTGGAAAAAAAAAAAGAAAAAAAAAAAAAAGCTATTGAAGAGAAAGATGACTCAAGTGGGATATTGAACATATTCAAAGTAATAAGAATGGCCAGGTAATTCAACTTCACTAATTTTGAAGGGAATCTATTGAAATAGTTTGAACTAAATGCTTCACTATAAATTGACCAGAGATGGAATAAAGTCAAACCTAATCTCAGTGTCCTAGGAACCTGGGGATAAGGTTCTTCACCCAGAGGGTGGTTGGGCACTGGAATAGGCTCCCAGGACCGGAATGGTCCCAGCACCAGCCTGAGAGTGTTCAAGAAGCATTTGGAAAATGCTCTCGGGCACATGTTATCATTCCTAGAGTGTCCTGTGCAGGACCAGGATTTGGACTCAATGATCCTTGTGGATCCCTTCCAACCCAGGATATTCTAAGATTTTATGAATTTTAAGAATAACTTGCAAAAGGGAACAGTTATTACTGTATTTGGAAGAATAAACAGAAAAAAAAATAAAATAATGGAATCTATGAGAAGAAAGAATATATATATTAAAAAAAATTTAAAAATCCCAGTAGAAATTAATAACATTTGTGTGCACTCTGTTTTGCTTAGATTTTTCATCATCTGCCGGAATTCCTAAGTAAGAGTAGGAAACCTTTCCATTACAACTGGTCAAATGGTCACAAGTAAACATAATTTTCCTTCAAAAAAACAGATCTGTAACAATGAAATAAATATGACAATGTTTATAAGCTATATATTAGCTTTCACCTCTAGAATTAGATCTGAAACAAGATAATCTTATAACACTGTAGAAAAACTGTGAGATGTAGATATTTCAGTTCAGTGAGACACAATAAAGATTGAGACACTCTGCTTGAATGTCTGTTCAGTCAAATCACTGTGTGTTCAAGACTAGCATTTCTTTTCAAATGAAGAAAAAATGCAAGTAAAGAGGTGGAAAAAAAAAAAGAAAGAAAAATAAAGCGTCATGGAGGTAGGAAGAAATACATATTGTTCCTTGAAACTTCTGAGAGCAGAAAACATGCTGGTTCACACTGTGAGGATGTCACACATTTACAGAATCAAAGTGAAAGCAGTCTTTTGGACATTCTTTTATTGTGTAAGAGAAGGAATAAACAAGAGAACTTGCAATCTACAATTCCGTATAAGTAATATTTTTAGGAGTTTGGAAGCCCTTAAAAAGAAGCAGAAAAAGAAACTGAACAGCAATAGCTTCCATAAATCAATACAAGAAATGTTAAGATGAAAAAATATAGTACAATTAAAAACATTGTAACAGGAGTGGCCATTTGCATGTTGCTCCTAAGATTTATCATACATGAGAATTTTTGTCCAGCATAAGGAGAGATCAGATGAAAAGGGTTTATGTAAAATATGAAATAAACTTCTTCCTAGTGGTCCAGACTAGCAGGTACAATCTTGCAGCACTACGTGGTGGAGGCGATATGAGACATTCATCATTTACTGCTCAGTGATGAAGACAGCAAGATGAAGAACCCCTCAGGAAAACTCTTATAGTGTGAATTGCTGTACTTCTTAAAGGAAAGGATGATGTGTAGCATTTCTCTTCAGATGAGTATGAGCAGTATCCCAGCAGTCATTTTTAATGCCTGTCTGCAGCAAGTAGCACTCTCATACTGGTTCAGAAATAGTGGTCACCATTGCATGCGAGAAAAAATTCACCAGTATTCATATATGGTCTTAGTTCAAGAATCAGCTCAGAGCAAATCTTAATTGAGGTTATATAGCATCTTTAAGGAGGAATAAAACAAGAAAAAATTGTTTCTGCTTTTGTTTGTTTCCTGAGTAGATGGGTCAGGGACATTCTGAATTACATGATTTTTTTTAAAACCCCTGTTATCAGCTGTGTGATGGCAGAAAACTGCTGGCTGTCCTATCTTTCAAGACGTTTTCGTACTTTTTTTCAGAGATTCACATTGTTATTATCTATAATATCTCTGGCAAAATGTACCAGAGGCAAATCATACAAGAACAATTATTCACATGTTTTAAGCTCCTGTCATGTGATACTCTCAAGTTCTTGCACTGTATGGCATAACATACACTGATTTTGGGTTCAGTGTCTATGTCAAATTCCTGATTTTGTGGGTGTGTATCCTGTGTGCCTCAGACATCTATTATTTTAACTGAAGAATCCCTTTCAATTCAAGAGTACCCATCAAATTGTTGTTCTTGTTTCACTTTTTTGTTTGTTTGTTTGTTTGTTTGGGTTTTTTGGTTTGGTTTGGTTTGCTTTGCTTTGCTTTGCTTTGGATTTTTTTCCGAAGTGGCTGAAATCCTATGTAACCAAGACAGAGGTGATGTGTGTTGAATAATGAATTATTATTTGCATAATAATTCTCTTTGTTTTGCTCACTTATGGTATTCTATTCATCTCTTTGGTTACCACATCATAATCAACTGATACTGTTAAAGAACTGTGTAGTCAATATTTTTCCTAAGTTGCCAAGATTTTTAAATGGCAGTACATTTAAATGTATCCCAGCTGATTAATTCAGTTGGTTAAAGCATGCTGAGGCTGTGGGCTCAATCCCTGCATGGGGTGGGGCATTCACTGAAGAGCTGGACTCAATGATCCCTGTGGGTCCCTTCCAGCTGAATATTCTGCGCTTCTGTGAAGTACACATCAGAAACAACAGGCTGAAAAGAATTATATTTTTCTGAGAATTTATCTGTAGCTTTCATAGCTACAGATGTTGTAAAACAAACAACATGTAATGTTTTGCATGTTGCAGAGCTTAAAGATAGTAGGAATATACAAGCTTTTTACAGATTGTTTCTTTTTTTTTCTTTTTAAAATTAACTCTTACACTGAAAAAAATATAAATTTAAGCTTCAAATTTTAATTTGTAGTGTAACTGAGTTTTATCTTTCAACTGGATAATGAGCAAAGTATCTTATCTATAAAAAGTCATATCTGTGGTCCACAGCTGTGATAATATTAGTTTCCCCAGGAACTGGTTAGATAGTGTGAAAATATTAAAGTATCTTGCCATGTATAATGTAATGTCAAAAGAACAAAAAATAAGTTTATGAAATAGAAAATGGAAGTGAGATCTAATCTAATTTAAACATCTATAGCGCATGAAAACTGCAGCTGTCTTTTGAAATTACATTGCTTTTGAAAGTTTTCTTGATCTTCACTATCTAATCAATAGGCACATTTAAGAAAATATCCTGGTGAGGATCATATTCACCTGACTGCCTTACCAAAATTTATCAGAGCCTTTTCCTTTTGGAGGCTTAAAAAGGTATCTACCCCTCTCTGCTGACAAGACAGGCAATTTAGAGCAGAACTTTTTTCTTAGTTTTAAGTGTTTGTGAACAGTCTAAGTCATAGATCAGCACTTACTGTTTCATGCCCCTTTAGCAGAGTGGAAATAGATATGGTGTCCCCAAAAATCAGATTAGCATGAGAATGAACTTTATCCTACTTACTTGGAACCTCCATGTTTCTATTTCATCATACTTATCTTAGATACAATTGTTATTTTTTTCTTATAAAGACAAAAATAGGTGATTTTTTTTTCCCTGAGGCAAATTATCAAATACAGAGATCCAGATAAACAACAATTACAGATTAGGTTTTAGGAGCTTACTATGTGAGGAAAGACGCTAAGCATGTGGGCAAATGCATTCGTCTTCCCAAAGCTTTGCTACTTAAAGATATGTAGTCTTAACTAATTGATTAGCTTTAGAATTCATTGTATTTTTCTATGTGCTAGGAGAAGAAATTGACCTCTTTACATCAATTGGTGCTCAGGATATCTGCTACCGTAGGCAGACAAAATTAAGGCACAAGCTAGGCAGATCAGAATGTTTATTTCTACTTAAAAAAAAAATCTTACAAAATTATGCATCTAATTATATTGTATACAGAAAAAAGCCCCCACACCTAAGCACCATCTATCAAGCACGGATGAACAACTTTCTAGATAATACTACATTTCTTAAACACTAGTATTTGTTTAGGAATTTTTCTTTTGCATAACAAAATTGGTAATCATAAATGTGCCTCAATGTGTGGATTGTGTACCTGCTTAGAATCAGTCTTCTGATTCACTAAAGGATTACCTTGCTTAAACAGTACATAGCTTTCACATGTGAAATCTGGTTCGTTCACAGAGATTCGTCAAGTCTATTTCTTTGAGCAGTTACACAAAAGAATGATTATTGCTGTGGTGCTTTTATGGCACAGCTCCACCTCTTTCCCATCTGATTTGTTCTTCATGACATAACACATTCCACTGACCTTTTTAGAAAACAGTAGAAAATTGGTTGCAAGACTATTACATTGACAGATTTATCTTGACTATGTCGTAGGTTATAGTTCCTGCATGTAACAAACTCCTAAATGAATTGCAATCTCTCTTTACTTGTTTCTCGTTAAGACTACAAATAATAAGGAGTAAGATTGTATTCCTTGCAAAAGAACCTTTATTACCTTTCACTAAGTATCAATATGTTCATGTTTACCTTCCAGATGACATTTTAAATGAGAGTTGGGCATTTGTAATTTTCCTAGATGTAGTCCAGCTTCTAGTAGAAGACCTTCATGACCACATAAGATATAAGTGATAGGGGAATGTGTTGCATAAGTGCTACTGCAATTTTGGGAAAGTACAAAGACTGTGATTAGTAGTGATTACCAATTGAGGTAAGGAGGAAGAAGACAATAGAAAAAGCCCTAACTTTAAAAAAAAAAAAAAAAAAAAAAAAAAAAAAGGCAGAACAAATGCCAGCACTCTAAGAGTTCTGAATGCAAAAGAAAAATGTACTTAAGATAAATCATTCATGCATCTATGTGAATAAAATAGCAGCTATGAGGGGGAAATTTTAAAACAAAACAAAAAGGCTGAAGAAAATTATAATCACAGATTTAACTGGTCTTCCGGTAATGATGTTATACGTAGAAAAAACAGTTTGGAGAAAAGCATGCACTTCAAAATTAAGAAAAGTCTTTACAAACTTAAAGCCCCTCTGAAAGTTGAACAGGTCTTGCTGCTGATGTTGTCCCATGCCCAGGCACTGAACATCCATCAGTGCAAACTGCACTATGAAACAGCATCCTTTGTGCAGTATTAGGCTTTGTTTCTTTATAGAAAACCTTAAAGTGAAATTCAGCCTTTACTCAGTATTTAACTCTTCACAGTCAACAGCTACAATGGATCTATGCATGGCCCTTAACATGGATTTAAATAGACACAGTGAAAGAAAATAAACATTGTTTTTATGTATTTATCTGATATCCAGAAGAAATGCGATATGAAAAATGTTATATAAAAGCCTAAACCAAAATATTAAGCATGTGCATCATTGGCATAACACAAATTTTCTTCCAATGTTTTTGAAGTCAGAAGAAGTCTTACCATTAACAGTTTCCTAAATTGTTCCCAGATTATTAATTTCTTCTTGCTATTTAATGAGATATTTGAATGCCATATGAAACCTGTCAATGGTTTATCCACACGTATTAGAATGATCTTATACAGGAAATTAAATTTACTTAATCAAATCTGTGGTGTTTTTGTCAAGGATTTTTGTTTTCTGCAACAAACACAATAAAATTATGGAACTTCTCATAAACAGGTAACAGATTCTGAGACGGTTCTTGGCAATAGCCAGCAAATTAAAAATAAAAAGCGCAAATATTGCTGCCAGTTACAGCTATCTCTTCTTGTGTATGTTATGATATCCCAAGATCTTTTCTCCATGTCTTCCACAGTCAGCTTACTGAAGACAGAGTGACTATGTCAGTTCACCGGCTAGGAGGCTTACTCACTCTGAAACCCTCCTGGAACTTCAAATACGTTCCAGGCAAACACCATTTGGAGAATAGAAATGAGACACAATAGGATGGAGATAACTGTTCTCACAATTTCCACCTGGATGTTGTTTCAAAACATTCAGATTTATATCCTAAATGTCTGTTTTGACCAGGGTTTGAAAGTCTGCGTCTGATGATGTTGTACAGAACATGGTGAAATAATAAACCACAGGTGTGTTATACAGGCTCCTTAGGGACTGAGTGGATGATTTCAGCAGCTTTGTTTCAGGTTTCTCAGATTCAAATCATTAATTGACATAAACATTTCAGACTTTCTGTTCTAGCTCCACAGCTACCTTCACCTCAGTATTAAAAAAATGTCATGTGTTTTCTGAATTTAGAATACTAAATCACCTGAGACCCATCTCCTGTACAGGCATGACATATGTTCATCATGCTTCTGGTGAGCTGAGGCTAATTTACCTGAATCTTTCAATTTTTGTGTTTATGGCTGTTATCACTAGTGTCTGATTCATCAGCAGTCATAAAGTAGATATGTGAAACTTGACAACATTCTTGACCTTAATTGAAAATAATTTTGCCACTGAGTGGAATGAAATTCCTTCATTACGTATGTCTTTGGAGCCATCTAAAACAAGGGGTTTTTTTTCCATCTTACTCTGTCTCTCTGGTAATAGAGTAATTCCAGAAAAATGTGTATTTCTTCCCAAGTGACCTCATTCCTTAGAAGTTCAGAAATAAAGCAAGATCTTCAAGTGCATGTGCGAGCAAGGAAAGTTTAATGAAAAAGCTATCATCTTTAATAACATTTTTGCTTTCTTCTACAGCAAGGTGAAGGGCAGATGTCATGAATCTAGCCTTGGAGAAAATAATTAAGAATGGATCTTTCATTGCCACATTGCATTTAGTTTGTGCATTCTGTTCTAGTGAACAGACTGACATATCCTGACATCACAACTTTTCATTGACTTAACATTGCACTTTCATCACCTCTGCCCTAATAGCATCAGAAAGGCCACAATGTTGCCAGAATCCAGCTTTGCAAGTATATCACAGTATTTAGAATTAACATCTCCTGACCTAAATGTTAAAACAGAATTCTTCATGATTAAAACCCACTTAATACATGTTTTCATTAAACAGGTCAATGCATTAGGAAAAGAAAGCAAGCCAAAAAACCCAACCAACAAAAAACAAACAGTATCATGTATACTATCCTACATGCTTTTTTCCTCTTTTGCAAATAATGACATGGTTAATTACCCAGACTTCCCAGGAATTTAAATGCTTTCTGCTTACATAAGTGCCAGACTTAAACACAGACAAGATTTTTCATCCTATAATTATTAGGTTAATCGTAGACTACATAGCATACAAAATGATCTCTCCCCTCCCAGATGTTAATCTGAAGCTTGTTAATTTTTCTTTTTTACTATCTACATCACTGGGGAGTCCTCAGGATACCATATGTTACTTGATAACTACCAATATAATGTCAAAGATCATAACAAATTACCTATACCAACTCTAAAAAGAGCCTTGCTGAGCGTATGAAAGTCAACTAATGAAAAAATGTCTGTATACATTGCCTTTGGAGTGTGGACCTGTTACTTATCTATCTATGACTGCATCTGGATTTTCCTTCTCCTTTTCAAAATTGAAGAAATGTCTTCGAAGACCAAGGATGAGTTAACACTGATTCTAAATAACTAGACTCCACAAGCAGTAAAACAAATGAAGTCTGCCCTCCAAGAACATTTTCTTTGGTAGTTGAGTTCCCTGCTGTCCTTTGAGGTATAAAGATATCATATTTCCTTTTGTGAACTTCAGTGTCAAATATGTGGAGTTCATTACGTAGTCTCTGTTCAGCTGGGTGGTCTTTAGTCAACCATGAAAGAAGAAAATCAGTGATCTTAACTTCTCTGCTTCCCTTCAAAATTATGTAAAATTGATTGATAGGAATTTCCATGTCTCTAAGAAATGTACTTAAGATATGTGGTTAGTAGAGGACTTATTAAAAAAAAAAAAGGCATAACATATAAACAGCATTAACCTGTACCACATTACACCTGTATCTCCAGTTCCTGTTGATAACGAACAAGTTTACATATAAAATCTTTTTATCACTGAAGAGTGAAAGCAATTACAGTTAGTTTTAACAGTGGAATTCTGTAATCCATATCATTTTTTGACTGAGGTTGTAGGGAACTATTGAAGGAATATGAAATGCTCTATATTAACATTTCTTATTCAGAGCTGGTACAAAATAGCAGTTGCTTTCAGCTTGCATAAATGAAATGCCCACAGACAGGAGGATAAACTTTTTTTCTTTTTCTTTTCTTTTCTTTTTTTTCTTTCTTTCTTTACTCCTGGCAGATGTCAAGGTCTATTTCTACTCCACCACAAAATCTTCAAAACTTTAAAATGTGTTCTTTTTTAAAATTTTTGTATTTTATGTGTTCGCAAGTGAACAAACCCCCCAAATACTCTATAAAAAGGTTTCTAGTGCAGAGAGTAACATTAAATGCACAGCAGCCCACAACTTCCTGTCTGTAATCACTGCACATTCAGTTACAAAACGCAACGTTAGTCCACTCCTGACCTTCCTTAATTTTTTTGTTTGTTTGTTTGCTTGTTTGGGGTTTTTGGTTGGATTTTTGTTGTTGCTTTGGTGGTTAAAATTTTTAATTACTCCTGTGTTTGCTCAGACACTAATAGTTTATAGTTAAGTATTTTTAAAAACAATAAATTATTTCTGTTCCGTTATGTATAAATATATTATGGGGGGGGGGGGTTAATTATTAATTTCAGAGGAAGGGAAGAAGAGAGGAAGCAGAAAAAAACTAGGGAGATTGTCCTCGGTCATGTTTCAAAAATAAATTAGAGGTTTAATTCAAATTAAATGCTGTCAAATTAAGGGAATAATGAAATTACAAATATTAAACATTAAAATATTAACTACATTGGTCCGTGAGCTGTCAGTTGCAGCCATCTGGGAGATTTTGTAAAACATACAGAGAAAATCTGCTATCATGTTTAAGATTTCATGAACTAGGAACAGTGAGCTTATGTATTCTGAGACATATTAAATAAACATAACATGTTGTTTATGTCAGTCCTTACTTGTAAGTGTCTAATGGAAAAAAAATCCAGTCGCTAGTTGTTGTTTCGTACCTCTCAAGCCTTGTAAGATTTAATGAGTTTTTGGGGGAGCAAAAAAGTGCAACCTTTTTCCTCTGGAATGATTCAGAGAACACGATGAACATCAGCATGTGGGAAGCACCACTTCAGAAACGCAGTAAGCACAAATATGAGGGCAGGAGAAAACTATGAGCCAAAAAGAATAAACAGGAAACTGAAGATAAGGTTCAATATCAATGAAAAGCAATTATTTAAAAAATGTAAATTATGTAATTCTATCTCATACAAAGCTGACTTGATAAATACACACCCACCCACACCCACATACATATACATATATCTATAAATATACTATGCATATTCACCGTGATATCTAAGTGGTGATATTTTCAAAATATAAGAAAATTAAAATTGAGAGAAACTTGGAACATTTTCATATTTCTATAGTTGATTTCCCAGTATGATTTCTTTATTTGCTCTACATGCAGATATTCGCTTAAAAAAAAAAATTGTCTTTACTTGGTTAAAGTAATTGCCGTTTGGGTGGGTTGTTTGTGTATTTGTTTCTTTTTCCTTTAGACTATACTATTTTCAAGGAAGAACTCTGCTTTAAATATTTTGTTCTGCAGCAAAAATTGCAGCAGAAGAAATGTAAGAAATCATACCCCATTTCATATTATCTGAATAGTGAAGAACATAATTTTTGTTCTAGTGTTCAACTCAGACATCAAGAGTTTAATGTATCTTTATTTCAACAGATCATATAATCTGAAGATTTCTAGTTCTTGTGCTTTCCCCTCTTCTAGTTTTACAGCTATTTAACTATGAAGAAGGCTGACTTGAGCAATCATTCTTCCATTAGAAAATTGTGGAATAGTCATATTGAATTAAGTAAAGCCTGTTTGCATTTGTACTCTTTGCTGAGAGCAGATGCTATTGAAATTATAAGAGGAAGAAAGAAAAAAAAATCCATTATGAATTGTGGAATAATTTTGTTGCCACACAAGGTCTTTGTTTCCGTACCTTTAACATTTCAGCTTGTTTTGTGCTTTGCGTATGATTGATTGAATGTGATAATTTCATTAATTTCTTCCATTTGTGCAAATTTTCCATCTTGCCTCCTTATAAAAATTAATTAAATAGGATTGTCATTTACGGGGCAAAAAGGAGCTATCAACCACCCCTTGAATTTTACCTTCCTGAACACTGCTTTAGTCTCATTTATTAAAATTTTCCCAGCTTCTCAAACAATGACAAACAAAAGCGAAGAAAGGTAAAGGAACAATAACTTCTTATACTTGAAGACATGATCTGTGTATGCTTCTACATCACAATAGCTGTCAGGAAAAAATATCACAGCTGACATGCTATTAGTCTAAACAGATATAGTTCCTTGTTTCCTGATGAAATCAAAAAGTATTTTCTCGTATAAAAACTGTTAATCATTAAATAATCATTAAATAATATACATTATCATGACAAGCTGTTACAAAATGGTTATGGCAGTATGCATTAATTTTTGACAGCTCTGCAGTCCTCAGTCTTTGTTAAAGGAGTAGGTAAAGAAAAACTACATTAAGAAAAAAAAAGTAGTACATGACAAACCAAGAATGATAAAAAAAAACAGGTAAGAGGCTTTTACATCATCAGTATTTCCTTCCAGTCCCTGTCAGAGCAAAACATAAAAAAGTGAAAATGTGTTTCCAGTTTATGTTGAGAATCAGCTGCATTAGTAGCCCTCTGCATTTTAACAAAGTTTAGGAAGATTGGCTTGTGAAGGGAAGCAGCATGATGTACTCTTTGCAAAGCTGAGCTTTAAGCTACCTTAGTGCATGTATCCAAACCACTAGGTGTTGCTTACCTCCATTGCAGGTATTGGACCAAGTCTAGGATTGCCCTTTTTTTGCTACTCCATAATTAATTTCAGAAAGAAAAGGTGATAAAATTTGCCACATAGGTATTGTTTTCACTTCTTCAGCTGACATTAAACAATATATAGTACATACAAGAAATAAATAACTCTCTTAGAACATTTGTAGTACAGTATTTAATCTCAGGTTTTGGTTTATATATACAGAAATAAAGTTATACTGTAAAAAATAAACAAAACAAAACAAAAAAACAACATCAACCAAAAAACCCCCGAATAAACAAACAAAGAAGAGCAAAACCACACAGACATACAGAGACAAGTCAGACATGGCTGGTGACACAGATGGCCAAAGACAAGGTGCTTCCTTCAACAGCAGCCACACACAGACACAAGCTCAGACAGCTGTGCCCTGTCCTCTCTTGCATTGTTAGAGGCAGGAGGTCACTAGTGCAGAACACACACCACTCTCTAGGTTTACAATCATATTTTCTCTCAGGAAATTTCTGAGTACTGGTAGTACTGGCATGTGT
The DNA here is from genome assembly GCA_036630365.1 of Acanthiza pusilla. Lineage (NCBI taxonomy): Eukaryota > Metazoa > Chordata > Aves > Passeriformes > Acanthizidae > Acanthiza > Acanthiza pusilla. The sequence goes on from JAXCHO010000018.1 coordinate 30,783,125, forward strand.
CTTCTACCTGCCCCAGCAGCCCTGTCTGAATGACAGACAGCCCTTACTTACCTAGATTTTATTTGCAAAATCCATGCTCTTCCTCTCTGAAATGATTTCAGCATTTTTTGATAGCCCATCAATTTATATATCGAACAGGGTTTCATGAGCTCCATTGTTGTTTGCCAGCTCTGTGTCTCCATGTGCTTTGTTTGTTGCCTCCTGCTTTTCCGTGTCACGCCATTTCCCCATGGTCCTCAATCAGAGGATCTTACTGACCTCATGCTCGCACTCCACACACCCTTACAAACCGGCCTAACTGACCAAGCTTGTTTCTTGGTATGTCTCTGTTATCAGGTTTTTTGCCCCCTTCCTCTATGCTAACATCCCATTTTGACAACGTTTTTAATCAGATAACCTTAAAGGAACATGTTAACTTTCGTTACACATGGTCTAACAAAAAAATCCACTTTAAAAAAAAAATATTACTTTACACGTATACTCTGTCTCACTTTTTATGTAATATGGCTTTACTGAGAGTGATGGATTTGTCTGGTAAGGACATAATTTCACTGACTGCCAAAAAGATATATGTACCATGCAACCAGAAGCAAAACTTCATTCAGTAAACAACATGATGCCACTGGTGCAACTTCCATTGGACTTCACACATTGACAAAATTCTGTCTTACTTTTTTTTTTTATTTTTTGGCATTTCATCATTCCCATGATATTTCATGGGCAGATGAAAGTGCAATTTCTCTAATATTTCAAATTTCCTCATTATTTTTCTTATCGTTATTTCAGGTGACCAGAATAATTAATAAATGCCACTGAACCCCCCATGCAAGCTTAGAAGGTAAACGATCAAGCACATCCGAAATGCCAAGGCAACATGTCACTGGAGTTTGGCTTGGGATGAAAGTCTGAGCAGCTCCAGAATTAGAATTGACTGCTCTTCTGTCTGGGTATCAGCGTCCTCAACTAACATTTATGCAATCCCAATGTATTTATGAAGAGGAGGTTCATGACCCTAAGCATTATCTATTTTATTTTAAACACCAATGCACATCAATACTATGAATTATTCAGGATATACTGAATTTCAATGTGTGACTTAGGTCAGGCTCCAAGATCATCATGTTTAAAATTCAGACAGAAGCAGTGCTTGAGGGGATTGTAAGAGGAAGGGATAACCTCTGGATTAATGAATGTATTAGTAAGGATTTTATCATCATCCTTTTTTGTACATTCTGATCACAAGAATATGATAAGTACTGAAGTTTAAAAGGCTCAAATCCAAGCTTTTTCATGCCTTAAGAAAAATTCAGAAGTTATATCTTCTGTGGTCTATCTGCACGCTCTTCAGAAAGATGATCAGTCCTTCTGTCTTCCTTTGAATTTAATAAAATTAACAGTGACATGTAGATCAATATGGCTTAAGCGCCCTCGTTCTCCCACAGCTGTTAGTTAGGACATTTAGAGATTTATAATTAGGAAGAAAAATTACTCAAGGATTCTATTTGTTAAAAATATACATATTTATAATTATATAATTGTAACAGCCACCATCAAACTCAATAGATTTAATGTCATTTTAAACCCCTAGTAAATCTGGCAGCTAGTTACATTTATTTATGGTAACTTATTCCATACTTGATAATTTTCTCATTCTTCTTATTTTTTAATCTTTTTTTACAGAAGTGTTAATTGTCCTGGATTTTCAAAATACAACAGGAGGGTATGCTTGGCTGATAAGCTTATTAAAATATTCTTGAAGAGCATCTTTGCTTTACACTGTCATTAAAAACTTAACTGTCATTCAAACATAAGCTTTCTTTCCATCCAAATTTGAAAAACCAATAAACCAGAAATTTTATTGTTCATTCAGTACAGATTTATATTTAGATAGCTGTCTAATAAACCAAAATCTCCTCTTGAACAATGTTTTCTAAATTCTGTCAGACTTCTTTTTACGTGATTGCTATGTTTCTGCTATTGGGGAAATATTATTTTAGACTTCAATGGATTTTCTAGTTACAGCCTGAAGAAAATGTGATAGATAATTACACTACTTAAGAAACTTAAACTCTGAGACTAATCTCCCTATCAAGGGAGTGAGAAGAATAACATATCAAGGACTACTTCTGCACTATACTGTGAAGTACTAAGGGTGCATGACAGCAATTTTTTACCTTCCTGTAAAGTGAGCACATGGAAATGTTATTCATTTCCTTCCCCAGAGGCTTTGAGGAGAAAAGAAAAAAAAAATCTACATTCCTTACTGTGAAAAATCAGAGACCCAAAACTTGATTTATGCCTCATACTTGAACATGGTCTAGATTATATTAAGAGACTTCAGAAGGGAACTTTATAGAACAAGATCCTTTGAAGCAACTTGGTGTGGGACGGTGAGTAATCCAGATAATGTGTTATTGATATGGTGCACATCTTCTAAGTACAGATTTTTAAAAACTCACTGAAGATGGGGAGATGTTCTGTGAGGACCAAAAGACAGGAATTTTGCACTCAGAATAAGCAGAGAAGGAGAGAGAGAGAGAGAGAGACCGAGTCCAGAGTAGGAATATTGTCAGAAAAGTATTTGCCCATCGGTGGTAGATCATTAAGTTTAATTTTCCATGAGAAAGACTATGGTTTCATACCAGGAAAATATACATTCAGGTCCTCTTAATATCTTGTCATGGAGCAGAATACTTGCTTTCAGTCATCCAGTAATTTTCCCTTGAATTGTATTACAATATCCAACAAAACTTTAACACTTTCAATGATTAAATATTTAACTATGATAATCTCACTATGAGCATTATCTAAGAGAGAATCTAAAATTCCTGAGTAAGAAATTTTTCTGATTTTTCTCATAGTCCTAAAAGATATATACTGTAGCACCTTCAATTTATTTCACCTTCTGTGTAATTTTAATGTCATTAAATGTTTTATTATTTTATATTCTTTTATATTTGATTATTTTTCTGAAAGATAAAAAGAGGGACAATAACATGGCTTTAGAATAATATTCTACTGCCATATAAAAATGTTACGTAGGTACATGTGCACTTAAGCTAACAGGCAGGAAAAAGGATCCTTTGATAAACTGTACAAATGCGCTGTGTGAATATATAGATAAGATATAATGTGCATATTTTTGTTGTTGCTGTATTTAACTAAAATACCTCATGTCTGGGAATATCATCTGTTTGATGATGATGAATGGTAAGCTCAATGGTACATAGAATATACCTCAAATTAACAAGACTTGTTGAATTCCCTCGGACATTTTTAAAAATTCATCCAAAGCTTGTTGATCCATTCCCCCATTTTTAACAAAACACTGTTCCTTAAAGGCAGTTCCTTTTGCATTTATGAGAATTTGTTGATAGGATTGGATTTGTATAGATGCTCAATATATCTAAGTCTGGCATGGACTAGTTGAAATCAAGAATTGGAAGAATTTAAACACAGAGTTTAAAAAATAGTTTTGGGGGGGCTAGTTGGTTTACTCAGATACATATCACAATGGAAATATGAAATGAGAAAATTTATTTTCTTTGAGCTCTAGAATTCCACACAATGCTTTGTGATTGCTTGTTGTAAGACTCTTTGTACTTGAAAACTCTTGGAATTTTGTGAACTTCACGTCCTCAGTGTCTACTGACAAAATCCTTCCCATCTTGTAAATATTGACCATGTTTTAATTTTTATTAAAATGTAGGGTTTTACAAAAGTGTAATATTCAGACTTAGAAATAATGAAAAAAAGCAAAAATAAATAAACATGTATATATATATATATTAAACTATTATTTAGGCAGATAAGTAGAACCTGTGACAGGTGAACGGATGAAGCTCCTGCAGTTCCAAGGCAAGAACAACTGAAAATGCTGATAGAAAAGAGGGGAGGAAAAAAAAAAAAAAAAACTGGGCAGAAATTCTTTGTCTTCCCTGTTAAGTTATAAGATTATTTACAGTAAATAAAAATATATTTTTGCAAGATTTATATGTAGTTGTAAAAGATACGTTACTTACACAACATAAATGAAGAAAAGCTGTTAATTGTTAGTTACATCTCTGACCAGTAATGATGTCAGAATAAAATCTGAACTATGCTTGTGAGGAGGAAAGATGCCTGCAGGTAACTGAGAATTTCTTCCATTTAGGATTTTAAATCTCGGTAATTAGATAAAAATATTATGCTGTGATTGTGCAATTACAGGAGAGGACTTGGTAGCTCAGGAGGACTCTCATGAGACTTTAACCTTTGATTTAGGGAATGCTTGCTGTCTTAAAAAAGTTAATCTTTATGCCAGATGCTAAATATTATTTTTTATGTCTATATATCCAACGGTAAGGAGAGAAATGACAAACAGGTAAACAATTGAAAAAAACTCAGCAACAATTAAGAACAACAACAACAACAACAACAACAACAATAACAAAACGTTCCAGCCCACCCGACACCTCCCCCACAAACAAACAAATGAACAAACAAACCAAGAAATAAACAAAACCAAACCAAAATTAACAATTCACGAAACAAAGCTCTAGGATTTCATTGCCATACTTTTAACCTGTTATACTCTCTAATATCAGTAATTTTGAAAGTGTTATGTAAGCATGTGATTAATGAATGCCATATAACATCAGCATGGTAGGTAATCCAGTTTATGGCTATTGGCTAGTGACAGAAATCTCAAGGTGCCAGCTTACCAACTAAAGTTAAAATAATAGCACATTCAGTTAAGTTACAGATGGTAGGAGCAGAAACCCTTTGAGCCAGCATAATTAATTTTAGTCGTTTAAACTTTAGTAAGTTTAAACAACGGTTTTAGGTGGATTATGTTAACGTAGATGAAAAACTAGCAAGGTTCACATTAAACATGCCCCATGATACCTTGTGCTTTCCAAGACTGGATTGGATTGCCAGCAGTTTTATATCCTCCTGTGCTAACCATCCATGCAGAAAGTACAGCTGTTGGTGGTCAGGCTAGAAATTCAAATGTTATACTTGAAAAACCAGGACAGCATGACTTCATCAAGGCATTGCAGTGGCTTTAAAATGGAGCCAACAGCGCCACAGTACAAGCAGACAGAGTTCACGTAGTTTGTGCTATTGGCAGTGAAGTGCCCTCTTGAATAAGCAGCAGTACAAGCACAAACATAATTTATTCTGTGAATAGGTCTCTCTCTAAACTGAATTTATTCCAGTTATAAACAAGTCCTTTTGTAATTAGTCATTTGAGTTGTATGTTACCTTAGCTTTTGATTTTTAAAATTACCAGAAGCTACTATTAGTACACTGACCAAAACAAATTAAATAAAATTGAAAACATGACAGCATGGAATAAGAGCAGGAGTATAACAAAGACAGTCTAATAACTTTATCAGAAATTGCAGATACACAGTTGGAGAGTTACTGTAAACTCCATGGTGACAAATTCTTTCATAATCATCAAAGACCTTTAGGAGATCAAAAGACCTCAGCTTAAAAACGTTCACAATAAAAATTTGATTACTTCTTGGAAAAAAAACAAGCCAAAACACATTTTACCTGTGATAGTCTGCAACAGTGAGGGAATTCTGAAGTTTAAATCAGAGACAAAAATCTATGCCTATGACTGCATATCATGTGTTGAACATCTTTCAGTGAGTGACCCATGCCAGAAAGAACAACTAAAAATTTAATTACATTGACACCTATAAAAAGGTAGCAAAAAATAAAGATCACAAATTTCTTTTCTAGACATTATGAAAGCAAGCAAAGATGAAATGCAGAAAAATCACCATAAACAGGGAGGAGCAAAACTCATCCTTGCGCTTGTGACAAATGCATTTTAATACAGAGCATAGATAGTCCTCACATGTTATTTTGCATTATGGTTGTAGGCTGGTTTTCTTGTTGCTGTTTTGGGGGGTTTTGGGTGTTGTTTGTTTGTGGGTTTTGTGATGTTAATGTTTTACTTCCTACTTCTTTTCTAAAAGAAAGGGTGGAATCAAAATATGGCTTTGCCTTCTGATGACACATTTATAGAAAGTCCCATCTTAGGCTTTGCAAGTGTGCAATTCAGATAAGATGAAGGAAAGGAAGGGTAAAAGTGAGTTAATAATGTCCACAATACATGGGTTTATTTTTCCTTGTTTTTAATTAGCACTGCATATAATACATTGATTCAGATCTTTGACCTGTAGTGGGTTTTAGTTTGTTTCTTTTTGTGCTTTTTTGTTTTACAGTTGTTTTTTGGGGTTTTTTTTTCCCCTTGAAATATTTGAGACCTGGATTTGAAAGTGAGATGAAACATATTCTCCCCTACCATCCTAAAAGTACAAAGACAGTTTTCAGCATGAAATTCCAAAGCATATCTTTAAAAGAGTGGTGTAATAAGACAACTTTTAAGTGTTGTAAGAACTCCTATCCATAACTGCTTTTATTAGTGCTTTTCTCACACAGGAAATTTCATGCTTATTGCTACAATCATGTTCTCTGATTGAAGAGTATAATGTTTCTGCTAATCAGTCATCAGTTGGCACCTCCCTTCAAGTAAATAGGGGAAAATCTTAGCCCTGTTTATAAATACCTCTTGGAAGGGAATGAAGATGTTGGAGACTGCCTCTTATCCTGTCACTAGGTCCTGACCAGTGAGAAGAGTCTAAGGCCATGCACTTAGATACAGGAAACTCCACTCCACTATATGAAAACAGTTCTTTTTTGTTACTGTGAGAGTGGTGAAACTCTGGGACAGGTTGACTGTAGAAGTTGACAGGGCAGGAGAGATGGAGAAGAGAATGCCTCGGGGAGATCTGGAGCCTGCAGCCTTCCAGTACCTGTAGGGGACTTGCATAAAAGGAGGGAGAGGGACTCTTTACATGGGCAGTTGCGACGGGACAAAGGGCAATGCTGTAAACAATGAAGGCAGGGACAGATCAGATGTTACGAAGAAATTCTTTACTCAAAGGGTGATGAGGCACTGGAACAGGCTGACCAGAGGGACTGTGGATACCCCATTCCTGGAAGTTTTTTTACTTGCTTTTAGCAGGAGCTTAAGGCAACTGTTGGAACATTCACAGAAAACCTACTGTTGCATTCTTAAGAATTTAGGCAACAATCAAAATAATCCCTTTACCGTATGAAGAGACATGAGTTTATTGTGAAGATGATTCATGGAAGGAATCTAATTTTGCATCCTCTGAGTAGTAGCTTGGAACAGTGTGTTTCTCTCTAATAACTACGTGAATGAAGGTGAATTCTCTATGAATTGTTCTCTATAATATTATCTTGGAGTGCAGTTTCATGACCTCCTATTTTAGGCCATGAATGTCTTTCTGGGACACAATTTCAGGTGCTTTGGTTTGATATCTGAAGTCTGTTGAGCATAAACCAGGGATCTTTTTCCAATATAGAGTTGCAGATTTTTAGTACCTGTCAGGTTAACATCTTAATTCTAAAAATAAGGTGACAATGCATCATGTGATTTAATTCTTCAGACCCCTTGCTCACTCTATGAGAAAAATGATAGACTTAGCCTGACCAGTTATATACACTATAAAATCCAGCTATTTACAATTCTCTGTATCTATGTCTGACGTTACCAACAACATTTTTATTACCTGAGAAAAAGATGTAAAAAGTCCAGCACACAGTGTAAGATAATAAGCAGAGTGAATCGAATATCCATGGAAATGTACTAAAATATATATATTGTTTCTGTTAATTAATACTCACTGTTAATTGGGAAGTGATTCTTCCCAAGCAATTATGTACTTGTAATTAATCTCTGCATTCTGTATGTCCAAATTTAAAGTATTAGTTCCACTTTAAAGAATCTAATCTTTATAGATCCACTCTTTACAGCAGTTTAAGAAAACAAATAGCTTTAGGAAACGAATAAGCAGATTCTTTATTTGTTGAGTTTGTTTTGCAATTTTACAGTAGCTAATATCTGATTTATAGTTTTTGAGCTACTTATAACTCTTGTCGTTCAAGGAATATCACATAACAAAGAACAGAAGTGATGCAATGCATTTCAAAATAAAGCACAGTCTAAGATCCGTGACTTCTTTGAATTCAAGGGCAATGGACAGATTCAGCCTTTATCTTCCAATAGAATTCAGTGAGTGATGCTGAAGCTTAGTCAGAGTACAATATAAATTCCTTGAGTAATAACTGGATTACCAGCATGGCTTTTCTCTTCCTCCATCAAGTGTTATCCCAAAATAATAAAAAAAAAACCCCAAAAAATTACTAACTTCAAATGTATGCCACATACATCAATTGGGTTTTTTTATGTATTAATGTATTTGATGGCAGTAAAACTAAAATAATTGTTATATTACAGATCTAATGTATTTGTGATATAAAATAACCCTACAATTTATTAAATGCCATAAGACGACTTGAAATGGCTTTAAACAGGGCCTCAATGTCTTCTCTCCTTACTTCAGAAACCTATGTGAAGAGCCAGTACATCTTAGGGTAGGAGTCACCAAAATGGCCTTCCTAGTTTTACAGCCTGCAATGGAGAAAAATTATCTGTACCAGGACTGCTCTCTCAGAACTACAATACTGCATCTTGACAGGACAAAATATTTTCTAATGCTGTCAGTGTACAAATTCTCTTCCAATTGAGAAACAGATATAACTTGACTGAAAGTGGCCTATATGTCCTTTATAGAAACTGAAATCTTGAAGTGTGGATATACCTACATATTTCCGATAGCTATAGATAGCTACATATATATAAAGGACTATTGCACTGTCTGCAAGAAATATTTCAAGAAAAAAAGAAGTGTAGAAAATTAATTGAAGCAAACTGGTGACAGTTTATCCTCTCAGCTGATAATACTAAAGGAAAATATAAGAAATATATGTTTGTATAAAATTAAAGGGAACAAAAAAAATCTCATCATAGAAAATTCACTGCATTACTCTATTGCTGCATAATAAAACCAAGGAAGTAAAATATAAATAAGTCATCATTGAGTTTAAAGATGTGTAATACAATTTTCTATTATCATGTTAATTTGATGAGATTTCAGAGCTCCATGCAATATTTAATTTATAATCTTGGTATCCATGAAATTGTGAGGCTGAAGCTTCACACTATGGCATGCTGTGCTTCTACAGATCTTTTAAAAGAAGCCTCTTACTGAAAATTATTTCTGTTAACTACCTGCTTGTTATTAATAAATTATTGTGGGATGATTAACCTAGGTACGGCAGAGCAGAGCTCTTAAAGTTTGAACAATTGTTGTATTTCTTTCACTGTGAACTAGGTTTTTAATTATAGCATGCAATTTTAATTTTAAAAAACTTAAAAAATTAATTAATGTACTTTTTTTCAGACAGAAGTGTTTTTTTCAAGCAAGCACACAAAGAACAGAAAGTGCTTGTAAAAGGAGAAATGTGAACACTTAGTACATTGTCAAATACAACAATGAAGAAATAAAAATGGAAGTGGAATGTACACAGGGACAAGAGGCAAATGACAGATTTATAAGGCGACAGAGTTTCAAAGTTAATTTGGTTACATTTTTAATATTTCCTTGACCTAACTGCAGCTCGTTTGGTATCCTCCACGTGGATGTTGTTTCTATTTCCTTATTCTTCTGTACGGAAAATTATTTTTATGAATGTAGAATTGATTGCTACCATCCTCCTGAAGTGTGATTTAGTGGAAAAATAGAGTGAGTATCTTTCTTGTGGATTTCAAGCAGTTGGAAAAAAAAAAAAAAAAAAGAACCCAACCAACTAACCAACTGAAAGAAAAGTCCAGACTGAAGCATTAAACATTTTCCACTAACTAGAAGTCAAGATAGGCAAGAAAAACCCTTTCTCAGTGGCTTCAAAATCCTTCTGCAAAATGTATGAGGTGTTTAGTTTTGACTTTTTCTTGGAGGACATCCAATTTCGAGGTGTAATCTAAGAATCATAATTTTTTGCATTACTGCACTAAGTTTGCAAGTACAGCTAGTTCTCTCTGGATCGAATTCTGTTTCAAAACAAAAGATGCCATCAACTGATGTCAGTGCTGCTAAGTGCCTGATTGCACTTAACACCATAGTGTGCTGCCAGATTATTTGTCTGAGCTGGCTGTAATAGAACAGTGAGTTGTAATTTAGTATTCAGAACAGTGTTGTATGCAATAAGGCATTTTAAATAGTGCTAATGTTGCAGTTAGCTTTGTTTCTTTTTGGTTGTGGTTTTGGGGTTTATTTTTTTTTCAATAGCTAGGGGATATATATGAATATAGGAACACTGGATTAAATTAAAAATTAGAAAATTATGACCAGATCTAGTCTGGATGTGAACTGCTTCTGTTTTAACAAATATGTTTTAAAGGGTTCATTTTACTGACTGAAGACAGTAAACTTATAATGGAGAAATGTGAAGTTCACAAAGGATGAAATGAAAAGTATTCACATTCCTTGTTCCACATATTACATATATTAAAAAATTACTATGTCTTTTTTAACCTTTTAAAGAAACGTTTTCCTATTCCTAGAAGTAATTGCGAATTTTCCAGTTAATAGATATTATTTTGGAAATTGGGTATTGTTAGAAATCCTAGCCTTGCAGAAAACTGTACATAAACAGTTGTAAAAGAAATGGATGTCTCTGGCAAAGACAAAAAACATACACTCAGGCAGCTAATGACACTGAAGATGGAACACTCAATTTGTTTTTAAAGTAGAAAGCCACTGCTCAGATTTTCTTTGTGTGATTTAAAAGAAGTATTTTAATATATTCACTATGCCACTTGTTCTGCCATGCTGAGTATTTGATTCTGAGGTACAATTCTCTCCTTCTGGAGCTGTTCTCAGTAACATATCTCTGTGATTAACTAAAAATTGTTGAAATAAAATTTGAGACACCATCTTAAAATCCTTTGAGGAATACCCTAATCTCTGGATAACCTATAATGCTTTTTTGTTTTGTTTTATTTTACTTTTATTTTGTCTGGCAGATTTTTTCCCTTAGGTTAGCTGAATGAACAAATTTTTACTTTTCCAGCCACCAATAAAACTCTCTAAGAGACACAGTCCAATGCTTTGAACATTTTCCTGGTTTGAAGGAGACATGTTTAAATTGATTCCTAGCATTTACAAGAAAGGGATCTTTATCAAGGAACATGTGGATGTCAGATGACTAATATACAAGAGCTAGTCCTCTAGCTGTTTGCTGTGATACAGTTACTGTGAGTAGTGGATAGAAGAAATAACAGGGAAATTTTTGTAAGGGAATCATGAAAACATGACTCAGTCCTCTGCAGGAAACTAAATAAGATTCATTTTACTTAACTCCAGACATTCGCAGATGGGACTAGTCCTCTTTAATAATCAGGGGGAAAATCAGGCAATTTTGACCTATTCTTTCAGTTTACCTTGACATGAGAGAATTCATAGACTAAACATCATACTTTTTCCACTGGTTTTAGAAGAAGTCTAGACAAATATCTTATAAAATTCCATGTGTATACATATATCTGGTCAGCTGAATATGATTTCCAGAAACTAAAATATCATATATTCTGGTGAAAACTTTTTAGTTATGTGGGATATTTATCCCATTTTTCATGGCATATTCATGGGAAGTACCTTGGGGTTTCTTTGCAGTAGGGATTAGCCTGGCTTGAAATACCATTATTAAAGACAAGTTAGTGCATAACATGTTATACTACATATTCAGTGACACAATTCAAGGCCAGAGAGTTGGTAAAGGATGCAACTGCTCTAGGAGTTCTAAGCATACTCCTGAAATCTTAATTGCCAAGATCCTGACCTTTTTTATTTATCATGTCCCAGTCTATTATATCGCATTGAATTTAAGCTTCTTGTTTATGTGCTGTGATGACTTTTGTCCTAATAGGATAAAATTCACTCAAATCATAAACCAGATAAGGTGCTATCCATAACTTGCTGTTGGTTTCCTTAATAATTCTGAAGTATGAACCATATGGTCGAGTAAAATTATTTTTTTAAGAGAAACTGAGTAATACGTGGTTTTATGCCCAGCTGGAGATGAAACAGCATGCTGCCACTCACTCAACCTCCCTTCTCCGAACCCCACTCCAGTGGAATGTGGAGGAGAATCAAAGTAAAATTTTTATGCTAAGAAGAGGTTAATAATTGAAAATTATGTAAAATACAGTAATAAAGGTAAATGAAAATTATAGTGATAATAAAAAGGAAACAAACAAGCGATACACAGTGCAATTGCTCTCCACCTGCTGATTGATGTCAGACCCCTCTTCCTGAAAGGAAATCAACCATGACATTCTATGTGTGGAATATCCCTTTGGACATTTCTGATCCCCTGTCCCAGCTATGGTCCCTCCAGTTTCTCTTGCGTAGCTCCTCACTGGCAGAGCATGAGACAAGAAAAATAAGTCCTCATCTTAGGATAAACAGAACTTAGGAAGACACAAAAATGCAGTGTGTTATCAGCACCATTGCCATTCTGAATCCAAAATGCAGCACTGTAACAGATACTGAGAAGAGATTAACTCTACCCTAGCTGAAAACCAGGACATAAAATTTCAGGTGAAAAATGAAAAGGAGAAAGGAGAACATTTCAGCATCATGTGAAGGATTGCAAAGGGAGAGTTGATATACCAAAACCTGTTCAGACTGATGAGAAAACAAACTTTGGTCACTCTTGCATCACTCCCATGTCATAGAAGTTGACAGATGGCTAACAAAATTAACAAGAGCAACAGGAATGCACAGCCACATAAACCACTACCTCTGACACTTAGGATACTGACAGGATATTAATATCTTAGGTGAACTCTTATCCCCTGACCCTGATGAAACATTTATAGCCATCACACAAGCTTTCATTCGAACTGCCTGCCCTTGTGACTCTCTGACCTTTCTGTGCCTGCACTCAGTCTGCTGACCACATCACCATTTTTTCTCTCTATGAATTGAACCATCCTTTTTGTCACTTGTAAACACAGTTCTCTCAAAATATTTCTACATTAAGAATCAACCATTATTACATGGGTCTGTAAGATACTCTGGCAGGGATCTTATGTAGCAGTAGTTCTAAATTACTCAGTCATTCTCAAGGAGTTTAGCCTGACACTTCCTTAGTAAAGTATTGCATTGAATTCAACTTTAGGGTAGATCAGCTGAACTCAGTCCAATTAACAAATTGATTAGTGAATATTACCCTTTTTCTTACTTTGCTTGACTTCTAAACCTATTAGTAATTTTTTTATTCTTCCTCGTAGCCAAGATGAAGCATTACATGTCAAGTTTTTTAAAATAGCTCCTCTATTTTTTAAATATTGATGTGCAGAACTTGAAGCAACTGTCTTAAATTGCAGAACACTATGACATTTCTTTTATTTGACTTTGGCTAAGGAATTCAAAAGTTAAGCATGAGTTAGTGGGCAACATCCGGGAAAGAAACAATGAAGTCAGCTGTAGTTCACACTGAGTTACTGCTGAATGTTTTGAATTTCAGGAAAGTAGATGCCATGACAACACCATCTATTCCTCCGTAGTTTGATTCTTTAATCTTTGTGACAGTCTGACTGATACTACTACTGGTGCACTGAGTAATCCCTGTGCAATGAGATGAAAGATATACACAGAAGTATTGTTTCTTTTGCTTTCATTCTCTTTTGACCCTACTCCTGCACATAGCAAATGTACTAAGCTGCAAGATTTAACATAAAGAAAAACTGAGTTTTATTTCAGATGAAAAGTCAAAATTACAATATCAATATGAGTTAATTGTCATTCCTTCAACTTGTCCTACTAACTAAACAATGTATTTTTTTTTAAATTATTATTTTATTGGTAGCACTCTTATTTTAGTCCCAGTTGTGTGATTTATCCCACTATGTAATAGCAACTAAGCCATAGTTTTTTTAATACATCATGGTGTCCAACTCCTTTTTCTTGTTTTCCAAGCTGCGTGGTTTGCTGTAGAGGCAGCTCAAAAGGGCCATCCTCTTGGGAGGAGTCTTCTTTAATGTGAGAAGCCCTCCCTAATTCCTTTGGGACAACTTACAAGTATGTCCCTGATGCTTCCTAAAGTGTTGGTGTTTCCTGGTTTCTCTCTGACACTCAGAAGTACATCCCATACCCTGCCAAATCTGGTTTAAACTTCTGGTAATAACTCCAGCCAGTTTGCTTCCCAGAATGCTCTTACACCTCTTGGTCAGGTGCACCCCATCCACTGTCAATATCTCTGGTCTCTCAAAGGTTCATCTGAGATCATACTACCCCAAACCATCACTGTAACAACAGCCACTCATCTAGTCATTCATCTGATCCACACCTCTCCTTCCTCCTGGGTCCCAGTCTCCAAATGGGAGGATAGAGGAGAACACTACCTGTGCTCCTCAACCCTTCAACTTCTTTCTGAGGGAGATGATGTCCCTTTTGATATTGTGTGATCTGCTCATTGTAGCATCATTTGAGCCTATAGAAAAGAGTGAATGATAGTCCTCTGACATTACTAAGCTTGGCAGCCTCTTTGTGACATTGCTATTGCAGCTCCTGATAGGCAGAAAACTAATTTAGAGAGGTTGACAGCAAGCAGGTGGTTCAGGGCCTTCCAATGAGGAGTCTCTAATTGCTAAAACCCTTCGTGTTTTTTTCGGTGATATTCATTCCAATATGGGTGCTTCGTTGTACCAACTTTGTAACACTGTCATTTTCTTGGTCTTGACTACTTTGTGGTGTCTTCTTGTTCTTGCTCCAGTGCATCCTACCTGTTACATAGGGGCACACTGGTAACGGGAAGGAGATTCTTTCTTCTGCTTTGAGCAGAGATGAGAGTCCAGTATCCCTTGTCCTGAGAATCAGCCAAGTCTGTCTGTATGGTTTTGGAAGCTAACTTACCTTCTGTTCACAAGGATTTCAGGCACGACAGTTGCTCTGCTCATGTCAGTGCTTAATTCTGACTACTGACTATGCATCATCTCCTGCTTAGATCCATGGACAGTACATGCCTGGTGAACCTCTTAATGCAACATGGCAACCTACTCATAAAGTGTACCGAGCTGGGCACACTTGCACCCACGACAACCATATTTTTTGGGAAAGTATTGCTACTGAGAAACATCCCTGTGCCTAATTTGTTTTCTTTGCTTGGAATTTTCTTACTTACAAGGAAGTGTGCAAGACAATTTTTCTTATTATTCTGAAGATTTTTTTTGTTTACACTATCCTTTAAATTGGAAAAATTTTCAGGACTGATCTTGAAAAGTATCATAAATGCTATTCTGTTTGTGATAAAAATAGATTTCAAGTGAATTTCTGAATTATACAGTATGTCTTAACACATATGTAGGAGTAAAGCCAGTGTCTGATTGGCTGAGAAAATTGGAAAAATTTCCGCATTTGACTTTCCAGTCAAATTGGCATTTGCAGATCTTGCCAAATAACACATCCCCTTGTAGACTGTGCAGTCACTTTTATTTCTGCATTATGGCAGCTGTTGTTCATGACTGAGATAAAAGCACTTCAGTTTGCCTTTTCTGCTGCTGTTGTCAGTATCAGCATTTGATGTTTTGTGCTGGATGAAAAGGTTCTTTCAGTGTAGAGACTGCTTGTTATATAACAGTAATTTGTTAAGTAAATTTTACTGCTTCAAAACAATATTTTGACAGTTCATAATGTTTCCAAATGTTATTTTCAAGTAATTACTATACTTTGAAACATTTCAACTGGCAAAATTACTTGTGATCTTTGAAACTTGTATGTCTATTTTTCTAGGTTTTTATCAATAAAAATCAAATAAATATTTGTGTATATTTATCACTTTAATTATTTTTCATTCTGCTAATGTATATTTCTTACATGTATATGTGGTAAATTTTACATAGCTGAGCATAGTTGAATCAAAAGGCACAGATTTTGGTAAAGAACTTTTTTTGTTGTTGTTACTGATGCAATTTAATACCTTTAGAATATAGAAAGAAGTCTAAATCATGTCAGGATTTTAAATATATGTCAGAGCACCTTCCCACTGTTAAATACTTCTATCTTTATATTTATTGCATTTTAGACTATTGACTGACATTTTGTGCTTCCTATAATTGGCAGTATAGCTTGCAATGCTCTGCAACATAGTTTGTTCCAAGTATATAGTGTTTTCTTGAAAACTCTATTGTCTCCTTAGGCCATATTTACTGCTTTTTTCGGACTTGTGATCCTTGGTAATTTCTTACTAGAAAAGATGATAGCTGCCATCTCATTGGCCATGCTACTGAGTATACCTCAATTTAAATTTTTAAATATGAACCTTTATTGCACATCAACATTTTTTACTATTTAGAAAGTTAAGAAACATGACCATACTAAGAATGATTCTAAAGACAGAGAACAATATTTTGTAAGTAGTGTTTTTTTTTCTTTCACTCAGAAAATATTCTGTCACTGCTCTGTGCTTTTTGTTTATATATTCAGACTCATTATGGAGTTGTAGTAGTAACTTCATGGACCATGAAAAAGAAATAGGCCTGTAGTCAAAGAATGAAACCACGTGAGAACTGAAGTCTGTCACCATTTCTACCAGAGATTTATGTGATTTGAATCTGATCCTTTACTTCTTGCAGTGGATTTTTAATTCTGAATTACTTAGGTGATACAAGATGTTTCTTCCTCATGTTGTGTTTTTGGACTAAGAATTGCATAATATCCTGGCAAACCGGGTTATAAATGGCATTAGTGATTTATTCCATTTTTCATCCGACCTTTCCATACAGCCTGATTTCTTTCTTCTCCTCAGAAAATAGAGGACATCTGCCTAAGCAGCAAGTGCCAGAGTCCCTGCAACATCTGGAAGGAGGCTGTTGCTGCCAGTGGAAAAAATGGGAAGCAGCACCTGCTGCCACCACTCTGTTTCTTTATGTTTCCACTCTTCCTTTCATCCTCCAGTTCATCTGCTTGCAATAACAGCAGTAGTAGCAACCTCTTATGCAGTATAATAGAACAAGTATATGTGTTCATTACTTGTTACAGCATAAAGCTGGAATTTCAAGACCTCTCTATTGATGCAAACCCACTGAGTCTGTGACTCTGAAAAGTACTTGTTCTCCAAAACTTTGAATATCTATGTGTAAGTTATTATCACAGGGCAAAAACAGGAAGTGGATTTATGAAAAAGTAGACTTCAAATAATCTGGAGACATATCCACTACTAACAACAAATTCAATTTTTTAGAGACAGAAGAGCACTGACCCTTTAATAGTGTTTGATGGAAGGGAGACCTGAGACATTATGCAAACAAGGGCAGAGACGAAAGAATTTAATCACAAATATTGGCCAGTGTCTGTTTTAATAGAGCAGAAGGAAGTCATCAATGAATAAGCATTTATAAAAAGCACAGTTAGGTGGCCAGTAGGCATGATGGGTTGATGGGTTGCCAGGTTCTTGTTCTATTTTTTTTTTTTCTTTTCTGGAGTAAAAATTCAAGAAAAGCCTATACATTGAGGACATTCAGAGTTCTCCTTAGAAGATTTTTGTCAATAATGCTTTGTACTCATATTCTGTAGGTAGATTAATGTATTCATATATTCTTGTACTGTATTCAATCTAGAAATTAATTTCACTTTGATATTTGAATTGCTGCAGTGGGTCCAGTTCTTGTGCTACTAAATCAGTTTGATAAGACAAACTCATATATTATTTTTTTCTATTCATCTAGTCCTAATTTTGTGGGGAACAACGTAAGCATGGAAACAGACAAGCTGAAAAAGCAAGCTAATAGGTAAAAAAAGAAAATCACTATTCCCAAATGCAAGATGCTATTACAAAATAAAAAATTATTCACAAGGGACATATAGGACAGTATAGTTTCCTTTGACAGTCTTGTGTACTTTCATAAGAGAATCCTTTCAAAAGAGAAGAGAAAACCACAAATACAATAGAGGAGAGTATGTATGAGGTTAAAGGTAGTTAAGACTGGTGGTTGAACCCACCAGTTCTGCTTTCAACTTTTTAAAGTTGGAAGCAGAAAGCCAAATGCAGACAGATAAATTCAAGAAGTAGAAAATTTCTCAAATTCTCTAACAAGTATGTAATTAACATCCACAAATTTATCAAGTGGTCAGCATGAAAAGTCTGTATCCATTCTAATTTCAAAGGAACTTTCTTTAATCTCTCACTAAAGAATCTCAGACTGAGTTTGTGATAACAGTATTGCTTTATAGATTAAAGTAGCTTAATCAAATATAGAATAACTTTTACTTTTGAAACAATTTCCTTTGAAAACATGTTTAATTCCAAATCACTTTACATTTCCCTGTGAAAACATGTTTCTGAAAAAGTCCTCACCTGCTTTTTCAAAAAGGTCTAAGGAAGAAAGAATCACTAAAGTGTATAAAGTGTTTGAAAAAAAAAGAAATGAAAGGGACAGAGAGATGGAGGAAATATTTTTTTAATATATTTGTGAAACTTTTTGGACTGTTGCACCTGTTAACAGTGAAACTTCTGCAGTCTAGCAATAAGATTTTTTTAAAATGAAGACTGAGAGGTGACAACGGAGAAAAAAAATAAACTACGAAATCTGATTTCATCAACCAATAAATAAAAACACCTCCATATTTTGTATTCTCAGATACCTAGAAGGTAACTTTGTCTTAATATTTTTATGTCTAATTTTGCCACACAGCTTATGTAAATGATACATACAAGCAGAGTTTGCAAATATTTTTAATATCATGGTAAATGCTTGAAACATATGAATGAAAATAAAGCAACAAACAGGAATTTCAGAATCATATGGAGGACATAATTTTCTGAGTACTCTTTCTACTTCATGGCCTGTGAGAAAAATGAGTTATCTGAGGAACAGGTAGGCTAAGAGGGTACTTGGGATTGAATTAGAAGTTTTTGTATGCTGATAAGTACTATGATATTTATTTTTAAGCAAGCCAATGCATCGTAAATTTTGAATCTTTGATTGACCACAATGTCCAAATATACTGTTTAAGTTGGATTTCAGGAAATGTTCCTTCACCCAGAGGGTGGCTGTGCACTGGAACAGGATCCCCAGGGAAATGGTCACAGAACAAGCCTGACAGAGTTCAAGAAATGTTTGGACAATGCTCCCAGGCACATGGTGTGATTCCCAGGGTCAGGAACAGGAGTTGATAATCCTGATGGCTCCCTTCCAACTCCTATTATTCTATGATTCAATGTTATTTAGTGATTATTTACCTTGATGTTAGGTTTCTATATCACTTGCTTATATATTGAGAAAAATGTACTTCTATTAATTAGATGCTCAAGGGCAGAATAGAGGGAGTCTAAACCAACTACAGACAAATTAGCGGAGCAAGAGATGTTAAGATATAAAGTGCAACTACATGTGACACACTGTTCCCTAAATCTGAGCAGGTGAAAGATTTTTGACTTAGACCAATCACTATTTATAAAAAAAACTCTGTCAATATTACCACAGTAAAATACAATAAGCATCAACTGCAAATTTGCATGTACACATGAGGCCCTGTGCCCTGATTTCACAGGAGGGACTGGGACATGTGCCCAACAGAGCATTTGAACCAGCTGAGTTTCAGACATGCAGTAGCATGAAGGAAGTGGTGAGTGACAATAGTGGGAGATTCCCTGTTCAAGGAGATGCAGTACATATTTGCTGATTTGATCAGAAATTTTGCTGTTTGCCAGAGACTTGAACGCAGGACATAGCGGGGAGGCTGTTAAAACTCATCTGGCCTTTGGACTGTAATGCCCTGATACTCTTTCATATGGGCACCAACAGTAATACCAGGGAAGACCTGGAGCATATCAGGATAATTGGCTCTAAGGAAAAGGAACAAGGATGGTTTCCCACTTGAGCCTAATAGTGAAGGTGAAGGGCTTGAGAAGGAATTATCCTTTGCGTCAACATCTGTATGCAAAGTTCATGAGTTTGTGTCAACCAAAGAGATTGGGTTTTTACCATCATGCCTTTAAGGACTGAGGACTGCTAGGAAGAGACCTTGGATCCACCTGTTGAAGTAGGGGAAAAGCATTTTTGGCAGGCAGATAAGGAAGGCTTTTAACTAGGAACAAAATAGGAGAAGGAGGATGCAAAATCACAAGGAAGTGGTGGAATGAGCTGTCAAAGAAAAGGTTTAGGGTACTGTGGGCAACAGCAACCTGCTATTCAACAAAAGAGTGCTGCACACCATGCTGTCACCAGAGCTCCTCACTTTAGCCATGGAGAGTTCACTCCTTCTGAAAGAAATGTATGTTTGGAATCTTCTGGAGTCTGTTAGGATTTTTTGCGTTTTGATTATTTTTGTTGTGTTGGGGTTTTTCCAATGTTTTGAGGACCGCTTTGTTCTTGAAGTCATGAAGTGCTGGGTATGCATTTGTGGAAAAAAATGTTATCATGAGAAATAAGAATAATTCCTCACTGATTGTGTTACTTCTATGTACTGCACAGTAATTGTTCTGCTAAGAAAGCACAAACATGCTGACTTTGAGTCTGCATTATAGAATTCATTGGAAAATATTTCTACCAGCCTTATGTTATATGAATCAAACTAGAATATGAATATAAGAAATCATAAATAAGTTGTGATTTCTTTTTCTGAGTTATGTGGAAAATTTTTTTCAGAAGAGTTAAGTAGGAACTCAATAAACTTCAACACTTTTATATTGTCTTGACATATTCACAAGCAGATTGCGACAGTCAAAATAACACGTTATTTAAAAATTATTCATAAATTCCATGAAGTCCATAAACAATCTGATTAAAATGCTGGCTCAAATTGTACTGTACTTTTCTTTGGATTTTTTTTTTTTTTTTCATGTAGAGGTGGACTACTGAAAAGAAATGAAAATGAAAACTAATGAAAATTCTGTGAAAAATCTGCCCACACAGACTTACTTTTGGGAAAGAAACTCGTTAGTCAGATATTTGTTTTCTTTATCCTCTGGAGTTTTATTGTGAAATTCAATAGAATCTGGGTTTCAAGTTCTGAATATCAGAGGTGAATACGTAGTCAGAATTTACTGCTCAACAAAGTCACGAACAATTTTCGTAAATGTGCCTAAGAAATACTTGTTGGAACACTCTTTATTTGTGTTCAGCAAGTCTTATATTAATGGGAAAGGTTCACAGAAGTGTTGTGAACTGACAATTTCTTAATGTGAAAACAATTCTTCCTGAAAATATTCTTTTTCTTTATAAAGTTTACACTATATCTACTGTGAAGTCACACGGTAATATACAAATATTCAACTTAGCTTTCACTTAGGTACTTGTAGGATTCTCATTTGAATCCTGTTGTTGCTCATTTGTTGCAGAAGTGCTGCTTAATGTTATGAGCAGAGAATTTTTTTACAACTTCTCTGTCTGGCATCATGTTCTCTTCTTCATTTTTCCCCCTCTAGATGTTACAGATATTTGACATTCAATTTTCTGTACTAACATCTGTCTTCTAACTTGCCATATGCCACCTTTTCTCTCTTTTTTTGGACCCATAGAAACCTCCACTATTTAGCTCTAAGATTAAATTCCTAGGTTAGAGCTATGAACACCGACTATCTCCTGGTATCAAGGTTCATTCGTGTTAGCCAGTTAGGTAAACCACAGTCAGACAATAGAATCACAGAACCTGCCACCATAGAATAGTTTCGAGTAGACCTTTAAAGTTTATTTATTGCCAGTGTCCCTTGGCAGGAACACGTTCTATGAAATCAGCTTGCTGGAAGTCTTGTTCAGCCTCACTTTGAACATTTTCAGGGATGTGACATTCACAGCTTGTCTGGGCAACCTGCTCCTGTGTCTCACCTTTTTTTTACAAAATACATTTACGTTTTAATTCTTTTTTTATATGCCATGAATATTGTGGAAGATTCTGACTATACTGCCCAAACATTAAGACCGCTGACTCAAAAATTGGCATTTCTAGGCTGAATATCCTGTAAATTTTGCGTGAGTACATAGTTTGTACCCATGAAAAAGAGAAAACGAGCAAAACACATAGAGACATTAATAAATTAGCTGCAAAGAAAATAATTCAAAATTCATATGCCAAAATGATGGAACAGACTCTGTGGCTTAACTGGTAGAGTATCTTTCTGGAAGGGGAGTAAGTGGGTTCTGGTTCTTAATTATAAGCTTATTGCTCTATAGAACCTTAAAAATTCATTATAGAATCTCAGCCCCAAATTTTGAGAAATGCTAGACAGTATCTATTAAGACAGGTGCTTCTCATCCTTTTGTGGCTCAGTAAAAGAGAAAGTTCCTGTGAGAGCTCTCTTGCAACTCATACCTTCTTTGGTTCTATGACTTTGAAATACATCTGGGTAACATAAGTGGAAGTCCAGAATTCTTAATTGTCAAATGTATCAATCTTTATCAACTTACAAGATTAATATTCTTTCTCTATTGCCTGGTTCATTCTTAGTAGTGTTGCCAAGAGACAAGAATTTAGTAAAAAATTATCATTTTCAAGATGATTGTGCCTATGACACTGGGATGAAAGATAAGGAATTACTCCATCTGCAATTCAAAGAAAGAATTGAAAGGAAGAATGACATTAAACTCTAAGTTGTGATTCATCTATATTGTTCATCCATCCTACTGTGTTTCAAAGTGTGTCCATAAATAGATGCTCAAGAAAAGCTAAAAATTTGACAATGCTCTGTGAGACTCTCCTCATAATACTCTCTCAGCTTCTAACTGTTTCCTGTTCTAACATTTAGTTTTCCTAGTTGGTAAACCTACAGTGGATGTCTCTACCAACCACTGGTCTATCTTCTCCTCAAGTTTATTTAAATTCCCAGCATAAAAAAGGTATTTTGCAAAGCAGAAAGAGATCTACTATTCTCTTCAAGAAATGATACCACCTTCTTCTTTTGATCACAGACTTTGATTTGGTGACTATAGTTCTTTTATTGGAAGAGTCTGTGAACAGATTTCACATGCACTTTGATTCTACCATTTAAGAGGTTTTAGACTTATCCTATACCTTTTCCATTATTTTTCTTTCCCAGGGTCTGAAGCTCTAGACTATTCAACATTCCACATGTTTTAGTTTAATTAGTTTTGTTAACCCCTCTTGCTGTTCTGTGAAACTTTTCCTATTTTAATTTGTCCTTTTAGGTAAGAGGATTGGAATTGCTCCCAATCTCAAAGTGACTGAAACACATTTATGCTGTGGGATCCCTATGCTTTCCGTGTTTTTCATATACAACATAAGTCTGTTATATATATGTGTATATATTTGGGGGGGGGGGGTGTTCAGTATTTTTGGAATTTTTTAGTCACATAGTACAGCAGACAAGTCACAGGACCTAAAGAAAACTTCTGACCACGTTTGGAAGCTTATGGAGGTCACATTCCCCAGCTTAATACATGAACAGCAAGAGAATTCCAAGTGTATGTGTATGTTTGTCTGGCTGTCAAGATTTTATTCTGAGATTCATTTTGAGTTCAGCTAGGGGGTAGGTGTCTTATAAGTTTAGGTGACTAACTCTCATATAATCTACAGTTGTCTTCATTGTCTTAGAAACTTCTAGTACAGCAGTGTGTCTGTGACATCCCAAACAACGACCTCAGGCAAATATCTGACCACTTGTAGTGGTGCATCCCTCCCCTCCCAGCTCATGCTGTCATCTAAGAAATGCTCATTAGGCCTCAGCTTTGATGAACAGCGCCTGGGCTGAGCTCTTCTTGAGCTTATCAGAAACAGTGTCTGCTCCCAGGAACTTGTGTTGCCTAACAAGCTCCTCTTTTTTTTTTTTTTTTTTTTTTTTTTTTTTTTTTTTTTTTTAAGGAACAACGTTGGAGATTTATTTTTTGCCTGAATATCAACCCACATGGAATAGTATTTTTGTTATCAAACTTTCAGAGAGAGTCACCCACCTGAATTGCAGCCAGGATGAAAAATTGTTGTGACTAAAACCCACTCTCTTGCAGCCCTATAAAGAGTGATCCAGAAAGAGACCCCTTGATCTCTCCTGGACCACAGTGGCTGTGACCAGCAAAATCCCTCTGAGTGGGGCGTCTCAGAGCCAGAGAACTCTCAAGTTTGTTGTACTCAGAGGCTTGCTGAATGACATGGACCCTGGGCTGATACCTCTAGTCCTTTGTCTATTGAGAAGAGGCAGAGATATCTGAAGTGAGGATTTCACTAAATTCAAGGGGAATTTTTCACAGGTACTTTGTACAAACTCCTTATATCTGCGAGCATGGAGATGCTGTGTTACAGGTACCAGGAATGCTGCTCTCCTATATCTTAACTACTTTGGATTTGTAAATTAGGCTTGTAAATAAGTTACTTTTGTGGTAAATTCTCTATGAATCCTTTGCTAAATTGTTTAAGTTATCAGTTAAGTTAAATTCTGTTGAGTTATGTTCAGATAAGTTAAGTGTTGTTGTGCCTTTAGGCTCTATTTCTTTATCTCCTAACCCTTTCCCATGCTTTTGTCTTCCTGCCCTCCTCCCCCACCCCAGCCTACACATAGATAGTTTTTGCTTTGTTTTCATTTGGATTGATTGATTCTCGGTTTTTGTTTGCTTTTCCTCCTTGGGTTTTAACCATCTAGTAAGTAGTAGAGTGAACCTTTCCAAGGAACTTTGTCATGCTGTCCCTTTTATAGTAAACCTGGTTTTGCTGATACCTTTGCTGTTGAGTCTTTAAGTGACGTTAAAATGCTCACTCACAATACCAGTGTAATTATAACAAGAAATCACTGAAAAGGGAAATGTATTTTAATTGTTTTAATTATTAAAATAATCTTTGGGGCTAATTGTTCTTTCTACACATCTAAAGATGAAAATTAAAAGACCAAAAGACTGACATTCATTAAATTAACTCAATTATTATTTAATATATGTTTTACAATGGATCTGGGTTTTTTTGTTACCATCTTCTTACTTTATTGGTTATATTATTTAAGATTTTCAAAATTACTTTTTTTAAAGAAAATCTCCATAATCTTAAGGTAGAAATGTGCAAAAGTTAAGGAAAAAGAAAAACTCCAAAATCTATTACAATTGACCACAGTGACAACCCTTTAAATCTGATTTCTAATCCCATAAATTCCTTGAAAGTGAATGTGTGAGTGATTTTCATTCTTATTTATTTATTTGTTTATTTGTTTAGAAATTGTAGTTGATGGTACATAAAATAATAATTTAACAGGAGATTTTAAAAAAATTGCTTGATGCAATTTAAACACATATTTAAACACATAATCCTAATATCTTTAAAGTGTTTGTCATGTTTCAAAATAACTGCTAAGTGAATTTAAGAACTGTAAAACTTTTAAAGAATAAAACAAAATTACAGATTAAAGATAATCAAACAAAACCACTCAAAATTTTTCTTAATTTGAACGAATTGTATATTTTTGCTCTTTTTAAAACTATTGTTTTTTCTCACACTTCTGTAAGTGAAAATACATATTTAGATATTAATAAAACATTAATCTGATTTTATTTAGAGAGACATGAATTACAATGAGCTATATATCCTGGAATTAAACCTTTAGCTTGTGTTCACTGGTCCCTAACAAAAACCTGTCAGGCTGGGATTCATCTGAACTGATGTTATCTGTCTAAACCCTAGGCACTTCATAGCTACAGGGGCTCCTTTAATAGTTGTCATGTGACAAAACTCATCTTGTGAAAATTAATTAATCCTAGATGTTAGATGTGCATTTACCTTGAGGACCTGTCTTTGTCTTTAGTCCCACAAAGGATTTAAGCTTGTTTAGGAAAAAAAAATTTTAAAAAAAATTAAAAATTTAAATATTATCAAAAGTGATATCTAGAACTTGCAGCAAAACCTAAAATATGCAGTTAATTGTGGGAGGGAATTATTATTATTCACTTCAACAAAATTAGTAACAATGAGATGTGGACTAAATTCCAATTTTCTAAGTACTCTGATGCTCCAATTCAGTGATTAAAAGTGCAAGAATTTGCTTGGCAGTAAAAGACTTTGGTGAACTGACAACTCCACATACCCCTAAAAAGTCCCATTTTTGTTAGTAACTCTCTAGAGAAAGAATTTAACTGCTTTATTTGGAGCAAAATTACTTCCCATAGATCTCAGAATATTTTGAACTGTAATTGCCTTGAGAAGATAGAATGATATCTTCAGAGGTGATCACCTAATCCTGTAAAAGTTTCTGTAACAGTATTTTATGGAGTTAGCTTGTTCTGAATAGTTTTTTGGTCTGCTTTGGTTTGGGCTTACTTTTTAGTCTTTCTTTTCAGTTATACTCTGATATCTCTTTTTCAGCTTAATAAATTTAATAGGAAGCTTAATAAATTTAAAATAGGAAGTTCAATTCAAAAAAAGTGAACCATATAATAAATAAAAATAATATTTTTCTTTATTCTTGTAATGTAAAAATATATCTGGACAAAGTGTACTAGGGTGTTTTTGTAAGGACAGCTGAGTTACATAAAGTTGATGTAATTTAATAAAGTGGAGTTCAAATATAACTGTAGCTGAAGTTTAATATTATCTTTAAGAAGAAAAAAAAAGAAATTGTACCTCTGTTTCTGCATTATGTGATCATACAAAAGAATAAAAACTGGCAGTTGTCATTACAAATGGAGGCTAATATAATTTCATCTAACATAACTCAGGAGTCTGGACTCAAATCAGAAAAATTATCAATATAGAAGTGCTTTGTCTTTGTCTACATTTAAGATCTAATTGATAATTCAAAGTCTGTGTTCTCTCTCTTGTTTAATTGGCTTTCTTCTTTCTTACCTTAACACCAAAAATAGAAGACTATAAACTTATAATAATTGATTTGCCAATTTAAGTTATATATTTAAATACAAAATACTTCTTGAGGATCATAGAAGCGAATGGGGGGAGGGATGGAATACTGACTAATGTCAGGATTGAATCTGTCAAGTGAATTATATATACTAAAAATATGAATATCAAGTTTAAAGAATAAATTATATTTTAAAAATATTTTTAATTTTTTTTATGTATTACATTCTTCTAATATGTTAACTAAAATGTGTATCAGCTTACTGACTTTAGCACCTTTTTTGGTTTCATGCATGAAGGATTAGCTGACAGACACACTCAAAAATGGCCAGTGTATATAAAGGGCTTGTTGAAAGCCCCTTGGGTAACACTGCATTGTGTCAACAAAATCCAGAGCAGTTTTTCGTTAGAAAACTTGACAGAGTAACACACCTTCAGGCTGATTTGACATCATAGCTGAATGGCGAAAGACAAGTTGAAAAAGCGGCCTTCTGCAAAACATATTTCTCTAGTGTGTGTTATTTAAGGTCACTTTTAAGCCAGTACTATCAGGTTTAAGAAGGTTGTCTCAAAAAAAAAAAAAAAAAAAATTGAGGTGAGAGAGAAGAAGGGGAGAAATAATTAAGCTGTGATACCCAGAAACAAACTGAACTGAGATAATGACTTAATAGTGCCTCTCTGTAGCTATAACATATCAGGATTTAAATATTAATTTGAAAGTTAATTCCACTTAAATTAAAACAAAACATCATATTCTTCAGTATACCCACACTAGGTGTTGTCTAAAAATGTAGAAGTTTCTGCAGGCATTCAATATGAACATATGAAAAAACCCCTGAATATTAAAAGCACTTTGTTTTGTTCTCTATTCAGAGAAAGAAAGTTGTAGGAGAAAACTGATGCTGCAAATAGTTTAAATAAACCTCAATGCAATCAAGATAAAATGTGAAAAATATTCTTGCTAAATGCTGAATAACAATAGGCAAATATGAAGAAGACACAAACAGCAGATATACTCTAAAAAATACTGATGCCAGAATATGACAAACTATACGTTTTGAAATTAAAAAAATGAATGGAGATGCTGGATTTTTACTGCTAAGTAAAAAAGCACAAACTCAGTTGCTAGATCACTGCTCATGAACACTATTTAATATTTTTTGTTCCCAATTTAGACAGTTTTTAAGACAATTCCAATCTGACACATGGTATGCTATCCATAAGCAAAATAGATCCAAGGCAAACAGTGTTTCGGACCTCTTTTGTTATCCATTTAGACATTGAAAGAAAGCAAAAGATAAGGCAGGTCTGCTAAGGAGACATCAGATTTAAATAATAAACAGCTGAGAATTCATGAATTCCGATGGATGCAGGTCAAACTCTTTGGCACTCAAAAAAAATGGAAGGGTAGAAAAGACAAACTTTTTTCTTCCTTTGTGCTTGTCCTTTCCCTTTTATTTACATGCCATTGAGGAAGGAAATCAATAAGATCCTAACTGTCATACTTTCTTCAGAACAAAAATAGCATGAGAGAAAAAAAATGTATGAAGCAATGAAAAATTACTCCCTTTGCCTGGAAAATTATCAATTTTGCTCCTTGGCAAGTGTAGGTGGAAAGACTGTCAGCTAGTGATATTTTTTGTAATAAAGGTTAAATAAGGAATCAGACAGTATGTTGAAATTCCTTTATGATCTGACAGGTGAAGGCTGCATTTGACAATAGATGTTTAGATGCCATCTACTTTAAATTACAATAGTAGTCAATGAGCAGTGCTTTTGAGTTGAAATATATATGTGCTTCTTATTTGTAGTGGTTATTGGTTTCTAACCAGTTCATCAAGTTAAAACTTGACTATGAGAAAGAAAAAGCATAAAGAACTCCCAAAATATAAAATACTACAAAATAAAAGTCTATTCCAATGGAAGAAGTATACTAGATGGACGATGACATTACGTTATTTTAGCAATAATGATGTGGCAGTAAAATTCACAGAGGACAAAACAAATAAAGGGAAGGCAAAGCTGAATTAATCTTGAAAATTTGACTGAGTTCATGAAGACAAACAGGGAGAAATGACAATTACCAATAGAAGTGTAGATTGAAAACATATGACAAAATTTCACCAAATAAAAATCTACATTAAATATATTTGTTTGAGGTCACTTTTACAGTCAATAGAGAAAACTTTAGAATTCTAAATTAAAATTTACTCTTGGAAATATACCTACATAGATTACAGAATCATGCTACTGAAAATCCTAATTTTCTCCACCAATTAAAATAAAGATCTTGAAAGCATATACTGTCATTCATATGGTAAATTATTTATAAAAATATAAGAAATTCTTTGAGATTTCTCTCCTAAAGGAAAATGTCGTGTTACTTGTTCACAGTATATATTCACATATTTTGATTTCTCAACTTGTTCTAGAAAACTCTATATAGCAGCAGTTGTATCTTTTACCCACACTCACAAAAAGGGAGCAAGAATGGGTAGTCCCACAAAACAGAATATTATTCTATAATCTGAAGTGGAAACTTCCTTTTTCTAAACCTCCTTGAAACTGAGTTTGTTCAGATGTCACAATATCTATTCTCAAATTTGAACTAGCAAAGTTTGGTAGGTGAGCGTGCCATTGGGTGCTCTTTTTGCGACAGTGTTGGTCTAAAAACACCTATTCATGCACTACCTTTAATTAAATTCTCTTACTGCTGGTATTTAGAAGCATTAAAAAACTGAAGTTAGATGAATGTGAGACTCTCATACAGATGCTGAGTCTCAATATCTCATTTGGCAGAATAATGATATAGCTGATTATAAATTACCCTTTTAATTAATATACTGAAAGATTTGGAAAGCATAAATTGGAGTTCATGAGCGACAAACAAAATGTATATTAATCTTTGGACAGACAGATATTTGAAAACAGTGTTGAGTGTCAACTTGATTCAAAATTACTTATGTAGTTTCCTTCTTCTCTAAAATAAATGCTCTAATTGCATTTCGGTATCAGAAAACTAAGCCTACATACTTTTAGTTAGTTCAGATTTTAAACTTTTTAGGTTTGGTTTGAGGTTTTTTGGTTCATTTTTAGTGTGGTGCCATAGGATATGACTGAATGGACATTTTCACTCATTTGGATTGTCATTGACTTAATGAATTACATATTATGTGATTTATTTCCCTATTCCTACTCTAATTTGATAACAAATTTTGACAGCTTAAATTTTATTTTACTGCAACTCTTTACAACATTATTCACTGGTTAAGTTTCCAGTTATAAATCATGCAGCAGGATGAGGTAGATTAAGTCCAACTATAACATGACATGTGTGACACATATAATCTTTCTGACTCTCATTTTCATAGGTGCAATTCTCTAATAAATCATTCATTCACAACAGCCAAAGGACATTAGCACAGAACCCTCTATAACTTTTAACTAGTTGTGCAAAGAAGCACAGCAGTGTACATTACCAAATACTGTCTGTATTACTGTAAAGTAATGATTGTTTGTCCATGAGAGTTTTCAATTTTTTGCAGAATCTTGCTCTTAAAATGTATCTTCTCTGTAATGCTTTGAAAATATTTTCAAATGAGCTTAGACCATACAATTTTCAAGGGGTTTTGTATACAGGCCAAGGATCATCAAGTCCAATTCCTTTCTTATTGCAGGAACACCTAAAACTAAACCATATGACTAAGAGCATCATCCTGATGCTCCTTGAACTCTGACAAGTTTGGTGCTGTGACATGTCCCTGGGAAACCTGTTCCAGTGAGTGACCACTCTCTTAGTGAAAAACCTTCTCCTTACATCCAGTCTGAACTTCCCCTTGCACAGCTTCATGCAATTTCTTTGTATCCTATTGCTGGTCACCAGAGAGAGGAGCTGAGCATCTCCCCGTCCAATGTGCCCCTGAAGAAAGCTGAAGACTGTGATTGAGGTCGCACTTCATCAACCTTCTTTTTTCTAGGGTGAGCAAGCCAAGTGATCTCATTTGCTCCTCCTAAGAGTTGCCTTTGAGACTTTTCACCATCTGCACCTTCTTCCACTGGACATACTCTGGACCTACTCTGGACACACCTGTTATGTTGAGGTGCCTGTAACTATGCACAGTACTCAAGCTGAGGCCACACCAGCTCAGAGCAGAGTGGGACAACCCCCTCCCTTGTATGCCTGCAATGCTGTGCCTGATGCACCATAGGACATGGTTGGTCCTTTTGGTTGCCAAGGCACACTGCTGACTCATATTCACTTCCTGTTGACCAGAAAGTCCAGATCTCTTTCTAGGGGTCTGTTCTTCATCCTCTTGTCCCCCAGTTTGTTTCTATAACCAGGATTACCCGGTCATAGGGTTGGTTGTTGCCCAGCCCTTTAGCATACCAGGATCTCTCTGTAAGGTCTCTCTGCCCTCAAGGGACTCCCACACCTCTTTCTAACTCGTTATTAGCAGCAAACTCAGTGTACATTCAAATCAGACATCCAGAAACCTTATAAAAACATTAAAGAGCACTGGCCCTAAAACTGTGCCCTGGAGTGCCCCCACTGATGACTGGATGGTAGCCTGAATTAACGTCATTTTACTCTAACTCTTCAGGCTTCACCCATATGCCATTTGTCCACCAAATACCTCACCACTTATAGACTTCTATGGAAAAAAATCTAGCCTCACATGAGGATTGTGAGCACCAAGATGCCTAATTTCAGCTCTTTTGAAAATATAAGTAGTTCTGAATTTGATAGCATGCAGGAGCTATTGAAAATAGGACAAAATAAAAACAATATCTTACATTTTTAATTTAAATACTTAATTTATCATATTTTTAACCAGGAATTGTTTTTAAAAATCTAGATGGTTGTTTCTACTCATATGATGTTAGTATAACAAGAATGACAAAAGTTTTTGTTTATTTTCATTACTCACCTCACTTTATGTTATGTTTCCTTTCAGTAACAAGGTAAAATTCAGGAGTGTGTTCTCTCTAAGAATCCCAGCTGCAGTTCTTAAGAGAATTTCAAGTGTTATCTTTGGGATTTAAAGCATAGAAAATGAACAATCAGTCTCTGAATAGGCCTGTTTTTAAATCAAAATAGATGCCAAAAAAACCCAAAAAACCACAAAACCAAAAAAACCCACAAACCAAAACCCCAAACTAAAACAAACCAAACAATAAAAACCACCATTGCACATCCCCAACTCCAGTAGGATGAGTAGTAGAATCACAAAAAAAAATCCGTGTTAAGAATAGCTAAACAATTTAAATTAAAAAAAAACATAATAACAATAATATAAACAATAAAAATCATAATCATAATAGGAATGAAAAGGAAAGAGAAAGAGAGGAATAAAATACAATCAAAACAAGTGTCGTCTATTGCGAGTGTTCAATACTCACTGGTTGATGGGAAACTAAGAAGATCTCAACAGAGGCCAATCCAAAATTAAGACATCAGTTTTCAATGTGTTATCAACATTAATCTCATACTAAATCCAAAATGCAGCACTACACTAGCTACCAGCAAGAAAATTCATCCTATCCCAGACACAACCAGGTCAGTGGGAACAAAAACAAGGAAATCATATCCTTCTCTGCAGTGTCCAGTGACAGGAGTCTCAAATCAAAGCGCACCAAAATCCACCTGAATACAAGAGCAGAATTTTTCACTACAGGGGTGGTCAAACACTGAAAATAGCTGTCCAGAGAAGCTGCAGATTCTCCATCCTTGGAGGCATTTAGTACTCAACTAGAAAACATCCTGGGCAACCTGCTGCAGCTGATTATGCTTGAGCAACTAGGGAAGGCAGGAGGGCCAAGAAGGTGTGTGTGGGCAAGAAAACCTGCTGGAGTGCTTTCCAATCTCAGCCATTCTTGCTGTGAAGCAGGGGCTTAAGCATAGTCATAACAGGTCTTTCAACCATATCACCTCTCACAAAGCACATTTTTTGCATAACAGCACACCCAGGGGATTACCCTGATGCCCAACAGAGTCAGTGTGACAGCTATGCTGCCAAATGGTGGGCAGGAAAACAAGAATATTATGCTTGTCCAGAGACACTCCTTGCAGGAGAAATAATAAATGTAATTTCTCAAAGTTTGCTTTGCAGCCAGCAACAGAAGAGGATCAGGAAGAAATCAGGAATCCTTAGTCTCATTATTGTCTGACAGACAAAATTCCCTTTTCACTTGCTCTTGCAGCTTTTCATTCCCTCTCCTGAGCCAGACTGACTTGCTTTTTCTTATTTTGTTGTTGCCCTTCTTCTTTTTCTATTTCTATTAATTTCCCCTGTTATTTAGTACCTGTCTGTCTACTATAAATACAATTTTCTCACAATGATTGCATCTTCCTTTCTTCATTGTTTTTGGGAATTTTTTTTTTTAATCTTCTAAATGCCTTCTAAGTTATGTAGCATTTCAGCCTTTCAGTGTTGCCGTGCCTTTTATTATACACTGCTGTTAAGAAGCAGGATGCACTGTAAGTCACCTAGAACCTTCACTGAGAGATACTGTGCAGATGAGAGTTTCTGCAGCACACAGTGTGAAAAGAGAGAAACCTCTACTCTCTTAACATAATTCTTTGAAGCCAGGAGGAGGAATTAGAAAGAAACTCAACTGTCTTCCCGCAGTCTCTTGTGAATTAATTTGGAGCTGACATGAATGAAAATAATAGTAAGGAAATCCAGATGACTGACAGACTTTTTTTTCTTTTTATTGCTTCTTTCACTTACCTTGTGGTTACTTTTCATATCATCTATCCCATTGCTTCTCTTTCTCACAATGTAAGATACCCTATATTTATGCAGCCCTGACTTAAATTACTTTTACAAAATCTGTTCAGGATTTTAAAGCTGCTTGTATGATCTCAATTTAATTTATATTTTCTTGAAGTTTTCATCTTTGGTTGGTGATAACACATTAATATTGATACTTCTTGAAGCTGAATTTTCTCAAGTACTTAAAGTACCTTTTGCAAATATTTTGATGAATGCTTTGTGAGGAGAGAAAAATTTTGAAGTATAAAGCAAATTTGTTTATGAAAATTCTAAAAATGGTGTTTGATCACTTCATGGATCATGACTTGGTGCATTATTATGGAATAAATGTCTTTGGTGAGCCATTTATAGCAATAAAAAGTAAAGTTACTTGAATGTTGAATATGGTAAATTTCATGGATTAGAGATTTATTTCAGGCCAAAGTCATAAAGGCAAAGGAAATCGCTGAAATAGACACAGTAATTTAACAGCAGAAATAAACTACATATAAAATGTATGTAATGATATGTAATGATAAATTGAAACACTGAAGGCTCTTCTAACATTTAAAGTATCTTTTTAAAAGACATATCAAGACATGGAGGAATGTTTTACCTACAGTAGCAATCAAGCTACAATTTTTATTAAAAAGATATCGTTTTAATAGTTCAGAACCTAAAATATTTTCTCCTTAAAATTATCAGTTTGTAGCGTTGGTTCAAGCCCAGAGAGTTCCTTCCCCCCTGAGGAACCTCTGGAGACCTAGAGAATAAGACCCCCCTGGAGCAGAGTAAAAAGTGGATTGCCCCAGAGAGGGATCAAGGTTCCCCCCCTGTCCCTCAGTTCATAATGGTATTCGTATCTCCCTCTCTCCTCCCTTCCTCGTTCCCGAGTGGTCCGAGTCCCTTTGTCCCTCCCTGATCCCTCCCCTGCGCGGTTCCATTATTGGTTGTTACCCTCTGAATAAAAGTCTGATGCCCGTCTGGGTTGAGGTCTCTCGCCCTAGACGGAAGCTGCCTACCACCGAAGGACCCCGTGTCTGCTTCTAGTCCGGGCGGGAGAACCCTCTCTCTCAACAGCACTCCGGCTCACGCGGTGTGGCTGCATTCTGGGATGGTACGGCCCCCGGCCAGGAGATCTGTCTCTGACTGCAGCGGACCTAGACATTAGGAACGCTAGCAGACACCGCTGCCGGGCTGTGACCGATCCCAGGTGGCCAGCGAGACCAGCGTGCTCCCGCTGCGTCATCGTGGCGCCCGAACACGGACTCCAGCATAGCGTGGAATCCCTGCAGAGTGACCCTGAATTCCAGGTGCACCGTCGAGGCAGCCATCGCCCTGAAAGAACGAAAATTCCGTTTTTCGGAACTCGTTCAGAAGGGACACCAAGTCTAACCCCCTCCGAAAAGGAGAGAGAACCTTGGAAAGCCGGAGAAACCCGAGGAATTCCAGTCCTAGCAAAGACGAGTGGTTTTCAAAGCTAGAAACCAGAGGAGCTGCACGGAAATCAGAAGTCCACGTGGTGTGGTAAGTGCAGGCTGTCTTTGCGAAACACCCCTTTTTTTTTCTTTTCGTTTTCTTTTTCCCTGCCCTATTCCTCAGGTTCCAACCATCTGCCCATTGCAGTACATAGAATGGGGAACAGCAGTTCCCAGCCACAGAGAGAGTTGTACTCATATATTAAAGCCACCCTAGTTTTAAAAAAATGCAACGTTAACCAACGACAATTAACTAAGTTTATTAGATGGATTTGTATTAATTTCCCTTCAGCTTCGGCTGCTTCCGCCTCCTCCCTCCAGTTTTGGGACGAAGTTGGGGAAAATTTAACCGAAAAAATTCGCGGGGGAGAACATAAAGTCTCTAAATACTTTCCTCTTTTAATATTAATCTGTGATGCCCTGGGGAAAAAGGAGAAAGGCTCGGAAACCCTGTTCGCCCCCCCCGCCCCAGTCCCGTCTGCTCCCTACCCTGCAAAGGCTCGGCGCGGCGAACTGGGAGACGCGCGGGGTTGCTGCTATCCCCCCTACCCCCCCTCACCCCCCTTGTCCTCCGCCTGTGGCGAACCTTACACATTCGCGGGGAGCTCTCTCCCATCGCCTCTCCCCGAGTCCACGGGCTCGGCTGAGCCCGCCGCGCCACCGCCCCGGTATGCGGGAAAGCCCTGGGAGAACCGCTGCCAAGAAGAGAATTTCGCAAGAGTAAACCGCGACCATGGCGGCGACCACGTGGAGTATTGCGCAACCCGCCCTGGCCACGCGGCCGGCAGCCCTGTGGGGCGCCGCCATGGCGGGGGCGGGACTGTCGAGACTGTCCCAATCGCAGACCCCTCCTCCTCCTCCCCCCGCGTCACTCTCCCTGCGGCGGACGGACCGCCCCCGCCCGCCTGCTCCGCCCGCACCATGCCACCGACCCCCCCCACCCCCGAGCCGATGGGTGTAACTGCTCCGGGAAAGTCCCCTCCCACCGGGAACACCCCCCCCGCGGCCACCGAGCTCTCCCATTCTGTTCCCCGCCCCCTGGAACGCCCCCACAGCCCTCTTGCGACACCGGGTACAGCTGCGCCAGACCCTCCCCCAACCCATGCGGTTTCTAACTTTCCGTGCGCCGCGGTTAGCTGCCAGCAGCAGCAGCCTTGCGGCTCGCACATCCCACCTGCCGAAGCACGGTCAGCCGCGTCAGCGGGGGTGGCCCCGCTCTCGGAGGCAGTCCCGGGAGGCGCGGGGCGGCCCCAAACACCCGCCGGTCCCGCGCCGCACGGTCCCGCGGAGCAACCATCGGCCGCCTCGGGGCCAGCAGTCCTGCTGCCGCCGGGAGCCCCGGGGAGCGCGGGGCCGCCCCGCGCTCCCGACCCCCCTGCGCCGCGTGAACCAGCCCACACGGTCCCGCCCCCACCCCTTCCTCCCCCAAACTGGCTGTGCCAGCCTCCCAACACCATCGCAGCCGGCTCGGTCCCCCCCAGTCCTCCCAAGCCCATCCCCCAAAACCCCACGGTAGTTGGGAGCCCTCCCTTCAGCCCCTACAGTTCAGAACATGGTATTGCAAGTGTACAATCCTGTGCTGTTACCACAGACAAACAGTTTCTAGTCGCTCCAGTAACTTATAACACAAGGGGAAATAATCCACAATGGACAGCTTTTTCCTATCAAAATTTAAAAGAACTTTGCAAAATTGATAAAGAGTTTGGGAGGGAATCACCATATTTTAAGGGAGTTTTAAATGCCACATTCGAAACACATGTAATGGTACCACATGATATAAAAACGTTAATGACTAGTCTGTTAACTGAAGCTCAATTCTGGCTCTGGGAAAGATCATGGCACCGGCATTTAAAAGAATTATTAGAGACTTATAAATCTAACCAACACACAGCTTTCCTCACTCTGAACCACCTTGCTGGCCAAGCAGATATGGACAAGCCACAAACCCAGGCTGCACAAATACCAATAGAAGTTTTAAATGACATAAAAAACGCAGCAAAGAGAGCCTTATTTTGCTTGCCATCCTCCAAAACCCCTTCAGAGGGCTATGCAACTATCAGGCAGGGGCCTGAAGAGAACTTTGTGGACTTTGTAGACAGATTGAGAGAAGCGATGGCAAAGCAAATAGAGGATGCAAAAATGCAAAAGGAACTGTTAAGATCACTCGCTAAGGAAAATGCAAACACTGAATGTAAGAGAGTCCTCAAAGCCCTTCCACCAGATCCAAAGCCTACCATCGAGCAAATGGTGGAGGCTTGTGCTGAAATAATGCCTGACCAAACAGAACCTTCCCCCCAACACTCTTTATTAAGGGGACTGCAGAGAAAGACCATAGGTGCCGCTACCATCACAGACTCCAATAAAGACACCCGCAAATGCTTCAACTGTGGGTCACCACAACACGTCGCAAAGAACTGCCCTAAGCCCCGCAGAACTAACCCTATTCCTGCTAAGCCTCCCACAGGTCCTGGAGTGGCACACTGCCCATGCCTTCAGCAGCACCAGCAGGGAAACGGGCCGTGGAGCGCGGAGCAGCACCACGCTGTGACACAAAATTAAACGCTGACAACATCGTACCTGCCTCCCCAGAGAAGCCTGCCGCTCCACCACCAGCAGACACAGGAGGCCCACCGAGGACTTGGGGCAAGAGATTGGACTTGGTAAGTGCAACAGCACACCATATCACCAGCGAACACTTTCACCCGTTCGAGGTCTCCCTCCAAGGAGACATAGACTGTCAGACGGACATACTAGTTGTTGGGAACTCCACCCGGGGACCACCTATGCTCTTTGTCCTACCTCAAGTGATGACCGTGTCCCCAGGGGTGAATTTTAATATCACTATTTCTTGCACAAACGCCCCAGAGTTTATCCCACAAGGCCAGTGGGTGGCACACGCCGTTGTACTGCCCAAGGAGTTTCCCAGGCATCTGCGAACACCAGCCATTTGCTGGGCCCAGCTCGTGGGCTCTGACCGCCCGTCCCTAAACTGTAAGTTGACCAATGGGAAGTCAACAGTGCATCTTAGTGGGATGCCAGACACAGGAGCCGATGTCACCATCATCTCAGCATCCGAGTGGCCCTCCCAGTGGGGTCTCAGACCTTCAGGGGGAGAAATCACAGGGGTAGGGGGAACAGCAACCTCCCAGAGAAGTTCCAACAACATCACCATAGAGGGACCTCACGGACATATAGCTTCTATCAGACCCTTTGTTGTACCATCAGGTTTTACTCTATGGGGGAGGGACCTGCTCGAGCAGTGGGGGACCCGCCTAGAAATCCCACCAGCACCCCAGGATTTCTAGTGGGGGCCACTGAGGGGCGCACCACCCCAGCCCTGACATGGAAAACTGATAAGCCAGTGAAGGTGGATCAGTGGTCCCTAACTAAGGACAAACTAAGCGCCCTCGAGTCACTGGTAGAGGAACAGCTTGCCAAAGGCAATATTGTTCCGTCAACCAGCCCTTGGAACTCTCCTATCTTTGTCATAAAAAAGGCGGGCAAAGACAAGTGGAGACTGCTCCACGACCTGCGAGAGATAAACAAAGTCATCGTAGAGATGGGTCCCCTCCAGCCAGGCCTTCCATCGCCTGCAATGCTCCCCCGACAGTGGCCACTTGCTGTCATTGATATAAAAGACTGTTTCTTTTCCATACCCCTACACCCGCGTGATGCCCCGCGCTTTGCATTCACCGTTCCGTCGATAAACCGACAGGCCCCCCAGAAGCGTTACCATTGGCGGGTATTACCCATGGGCATGTGCAACTCGCCTGTCATCTGCCAGTGGTACGTGGCAGGAGTCCTGTCACCGGTCCGCAAAGCCTTCCCCAAAGCAATCATCTACCACTACATGGACGACGTGCTGGTCTGTGCCCCTGCCCAGCCCTACTTGGAAAAGACTTTAGCAGCCACCATAGACGCCATTCAACGTGCCGGGATGGAGATACAACCTGAGAAAGTGCAGCGCACCTGCCCGTGGACGTACCTGGGGATTCGCATCTCCGAGAAGACTATCGCACCCCAGCAGCTCACCATAGAGGACAACCCAAAGACCCTGCGAGACCTCCAGAAGCTCTGCGGATCGATAAACTGGGTGCGCCCT
Source organism: Acanthiza pusilla (assembly GCA_036630365.1). Classification (NCBI taxonomy): domain Eukaryota; kingdom Metazoa; phylum Chordata; class Aves; order Passeriformes; family Acanthizidae; genus Acanthiza; species Acanthiza pusilla. Next base: position 30,822,177 of record JAXCHO010000018.1, read on the forward strand.
CTGCTGGGGTTGACGAAGGCGGACCTGACCCCTTTGTTCGACCTCCTGAAGGGGGGTGAGACACCGAACTCGCCGAAGGCTCTCACCGCAGAAGCCAAGGCTGCCATTGGTAAGGTGCAGCGCGCACTTTCCTCCCGACAGGCACACAGAGTAGCGCCAGACCTGCCCTTCCGATTCATCATCCTCGGGCAGGTACCGTGTTACCATGGTCTAATCTTTCAGTGGGACGAGAGGTTGAAAGATGCTCTCCTCATCATAGAGTGGATCTTTCTTCCTCATCAACCGTCCAAAACTGTCACAACGCCACAAGAGCTGGTGGCAAAACTAATACAAAGAGCGAGAACCAGACTTCGCATCCTCGCTGGATGTGAGTTCGCACACATACATGTCCCCTGGCATGGTCAAGATCTGGAGAAGTTGCTCCAAACCAATGAGCACCTCCAGATCGCTCTGGACAGTTACCCAGGCCAAATTACTGGCCACAAATTGGGACACCCTCTGTTCAACACAAAATTCCAATTAGCACCAAAAATGCTTCAAAGCAAATCCCCATTGGATGCCCTGACCATTTTCACTGATGGCTCAGGGTCTTCCCACAAGTCAGTCTTGACGTGGAAAGACCCTGAAACCCAGCAGTGGGAAGCTGAGGTCCACGTGGTGGAAGGCTCCCCACAGATTGCAGAATTGGCAGCCGTTGTCAGGGTATTCGAGAGGTTCCAGGAACTTCTGAATCTGGTAACTGATTCAGCATATGTGGCTGGAGTCGTAGCCAGAGCAGAACATTCCTTGTTAAAGGAGGTAACAAACCAAAAATTGTTTGGATTGCTCTCTCGGTTAGTGTACCTGCTGTCCCACAGAGAACATCCTTTCCATGTCATGCATGTTAGATCACACCAGGATCTCCCAGGGTTCATATCTGAAGGGAACCGCAGGGCAGATGCCTTAGCCATGGTCGTGCGGATGGCTAACACACCTGACATCTTTGCACAGGCTAAGCTCAGCCACCAGTTCTTCCACCAGAACGCTCCCGCCCTCAGGAGGATGTTCCACTTGCCTCTTGGGCAAGCGAGAGCCATTGTAGCGACATGTCCCAGTTGTCAAACCTATCAACTTCCATCGATGAACCCGGGAGTAAACCCCCGAGGACTAGCCAGCTGCCAGATATGGCAGACTGACATTACCCACCTTAATGAATTTGGCAGGCTCAAGTATGTCCATGTGTCGGTTGACACATTTTCTGGTGCTATTTTTGCCTCAGCCCACACAGGCGAGAAGGCAAAAGATGCTGCTAAACACTTCCTTATGGCCTTCTCTGTACTTGGAACCCCTAAGGAGATTAAGACAGACAATGGTCCCGCGTATACCTCGTCCCACCTTCGAGAGTTCTTCCAGCAGTGGGGAGTGACCCACACCACTGGGATCCCTCACTCCCCCACTGGACAGGCAATCGTGGAGAGAACACACCAAACCCTCAAAAGGGTCCTCCACCAGCAGCAGGGAGGAGCAGGGAACAAATCGCCCGTTGAGCGACTCTGCAAAGCGCTCTTCACGATTAATTTTTTAAATAACACCCAGGAAGAGCCCATCCCCCCTGTGTTCAGGCACTTTTCCAATTCGACCTCAGCCAAATTAAAAGAACAACCACCGGTGCTGGTCAAAGACCCTGAGACCCATGAAATTGAAGGGCCCCTCCCACTGATTGTCTGGGGACGAGGGTACGCGTGTGTGTCCACCCCTAAGGGACCAAGGTGGGTGCCAGCCAGAAACATAAGGCCATACAGGCCCTCTAATCAAGTATCCGAGAGTGTACTTCCAGGCACAGCTCGAGCGGAAGGCGGAGAACAACAACAAGCCCAGCTGGCCTGGAAAAGAAGAAAGAAGGACCCTCAGCCAAAACGGAGGAAAAGACAGTGAAAACCTCCTCCAGAAAACCTGTGAAAGAACTGACCTGATCGAAGAAAAAGAAGAACCCCCTTCCCTGGTCTTTCCCCCCCCGCCTCCCCTCATGTGTTTTCCCTTACCCCCCCTTTGTTCCCACCCCATACCCCTAAGGAGGTAAGGAGAGAGAGAGTTTATCCTTAATCTTAGATTATCTCGTTTCAGTTAAAATCCCACCGGAAAAACCCCAGAAGATGCAGCCACATCTCCTCGTCGTCCTGCATCTGATCCTGCTGGTCCCAAGAGCGAACCCGTGGCTTGTGCAGCAGCCAAAAGAGAACGTCTGGGTAACTTTAGCAAAGTCGCTCAACCAACCAGAATTCTGCCTTAACACCCATGCCACAGAAAACCCCATGTCGACGTGCCTGGTGGGGATTCCTTGGGAACCCCTCGACTTCCGTGCCACCTTTGCTGATGCCCACCCAGCCCACAGCTGGGACAAATGGATAAGGACTCTCCCACATACCCAAGCTGAACCCCAAGAATTAGACCTTGTAGGGTCAGCCCAACCTCATTTCTGTACAAAATTCAACTCTGAATACAATTGGCTAGACCCCTCCATAAAGGGTGGGAAGCCAAACAATGACGTATCCCCGATTGACAAAAAATCATATGTAAAAGGGTTATGGTGCAGTTTTGCAGAAAACACTCAGTCCGCGTCCATTCTGTACCCAAGAGTGCTCCCCAAAGGAGTATTCCTTATCTGTGGGGATCGGGCTTGGGCAGGAATCCCCTCTCAGCTGCACGGAGGGCCATGCACGCTAGGCAAACTCTCCATGTTAACACCGGGAAAGACCCAACTCTTAGCTTGGAAAAACCACACCCAATTGGCCCGTCAAAAAAGAGCCACCCTAGATTTAGATCCAAATTGTGATAGTAATGTGAAATCCTGGTCTTTCTCGAAGAGAGTTGCTGCATCTTTATTTTTGCCTTGGGTGGCAGCGGCAAAAGCCCTCGGTGAGCTTTCTCACCTAGAGTGTTGGCTGGCAAAGCACGCCAATTTAACATCTAAAGCGTTGTTGGACCTCCTCGCAGATGAAGAAACAACCAGGCAAGCCACCCTACAGAATCGAGCGGCTATCGACTTCTTGCTGCTGGCGCATGGCCACGGGTGTGAAGAATTTGAAGGACTTTGCTGTTTTAACTTATCTTCACACGCCCAAAGCATCCACCAGACAATTAAGCAAATGCAAGACCAGATTCATCAACTACGCACCGAAGGCAATGACTGGCTGCAGGACGTTTTTCACGGATGGGGCATCTCCGGTTGGGTGGCGCAAACTTTAAGAACTTTACTTTGGACTGTGTTTACGATTCTCATTGTGTTATGTTCCCTCAGTTGTCTTGAGAGTTTCATTATGTCCCTAGCTAGTAAAACTTTCTCTTTTTATAATAGAGAAGGGGGAGATGTAGCGTTGGTTCAAGCCCAGAGAGTTCCTTCCCCCCTGAGGAACCTCTGGAGACCTAGAGAATAAGACCCCCCTGGAGCAGAGTAGAAAGTGGATTGCCCCAGAGAGGGGTCAAGGTTCCCCCCCTGTCCCTCAGTTCATAATGGTATTCGTATCTCCCTCTCTCCTCCCTTCCTCGTTCCCGAGTGGTCCGAGTCCCTTTGTCCCTCCCTGATCCCTCCCCTGCGCGGTTCCATTATTGGTTGTTACCCTCTGAATAAAAGTCTGATGCCCGTCTGGGTTGAGGTCTCTCGCCCTAGACGGAAGCTGCCTACCACCGAAGGACCCCGTGTCTGCTTCTAGTCCAGGCGGGAGAACCCTCTCTCTCTACAGCACTCCGGCTCACGCGGTGTGGCTGCATTCTGGGATGGTACGGCCCCCGGCCAGGAGATCTGTCTCTAACTGCAGCGGACCTAGACATTAGGAACGCTAGCAGACACCGCTGCCGGGCTGTGACCGATCCCAGGTGGCAGCGAGACCAGCGCGCTCCCGCTGCGTCATCAGTTGACTTTCAGACTTGGAATTTATTTTGTAAGCCTGGCCAGGTGTTTTTAGGTTTTTTTTTTGTTTGTTTTGGGGGTTTTGTTTGGTTTTTTGTTGCTGTGTATTTGTTTGGGTTTTGTTTTGTTTTTGTCTGACTGATTGGGTTGGGTTTTGAGTTTTGTTTGTATGTTTTGGTTTGGTTTGGTTGTTTTTTTTTTTAATTATGAAATATTGAATATTTGTACAAAAAGTTTGGCACAAAGGAACCTCAGTGGAATAAATCACACCACAGTGTTTGTTTGCCTTTTGATACTGTTAAAGAGAAGGAATTAGGAATGGAAGAAATGCAAAATCATTCTCATCCAATAGATTTAAGTATAATATTATCCCTTTGCATTCCCATAGATTATTTTGTTGATCATCAATCCATATTCATAGCTCAATAAAGTGAACTATTTTTAAAAAATTCTTAAAATATTTCTGATTTCATAGGAAATCAGAAATATTGATAGCTGAGATGCTGAGTCTATGGAACTTCTGTAAATCACAATATTTGTTCATAAGCTTAAGAAGCACTATAGTAGTCTAGTGTGTGATTCTGAGGTCAAATGCTGCTCGTCAGGAGCAGCATTCCTCTTTCTGTCCTCTGAAGAGAATTCTGAAAGCTGCAGAACACAGCTGCATAAGAGAAAAAGAAAAAAGGATTTTTTTAAACACTAAGAAAACATAGCCTTACCATGAGTCAAATGTGTGGAATATAAGATAAATTATTATTAATAAATAAACTATATGATTGCTGTATTTTTAGCACTTAGAAATAATTTGTCTTTTTTTAGAAGATATTGAAAACATATATTATTTTAAGTCTATTACTATTACCTTAATACCTTCATTTTCTTTAACATTCAAGGTATGAAAAGAGAGGAGGCACTTCTGTAGCATAATTTTTAAGGGAATCCTGCCAACGTCTGAAGTAGGTCTTGGAGTTTCTGAACCAAATCCCCAGGATATCGATGGCAATAACTTACCTTGTTCTTTATTTTCGTTTTCCCACTCTTCTAGATATTTGTTCTTTAAAACAATGACATCTATGACACTAATTTTTCATGTGGGTTTCTTTATTCTCCCCTACCAGCAATAGAGTGTTTGGTTTCCTCTATCTACTTATGCTGTTTAAAAGTGAGATCTCAAAATATTTATATTTTATCATTTGCTTTTACTGACATAGTTTTGAAATCTCATCACTCTTAACCCATAAGATTTTATAGAAAAAAGGTTTGCAGACACTTAGGGAAGATATTCAGCAATAAAAAATGATATACATATGTAGAAGAAAGAGAAGCAAGTGAATGAAATACTAAAACAGACTTCACTGATAAGTTAAAAATAAATAAATAGTTGCAAATAAGATGACTATTGATAGACAGCTTAATGCATTTAAGAAATTGAATGTTTTCTATCTCAGTACTTATCAGCTCTAGTAAAATGATTTTAATTTGGACTTCAGATAAAATTATTCTAGTTCTCCAGGTTATGCTTAATTTAGTGGAGAAATAAATCTTCACAAAACAAAGCTAGTGCCAAATTCCAGAGCAAATTGTGTCTGAACAGCTTGTATTCAATTCCCAGTATAGTTGCTTCTTTCACTACTTTTTTTCACTGCCTCACTCTCCATCAACTTCTATTAAATAGGGAGCTGTGGACAGCTGGCATTTAAATGTCAGATACAAACAGCAAAGTCTCCTCATGGACCACACAATCCTTTATAGTGGTGTTTTCTAGTTTAGTCTAGTAAAACCCTATCACATCATAGGCAAGCCACTCACCTGTTCTCCAGTTGTGTGCTTGTTATTGAAGCAAATAATTTCTCACCTTGTTTCACTGAGACCTTTGCCTGCATGGGAAAACAGGCTATAAAGCTTTACCACTTTTTTTATTTCTGACCCATACACTTACCCATTTTCATACCCCGCCTCATACTTTACAGATTTCATCATTGTTTTATGGAAACTTTGTTATTAATCATTTTTGTAGACAAACTATCCTTCCTACTCCATAAAACATTTTCAAAGATCATCTAAGATCACATGTTTATCTCAAAATGGATGCAGGCAAGAAATACAATGTCAAAATCTTTACCTAGAGAGTAATTATTTCTATTTATTTTCTATAGCTGCAATTAATTCTTTGCCCTTCCAGTGTAAATAGGCTTCAAGAGTGTGTGTAAAAGCCAGTATTATCAAGCAAGATTTAAACCTGAAAAATATTTTTACTCATTATTATCTTTCTCTGAAAATCATTTGCTTTCTTCTCTTTTATGTTTTGGTTCCTGTTTTCAAAATTTCTGAGATAAGGGGGGAAAAAGACACCAATAATGAATAAAGTATTCTAAAGAAATAAAAAACAAACAAAAGCTCCCCCCCAAAAAAACCCCCACAAATTATATCTTTTGAATAAGTTTCACACAGCCTCTAAGGTTCTGAGCTACAATTTGATGTCAAGTTTCCTGAAGCAGTCACAGGGTGAGTCTACTACATTCTGCTAATTGTATCACATTAGGCATACTGTTAGTGCTATTAATAAGTGTGTCGAGCAATTCCTCTTGACAGTTGGCACCCAAGGCAGAGAAATGCCAGTGGAAGCTAAAAGAGATCAAGAGAAAATGTTTTTTCGTTAGAAAATCACTGAAACATTTTTCGTCTCAGAAGCAGAATGAAGCAGGTGGGATATGACTCTAAGAACGGATACATTGCAAATACACACCATAATTTTAATGTATACATGGTACAATTAAAACATCAATAATAATAATAATAATAATAATAACAACAACAACACTACTACTCCACCTACTATGTTGAAGTCTGGAGCTAGTTCATTACAAAGGTTCAGGTTTATGCATGTAATATACTCTTTGTATATTACATGCATACTCCTTTATATGCATGTAATATACTCTTTGCAGGTCCAAAAGGGAAGGAAAAACTCCTTACTAGACGGTAAGAATAAATAAACAAATAAAACTTCTAGGGTGGCATTAAAACTTAGATTCAGACACATAAGTTTAGGTATCAACAATCTTTTTATATGCAAATAAGCTATCTCTAAACTCCTCTTGCAGCAGATGAAGATATGAAAGTAGATTCAGTTGATCAAAAGGTGATGCCTTCTGCCACCCCATAACAATTTGCATCATCTGCATGGTGCAGTAAACTATTACACTGGACCTCAGGGACATCATCAATCTTTGTAATGATAATTGGATTCCAGGTAAGATACCCCAGGATATTTCAAATATTATGAGAGGAGTTAATGTGAGCAACTCAATCATATTTTTAATTAAAACAGAACAAATCACAGAATCACAGAATGGGTAAGATTGGAAGGGACCACAGTAGGTCATCTGAGCCAACCTCCCTGCTCATCCTAGAGCACATGGCACAGAACTGTGTCCAGATGGTTCTTGAGTATGTCCCATGAGGGAAATTCCACAACCTCTCTGGGCAATCTGTTCCAGTGTACAGTCACTCACACAGTAACGTTCATCTTCATGTTCAGGTGGAACTTCCTGTGCATCAGTTTCTGCCCATTGCCTCTTATCCTGTTGCTTGGCACCATCAAGAAGATCCCAGATGCTTCCACTTGACACCCTCCCTTTTCAATATTTATATAGACATTTCTGAGCTCCCTCCACAATAATGTCTTCTTGAGGCTGAGCAGGCCCAACTCCCTCAGCCTATCCTCAAGATAAGAGAGATGTTCCAGACCCTTAATCATCTTTGTTTTCCTCCACTGGACCTGCTCCAGAAGTTCCACGTTTCTCTTGTACAGAGGAATCCAGAACTCGACACTGCACTCTAGATGTGGCCTCACTAGGGCTGAGTAGACTGGCAGAATCACTTCCCCAGACCTCTTGGCAAAGCTTTTCCTAATGTACCCCAGGACACCATTGTCCCTCTTGGCCACAAGATCACACTGCTGGCTCATGGACAGCTTCTTGACCACAAGCACCCCCAGGTCCTTTTCTGTAGAGCTGCTTTCCAGCAGGTCATCCCCAAGCCTTTACTGGTGCATGGGGTTATTCTTCCCCAGATGCAGGACCTTGCATTTGCCTTTGATGAATTTCAGTTCTTTTCCACCCATCTCTCAAAAATGATGAGGTCCTTCTGAAGGGCTGCACAGCCCTTTGAAGTATCAGCTACTCCTCACAGGTTTATGTCACCAGAGAACTTGCTGAGGAAACAACTGTCTCTTCACCCAAGTCATTTACGGATAAGTTAAATGACACTGGACATCACTACTGACGGGTTTCCAACACTCTGACACTGATTATGACCTCCTGGGACCTGCCAGTTCTCAATTCACCTCCCTGTCCACTCATCTAGTTCATCAGACATATGGGGTGCCTATGCTTTTGTAGAGGGGAAATTGGATGTCAGGTGGGTCATGAAGGTGGTGTCTACATTATTTCACACTGTAAGGCACCAAATTATGACTGGTAAAGATCTAGGACAACTCAGTTCTGTAAATGTAGGAGTACAGTTCCATTTAATTTCCTATACCTACTCACAACTTCTTCAGCGGCTGACTCAGGAGGGCATGGGTCACCGTAAATGGTGTCAATACTGAAAGCCTCATGCAGATTCCTCAGGTAACCAAGAGAGTTTCAGATTACACTACAAACCTATGTTTGACAAGTGAATTGATCTCATAGTCAGTAAAGTCAATGGAGAGCTACACATTTGTTTTAAGATAGCTGTTTATTTTAGGGTGAGATGAGTCAATTGAGTGTATTGATTAGCTCATCCCTGTGGGAGCTGACACAGCTAACTCACTTGTAGTCACACTATATACACCAGGAGTCTATACAGTTATCTATACATAGGTTCTTGGTGTGTCCTAGGATACACTTTTATGCTCATCTGCAGCTTTTGGAAGGTAAGAGTCTGTCATAGATCCTGTGTCACATCTTTCATACCTATGCTCGTGTTCCATACGTCTGAGGCTGTCATTAGGCTCTTATGTGTGGATGAGTGAAACTAATCCTTTAAGTCCATGAAAGATAACTCCCATGCACTATGTCTGCTATTTTTGGTCTCAATACCTTCTTTTATGAAAAGTTAACTGTTTTTTACATTTGATAAGCTCACCTTTCTTTCTTTTAGAATATTTTAAAATGCTTTCACTGAATTGTCCTCCTTTGAGAGGTTCTGCTTAGCTGAAAGGGAACAGCAAGAGCAGGATTGCTCCATTAAATGAGCCAGAGTCAAGTCTTGCTGTAACCCAGGCATGAATAGCAATCTTACCAACAGACGTATAGTCCCTGAGCTTAAAAGAATCTCCAGGGCTTCTGGGCAAAACAGATTTTCAGGCAAGGTTTGTATAGTTGAAGAGAGGCCTATATAGGTGGACACAAGAATCAGAAGTTCCTGACAGCAACAATGAATAAGCATTGCTCTATCTATTCTACCCAGAGAACACAAAATTTACAAAAAGTGAGATGTTTTAAAGATGAGAGTTTAAAATAATAAGGTAAGTGGAACAAATGGATTTTTTTCACATGTTTAGATTTAAATTTGTTGATCAGTTTAGCTGAGTATTATCTTTGAAAAAATCAGATCTGATATTCAGAGTGTGAAATACTGACCCATAATTTACTTTATCATTTCCTGATAGCATTTTGTGACTTGCTAGTAATTACAGTCACCATGTCATCTGTCAGCTGAATAGCTGTGTAAGTTCCTCTTCTGTACTGAGAGAGAGGCCAGGCAGACTATCCCATATCAGAAAAAATGGCACTACATGTATGTCCTTAGGCAACTACTTCATTACTTGAATGCATAACCATCTAGTACCTTAGGTAGGTCTCATATTGACATCCATGATTTCATACGTCTAAATTGAAAATTATGTTAATATGGAGCTAAAGTCACTCCCCAAAACCTTATTAATCCTCACTGATAAAAGCTACTTTCATTTTTAGTTCCTATAACCTCATTGCATTTTCTATGAAAGTCTCATTTTCTTATGAATTGTGCTGTGCTTCCTTTTCTCTTAAAAGAAACAAGATCATGGAGGGGTACAGAAGCAGTAATACTCCATGAGAAATTAACTCTGTTGTTGAAAAAGTCATTGTCTAGAGACTTAATGGTTATTCTATGTATTTTTCTAAAACAAAAAGAGAGAGAAAAGCAGGTAAGGAGAAAGTTTGAGAGTCAGTTCAACCAAAGTCTATTCTCTATGGGTATAATTAAACAGTGGAAGATTCCTTACAGCCTTCTTTCTTGAAAGTTGTCAAGATCCAGGTGCACAAAACTAGGAGAAACCTGCTCTGATCTGTTCTGATCTGAGAGCTAACTGTTTAAGTTTTTCCTGGAAATCTGATGTCTATCCAATCCTAAATGTTTCAGGCTTGATTTTTTTTTCTGTTGTTGTTTTGTTGGGGTTTTTTTGATAACATTATCATGGCAGTCAGCCTGAATTTAATTTGTAGAAGTTATGTGTTCTAAATGAAAATTTTCCTGCATTTATATCTATAAAGCAATATTAAGCCTCTATTCATTTTGTTTTTTGTATTATACAAAAGTTAGAAATTATCAATACATCTCGACACTTCAGCTATTTTGCACATTACATATGCAGTAGTAAAAGCTTTCCACAGTAATGATCTTTAGTTTACATTTCTTCCAGATATAAAAATAAAAACATTTGAAATCATGTTTAATATGAGTGTTGTATTCAATTTAAGTTTCTTGAGAGCGATATACACTCTGTAACACATTTAAGTCAGAGTACTACAGAAGTGAAATACCCTGTTGTGGTTCTGAAGTATATTTCTAAACTATTTTATTACTTCTAAGAACACAGCAAGAGTTCTCTCGAGTTTAATTATAAGGATATGTTGTAGAGAAAATAATTTTAAGGAATAAATGAATGAGGGTGTGACCATGCTTCTAACAGCTACCTAAGAAATGGAATTTGGATTAAAAATATAGGCTGACCTTTGAGAAACTGATAACCTGTACAAGAGTCAGACTGTGCATAACCTTTCTGAGAAGTATCTCCCCCATAAGAGGCAAACTTGGCTGGTGAAGATTGATTAATGCAGGCTGTGCTGGTTTGGGCTGCGGTAGAGTTAACTTTCTTCAGAATGGATATAAAGGGCTATGGTTTTGATTTGTGCTGAGCATGGGGTTAACAACATAAAGATGTTTTTGTTATTGCTGACCAGGTTTTGCACAGAGCCAAGGCCTTTTCTGCTTTCTGTATTATCATGCTGGCAAGGATGTTGAGGTTGTGTGGGAGGTTGGGAGGAAACACAGACTGAACAGGTGACCCAAATTAATCAAAGGGATGTTCCATATCACTGGGCATCATGCTTAATATATAAACCGGGGGGAAAGTGGGAGGAAATGGGTGGGACCTTTGGAGTGATGCTGTTCGTTTTCCCAAGTCACTGTTACGTGTGACGGGGCCCTGCTCTCCTGGAGATGACTGAGGTCCTGGAGCTTCAGGTGTGTTTAGAGAACAGCAAGTCATGTTCATCCTCATCTTAGAGAACAGCAGTGAATAAAGGCGTCTCTGATTTCAGTGAGACTGGGATTTCAATCCTGTCATTTCAGCTAGTGTTTTACATTCAGGTACAGATATTAGAAGCCTTTTGTGTTTTCCTAATAAAACAGTAAAAAAAGCTTTACAGTTAAATTCCAAGACTTCATATCTTGCTGGGTGTGAGTTCACCCTCTGACATTTGAAGGACTTCTTTCATGTTTATATGCTGTTTTAATCAAAGTAAAATTCTTTAGATCCTGCTTTACATATGCTGTGCTTCTACCTATTAATTTTGAGAATTTCTGAAAACAGACCATCTCTGTTTTCTGCCTATATCTTTTCTGCTTCTGTCTTGTTGCCATGGAGTCTCTGTTCTGCCTTAGGAAAATAAATTATTGTTTAAAAGAGATGGTGCTTGTCAAAGTACATAGCAAAATTAGCCATATATCTAATATCATTAGATCAGACAACTTTAAAGCAAAAGAGAGTTTTTAAAAAAATTATTTATGTTGTTTATATAAAACCTGGACTTTGTGTTTAACTAAATAATTTCATTCAAAAAATAAAAAAAAAAAGAGAAAATAGAAGGATGTTCACCTAAACATTGAAGAAAAAGCACTAGGACCTTGTATAGATTAAACTTAATATATAGAAAAATAAGATAAATAGTGTGGTATGCTCATATTTTTTACTTTGCATTAAATGTATCACTCTTTGAAATCTGTTACTTGCCTTGTATTGTTCTATTGGAAAATGAATTCAGAAATTGCTGTATACTTCTTTGTAAAAGATATACAGGATTTTGTTATTTTTGGAGAAAAACACATAGCATAGCTGATTAATATTCATGTTAACATTTTCAGCTGAAAGAGAATGAACAGCAGAAGAGAGAAAAAGAGAGACAACTGAGTAAACCATCACTTTAATATTCTTTCCCAGTGACTAAGTATATACCACTAAACTGTAATACCAGAGCAAAGGGATAAGTGGCTCAAAAATCAAGTTGTAATTGAGTTTTAAGGAATTTTTTTACCATGTAGAATTCAAAGCAGAGTTTCACATACTATATGACATTCCAGAAAAGTTAAAATTTTGTCATCTATCAGATCAGCCTGGTAATTAAGATTCAATTTGAGCCCTGCATTAGGGAACCTCATGGAGTTTATTGACTAAAATGAAACTGCTTCAAGGCAGAACAAAATTAGAATGTCTCAAATCACTTGTAAAGATTGGAAATGTAAATTGTGAAATATCATTATAATTAAGAGGTTCTGGTTATGTGCTTCCTGGTGCATCCACCAATTCCATTTCCTCATGACTGACTTAGTATATTCACTTAATTGCAGATCCTGATTTTTTTATTTTCACTTCCTAGAGGCACTATGAAGACATGGAGCATTAAGGAAACATCAGTAGTATTAAGTATTCAAAAAATTCTTTATTTCTGTTTTTGAAGCAACTTTTTGTTGGAAGACATCTGCCTAAAATCTGGAAAGACATGGACTGTAACTCAGTTTTTTCTTGGTTTGATTCTTCTACTTATTGTTTTATGTGTCAAAGAAAGCACTCTCAATATTATTGATATTATGACAATATCTTTCCGTTTATGATTGATATACTTTGAATTGATTATAGAAAACCATATCTCCTATGAATCAATTAGAAAAATTCCTGTTTAAACTCAGTCTGGTAATTAATATTCACAGTCAACTGAGATAATGGAAGAAGTAGCCTTCAGAAGTAGCCTTCAGAGAAAGGTATTTGCATCCTTGTAGGACAAGCAGACTATTTCGATTCTGAAAAACATCTTTTCTTCTGTGCTCTAACTATTTGACTGCAAAACATTCAGGATGTAAAAACAGGAAGGCATAAAAACCAAGCTGCTGTCTTTATGTTGCAGAAAGCACTATTAAAAATATTATATTTTTTAAACCTCCAATTACTTCCTTATTCCATCTTGAAAATAAAAGTTTTACACTGTACTTTCCAAAAAGCAGATAACCCTCACACACAAAAATCCCAAACCAAAAATCAAATGTATTGAAAGCTTCAAGAATCACTGCAGGTGTTTCTGTCTAGCTGGCAACCCATACAGTTCAAATATGCATGCTTATAATGATGTTAATACATTGTCCAGTCCTCCCATTTTAATAAAATAGTTTTAGTGAATAACTCCAAAATAAAAATAAAATAAGTAATTACTGGTTTTTTTTATGAAATGACAATTGCAATTTTAAAAATCTTAAATCAATATGAGGCATATTTCTTCTTCAAAATTTGGGTTTGAAATATTTGTAATTTTTGGACTGTGAAATTTTGCATTTCCGAATGCTTAGCAATAATAATTCTTAAAATTTTGTGATACTCTGCACTGGAACTGTACTTAATATCCATGAAACGTAAGAATTAAACTCAAATAAATTAGTTTGGTGCCCTCCGACATTTACATTATCATTCCGTTTTTAATTGCAGGACTCCACACTCATTTTTATGCATACCCAAGCTACATTAATTGAATGAAAATTTCTTTGCATTTTCCTTTTTTCTTTTCAGAGGTCTCCAAGGATTATTCCTTAGATGCGGTCCAAATTATTCATTAAATGTAAAATTATTAATCTTCAAATAATTAATTAATATCTCTTTGAGAATGTTACTGAGGTGCTTTGACCACAGCATCTGAATGCTGAATTGATATCAGCAACATTTTTGTGAAACTAAGTAGTACTAGAGTCTTCATCTGTAGAGATAAGATGTTCAGAGAGTTTGAAGTAAAAGGTATTAAAACCCCACTTATCTCAATGCCAAATTCAAAGCAGAGAAGTTCTGTTGTTTTTCCTGGTCATGTATAATTTTCGCATAGAAATTCACATGTTTAAAATATGTCACTAAATAAATTTAGCAACAGTCATGAGCCATCACTATATCTGTAAATTTAAGTCTTGGTGTCTTCTATTGAATATTCTCAACATAAAGAATATAAAAACAGTGGATATTTATGAAGATGTTGATTTATCACCCTCAGAAAAGAACTCTGTTTATCAAAATGGGTTTATATTACCTTCTTCGGAATCTCATTCAGCCTCCTTAAAAAGAAGGATATTTTTTCTTTCCCAAATACTTTTGCCTTCATTTTTACCACAAAAATCTGTGAGAGAAGAAATATGGGTATTACAGAAAAGGGACGAATTAAGTATGTAAGTGTGATACATCTCAGGAGCATTAGTTCACCCTATGCATTAACGACATGGGAATCATGTGAAAATAATGTCATGTGATCATAACATTAAAAACTGAGATTGAGAATATGTATTATCCTTTATAGACTAGAATTTCAAGTAATATGGGGTTGAACCTGGAAGTATTATTCCTGTCAGCTTATTATTGTCACCAATATGATCTATGTTATGTGCCTTCAACACTGTTCACAAAATCACAGAACAGTTGAGGCTGGAAGAAGCAGGGTCACCTAGAGCAGGCTGCCCAAGACCATACCTGGAGAGCTTTTGAATGTCTCCAAGGGAACAACTGCACAGTCTCCCTGGGTAATCTGTTCCCACGCTCAGTCACAATAAACAAGTGTTTCCTGATGTTCAGAGGAAGCCTCCTGTGTTTCAGTTTGTGCCCACTGCCTCTGGTCCTATCGCTGTGCATTACTGAAAGCATGGCTCCATCATCTTTGCCCCTTCCCTTCAGGTACAGGCACAGGACTACCCATGAGCCTTCTCCAGACTGAAGAGTCTCAGCTCTCTCATCCTTTTCTCATACTCCTGGCTCTTAATCATTTTTGTGACTCTCCTCTAGACTCTCTTCGATATATCAATTTCCTTCCCGTACTGAGGAGCCCAGACATGGGCACAGTCCTCCAGGTGTGGCCCCACCAGTGCTGAAGAGAGTGGAAGGATCACCTCCCCCAGCCTGATGGGAGTGTGTCTTGGATTAGAGACAAATATCCTAAGTGGAAAGCACTCTGAACAGGTGCCACCACCCCCCCCCCCCCAAGGTTTCTGGCACCCCTTCCCCCACAACAGAGTATCTCAACCTAAAGTGGAAAGAACTGTTTAATTAACAGACAACAGAGTGGAAGGGGAAAGGGGGAAAAAAACGGTCATTAAACCTGAATAAACAGTTGATGAACTTAGAGTCCTTTTCCTCATACGTGGCTTCCCCTTTCCGGGGTCCCCCGAGGGCCCGGGGGCTGTTCCTCCGGCTGCTCCCTGGACGATTCTCGTCCGCTCTCCTCCGGGGCTCCTCAGGTTCTCGGATGAGAAAGCAAGTCGAAGAAACGGATCCAAAAACGACGGAAAAAACAAACAAACAAACAAAAAAAAATCCCGGGGAAAAAAGGGAAAAAAAGAAAACCCAAGCAGTAGCCACACCAGTAGCACCAGCAGCAGCAACTGAACCGAGGGAAAAAAAAGTGTCCCTTCCTCCCTCTCACTCCCCCGTAGGAGAGCCGGGGGAAAACTTTCAAAACATCCCGCGGGCAGAGCTTTCTCCCAGCTGCGTGACACAGTTAAAGCTACAGGACCATATTTCTGCTCAAGTATACAAACGATAGGGAATACAAAATATCATTATGCCACCCCAGGACAGAGTGCTTTACTGTGATAATTTCAACCAGTTTGTTTGGTAAGGAAGAATCACAGGATCAAGGAGCCATTTATTGGATATCCAATTTTTGGGTTTTTTGGGGGGTTGATTTGTTTTGTTCATTTGTTCTATGAAAGTAAGTACACAAAGAAAAAATATTGTATTTAATTTGATGTGATATTCAGGTAACACATGAATATTTACAAGATATGGAGCAGAGACCACAGGTCAACAGAATAGAAACAAAACAGCCTGTCATGACTTAAGTATGAAGACATCAGACTTTTTTAAATCAGGGAGTTCACCAGTTGCATTATTTTTGGAAGGTTATACCAAGAAAAAAAATTGTTTTTAGTGATATTTAATCACATGGGTGACCTACAGGGAAATGCACAAAAAAGTAAAAACTCAAACTAATTGGATTTTTTTTTTTCAATTTAAATAAGCTAAGCCCTCTAGCACCTAACATGAATTAGGGCTTCTTAAACATTAGTTAAAAAGGAATAGACAAAAATAGGGGAGTAATATAATGGTAAATGAACTGTCCAGAGAACCTTTGAGAGGGGGAGGCTGTAAGTCACTGCAACAAGTGGCAGGCAGCTGTTCAGCACCATGGGAATCTTGATGAGCTTATCTCTCCACAATGCTATAGCCCACTGTGTCTTGTGTTGTTTGAGACCCTGAGAGAGACTCTAGACAAGTTCCCGAAAAGAACCAATCACAGACTGCCTTCAGGAGTGACTAAAACAAAACAGAGGGAACAGAAGAACCCTGTATTTCATGGCCCAGACACAGGGCCATGAAATATAGATCTAGGACTCTCTCAGAATTTACATGATATTTTCTGCCTCCTGTAAGAGGGAAAGCATATCATGCAAAATTAAATATAAAAGTGTTTTGGTATTGAGCCTATTCAGTCTTGCTACTGATGATTAGGTCTTACACATTTACAAAACCACAACCATGGGACCAGAATTGTAAAAACATCTAATAAAGAGGAGCACTGTATTTTCAGAAAAAAAAAATCTTCTTTTTTTTTTGAAAGTAGCTTATTAATCCTACCATTGTTTTAAACTAAGTATATAAAGATTACTTCAAAAACATTTGAAATATTCCTTTTATTAGTTTATTAAAAACTATCTACATTTAACAGAATACATAATTGAAGTTAGAGTTCCCATCCAAAGGAGAAAGACTTTGTCTCTCTATTGTCATTTATTAGTGCAAAATGCTCTTAATTGAATGAATCTTGATCCACCAATTTTTTGTCCTGTAGTTACAGTAATATCTAGGTACTTGTGATATATGGGATCTTAGGAAATATTTTTTAAAATTTGTTTGCATGTGCTTATGCATGGTAGTGAGTGCTTCTCAGTATCATAAGGAAGGTGTCTGCCAGAACCATTTCACTGCAATAAATTTTAGTAAGGTGGTCTTGCCAATTGCAATTAAACATGTTCCAATCATGTTTTGAGTGACAAATAGCCCATACCTAATTTTCTGTGACATAATGGAAATTAGGAAATTGTTCTGCCAATTACAATTAGAGGGATGAATATCATGGTGAAAGGTCACTCAGCCTTTGGGTGAATTGAATGAGTTCCAAGAAGATGTGTTTAACATGTAATATCTTCTAAATATGCAATATTAATGTAACAAAACAGTAGACTTCCTGGTGTCAAAGTACTAATGGTGTCCATTAGTACTTTGAATTCTACTCTTTGTTATCTTTTTCTTCAGATTCAATTGTAACAAACATAAATACTAAACAGAAAATTTTCAATTCAGTTCCCATAACCCACTGAAAAAAATTAAGATGGCAGACTCAATATTCATTCAAATGTTCAATTACAAGTACTCAGATTAAAACAAATTAAAAATTTCTCAGCCATATATTTTGCTGTCTCTTGACTGCTAATGCATTTTAATAAAAAGAAAAATAAATCTACTTTTTAATTTTTATTTAAAATAATCGTGGATTAGATACATGATCCCAGAAAAAGCCCCACATGAAACATCTTCATGACCAGAAATTAGGTGAAACCTTCATACATATTAAATGAATTAATTCTCTGATCTGAGAAACACTTTATTGTCCTTCCAAAGTGGCATAAACATGTGCATTTACATGTGCACTGGAACATTTAGGATTCAGGCAGGCATTAGAGAATGGCAAAGACGGTGAAAAATGCATTAAAATAAAAGGCGAATGCCAAAATATTCAATTCACTGCACCACAGTCTTGAAAAAATAAACTGTTATTTTCGATCTTTAATCTGATTGTACTGCTTTCATTGCAGACAGACGAATATGAAAATAAACAGACTAGGGTTTCAGAAACTGTTGTTTTACCTTTAGGTTGTTTATTACTATAACAAGGCATTTTTTGAATTGTCTTTAGTATTTTTTTCCCCAAATACTTTCTTCTATTTTTAGTACATTTTATTCTTTCTATTAACACAATAGATCATTCAAAAAGCCTTCAAAATTACCCCTTTCACAATATTCATAGAATCACAGTATGGTCAGGTTTGGAAAGAATCTTAAAGATCATCCTATTTCAACCCCATCCCTGTCATGGGCAGGGATGACATCTACTAGACCAGGTAACTCAAAGCCCGGTCCAACCTGGCCTTGAAGACCCACAGCTTCTTTGCGTAACTTGTTCCAGAGCCTCACCACTCTCATAGTAAAAAATTTCTTCCCAATACCTAACCTAAACCTGCCGTCTTTTGGTTTAAAGACATTCCCCATTTTGTCACTACATGCCCTTGCCAAAAGTCCCTCTCCAGATTACCCCTTTAGGCACTGGAAGGCTGCTAGAAGATCTCCCCAGAACCTTCTTCAGGCTGAACAATCCCAAGCCTCTCAGCCTATCTTCACAGGACAGGTGCTCCTGCACCGTGACCAACTTCGTGGCCCTCTTCTGGACTTAGTCCAACAGCTCTACTTGTGTTGGGGCTGGATGTAGCACTTTAGGTGTAGTCTCACAAGGACAGAGTAGAGGTCAGCTCCCTTGACCTGCTGGTCATGCTTCTTTCAATGAAGCCTGTGATATGGTTAATTTTTATGAACTTTCAGAACTAAACAAATATAAAAATGCCTTTTTTCCTTAAATAAAAAAGACATTTAATTTGAAAATCTCTGCTAATGTTAATGATTCAGGAAAATAATGCCATTTTTTTAAATCTCTAGAATCAAGTTGCAATGGAAAGAGATAAGGTACCTTACATGTCTGAATTTTTAGAACACTAATGCTTTTAATTATCCATTATAATGAAAAAATCATGCAGGTCTGGAAGAAACTCTCTCAATAATACCAATATTTTCATGTTGATGATTTTTAACACAACTTTTTTACATGTACTTTATGATTTACTTAATGGTTTTACTGTAACTAATGAAGACATTTTAAAGAACAAGAATAAAAGAATATTCATTTTTCAGACATTATTTACAATTTAGAAAATACTTTTTTATTTCACTGTCTGACTAAATAAAACTCTAAATATCACTATGCTGCTGGATCTATTCTAACAATATTCTATTTGAAAACCACTGGATTCTTGTCCAATGAAGTAGCTTTAAATTTTTTCTTTTTATTTTTGCAGCCAAGTCATTAAAAAAAAAAAAAAGTGAGAAAGAACACCTTATCCATCAGCAATATGTGCAGGTTTAACAATACAATAGAGAACCTGTGTAACCTATGGGTTTGAAAACTTTATTCATTCACATTCTGTACATAAGCCCTCATTAGCTAAAATTATTGTATGTTGGTTATTATTTCAGCCCCGTTCACCTCTTCAGTTCTTACTAGAGTAGTTACAAGTCTGGAAAAGTATTATTTTATGGCAGAGGTCTTTGATGGGTCAGATATTAATTAGAGAAGTAAAGCAATTCATACTGAAATACTCTGTGCCATTTTGACCCATCTTCATTGTACTGCAACACCAAGGTGGTCTTTTGAGACATGTTCAGTAGTCTACTTGCCAGAATTATCGAATATTCAGTTGAAGAGAAGATCTAGTGAGATATATCTATCTGTCTTTCTTTTTGTTATGAATTTGATGGTATGCCTCCACCCCAGCCTAACTTTTATTTCCCGTAACCCTGCACAAGTAACCACCAGCAGCAGTTGCAATTGGATGCATGTGGCCATAATGGCTGCATAGGACTCCAAGTAGATCTGTGTGAGACAGATAATAATGCAGTAGCCAAGGGCTACTCTAAGCAGTTTACCTAAAACAGGGTCAAGGGCCAATTCAAACCAAGTATGGAATAAACTAATATCTGTAGTCAACATGCAAATATGACCGTAAGTTAATTATCTAATTTTCTGTACGTAGTGGACAGCCCACAGCCTGTTGAGTTCTCTGGCACAGAAGTGGACTGTACACCAGGATCTCCCCTTGAGAAGGGACATATCTCAAAGTTACTCCTTGAGGATGAGAGACTTATTTTTTTGTGACACACTAGGTAAGGGAATGGGAAGAAGTGTACTCAAATTTTGAAATTTTAGCCAAAAGAATTAATTGTGACATAAAGAATTGAACAAGTCTGGGACTAAGTATGGATCCAGATAAACCTAAACTCCCCTCTGAGAAGGAGCATAGAATGTAAGGGATGCCTTTCTGAACCTCATGGCTCAAAAAGAGGATCTCCCTGACATTTTTTTCTGACCCAGGCACTATGCAGTAAATTATCTAGTGTACCTGGCCATCAAATCTAATTAATTTACTATTAAACTTTGTTAAATTGCTAGTTTATATCAATGAACATATTGTAACTTCCCTGTTACAAGTGAAGTGGGTCACTCCAACCGCAACAAAGAGGCAACTCATTAATGGCATTATAGCACAACTCACTCACCTCTATATTTTTCAAAGTTGGTGAAAGAGCAGAAATCTTGTCAGAGAAGGAATACAGAAAAGAAGGTCCTTAAGGAGAACAGTAAGTGCCTAGTGTTATGCTTGTTCCTGTGTTTTAATTTCTGACTTCATTTCTTCTTTCTCAGTATATGAGCTTGCACTTGATAAAAATTAGTTGTGCATGAGTAAGACAATGGATTGTACTCAAAGCTGGATCCACAAACTCGTTCAGGTTTCTCCACCAGTAAGAGAAAGAACAAAGTGATAGATGTTGATGAAAAAAACCCCACCAAAAAAGAAAAATCCATATAGTCTTTCAGGGTATTTTTGGGTTTTGGGGTTCTTTTTTTTGTTTGTTTGTTTGTTTGTTTGTTTGAGGTTTTTTTGGGGGGTGTTGTATTGTTTTTGGGTGGAGATTTTGTTTTGTTTTTTTGTTTGTTCAGTTGGTTTGCTGGGTTTTTTTGTTTTGAGGGTTTTTTGGGTTTTTATTTTGTTTTGTTTTGTTTTGGATTTTGTTTTTTTAAGCCATAGATGACTGATTCTTTTAGGTTTTAAAAAGAAAATTTTAATAAGACAAATGAAGTACTTTTAGTGAAGAGTGTAAATAAATCAAGGTACTACCTATGTCCAGTTCACATTTGTAAGAAAGTAAATTATACTCAGACAATCTAACTAGAAAAACAGTGTGGTAAGTGAGGTAGAAATACTTTATTTAGTGTTACAGAAGTTAGTGAAATAATTTTTATCAACATACTGATAACTCTAAATAGACTTCTAGAGACATATATGTTAGCTAAAAAATAAAAACTGATTGAATGTAAAACCTTAATTTTGATTAAAACCTCACCCAAACAAGAAACTTATTCACCAAAAACATTATTTAGGTGTATTTCTGGATTGTCTCTTCAGATCAGAAACCTTCATCTGTTGCCTTTTGTCTATATCTCTCAAAATACCCAGTTTCAGAAAACAAAACTCATCAAAAACAGCACTCTGTGTCAGGATAACCTTTGACTTCCCTATCTTTCCCTGTTTCTTTCGATTGGATTTTAACATTCATCCGTATAAGGAAAAACCCCTCAAGTTTGAGAAGATTCTGTACATCTCTCAAGGAACACAAATTTCAGACATATTCAGAAATTAGGATCGGTTCCTTCTAAACCTTCTGGGATCTTCTGTACGTTAGACATGTACAAGTTTTGAGTAAGTTTGAAAGAGGTTGTAAAACATTCATCATGTTGAAGCTATCTATGCCCTATAGATTCAAGGCTCAGGGAATATAAGAACTTCAAAGAGCACTGCAGCTTCAAACCTGAGTTTAATTGATGGATAAGGAAAAAGTGAACAAGACCTGAATTACCTTTCACTGTATCTCCTGTTATGAATTGGAGAACATCTCCACTCTCACGACTGTCATTTCCCACTGGGATCTGCTGCTGATTTGTAAAGTGCTGCCATCCATGCAGGGGCCACTAGAAGGAGCCTCCAGGGCAGCATACAAACACACTCAATGAATTTCAAGTGGGCCCCCAGCAGAGAGGAAAAGAAATTCCCACTACTGTCATCTTCTGCCTTGTAGTGAGAGCCACAGGGTGCTAGAAGCTTGCTGTAATTGCTGCAGACACGTTCTTCTCGAGAAAGATGATGCTGTCAGTCCTAGAACACAAAGGAATATTGAAAGGTGAACATCATCAGCAGAGATAAATACTAGATTCTAAATACTAGAACACACCCTAACTTTCAGGGAGGCTTTTTCTGAATTAGATAATTCTGGCTATTTCACCTTTAAAATATCAAATGCACCAATAGTTTTTGGCTCCATATATGAACATGTATATATATATATATATATATATACATACATAGATATACATATATGCATATGGACTTTTTCTCCACAGCAATGGACATAATGTTTCACAGATATACCAGCTGTGTACAGGCTGGCCATCAACATCTCCCTGTGACTAAGTTCCAGACATTTCCCGTGTCAGTCTACCATTAGTGCCATTATGAGAAGTCTAGACACTTAAATAAGCTGTAGAAAGCTTCAGACAACTAATGGTTGTCTGTCCCCAGGCATATGGCACCTAGCTACATCCTTCTGTTCAGTTTCGTTCCAAGTTCCTTTTGCAGATACTTTTCATAGACAATGAGAGCACAGCAACAAAAGAAGCTGAGGTGCAGTAAGACGAAAGTGATGAATAGTATGAAAAATTCAAGTAATGTGAATCACTGGGACCAGAGTGTACCCATCTGAGAGTTCTTACAGAACTAAAATTCAAAGTATCACCATCATGGGTGAACTATGCCTTTTTAAAACACAGCTCCTTCTGCACGTAGCGAAGTCCCTAATGGATTTCTGTCTATAGGAGAGAAGCCAAATAAAGAAATATGAATTAGAGGTTGGACAGTTTCTACACAATTCTCTGGAAACCCAGTGCTTGATTTAAAGCCTAAGTAAGGTTGCTCCAGTTTTATGTTCAGATTTTTGCTTTTATTCAGCCAAGATACTTGAGAACAGAATGCATAGAATAACTACAAATTAGGTAGTTATGTGAAATGTGTAGCACGTATATGTGATTTTGTGAACTTAGCTGAATGTGCATCTTACCCATGTTATTTTTGCTATTGTCAGATTTGTAATGACCATTTTACATCTAGTCCTGGCTGTTCCTTCTGTGTCAGAGTTAATTTCCATGGTCTTCATGGAAAGTTTTCATTTGAACTCACCTTTGGCATCAAACTGAGAATTGAATATTGAACTGTAAGACCTCCATATCTGGAGGTCTTTCCTGAGAAATGACCTCCCATCCCTGAGCATTTGGAAATGGGGAAAAATAAAATTATGAACTATAAGAATACAGATTAAAAAGGAAGTAGATAAATGCAAAACATGTTGTGGTTAACTTGAAGACACTAGAATTTGTATAAACATTCAGATACTTGTAGGCTGTAGATGCTTTAACCATGGTTGAAAAACATTTTAATAAATCTAGATACCTAACATGTTTCTGTGTCTACAAACTGTGTGAATATACTTTCTAGGTTTTCCACATAATACTTGGACAGAATTAATCATCTAAGAAAATCATCTGACCACAGCCAGAAAAGAAAAAGAAATTACTTAAATCAGGAAACATGGAGGAGAAATGAATAATTCAAGGCGAAGTATAATTTCCTTACATGAGCACAACTTTTAGGATAACGTATATACTTGCCTGGTCCCATTAACACACAGTGGTTACATTTATTTTTTAAGTGAATAAAATGCATGTGCAGTTGTATGAAGTTAGATTTCTTGGAATCTGAATGTTAAAATCTAAATCTACAAATACAATATGTATTTGCTGGTAACTGCTTTATTTTTAGAGGTCAAAGCATATTTTAGAACATATGAACATTCTATTTAATTAGATGTGTGCAGCTTCTGTAACAAATTGGTTTTTTAACATGTACATATTCTTTGGAGATTTTTAAATACAAGTCACCTGTTGGACATAATTTATTTGAATTTTTGTTGACCCAATACTGGGCTATTAATGTTATTTTCATTAAATTACCCAGTAAGATTCACCTTCCCCTATTCCCCTTACTTTTTTTTTTAAGGCAACCAATCAGAGACAAAGTTATTTAGAACATATACTAAAAAACAGAAAAGCTTAAGTGAAAATTTAGACTTTAAATGAACATTCATTTTTAAGAGCTTTTATTTCCCTTCCATGATTTTCACAGTCTCATGACAAGAATATACTGTTTTCTGGCACAGGAAGAAGAAAGAAATTGAAATGAGTGAGAAGATTCATTGGCCATTGGCTTAGGCATCTTAAGTGACTTGTTTCATTAAGTCAAACCTAATTTTGGGCAGATTTGTGGCTAGGAGAAAGGAGAAAGATGAAGGGAAGGAAAAGGGAATTAGAGAAGAGGGAAGAGAGAGGAAATAGAGAGCAGGGAGAAGCAGAGGCAGGAAAGAGACAGTGAAACTCATTGGAGAATGTCTTCACATCTGATAGTAGGCTAAATTCAAAAGGAACTGTCTGCCTTGTCAAAAAGACAGTAACTCATTCTGCCAGTGGCATTGGTTTGTTCTTGCTGGCTCATTTTTATAATAAATGGGCTTGATAATTCATGTGAATTTTTCTTGCAGATTATAGTCAGTGTAGTGAGCACAAAAAGAAAGAATGTGTTCTCCCCTCATGAAACACTTCATAAGAAGCACATTATTCTATACCACTGACTACTCAATTAATATATATGAATAAGCCCTTCCTCGTAGGCTGCAGGTTCTTTGCCTTCAGTATTGTTCCTCAAAATGAATTAAAAATGCATCCTTGTATCAAGATAAGGTGTAAGGCCCCAAAAAGCTTGCTCAACAAGACTTTTAAAAGGGCTTATGCTTGTTAAGGTATTCCGAATTAGACACATGGCAAAAAAACCCAAGGTATTCTCAAGAGGTCAAAACAATAAGAAAATCTTTACTGGCAGCTTTAGAGAAACAGAGAACTTTGGCAAAAGGGTTAGTGCAACTCTCAGTCAACATAAAACACTTCTCAAAGCATTACATTGTCACATTCAACTTAGCAAACTCAAAGCCCATTCAATTTTAAGTCATTCAGAAATTCCGAGAAGAGGGAATTAGAAAAAGAGAGAGAAAGAAAAGATTTAGGAAAGGCCACATATAGCCACCAACTCCTGGGTTCCAGGAGTGTTCAGTTGATAGCAAATTACAAGAGAAGGTAGCGACATGCTCACCTCATGTTCATCTTTAAATACTCCTTGGCCTTCCTGGACCCTTCCCCCAGGTGGGATTTCCAGTAATGTGGCCACTCAGGAGCTGGATTAGGGGCCCCAGAGGCAGGTGCGGAGCATTGCTTCCAGTGTGACAGGAATTGGCAGCCACTGCCAGGCTGGAATACTGGCTCTAGGGCCAAGGGGTGTGGGGTAGGGCACTGCCTCACCAGAGCAAGGCCCAGCCTCCACCTTCTCCCACACACATGCACTCCAAAATATCTTGAAGCATCAGATTTTCCAGTGCCTCATATGAGAGGATTTGGATCTATATGTAGTTTCTTAAACAATCATAGAATCATAGGATTTTTAATTTCTCAGGTGAAGTAGATTATTAAAACTAACATGTTTGGGAGCAGTCAAACAGATAATGTAATGCAAAACTTGCATTTTGCCAATCTCCCTATCAGACCAAGAAAGAAGGCTAAAAAAAAAAAAAAAAAGAAAAAATTCAGGCATATATTCAACACCAGTGCCAGAAACCTTGGAAAAGCACTTTTAAAAAATTATTCTTTTTGTTTATCTCATCAACATGAGAAGATAGTGGGAATGTCAGGGAACTTTTATGATAATCCTTGAGGGCAATTAAATACACATTTGTGCTAAATTTTCTCTTTTTTAGTCTGCTTTTAATTAATAACTAATGCATTTAACAGTCCTACCACTGTAAGTGGTATTTCAAGGAGTCTACGAAGATGTGCCATAAGCTGAATCTTCATTTACACTTGCACCAGCACAAATCCTGTGAGCATCACAGAGAACCTTAGCCTGGCTTTGGGTCCAAACCCCAGCCAAGGCCTGTTGCCCAAATATGACCTGAACACTTTGCTCTAAGGATTGCTACAATACAGTGCTGGGAATGTTCCTTATCTTGTCACCAAGGGAAATATTCCCTTATACTCGATTTCTGTCTCCAGAATTCCTGCCTTCAGTCAGTTTACTTCTTCTGCAGTTGGGCCTTCCTTGCCCTTCATGCTAGATAATTCCCTGGTCATAAATTACCAGTGCTGAGCAGTTGTCAATTGAATTTCCCCTCCAGATGCCTGGAGAACGACTATGCAAAAGGCTATTAAAGAAGCTTAAGTTAAAAAGCCTTTGAACAAATAATTATTCAGACATCAATTAAATTTATAACAACCACGAAAGGAACACAGTCCTTTGTATTACAAGAGTAAAATAACTTTTTACCTATTATCTGAAGTACTACCTCTTCTAAGGGCAGTGCTTAAAAAAAAATAGATTTGAAATAATAATAAAAAATTATTTATTTTAGTGTAGTGTATTGTAAGTAGCAGCTGCAAAACCATGGGGGAAATAATGTCAGTAGTCTAGAAAAAAAGCTAGAAGTTTTTGTTTTTACATTTGTTGATTTTTGTCATCATGAATAGCAAAATAATGATATTAATAAATTAGTAAATAATACGAAAACTGGTCAAGACAGAGATTGCTCTGAAATTAGAGATACAGTAAAGGCGGAGAAAAAAAATATTTTCTTAGGTCTGTTTACAGACTTCATGCATTATGAACTTGTTTTATTAGCACAGTAAGAGTCAAAGATGGTGTAGCTGAACACTTTTTTGCCCTTGACAGCTTATCTTTCATTAGCAACTCAACACCATCTATTACAAATATGATTTTTTTGGGATTTCTTTTTTTAATTAGTATGAAAAATAATAACTAAATCTAACACTTCAGAAAGCAAGTTAGTCCCTTGAAGTATATAGATGAATTATACTTATTTTACAGCCTAGGTCCAGATAAGTATGTTCCTCTATATTTTCCCAGATACACATTTAGTCATTCTTCTCTCTGTTTAAAACATTCTATTCCATTCTAGACCAGTGTTTCAATAGCCACTAAATAATTTCAAGAAATTTACTGGAGCATTAATTGTATCGTCTTCTTCTTTGACGTTTGTAAATAGAAGTTTGGTTTCCCAAAAATCTATTCTTGCTTTAGTATATTTCAGACAAAAAAATTGAGAAAGAATATTGTTTCCACACCTTTGAGTTGCTGGTTTAAATAAAGGATAAATTTATGTCTGTCTTTGAAAGGCTTCATACTGTGGTGCTGGAAAAAGTATTGCGAACCTCTTGAAAACCAGCACACATCTGAGATTACCGTAGGTCACTAGCGCCATTTGGGTCACATCAGGATTGAGCTACAGATGTTTTAAATACTGTCACTTTTTCATCATTTATATTTTAATGGTCAGACGCTGCTGATGCATTTTGATGCTAGAGGGTGAAAAGTCTATTTTGAAATACCAGCCATGTAAAGTTGAAAAGCCTCCCCCAGCACACTATACACATTCAGACAGCAGGGGACTTTATCAGAGAGAGGTGTTGAATTAAGCCTGGTTAACTCAGATGAAAGACCTGATCTCTTGAACAGGATGAACACAATTTGTGCTACCAGATTTCCCTCATATACCCCAGCACTCCACTGATTTAAAAAGGATGTTAAATTAAAGCTATAGCATAGCAGCAGGAAGATGGTTCCAGCAGAGATGGCATTAAAATTAACTTTCTTATAGCAAGGGCTGTTGCATAAGAGACTGAGAGGGCAGGGGGGGATGGGTTGAGGCTGTGTTTAGTTCTATGACACAAGCAATATCTCTGAAATTTATGAAGATGATAATAATGTTTCAGTGAAGTTTTAATCAGGTAGTCAAAGTTAAAATGAGCCAATTTTACTGCTGCTACAATGAATGACATAATCTTAGAAAATGGGAAAAGAAATGCAGGGTGTTGATTCTGATCTCATTAGCATCTGTCAGGTCCTTGGTACCTTTTGCTCTTATGAGAGGCAGTTCCTTCAAATCCTACAGACATTTTCGAAATTGTGAGACATTTTTTCTCCAGAGGGGGTCTCTGTGCAAGTCTCCCAATAAGGCAGGCATCTAAGAAATTTTCTGGAGCATATTTGAGTGTTTCTTTGTCCGTACTTGTCCTTTCAGAACAAAGTAGACTCTTGTGGGGAATAGTGTGCACACATATTTTGTTCTGGTATGGAACCATCATATAGCCTCCTCTGCTCACTCAGTTTCAGGAACTAATAAAAAGACAAATATTTGATATTTAGTTTAGACCTACATGTTAAGTTTAAAACCCCTCTGACTCCAGGAGTACTTCCCATTTATGGAAAGAGCCCTCTTCCGTTCATAGTATTGCCGAATCACAGAGTAATAGAATTAAAGAATTACAGACTCACAAAGTGGTTGAACTTGTAAGAGCACATCTAGTCCAACTCTCCCTGGTCAAAACCAGAACCACCTACATCTGGATGCCCTGGACCATGTTAGGGTGTCCTGGACCATGTCCAGAGGGCTTTTGAATATCTCCAAGGAGGGGCACTCCACAACATCTCTGGGCAACCTCTTCTGTTGTGGTGGTTGGAACCATCTCGGAGGAGCTGAGAGGTCCCAAGGCAGCAGAGGCATGCTAGTGGGATAGCTCCGAGGTGTGGAACAGCCCCTGATGTTGGATGGTCTCTCCCTAGGTTATGTTAATCCTCCTATGTTGATTGGTCTTGACCTGGTCCCTCACTCCACCCCTCTCTTCTCCCCATTGGTTGTTGTTGTATCCTCCTGCCTTCTCCCCAACGCTGCTGGCCCTGGATCTCTGTATCTGTCGTCACTCAGGGCCATTTGATCTCTTTCGCTCTTGGGCACCTTAGAGAATAAACCATCTTTAGAACTCCACATGACTGTGCTCTCTAAGTTGTTTGTCTCTGGTAATGCACGAGCTATCCAAAGTTCTGGGGTGAGTGTGTGTTTGTGCCCTCCACCGGCATGGGTGAGAGAAGGGTCTGTCTGCACAGTACCAAACTGTTCTGGCCAGGGTGATCTCTTTGAGCCTTAGAGACACTTTCAGAAAATGCAGAGGCCTATTGCACTCCACCACCGCTCTACGTTACTCTTCCAGTGCTTGGTCAGCCTTACAGTAAAGTACTTTGATGTTCAGAGGAAACTGCCTATGTTTCAATTTTCTGTCTGTTGCCTTTGATCCTGTCCCTGGGCACCCCTGAAAACAGCTTGATTCTATTGCCTTTGCACCTTTCTTCAGGAAATTAGGTAAATTGATGAGATTTCCTATGGTCCTTCTCTTTTCCAAGCTAAAATGTCTCAGATCTCTCATTCTTCCCTCACATTTTTTCCTTATATTGGACATCCTTATCCATGACCCTTAATCATCTCTGTAGCTCTTCCGTGGACTTTCTCCAGAATGTCTGGTACTGGGGAGACCAAAACAGGACACAATACTCTGGGTGTGGCCTCAGCAGTACTGAATAGAGGGCATGAATCACCTTCCTTGATCTACTGACAATGCTGGTGTTAAGGCAGCCCAGAATACCACTACCCTTCTTTGCAGCAAAGGCACATTTCTGGCTCCTGTTAATCTATCTTAGTGTCCACCAGGATTCACCAAGTTATGAAGTGTTCACTTAGCTTACCCTAAAGTTAGAAATAGCTATCAACTTTTGCTTTTTTCTCAGTCTTTACAAGGGTAGTGTTGGTTCTGAGTACAGTTTCAAGCTTGAAGAAAACTATTTTTCTCTTCTTCATATGCAGATCTGAATTAATGACTAACCTAATAAAACTAACTAGGAACTAACCAACAAATGGATCTCATGAAACATGTTAACAGTGTTAAAATTAATGTGAAAAATCAATTTTTCCTGACAAGCTATGCTTTCCTTAAACAATTGAAAATGTGCTCTCAGATTTTGGATTGGAACACATTAATTCTACCAAACAGGGATCCCGTGGAATATGCACTATAAAAGCCCATTCTTCTGAAAAGCACTGCTCTATTTAGAAACCTAATTGTAGATCTCTTGCTTACCACATGATTAAAATGCTACTATTGGAATTATTTAATAAAAATGTCTTTCAACAGCTATCCTGAAGTTTGTGATTCTTAAATATGGGAATTCAGAATTTCAATTTCTAATGTTTCCATACAGAATTGTCCTTACACCAAGAACACATAAATTCTTTAAGTGCCAGTGAACTTTATCTGGTCTGTTTTCTTGCAAATATACATGCAACCATGAGGGCAGATTATATTAAAGAATAACTACTTGCTTAACTATTTCCATATATTACATTAGATGTATAGATGTGTGCAATTATCTTAGAATATTTAAGGTGTTTTTAAAGAGAGAACACAAAGAGTGAGAATATCTTGAGAAAATTAATAGACATTGACAACACTGTAACCTATGTGTAGCTGCTGGCACAACTAGAATATTTCCATTTTTTGCTGAAGACATCTATTTTCTGGAGGGAAAACTGCTTTACATGAAAAAGAAAGATCTTACTGCTGTACCCATACAAAACTGGCAGAGTGTTTGGAGGACTTCAGTTACTGTCATAGTACCTACAGATGAAAAAGAGCAGAAAAGGATGGGAAGAAATCTTGAAAATCTGACCTTTTCTTTTAGAGCTCAGACTAGTGATTAAATTCTGTGCTGTGCAAGTAAAAATCCATGGAGAAATCTCCTCTTTAAATCTCAAACCATTTATTTGTTACATGACTAAGCTTTCACTCAGAAAGACCATTCTACTATGTAGTGAAAAAATTCCAAATTTTACAGCCTGTATTTTTGCATAACACTTGAATAATCTGTGTATGTAAACTTTGTATTTCAAGAGTCTATTCATCAACAACACTATGATTTTCAGGTCAACAATAAAACTAAAATGACAGAACAAATAATTTTGAATCTCAGTCTTAGGAAATTTAAAAAAAATATGTATTTCAAGGTAACACTAATAAAAATGTTAATGGGACTATCAATATTTGATTAATATTTCAGGCAACAGATTAAATTCTTAAGAAGAAATAAATTAATGAATTATGTTCATTAGAAAAAAAT
This sequence comes from Acanthiza pusilla, assembly GCA_036630365.1. Classification (NCBI taxonomy): domain Eukaryota; kingdom Metazoa; phylum Chordata; class Aves; order Passeriformes; family Acanthizidae; genus Acanthiza; species Acanthiza pusilla. Next base: position 30,853,726 of record JAXCHO010000018.1, read on the forward strand.
GTTCAAAAATTTGGTCTAATGAGAAAGGTTGATAATAGAAAATAAACTCGAAGATTTTGGATTTTCTCATTTCTTTGTACCTTAATTTTTGAGCTTTCCTGAAATGTGTACATATGGTTTAGGATCAAAACAGTGCTTCTCACTTTTTAAAATTTACTTATTTTGCTTTAAAAATTACAGTTTTTACAATATAAACCTACTTTTAACTTGAATGTTATAAAGTCTTACAGAGGAATCTATAATAGCTTAAAGGTTTAGTGGAAGGATGATCCACACCATGAACTCTTATTGTTGATAAATTCAACAGTGCACTTACCATATTAAGATAATACTGTATTTCACTAAATAGAGTGTTAGAAGGAGGTTGAGCTATTAATATGAAAATCTATATTTACTGCGCAACTCACTATCAATCTTTTATTCTCATATAGTTAGTATCTCAAACCTTACTCTACAAATATTATGTTAATTCTGTCTTTACTGATATACATGCATCTTTACTGATATCTATACTGATAAATATGCATTCATTAGGAAGAAATATTTTGTGTTTCCTTTCTCCAGAGGATGGAGTTTTGTCACTAAGAAATGCCTGCAATTTTTTTGTAGAAGTTCTTAAAATGTGTAAGAGTCACCGAAAACTCAAAATCACTCTTATTTCCCAGATTTGAACCACAATTTAGGTTATGCATGGCTTAATTTTGCTCTTTCAAGACACTGTAAGGATGATACTATTTCTTTCTTCATTTGGGAATTAGAGTAAGGTTTTATGATAGCAGACAGGCATTAAAACTTCTGAGAGTTGTTTTAGCAATATCTCTGACATAGACATGGTGGTAATATACTCCAGTTTTAACTCTTCTGCCTGTGAAGATAAAGAATTTCTTACAGTTAATGTTGTATAATTTAAAAAAATCCTTATTATTTAGTACTTTATTGTAGTTACAAATATGTTAAGTCCTTCTTGTGGTTTAACCTCTGATGGCAACAAAGCACCACACAGCTAATCGTTCACTCCTCCCACATTAGGATGCGGGAGAGAATGGGAAGAGTAAAAGTGAGAAAACTCATAGGTTGAGATTAATAGGTAAATCAAAAACTGGGCGCTCAAGCAAAGCAAACCAAGGAATTCATTCACTACTTCCCATGGGAAGGCAGGTGTTCCACCGTCTCCAGGAAAGCCGGGCTCGATCGCATGTAACAGTTTCTTGGGAGGACAAATGTCATCATTCTGAATGTCCTTCCCTTCCTTCTTCACCCAGCTTTCTATGCAGAGCATGATCTCATACGGTGTGAGATATCCCTCTGTCCAGTTGGGATCAACTGTCACAGCTGTGTTCCCTCCCAACTTCTCGTACATTCTCAACCTCCTCGCTGGTGAGTTGGGGTAAGAATCAGGAGAGATCTTGGCTCTGTGTGAGCATCGCTGAACAGTGACAAAACCATAACTGTATTATCGACATAGCAAAAACCCAAAACACAGCCCCATACCAGCTACTACGAAGAAAATTAACTCTATCTCAACCAAAACCCACACAATCCTTCAGTGGAAACTTGGGAATATTTTAAAACTTACTCAATGAATAATAGGAGATGAGAAAGAAGGAATAGATAAGAAGGACACAGATTATAAACAAGGTTAACTATTTTTTAGAGTGAATGTTTTCCACAATACTCTGGAGGATTAAAAAGCCCATGCTGAGTAGAAATTCCCCACAACACCTGTGCTGAAAACACAGATAAAGTTTAAACAATGAAAAGTCAAGATGAGATTAATCTTGTGCTCCGGAGGATAGGTCACTCACTCAGTCATTCCCTAGGTTTACATACAATAGCCCCATGGTCATGGCAGCTACGACCAAAACTGATAGAGAGCTGGGTTTTTTGTATAATCTTTCCTTACTGGGAATTTTTTTTAAAAAGTAAAAAATAAAAAGGATGGTAATTAATGCAACATCAAAGGAGACACATTTAAAAAAATTCAAGTAGATAATTCACTAGATGAAATAAAAAGAAATCAATATTAAAACAAATAAGGCGGAGGGAAATTCCCTGAGGAATGGAGGGATAGTACAAGATGATGATTGCACTGACTGGAATACACCCTTAGCTAAGGGGCCTAAAATGTGTGAATGGTGAATGCATCTTATGCAGTGTCTTGCTAGTATCTTTCTGGAAGCATAAAATATATAAATCAGAATACATCATTACATCATTACAGTGCAATTCCAGTTCAACAAATGATCAGCAGAAAAATATATTCGTTGTCTCTCTGAGAGTATTGCTTGTACAGTTGGCCATATTTTGAATAGAGTAATATCCTGGGTAGAGGTTGCTTTACTCTTTTCTGTTGATTTCATAGTGAAATATTACTATCTTATATTTTCTTCAGTATTCACAATGGAATTTTATTTCACAGATTTTATTTATTCAGATCTTGGATTTGCTGAATTTCAGTAAGTGTCACAATGCCAGCCTTTTCTTGGAGGCAAGCAGTGGAAGAAGAGACTGAATTGTGTCAAGACTTTTTCATGTTGTCCAAGTTCTTAAGTCTCCTGATTGTAGGCTTCCAGATGTCTCTTAGGAGATGGTTAGATGATGTCTCATACAAGTTACATGGCTTCTGTTTTGTATCACCAAGAATAAAGAGTGTGTTGCAACTACTTATGAGGTGCTCAGTATTATGTGTTTTCACAAATAAGTTAGATGAACCTAACAGCACTTTGAGTGGAACAGTAAGTGCCTAGTTGCTAAGGAAGTTCCTTCCATAGTTCTCAACCATTCCCTCACCAGTAAATATCAATGTGGCTGGGATTTAAATCTTCACTTAACAAACAGAAGAGAGAAATAATCCATTACCTTGCTTGCCTTACCTCCTTAAATTAAAACGTTTGAAATGACTGAGAAATAGGGGGTTTTTTTACTACCTTTTATAAAAGATTCATAACACTTCAATGATTCAGTGAGATCACTGAAATATTTCTTTGTTAAACATTAAGATTTAAGCTGTGTTTTGACATTTTGAAGATGCTTAGGTCTATGAATAAGTTGCTGCACTAAACAGAAAATATGCTGTGCTATGCTTTGCTGAGTGAGTATAAAAGAGCTGTTTCACTTGGTTTCTTTTGTGCAAACTGCAATTCTGAAGCTATAATTCCCCATTCAACACCTGGAGGGTCTAGAAGAGTTAACAGATCCCATTGATCATGACTTAGGCTACAAATGGTTCACTTGTAAGTATATTAGTCGCTGTAATTAATACATTATTTTGGATGTTGACATTTCTGGCATTTTAGGGAGTATTGATTATATTGTTTTTTATCACCTTAATCAAGATCAACATTTTCAATTACTTCTTTCATGTGATTGTGATACAGATGTTTGTCATATATTTGAGCATGTGGTTAGTCAGTCTTTGTAACTTATGTATAACCAGAAGAAACATATCTGGAATTTGAGAAGAAGATTATTACAGGATAAATTACATCTTTTATCCTTTATTTGAGGGAAAAATATCTTTGAGAAAGAGCAGTTCTGTTCTTTCTGTTAGCAGGATAGCTAAAGACCAAAATTTACAGTAAAATTCATTTCAAAACCAAAGTTATTCATCTTTGGAAGCTACATTGAGATTCTGATTCTGCCAAGAGCATTTTTTAATAACACAAAATTATTTTTCTGATTGCTGCTTGGTAGTTATATGTGAAATTGTCTAGTGGTGAACAATTACAAGGTTTTTTGTTTACATTTTTGTAAACAAAAATGTGATTTCCCAGTAAGGAAAGATTATACAGTTTTGTCATTTGCATTTGTTACATTTTCTGTTTAAATGAACTTGTCTGAAATGTCAAAATCACAGTACTATATACACTTGAGACTGAAGGACTGACTGAAGGTCTCTCTTCTGCATGGACTAATACAGTCTTGAGACTTAACTTATGCAGAAGATGATGTTCCAGACTCTAGTACAGTCCTTTGGCTGATTTAAGCAACATCCTGCCTCTTGTGTTCTGCAGTCCAGGAGCAAAGCATTGAAAAAATACCCAAGTGACATGAAAGTCTCCTTGATATATTGATTAATTTTTTATATGTCTACTTTTTCTATGAGAACCATAACTTTTGGTTTTTTGCAATTAAATGTAAGAATAAGGAAAATTAACTATTTCTTTTCATTACCAAACAAAAGACATTAGGTAAAAGTCTTTTATTACTGCTACCAAAATACTGAGGTTTTGCAGAATTCTATTATCCAGTCAAATATTAAAGTTTTTACAATAAAAATAAGTAGAAACTATAAAATGAGATAAAGTATATATCTATGCTAATTTTATTTCACATAAAATTTGAAACTAACAATCTTGAACTATCCCATCTCATTAAACAAACCAGTTCATTAAACATATCAGTGCCATATTAGAATTTTACAAATTATATTTCTTCTGCTTTTGTGAGAGTTAGAGAAAAATGTAAGGAAAGGATTTAAGGAGACTTTAGACACACTGAGTCTATATCTCCCAGGGAAGCTATTCTAAGGAGAAAAGCTACTTTGTGCTTCAATGAAGCCTATCCTCCATTATACAAGGACATTTCCTATTCTGTGGGGTCCATGTTGAAAATATTCTGGTGAAATTCAAAAAGTGAGTCCTAGTTTTCCATACAGCTGAGGCAGAAAATATCATATATATTCCTCTAGCATCTGTAGCATTAATTATTTGAAGAACATAATTCATGAATTATCTTGCTTGATAAATTCAGAGGAAACTACTCAAATCAGAAGAATTCAATAAAATCCAGGCATTGATTGAGAAAGTATTACTATTTCTTGGGAATTTTGTGTACATATATATGTATATGTATGTGTGTGTATATTAGTTACATATGTATTATATATGAATATGTAAACACAGAGAGATAAATTATACATATACATGTGTATAAATGTCTATGCATGTATATATATGTATAATATAAACATATATACATATAATATTTTTTTAAATTACTAAAGAATCCACTTAAGTATCCCATAATACAAAGATTTGAGAGATGATTCCTGTGTTTTCTAAACTTTCATCTTCATACACGGAATGGCACTGACTTAATTCTATGGATTAAGCCCCTACCAGTGCAGATTCAATTTATCTAATTTTAGCTGCTTTTAAATGCAAGTAGCTAGTGTTAGCTACTTTTTTAGTCTCCCTCTCTTAGAGGAGAAGAATCATTTGTGTTGTTTATTTAATTATTTTTATCTTATCTACTTTAGAATGGAATTACTTGTTTTCTCTACAGAAAGTTAAGAGCTTAGGTAAGAAAATTCTGTTTGGCTTACTTTAGTCAGGTTCTGATACATTAGGTAATAGCATGCCAGCACTGAATTTCTCAAAAGTGCAACAAACAACATGATAAACAATATCTTTGGATGTAAAAGACAAATTACTTTGCAAGTTAAAATAATTTTTAGGGAAGTGGTTGCTTCAGTTACAAGTAGATTGTGTTTTGCATAATGAAGAGAAATAGTTCCTTCTAGGCAATAATGAATATGATCTATTTCAAATAGGAAGTTCAACAGCTTTTCATACTTAAAATACTTCCTTTTTTATTTAGTAATTGCAGAGAGAAACTACCTCCTGCTAGATATATCCATAGAAGTATAGGTACCCAGATGAATACTGCTGCCCCAGCGTGAAATGTTTGTTGATCATGGTCTATAATTTGATGAAATAAATTCTTTTCAAGAGTATAAAACATATGTCTTTGCTTTGCTTCATAATTCAATATTTAAGTAGAGCATGAATAAAAATCTGGATGGCTAAAAAGTATGCGCTAAAATAGCAACATAGACAGCATATTTTAATATAGACGGTATGCTTAATACCTTTCTTTCCCAACACATATGCACAAATAGGTTATTCACCAGTTCCAAGAAGACCAGAAAAAACCTTGCTTAATTTTAGAGTGAATTACAAATGGAATTTGTTATATAACTACAGAGGCAGTTAAACATCCACTCTTCTAAATGTCCATGTGCTGTTAAAGGCAACTATTAATTAGCTTTTTTGAGCTGCTGATAACGTTATTATTTTTAAATGACAATTAACATTAGGTACTTAAGATGTCAGCTCACACATACTGTTTTTGCTTTTATCCATAGTTTTCAGGCAGAAATTCATTATTGACTGATGACAGTGCTCCAACACTATGAAAACAGCTATTAAATAATCCATTTACTGCTGAATTAATTTAACAGTTTTAGATTGCTCATTTAGATTGATAATAGCAGTTGCTATTAAAAATAGCAGATATAAGAATGCTCCTCATACAAACTAGAAGACTGAGGATATTTACCTTTCAGATTATCTTTTTTCTATACCATGAAAGTACTTCACAGTATAAGGTCTTGATGTTATAAAGAATTGGGAAGTGGTTTTAGTATCCAGTGGCTTGAAGTAACAAGTAATATCTCATATTCACATGGAGATTTTGTCTTCATAAGATTGGTATTTGTATGCCAAGTAGCATATTATGCTTTTGGTAAAGTACAAAGGTTCACTTGTGGGATGTCTGATTCTTGGAGTCAGAGACATGGAACAAAGATGAGCAGTTTCTAAGAATGTGCATAACTGATGTGCAAGAATAATAATGTATTATTTCTTAAGACCCCAAGTTTTCTGAAGATCCTTGAAATTTTTCTGTGATGTACCTGTTTTGTATTTATTTTCAGTCTAGTCTCACAGCATTTTTGGGATACCCAGTGTCTCTTGTTGACATCTCAGATTCATTTCAAGTCCTAGTTCAGTACCAAACCGGACTGCATTGTAGATAAAGCACTGTACCTCAATGAAGAGTAAGGTTTAGCAAAATGTCTCCCTGCAGCATTCACTCCATAATCCATAACTAATTCTCCATCCACTACCATTTTTAAATCAAGCCTAAATACAAGGTCAAACATTCTAAGTAACCAGGCTTTTAGTAACTAAGTTACTAAAAACTTAGTAACTAAGATTTTTACTTAAACATTCTTTAAAAAAAGCACTTAAGGAAAAATTATGAGCAGCACAATGGGAGGAATGACATCATAGAAATGTAATTTATGAAAATGGTTATAAAAAGTATAGCAACATGACAGTAAAATAGACCAGAATTAATTGTTTTCTTTTTTAAAAGGAGATGTCTGAGACCAAAAAAAGAAAAAGTTTTAGCAAAAAAAATGATTTTTAGAAAGTCATAGATAATGTGTTTGTGATTTGGTGAAATCAAAAGTTAGTGTTAAAGATAGGTGACATTTGCATATCTTATTCTGGAGCTGTCAGGTTTATTGGCATTTTATTAACAATTTTGATGATTTTATCCATTTTACACTTAAAAAATATAGAAAGGATTATATAATTCCAAAATATTTGTAGGAAATAAAGGTATCATAAAATCCCTTTTAAAGAAAAAAAAAATGAAGAAAATAAAATTCTAACTATTAAACTGCTAATCTTGGTGTGAATTCCAAAGTGTTTGCTTTAATGAAATCATTTCTACAAGCTGAGGCTGTCTGAGGCTCCTCTGCTAGGTATATTGATTTACAATAATATGATGTTAGAAGCCAAAAATCATTATAACCAAAATGTTATAAACCCTGAGTTCTCTACTTCAAGCACAAAGAGCTTCGGGGGGTTTTCTTTGCATTTTGTTGTTGTTGTTTTGTCTGTCTCTTTGGGTTTTGTTTGATTTTTGTTTGGTTTGGTTTTTTGAAACCGTTAAAGGAGAAAGTTGATCAGATGGATTTTGTTGGGATGGAAGGTTGTCATTGTGATAAACAGGTAAAATATTCAAGTGTTTCTGTTTTGTTTTGCCTTTAGGGCCATTGCTGAAGCAACCTCATTCTGTCTACATATAGCTGTAAATCAGACATAATTCCTATAGCATAATATAATAATGGCTTTAAATTAACAGTTAACTTTCATTTTGTCAAGCTAGATAAAGTGATAAATAAAAAAACCCCATAACTTTAAAAATTCATTTGCACTTCATATAGCAAATATGAAATACTTCTGGAAGTATTTAAGGTTTAAGTAATGTCTAAGTAATTTCTAGCTAAAAGCTTTGGAAATTTTATTTATAGAGTGGAATAACTCTATAATAAAGAGTAAAATATATAAATAATAAAATAGTAAAATAATAATTTTCTTTTCTCATCACTGTTAGTTATTCATAGTTATATATCAGTTAGTTTATGTTATTTATTCCTAGTTATGGTTTTAGTGATGTGATGGCATTTGGTCAAAGTTTAGATTTGGTGGTCTTGGACATGTTTTTCCAAATTACTGATTCTATGTTTCTATTCTATGAATTTTAATGTATTTGATTGTTCACAGAAAAATGAAGTTATATGAAATGGGCAGTCAATCTACAGGGCTATGTACAAAAAGACTATTACTTTTAAAAGGATTTAAACAGTAAAGTGTAAGACAAGATTCACACTGATGGTGGCTTTGTCATAATGACCATGGACAGAACAGGAAAAAGTGAGCCTAGCAAACCTATTATTTGTCCTTTCCACACAAATTAGAGTGTTTTGGTTGGGGGAATCCCCCAAAACCCAACTGAAATTTGAATCACTAATTCATAAGGAAAGATTCGATAAAAACATGTTCAGTTTGAGGGGTCTTTTCCCCCCTCACTTTCTTTAGTTTGCTAACGCCATATGGTCTTATCGCAGCACGGTTTGTCGCTGTGCAGGGCTCGCGGCCCCGTGCCATGGCAGCAGCAGCTAGCTCAGGCGTCGCTCAGTGGCGTTAAAAACTGAGAGCGTCTTCGCCCAGGGTCTGCAAGGCAGCACTGCAAAGAAACTCCAGGAGGTAGGACGAGCTAGGAACTGGAACAGTGAAGGAAGAGGCGGCCTTCAAAACTGAGTCTTCTAAGGGAAAGGTTTATTGGGAAAAACGCAGACGAGATGGGGAGACGAGGATAGGCTAGAAGACTGAGGTTCCAAGCCCAGAACAACCGTCAGCAAGGGGCTAAGAGGGAGCAGAGGATGGGGAGTGGCCAGCATCGGGAACCAATCAGGGAGAGGGGATGGGGCGGTACCATGAGGATGGAAAGGGGATACAATGAATAGGGGTTTACAGAGGGAGGGACTGTAACCGGGGACTTGCTACACATTATAGTAAGGGAGAACTTTCCCGAAACTTAACCAAATAAGGAGAAGAGGGGAAATTGGGAGTGATGCAGGTTAGGGGCCACAGGGAATTATGGTTTCTCACCATGACCAGGAGGGGTGCTGCTTCAAACTTATTGCCACCAGTCTCTCTCCTGGTCCTGTCCTTCCTGCAGTTGCCCCTCCGGGTCCACCCGGACATGTGCCACCGCAACAGTTCGCAACAGGATTTTGCTTGAAAAGCCTTCTCAAATCCCAGCTGCAATAAGTCCTAAGTCACAAATATTTGCAAATATCTTACTCTAATTGAATGAGTTGAGTAGGAATTGGAGATAACCAGTTTGTTATATAAAGATTTCATAATGCTGGCTCATTCCCTTTCTCTCTCTGTTTAACTGAGACTAACTTAATTTCTTGGGTCTTTTATAGGACGTCCATTACCCCTTTATGATCTCTCTGAAAATCCATCATGAAATACATTTAAATATATAGTGTGTGTCTTTTATGAGCTATTTGATGGGGGGGGAACACCACCGAAAAAAAAAAGACAAACCGAAATCAAGTCAACAATATCTTGGTGGTGTTCAGACCCACACTTCATGTCTATACAACTGAAACTCTTATGCTTTCCTTTCATGTAGGAAATACTATTCTCATTTAAGGAAAACTTTTGTCCTCATGAGGTTGTGTTCCAATTTACCTAAGAAAGTCAAAGCAAATTAGAGAATGAGAATGTCAGCTAATTATGCTGTGAACTGAAGTTCGAAACCGGGTTTCAGTTTAAACTAGTAACATATTTTACCAAATTTATATTATCAAATATCCTGCCTTTTCAGTCCTAGACTGCTAAAGCTGACATGTCACACTTAAAAATCCACTCAAAAGGGAAAATACAGTCTGAGGGAGTAAGAAAAACTCTTTGTGATATATACAGAAAATGTATCTCAGTAAAATTAAATTTCATCTTTAATGAGCTAAAGACTTCTCCCTAATTTCAGGGAACAATTTTTATGTGATTTCTTATGCCTATGACTTTCAGAATAATTGAAATACTTTTACCTGAATCAATTATTGGCTTTGACTATAATAACAGAAGAAAACAAAGTTTTTGTCTTTTTATGATTTTTCCAAAATTCAGGTTTTAGCTACTTAATCTATTAAAGTATATGTAAATTAAATAGGTTAAAAAGTTCCATTATGTTATTTTATGTAAAAATTGACATTCAGTAGACATTTAACTTTCTTCTGAATTATTTTCTATTAGTACTTCATATAGTTCAGAAGAGATGTCCACTATCGTTTTTTCAACTCTCTATGTAACTGGAATAGTCAAGTGATCAAGTACAGTCAAGATAAATCTTGACAAAATTACAAAATACTAAAATATTACTTAAGATCAGCAACAGGGCCTGTCTTCTGGCAATTAATAAACTGTATTCCAAATCCCATGAATATCAAAAGAGTAATCCTGGTAGACAAAACAAACAAACAAAAAACAAAGAAAGAAAAAAATAAGTATCAGGTGAGATGAAATAGGAAATTTTGTATGAGCCAAGACTAGCAGCATCTCTTAATGTAATTCAGGGCCGTCTTGTATCGGCCATCTAAGCACGGACTTAGCCAGGTGCAAGGAAAGCCAATTTCATTGTACAAGGCACTTCTTTATATGTTGTTACAAACCAACAGCTAAACAGTTACAACCTCCAGGCTTCTAGGGTTACACATTTTGCATTTCTAAGAGCTACAGATAACATCTCCACACCTAACCTCCTGCTAACTACTATGTATTGGGCAAACACAGCCTTATTCCACTCTTTTGTCTTGGCTCCTGCTAGATGGGATTTGTTTGTTGCTCCCAAGGTTTTACACTAACTAGAGCTAAAAGATCACTACAGCTATCTGATTCAGTGGTGACACTGAACCCCCACAAAGTTGCACAGGATAAATATTCAGCATTGACCACCACTTCACACTGTAGTTGGGGACTACAGTCTTCATCCTCTGTCATTGTCAAATCATGCACCTCTTACTTAAATCAAAACTGTCCTTACTTCTGGGAACTTAAATTAGCAGCAACTAAACTATATTTTCCTTTCCACAAATGAACCCAAAATTGATTGATAAAGAGCAGTGAATAAGTTGGTGTAATTATCTGTAAAGGTTTTCAAAAATAAGGCTCAGTGTAAAAACTTTGACTATTTGGGCTTTTTGTGTATACATGCCTTCTGATAAGAGCCCCAGTTAAGTATTACATTAGTGTTAGATTTAGTGATTTTGATGACTGCAACCACTTATGATTATATAGAGTATGCAGAGCCTGCTAGGAAGGTGATACCATTAATGCTATTACAAGATTTACTTTCTATTCTCATGTGCAGGAAAGAGCAAATACCAGAAGGAAACAGACATGCTATTTTGTGGCTTCCATTTAAGGCTGTATCACAGTTTTTCAGGAACAGTTGTGTTAGATTTGGGCTAGGATAAAGTTAATTTTCTTCATAGTAGCTGCTAGGATTTTGCGGTGGCAGGAATAAGCCCAGAAGGGCAGCTGCAGGGAGAACAGAGTCAGGAGGGCGATTGGTGGCAATTGGTTTGAAGCCTTATTCCTCCTGGTCATGGTGAGAAACCATGATTCCCTGCAGCCCCTAGTTTGAATATGAAAATCCTCAAGACCAGATTGGCCCTGCACTCTCCCCTGTCCCTTATTCCCTTTATTTGGTTATGGTTCTAGAAAGTTCTCCCCTTCCGTGTTGCTTATTGGATCCTCAGTTCTGGTTCCTCCCCTCATGAATCCCTATTTGTTTGTGTCCCATTTCCATCTCCTTTGTACCACCCCTTTACCCCTTCCTCATTGGGTGTTGTTTTTAACGACTCCCCCATTGCCTGCTCGCTTTTAAACCCCTGTGTAAGGTTGCTCAATGCTTCGAGCCTCGATCTTCTTTCCGCCTCTATCCCTTCGTCGCTTTGCCCTACACCCCAATAAACCCTGGCCTGAGAAGATTCAGCCTCAGAGTCCATCTCCTTCATTCCCGTTCCCAGCTTGTCCTGCCTCCCCAAGTTCCCTGCCTCACTGCTTCACCGACCCTAACAGACAGTGTCCTCGGTCCCTAAGGCTGCCAAGCGCTGTCAGAGCTAGCCACCGCGGACACAAACGGCCATACTAGGGGTTTACATTTTGGATTGTGCTGAAAACAGTGTTGGTCACACAGGGATGTTCTGGTTACTGCTGAACAGTAATTATGCAGCATCAAGGGCTTTTCTGCCTCTCACACCACCCCAGCACCCAGGAGGCTGGAAGTGTGTGAGAATTTGAGAGGGTACACAGCCAGGACAGCTGACCCCAACTAAAGGGATATCCTATACCTCATGACATCACACTCTGCATATAAAGCTGGGGGAAGAAGTAAGAAGAAGGGGATGATTGGAGTGATGGCCTTTGACTTCCCTAGCCAATATTAAGCATGATGGAGCCCTGCTTTCCTGGAGATGGCTGAACACCTGCCGGCCAATGGGAAGTAATGAATTAATTCCTTGTTTTCTTTTGCTTGTCTCCATGGCTTTTGCTTTGCTTTACCTATTACGCTATCTTTATCTCAGCCAATGAGGTTTCCTCTTTTACTCTTCTGAGTGTCTCCCCATCCACTGTGGGGAAAAGCAAGCAATTGACTGCATAGTGCTTAGTTGCCAGCCGGGACTAAACGTCTACAACAGTTTTACAGTTTTATTTATACATTTCCATTTCTCTGATAAGAAATTCTCATGCTAAAAGCTAAAAGCTTTGACTACTTAGCTAGAAGTCCACCCTTCCCAGCTGGAGTAAAGGCTCTGTCTGTTTGCACAGTTGTTCAATACCCATAGAAGTATCCATTAGGCATGGACAGATCAGCCCTATTGAACATGCTGTAGGTATCCATAATAAGTCTGACATGTTTAACAATGTGGAGTAATTTGTTCATATTCATTTGCCATCTGTGTTGCACATGTACAGTCTCTGTGTGCCCAAACTGAACTGGATTCAGTGAATATGTCCACAGTAGCAAGTAATGCAGATAAATAGGACTGGGCTTGCACAGTGAAACAGCTGGTGCTGAGGGTGTGATATACACATTAAGTATTTCAAAGCAACCTCACTTTGAACCGTACATCCATCAGCTGTCTGGGTGCCAGGCAAGCACTTGGATTTGTCTTCTCAGTAAGTTCCATTTGGATTTGTCTTCTCAGTAAGTTCCATTCAAAGTGTGTGCTGAGGATGACATAGAGATCTGCGCCAAAACTCACTTCTAAACAAAATTGAAAGCACTCTTTAAATGCCCTTACTTGCCTCTGTCTGAAACAGACCATTGGAAATTAACAAGTAATACCTGAAGATTAAGAAGAAAAGGATGTATGGTTTTTTTTGTTGTTTTCTTCTGATTTTGGCTTTTATGGAAATGTATTAGTCAAATCTTCCATTGGCAGTAACCCCGGATTATGGATTAACTCTTCAATAGAGGCAAGTACTAGAGCTGAGTTTCCATAATGCCACGTTCTAAGGGGAAGGAACAATTGAATAAATGCAACTGTATTGCATCATAAACCAGATCAGGCACCAGCTTCTAAAAATTCTATGGCAACTAGGATTCCTGGAAACAACATTTCACATCCAGGGATCAATAGTATATTCTATGAATAGCCTTTTTTGTAAGTAAACTTTGTAACACCAACCAAAATTTTCTTTCATTGTAAACACAAATTTGATAATAGAGAAAAATATGTTTTAGTGGTCTACTAAAGCCTCCCTAGAGAGAGTAAAGAGCTTTATTCTTGAAATTAATCTGAATATGAAGTACACTCTAAAATATTTATTGGCTTTTCAAAAGGAAGTCTCACTTTCAACGGCTATGAAAGATAGGTGAACACTTTGAATTTTTCTTTCATAGCTCAGCCCCCTCTTTTTTATTTCTATCAAACCAGAAATCTTTAATGTTTATAATTTAAAAACAAAAAAAATCCCAGCCTACAGAAGTATATCAGAGAATATAAACTTCTTGTAACATTGCTATGCATCCCATAGGTCTGCAAAAAGAAAATATATCAGACTGACTTGGAATAGAAAAAACACTTCGGAAATGTTATATATGGCTGTGCTGTGCTCTGCTTTTTCAGAAGTTCAATATATTAACTGGAAATTTGTATTTATTATACTGATCAACATCTCTCCATTTGCTTCAAGGTAATTGCCTTGCCCCCTTCAAATATCGTCTGCTCCCTCAAACTCTTGTATATCTAACAAACTGGAGATCCTTTTTGGTTTGTATTTCTATAACATTTTAATGTCCTCATCTATAATTAGAATATCCATACCTTCATGTTAAAAGTGTTATACGTCTCATGATGTAACAGTGTTACTAAGTTAATAAAATTGTGATTAAAATTACAAACATTTTGCTTAGAGGATTTTTCTACTGATTTGACATATTTACAGCATTTTCTAAATAAAGAATTACTAAGGTTTTGCATTTCAAGACCAAGCATGAAATTCTTTTTTTCTCCAGGGATCTAGTCCTCCCTATATATCTCTATATCTCCAAATTCTAGCTTGAATGCCAGCTGGCTTTAGTATTACCTCACAATAAACAGGAAAATATTCTTTTGCTGAGTTATTGGAAGTCTTCTGCTCAGCCAGAGATTCTGAATTCACAGACTCATGGAATGGTTGAGGTTGAAAGGGATCTGTGGAGGTCAGCTAGTCCAACTTCCCCTGATCAATCAGGTTCAGCTGGTTGCTCAGGACAGCTGGTTGCTTTGGACAGCTGTCAAACAGCTGTCCAAAGCAACAAATACCTGTCAAACAGGTATTTAAAAGCTGTTTCAAACAGCTTTTAAATACCTCCAAGAACAAAGACTCCACGACTTCTCTGGGCTGCCTATGCCAGGTCTTGGTCACCCTAGCAGTAAAAAATTTTTTTCACATTTATATAATATTCTGTTTGTTTTGGGGGTGAGGGTGAGGGTGAGGGTGAGGGTGAGGGTGAGGGTGAGGGTGAGGGTGAGGGTAGGGTAGGGTAGGGTAGGGTAGGGTAGGGTAGGGTAGGGGAGGGGAGGGGAGGGGAGGGGAGGGAGGGGAGGGGAGGGGAGGGGAGGGGAGGGGAGGGGGAGGGGAGGGGAGAGGGAGGGGAGGGGAGGGAGGGGAGGGGAGGGAGGGGAGGGGAGGGGAGGGGAGGGGAGGGGAGGGAGGGGAGGGGAGGGGAGGGGAGGGGAGGGAGGAGGGGAGAGGGGAGGGGAGGGGAGAGGGGAGGGGAGGAGGGGGAGGGGGAGGGGAGGGGAGGGGAGGGAGGGAGGGGAGGGAGGGGAGGGAAGGGAAGGGAAGGAAGGGAAGGGAAGGGGAAGGGAAGGGAAGGATGGGAAGGGAAGGGAAGGGAAGGGAAGGGAAGGGAAGGGAAGGGAAGGGAAGGGAAGGGAAGGGAAGGGAAGGGAAGGGAAGGGAAGGAAGGAAGGGAAGGGAAGGAAGGGAAGGGAAGGGAAGGGAAGGGAAGGGAAGGGAAGGGAAGGGAGGGAAGGGAAGGGATGGGAAGGGAAGGGAAGGGAAGGGAAGGGAGGGAAGGGGAAGGGAAGGAAGGGAGGGAAGGGAAGGGAAGGAAGGAAAGGAAAGGAAAGGAAAGGAAAGGAAAGGAAGGAAAGGAAAGGAAAGGAAAGGAAGGAAAGGAAAGGAAAGGAAAGGAAAGGAAAGGATAGGATATGGGTTATAGCATTTGACTCAAAGATTCTTCAATGTTTTACTAACACTGAAAACAATATCTCGAGAGAAAACATGACAGAGTGAAATCTTGTAACTTGATTAAGGCAACTAGAGGTTTCTCCACTAGTTTCAATAAAAGTGAGAAATTGTTTTGATGGTATCTGATTTGTCCAGGAGAGCTTTCAGTAAAAATATCTTTCCTGATGATCAGAGGGAACATCCTGTGTTTCAGTTTGTGTCCCTTGCCTCTGGTCGCTCACTGGGCACCATTGAAAAGAGTCTGACTCTATTGCTTTTTATGTCCTTTATTCAAATATTTATATAGATTGATAAGATACCTCCTGGGCCATTTGTTTAGGCTTAGCAGTCCCAGCTTTCTCAGCCTTTCCTCATGGGAGAGATGCTCCCACTTCTTGGTCACCTTCGTGGCCCTTTTTTGATTCTCAGTAGTGTGTCATTATCTCCCTTGTACTGGGTAACCAGAATTGGACAAAAGAAGTGTTTTACCAAAAATGGTCATGGTGGAGAGAAACACTGGGAATTTTCATAGTGTGTGTATTTACAGCTCTGAAGTCAGAAGGATCTGCAATGGTTTCTTACCCATAGCAAAAAACATCAGATACTTCTAAATCATTAACAAAAGCTGGTGGAGTGTGGGGTGGTAATTTGTCTTCCAACAACATCTTTTATATCTGTGAGACAAAGACTACCAGAAAATTTATAACAGCTCTAACTTACCACACATCAAAGCATCCCATCCTAACTGCACTTGCAGAGATGTGGTAGGTTCTAGTAGATCCAAGGCCTAGTACAGATGCAAAATACTGCTTTAATTTACATAATGCATATGCAGGTAAGGAGCACAGGCCTTTTTTTACCTGGCATAAGAGGACAGCTTTTATGGGATTAATTAGACTGGAATCCAGACATGATAAACAAGTAATTGTCATAATTTTGTTGTTATTGCTACTGGCCCATTGCTTTGTTTTGTTCAGCCGTTTTGACTTGCTAGAGGCCTTGCCCAGAGTAAGGATCTGCTGGGCATGAAGATGAAACTTAAGCAATCTTTATGCAAACATGCTATTCTGCAGGTTGGCTAAAGGCATCTCTGCAAAACTATAGTCCTCATTCTTCTGATGATACAATTTGTTTCAACTGTATCAACAAGTAGTTCCCACAAGCACCATCTTTTCCAAAAAGCCCAAGACTTTAAGGACTGAGCAAATCTCACAGCTGCTTCCTGTGATGATTGTGCTGCCTGTGTGACTAGCCCTGGTCTCTGCTTGTCCTTCTTCTTCAGCTTCTCACTAGTGCCGAGTACATATTCCCAGCACTGTCAAGAGGACATAAGACTGATAGTGGGAAGAAAGGTAGGTGAAAAAATGCCATGCTCAAGTTCTACTCTATATCCCTCCTCTCTATCTTCTGTCTGCTTCTGGCTGCTGGCAAATTCATAGTCCCCTGAATGCCAGAGTAGCTCCTGGGACAAGCAGAAAACAAGACAAGCTGGGGAAAGAGCAAGACATGTAGTCACCTGTTGTTGGAGTCAGAGCGTACATTGCCTCCCTGAACAAAATGCCTATGACAGTTGAGCGATCCACTGCCACATCTCATCTAATACATCTCATCTACTCCCACAGCTGCCAAGCGCCTCACTCTTTCTCTTGCTTTTCCGTGTTTATGCTGTTCCCATCAACCATCATCCCTGTATCTCACTCAACTGCCTCTAGAGCCAACACCTAACTTTGCCATGCTGTTGTTTACAAACTTACCTGACAGAAATTAATTAAAATATATTTTTGTGCCTTAAAATGAGTTTTTTATATTCTAAAAACTCTCTATCACAAAATGGAATTGAAAATCACACCAAAGAAAGTGACTAATGATGATAATATTTCAATTATTTAAAAAATTAAATTAGAAATTAATGGCTGAAAAATTGAAACCAACAGCTGACTTCTTTAAGCATTTTTACCTTTTCAAGTAACTAACTTTGCAGGGCATTAATACTTGTAATGCATCCACTTAAAATATTTTACCACTTATATTTTGCACTCCAAAATTACTTAATTTTAAATGATGATAAAAGATATTATTAATATATGTGTGAGACAGGATCAAGAGATTAAAATTCCCTAAATGCTATAGCTTACCTGAAAGACTTTTTGTTAAATGTATTTATTCAAGAAGGAGAAGGCTAATGTAAATATCTTAAATTATACTAGAATTTAAAATGTTTTTGAGAACATTGTGTCACAGCCTTTGTCATCACTAATAACAGATTCTTTGGCAGCTTCTCAAGCTAACTGGTAATGAGGATCATGCTGTCATAATAGCATAACAATAGACTAACATTAGACCATTAAACATTTCAACAAACACATAGAAGGGTATAATTGAAATTAGTTAATCAGAGGAAATGTAGAGTAGCAGTCAAGCAAAGCAGCACATAAGAAAGAACAAAATAGTGTTGTCAATAATTCAAGAAAATTAACATTAAAAAAAAAAAGAAGAAAAAACATTTTGCTATGTCTGGATGATAAGCAGTTGTAAGTATTGTACTGTGAATGAATAAATTAAAATCAAATATTTGATCAAATATGGTATTCAGGTTTTTTTTCCATTGTCAGGTGCTGTATTTAACTTGTCAGGGTTTAACAATTTTCCTGGAGCTCATAGCATTCTAATTTTAATGGGGAGTAGATTGAAAGTTGTACATGGACAAAGAGTAACCTCAAGGTCCTCGTAACTACTACCTTTAATACACCGATCTATCAGAATTTAGAAGGCAAAAGAAAAAAAATCACACAAATCAAAAGCTCTGATTTTTATTATCTTTTTTTCCCCCATGTAATTTCACTTTTTGTCTCCCTACAAACAGGAAAAGAATTAACTTTATCTCTCAGCCTGGACAGGGACTCCAGGTACCAAGTTTGGCTTCAGTAACCACGGAGGAGGGAGTCTTGGGCTGAAGCTGCTAGAGGAGGCAGACACCCCTAGCATGTCTTAACAGCCCCAATCCCAAAATTCTCTGATATGGACATTTTCTATTTTGAAGCCTGAATACTGTTATGGCAGAGTAGCATTTTGAACACAATATGTTATATTTAGCATTCTCAAGTAGGAACATTTCAATTTTCCTTCTCAAGCCTTTATAAATACAGGGAAAATACCACTCTGTGATAATGACTTATAAATAAGAAAATGAGAAGTCAGCAAAGAGACTATTCTGTATTCTACTTTATACAGGATGAGAAAAACATGAAAGCTGACCTGACAACTCAGATAATGAAGGTTAACTGCACTGATGGGATGAGGTGCACTACACCATCGTCTCATTTCAGAGTAGAAGGAAAAAAACTTATCACTTATTAAAAAAAGACTTTATCTTTGTATGTTTATATTTAAATAAAAGACACAACTCCAAGTACCATAGCATCATGTACACACTCAAAAACATTAGGACAATAACAAAATATAAAATATGTGTTCCATGCAGAATAGCAAACATGTGCCTTCATCTCATAAAACTGTATCCTTTAGGCATTTTGTATTAATGTTAATTTTAGGCATTTTGTGTTAATTTTTTCCAGTTCCTCCCCACCACTCTCTGCTTCCCCAAAAAGGCCTTGTTTTCCCTGGCAAACATGATTTTCATGAGTTTTGCCAGCAGCAAGGATTATTTTCCCACAACTCTCATGGTAAATTAGAAATGGCGAACCTCTAAAGGCTTGGAAGCACAACTGAGACAAGCAATTTATCTGAAACTTTTCTTAGTGTCCTAGGGCCTTTTGTGGGAGTTTAGCATCACACTATATGCCTGGAGAATTAACTCTTTATTGTGCCACATAGGAAGAATCAAAGGAAAGCTGGCTACAGAAGTCATATTTTCTTGGGTAAGGCTGGAAGCATGAACAGTTTGAATTGTGTCAGTATAGGAAAGAAAATAATTTGTTGCCCATCTTTTTTTTTTTTCTTTTTCTTTTTTTTTTTTTTTTTTTTTAAATAAATTTACTCCCCATTTGAGATCACCCAGCTTTATTACCGACCAAATAAGGGTTTTGCATCTATCCGTGTACGTCTCTACTTCAAATGATTTAAAGGAGCACTTGAAGATGCCGGGAGCAGGTTCTAGTCCCTGTTACACTGACAGCGCAGCTGTATTCTGCTCATTATTTCCTTCTCTATCTGTGTAAGACAAAGGTTCATTACTATCCTAATTTTATTCCAGTTGTGTAATATTAAATCATTTTAGAAAAGGGCAAGTTGTCTGATATTATAGCTTGGGCAGTTGGTGAGTAAGCATAGCCCTAACACTCCATGGTTCTGGACCCTTAAATCTTTTATTTCTCTTCCCTCCATTCTATGTCATTCTCTTTCTCTGTTAACTACAGGTAGAGCCTTTTTCAATTGTTCTGTGGTCACAGTTCAGTACTAGAAAAATTGTAGGCATTGCATTTACTCCGGTCCTTATCCCAATTAGTTTTTTTATATCACCACCATTGCTACTGAAAAATGCCACTCGTTTAATACAAATATTCTTAATCCCAGACCTGACAAGTATTTTACTTTTCCTTCATTCCATTTTATTTAATTTTTCTCAGTCTTTTAACAGGGTTCCCTGAAATAATAATGTATCTTAATTTGGATTTCAGACATGATTGTTATTTTGCCAATGTATTTCAGAATCCCTTTTTTTTTTTCTGAATCAGAAACAGGATTAACTCAAGAAGAAAATATTTTTGCTGTAATTGGGGCAATGGAAAAAGTCTGCAGTTATCAACTGATAAAAATTGTGCAACTGATTGTAAAGACTACTCCAGGACAAGGGTGGGGGTTTTTTTTAGTAGATATGCTGAAAATAAGCAAAGATCATACTTACAGAATCTCCATTAATGGTTGTCCCATTTTAGATACATGCTCAGTAATGCTGAGATAGATGATGAATAGAACGCAAAAAGTCTACTCTAAAAATAGATTCTGTGACTATAGGTTTACTAATTTACAGTTTCCTCAGTGCCACTTTGCAATTACAAAATGCATCAGGCTGTGATTTTTTTCTGTCTGCCTAATGGACAATTCATCTCATTGCAGTAGTAACCTGCCAAATTGCCACTGCAATTTTGTAAATTTCCAGGGCTTTCACAGACCAGAAAAAAATAAGATCTTGCATTTTAGCTGATTAAACTGTACTCCACATTCCAACAAGTGAATGTAAGCAGAATTTGTATTTCTACCATTCTGTCCACTGAGGCAGTCCTATCAAAACTCTCCAAGCAGTTGAATCAGACTAATGATTCTCAGAAATACGGATTTATCACTGGTGCCTGCCCTCTTGGGATCAACCTCAATCTTTTGTATGGATTTACTTCTCAGAAAACAACTGACCGTGACTGTTGAGTGCTGTTCCTCTTTCCTGAAGGTAAACTTATAAATACTAGAGGCAAAGGAAAGATATAACACCATTAGTAGCTACTGAAAAGCTGAATTTTAAGAAAGGAGTTCTTCACGATTTGATCGTCAGCTGTAGAATAAACAGGGTCATGGCTAAAAAGATTCTTCAATAGATTGCAAAAGACATGCAGGGAAAACATAGACTGAGAAGGGCAATCCCTGTTAAGTGTATTTCTGCACAAAAAAGGCTTGAGCCTGCAAATTGTGTCATTTTAGTAATTTCTTTTCTCCTTTTTACCTGATGCATGAAAATTTTTAAGGAAGAGACTTTTTGTTCTTATTTGGACAGTTCTGGGCACAACAGGGCTCAATAAAGGAACTGCTAGAACAATAGAATATCGCAAAAGTAACTTTTACAATTAAAAGTTAAGATTAATTTGAAAAGAGGAAACAGTTATGTGTTAGCCTGATTACATGAAAAGGTTTTCTGTGTAATTTAGATAAATGTTTTCCTGGCAATGAAACTGAATTAAAAAGTATTAATTATTCACAATGTAATCATTAAGAAATTGGGTAATGGTAATCACATTGCACAGCCAAATGAAATTACCAGATGTCACCAAGAGGAATAAGATAATAATATATAATTAAACAGCAGGAAAAAATTAGGAAAAAAAACCCCATAAAAATCTAGCAATACCACTATTTTGAAGATGAATAGGGTCTTAAAGAGGACCAAAGTGAATAGAATATTATTACTCTGTGTGCCTGTGCACGTACTAAATTGCTAAAATTTCAGAACAGCAAGTAGAAGAAATTTAAAAAGTATATCCAGTTTCTATACCCTACTATGTTTCTTCTCTCACAAATAAGAGGATGTATGTGAATAAAATGTTCAGAATGATTTTGTGGATTGTTTGACTTCATAAAAGAGATTTGCTATCAACCACCCTCAAGGATTTTTGAAAAATGATATTTCATCTACAAGCAGCACTTTCTGTCTTAGAACTTGCCCTCCCTAAAAGATATACATATTCAGAGTTCATGCTTCCTCTGAGCACCAAATCACAATTTTCTAGACCCACATCAAAAACGTGCAGTGCTAAATGTGTTTGTTAGTGGGTATGGGGTGTGCATTACCAGCAAGTATGACTAGTTTTACAGTGTAACCTGACTACTTCAGTTATGCTTTTAGTATGAATCAACCTTTGGAAAATTGCACATCTCTTTTCCTTTTAAATCTTCATATTTGTGCAAAAAAGCATATTATGGGTAGGTACAAAACAAAAATTATTTTCATAATTATTCTTGTAAACCCAAATATATATAAAATTTAAATTGCACAGATGTTATTTTGCAGAATTATGTGCATGCTTTGACTTGAAAATCATGTCGCTATTCCAAAGTTCTTCAAATATTAGTTTTAACTTAACATGTGTCTTTACAGTACTTTATATCAGCTTTGCTTACTACAGAAAAATGGAAATGTAAAGAAGAGTTCAAGGAGCTCTTTGCAGCTTCTCCTTTTCACCTTTCTTGTCTGCAAAACAAGTAAAGAATAATATCTTATGCCACATCAGAAAATACAAAACAGCCCCACCATTTCACTAAATCCCATTTAAATAGATATAAAGCCAAGGAAGAATTTATCATATAACAAGTAAAGATAAGGACATAACTAATTCTAAAACAAATTTCAGTTGCAAAACCAAATTAAAAAGTACTAGCTAAAACAAAAACATCATTTTCAGTAAATTGAAGAAAGAGACAAATGCTTTCACATCATAATGAATTGTTCTGAATAAAACATTTAATTTATTTTCAACATATACATTCTTTTCAACAGTTAAGAAATGGGAAATTTCAAAAATAAAAGGGAATTTAAAAAAAAAGTGATGCAGATATCAGAGCTTGCTATCATTGAAATTAAGTAAGAAATTACACCTTCATCATAGCTTAATTTCTTGAACTGTGTGCTATTACTATTTTTAGCCATATTTGCTACATTTCCTTGAACATGATCTATGCTGGCTTTAATAAAATTATAACTTTTAAAATGTAGTAATTTCACAATTGTATGTTTATTTCACAATAACTTCTGGGTGTCATAGTTCAATACTCTCTGATTCTTTTAGTTTTTTCACATGAAGATTTAATGTTTTAGTACTAAATTTATTTCTTTGAAGATAATTGACATGGCATGGAGTTTTGATTTATAAAAGTGATACAGCAATATACTGAATTCCAAATGCAAGCACAATACAGCAATTGCAATGTACAGTTGGATCACAGTGCAAACATGACTCCCATTGACAAGCTCACTGTCGCAACTGAGCATCCCCAGCCATTGGAAAAGACTGCACAGGCTGAAACCCGTTCAAGCTCTTTGTTCTCTTCAAAGTTCTCTCTGTTGCTTGCTTGTTTTTTGTACTCTATGCTGGGCTGAGAGACTTTCACACCTCCTCCATATTGATCTTTCTGGATTAGGAATATAATGCATTCAATGGATTAATTTTGGAAGACCATTTACATAATTAGTTGATCTGTTTAACTGATGCAGATATGTACTTATGACAAGGTGCACCTTCTAGTCCCCTTGTTGTCGAGAAATTCAGCTTCCTTTACAATAGCTGTGATCCTACTCCTGTATTATTTTTTGGGCTTCATGAGCACATCATGCTTGCCTGTTTTCTCTGAGTCTTCTGCCATTGCTGGGGTTTGTTGATCACTTACAAAAGGATAGAGATCAATCTCATGGCCCTTGTGTTAGTATTCTTTCCAATTAATTGCTATAAACTCTGAAAATCCATGACTTGCCATTTCAAATATAGCATATCAGGATGATGTTTCTCCTGGATCCAATAGCTGGGAGTTTTTTAATAAGAAAATGAAAATAAGCCAAAATTAACCATGTTAAATGTCAAACAAATAAATGAGCAGCTTTGTATCAGTTTTTACATCAGGGTGAATTGCAGTCAATCTTTTTTCTTTTTTTTTTTTTTCTGTCATATTATTTACAAAACACAACCTATGATAAACTGATCCATATGGCCCTCTCTTCTTTCCAATCCAGTCAGAACACAGTCCTTCCATAAAATTACAAATGAAATTAGACTGAGATGGAATGAGTATATTTTCTGTATACTGTTTGATTCTTATTTTGTCTGGACCCAACTACATATGATGATTGTTGTGGGAGCAGATTAAAGACAGATTAATTAACATACGTTCCAAGCACTTTTCTGACAATTTGAATTCTTGGTTTCTTTGCCATATACCTTTCTTGTCCTCTTCCATTTTTGATAGCTGAGTTACTAATTAAAACAGAAACAAAAAACCAAAAAGAGGAATAAGTAGTCAAAAACATTTTGGGCACAGAGCCCTACATACATTCTATGGAAAACAGCATGCCTGCTTCATAGGATGATTGCTACCGTTTTAACAATCCCCTCTTGTGCAACTGGTGTGTGTGTATATATATATATATATGCATGCAGCTGTATAATTTCACCAGTTACTTAAATAAATTCCAAATTATGCATATATAGATTCACTTGACTAGGTTGATTTCAAAGAAGCCATTACTGTCAATCAAATAAATTATATGCATTTTCAAAATATTTATGTTATTGAATCACATAGTTAATGGGAAAAATAAAAAGCATATTTAAAATTATGGATCATTTGAAAGACTGTCTATCACTTCCTTACCCTGTGTTATAACAGAGATATATTTTGGCATACATTTTTTGCTTCAGTTAAATGTGACAGGAAGGTATATGTAGAATAATCTGGAGAAATTTTGTTTTATTTATGCCAGAATTTTGCTACTGTAACTAAGGTTGAAAATTTACATTCACCAATTCTGGCTCTTGCTGAACAAAGGTTTAAGGAATGCACTGTGTAAAAGCTGCAGACAGCTTTCAGAGTTCATTGCCTGAACATGACATTACTGACTTCGTAAAGGAAGCACACAACAGTCCAAAATGTGAGCTTCTCTACCACCTGCTTTTCACCTGCAGCTGGGGGTCACTCAAACACTTGACTTGTTAAGAAATAATCAGCTATTCCAGTCTTCAGTTGTTCTCCACTCACCACTGCCAGCAGATTCCATTCTTTTACAAAAAAATTATTCAATGGCAATTACAGGGAGACAATGGGAACATGACTCTGTAGCGTATGATGTGGGATACTTACATAAGAGTGGTGAAATAGGATTCTGACCCTTGTTGCTAGGGCTGCTTCTTTAATTTGTTTAGTTAGTTATGTAAAAGCACTGCTGGGGGAGGGAGCATAACCCATGGAAGCACATTAATCAGTAATTTGAGCAAGAATCTTCTCTTGAGAGTGCTCCTGGACTGAAGAAGCATTTCTCATTTTCCCATCCCTAAAAAAGTAAGCCTTGAGGTCTTCTCTGCTCCACAGAGACTTTACCACAAGGGCAGGAGAAAGCTGCCTGATAAACATAACAGCTTTAAGGATCTCTTACTTCAGGTCCTAACTGAAGCAAGGTCATCTGGTATAGCTCAGCAAGCCCAGCTAGTCAGACACCTTTCCCTCCCCACAATATCCCATACTCAGGTGACTGCTGTCACATGGTGGGAGCTGGCAGTTTTATTCAGGATCAGCTACCATGGACAAATAAACAAATTCCACTGGGATTGCATGATCCAAGAAGACTACATAAACTCTCAATTTTCTGGGTTTGTGTTTGTAGTAAAGAGGATTTCTAAATATTTTTTCATCAGTTTGAGTATTACCCTAAAATAATTTAAGGTAAAAGAATCTTAGAATTATTAAGGTTGATGACCTCTAAGATCATTGAGTCCAATGATTAACCCAGCACAATCACCACTAAACTATATCCCCAAGTGCCACATGCCTTCTTGAACACTTTCAGGGATAGTGGTTCCACCACTTCCCTGGGCAGCCTATTCGCAATGCCTGGCCATCACTAGCATTTATTGATTGATATCTCATTCAATGTGGATAATATCATTGCTAGAAATATAAGATTTGACATATACACATGCAAAGCTACATCTTATCTATCTGGTCAGCAGGATGCCAAAAAATTGCAAACTGTATCTTTAGGAATATTAAAATAAAAAACAGAGTTACAGTTCTATTAACTCACAGTTGCAATAAAAGAATGCACAGTGCTATGATTTAATGTTCTTTGCAAGCTTTTTTTTTAGTAAAAGTATCAGTTGTACTTATGGAGTTTTTTACTGTTTTTACTGTTTTCTTGTATGGTATTAATATGCAGATATTCAGTATCTAAGAGCCACCATAACCTAGGAGTAGCTGCAACTCTTTCCCTTGTCTCTCTCTTACAGAACACAACACAAATTCCAAGAGAGTTTTGAAAGTATGTTTACAAATGTAAACTGAAAATAATTTTTGTTTCATCTCCTCTAAATGAAATGCTTGGAATGTAGTTTGATTTTCTATAATCAAATTTCTCCCCATGAAAAAGAAATTGCATTTACAAAAATGAATGCTATGCTAAGCTTGAGTTTACAAATCGTAGCACCTTGTGCTGTGATTGCAATTTAGAGTGATATGTTGCTGCTTCAAATTGTTCTGCATCGGCAGCTGTTGGTTTTTTTAGATTTACAAGTTAATGTGGCCAACATCCAGAATAAAGAAAGTGATGCAAAAATGTCTCTACATTTATTGTACTTGAATGATTGGAAGTTTTTGTGGCTTTAACGCTCCAGAATAATTTTATGTAACAGCAGGAGGTGTGTAGACTTCAAACTAAACTACTCCTTTGATGTAACTTTTAAGAAAACTACATAAAAGAGATAGTTTGTTTTAATTACTGAGTCAAATGAATGAGTTCATGGGATTGATTAGTGAAAACCCTATAAACTGACTTACTTAAAGCTAGAGGCCAGACAGTTATTATTAGAATATCTGTTTAAGGTTTTGGTTTGATTCAGCTTTTCATTTTCCAAAAAACTGTAAGACTCAAATAGCATCTCGAGCCTCAGAAGTTCTTTCTCTTACTTCTTCCATTCCAACAAGTGCATTTTGCATTAAAGCTTGAATTGTCTCATTTGTCTTCCTGCTTTGAAACAAAAGGAATTAAAACCCCAGAAATTCTTCGCTATAATTCATAAATTATTCTCTATAATTTGTAAAATGCCATTGCTTAGACTTATAGATACAGAATGCTAAGCAGCTCACACATTATTTCCAGTATTATATAATTTACCAGTGCCTTGGATTCTGAATGGACTGAGTGAATCCAGAAGCATGTTTATAAGTTCATTTTCAATGCTTAAAAAGCCTTAAGCACTTCAGAAATTATTTTTTAAAATCCAGTATACTAACTAATAAACAGTTCCAAAAAGCAGGAGAAAAAAGAAAGTGTCTGAAACTATACATTTTCAGCTTGACCTGGAAGTGGTTCAATGATAGATACTGATATCCTGCTGTATTACTGCTGTGCCTGAGATTAGTAGTCTGTTTTTGTAATAGAGTGTAGGATCTTTCAATAAGATCCCTATACTATATGTCCTTATATATGGACATAATCTGATATGTGAATTACATAATCTTAAGAGTAGATAGAGATGCTTGGAGATTATACAAGACACCTGTATGGCTTTGGAAATTTTTGTCAATTCTGGTCTATTTTTCAAGTGAGTATGCACACAATGCTTCTTCTGAAGAAAAGCATAGTTCTTGTCATTCCCCTAGAATTGTCCTTCATCTACGCAAGGACTTCTACCTTTCAACTATTCTTGAGAATACTGGAAATAATTATCATAAAAATAAATATGTTTGCTATTGGTTTTTTTTGCATAAGCTTTCTTATCAAGCTTTCAGAGCACTCATTCTCATACAGGTTTTTATCCTATGTTATTTAACAACTGTTTTATTTCTTAAATAATCCTTGCCTTCAATTTCAGAAAGACAGCTGTAGTATTCCATGTAAAATTTGTAACTGAGGAACAAGTGAGAAAGTAGATGAAGGGGAAGGTTTGTAAGGAATTTGTGAATTGTTCAGTGAGAAGAACAATGAGTGATGAAAATGATGAGTGGAATTTCAAGTTTCTAACTGTATATGTACACATCTGATGCTTGACTTTTTCTAATGAACTGATATCAAAATTGCAAGTTTAGTAAATGGTCATCTATCATCTTGATAAAAAAAAAAGTATTATTAGGCTTGAAAAATTCATAGTTAATTATAAATTGTACTGTGAAAGTCTCAGTTTGACTTTCTGATACAATAGATAGATTTTATCAGTAGCTTTAATCAAACATGAATTTGCAGTAGTTGATATTTAAATGTAGAATGCATATTGACCCATTCAAAAATTAGTAATAAGAACTTTTCACCAAAATATGTAGAAAGTTCTGACCCTAACCCCAACACTTATGTTTACAGATAGCAAATTATCTTCTTTGATAATTGCAAGAATGAGAAAATCTTTTTTTATTTTGAATACCTGTATAAAGCAATTGCCATATGCGTTCACTATTATTGTCATACTTTAACATATTCTCTGAGGCTTCTTTAGACAATGCCCTGTTTAGATGATTTTAAGTATGGATATGGAGACATATCTCGTCACCAGTACTTACACTTTAGAACCCTTCTGGACCTAATGGAAAGTTATCTGATACTCTGTCAAAAGTATTTTGTTCAAACGTAAGAAGACAGTCAAGGCTGCAGACAAAATATCTTTTACTGGACCAACAATTATAACTGGGAAGAATCTGGCAAAATTTAGACACGAAATTCTTTATTGTGGTCTAAATATAAACAGAAAATAAAATAATGTCTTTAATATGCATAAATTGGGCATACTTTGAAAGAATTGGTAGTTGGCATCTGTGAGAAGGGAGGTATTTTAATTGAAAGTGAGGAAGAAGATAGAAAACTGGGGAGAGAGAGGGAGGAGACAGAATAAGAGGACTCATGCAGCCTAAGAAAAAGAGAATGATTTGTGTCTTGAAGTTTTGCTACACAGGATTCAACAGAGCTTTAAATTTTAGTTTACAATCTCATCTTTGGAAGATGAGCTGTTGATCAGTGAAATGAGGTTCTTCCTTACTAAGTGCTACATTTTCATTAGTTTTTAGAGTGTGTTAACTATTACACATAAAGTCAATTGATCAAAAGATAGCTCTTTTTCATCAGAAAGATATGGTAACATGTAGTCACCATTTGCTTTATAACTGCAGAAATATACATCACACAACGGTGTGATGTATATCACTTTTGGAAGTAAGGCTTTATCTCAATCTAATGCATATGTTTTTTTCCCTTGATAGTGACTATAGTTACTATAGCAATTGTTAATGAAATATTTGTATATGCAATTATAACATTTTTCATGCTCTGGAAAGCAACTGTTTTAATATTTATTAGTTTCACTGAGCATAAAATAACAAAAAAAAATAGCTGAAAATATTGTATAAGTTCATAGGTATGTCTCTGGATACTAATTGTGAAGAACTATGTAAAAAAACCCCCAAAACTAGTATATTATTCAGATGAAATTTAAATGTAAAATTTTGTGTATCAGCCATGACAGGTATTTGAAATCTATATTGATGAGTTCCAAGCTGATATTCTTGCCATTTCAGGATTCTATTTGCTCTGAGTTTTAATGTTTATGTGTATTCATTTAAAGTATACTTACTGAAATGTTTTCTTGATGTTATTTGACTTCCGTGTGCTACCATTCCTTAAAACATAATCCAGCTGGAGATAGATTCCAGATCCTCATATAAATTCTGTCACTTCTGCAATATATTTTGTGTGATTTACCTGTCCCAACAGACACAGTTGTCTTCTGCCTCCAGCTGGGGAGAGTTGGAGAGAAACTGTAGAGATCAGGATTTGAAACTCATCAATCAACTCACAAAAGACTGAAACAACAACTAGTAACACCCAGAAACAGGTTGAGAGCTAGTTATCCATGGGGAAATGAAGACTCTATTAAACTTCCCAGTCTCTCAATATCTTGATGTTCCCTGACAAGCCTAAACTGCAGGTCAAATTCATCTCATTCATCACACAGCGTAAATCTGATGGCTTAGTAAACACATTCCAAGGTTGTGTTTGTCTTGCAGTTAACCTAAAACAACCGCTTTCCTCAAATCAAATTCTACATTTAGATTCCTATTTTCATTTTTTCTAAACTTTCAGTTTTTAATCAGTAACATCGGTTAAGAAAAGCATATAACAAAACCACCTGTGCAAGCATCCACTATGGCAAATTAATAGGAAAAAAATACTAAAACTGCTTCCACCTCTGGGTTTTAATTTTGTAGTTTTCCTAGTTCTTCACCTACCATGTCAATGGGTCTAGAGTAGAGTGATCCAAAAACCATTAAAATAAGTAGACACCTTTCCATTGAATGTACATAATATTTTGTGTGATCTAGAAGAAACAGAATACACATGGTGAAAATGCCAAGGAAAGAAAGGTGATTTACATCTTCTTAGATTGCTTCTGACTGTAACACAAACCTGTGGTTCATGGAATATTTTAAAGTGAAAGGAGTAATGCTGAAGATTAGATG
This sequence comes from Acanthiza pusilla, assembly GCA_036630365.1. Lineage (NCBI taxonomy): Eukaryota > Metazoa > Chordata > Aves > Passeriformes > Acanthizidae > Acanthiza > Acanthiza pusilla. Next base: position 30,884,532 of record JAXCHO010000018.1, read on the forward strand.
ATGTACAGATTCTTCAGGCAACCATATTTTAGGAATATTTTTACTGTATTAAAATTTCTCCTTGGGTTACTATTCATACTGCATAGTCACTCTTCTTTGTCAGCAGCCTGAACCATCAGAGTCTTGTACCAGATTTCACCTTTTTTTGAAATACTTTACATCACCAGTAAAATGCTGTAAACAGAAAGCTAGTAAGTTCTGATACATCTTCAGGGGTTATGTTATCAAAAGTAAAAAGAAAGGGAGGAGGTTATTAAGGGGAGGTTTGCTAAAAAGGGGAGATTGAAGGAAAATACTCAGATTTTTCATAAGTCACAATAAAAGCCAAAGACAGCCTTATAGCAGCCTTCCAGTACCTGAAGGGGGACTACAGGAAAGCTGGAGAGGGACTATTTAGCATGACATGTAATGATAAAACAAGGTGCATGTTTTAAACTGAAAGAGGATAAATTTAACCCAGATGTTAGGAAGAACTTCTTTACTAAAGAAATTCTTTGCTTTCATGTGAACATAAAGATATCTAAGGCCAGGATGGATGTGGTTTTAAACAATCTGGCCTAGTGAAAGTTGTCCCTGTCCACCACAGGGGATTGGAACTAGATGATCTTAAAGGTCCCTTCCAATCAAATTCACTTTATGATTCCATGATTCTATGATTTCTGAAGGAAACATTAGAGAAATTAGAAATGAAGGCACAGGAGATTCCTATCTCAAACATGGCACATAATCTGTGTGGGTAACAGATGATACAGGGTGAATGGATAACAGTACAGAAGTCATAGTGGAAAATATAGCTGTTACTCCCTAGACGGAATGTGGTAAGGTATAGGGAGATGTCCTGCTTTTGAATCAGCAACTGTGGCAAAATCCCTCTCCTTGGACTGATGCATATTCTCATCCCAAGTTCATCTCAGATACTATCCTGAGATACCCAGCCCCAAGATACAGCATCACTTACTGAGCAAAATGTATGACTAAAGTCATGCAAGTGTCATCTAAACATAAAGAAATAGGATGAAAGTAATTTAAGAATGGGAAGAAGAAAGGGAAAGACTCCACCATAACTGCTGGGATCTGTCAGTGGGCTGAGCCTGCCTTCTCCCCCTGTAGGAATGCCTATTGGGAAAGAACCATATTCTGTGTGCACTGAATTATTATCCTGAGCTAGCTTTTATTGGGGACTAGAGCTTACTAGTGTATTGCTTTGAATATATTTTTGCAGTCAGATACCATCACCAGGAATTCTCAAACCTTAACCTGTCATAAATTTATTTAAAAAGTGTTATACTGTAAACGGCTAATGTGAGTCCTTCGAGGGCACTGGCAGTTGCTGGCAGTGGGAAAAGGTGTAGAGGCCCAAGAGACCCAAGACTCTGCAGACTGGCTGGACACAAAAGTCTCGCTTTTCCTGAAGTGTTGGCAGACTAATCAAATATTAAGGGTTTGAGAAAATGTCCCCTTTTCAAGTGAGAATGCCTCTATTCACATATAATTTGTCTAACACTGACTTATTTTCAGATTGTTTTTGTCTACACCTTCGGTGTTTCATGAACTTGTATAAGCAGTCTCTGTATACATCACCACACAACTTCTAAAGAATCTAGTATCTTTATAGTTAGACAGTTGCTATCCTGCTGATATCTGCAACAGTCAATACTGATATAAAACTATAAAAACCCAAACCAATTGTTTCCTTACAATGAAAAGTCATTATAATAGGTAAGCTAATGGCTTACTCTTGCTAACAGTGATAATCACAGAAAATCTGCTTAGATCAATGGGGTGCTCATAATAAGCAGCTCTCACATTTCAAATGCTTATTTCTCAAAAAGCTTTTTATTTATGAAACATAAAGCAAATATCCCCCTTATTTTCACACAGATTTAATTTAGAAAACTTTGGAAATACCAGAGTGTCTGCCGCAAGTTTGCTCATCAACTGTCTTTCATTAATGTGCTGCTATATTCTAAGATCATAAAGCACTGTGGAAAGAGATGGAGAATTAGGATCTTGTTAACTGTTTGGCTGGGATATTAAGATCCTGTGATTTCTATCTTGAAAGATTGATACCATTTTTGCTTATTTTTTTCCTGTTTATTTGTCTTTCTGTTCTAGAAACATCTCTCCTCCTAGGGACACAGGATTAAATTGAGCTATCTTGTCTGAAAGCAGTAGAGACAGTAACCAATTTGAGTTTTGACATTTAGAGACTGATGGAAGAGAAAATAACATAAGTAAAAAATTTAGGCAGTGATGAAATAGTATGTCTGAAGCCAATTACTCAGAAAACAGCCTTTGCACTAGCAAAGGAGAAAGCTTTACTTTAAGCCACCGAAAAAAAATGTGCTTTATAGATGATAATAACATCTCATGTAGAAAAAGCACTTTCATTTCTAGAATATTTAGCTCTATAGTATCTTTTTTTTCCCTTAAAATAAATGAGGCTGCTATTAAAAGGAACCGAGATGACGGGCAGTGGGAGAGGAAGCAGAAGGGAATCACTTTGCTGCTGAAAATAGTGCTTTGGGAAGAACTCTCTTTAAGGTAATATTTTTAATGTAAGATTTTTAATTTTCATAAAGCACCATTATAATGCTGAGTTTAGTGCTGGCTCTTGCAAAGAACAATGTTCTTTAGTTGAAAGCTTTTATTGGTTGTCTGAATTTCTCCCCTGAGTGACCTATTTGGGAATAGCTGCATTAAGTTGAATTAGATGCTTACTAAGGCAGAGTTTAATAATTGGTGTTTTCTTTTTAAGAAAACAAATGGTTTGTAATTAAAAAAAAAAAAAAAATCCAAAATCAAACAACAACTATTAGAAAGGAAAGGTAATGAATTTTTTTTAATTAATAAATGTCATTCAGATACTACATAAGCCATATTTTCATTTTGATGAGAGAGAGAGCTGAAAACAACAAACATTTGGCTGAAACTTCAGCCTGGAAAATCAGCATTGACAAGGGAATAGTATGGTGGGAAAGGAAATCCTTCCGTTTATAAGGATTATAAGGATATAATCCTTCAGTTATAGCAGATGAATGTTGGAAGAGATTGCCAAAGGCAGGTGTATGATCAGCTTCAGTGAAAGATTCAAAGCCAGTTTACACCACTGTGTGAGACCTGGCTTAGAAATAATAAAATATTTCCCCCTCTAATGCAGAGGCATTGGCTAAATGACCCAGCAGAAACCTGTCACATCCAAAATACTCTTTTAAGAAAAATCCATTACACTGAGAACTGTAATACATTTGTTCTACTGCCCAAGGAAAATACAAATCTGTATTTCCACTGGGCATTTTGGACATGAGCCAGCAATGTCTGCTTGCAGCCATAAACCCAATTGTATCTTGGGCTGCATAAAAAGAAGTGTAGCCAGCAGGTCAAGGGAGGTGATTCTCTGTCTCTGCTCCTGTGAGACTGTTGTAAGCAGAATGGGAGCTTCAGACAAAGTTTATTAAAGAAGCCCTCCCACTGAGTCAAAAGGCACAGAAAGGACCCCCTTGCTTTCTAAACTCCTTCTCAGAGAGGAATCTAGGTGTGGCTGGATCCAATCCTAACCCCAGACTTAGTACATAATGGCTTATGTCTAAAGGGTTATGAAACTGTAATTGAAACTTTATGGAACTTTTTTCTTCAGGATTAAGGATGACAAAGCAAATACATTTATATAAATAAACTAAAAGATTTAGTTAAATAATTGAATGATTATAATGATGATAATGATTGCACTATTTTTGAAGCAATATTGAAGCAATTATATTAAAGCAATTATATTGAGGCAATTATATTAAAGCTAGCAAAACAATTATTAAGTTGAGATTGGTGTTACTCACCCATACCAATGACAAATCTGTTTCTCAGCATCAAGGAGTAACCTTGAAGGGTGTTCCCATTCAAGGGAAGGATCTTCACACACCTTAGGGAGATATGCTAGAAGTCCTCACTGTGCAAAAGTGCGACTGGTCTTTTGCTATATAAAGTGATTGAATGCTAGTCATATACATTTTTTTACATTATGTGTTGTCAGATTTACTCAGCAAAAGAGTTAGTGCTGAAAAAGGTGTTACCAGCTCTTTGGCTTCTTCTGCTTGACACTTCTGACTCTCATACCTGTATCAGAACCTGCACATCCTTGCTGCTCCCAGCTCATTCAGGGAACATCTGTCAGGCATGTCCTCGTGGTCAGTCTGATAGGTCAATGAAGCTGCTCTCAGCATTCTTCAGCTCTAAAAACAGCAGACCCTCCTGTCCTGGTTGCAGTGAGAGGGTGGAGCATAGCACCATGTGGGCATGGCTAAGCTGTTATTCTATACCACTGACTTCATTCCTGGAGGATGTGATTTCAGGAATGTGATGCACCTCCAAGAAGAGGGCCATTTTACCTCACTCTCTCCAGTGGAAAAGCTGTTGGCATCAGCCATGACTACTCCATCCTTTGGTGCCATCCTTTTCTACTTGATCCTTTCAAGCCACAGCTCCAAGGTGAGGTGCTGATCAAAACTGTCAAAACTCATAATCAAGATGGCACTGAATGATGGTGCCTGTGGGGAGGCTATATCCCGGTTTAGGCAGAGCATCCCGCTACAGAGACCCCACCTTGAGTGCTGTGTTCACATCTGAGGTTCCCAGTAAGAGAAAGATCTGGAACTGTTACAGCAGGTCCAGAACATGGTCGATCACTGGACCATCTGAGGGCTGATCAGCAGAGGACTGAAACACTTCTGCTATGAGAAAAGGCTGAGAAAATTGAGGGGGTTTCGCCTGAAGAAGAGAAGGGTCCAGACAGAACTTATAGTGGCTTTTTGAGAGTTAAAAGAGGCTTATAAGATAGATGGGAAGGACTTTTTGCCAACGCCTGAAGGGACAAGTCAAGGGGTAACAGTTTTAAATGGAAAGCAGGTAAGTTTACATTGGGCATGAGGAAGAGATTTTTTAAATAAGGATGGTAAGGCACTGGAACAGGTTGCCCAGAGAAGTCGTGTGTACCCCATCAACGGATGTGTTCAGAGTCAGTTTGGATGGGGCTTTGAGCAACCTGGTAAAGTTAAGGACGACCCTGCCCATGGCAGACTGTTTAGACTGGAGGATCTAACCCGCACAGAAGCAGAAGTCCCCATTGGATTTTTTGTCATTATTAGCTGCTTAAAGGAAGATGACTAAAAGCACAAAAACATACCTACATCTTACTTATATTGCACAAAGTAATGTATTTCTACCATGACTTTCCACCGTATTTTTCCAAAAGCATAAAGATGTGATGAGAAAAAAACCCGTAATTTAATCTCACCTCCTGTGTATAATAAACCGACAAATTTCATTCAGTTACTTCATATTAATATAGGTAATTTAATTAATCTCCTCTTCAGTCCAGAAGTCACACTGTGGAGGCCCTCAGGACCATACTACTTCATCTCAAATATGCAGAGGTGAATTGCAGTAGGTCTGGAGCCATGCATGTAACTATTTCCTTGTTCTAGAAGGTGTGGTTTTGACACAGCTGATCAGCTGTTGAAGCCCTTTCCCAGCAGTTTTGTGTAGCAGTATCATTGGCTGTAGTCTTTGTTTGCACCAACTATTAATGACATATTCTAGTTGTCCCTTATTTTCGATTTACATTTGTCTGTCTTGGCTCTTGTTTTGCCCTTTTTGCTGTACTGAAAACATAATTACAAACAGTTATGGTTATAAAACCTGATTAGATCTCTTGTTGATCTCCCTCAATACCTTTCTTAAAACTCTGCCGTGGGTTTTTGTTGTAGTCAAAAAGAAATGAAGCTGCCTGGCTTTCCTGGCTGCCCTTACCTGGGACACGAGCCCCGGCCCACCGCAGGCTACTGCTGGGATGTTTCCAGCTGACGTGGGGCTGTTCCCGGTGAGTGGTCAGCTACAGGCGCCGCTGGTAAAGGAGGCGAGACAAGACGAAGGGTTGCGGGAGGGGGTCTCCCCCGTGCTCTCCTCTATTATGGGGTCAGGGCACTGGGTGTTTAGGAGGGAGAGTGGAGGAGAAGTCCCAAGGGCTGTCCCCGGGGTGGCCAGTTATAAAAGGGAAGGGGTAACCAATAGGAGAGGAGACAAGGGGAGGGAACGAGGGTTCAGGATCCAATTACAACATAGAAGGGGAGGGTACAATAGACAGCAACCAATGATACAGTAAATCTAACAGAAGCTTCTGGAAGAGGGGGTGGATCCAGAGCCCTGGGAACGCCTTTCCTACCTGCCCCGGGCCGTGTCTTAGGCCCCTGAGTCCTGTCCCACCGGGGCTCCTCCTTCTGAGGAGGCGGAGCTGGCCCAGGAAATGGTTGCCACAAGGGATGGACCCTCCACAGGTTTTGTATTTTTTTCACCTTTATCCTTTCAACATGAGCATTTTAGATCCCTGGAATATTTACCAGTTGATGTCACATGAAGAAATAAACTCACCCTCATTGTTCCACTCCTTGAACTCCATGCTTCCAGCACATTTTTTATTTGCTACATAGACATGGAGTCTGTTTATTCTAGAATGCTGACATTCTTTTGAATGCCAACATTTGGCCAGAGGTACTGGGATCAGAAGCCAGTCCTGTAATGAACCACTCTTATCAAATCTCAGCCATTAGAAGTAAAAGCTCTTCTTTATTTTTGACACCTTCTTTCTTGTTTAAATCAAACCTTACACTGGTGAAAGATACAGAGTAAATTGGATATTGTAGTCCCAGTTCTCCAACTGACTGTTGGTGTAATCTGATATATAGAAATCTCTTACAGCCTTGAAAATATTTATCTTAGAAGAAATCTCAAGACAGCCTAGAGGCTGAGAAGTATTTAGTCTCTCCTTATATGTCACTTCATGCACTGTCCTGGCATTGGTACCAGACTGTCAGTCCAGTACACCGTGGCCAGGTTCATTTATGTTTCCCACGTGGGGGGGGGTTAATGTTTTAATATAAAATTTGCTTATTTCAGGATAATTGACATTACAAAGGATTTTGATTTAGTGTAATTCAATGTACTGAAAGCAGAACACAAGCACAATACAGAAATTGCAGTGTACAGTTGGATTGCAATGCAAACACATTTCCCGTTACTGGTCTTTGCATGTTCACTGCCTCAATGCTAAGCCCACTCCTCCATGCCTACTTCCACTGTAGGAGCTTATTGATCAGTCACACAGAGGCATCCCAATTTCAAACACCAGAGTTTGCTCCATAGAGAAATTGCCCTGTCCTAATAAGCACGTTGTGATAATGTTGCATCAAAGGGAGTAGGAGTCAAGGATAAATCAGAGATACAAACCTGATGACTGAAGCCGTTTACCATTAGCTCACCTTTGTTGTGTGACTTGACACAAGACAGATTCCTTGGCCTACAGATTTACCTTGAATGACCAATACATATGACTCAGGGGCCAGAGTACAGGAAACCTGCCCTTTGGGATTGCAAAATGGTTTTAAAACACGTTCTTTATTCTTTTGTGGTTGCTTCAATTAATATGGTCCCCAGCTTAAATTTAAGCAGCCCATGGAGCTGCTCTAGATAATTTCTACCTAATACGGCTGCCTCTGAAGGTCTTTGAGACTCAGAGTTGAAGACTTTGTTACTCCTCCTATCCCCTTAGCAACAGATAAGAGCTCTGGGATTTTGAAAAGCACCATAGGGGTGGAGATTTTTAGGTTTTTTGTTTGTTTTTAAATTGCGGTCAAAATGGCAATGGGTTCAAAATGGTTTAGTCTGAGTCTAAAATCTGAGCCCCATGCACTGGGGCAGAGGGGGTCAGAAATTTTTATAAACAAATTGAATATGATCTTGAAGGAGGTAATGTCCTCAATGCAAGATCTGGATTATTGGGGAGAAATTGCTTTGCTTTCAAAACAGTGCCTCAAAAGACTATTGAGAACCCCTGGGAAAACCTGAAAAGTGTCAAGTCATCCATTCTTTCAGCAAAAGAAAATCTGCATTGGTTAAGGCTGTCCAAACCTTTTCCTGTCTGTGGGGAATAAGTCATGGTACGCTTTAAATTACCTTGACATGTCTATATTCAGAAACTCTGTAGATCAAGCCTTACTAAAGAGAATGTGCCAGAGGTCATTCAAAAATCAGTTGTAAAGTTATTGATATTTTTTGAACAAAGCAAAGAACACTTTGTACCTATTTCTTAACAATTCATCTCTGATAAAGCTGAGAGACTAGGAATGAAAAGTTGAAATACAGTGAAACCGAGAAGAATAGAAGCATACATCTATACTTTATTCTAATCTTTTATATTCTTCATCTGTGTTTTCATCAAGGGTGTGATGTTTTCACATTCAAATAAAGCAGGCTGAAATTATTTTTCTTCAGATTTGGAAATAACTTCTGCTGCTGCTGCAGAAATACTGGTAACAAAAGGGAAAACAAAACACCCCATACCACTGACATTTTGATACATATTTCTGGGGAGATACTAAAAATGTACATCTTCACAGATATTGGGCTCTTTGAAAGAAATTAATTTATTACTGAACTTCTTTCAAAGTACAGAAAAACTCAAATTCATGTATACTGATTGCTAAGAAAGTGTCCTAGACAGCATGCTGTGATATCAGAGTTTACCACTTCTGCTGCTCTATTCTCAAATGAGAATGACTTGAACTCTGTGGGTTTAAGTTTTAGGGGTTTTTTTGATTGGTTGGTTGGTTGCAATTTTTTTTTCAGTAGATATATTTGGAAGATACCTTCGTGATGCAGTTGACCTTGGAAAGAAATTCGCAGTGTTGAAGATTCCTACCAGATTAACGTATGCAGATAAATTATTCTTTACATTCTAATAGGAACCTAAAAGAAATCATGGACTGAGAAACTCCTAAGGTGAAAATATTGTTAGCTCTGGGTTTGACAGAGAATTTTGGGTTCTGAGTGGACACAACTTTGGTGCGTTCCGATTCCATCTACCTTTGTGTCCTAAAGTAGCTTTTTATGTATCTATGATTATGTAATTTCAAAGAGTAAATCCACTTCAAAAAGACATGTGAGCACTTCAGAAGCCTTTGAGGACTACTGAGAGAAAGACTAAGGCTGAAACTTTCCAAAAACTGCTATCATGGAACAAATATTCTGGAGTTAATAAGTGACACAAAGAAGTCCCACAAAGTCTTTCTGAGCCTTTTGGACACAACAGATAGGTGAGATTTTGGAAAGCTGTAGCCATTGTGTCAATAGAATTGACAATTCAATATAAAAGTGTTACCTACGACTATAGGTAATAGTAGTCTAATAATATAGAAAAATGCTATAGTGGTATCTAGTCTCACATTATCTCAAGAGTACTGAGCTACGTCATACCGAAGGCTTTTAGCTGCCAAGTTAAGGAGTCTTCTAATAAAGTCGTGGCAAAGTTCTTTTGGCCTAGATGCCTTTATCTTTAAAGGTAAAAAAATTATGCCCCTGAGATAAAGAATCAATTACTAGCAAAAGAAAGAATTCTGGATTTACTCATGCTTTCATTATTTCGTTTTGCTCAGTGTAAGTATCCATATAGATTAGATATTGAGAAATGTCATGTGCTCTCATTCCATCTTCAATCAATGACAATTTATTTGCTAATTGTGCATTGTGACATCTACTCATAAAGCTGGGTGTATAGCTCATTGGCATTGTAGTTCTAACTGTTCTAAAGTTTATGTCTCTTATTCAGATTTGGGTGGTAAACACTGTGGACTCAGGGACTGAAGAATTTCAAGTCCAAGGAATTTCAAGGAATTCAGACGGTTTATGCAGTGAATAAGAGGATTTGAAAATGATAAGAAGTTTCTTCAGAATAAGCAAACAAACAACAGCCAAAAAAATACACAGCCAAGCCCCAATCCACAAAACAAACCCACAACATATTAAATGAGAGGAGAAGCCTAAGCTACTGCATAAAAATACCTGGAAATGACTGTGGCCTGAGGAAACCATCACTACAGTTTTTAGTGTGTTTGGGATTTTATTTGAATTCCCAGACAAGAGCTCTGTTCTCCTCTTTATGTACACAAACTAACTCTGTGTTGCAAAAAATGTAACAGGGTAGTGTCATCTTTTGACCAGTATGCTGCTAGAAGAACAAATGCCCAAGTTTTGATTTTGCTAACAGGTGCCAGGATATACTTAAACAATTTAACAATTAAAATTAGATTTAGACTGCATCAAAGGCAATGCGACCAGCAGGTTAAGGGAAGAGATTCTTCCTCTTTGCTCTGCTCTTGTGAAACCCCATGTGGAAGACTGTATCGAGCTCTGGGGTCCTCAACATATGAAGAAAATAGAACTGTTGGAGATAGTCCAGAGGAGGGCCACCAAGATTATCAGGGAGCTGGATCAGTTTCCCTTTGAGAAAAGACTGAGAAAGTTGGGGTTTTTCATCCTGGAGAAGGCTCCATGAAGACTTTATTGTATCTTTTCAGTACCTAATGGGGCCCTGCAAAAAAGTTTGAGTAGGACTTTTTTTTCAAGGACTTGAAGGGACAGGACAAGGAACAATGGCTTTAAACTGAAAGAGGGTTTAGATTAGATATGAGGAAGAAATTCTTTACTGTAAGAGTGGTGAGGCACTGGAACAGGCTGCCCAGAGAAGCTGTGGATGTTCACCCCGGGATTACTGATTAGGGCTTTGGTCAACATGGTCTAGGGGAAGGTACCTCTGCTGATTGCAGGGGATTGGATCTAGATGATCATTAAGGTCCATTCCAGTGCAAACCATTCTACAATTCTATGAACATTGTAAAAGAAGTATGTTTGAAGTACATAGATGCTTCATTAGTCATGTAAATACTTATGTTGACGTGAAATGTTGGAGAAAATGTTTTCCCTTTTGTTCTGCACTTTGTTAAAAGTTTTTCATCTTTGTATTAATTAAACATTAACTGAGCACAAAGAAATGTCGGAATAATTCTGGGTGGGGTTGGTGGCACTTACACAGAAAGAAACCCGTCTTCCACTTCATGTTCCATTGAATGTATAACAGTTTAAGACTTAACTGAAGGGCTCCACTGATGGTGAACAGGATGGGGTCTTCAAAAATGGTCTCAGTCTCTTTCAACTGATTTAATATTTAGGAACATTCTGGGAATGTCTGAAGAGTAATTTTATTAGAAATCTAAATGCTTTTAAAAGTATTTCCTCCTTTTTTTCTTAAATACAATTTTATAGTTCTCCAGTTCTTACAGTGCTGTCTTCAGGTTACCTGTGGCCTTCAAAGGTCCTTTATTCATGCACAAAAGAATTTTTAAGTTGTAGTCAACTACTAGCAGAATAGCAATAGCTTACCAAAAGATTATCAAAAACTGCATACCACTAAATCAAAATCTTTGCAGTTGTGAGCATCAATAAATCTGGTCTAATGTGGAAGTGAATAAATTTTTCCAACTCTGCACTGAAAGAAAGTTTTAAACTCTGGTTACTTCAAATGATAAACAAAAGGAACTAGCTGAAAAAACCTTTCCACTTAGTAAATATTAGTGATACAGAGTCCCCTCTTTTTATAACTTTGTGTAAAACACATCATGTCACATCTTTTGAATATAACAGCACAGCATTTGAATGAACACTTTATACATCCTTTTACATGGTATTCATTAAATAGATACCAAGGGCAAAACTCTTGATATAGAATGTATCAGTTGTATTGAGAAAACTTTAAGAAATAGCCACTGTTAAAATTCAGAAGTACATATGAGTTAAAAAATAATTTTCTTTTATAATAAGTACTTTCAAAGAAGAAAAATAACTTGAAACAAAATTTGTACGAAAATGTAAGTACTACTTCCTAACAAATAACAAAATACTGGACAACAAGGCAGAAATTAAAGGCCTTAAGTTTTTTCAGAAAATATTTAGAAAGAAGGAATTCTAACTGTTCCCTGTTTTATAAGCACGTCTTTCATTCTGTTTCACATAAGCAGAATACTCAGATCCTATTCCCCGCTATAATAACATTAGCTGTATTAATGAGGGAAAGCTTCTGCTCTGTAGTTTTACCAGTTTCTTGGAAAGTACTTTGAAGGTAGCCTTGAGAAGTAAATGAAAGTGATATAACGATTCTGTCCCATTCTGTCACATTTCAAAAAAAAAAAAAAAGGATGAAAAAAAGAGAGAAAAGAATGAGTGTCTGTTCACTACAGTGTTGAGACTGAACAAAAGCAAATTCAAAAATAGGGTAAAATATGAATACATTTAATACTGAAGTTATGCAACAAGCATTTCTTCAAGCAATCATAGAATCACAGAGCCATGTAGGTTGGAAAGGGACTCTAGAGGCCACCTAGCACAACCTTCCGTTCAAAGCAAATTCAGTTAGACTACGTTGTTTTGTCCAGTTAAGACATCAAAGTCTCCAAGGGTGGAGATTCTACAAACTCTTTCGGTAACCTCCTTGTGTTTACTCCACCCCACAATGAAAAAGCTTTTCTTATATTGAGACATAGCAACTTTTGTTTGCTACTTCTTGACAAAAAGCTCAAGTTTCTAGTCTCCTCCATTGTGGGCAGCTCCATTCACTGTTCCCTCCTGAGGTAGCCTCCTGTTGCCTCTTAGAGAAAGGTCTGGGGCTGCTGTCTCTGTCTGGTCTTTGAAGACCCTATGAAACTCCTGGTTTTCCTCCCTGATGGTGCACAGCTCACTCATGTCCTGAGACAGCTCTTTCAGGTGGTGACTCAGCACCTCAACCAGAGCATGTCTCACATGGGGAAGCCACTGCTTAGGTCCTGAAGGGAGGGACCAGACATTTCTAGGGCAATTCCAGAGCAGCAGGCACTGCCAGGATACCAGCTCAATATCAAAGGATTTGTATCTAGGTGCAGGTCTCTGCTGTGGAAGGAATATCTCCTCCAATTGGTGCTGGAGATGGTGGTACCTCCGGCACTGCACAGTTTTGAGTAAAGATTCAGGGTACCATTGTGCTGTTACTGCATTATGACAACTGCTGTAGCTGTTTTAATCACCTTTGTTTCCTCCGTTTAATGACGTATTTTCAGGACTTTGTGTTGCGGTACCTTTAAGTTGACTCAGATTCAGTTAGTTAATAGCTGTGTTTTACCAGTCTCTTGTTAAAAAATACCAATAAAGAAACCCCTGGAAATTGATTAAAATACTGCCAAGTACATCAATAAACATGAATATTGCTTTCTTTTTTAATTTTGAAAAGCTGATCTATAATAGAGTAGTGGATATAAATGAGTTTTGAAAGTGTACTGGATATATCTTACAACAGGATCACTTCTTGGCCTCCAGTTCTGCATTGTGTCTAACAATATTCACATCAATTTAGAAGAACAGCTGCTGGATTTCATTTTCCTTTACTATTATGTAGCTTTCAACAAAAGTAAGGAGTTTATGTTTCCTTAGCGTAACTTGTGGATAAAATAGTTTATATCAATAATAATCAATAGCAAATAAATCTACTTGTTGTATTTATTGTATTATCACACTGAGATCACTCACAGTGATAAACAACATATAGATTTCTTGGAATTTCCTATGACTAATATATGCCGAGCTGAACACTGCCATTCAATATAGTTTCCTCTGCTCAGTTTTATATCAATTAATGTATTTAAACAACAATACTCAACAATCAGGTGTAATCCAGAAAAACTTTAAAAACTGTCCGTATAATTTATATTTTAATGCTTAAAGATTATTCTATCATATTACTTATGACATCTCTTTGCTATGGTGAAAACATAATAGCCTTATTTTTCTCTTTGCCTAAGCAAGAATTTCTTCTGCCTTTCTAATTTATCAGTTAAATGACATTAAACTGTTTGTGTTTTGTTCTTCATTCTCTTTCCAATAATTCTCTGTACTCTGAATGTTTTGACAACAATAGAGTAGTATGCTTACAATTCCAGATGAGTATCCAGTCTTTTGTTATGTCTCTTAAAGTCAAATTTAAAACCTTATATTATAAATATATAAGAAGATCTTAGATAAGATTTTCTGTTCAGTTTTTCCACACATACTTATGTATTTCTCAATAGCGTAATATATAGTTGAATTTGACTTCAAAGGTAGCCCTAATTTGATCAGGGAGTCGGACTAGGTGGCCTCCAGAGGTCCATTCCAACCCCAAGTGTTCTGAGCCTATGATTTTATTGCCCGGTGGATCATGTTTGAATTCAGCTTATCTAGCTGCAAACATAGATGAGCATCTGTGTCTGGTATCAGTATCTATCTTTCCAGGCCATGGAGAGATTCAAGATGTTTCTGCTTCCTTAGCCTAAGTATCTAGTGCCATCTGAGACATCCTAGGTTATCTGAAGCATCCACACTGTGCTGAAAGATATGACAAAGGGCCTGTGACAGATTTGCTGCAGCTGGAAACCAGATGCAAATACCTCTAAATATCTCACCGCCAGGAAGTATAATTCTATGTTGAAGGACATTAATATCCTGTGTTTAAACACCAACTTCTGCATTAAGGTGAAATGAGACAATCCTAGAGACATACTTTCTCTCCAGGAAGTACCAAAGAGGTGTCGACAACTAGCTTAGATCAAAGGTGACTGTGCTTCAGAGCTACTTCAGTTCTGGTGAAACCAATCCACTTAGGCTTTAGGAAGAATATTCTGTAGCACTTCACAATCAGTTTAGATTTGACTCTTGTGTTTTGCATCTCTGCCCAAATTTCACTACAGTGAAAAGTACAGCTCCCAAGATGGACAATCTTGTAGATTTTATGTTAGCTTTCTTTTGCTAGGAAAATTGATCAGTTATTGCTATTCTGTGATATTTTAAGACATCATTACTCTATGAAAACTAGCTGTTAGCTGTCAGTGACTACATTTTTTAAATACTTTTGATGAACGATTTTTTTTTAGGACAAAAAAAATTCACCTATTTAATAAGATTAGTTCATTTGGACCCATCTGCTCTTTGATTTCTTCAAAAATCTTCAATAATCTTAGTAGAGGGAAGTTAGTCCTTAAGAATCTTTACCAATCTTCTCCAATAAAATAACTTTGTCTATGTCTATATACTTTACTGTGTATTATTTCTACAGATTCACACAACTCAAAGTTCAGACTCATTGGTCTGTAGTGGCCAGGTTATCTTCATAAACTTCTAAAAAATACTATCCCTTCTCTATCCTTATTTCATCTGATTGAAGTTGTTTTAACAAATGCATTGTTCCATCAATAGCAATTCAGACATAATCTCCCACCAAATGCTTTTGAAGTTAATTTTGTCTGTTCAGCTGATTCTATTTTAGTATTTTCTTAATTTATTTTACTTTTTAAATTAAATTTAAAGGAAATTTAGCTGTAAATGCTATTACTTTTAATTTTTTTCATCATCTTCCTATCATTTACAGATATGTTTGCTCTAATAACAAAATGACAGTGAGTAAAAAAAAAAAAAAGTCATAATATTATTTATATCCTTAACCATGTTTTGTACAGTCAAGATCCACTTCTGGCCTCACTCTCTTCCAGAAATCAATGACTGTAGATAATAAGTATGAAGAGAATTTTTTCAATATCCCTTTTGTCTTTTTCTCAGACCAGGGAAGGTCACTAGAAAAATGCCATTAGTAGGAATGCCCTCTAGCCTAGGGGCAGACTAATGGGCCGGTGTGTTCAGTCTTTGTCACTCAGTCACCAAGAGTAGGGACCCAGCTCACAAACATTGCAGTCCCTTTCAATGTGTGCATATCATCTTTCTAATGGGAATCAAGGCACAAAAACAAAATATTTTCATAATGACTTGTGCTTAAATGGACCTGAAAAAATACTTTAAGTGTATAAAGGAATGAGAGAGCGTCTGTTCCCTTGACCAGGACACAGATCTTTTCCATGCAGAAGGTCTCTGGAAGAAAGGAGTGAAATTTGCTTTCTTCCATACTTTAGGAACCTCTCACAGTTTAAATGTTCCTTCCTCAGCTTCTATGTCACTCTTGACTGAGTGTGAATCTTCTTTGCTTTAGACTTTCCCCCATGTTTTATGGGCCTGAGACTCCTGAAGGCCAGTCTTACTATAAAAATCAAGATAAAGAAAGCATTCTATACTTTTCCATGTCTTCCAAGTCTTTTCCACGTGTTTTTGTCACTAGATCCTCTGCTCTGTTCACAGAGGGCCCACACTGGGTTCTATTTTGCTTATCTTGCTCATATTAATAATTAATAATATGTTGAATTTTTGGTGCAATTGATGGAAACTGTTCCCTTTTAAAGTACCAGGAAATTTTTTTCAGAGCTAGGAGATAAATGAAATATTATTGGGTTTTTTCTGCTTCATTAGATTTCATTCAGTCTTCACGTTAGATCTGTTTGTTTTTATGAAAAGTGATTTTTCTCACAAATATCTGACATAGATTTAAAATGAGAAAAGCATACATGGCTGGTGATAGACAATTAGGGAGACTTCTTTAAATAGGGAAAAGAAAATAACAGGTTATGCTCAAGGCATCTGTGTGTATGTATTTGTATTCATATCAACAAGAAAGATTGTCACATCATGCAGGCAGTTGCAGAATGTGACAATGTAATGCACTCCCTATTAGGAAATATAATAAATAGAAGAGAAGGGGAAAAAAAGAAAGAGTAGCAGATAGAGGGTTTTTGTGTTTGTTTTATCCTATTTCTAGCCCTACTCTGTTTTTAATACCATTTCCTGAAAATGTTTATGGAATTCATTGCACTACTTATAGCCTAAACTCAGAACGTTACCATTATCTCATTTATTGTGAACTACTAACAAAATTACCTTTTCCGTGTAAATAATTATAGTTTATGAAAAAGCCTTCTAACAACTTTTAAGTGCAATGAATGGATGATTAAGTTTCCTTTTTTGTAAGAAAACTAATATCGTCATGGCACAGATTACTTTCAAATCCTATTGCCAAAAGAAAAGTACAAACTCCTTGACTTAAATAAAGGAGATTAGAACTTTAGATGTATTGCATTTCTTTATTTTCTTTTTCTTTTAGAAGTTTTTAAAGCAATGCTGAATTACTAGGGTGACTAAGGATACAGTTCAAATAGCATAACTTCAAGCATGTCTAAAGGAGCTGTCTGGAATTCTAAAATACTATCATAGTAAATGGGGAAGTGCAGGTCATTTTAAGAAATAATTTGGATGGCCATATATACAAATTTAATTTAGAATGAGTCATGCTGTAGAAGAGCTCATCTCTTTTTTTCTATAAAAGTATTCTGAGATACCTTATTTAGAATTAGAGAATATCCTGTGTTGAAAGGCACCCACAAGGTTCACTGAGTTCAACTCCTGACTCGAGACAGGGCAAGCTAAAAGCTAAATCATATAGCTAAGAGCATTCCCCAGATGCCTCTTGAGCAGTGACAGGCTTGGAGCCATGACTACTTTCCTGGGGAGCTTGTTCCACTGCTTGATCAATGAACTCTTCCCTAATATTTAATCTGAACTGTTAGTGATGCAGCTGTAAGGCATTCCCTTGTGTCCTATCACCAGACACCAGAGAAAAGAGGTCATCACCTCCTTCTTTGCTCCCTCCCATGAGGAAATTGTAGACAGCCATGAGATCACCCCTCAGCCTCCTCAAAGCTGAACAAACCTACTATGCTCAGCCACTCTGCATAAGTCATGCCCTCTAGACCTTTCACCATCTTTTCTGCTATCTTTTTGGGCATGTTTTAATATTTTTACAACCTTCTTGAATTCAGAAAGACAAAACTGCACACAGTACTTGAGGTGAGGATGTGTCAATGCTGAGAACAACTGAACAATCCTTTCCAGTTAGTTACACTGTGCAGTTGGCTCATTTGGCCTCCAGGGCATATTGTTGACTCATATTGAGCTGGTAATCAAACAAACCCTCCAGATCCCTTTCTGCAGGTCTGTGCTCCAGGCTCTTGTCCCCCAGTCCATATGTTCATCCAGGATTACACTATCGGGGCAGAGTCCAATATTTGTTCTTGGAAATTTTGTATGATTGGTAATAGTCTAATGCTCTGCTCTATCACAATCTTTCTGTAAGGCCTCTCTACCCATCACTGAACCAACAGCTTCTCCTGTCTTAGTATTGTCAGCAAACTTCTTTTGCATGTACTCAACTCCTGTGTCCAGGTCATTGATAAAAACATTGAAGAGAACTGGCCCTAAAATTGAGCCCAAAGGAACATCACTAGTGACTGCCTCCCTAACAGGTTTCACCCCTTTTCTATTTCACTGTCTTAGTATCTGTATCAAAAACTTATCTTCAACATGCTTCAGAAATTTCTTGAACCTGTTTTTGTCTGAGGTATGATAGTCCCAGTTAAGATCTATGAAGTTGAAGTCATCCCTAAGGCCAAGAGCAACTGATCTAGTGATTTCTCTTCTCTTAAGGCCTTATATAGTAATACGTTGATGTTGTTATACTGGATGGGTGATCTACAGTAGACTCCTGCAACAGAATCCACTCTTTTAGCTTTCCCCCTTATCTAAATCCAGAGGGTCTCAGCTATGCTGTGCCTAACTGCAAGCACCGAGCAATGCAATCCCTCCTCTACATGAAACACTACCTCTCCTCCTCACCTGTCCTGGTTATCTGTCCCTGAGACATACATTCAGTGGAAAAACTCTTGTAAAATTTGAATGAATATTCATTTTCACTGGAACTTGAAATGCTAAAATCTGTAGGTGCTTTTCAGAAATTCGATCCTTCAACTAATGCATCCCAGGTCAATATCAATCTATAGAAAAATTTGGTATCCATAAAAAAATTATTTTTTATTTACCTGTAAACAAAAGATAAATATAAGTTACCTAAATGGCAACAAAAGGGCCCAAGCCCTTCTGAAATCAGATGAGATTCCACTGTGTCTTTTCAATCCTTACAAATTACAACAGGGCAGTTACACATAGAAGAGTTTACTATTAGGGTGTATTTTCATAACCTAATATGCAGACCTTAGGCAAACTGACATATCATATGACCCATCATAATAATGTGGCCATAAACATATGGGTCTTGAAGGTACTTTTAGGAGACCAAATTCATTGAGGGAGAATAGTCCATCATTTGTTTAGGGAGGATAAGGACACGTGGGTATTGTTTGTTCTACCCACTCTTAAAAATCTCCAGAGAGGGAGACCTCAGAAACTTGTATGTAGAATATACTTGTTTTTTTCCCCTTGCCCGATAATGTCTCCATTACCCAAATTGCTGAAGAAAACAATTGCTTCACCAGTTTAGCTGTAACATTTTCTGAATTGTTTGTGTCTTTCTATATCTTCTCTTAGTAGGCATGTTTTCTGTTTTCTTCAGCTTCTACTCAATTAATCTTGTTCCTTTCCTCCAGGCCTCTAATATCTTCCTTAAGAGTTGCTGTATGAAAGGCATCATATTGAGGTATCCTCCTTCCTGAACATTTTCTTGATTAGGGAAACTGAGGAGGAAAGGAGACTAAGAGACTGCTTTAGAAATTTAAGAATCTTTTTTTACATTCTTATAAAACACACTTTACTACATTTGCAGTCTCACCAACATCAGATACTAGAAAACCACTTTTCTTTCACTATTTCTATTTGCTATTACTATTTTTGACTGACATACAACAATCTTATTAGTCTGCCTCAAAATTGGATTTATCTTTTCTCCTCAAAAATAGTTTTTAGTCCATTATAACCTCCACATTCTTCTCTACAACACTGTGCTCAGCCATTTTCTCCTCATTTTGTAGCTATGTATTGGATTTCTCCTCAAGTACTTTATTGAATGTAATCCTATTGATCTGGGAGTAGTTGTCCAAAACTTTGATAAACTTCTGACATCATCATTTTATGTCGTAATTTTAACCTCACCAGTCTGAGCATCATGCACAGTTTTCCTAAGTGCAGTTTTTATCAGTCAGCTAAGCAAATAATTAAAAAACTGAATAGTGCTAATCTGGTAATCAATATTTACAGGACTTCAATAGAATTGCATTACCATTTAGGTAGTAAACTATATTTAATCTCTTGCATTGATAATATTTCCCTGTAATAATTACACAGAGGTAAGATGTTTTCTGTGAAAATATATTCATCGTAGAGAAGCTGAGTAGAAAGAGGGGCTAAAGGAAAGCACTGATTTTTGTTATGTGATTTTCTATCCATAGAAATTTGTGGCCTATTGGATCTCAAATTTAGAGAAAGCTATCAAGTGAAAGGCACAGAAGGAAGAGAGTATTTCCTATTTTACTTAAATTTAATATAGACTATAAAATACTGAAATATGTTCGAGAATCTTATTCAGATTTGTCTTCATAGTTAGACACAAAAAACCCACTTTTGTTTTTGAAAGAAGCATGCACAAGTCCTACTTACATGCCTCTTGCACACAGAAGATGTGTCTTGCCAAGGACTCATGATTATGATGTGTTGATTTTCCTGAATTATCCAGTATTTTTATCTCTGCCTGAAATAAGTGTTTTAAATCTTGTCTGGGAAAGCCTAATGTAGTCATCATCATAGTAGATGCTCTAATAGATACAATAATTTATATTTTTTCCCATCTAAAACAATTAATTATCTGTATCAGTGATCTGATTATTGATAATCTACTGTGTGTAGAAGCAAATATTGAATTTTATATCTAGGAAAGTTTTTTGGTTTTTTTTTATTTTCAGAAAGCAAAGGGGAAAAGTTTTGACTTCTGTTTGTTTCTGCTGTTCAAGAGCTGGTATTCAGAAATATCATTAAATACATTTATGCACCATTATGTACGCATATTTCTGAACATTTATATACTCTTACATTGTCACATTCAGACATGACAATACACTGAGCCTTATATGACAAGGATAAAAGTTAGGATGCAGATGCAAAGCACTAAGTGGGCTAACTAAACAGACAGCTCCTTTTCTGAGAGGAAGGAAAACTATTCTTAACATAAGACAGAATATGATGTTTCAATAGTTAGGCTTTCCAAATAAAAGGAAAGAAGTTTTGTACAAGGGAACGATTAGACTACTGACAGATAGAAATGTGGGTAAAATAACTTTATGCTATATTGTACTGCCAAAGCACAATCTATCTCACTGCGATCAGTGCTCTCAAGGAGAAGCTTGCTCTATACATATATATATATATATATATATGTATTTATACACATACTTTTCTTTTGTCATAAACAACATCTTAAAAGGACAATGGGACAAATTTTTCGGGCATTTAGATAGTTATTGCCTGCCTTCCGCTGAATGCTATGGCTAAAAATCTTTCACAAAACCATGCTATGAAGAACACTAATAATCCTGTAAAATACAAAATATAGTGAAGATTTTTTAAGAATCACTGAATAATGCTTGATATACTAATTAAAGAAATGTGGCAAGTTTTATAAATCCTAAAAATGGGAGAAGATTTCAAAAGGAAGAAAATGAGCCCTAGTTCATCTCTGGGCTCATCTGTCAATTCATTTATTTTCACATCTCCTGGATCATGCTGAAATTTGTTAATGTACTTTTAGCTTAAACATCATCTACTCATCAAAGGAATATATTAGGAAGCATGAAATTACTCTTTTCTGCTCTTTGCTCTTCAGTGCCAGCTGCAAGCTCAGCTCATAACAGAAGCAGGATAAATACAGAAATCACGAGAGTACTGATAAATGCAGAAATCAAGAGACCATGTATGGTCAGAGCTATTCATTCTAATGCTGTTTAAAGTTCTCGAACAACAGCTTTGTGTTTTCATGGATGTGCTTAACAAACTTGTCCCTTTAATAATATTCCACTGTTAACAGCATGTGGGGAGGATCTTAGCCAAAAGAGGCTACTGCATTTCTTAAACAAGGGTTAAAACACTTATTAGCAGTTTCATTGACAAAAGAACTACACAGAAAAGAAAACCCCCATAGAATATATTGCATAGCAATGGACGTTTTTCTTGACAACACTACACTTTTGTAGCATTCTTCCTCTCCACTTTACTATCAGTTAAATACAAGGTCTAGCAGCAGAAAGAATATTTCACCCTGCAGGAAGAACGGTGAAGAAAGCCTGCTCCTGCTGTGTCTGTACTTTAGGTTACCTTGTTGTTGTTACAAGACAGGACAAAATGATACCAAGCACAGCTCAAAAGAAAATAGCCCAGTTTTTTACACATGGTACAACACAAGAAATCCACCATGCTAATATAATTAAGATACGTCCAATATTCCTCATTCTGAAGTCACACTGAAGGCTCCCTTTATGCCAAGTAAAACTCACAATAAAAATCATATCATAAAATTGGTTTAATACACAGAGTCAAAGCTTTTTCTTCTTCTCACACCACACCGCCAGTGAGTAGGCTGGGGGTACACAAAAAGCTAGGAGGGGACACAGCCAGGACAGCTGACCCCACCTAACTAAAGGACTATTCCATACCATACAGCATCATGCTCAGTAATAAAAGCTGGCTGAAGAAGGAGGAAGAGAGCCATGGCCAGAGTGATGGTGTTCTGTCTGCCCAAGTCACTGTTACATGGGATGGAGCCCAGCTTTCCTTTCACCTGCCTGCCCATGGGAAGTGGTGAATTAATTCCTTGCTTTGCTTTGCTTGCATCTGCAGTTTTAGCTTTACCTATTAAACTGTCTTCACCATAGCTCATGAGTTTTCTTGCTTTTACTCCTCTAGTTCTCTCCATCTTTTCATCAGAGGAAAATGAGCAAGAAGATGCATGGTGTTAGTTACCATGTGGGCTTAAAACACAACAACAACTCTATAAAATATATATAAAATGAAATTATCTATAAATATCTCATAGCATATGATTAAATAATACAAAAATTTATTACAGAATTCAGTCTTGTAGTGTCTTGTAAATGATCATTTGTTTTGGTTAATGAATGAACTGACAATATGTTGCTCTGCTTATACAGCAGCATACTAAATTTCAAAAGCTTTTTAGTGACTTATTTTACAGCAAAACTTAAAATAATATTCTTTGCCTTAAACAGTTTTTTTAGAAAGATTAATCAAATACTGTTCCCTATCTAGGACCATTAGTTAAGTAACCAAGTGTGTAAGTGTAAGTTCTACATTGAAGTTTTCTTGCCCACTTTTTATGTTCTAGCCTTCTAGAAGTCATGTATTTAACCATCTACCTCAAACAAGGAAATAAAGGGGTACATTTATTATGTATATTTCTGTACTTGCAACTCCAAATACAGTTTTAAGGTATGTCTGTATTTACTATAAGCTAATAAAGTGAAGATCAAGTTTATTAACTGAGGTGTACATTAGTGTCATAGTATGCAATTTTCATACAAGCATGATGGTATATTTCCTATATATTACTGCCATAAGCAAGAAAAAGCCTCTAGAAGCACGGATTTTACCTATCTTAATCTGTTGACATCCGACACAAACGGCTGATCACTTTTTAAGGTATTGAGGGGAAACAAAAGAACACACACCAACAAAAAGAAGCACGTCAACACATTTTCACACACACACACACACACACACACACACACACACACACACACACACACACACACACACACACACCCCCCTACCTCTGCATGTACATAAACATTGTCTTCTCTCACCCTTTTCAATTTTACATATTGTCACCATGTGTTAACTCAATCTGTCCAATACATCCAGACAGGTGTTAAGTGGCTTAAGAGGTTGAGGTGGTATCCCTTCCTTTAATGATTTCTGCTGCTCCAGTCCTTTGTGCTCCTGCCTGGCCTGGGTTACCCAGGGCCACAGTTCCTTACAGTTCTCCCTTACTCAGCATGGACTGGGTCCCTCAGAGGTGTTCCTGTGCTGGCACAAGTCTCCTAGAGAACCCAGTACCTTTCAGGACTTCATGGAGTGCCACCCGAAGGTGTGCCTCTCCAGCCTCTTAACAGCTGCTACTGTCTTTGGTAGATAGATTTTGGTAGAGACTTATTGCTTCTCTGATTGGATCAAGTTTAGTGTAGTAGAGATAAATTTTGAGGCACAATTAACATTCTCCACTGTGGTTTTCCTTTGTCTCTAGGCAGTCTGAGTCCCGTTTGAACAGACACACCACACCTCATGGTGTTTCCCCGACATGGCTCAGCTGTAGCCTACTCCTTCTTACACACACACCTGCTACAGACTCCACTCTCTGCCCCAGTGAAACACATATTTAAGACTATATGGTGAAAGTTAAAGAAGTAACTGAACATCTATGCATTTCAACTGTGAACATACAAGGGCTGAGAGTTATTTGAAACTGTTATTCTCGACACAAATTGTCCTTTCTTTTGAAAAAACAATTTTAGTTTTTTATTTCAACTTAGGGCATTATTTCAGTTACTGTTGTCTCATTTGTAAAATTGATTTTATGTTGAAGCATTCACCAAAGAGAAGAGAAACTTTATGTTTCTTTTTTCTTCTGTCTATCCTCTTATCCCAAGGTTTCATGCTATATAAACAAAATGTACAAAGCAATGAACAACAAACAAAAAATGAAATACAAAATATATCAGCCATTTCATCTGTTTTTTTTTTAATTTTCTTCCATGTTTTTGGAAACTTTCTATTTATGGGATATTGTTTTATAACCAGACAATCTCTATTAGATTTTTTATCAAGTTTCATAATTTACATCCTTGATACTGAAATCTGAGCTGCACTTTGTATGTTTTCTGGATTCATTCCTGAGGTTAAGATTTGCAGCAGTTTTATTTCTTTTGTTTGCTTTCACGTCAACATTTTAGCTAATTACTTTCCTTTGAAGTTGATTTAACCTTGATTGTTCAGAACTCAGTCATTTCACAGATTTTGTTTAGTTGATTAACCGCTCTTAATTCTATGGAGAGGTACAAGGTTTTAGGTAAAATAGCAAAAAAGAAGAGATTTCATATGATTAATAAATATTTTTAAAGGAAAAGTGAGACTACTGAAATATTCTTTCTAACAAAGTAAAATCACAGAAAGTTAAAAAGCTTCTTCATTTCATGGTTGATCTTGAAATTACATGAAGACATAAATTATAAAAAAAGTTAACTAATCTTAACAGTGTTTATTTTTGTCATGATTTGGGGAAGTGATAAAACTGCTCAATTACATCATTCAACATAAGTACATAATAATGAAAATATAATACAGATAATTTACACCTTGGTGGGTGTAAATGTGGTGGGTCACATTCGAAAGTTATGTGCGCTGATTTTCACAGAAGATCTTCAAGTGTCTAAACTATAAAACTGACAAAATGTATCTTATCCCAGCTTTAAACCTGAGAAATGTTTTCCTCTTGTTATTGTTCCCACTCTTTTAAGAAAACATCAATTCTAACACTGTTTTTATTGTCTCATGCTACTTTAATTCAAGAATCACTATAAATCTTGATCTCATCTGTACAGAAAAGGAAGTATAATAATACAGTTAAAGTTGATATACATACACTTTGTTCCTACCATTTTTCCTTATATTAGGATCATCCTTTCACTGCCTTAGTCCCACGGCCTTGTAAATTCTCTAAAAAGTTTATGGCCTGTTACTAGTAACAGCAATACTGTATTACAGACCTGTGTGTTAATAAATTAATCATACCGGGATTTAGATGTAAATATAATAACCAAACTTTGCCTTATTCTTTTATTGTCCAAGGAAATGATTTCTGCTGAAAAGTGCGGGTGACAGAAGCAGAATGACTTTTATAGATCATCAGTGCCTGGAACCCAGGCTGAGAGAGAGACTATATTAAGATTGTAGAGGGGAGGAGGTGAAAGAACTCTTGCTATTGAAAGCAGGAATATCACTTTTGTGGTGAGGACTGCTAAACAAAACACAGTAAAATCAAACAAAATAAAACAAAATTACAGCCTTCAATATTTGAAAAGAGGACAGGAGATGTTGCAAGCTGTCATCCATGACTATGTAGTATTTTGTTTCTCATAATCAAAACAAGAATACACTGAAGTACACTGCAGATTCTGGAAAGAATAGCTTGTTGTCTGTTTCAGAGGCATGTTTAAATCTGACTTGCCTTTGTCTAATTTGCATTACAGAATTGAGTGTCTTTCATACTACAGTGCCTCTCCTCAGTTCAATGGAATAACGCATTAACTTCTTGAAGCTCTCTCCATTTATGATTAGAGCATGTTAGTGCACGGATAGTGCATTTCTCATAGATCTGCTGCTAAATACTAAAGAGTCTTGAAAATAATGTAAGTACACTTTATAATATCTGCTTTGAATTTCAGAACAGATTGAAGTTAGATGGCTTTAGATTAAATTCACTTTTATGCAGAGGACTAGAACTATTACAGCCCTCTCTCAGGTTCCCATTCTTCAGGTGAGACAATGAACTCTGTAAATTTATACAACATATATTTTTGGTAACACAACAATAATTATAAGAAAGGAAAGACTCACTTTTTTGTTTGCTGTTTTTGTTTGTTTGTTTGTTTGCTTGGGGGTTTTTGTTGTTTTTGTTTTTTTTTTTTTTCTGATCAGTGACAGAGCTTTAAGAATGTGAAGCCAGAGGAAGACATGAAAAATGTGTATGTGTGCATGAGAGGTAATATTTGGTAGGGCCACTCGTCCAAGAATAGGAAGTTTTGGTGCCTTCCTACTAACATTCTTGTGCAATATATAATCTTCTCAGTGCTAATCAGTTTCACTTTCTGACAGCTAGCACAAACTACATGATACTGTTACAGCATATGAGAAGCAGGATATACAATACAGACAGACACTGCTTCTGTGCAGCACAGTTGCTACAGTCAACAGCCCCAGCTTTCTCTGGAAGAGGAATCAAGAGTCAAAGGAGAAGGAGGGGAGCATACAATAATGAAATACAACCAGGGGATGAAATTTGGGTCTACAATGAGTTCCATCGCAAGAAGTGGAACAAAATAGATAAAATATAACAAGAGATGCCATTCTTCTAATAGAATCAAAGTAGAGTAAAACAGAATTCTTATAAATCAGAATTCTTACTGGAAAATACCAAGGAGACGTGCCACAAAAAAGTTTATAGCAAGTGTAAGACACCATACATTCCCCAAGTTTAGAGGTAAAAGTTGTACTGGGTCTGGCTGGATGGGATAAATTTTCTTAATAGCAGCTCACCTTGTACCGTGTTTTACACCTGTGGCTAAAACAGCCTTGGTAACACATTTTATCTATTGCTGTGCTTGCAGAGCATCAAGACCACCTCTGTTTCTCGCTCTGCTGCCCCCCACCAAGGCAGCTAGAGGTGGACAAGGGTTTAGGAGCAGACACAGCCAGACACTGACTTCAATTACCAAAGAAATATCCCATACTATGTAACATCATACTCATTTTACTCAATAAAGCAGAGGGTAATCTTTCCAAAGTACCAGGTGAGTCTGGGTGGGACCAGCCACTCTGCTGCTGGCAGGAGGTGCTAAGTGCTTCCCTCTTCATCAGTTGATTGTTTTCCTGGTGATTTTTTCTGTCTTTCCTCTTTCTTTTAAACTGTCTTTATCTCAACCCAAGCGTTTTTCTTACTTTTGCTCTTACGGTTTCATTCTACTTTCCTCTGGGGGCAAGGAGTGAGCCCGCAGCTGGTGGGTGCTTAATTGTTAATTGCAGCCAACTCACCACAAAAGTAAAAACAAGCTGGGATAAAAAGATCACGTCCAAGAGATATCTGTTAGAAAGGATGCTACTCTTGTGTGCTTCAGCTGAGATGAGAAAGAATTTTAATAAAATTACTAATTTGAAGGAAGCTGTTGCCACAATGAAAAATAGATCATACAAAACTGTAAAATAATAAAAAATAAATTATGTTAAATAAAGAGTGACTTATTTTTTTAAAAAAACAGAGAGGAATAGCAGGTATGGAACTGGAAGAAAGAAATGGGAGATGAATTCACACAGAATCATTTCATTGCAATCTTTCATTATAAAGAGTTCTTCCTGCTTTCATGTTGATTTAAAATTTGTGTAACTTCACTAAATGCCACTGAATTATAATAAAATCCAGTGAAGTAATACAAAATCAGTTTCATGCTTTTTAAAGATTTAATTTAACATATTAAGTAGAAAAACATTTTTACTCTTCCTATACTATAATGTATATATAGACTGTGTATCATTCACATAAAACATACACATACTGCATGTCCACATTATGTAGTAGATAATCTATATGCACGTTCTGCATACATATAGTCTCCATATTATATAAATATTGTACATAGAAAGAAAAAGCATATGTAGACAACCGTTGATTCTGCCTTTGGTTTTGGTTGGGTTTTTTTAATTGTTTTTGTACAGAGACTCTCTTAGTCCTGAGTAAACACATGGCAAATATAATTCATCCACAGCTTATATAATGGCAGAGAGACTACATGTGTCTGGAGAAGGAGGATGACAGACAAAAGGGAAAAAAAGTGGTAAAAGAAAAGGGGAAAGAATAATAAATTCTATTTTCCTTTTCCTTTTGTTTAAGGAAAAAGGAAAGAGGAAGAGGAAGAGGACGGGAAGGGAAGGGAAGGGAAGGGAAGGGAAGGGAAGGGAAGGGAAGGGAAGGGAAGGGAAGGGAAGGGAAGGGAAGGGAAGGGAAGGGAAGGGAAGGGAAGGGAAGGGAAGGGAAGGGAAGGGAAGGGAAGGGAAGGGAAGGGAAGGGAAGGGAAGGGAAGGGAAGGGAAGGGAAGGGAAGGGAAGGGAAGGGAAGGGAAGGGAAGGGAAGGGAAGGGAAGGGAAGGGAAGGGAAGGGAAGGGAAGGGAAGGGAAGGGAAGGGAAGGGAAGGGAATTACTATTACTCTTATTGCTCTTTGTTCTCATAACTCTTTCAGTAGGAATCAGTAATGGTTTCAGTGATATTTTATCACAGTGTCACCTATAAAGTGTTGGCGATAGAAATAAATTAGGTTAAAACAAGGACAATCACAAACAAGTTATCGAGGAGAAATAAAACAGAAGATTTACAAACCATTGATATTGGTTTTTGAACTCTGGATTGGACAATGACTTCCAGGCTAAAACCCTTGCTGCAGTTGTTGCTGGAATGCTAGCTCTAGGGAGCTCCTCCACTGACTTTTCACTGAGCAACACCAGATCTTACATGACAGAGAAAGAGCAGATAGCCAATGTAATTCTCTGAGGCAATTTCCAGTGATCTCTGAAAATGCACTTACAACTGTCTGATTCCTCATCTTAGGAGAGCCTTGAAACCCAGACCACTCAAGCAGCATTAATGTCACCAATCTTTCTAAGAGCAAGACTCTGCTCTTGACATTCCAGGCAGTTTTCAGGCTCTGTTGATTTCAAATCATGTAAATAAGTAATTCAATAGATGTTTGACATAATTACCAGAGTCATTAATAAAAACTTCTAATTATTATTAGGTCTATCGATTCCATTTTCTCTAATTACTACATTATGTTTGACACAGTAACTTTTCTGGTGGGAAGAATAGACTAGACAAGTAATAGTATTATTTTTGCTGGTTTAGAATATCTTCCAAATAAACAGCTTTGTTCTCTTCCCATTTCTCCCTCCCAAGATGGAATTCCTTACAATTGATTATCAAAGAATCTGAACACAGGTTAATATTTTTCAACTTCTTCATATTTGGTTCTAGATACAGCTAGTTTTTCATCCAAGCTGGCAGCTACAGCCCTGAGAGGCTGCAATAGAGCTCTGAGGGTATATTTCAAGACCATAAGCTTGAATATCCTCAGTTCAGACTTACTCAATATTGAGAAATATCTGTATTACACAGGGGCCTTTAAATTGTGGAGGAATATTTCAACGAGGTTTTTCTGGTACAATCTTGAATAAATGATTATTCAAATAATCTCATATCAATTATTTTGCATCTTTCTCTTAATAACATAATACCTTATGAAGTAAATAAGGTAGACAGTGTTTCTCTCATGTGTATTCCTGCTGATTGTCAGGGAATTCTTAAATCTGATATTGAGTTTTGGTGGGGTTTTCTTTGCTTGATTGGGTTGGTTTTGTTTTATTTTGTGTTTTCTTGGAAGATTGCTTCAAAATACGTGATCTCTGTTTTCTGCTCTTAAGCATCTAACTGATCAGCCAATACAAAAAATTTTTCTGCCACTTGAAATAATCCACTGCTTCAAAATTAGGAACTTTGTCAAAAAGATCTGTAATATATTTTAAGGATTATAAGAATTTTAAGGATCGCTGGAACTCTGTCCAGTTTGGAGTTTCTGTCCCAACTGGAGAATTCAGAAATTATTACATCCTCTGCATCAAAGAAGTTGCTAGCATTTTCCAAGTGTGTATTAATTAATTAAAATTAATTTTCCTGTATTTATTCTCTTTCCATCCATGTCTCTATTTCAGCACAATTCCTTTTGCAAAATAGTAATGGTCTGGTTTTCCATAGAAGGAACACATTTTTTATTTACTTATCTATATTTGGGGAGGAGAGGGGAAGGTTATTAACTGCTAAATAAACATAACATTTGGAAATGCTAGATTAAATGTCTGTGAGGTTTTCAAAGCATTTCATAGAGTCATAGAATGAGTAAGATTGGAAGGAACCACAGTTGGTCATCTGGTCCATCCTCACAGTTTCACATATATTCAAATCATGAGGATAGTCTCTGTCTCTTTCCTTCACACATGCACATTGCCCAACCCCACACTGACATATCTAGGCAGTATTCCAATATTACTATTACCAGTGTATGCTGGAAGGAAATACTCTATTTTCTAAAATTATATAATTAAATCAGTCAATCATAGTTTTGATAATAATTGGCTGGGGTAAAGATTATGACTAATTTTTTTTTTTAAATAGATGATTGACAACCACAGAAATTGCTCCTCTATATAAAAGTAGAAAACTGAAGGCCTGTTTTGTTCCTGAAATTTAATAATATCACAGACAAAATTTTGCCCAGTTTCTATAGTGGCAGAAATTGTGTCTAGTTTCAGAAGTCCTTTGGATCTCTCTTCCACAGCTGCCTTGCACAAGCTGAAAATGAGCAGAATATTAAAATCAACAGAAAGGTCTAATTACATTAACTCACACATGAATGCTGTTTGATTTTTAATACAAATCTGACAGAAACTCTATTGCTGCTCCCAGTTGTCTTGCTTTACTTCCATCATATTAGACAAATATAGGCATATTGATGTTTCCCTTCACTGTCTCACTGTGTATTTTCTAACAACTCATTAAGTAATTAACCTTTTCAAAACACTCAGTCTTACCCTATCTCTGTTCACATTGACTTTTGTGAATTAGGCCATCAAAGGACTTTTAAAAGTCCCACCAAAATGGAATTTGCCTCTGAGTAATTATTAAAAAAAAATCTTTATAATTATTGCCAAATTCAGGTACAAGCTTTGTCAAAACACAGCTGCAAAGTTATTAATTTAAATTCTATGTGCTTTTTGAGTCATTTTAGTATCTGTTATTCTTTTTCCTTTAACATAAACACAAGAAAACCTATCCTATCTTTTTATACCACATATTGAGTCTCTTTGAAAACTAAAATTGTTACTGCTGTGAAGACTTTGTTCATCTGCAATGTGCTTTTTTCAGTTTTCCCTTTAGCACTTACTCTTTGGAAAGCTTAATTCCATGTATAAAGTCTGCTAAAAATCTATTTACAATCTTAATCAATGTCATCACATTATTCCATTAATTTTAATATGCTGCCAGTTTAAAACTTACCATTTTCATTTCATTGAAATGGACTGTAGACAAAATTTATTTTACAATTTCTCTAGATCACCTTTGGAGACACTTTTTCAGCCTAAAATAGAAATTTATTCCACTACCAGATGAAGTAGTTTCCTTCTGGTTTTGTCAATCTACAACTGAATGACCTATTTAAATACATTGTCTTGTATCTCTTGCAAAAGAAATTCAAAAGGTTCCAGAAGTATGTAAAACCTTCCCAGTTACAGCAGCATCAGTGAGACAAACCACAGTGAGACCTACTGCTCTAAATTGCTTACCATTTTCCAAAGGTTGTATTGAGTGTCCGCATTTCAAAGAGGAAACTTAGTTCTTGTTCATGCTTTTCCATCTTTGATTCTGCATGATTAGGATTACTCTTTTGTTCCAGCTCACAATCTGTACACATATTTGTATCTCTTCATCAACATTATTTCTCCCTTTAAACTTTGCAAATCCTGTAGAAGAAAAATACATGTTTTCATATATGACTGATACTTAATCCTAGTAACAATTCTCATAGCCATCATTATGTATAATTTCTCTTAAGAAGGAAAAAAACCTGTTGTGTAAGAACAGCTACTGATTTTATTCTTAATTGACTTTTCACAACTGTATCCCTTTCCATTCCCTACTTTATATAAATAATCCTGGAGGTAGGGAGAGACCCTTGGAGATAAAAATTATAAACTCACTTCTTTCAGAAAGGAGAGAAGGAGGACCCTGGATGCTATAGCAATGAAAAGCTATGCAAAGGACATGGAGCATGTCCTCTTGGAATGTCCTTTCAAGTATGGAAAGAACAAGAAGGTCATCAGGAGCAATCAACATGAATTTACCAAGACAAAATTATGCTTGACCTAGCTGAATGCCTGTGAAGATGAACTGAGTGCCTCTGTGAATGAACAGTAAGTGCAATATATACTTCGAGTTTACAAAAGCTTATAAAATGGACTGCAGTGTCTGGAAGTTAAGGAAGTATGGCCTGGAAGAGCAAACTCTTAAGGCAGATGAATTGACTGAATTAAAAGGCAGAAATTACTGGCAAATCTCTAGGCCTAAAGGCTGTTTTGCTAAAAAAAAAGAAAAGTTTGTTCATTCATTTTGCATGCTTTAGTGAAGTAACACAACTAAACCAGCAGAAAACTCCTTCAGATGGTAGAATCTATGACTCTACTGGGGGGCTCATATTTATAATTCTAGAGGTTCTCTAGGGCAGGAAAGACCTAAATAACATCAACAACCTGTCCTGTTATACTTGTATTTCAAAAGCAGAATGAAACCTTCCTGAGCAGGTGCAGGCTTTGAATATTTTGGTTTAGCTTCACAAAAACTGCTCCATGAATACATCAGGGTCCTAAAGCTAACGACGATTTGCCAGTTGAGAGTTTTGAAGGTAGCCCTTGAATCGAAAATTGCAGAAGAAGGATAACATTTGTAAGGGCCTTGTGTATTTCAGTTGTGTGTGCTAAAATTTCCTCAGGCCTTTTCAGCCTCTGGAAAAAGATAATCAGGCAAGATGATTCATCTATTCAACAGCCATACCTAATGCATACCACCATCTGGGACTAGAACTTGTTTAACTGAGTTCACACCTTTGGAAATCCAAATTCTTTTATATAACCTGGAGTTCTTTCTAAAATTTCCCAGTATGGTAAGGTACAGAAAGCTCTCAAAAGAGAACTTTTGATGGTGTTTTCTGTCCTTGTTTCATGCTGTACTAATGCCTAAATCAGGGCATTGAATTTATATGAGAAATGGAAGGATAAAATTTATGTCTGACATTTGCATTATCTAGTTTCTTATTTTACTTCCTTATGGTGTTGGGGAAGAATTCCATTCTAGAGAAACACTACTTTTGTAAATAATGACAAAAGCTGGTGACCCAGATTTAATTCTAGCTGATCTGACTGTAATTAATTCTGTCAGAATTTATACTGAATAGATCATAATTAAAACTAATTTGAGTTTGCATGGCAACTTTTGTGGGGTTTTTTTGTTTTGTTTTGTTTGAATTTTTAATGTAATCCTTTTGAAATACATAAGATTTTATATAGCAAAAGTAGAGTGAATTCTGACAGTCTACCTTTGGAGCTTTTCATGATTGAAAGAACAATAAAGCAAGAAACTGTCAAGCTATTTTTCCAATAAGCTATTTGATAAATAAGCTATTTTTATAATAACAGAGAATTTGTGAACCAGTACAGATTTATACAAATGTATTATTTAGCTGCGAATGGTTCTCATGCAAAAAAGAAATAAAATGCAATCTTTGCATAATGCAGAAGTTCTTACACTTCTGTGGTTATTCCTTATTGCCATTTTTCATTTCAGTGGAGGAGAGCTCACCTAGGTGACACATAATCTTTTTTTTTTTTTTTTGTGATTGACTAACTGAAGCTCTTAAATGGGAAAATAAGCAAATAGATGAGTAACAAATGAGAAAATAAGGCATCTGTCCCCATGAAAAATGAATACTTTTAATGAAAATATTAATTCCTTAAATATTTGTGAGAACAGGGTATTTAGATGACTATCCATAAAATGAACAATAAAATGTACAAAAATGTCTAAGCAGATATTGAATGAATCTGTCTAAAGATGACTTCTCTATTATTTACATAGCTATAATCCCTAATGCTTAGAATACATCCAACAAGTTAACAGGGAGCTTTTTGCATTTGATTTTGAACAGTAGATGGGAGAGGACAGTCTCCCTCTTTTATGAACTAGTATACAGTGGAAATACTCATTCCACAATGCCAAATAAGGCAGTTGTTTCATGAAAGTACCTGCTAGGGCTTCTTTTGAAAAAACCTGCTATGTAAGATAGCTACGAAAGAACCACTAAAACCAAGCTGTTATGTTTTTATAAAGTTGCCTGCTATAGTTTTTATGAGCCCAAACTCCTCTTTATGAGTATAATAAAAGGCAACTAGCATTCATGTGTGTGTTTGATTTCTTCAGTGCAGGCAGTGTAATGAGGTCTACAGGAGTTCTCTTTGTACAGTTGAGTGGCTGTGTTCTTTTTACTCATGAGTGGCTGTGTTCTTTTTACTCATGAGTGGCTGTGTTCTTTTTACTCACTATTTTTTCTCACTAAACTTAAAATAAACAAAAAACCCCAATTGAAATAGTGAGTATATGAATTTTGCATTACAT
Source organism: Acanthiza pusilla (assembly GCA_036630365.1). Classification (NCBI taxonomy): domain Eukaryota; kingdom Metazoa; phylum Chordata; class Aves; order Passeriformes; family Acanthizidae; genus Acanthiza; species Acanthiza pusilla. Next base: position 30,919,241 of record JAXCHO010000018.1, read on the forward strand.
TACTTTTAAGCAACATAAAGCCAATAACCTCCAAATTACCAAGGAGTAGAACAGTTTGTCCAGAGATGTAAAGTATCCCTCAGTGGAGATATTGAAGAACCATCTGGACACAATCCTGTGCAATGTGCTCTGGGATGACCCTGCTGGAGCAGGGAGGTTGAACCAGATGATGCCCTGTGGTCCCTTCCAACCTGACCCATTCTGTCACTCTGTGATATGTGTTCATGTGTGTATGCTTCTGATGTCCACACATGTGCATTCACATTTACAAGTATATAGAAGCAGATTTCTCATAGATAAGAAGCAGACAAAAACTGGGATTGGGGAGAGAGTTGTCAAATCATGCCAGGTCCTGTAAATCAGCACAGCCATTTGAAGCTAAGCTCCATGTGTCTCTCTTTCTTCCAAATTGTGATGGTGTGGATACGCATCAGCAGAGCAGCATAAGGGGACACAACATGTAGAAGAAGTGGAGTGACAGAAAAAAATTCAGATATTTAGAAGTACTTTTGGGCACAGTATATGAGTACAATACTAATGGATCTCATTAATTTATGATTTAATTTTCTCTGGGTAAGCATGGGGTGAAGCCAGTGGGTAGACCAAATAATGGTCTCAGATTATGAGAATTTCAGCTTTATTTGAGCTAGGAGCTAATAGGTCTGGAGTTCAGTGAGGAAAGATTGCAAATTTTTCCCAGTTTGTGCTAAACAAAAGATAAATAATTCCATCCACACAAACTCAAATGTGTAATTTCCAAAGGAAACTAATAAATATGTAAATAAAACCTTATCAGTTGGAACAACAGAGGGATACCACTCATGTCCTTTTAAAAACTTTGCTTTTAAACTTTTGCTTAAAACTTTTAACTTTTAAAAACTATTTTACAAGTATATATTGCTTCTCTGAGACAATAGTTCTGTTTTCAGCATTAGGGACATTAGGATGTTAGCCTTTCAATCCTGACTACACTGTACATCTGAGGAACAATGGAACACATAATTGCCCTCTACAAGAAATCATGAGTCCTGCTTAAAAAAAGACATTTGACCATCCCCATGATGTCTCATAATCCATCCCATAATCCAGTATGTAGACACTATAATTGCACACGTGGCTCTGTATTTTATCATTCCTTACTATCAATATCATATTAATATGGAAACAATATTTAATAACATCATTACAACTAATTTGTTATTTTTCCATTACCTCAAGTGGTTCCATATTTTACTTTTGATCCTACTCTTCATTGATGATCCAATGCTTATTTTGGACTCTTATTTTTGTTAACTAATAGTAGTTAGGATTTAAATACAGAGGTAATGACGCAAAAAGAAAAAGCTTAATGGTGAGAAACATTTGTATTTTAAAACTATATGTAGGAAATAGAATTGATAGAAGAGAGACATAAAAAAATAAATATATTAAATAATATGAAAAAGAAATTATAAACAGAAAACGTGCACATCAGTTAATAGATTGTAATGAGTAAACTGGAAGAAAATAGCTGACGTTCAGTAAGAAAAGTTAAGTCAGACACTGAATCTAAATACCTCTTAAAACCATATAAAATCACTTTATAAACTCCTTAATTTCAACCCTGAAATACATACCCTAACGCACTTACATTTTATATTGGATATACTAAACTCTGTTTTTAAGAATTATTAGAAAGCTTCTTCAGCAATGCTTCCACTGAATTCTGCATCAAAATTTTATAGAATTTGGTATTTCATCTATTCTATAGTATCAGGGGGGGTTATGCATTGTTATAATATGCTTAATTAAATGTATTTTAAAATAGCACATGTAAAGAAGCTATCTTCCTGAAATACTGTGGTGGCTTAAACGTGGCCAGAGGCTAAGCCCCCAGCAAGTCACTCACTCATTTCCCTAGCTAGAGTGAAGGCTCCCCTAGAGGAGCATGAGCTGAAAACTCACAGGTAAAGACAGTTTAATAAGTGAGGCAAAATTTCACACACAAACAAATCAAAGAAAGAATTAATTCACTACTTCTTATCAGCTGGCAGATGTCCAGCCACCACCTGGAAGGCAGGGCATCAGCTTGTGTAACAGGCACAAATGGCATAATCATGAACACAACCCCTTCCTCCTGAGTTTTTATAGCTGAGCATGACGCCATATGGTGCTGCACACCCCTCTGGTCAGTTGGGGTCAGCTGTCCAAGCTGTGTTTCTGCCCAGCATCTTGTGCACCCTCAGCCTGCTCACTGCAGGGCGGAGTGAAACAGAAAGTCTTCGATGCTGTGTTAAGGACTCCTCAGCAATAGTTAAAACATTGGTGTATTGTCAACTTTATTTTTGTGACAAATGCAAAGTACAGCAGCACACTTGTGTTGTGAAGAAAGTTGATTACCCCAGTACAACTACTGTGAGCTTAAGGAGAAAATTTCACGGACACACGGAATTTGTGTCATGTCTGCGGCATGTTTGAGAAATATTAACACCTATCTGCTATACAAGTACTCTCAAGACATGTAGATTCTTAGCTTTAAAGGGATAGATGAGCTGAGAACTACAATATGAGGATTCTCATTTTTTACAGGCATGCCTGAGGAAGATAAATAGCATTTATTGCATTTATTTTGGTTGTTACAGATACAAGAAACAGTAACGACTCTTTCCATAACTTGCAATTGGACAAAAATCAAAAAGGTCAATGAAACAGGCAGTCATGAAAGACAGTGATAATAACAAACATAAAAGCAGACAGAATCTTAAAATCAGTGGCCTTTTATAGAGACATGCATGATTCAGAGCCTTTAATTTTAATTACTTCACAGATTTCTCACCAACATGAGTTTGTAGGACACATTTCCCTTCAATTCTACTCAGTACGTCTTGTAGGTCTTCATGCTTTGATGTCCATACAAATACCCTTCTTCATGACTGCTCAAAGATAGAGCAGGTATTGGTTGTAGGTCAGGGACATGACATATTTTGCTAAAATAGTCAAGAAATTGATTTCAGATCAGGAATTTGTGATTTCTCTATACAGGAACGTGTCCCTGAAACCACCCTAATATTAGGAATTTAAATTAAGGCCCTTAGTTTGGAGAATAGAGACTTTAACATTGGGCCAACAGAAACTTCATGGAGTTCAAGGATCAGAAATGCACCTGAGATGGAATAAAGGCACATACCAGCAAGGGGATCTGGGAACCATCTGGCTGAAACACAGTTTTGATGGAAATAAGGGAAACACAGTGAACACTAGACTGAATATGAGCCAACAGTGTGCTTTTATCTCAAATAAAATAAATCTTGCCCCTCTATGATATAGTAAGGGAAGTGTGATCAGCAGAATGAAGAAAAATTTTATTCCTCTCTGCTCAGCCCCGGTGAGGTTGCACCTGGAACACTGTATCCAGTTTTGGGTACCTCTGATAAATAAGAATGTGGAGAAACTGGAGAAGACTACCAAGATGGTCTGTAGCCTGGAGGACCTAAATAAAAATACAGATTGAGAGAGCTGGTCTTCTTCAGTCTTGCATACAGGATCCTAAGGCATGATCTAGAGCTGCCCTAGGACTACCTGAAGGGCAATTACCATGACAGAGATTGGGGTTTAAATATATTACAATATTCTGATATACTTAATATGCTAAATTGCATAGTAAAATTATTTTAATGTATGATAACTGTATACAGTAATTCAGTATTTCAGTATTTCAGTCTATTTGCATCACAGCTGAGGACAGTTATATCGTTTATAAAAATCTTGAGAATTGTTAAGAAAAATTATTTTTTTCAGGAAGAAAAATCATGTTTTGCTCCTACTTATTGGTATTTATTAAGTCTTGAAGCAGAATTATATGACAAAAAAATTGTGAGTGATAAAACTTTCAGGTATTTATGGCTTTGCTAACCATTTAGAAGAAATTATTTCATTTAATAGTTTATTTTTTAAAAAAATTGAATTTAACTAGGTATTGAGGCTCTCCCCTTAGATGCTCCTTCATCAAATAATTGCCTTGGACAGGTAATTATTCTTTTTATTCAGCTTAAATGTTATTTTTTATACATGCCAAGATATTATTTTGCATTATAGTCTCTATTTCTATCATACATTGGACAATACATTGTTTCATGAAGTACTTTTTTCCCCCAGATATTTCTTCAAATATGGGTAGCATTAAAAAGATTTTAATTCTGTATTTGGAACAAACTGGGGCACCAGAGAAAATCTGTCTATTACATTGCCTCCTTTTTAGTGTAATCTCACCTGTCATTAGGTTGTTTAGTTTGGTTGTGCTTAGGATTGTAGTCTAGGTTACATTTCAAGATGGAAGGATATTTACCTTGGGAATCCTGAAGGTTTGCTCTCCCCTCTTTCTTTCCCTTGCTCTATAACTACAGACAGAGGTTAGGTTAACTCAAGTTTGGGACCATACTGACTCAAGTATTTCATGGACTGCAAACAAGATAAACTCCAGCTGGGATTTACTAAAAGTGTTCAGTAAATGAAAACTACATTTTCCACAAGTTAGAAATATTTATCAATCTGATTCTGTTCCAAATTATAATGTAACATAAAACATTAAATATAAATTACCTTTCCCTACAGATATACAACCTTCCAAGATTCTGAATTAACTCAAGTTAGAGAATCTACCTTTGACTCTTTTGTACACTACATATGCATTCTGAATTAAAAAAACATAGAGCAAGGAAGGAAAGCAGGAAGGCAGGCAGGCAGGCAGGCAGGCAGGCAGGCAGGAAGGAGGGAGGGAGGGAGGGAAGGAAGGAAGGAAGGAAGGAAGGAAGGAAGGAAGGAAGGAAGGAAGGAAGGAAGGAAGGAAGGAAGGAAGGAATTGAGCAAAAGAGAGGGAAGGAGGCTGGTAGGAAGGCATGCAGGAAGGCACACAGGCTGGTATGTTTGTGCCCTCCGTGGTAATAGAGTACAGTAATACAGTAAAAAACTTATTAACTAAAAATAAATTTGTGAATTTATTAATGTGTTGGATTTTTTTCATTTGTACTTTCCTGGCTGTTATTTCTCAATATCCTTTTTTGCTATTAATTGCAGTAAATTATATTAATTTATCCGAGTTGAATTTATTTTGTTTGTGATAGCAATTGATGAGCGATCCCTTATCTTGCCCCACAGGCTTTTTAATTGGGTTTTCTCCCCTTCTCATATTGATAAGGGAAAGTGAAAGAGTGCCATGATGGGCACATGGCATCCAGTGAAAGTCAACCTATCACACCTTTCTATTTAATTTTCTTTGCCTGCTACTATTCTGCAAGGCTTCTCATTACTGTCCAGATGATTAATCTCTTTACATCTTTTCTAAATGAATTGATAACCCAGAGATAACTACAACAGTACAGTAAAGTGTGTAACTTCCTTGATTCTATAAAAGGGGATTATTTTTCCTTTTAATCACAATTACAATGAAAAAACTTGCTTTTATGGAAGCAAATGTAGAAAAGTGCAGAAAATTTTGACTACAAGAATCACAAAAATGTGTTTGGTTGGAAGTTAATGAAAACATGTTTCAAATTACTTGAAATTTAGCAAGCTATTTGTGGTGCATAACATGGGGTACTTAAACCAATCTAAGGAACTAATGTAAGTCTAATTAAATTTTAGGCATCTTTTTTATCACTTCATATATCTAGAGAGAGGGAATGGAAAGACTCATGCAAAGGGTGATGGAAAGCAGAATAATTTCCATCCACATTAATTTATACAGTTCATAAGTTTTAATATCTGACATGACAAAAATAATGTACTTCCTATTTTAAATTAATCAATCTGCCTATACCCAGTTAAAAGCAACATTTTCCTCATCTCAGGAACGGTAATGCCCAATTCACTGTGTCAGTCTTACACTTTCAGGATTCACAGTCTTCAATAGCAGAAATTAATTCTATAAATATCTGATACCACCAAAACCCTGTCAAAGCTATGCTTACTTTACATGTACATACGCATATGTGTGTGCAAGTGAGTGTGTGCGACAGATCAAAAAATCCCTAACATGGAAGAAGGCGCAGAGGAAATGAGCACAGCAGAGGAAATGAGCACAAGCACTTGTGAAGCTCAGGGTAGAATATGGGGAGGAGCACAGCTGTTGTTAAGAAAGAACAAAGGGGACCAGAGTGTGGCCAGAAGACTTTTATTAAATGCACCAGCTGTCTCTTTATCAGTTGGATTTTGTGTAAATGCCCTTTGCTAAGAAAACCAAGAGAACCTGGGAATGTCTTCCTGACTGAGACAGACCAATATGGGAAAAATCTATACATGTTTCATCCAAACCAAAAGTAAGAGGGAAAAAAAAAAGAAAACAAAACAGACCAATGGAATATATTTTGAAAAGGGCAATAGGCTTGAATTTTTGTATTCCTTCTCAGTGACTGAGGCTGCCCAGTGATGTGGTAGAGAGCATGTGGAACTGGTCATGGGAATCATGTTTGTGTTGTGGTCTAACTGCATAGAGCAATTGCCATTAAGTCTTTATGTTGTGGTTTCACTGCACCGATGTACCACTCTACTGAATCTGGAGAAACATCAAGTATTTTCAAATAAGTAAATTTGGTTTTATTCCCTGTGTGAAATATCTAGAAGAACCTGGTCAGATAATATTGGACTCTGACAACATAACCACCTTCCCTTCGGGAAAAGCAAAATGCATGTAACATTAATTACACTAAAACAAATGTATTATTTAGAGAAATATGTTTTTTGCAAGGGCTGTTTCTTAAGCGTTGGAATTATTTATTGCTGTTATCTATCTTGTTTTAATATTCCCTTTTCACTAAGACCCTTACACATTTTTTATACAAAAGACATTAAGGCCCTACTCCTGATGTAAAACTATTTAATTTTTACCCTAAAGTTCTTATATTAATTTCAGTATGCATAGATTTGCAGGAAAAAAATATTATGAATTGTATTTGTATTTGAGTGTAAGGATACAGTTATATTTTTTCCTTTCCTATTATGTTCTTGACATTGTATTATACTTTTTGCAAGCTAAGGAGAAAGCCACCTCAACTTTACCATTTATAGCATTTGCATCTCATTAAATTGTATCATTGTCCTGGAGTTAGATTATATCTTTAGAAGAAATCAAGCATAAATAAAGCTTATCTTTTCATCTCCCCAAATACTTATCTATATGCTAAGTATTTTATACATATTTTTTGCTTTGGTTTAGTGCTAAAACTTGTACTTACTATTTTAAAGCTTTATTTTAGCAAATTTCTTAAAAACATGAAATTTAAGACAAATAGTAAAAAATTTCTGTTGAAGGCTTGCTCCAGAACTAAGCTTTCCTGAGCATAGTTTTATGGCTTAGATGTGTTGAAATTTATGTTTTAAGACATCTTATATATGTCCGTAAAAACCTCATCTTTTTTTCATTTTTCTAAGGCAGAAGATGATGTATATTTTACTATTTTATGCCAGTTGAAATGGGTTATTTTTGAGAGGATTAATTTCCTGTTACTGCTGCTTATTCTCTCTCAGAAATTTTTGATTATTTGAGGGTTTCATTCTGCTCCCTGTCTCTGTCTTCCAGCTCAGGGGGCTGGATACCCCATGAACAGTTTGTCTTATTATTAAAACTGAGGCAAATAAGGCATTTATTACCTTATCCTTTGTCACTATGTTTCATCCCACATGCAATGAAGGATGGAGATTCTCCTTAGGCCTCCTTTTGTTGCTCAAGTATTTATAGAAATGTTTTTTAATGTCTTTTGCCACAGTAATTGACAGAACCCTTAGAACAGATTACTAGAATGTGAGTTTTGAAGCTATCATCTATGCTATTAACTCACAGTTGTGGATGCTGTACAGTCTGAAATATAAGCTATTAATCTAGTGATTTCTGTGTACAAATCACGATGTATGATTACTGAAGTCTATCAATGTTACAATAAAACAATTAGCTGTAACAGCCTGTCAAGGAATGTCATGGAAATAAAGTGCTAATATAAATTGAAAATTGGTAACAAGGACAAAGAGGAAGCACCTCATTCTCCTGCCTCAGCATGAATGTCCTTCTGGTCTAATTCTGAAGAGCATAAAAGCTTGCACTTGTGAAGAATCGATAAACAGAAATAGATCAAATCAAACAAGTTAAGAAACAAACTGATTGCAAGCCTAGGGAGAAACAAAATGACAGAAAGGCTTTACCCAGGAGAAGCTGACATGGGTGTACCCATCTGTTCTGTTAGAAAATAAAAACAGGAGAGTTAAAAGTTCAGGGACTAGCCCAGTGGCGAGATCAATATCAATTACAGGGGGAGACGGCTTGGCTAAGAGACTCACATCCCATGCTAAGACACCAAAGCAGCAAAGAAAGGATCTGTTAAATATAAATCAATAACTGAATTTTAATTTCTTACTTTTTACTGGCTTCTTATAGCTGAAAATGCCCATGGCCCCAGGACCCATTTTCAGCCCATCCAGGGCTGTCCATTCCAGCAGCTCTGCAACAGCACTGATCTCCAGCTCCACCCCAGCTCTGCCTTGCCCAGAAGGATCTGACTGGATCAGGGTCACATCCAGGTGCGGACATTGCAGCATGGCCCCATCCCATCCTCATGGGCCTGCTGTTCTGTCTGACCCTGTTTTCAGTCATTGAGTCTGAGCCTGAGTCCCCACCCTGGAGTAGCCTTGGCTTGGCCCCATCCTCATTTCAGTGGACCACAAGAGAGAAATTAATATTCTTCTCATAGTGCAAACTTTAGAAATGAAACAAACAAGAAAACAACAAACAAACAAAAACAAAACAAAACAAAAACAACAAAAAACCCCACGCTGAGAAACACGAAAAAAACACCCATAAAAAACTAAGATATAGAAATTATTATAATATGTGAAATAATTTACACCACCAGTCCTCGTCCCCATATATTTACCACTTTATAATATTGCACTGAAGTAACAGTACATAGCATTTTGATTTGCAAAGTGGAAGACATCAAGGCTAGGAGAGCTTCATATGATCAAATTATCAATTTCAAATGGGTATTTTTCTAAGCTTTTCATTGTACTGATGTGTAAAGATTTACCTTCATACTTTGCAATGAATCTTAAAGCAAGACTTTTTTGTATTAGTAATGCTCTAACAACACTAATGAAAACTCAGGGTTATTTTCGTCTTTCTTTGATTATTAAACCATACAAGAGAAGATATTAGTATATTCTAACAGCAAATTCTTGCATAATTCAGATTAAGTATTCAATAATTACAGTGTAAATTTTTATTAAAAACATGTTATGGTTGCAATATCAAGGTGTAGAAGTGCCCAGATTCAATGTTCTCAACAATACTACAACTCCTTCGTACTGATGTTGTTACAATACAGCCTTTAGTTATATTATTTTTACTATAACATCTTTATCTATACCAGTTATTCATAAAGTTAAAAGTGTGTAATCAGGTTTCCAGAAAACACCAACTGTTTTAAATCAGTTATTGTCAGTAGAATAGTTGTAGATTTCAAAAGATGAATAAAAGGAGCAGGAGCAGAACTATTTGTTCTTGAGGCTGTGGAAGCTGACTGTCATTATAGAGGATGGAAAACTGCTCTCTCCTCTGCCACTAATCTCTTAGAGAGAAATATGGATCAATGCAGTCTTGTGTGTATGTGTTAGTTTTTGTGCTTGTTTGGGTTCTTTCCTCTTTTATTTCTTTCTGATGCCTAGGAGTAATATATGCGAAATAACTACTACTACATAAACCTAAATGGCTTGCTTCCAAATTCTTATTAATTATGTAATAATGTGCATGTTCAATTCACAAGAATTGTTGATATAGATATTATCATGGCGTTAATTTGACAAAGAGCCAAGCAGCTCCAGAGTTTTGTTTTAATGGACTTAAAAGCCATTAAGAGTACTGATTACCTCCAAGAAACACCCCATTACTAACACCAGCATTTTGCACTTTGACCCTGAGATAGTATTTATTTTCATTTTTCCTCATGGTTTTGAGTCTCCAAAACATAAAAAGAAAAAACAAATGGCAATTTGTCTTCCCTGTTATACAAAATGGGTTATCTGTTAAAAAATGTTAGAAAGCAACACCCCTTAAGCAGTGTAAATGACCTAATATCATTGCAAGATTTGTATTGCATACTGGTAATAGATTGATATGAGAAATAGTAGCAGAAATTTTATTTTGAAACTGTTAATCTATAGGGTATGCAACATTTTGATTTTTTTAAAAGGGTAAATGGATTCTGTTTACACTTAGACTTCCACTTGAGAACTTGTCTGGTTCTATCCATAGATATTTGTTTGAACTTGCAAGAGTTAAAGCTGGCTTTGAATTTTAAACAACTCTTCAAAAGCATATTTTTAAAAAAAACCAAACAAAACAAACAAAGCAAACCAAAGTAACCCTCCTCGTCTTTTTCTTTTCTGCCTTGGTGTTAAATATTTTGCTGCCATTTGCCTACAAATTTCTTTTGATGTGATTAAAAACTTGATTAAGCTGTGAATTTTGTTCTCAGCGTTTTCAGTCATAACAGCAAAGATGAGAACAGTTTCCCACAGATAAAAACAGACACCAAGAAAAAAACAACCAGACTTAGGGTATGGCATTTCTAATATAAAGAAAATTAGATCTAACATCCTTATCTTCTTAGAACCAAGAACAAAATATGTTTCACAAAAATATATCATTCATATTTCTCGGAATTCAATATTTTCACTGTTGCAAGAATAATGAATTAGTGATTTTTTTCTTCCTGATGGAGGAATTCCAAGACTGTTAGTGAAAAGCCACCGCCAAGAAGAGGAAAAGTGGAGAGGAGGAGAGGAAGGCTGGTTGCATTTCCTTGAGACGTGAAAAAATCTTGTTTTCTCAGAGCCTTTGCGAGAAAAACCTCGCCAGTGAGAAAGCAGAGAACATCCTTTTCCCTTTGGGGAGTGAAGCATACTATAGAAAACATGAAGACAGCTGCTCTTACATATTAAAGAATAAGTTCTTTACTTACTATGATAATTTATTAGATTATTTTCAAAACAAAATTAAACTAATTAAGAACAACATTAAAACCAGAACTCCACAGAGTTCTTTTTATTAAAAAAAAAAAAAAAAAAAAAAGCAGTTCTTGACTTAACAATGCCTAACTTATTCCTACAAAATAGAAAATTAGTTAGTTCCATTGGACAAATTATATTCATAATTATGATTTTTTAACATGTGATAATATCCTGTTTCATCTTCTGTGAAAACAAGCTGTGTAGTGGCAGAAGATACAACAGGAAGATAATGTGGTTATATTAAGCAAATTATTCAATTTCTGAATATTTTCATTGTCTGATAATATTTTATCTGGTGCATGGCCCCAGGCAGCTATAGCACTCCTGGCACAGCAATATTTTTAACTAACAACAATAACATCCTTAAAGAAGAAAAAGTATAGCCACAGATTTCTTTCATATTAAAAATTCTATATATTTATGTCTGTATTATGCATAACATAGGACAGCTCTTCTGCAACTAAGTATAAGTGAGTTTTCCCAGATGTATTCCAAACTTCTTCAAAAAAGAGAACTCCTTTGGTTTCATGAGTCTTTGAATATATACATTCCATCATATGTCTCATAATGATTCTTTTCTAGAAAGCTTCATTTGACAGTACTGAGAAGCTCATACAGTTTTCAAAATATTTTTCCTTTTCTACCGTAGAACATTATTACAACCATTTTGTGGAGTAATACTTATAGACTTGAAATACTGATAGGAGAGAAAACTTTCTAGGTAAATTCAGGAAAAGAGTAAAAGTGTGAGATTAGCGCTTCTCAGTGATCTCATCACTCACATGCAGGAAGCAGGAAGAGGAAGCAGATTAATTTTGCTGTAGCCAAGGAACAAGGAATAATAGTTTGGCATAGAAAGTGCTGGTCCTGTCTCTTTCACAGGTAATCACAAGGAGAAAACGGAAATAAGATTCTAAAGATTTGAATTTTTTTCTTTGATACAATACCGTCTTACACTTGACCAACAGAAAAATTAAAAAAAAATACAAAACCAAAATATCAACTGTCCTGTCTAAAACTCATTTTGCCTTTTATACCTAGTGAATATGTCTTAGTATAATTCAGAGGAATTGAGAAACATATTTAAATCACATAGAATTATTTTATTCATTAAAGGGGAAAAATGCTTAAATAACACAAGAACATATCCAAAATGAGTTATGATTTGCACTTAAAAAATATGTTTACAAAATATATTGTAAATTCAAGAACATCCTGATTTTTCTCCTTCTTTAGTAGATTTCTTCCCACCAAATTTTAAAATAATTATTTCAGTACCAGTCAAATTATTAATTGACTTATTTTTGAAATTGAGATTATATCCCTTTGGAAAATTGTCAGGAGACTGATTTTTAAGCACTACATCAAAAAAAAAAAAAAAAAGGAAAAGAAAAAAATCTTGTCAAATGTCTGAAAGAACTAACCAATTCACCTACATTTTCTCTGTGTGGAGAAGATACTAATTAACTTGGCACAAAATGCTGACCATAGAGATTCCCACACAGATGACACCATTCATGCGTGTGGTCATGAACTTGAGAGGGAGAAGAAGGCCTTAAATTTCAGTCTGAAAATGCAACCAAATTATGATTGCTCTGCTATCCATATCTCTATTTATAGGTATGAGGTAATCATGTAAGCTATGCAGCAGCTTGTAAAAACATTGTGGAAGCTGCATGTGAGTAGTGGATGGAATACATTCAGGTAAGCAGAGCTTATAACAATGCTGATCACAGAATCATAGGATAGTTTCACTTGGAAGGGACCTCTTTAGGTCATAAGGACAACCTCCTGCTCTAAGGTGACACAGACTTTGAAATTGCTCAGGGCCCTAAACAGTTGAGTTTTTAATATCTACAAGGATGGATACTCCACAACCTCTCTAGGAAACCCTCAGTAGCACTTGACTATCCATGTGCAGAATTGTTTCCTTATACAGTCAAATTCTCCTGTGATCCAGCTTGGGTCATTTGTCTCTTGTGCTTCAACTGTGCATATCTGAAAGAGTCTGGCTCTTTTTTCCCCTGTATGTCCCTCAAACACTAACTTGTCATAGACAGCAAAAAAAAAAAAAAAAAAAAAAGTCTCCCTGGAGCCTTGTTTTCTGTAGGCTGAATATATACAGTTCTCTCATACTCTCCTCTTTTTTCTTGTGATCCAGTCCTCTGACCATGGCCCTTCACCATATTCACCATATTCATAAGCCCATGTCTTCTCAAACTGAGAAGACCAAAACTGGACACAGCACCTTAGCTGCATTCACTCTACATGCTGGGAATTATCACCTGCCTTTTCCTGCTACCCTCTCCTCTCCTCTTATAACCAAAATGTTGCTGGCCTTCTTCACTATAAGGGCACATTGCTGGCTTATTTTCAACTTTATGCCAGCCCAGACTCCAAGTGCTTTTCTGCAAAGCTTATTTCTAGCCACTCTAGTGCCAGACAGTACTGTTGCTTGGAGGTTGTTATGGGGGTTATTCTGACCTTGGTTTAGGTGCTTGCCTTTGTCATTGTAGAACATTACAATGCTCCTCAGACCATTTCTACAACCTGTCCAGATCCTTCTGAATCACAGTCCTATCCCTCCAGTTTGTGTGCTTTTTGCAGCTCAGTATAACTGAAGACTGGCTGAAGATCCGTTCTGTCCCACAATCCCAGTTTTTAACAAAGCCATTAAACAACACCAGCACTGGGATTGATCCCTGAGGGATGTTACTAGCAAACAGCCCATCATTCAGCAGTTCAAGTGAAGTTGTGTAAATGAATGCCTGTGAATATATCCCTACCAACTGATTACAAAGTTTTACTTTTGATGAAGTCTAAATGTATGGAGCATAGTATGATTCTTTGATTCAGTGCTAAGATGGATTTAACTTATATTTTTTTATGTACTGCATGTGCTTGGTTGTTCTGGAATTTGGCATGTAAAACCACTTTATAGATGGATTTCAGAGATTAAAAAGAGGTTAAAAAAACACCAAATAAACAAAAAATACTCCAAACTGGGTCAGAGTAGCTAAATGACAGCACTAGATACATAATTTACCATTCTGGATCATAAAAAAATATGAAGCAGACAAGGATGTCCAATTAGTCAAGAGTTTGAGAGTCATTATCATTTTACTGTCATTATCATTTTAACTTGTGCCGTAAACTAAGTGTGGTGGAAATAAACAGAGTGATGCATCTTTAATGGTATAAAAGTCATCCCTAATCCTCTGATGAGCATCTTCCACACAGCCTCCATAAGGGAAAATAGTAGATCTTTTTCATTTTCATTGCTAGTTTCATGACTTAAACTCTTAGAAAAGAAGCAAGAAGCTAAGAGTCCAGTTGACTTAGATTTCTTCCCTCTAATTGTCTGACTTCATCTTTCGAAGGTAATGAAATAAAAGTACAATGTGACTTATTTCATTCTTACCTTACTGCTTCAGTGACACAAATAGCCAAGTCTCAGGATTTAAAGCCATATACAATCATGCTAAGTGGCTAAGAAGAATTTAGGTCATTTTAACTGCTAGAAAGTGGAACAATGTTTTGCATTTGAAAACAAATCCCAATGACAGCTTTTAAAAGGTCTGTTATTTAAATATGTAAATACTTTTAATGAAAACACTAAATAAAAACACTTAATGTACAATTAAAGCATGAAAGTAAAAATTAATTAACAATTTGTCAAATTACTACCTTACTATAGATAAATTTGTACAATTAAAATACTTATCGTAGATTCCATCTGACTTTAGCCAATTGTAAGAGGCAAGCAAGGCAGCAGCTTTTTAGTCAAAGCTCCATTTCAATCAAAATAAAGTGACTGGCACCTCCAAAGCACTAACTTGCATTACACAAAGTCTATGTCATGCTGTAAATCACTTATTGTACTGTTGTATACTCAATCATGCAGAAAAAAACTCCACATACTAGAATATAGGTAAGCACAATAAAAAGGTTCTATACTGGGAAAAGTGTATTTTTGAACAGCCCCAGAATTTCAACACCTGCGTACTCCTGTCCCAAATCTTATTGTTCTGAATGCCATCCTCATTCTGACTGCCTTTTTGAGTATTGCTTTTTCAGCAATGATTTTCCTGTTATTAGTCAGAGAGGTTGCATCCTTCCCTCTAGAAATTCGCATCCTTTAAAGAAAATAATCTTCTAGATTTGGCTTTTTTTAAGCTTTCCTAAGTATTGTAGAAGTTGGAGGGCTCAAGGTCAAAAGTAACCTTTGAGCCTGCAGCTCTATTTGAGGTACAAATAATTTGCTAATGCACATACTCCTCTATATGAAGTATGTCTAAGAGGAGCATATCACAGTCCTCTACAGTGATCTACTCTGGAGAGGTCAGAGAAAACAAGGGAACAGGGAGAAGGTAGGTGTGTACCTTTTACTCAGTTTCCATATCCTGACATGAATTGTGGAAAGCTATGAAGCTAAAAACAAAAGCAGACCTTTTCAAAGCAGCGTTGAACTGGGTGCTGATTATTTCTGAGAACTCATAATTTCGAGAACCTTGCCAAGTTCCAAAAGCTGCAAGGTTGCCTGATTAAAATTTACTCCAGGTGTTTTGTTGAATTCTGAGGATTGAAGCAGTTTATTGTTTTATTAATGACATGTAACTAACTATCCATTAGCTATATATTCAGAATCAATATCCTTAATGTAACAGAAAAATCAAAGTTAGAGCTAAACTAGAAATTGTTAATAAAAACTTGATAATCATAAAAAGCCTCATAGGGCTAATCCTAGTATATACACCTACACGTAGACACATACACCCCCTGGATGTAGGAGTTGCCATTGCCCCTTCCCCATTTTTGCATACCACTGCCGTTTCTGGTGAACCTGATGGTGAGGAGATGTCTTGAGAGGTGACCCTGTCCTCTGAGGTGGGGGCACCATGTGCCGCTCCCACTCTGCCAGCCTGCTGCTGGATTCTGGCTGCTCCCAGTGCCCCATGGTGGGCTGCCCTACATGATCTGGACAGGGGTCAGGGTGCCCTGGCGACACTGTTGGCAGGGACCGACTCCCTGTAGCTGCTGCTTCTTCACTGTCTCTCCCTATGACACAAATGGCCCTGCTTTGCTCATGTTTCTTTTAAGATTGACCTCTTCTGAAGTGTTTGTCATTCCCTGGTGGCTGTTTAATCCTGCTGATGTTCATATTTTTCTCAAACCCCCTCAGACAGCTTTGTGTGTCCTGTGCACACCCCTTAGTTATATTCTTAGCTGTTGCTGAGTGGACCATTCAACAATGGAGGTCCATGCAGGTGCCCCCACAACTTCCCTTCTTCTTCATGTGAATATTTCCTCTCTCAGGCAGGGGTGGTTTGATGGGGACCAGGAGAACTTAGATAGAAATTACACTTAGCTAGAGAAAGTTTACAAAAAAAGTAAAAGTAGAACTGCCTTACCAGAAAAGGAATTCCCTCACCTGGTGACACAGCTCCTCAGCCACTGCACACCTTCTGCAAAAGAACAGTTTGTCTGCCCCCAGACTCACAGAGAAGCATC
Organism: Acanthiza pusilla; assembly: GCA_036630365.1. Lineage (NCBI taxonomy): Eukaryota > Metazoa > Chordata > Aves > Passeriformes > Acanthizidae > Acanthiza > Acanthiza pusilla. The sequence continues at coordinate 30,935,783 of JAXCHO010000018.1, forward strand.
AGCCACTCTTGGCAAGCTGTGACCCAGAGAGCTCCATGTACCGTCTGCAGGTCAGTCTGTCTGGAGCCCCCAGCCATGGCTGGTCAGTGACTGCAGCAGCTGCAGGGGAATGAGCTCCACAGTGCATCAGCACCATGACTGAGGAGGCTTATAGCAGTACACTAATAAGAGCGGGACTGAAATGATCTTTTTGTGCTCTTCTACACCAGAGACTGGGTCTGTTTATCTGCCTCTACTGTCTCCTCCTGGTTAGTCAGAGAGGAGCCCTTCCTGGTCACCCTGCCTTGGCAAAATGCCCTGCAAACTGCCGTGCCACACCCTCACCCCATGCCCCCCCTACATGCTCTGCTGATGTGCCATGACTTCAGACATGTTTATATTGATGATCTGGTCATTCTGTGTTTCAGCCCAGAGCTCTGGTCCTTTACACTAGGCTTATGCTAGCTTCTTTCTGTACATTTATTTTTAGTAAACCAGAAAGCTTCCTTCAGGAGAAAATCAGAAAGCACTTATGAAAATTATTTGGCCCCTGCAAATAATATGGGCAGTGAAAGAGCTGGTTTAACTATCCTCGCCATATTCCAACAGTATAAGGCATCACAGGACACTTCCCTTCTTTCATACAGCACCCCATGAGCATATCTCACGCATTGTATCTGTGAATATGTCTGTATGCATTCTGAAAAACGCTATTCCTGCAGGCTGCAGAGAATCCTACTTGTTATTCAGCTAGCTGGTTAGTTTGTTGACCTGCTGTTAACATCTATAAAAATGTGATAATGATTGAAAGGCCCAGAGACATGACTAGGACTCTGAAAAAAGAAGTGTGCTTGGATCACAGTCAGAGCCCAGTGGCAAAAAAATGTTTATTTAACTTTGAAAAATCCCTAACAGGCACATATGAAGGCTCACATTAAAATGTGTTTTCCTGATGCATATCAGCTTACATTCACATACTTATACTGTGCTAGCTTCTAGGAGTTTGGGCACCTGAGTCAACATGTGGACCCTTACTTTGGCAGATATCCTAAACTTGCATAAATTTAGCTGTAAGAATCTATGGATAAATCCCACTCTCTTTGTCTCAGTGGTTTTATCATTCAGAAGAAGTCTTTTGGAGAGGGAAAAAGTACTGGCCTTTATTTTTTAATGTGCTTTGTATTAATAAATAGCTATAGTTATATTTCTATTTTAAATAATATAGTTCCTTTTCTCTGTAGGTATTAATCCCTTTGCACACTTTACTTGGGGACAAGTGTGGGTCATCTTCTAAGGACCGATGTATGAGGACTGAAGAGCTCAAGTCTGAAGAAACAGAAGTCTCAAGAAGGTGCAGGAAAACACAGATGCAAGAAAACTTTAATTTATTTCAAGGCAAATTGGTTCTTAGGGTTAAAACAACCTTCCACTGTACATATTGATTCTCTGGTGAACTAATTAGGATCATAAAATTATTGAGGTTGAAAGGAATCTCTGGATATCATTTAGTCAAAGTGCTCTGGTCAGAAAAGCTTTCCTAGGGCAGGTTGTTCATGTTGCTGGACATGTACCATGTGTAGGAAGGTTTTGACGGTCTCCAAGGATGGAAATTCCACCCAGTCTCAGACTAATCTGTTCCAGGGTTTGACTGAACCCATCAGGATTTCTTTTTCTTTTACATTTAATTTGAATTTCATGTAGATAAATTTATGACTATTGCCCCTTGTCCTGTCACTGAATGCCGCTGAGAAGAGTTTGAACTTGTCTTCTTTAATCAAACCCATCAGTCATTTATACACATTGATTTAGTCCACCGCCAATATTTCTTCAAGTCACCCATAAGAACCAGGACCTTTGAACCTGATGCTTCTGTCAGTTGCACAAAGAAAGTCACATCTACCTTTTCTTCTTTAGGCTGGGTCTGGCTGGGATGGAGTTAGCTTTCTTCACAGCAGCCTGTTAAGGTGCAATGCTTTGGCTATGTGACCAGAATGGTGTTGATAACGCATTGTGGTTTAGCTGTTGCTGAGCAGCACTTACACAGCATCAGGGCCTTCTCTGCTTCCCATGCTGCCTCCCAGAAGACAGCTCAGGGTATAAAAGAAGAGATGAGGGAACATAACCAGGACAACTGACCCAAATGAACAAAGGGATACTCCATGCCACATCATCAGCTATAAAAATCCAAAGGGAGGAGTGTTTTGGATAGGTAGCCACTGCTTAAGGACTGACTGGGCATTAGTCTTTTGTGGGAAGGGATGAGTGATTGCATTTGCACCACTTCTTTTGTTTGCATTTCTGCCTTCTTTCTTCTTCCTCTTTGCTTCATTTGTTAAGCTATTTTTATCTTGTGCATGAGTTTTGGGGTCTTTTGCTCTTCCTATTATTTCTCCCCAAGCTGCTGGTAGCAAAGTTAGTGAACGGCTGGGTACTGCTTAGCTGCCAGTCAGGACCAAAACATTACATTCTTGAATTAATTGGTGAAGGAAAATGCACTCACAAAGGTTAATGGAACTGCAGAAATAAAGCCAAGTATCTAATTTATATGTATGTGGAAAAGAGATTGAGTGTACTTGTTTTACTATGTGTGAGTATGGAAGGGATTCATTTCTGTTAGAAGAATTTGGAAAGGGTTTAGTTAGTTATCCTGCTTCAATTATCTGAGGGAAAAGTGTAAAAAGGGGATTTATAAACATCTAGATGTGGTTCTTGTCATTCTCTGACCATGAGGAGTCACGTATTTTGTGTCATGCTCTGTTGTTTGCTTGCCTTGAACTAAATGACTGCTAGCAATGTTATACACTGAGCTCCCTCTCTGGAGCTGTTAATCACAATACTGGCAGGCTAAGACTTGATGTATAGGACCTGAATAATCCCGCTTTGCTGAAATTAATTTTGATAGAATAGCACGTTAGCCTCATCATACAAACTGTTCCTCTCAACAACAAAACTGACGCAACAAAGAAACTGATGCCACCATCTAGATTTGGAGTTCAGCCCATTCAACGAGCTGGCTGAAATTAGCACTCTACTTCAACCTTGAAAAATTTAGGGTCTGTTTGAAAAAAAAGTGTGATACTCTTCCACTTAAGTGTGTATGTTAAGATTGACATAGGATTGTTCAGGGTACATACAGACACTCTTAGTCTGTGTCTGTAATGATGCTGATGGCTTTAAGATTCTGACAGAAGTATCCTCCACCTTGCTCGCAGTGCCACCCTGCTCCCATGGGAGAGAGCAAACCGAAGTTTAGGTCATAATAACATCATTTACAGAATCACAGAGTAGCTGGAAGGCACTCTGGAGACCATCTAGTCCAACCCTAGAACAGATTACACAGGAATGAATCCATGTGGGGTTTAAATATCTCCAGAGAGGGAGATATTCCTTGGCAGCCTGTTCCAGTGCTCTGCCACCCTCAATTTAAAGAATTTCTCCCTCATGTTGAGGTGGAATTTCTTGTGTTTTAGTTCATGGCTATAAACTTAGTTACTTCTTCTTCACAGTTACTTTTCAGTTACTTCTATCCCAACAATTTTGCAAAGTGTTACTGTATAAATAACTGAGTTTTTTTCAAGCAATAAAACCATAAACCCATGGAAGATGTTACATTCAGACCAAACCAAATAAATGTCTTCCCAGAACGAAGGAATTACTTAGGAAGAAGGCATTACAATCTTCCAGATCCAACAGGCCTCTAGGGGGCTTCCCAGCACCAAATGATTTCTTACTGCCTAGTAGGAGCTCAAAATTGCTGCAGGACTGTCACAGACAATCTGACACAGTAAACTCACTGAGCTTCAAATAGAGAATTTCAGATATGGCCCATCATATGCTAAAATTTCTAGAAGAACACATGGCACAAAAGAGTTTCAGGATTTGTGTTTTCCTGGCCTGGAATCTCTTTTCTGTATAAAGAATGCAATCCAGGGCCCTGAAGTTTTTAAAATATGTACTTAGTGTTGCATCCTTTCTAAGTACATATTTTAAAAGCCTTCTATAAATCAAAATTCGCATTTCACAAATCTGTATCTTCCAGTACAGATTCACTATGACCTCTTAACAGTGGACAGGTCAAATACTACAGCAAGTATCTGATTGCTTAAACACATGTGCCTAGGGCCACCTAAAACACTCTAAAGCATCCTAGACATCCCCATGCCACTGCCAGATGTGACTCATGATTTATGAGACACCTCTACTGTAGACAGAGGCCAGGCATGCATCTAAATTACTCATCTTCAAGTGACACTAGAGACCTATATTTTGGCAAGTACACTACGCTCCATCACTTTACTCTTGTCCAAGGAGTTTTATCCACCTGTGAGTTGTGGAACCGTCTGATGCAACACAGCTATATGACCATGGCTAATTTTAAAAAGAAAATGAATTATTAATATGTAAGAGCATAAGTGAGCTAAAGCCTTTCAGGATAATTAAAACAAAGGCAGAAATATAGCTGTTCTGATAGTCATAGCTGCTCCAGTATTCAAGGTAAAAATCACTGCCATGGAAATGTATAAAACCCTATGGAGCAAAAAATTAAATTAGAACACAAAAGGATTACAGAGCCCTGGGAGAGGTGGCAAGGGACTCCAGAACACAGGTAGTTTTTTTAACAAGCCTCCCAGTCAAAGAGAAGTGATTTGAAAGAGCCGGTCGAATAGGGAGAATCAACAAATGGTTACAAGATTGGTGCCACAGTTCAGCTGCTTGCATGATTAGATTTGCTTTGAGGTACTTGCCCCACTGAGAGTTCATGGAGATCAGCTTCACCAAGAGAGCATGGGGAATAAACAAGGGGAGTGTAGGCATGCACTAGAATGTCTAGGGCTAGAATAGTATTGTCGCCATGGAGATACGGTGGGATGTCTTCTATAACTGCAATGTTTGAATGGAAGGATACAGGTTCTTCAGGAAGGGCAGGCAGGGGAGTTGAGGAGGTGGTGCTGCTCTCAACATCAACGAGCAGCTGAAGAACATGGAGCTCCACCTGAAGGTGGAAGAGGAGCTGGCAGAGAGTTTACGGGCTTGAAATGATGGGAGGGCAGGCACAGGTGACCTTATAGTGGGTATCTGCTATGGATGGCCTGTCCAGGACGACCAAGTGTATGAGGCCTTCTACAGATAGATAGGTGCAGCCTCATGTTCGTGAACTCTGGTCCTCATGGGGTAATTCAACCACCCGGGTATCTGTTGGAGGGACAACACAGCAGATCATAAGCAGCCCAGGAGGCTCCCGGAGTGTGTCGATCATAACTTCCTATTCCAAGTGATAGAGGTGCCAATGAGGAGAGAGATGTTATGCTAGACCATGTTCTCACAAGAAAGGGCTGGTGGGGAATGTGAAGCTCAAGGGAACCCTGAGCTGCAGTGATCAATGCCTTTCTTGCTTGCTCAGCAGCTTTCTTAATTGAACTGTTATTTTATCTCTGTATAATCTATCAGAGGACCAGCCCTTGCTGTAGCTTCTTATACTCTTCACATGGAAAAAGAGAATGTAGGAATTTTCCTAATTTGCAGATGGAAAGAGATGTAATTTGATTAATGTTATGGAAAAATAAAATTAGATTCAAGAACCGCATGCAGATCTGCAAGTTTATTTGCTAGAAAAAAGTAACACACTTTTTAATAGTGCTGAAGACACTTGGACATAATCTATCTGTGATGGAAAGTCAGTGTGCTTGACCTAATAAGGAATTTCTCAGAAAATACAGCAGTAGCTGGTGACTATCACCCACTCAGATTAAAGTTTGACAGTGTAGACATAGGTGTAGCAGGCACAGCTCTTTGTAAAAGAACAAGATATAGTAAATTACTAGTACTTCAGCATGGCCCACCTGTAGCAACTAAAACTCTGATTTGCTCCATTTCTGAATAGAAGTGGTAAATATGCCTGTGAGAACACAGTGCATAAGTCTTTGGTATTTTGCATTTTCCTGTAGTTTTGTCAAAATTTTCCAGACAATGTTTTCAAAGGGGACTGCTTTCCTATGATGTCACACATTAGGCAGACAGTCTAGTTTTGCTCTTTGCCTTCAAATTTGTGTAGTTTCATTTCAGAGACTCTTGGCAATACATCCTGAATTTGTCTGGGGAATAACAGTCTTGGGTAGCCTAGTACATCCAATTAGGTTTTATATTTCCTTTTCAAGTGCAGCTCTTCACTTGGATGACTTGTCTACGGTTAACATGAAATCCAACCATGCAGTTAGATCTTTCATTTTAAGATTGGTGTGACTTAAGTACATCCGAGCTGTACACAAGCTTAAGTCTGTGGGTACCTAATCACTTATAATACACTATGTGAGAAGCAAATATTGTACAAAAAGTAAAGCAATGTATTAATACTTCTATCAGAGTCCACTTATATCTGAAAGCATTGTGGGTACCCAAGTATACTAAAGTGTCTGGATTAGGTATGACCTTAATTCTACTTGCTGAATTACAGAACCCTTTTCATAATTTTCAAAAGTCAGGAATGTCCTTCATTTCCTCATAACTGTTTCAACTATCCACTTCAGTTTAGCTTTTATTTATAAGGAATGGGTTTTGTTTGTTTTTGTCTTCTTTTGTTTTTAATTCTTAAAATATTTTAAATTACATTATTTTGCTGAAAGACTAGAAAAAAACCCAGGATTTAACTCAGACATTTGGCATGAAGAGAGGAATTCACATCTCAGTGCCTACAATTCCAGTAATTTGTAATGGTATAGAAAATGTCTCAGCATCCATTTCATGCTAATCATGTAACTTAGTGAGAGATGAGAGGTGTTCCCAGTAGTATTGGATCCTGAGTTTAAAGATTTAGATATAAGATCTTTAGTTGGGACTTCTTTTGGGCAATAAATTAAAGTTTTAAATATTCTATCAAGGAGTTTATTTTTCTATGTTTGTTTCCAGAATTAAATTCCATGTATTTAAGTGTTCAAATATGTTATTATTCTGTGGATTAACTTTTAATATATTATATATATTCTTTTTCAATATGTATTGCACATAATTATATTTATCTGTGGTAGTATTGCAATTTTAATATACTGTCTTCAGATGTCTTAATGACTTTGCCAGCAGATATGAGATTTCAATTGTTCCCTGGCATTATTAAAGTACAAATTTTTGTTTGTTTATTTTTCATTTAACATTGGATTGATAACTTTTTTTGTCTCCATTAAAAAAATTATCTCTTGCCTCTAAATGTCATGTTTTCTAGTTTATTTTAACTCATGTATGTTGAAAAGCATATATGAACCTTTACAAGGCCATAAATTTTTATCAACTACTCTAAATATGACATTCTCTGAAGCACAAGCCACATGAGATGGAACTTGTTGCTCTCATGCTGAATACCACTGAGCTTGCTCCAACAAGCCAGATGGAATTTTGACCTCGTACATTGTGTTCTTTCTGATTCACCATGTCCTTTCACAATTGGAAACAATTGTGAATTGTTCTGTGCTTTTACTAATAAGGAACTGTTGTTGTTATTAAAAAAGACACAATTCTTCAAATTCTAAAAGTCACTGCCTTTTAAAAAGGTACGCAGGACTATAGGCAACGCTGTATTACTTTGCACCATCCATCCACATGGCAAGTAAGATGAGGTATTGCCACACACAAGCTACACAGTGTTGGAAAATGACATTTCTTTCAAGAGCAGCAGGAAAAAATCTTGAATACCATCTGCCTTCTAAGACACGTGAAGGGAATTTCACATGACAGAACATGGATTACTTCCTCTGCAAAGTGAGGAAACAGATTGTCAACATTTTTTTCACCCAATAGCTTATTGTTAAGTCACTGGTCTGTCAAAGCCCATGGTAACTTCTCTGACATATAAGATTTATTTATTTATTTACTTGCTTATTTATTTTGACAAAGGAAATGTTCTGTCCTTATCTTCCAGAATGTTTCTTAAAATATAAAGCCCAAAACAAAATAAGACACAAATTAGCCAAATACTGAAAAAAAATGCTTTAAATTTGAAGGCAATAAAAAACTTGCTTAACTCAGCTGTGATACTTAACTGACACACTGAGTTTCTGCTGACTTCTGAAGGACTGCAAATGACTTTAATACACATCCTGCACTTGCAATTCTTAGAATAAATAAGCTCAATATATGAGAATTTTTTGTGCAACTCATTATATAGTACCCAAATAATTAATGTTATTTCACAAATTTTCCATCGATTTGGAAAATGTACAGCTAAGAGCTCTAGGCATATTTTTGTCAAAATCTTGGAATATCAAAATGCCAAAGAGAAAAAGAGAAAAAATATGGCTTTCATTAGTTTTGGCAGCTACTTTAAGCATAAGTATTCCAATTATGGGATGATGGCAAAAAAAATAGCTTTATCATTTGATTTTTTTCTTTTTTGGGATGTTTTGCTGTTGTAATTGCTGGTAATAACACAAGTTGGAAACATTTTCCATAAAAGCAAAAGAGTTTAATTTCAACTTATATAATGACTCACATAAGAGCTCCATTTACAGACACTTTAACACTGTGAATCATTAATCTCTTTGACAAATTACAACACAACTCTATTAGATTTCCTGTTACGGACTTTAACAGATGTCTAATTAGAAACTGAAAGTGAATTCAGATTAACCAGTGCTTGGCATATGTATGTCATCAAATCATTATTTATTGAGATAAACATTTCCTCAGGGGTAAGACAAAATATTAACATTTTTCTCCATTTACAAAAAAAAAGAAAGAACATTTAAATATTGCATACATACAACCTTAGCTACTAAGGAATATTCTAGAGATATAAGATAAATATTCTATAGCATTCTTGTCAAAATGCAGAGAAATTTCTAACACTGCAACTGATTCAATTCATCATTTCTGGGCATGGAAAACTTAACATAGCCATGGTTAGTACACATATCCTTTTTTTGTTATCAGACATAGCATATTTTTGAGCTTGATCTTGTCACATGAAAGGCAAGAACAGGTTTATCAGTGGATACAGAAATTGTGCCTAGGATCTGGCACCTTTTCTACTTGAATCTTTAATTGCTTCAATAGAATACTAAAATTAATTATTTAAGAAAAAAGAAAAAAAGTACCAGTTCTTAGGGACAGACTCGAAAAATAATCATGAATTCAAGTCCCATAGCAACATTAGTTCACAACAGTTTTGAAATGATTTTCAGATAATAGCTTCTCCAAAACACCTGCCCTTTTTGTATAAAGTTTTAGTCAAAGATAAGTTGCCTTAGGCCACATCTACTTTAAATTCTAGTTTGGAATAGAAATATGTTTTTTTAAGAAATTTTCATGATCATCCCATGTCATTTTTTGGATGCAGTTTTAATGAGGATTAATGATGGTGAGCTATTATTTTTCACTTTCTTTTCTACTTCCCACCCCCCCCGAAAAAAAAAACCAATACTTCCTATATAGAAAACTTAATCGGAAATTCGTTCCAGGTACACATCAAATGCTCACCCATACCTAAAGCAGAAGTGCTTGATCTACCACATCCCTTCAAACAGTATGCCTGATATTCTGCCCAAGCCATCAACCAAATCTATTCCAAAGGAAAAGCAAGCAACCAACCAACATTGTAGATACAGAGGCCTCATAAAATGCTTTTGATTTACTGATTAATTCCTACTGAGGAACAGAAATTTTGGTGAAAAATTTGTTGCTACTGTAGGTACGACCTTAATCTTATCTGCAGGATATTCATAATTTCAATATTTGCTTTTGCTCAACGTGAGTAATTCAGTATGTCCGTCCTCATTCAACCCACTTTTGAACATACCACTCATCCACTGTATCACTTGGGTAAAAGTATGACTTAGATGTGTAGACATACTCCATAAAATTTCAATATTCAGTACCAGTATAACCATTTTTAAGTACCTGACTTTTTAAGTACCTGACTACCACTACAAGGATCCAAAAGCCTTGCAATCATTCTGTGTGTAATGTGTGGTGATATACTCTTGCAGCTCAGGAGCGCAATTGTGTCATGCACTGGATAAAAAGAAGTGCAGCCAGAAGATTTCACTCTCATGGCACCCCACTTGGAGTACCACAAGTGGTACTTTGGGGGCTTATACGAAAGATGTGGACATTTTGTAGTGGATCCAGAAAGACGTGAATATGGTCAGATGATGAGAGCCCCTCTCATAATGAAGAAAGGCTCAGATGGCTGGGATTGTTTAACCTGGAGAAGGCTCTGGGGACACTTTCATGAAGGCCTCCAATACTTCAAAAGAAGTTTATAAGAAAGAGCAAAAAATTTTACCAGGGTGTGTAATGACGGGGCCAGAGGCAATGGCTTTTAACTAAAAGAGGGTAGATTTAAATTAGATTTGACCAAGAAATTCTTTACTGTGAGGGTGGTGAGCTGCTGGAACAGCTTGCCCAGAGAAGTTGTGGATACCCACATTCCTGGAAGTGCTCAAGGCCAGGTTAGATGGGATTCTGAGCAATCTGGTCTAGTGGGAGGTTTCCCTGCCCACGGCAGGGGTGGTTTGAACTAGATGATCTTTTAAGTCTCTTCCAATCCAAAACATTATATGATTCTGTGACACGGTTAAACATGCAGGATAGAGACTCTCAGTAATCAGTACCATGAATAGAAATGTCCCTAATCTGATCTGCAAGACACTCCAATACAAGAAACACTTATACTAAAAATCTGTTATCCAGAATTTATGCATCTTAATCTTAAAAATTACTAGATATCTTTGGCCAGAATTTATACCACATAATTGTGTTGCTATTTTACCTCATTACATCAAAAAGCACACCACCCTCGCCCCCAAAAAAATGCAGTCAACTCAAAAAAAACCAAAAACCCACCAAAAAAAAAAAAAATCAGCCCGTAACAAAAGCCAACCAAATATTCATTTTACTTAATATGTATTTAAGATGTCATATGTTCCTCTTTTCTGTAAGAAAAGTCAAAACTATATTCTCTCAGATTTTTGGCAGGTTATTATTTTTTGAGGACATATTCTTATGAATCTCTTCCTCACTATATAACAGACCTAAGGATTATATTTTTAAGAAAAAAAAATGAAGAAAATTAGCTATGACCTTTCTGATCTGGTGGCTAGCGCAGTTCTTGGACAGAATGAGATGACATTTTCAACTATGCCTCTATATTAGTTTTGTTTTATTCAATGATTATTTAACACAACTTCATAGATGCTAGATCTGTAGACATACTGGCGTCTTTTCTATAGCTATGGGTGAAAACTACACTAGAAACTGAGACTGCTGAAATGCACTTTCAGCAGTCTATGGGATAATGATGCCATAAAACTTCCAGTGAATCTATATCTAGTCTCTAGTCAAGTGAAAAGTTACAGCCAAACATTTCAAGAGTTTAGCATTTACCTAAACCCTAATGGGGTTTAATTACCTTAAGTTCATGCAGTTGTATAACATCCATTACTTTGCCTGGGTCAAACCTCTTCTCCTGAGAATAATGATGTCAGTGTGTATAAATTCAGAGAATCCTTCTTACCTGGCACTCTTGCAGGAAAAAAAACCAAAACCAAACCTCCCTTCATTGAAGAACAGGGTCAGAAGGGTAATCTATTTCCCACTTAGGTATTCCTATTAATATTTACCTTATTAATATTTCAACAACAATTGATGCTATTTATTATTTTTTTATTTTATTTTGGTTTAAGGATCCTGAGTTAAATACCTCTTCTTTGTCTCAATTTTTTTTCTTCTTGCTTCTCATGAGAAGTCATTAATGTTCACAGGTCTCCCGCAGAATTGTGATTATATCAGTATACATCTTAAGCTGTTCAAAGCCCAAAGATGCTCTGTTATTGTAATATAATTTCGTTAATCCTCTTCTAGTATTATTTTTCTACTTATATACATTACCAACTAATTTTTTTTATGCTATCCATCTCAATTAATTTGAATGTACTTGCTTTCTGTCATTGATTTCCCTCCTTTTCCTTCTGCTTTCATGTTGTTCAGATCAAGAATACTTCTGTGATGCTGCCTTGGTTGGAAATGACAGCCATTTAAAGCAGATATTTAAATTAAATAATGAATTAATATTTTACTTTCTTTATTTGTAGAAGACGACCATATCAATAAGTTGGAGAAAGAGATAACCACATTATCTGTGGTTACTTCCCTATTTGCATGAGCTATTTTTTTGTTTTTATAGCATCATCTAGATTCCAACAGCTAAGCTTGAATATTAATAATGACATGCCAATGGCCTTTGTTATCCTTTGGGCATATAATCATACTGACTACTTAGAAGATATCATATTTTCTGAGTGAGGTAGACATTTTCAAAGGATTTCAAGCTCAGCCTAATGTTCCTTACACAGGAACAGGAACACAGACTATCTGCTTTTGAAATGCTTTCCTTGAATGCTTACCTTTGATCAACTTTCATTTCTTCTTTTTATTAAGGAATCTTCCAGAAGCCAAAACAGACTTAAAAGTGAAGAGGAAGTGATTGCAACTAAGACTGTCAAAGAGTTCACTGATTCAACACACTCCCTAAGCAGCTTATTAATGTCAGAACTCTTGGGAAGTCATGTGTAATGTTAAATGTTGTTATAAGTAAGAAACCTCCCTAAGGTACTTAGTCATGGAGAAACTTCTTCCACCTTTTTCTGTGGTAAATCTTTCCTGAACTCAGATGGCCACAGCAGGGAGGAAAGACGTAACTTATATTTATTTGCATTATCCTGAGCTAATATAAATAATAGAGCACTTGTGTTTGTTCTCAGTCACATACTTTTTTTTTTTAATAGATGTGTTAATATGATTATCATAACAACCATAACCTATTTCCCCTGACTGTCACATGTTCTACTGTTTGCCATTATTAATGATATGATGTTGACTGCCTCTCCAAAAACATCCAACAATGTTAACAGATTTGTCTGGGAATCAGCCGAATGTCACAAATATTCATGAGTGATTCCCATCAAAAGCCTTTTCTAAATCCTCAGGACTTTGCAGCAGTATAAAACTGAAATTCTGGAACTGTTGAGCCTTCACTGATTAAGGCTTTAATCAAAGGATATAGAAAAGGAAAGGATCAGAAAAAGGCATGGAGAAGTAAAAGATTTTTTTCCTACACAAAAATGAGCTGTCACAGAAAAGCTGATGTGGCCAAAACTTCTTTTACTATTTTTTTAGCCTTGACCCATCTGCCATATGTACAATGCCACCTATTTAAGTATAAAAATAAGACACTTAAAACAAGCAGCAGGGTTGCCCTAAGCTCCCTATGAAGTTAGTAGAGAGAAAATGCATTAAATATCTGACTTTTTTGGAGATTTTCTCTGCACTGACTATATAGAAAGCTATGTTTCCATAAAGTTCCAACAGATATCTTCCTTACTTCCTTAAGTTAAGTTGGGATATATATTGCTATTAGTACATGTTCACATATCAGGCGTATATGTGTGAGTCTATTTAAGTTATGCAGCAAGTAAACACGGATATATATGCACATATCTTCTGTTTATTTATCTCTATAATATTAAACTTAGCCATCTGAAAATACAACAAAGGAAGTATCTTGCAGGGATTATCACATAAAAGACATTTCCTGCCACCTAATTAATCCTGTTCTTCTCTTTCAAAAACAATTCTATCAATGTTAATACTGCAATATTAAAATATATACAAAATTAGTGGTTAATTTTTTGAAATAATGAAATAATAAAGTAATTGCATCATGAATTATTTCTTCTGAAAAACTTAGAGGTAAAACATATGACTCTGCAGGACACAGAGATATCTGAAATGTTTGAATAATTTTTATATAACCAATAAGAAAAAATATAAATGCCTTAATAAATATTATTGAAGATCTCTCTACACAAGGCACATTATATATTGAAGCAAATACCTGTCATCCAAGGTCAAACTATAGGGCAGGATAAAATAAAAATATTTTAGTTGTAAATGTCTGTCTCCGTTGATAGGCAGACTGCCATCTTATTAAATTGAAAGATCCCAGAAGAAAAAAAAAAAGAATATAACAAGTGGTGAATATTCTTAGTATCTTCTTATGAAGTTTTATAAGAAGATTTCATTATGAATAGTAATGGGTCCAACAAACACAGAGCTGTCAAAGAATCAAGTGGTAGCTAGGTCAGACAGTTGTGTAGCCTCAACGCCCAATCTTAGGCAATAATCTTCACACTTCTTATGAAAATGGGGCTTGGTACTCACCCTCTTTTGGGTACAAACAATAAGTTTAATTCTACTATGAACATATAATCAATCCTCTGTATTTTAAGTTATCGATCAGTTGAGGCAGCCTGAGCTACAGTGATCATATGCTGATCATGAAGAATATGGGTCAGGTGAAGAGTGAAGTCAGTAGCCTGAATTTTTGAAGTCAGGAGCCTGAATTTTAGGATGCAAAATTCCAGCTTTCCCAGAAGTTAGTCAATTGGACCCCCTGGGAAATAGCCCTAAGGTGAGGGAGCAAAAGAGGAGGAAATGTGCAGCATTCATATAGCATTTATTCTGTGCCTAAAGGGGTTTCTTTGTTTTTCACTGTTGCTTTAGGATTTTCTTTAACTGCAACCATTCTTTTCTTTCATGAAGCATTTAGTCAATCACTCCATTAAACAATATTCATCTGAATTCTGAAAATAATTTTTAAAGTTATATGCACCTTTGCACACTAGACTCTAATAATATCTTTATTCTCTTAAAATAATAAAAAAAAATTACATTCTTGCAAGTGAGGAATTAAAAACATTTTTTTCATGCTTTAAAAAAGTTACCAATAGAATTAAGAAGAACACCTGAGGTAGTTTATCAGTTTTTCCCTGTCCTAACTCTCCAAGTGCACTATAAATATGGGTTTTCCGTTAGGATAGTGTTTATTCAGCTTGTCTTCAGGCAATTGTTTTTGTAAGATGTATTAGCAACATTCAGAAACACTCTCACAGTAAAGGAAATCTGGATTTTCAGTAAGATAAATTTATAATTTGTTGTAAAATCTACATCATCACAGTAATTTACACATGAATAATACAGATGGAATAAATAAGCAAACAGAGTTTCTAATGGCTGTGGCAGCATGATCCCTATTCCATGCCTATTTTAACCACCTTATAGATTATCTCCATTTTTAATGTTAAAAATCCTGCTTCAGACTGTGATAGTTAAATTGCATTTTTTGGTATTTTACATTTTCTTTCTTTTATTTAACATTTTCATTTTTTTCAACAGAAAGAATAAACTCAGCAGACTTCTCTCCTGCAGGACCATCAAAAGACATAAGAGAAACTTACAATTTTGTGTTATAGCATCATCTTAATATCTTTACCAAGAGTAGTCTGATGCCAAAAGATATATATAGTATATACATACAGTGTAACAGAAATTTCTGTGTCTGTAAATAGAATCTGTAGACTTCTAGTTTTCGCTTGCTTTTTACCTCATACTTTCCTGAAAGAGAAAGCATGCAACTGCAGTCACACCTTCAATAAATGTGATGGTACCCAATAATGTTCAGTTCTTCAAAAGAAAAATTAATTGACTCTCATAGATAAGATTCTGCCTGGCCTCCACAGGCTGATATGTTAACATGCTAGTACTTCTACTGATTTTATTTGTTGTGACAGTACTCCAGAAAGAATTATAATTTATTAACTCTAGTCTGGTTGATATAATAATTTTTGCTAGAAGGTGTTCAAAGCCGAAAAACCCCCCAACATTTGAAGGAATCAAAGCTGTCAGTCTTTCATAAGTAGGTCCTCTATCCTACTTGGTTTCTCAATTTGATTCTGATTTTAATCTTAAAAAATTAATGGAAATTGATATTTGTTCTAAAGGACACTCAAGTATATGTCAGCAAAAGTAATTAGTTGTCTTACAATACAATATAATTTGCTGTACTGTTGGAATATGAACAGATATAAATTATATGAAATATAAAGGTTATTTTCTTGATCTGTTATAATTTAGAAATAAGGGGGTTTTTTCCACTAGTTTAAGCTAAATGATGGAAGAGAAGAACTGGGTCTGGGTCACTATAGTAATTTAACTATTGATTTGAGGAAAATCATGGCATATTTTCCAAGCAAATATTTTCTGGAACTGTCAGTTTTTCTGACACTCAACAAAAATACTCAGCATTTTTATTTAAAAAACTGTTCTGTCACTCATTAAAAACGACAGTTACTAAAGAAACAGTTGTAAGAATTATGTTACTAGTGGCTCAATGAAATGTTATTGACAACTGCTCTGAGAGAAAAAGTCTTATTCCTTCTCAGTCTTCAGGAAAACAGCTACTTTACAAGTAGGAATGATGGGTTACCAAGAGTAGGGAAAGGGGAAGGTTTGACTGAACAAATTTAGTATTAAATCAGGCACTTAAGCTTGAGACAGAGGGTATCAGAGATATTTGTCATTAAATGATTTTGCTGCACAAAAAAAGAAACTGTTCCTTGAAGTTATGCTTGCAGCTAAGAGGATCATCCTCTCCTTGTGGATAAGTACATCCATCCCATATATAACTCCCTAGAGTAACATTCTCCTGCAGATATCTAAGTACAAAAGTGTCTGTTAGACACTTTAAAAAAAATCCTTATTTAAAAACAACAATAGAAAACTTTTGTAAGCTCTATGTTCATTAATAATGGAAGGTGTTAGCAATGTTACTCTGGTTTAGTACCGTCAGGTGTTCTTAAAAACATAGATCATGCACTTTCAGTAGTTATTCTCTTGCATTCGGTTTTCTTTTGCTTTGATAATAAATGCTGCTGTGGCATCTCTGTGATACTTTCTAAATACTGTCTGGCATTTGCTGCTGATATTTTGTTTGCATTACATTTTTTTCTTGCATGCTCCACATTGTCATCAAAGATCACTTAACTGATCAGATAAAAAAGAAACAGTGGGATTTTCTTAAAAGAGACTCGAGTTCATGGAAATAAATCCATAGTCCCAGCTTTCTGAATAGTTTCTTCAGAAGTCTCTGAAGGTTAAGGAAATGCCTCAGAAAGGAAAATTGAACTTTTGCATGTGGTAAACAACAATTCTTCAGAAAAGTCCATCAGTTTACCAGTTTCTCTCTTCCGCTAGCATAAAAAGATTGTGTAATAGTCTTTATCTTGTTACATTAACTGCAAAAGTAATTTGTCAGCTTAAAGTACACCTAACGTCTTGATTTTTTTCAGAAATGTAAACAAAAACTACAATTAAATTAAATAAATTTTGTTAAACAGGAAGTTTTCTTTGAAAGGTATTATATCACAACTGATTTCTAAGACTGGTTGTTCATTACCTCCATATATGGAGAAGACCACTGAAAATATTCCTGAGCAGTCATAGAATCTTTCTAATTATATTGAATCACTGTTAAGTAGGGCAAGTAAGTTGCTCCCTCACAGTTGTACCACTTCAATTAGTACATGTGCTCTTCCCAACAAATTCATTTTGTAGATGATTGTGCCATAAAAGGAATACCTTATAACCTCAGAAAAACTCTGTAATGTTCACCCTCAAACATTAACTATACATTTTAAGTTAGTTTTGCTGAATAATTTAAAATTAAATTAATTTTAAACTTAGCCATGAGCACTTTTTAAAATTTAGCTTAAATAAATATTTTTAACATAATTTCATCATTTCCAGCAAAACATGTATTTAAATTTTGATTCATAACTGTAAAATTATTTACATTTAGTGCTGATTATGAATGAGAAGCACAGTATCAATATATGACCTTATGTGTACTGCCTTGTGTCAAACATAAATCTGGAGATTTTATGTGTTACTGTAAATATATATATATATGTATAAACTCACATACATGTATATAAATACTTTCTTGAGAATGGTAACAATCAAAAAATAAGCCCTCCTACCAGCAGAGATTAACAACAGAAGCTGCATTCCATAAAGCTGAAGACATCCTAACAACCATTTGGATATATTTTTATACCAGATTTTAATATTACAAAATAATAATATTCTTATATAATTTGAGGATCATGTTGCTTTACAATCATCTAGTAATGAGACATGAAGGTATTGAAAACCATCAACAAATATCTAAAGCATATCCTTGTATACATTACCTACATTTTTCCTTTTCATTATAACAGGAAAGACTCATGGAAAGCATTGTCTTCAAAAAAACCCTAACTCTACAGACTTGTCTTTAGACCTGCAAATAAAATGCTGAATTAATTGTGATGTTCCTGTTTCTTCTTGTGTTTCCATTAAAATATGATTAACATAAAACTAAAGTAAGTTACTAATACTGATTTAATTATATTTTCATGTGAATTTTAAATGAAATGCAGCACAAGTGTAGCACAAATACAATATTACTTATAACTTCTTGCAGTAGTTTATTCAGATTGTAATTTCAATTTAGTTTTAATTTCAATTTAATTGAATAATGGAGTTGCACTGAATAACGAGTATAGTAATTGAACTGATGGATCCAGAGTTTGTCTAGTTAAAATTATAATAAACATTTGAGAGAAAAAATGAAAGAGAAATCTGTTTGGTTTTAAGTTTCCAAGCTTGATATTAGGAATTTTATTAAATTTTTTCCTTATTTTCTGCATGAGAGATATGAGCTCCCTGATTGTATTCATTGGAAGTAACTACATTCTAATTGTGTATTTGATTTTAGATCCATCGTCTGAATTCCCCCAGAATTCTGTTTCACAGATAAGCTACATGTAGCTGCAACAAATACTTGATTCTCTGCAAATACATACAAATATATACAAATTGTGGAACAAGCAGCTGGAGAGCAACCCCATGGAAAGTGATCTGGGGTTTTGCTGACTGTGTATCAATGGTGTTCCCCAGAAGAAAAAGGACCACCTGTGCCCTGGGGTCATCACATACAGAATCTCCAGCCAGTCAAGAAAGGTGATTGTCCAGCCCTGCACTGCACTGCACTGACGAGGTCTCACCTCACAGAATCACAGAATGGGGAGGGTTGAAAGGGACCACAGTGTTTCACCTGGTCCAACCTCCCTGCTCAGACAGGGTCATCCTAGAGCACAATGGTACAGGATTGCATCCAGATGGCTCTTGACTATCTCCAGTGAGGGAGACTCCACAGCCTCTCCAGACAATCTGTTCCAGCGCAAGGTCACATGAACAGTAAAGAAGTTCTTCCTCATGTTCAGGTGGACCTTCCTGTGCATCAGTTTCTGCCTATTTCCTCTTGTCCAGTTCCTTGGCACCACAAAGAAGAGCCTGGCTCCATCCTCTTGGCACCCTCCCTTCAGATATAAGTAGACATTGATGAGGTGCCCTCTCAGTCTTCTCTTCTCAAGGCTGAACAGGCCGAGCTCCCTCACCTTTTCCTCATAAGAGAGTTGCTCAGTCTGTTGATCATCCCTGTTGCTGTCCACTGCCCTATTCTGGGAGTTCCATGTCTCTCTGGTACTGAGGATCCCAGAACTGGATGCAGCACTCCAGATGTGGCCTCATTAGGGCTGAGCAGAGGGGCAGGATCACCTCCTTCAAACTGCTGGCAGTGCTCTTCCTAATCCACCCGACAATTCTGTTGGCCTTCTCGGCCACAAGGGCACACTTCTGACTCATGGACAACTTCTTGTCCCCTAAGACCCCCATGTCCTTCTCCACAGAGATCCTTTCCAGCAAACTTTCCACAGGTGCTTTTCCCAACCTGTGCTGGTGCATGGGGTTATTCCTCCCCCAGTTCAGGACCCTTAATTTCCCCTCATTGAATTCCATAGTACCTAAGCACTGTGTGCAGTTTTGGGCACCCCAGTTTAGGAAGAATAAAAAGCTTTCAGAGTGTGTCCAGATGAAGGCAGTCAAAACAGTGAAAGGCCTCCAGAGCAAGACTTATGAAGAGTGGCTGAGGTAATTTGGTTCAGCCTGAAGAAGTCAGAGGGTGACCTCATGGCAGTTTACATCTCCCTCAAGGGGGACAGTGGAGAGGGAGATGCTGATCTCTCGCTGATGTCAAATTCATTTCATAGCAGGGGGAAAACATACTTCTGTGATTTGGAGAACAGATCATGTAAGAGAAGGAAGGAGACAGGATGGGCCAACACAGCTGCAGAACAATGTTTCACCAACAAACTCATATTAATATATTTATGGTTCCAAACTGATATACTTAGAACTGGAGAACAACATTAATTTTCTGGTGTTTAACACAGTGTTATGATTTTGAAGGACTAACCTGATTTGAACGATATTACGTGGACTTCTTTTTCTTATTCCAGACACAAACTCATCAGTGATAAATTATAACAGCCAATGGTGCCTTGGCATTTTATGCGAATTTCTTGAAAATAAGAGATCTACAGGATGGTTTTCAAGTTCAGTGAGATCTATACTCTTTTTTTCTCTTCCAAAATACTGTTCTGTGACAACCCCAGGGGGCAGACACATCACATGAAAAACATTTATGAAATTGCTCATTGATTTCTTTCTCAGAGGTAAAATGTTCTGCACTCACTTCCTTGCACTCTTCAATTCAAAACATTATGCAGAAGTTAGGAATATGAGGACTTTTTCTCTCTTCTCACCCATCATTGGGCATCACAGGGCAAGGTCTTTAAGAGCGCACAGCTGAACCTTTCTCCTTTTGCTTACTCTGAATGCTCAGGCCCTGCTGCCTATCCTCCAAGCTCATCTGTAATACATTTAACATCCCTGTGGAGGTGGGCTAGATGTCAAAAAGAGGTCAGTTTTCCTTATGCTCTAAAATATAAACAGAAATCTTTGTTTGCTGCCCCCTGAGAAAAGTGGAAGTGACTAAGATTTCTGTGAAATTCAGATTTCATCACTAGCCTAATCTGCAGTCTCTCATGAATTGAAAGAACACAGGGCAGGAATTAATTTGAATGACTATAACTACTATTTCCAGTAGGTATCTTGCTATTACCTGTCCACTTTAATTCTTTCTTTTTTATAATGAAAGGGTTAGCACTGTTCCCCAAGATATTTCCAACAGGCTTCAAATTCATTTGGACCTACCACCTGTATCTTCCCTGTGCATCTGCTTTCACTTCTCTTCATCCTGGAGCATTCTACAAGACAGCTTGTTTCATCATGTGAAAAAAATATTCACCCCATTATATGCAGACTCTAAAATTATGTGAACCGATTTGGTTAGTTCCTCAGAAAAGACTGCAACAACTCCTCTAAAATGAAACTCACTCCACTTCAATATGTCTTCTAGATGCAAAGGAAGTTCCCATTATCCTGTTGCCATTTTTCATAGCCAGAGACAGACAAAACTTTGCTTTACTCTTGAAACATGATCAGCTAGAATATTATCTTCCTTTTTTAAATAAATTCTTGACATTGTTTTGTTGACTTCTCAAGGTATTTGGAATAAACTCCTCAGCAACTGTCACATGTTAAAGCACTTTAGGTCCTTTAAGAAACATGATCTAAGCTATCTATAGGATGAAAAATTTCACAGCCTCATAAATTAATGGATGCTTCTTCCTCATCCCCATTCTGACTTCTTCAAATACATGCCTTTCCAGTTTCCTATGTATGCCATTTATCCTGTGATGATCACTATTTTCTTTACAATTTGAAATTTCTCTTTATGATTTTCCTTTTAATGACTGCAGCTTTAAGAGAATGCTCAGTCTCACTGCATCTGCCCTTCACAATTTCTCACCCTGAAGAGGGAGGACACACCGGGTACATGTTATCAGATATCATGCTGGTTTGGCGATTTTTGTTGCTATGATTACCTCACAGTGCACAACTGGACATGTTCCTTATTGTTTCTCTGCTTTTCTTTGAGTTAACCATGCCCTAATCTTGTTTTATGTAGCCTTCTAAAAGCCAGAGAGCACAAGCAATTAATTTGCACAAATTCTACTTGTCTGGAAAGAAAATATAGGAAACCTTTTGTCTTTCAATCTCATGTTATTTCAGTTTACTGTATTTCATCATTTCCAAAATGTTTTATGACTCCCATTTTCTTTAAGACAAGGATTGTTAATTCTATATTTTATGTGATTCATCTTTGCTTTCTATATCACATTGCTGAGGAAAGCTATAAACACGAGGTTTCTCTTCAGGGACTTACAGCGTGTCAATTTTTGCTGTGTCATGATTCATATATTTTTATTCCTTTAGACTTTTAATTAACACTTTAATTATGTTTTTTCGTATAATCAATAGTGGTTCAATAGCTGCTGACTGAAAAGCACCATTTGATTGTGTCCACTGACAGTGGATATGACAAACTGCTATGATTTCATTACAAAAGATGCCTCTGCCCCAATTAAGGTGCAAAGAAGACCATATGCCTAAGGCAATAGCATGATTTTTATTTAATAGTAAATGTGACCTAGAGAGATGGAAACAAAAAGCCAGGCAGAGCACAAGCATAAAGGAAGGGTGGTTTAAGATTTGGATTTCTCATTATCCTACTCAACTTCTGATTGACAATAAGTGAGATTAATTTTTCAAATGGAGTCTGTTTTGCCTGTGGTAGTACTTGCTGAGTGGTCTCTCACTGTCTTTATCTAAAGCCTTTCATCAGATTTTCTCTCCCCTATCCAGTAGAGGGGAGAAGTGATACAGTGGCTTGGTGGGCACTTGGTGTCCAGCCAAGGTCAACCCACCAGAAATGGAAATATTTTCTACTGCAGAGATTTCTCCAGATTATTTCTCCTGTCCCTGACCCATTTTCTAATCATCCCTTGTCAAATATTCAACAAGGAAAAGTGCACTGCTATGCCTCATTGTTATCTATTTGCAGTTTGTCCTTTCTTCCTTTGCTGATTCTTTGATTAGTTTGAATAGTATAATTTCAGTTTTATCTCTTTGTGCCATTTTTCTTTATGTGTTTAAGTGTCCATGATGCTGCAAAAAGCTTTGCTGCTCCTAACATGAATATTGGATAGCATCCCATAAAATCTGGTAGATCATATTTTTTTGAAGCACAGAGCTGATCTGGAATTTATTGCTGATATTTTTTAGCATGACTAGACAGGAGTTTATGTTTCTTTCCAAGCACTGAAGACCTCAGGGCTTAAGATATGTTATGATCATGTCTTTTCTGTCTTCTCTGGTCTGTAATTTCCATAGCTATGAATGTCTGCTGAAATGAAAGGAAGTATTATATACTGTCTGAAGTCAATTGCATCTTCTTTCTATGACTTCATGCAGCAGAATATAGATATGCTGAAGAAGTAAGAATGTGTTGTAATTAGGAGCCTTCTTTACCATCTCTGAAATGTAGAGCAGAGTTCAGAGTAACTAGACCTTATCCTCATTAAAACTTATGATAATTAATTAAAGAAGCAATTCAGTTTTTCCTCTTGAAGTGTGACAGTATTTTGCTTTTGGATTATTGTACTGTTGACCTCATTTACTTGGGACTACGAGTCTAAAATTTGTGGTGTCTAGCAGTCAGCAAAATATCATCTAGTAATTTCAAGTATTTGGAGGGAAGGAAAAATTAAAAGTCCTCAGTAGTGGAATAAATATCCAGTGGATACAATGGATAAAAAACATCTACAATAAAAAGTAATAAAATAACTTAAAAACCCTCCTCCATCTGCATATTCTCTCTTGATTTTTTAAGTTTTGTCCTTAAGTGTAATCAAGAAAACTTACTTCTGAAGCTTGATAAACATAAGCTGTTATCCAGGGATAAAATACGTGCTATTCCTTTTTTTCTTAAGCAATTTAGTGGAAACTCATATAAATTTATGCTGAAAGCTACAAGAACCACTTAAAGTTGTGTCAGATTCAGGTCATCATTTCAAGGATTTCACAGTTAATTCACAATCTCTCTCTGACATGAATACAGAAAGTAAAAATCTGTTTGAATCAGATGATAACATGAACACATTATGGTATAACTGATGCAATCACCTTGTGTGCTCTTGGAATAAAATATACTTTAGAGGGAAGAAATGAAAGTGTTGCAATAAGCTGTAGAAAAAGTAGAAATTGTTGAAAAGCCAAGTAATTATAGCACCCTCTTGCTCATATCAAACTGTTTCAGCATCAGTTGTTATGATGTTGCTGACATGAATGTGTGGTGTATAGGTATTGCTACTGCATATGCAAAGCTAGTATAAAATTATGTTTAGCCTATGACCTTCAACTTCTCTTTGTATTATTTACAGAGTATTTTCTTCTGTGAATACGTTATTTGCAGAGTAAATAATGTGAAGTGAGTTTAAAGCACAACATACTTATAATATTTAATGTTAACGGCAAATAAACACCTAGTACAACTTGCTAAATGCAATTGTCTCTACAGTGTGAAATGAGAAAAATAATTTCAGCAATTGTATGCATATTCAAAAGCCAATCTGAGTCTGTGTAGAGATTTCTATGTTGAGTTAATACAGAGAAACTCATTTATATATGAATCACTGAAATTAAGTTTCACATTTTACAGATTCCTTTATACAGATTTCTCTCTTTTATAACTTTGTTACAGATGTTACAGTAAAAAGACATTATTGTAAAATATTTTCATAACAAATAGTCTCAAGTACTTCTTATAACAAAGCCAGATGATAATCTGAGAAAATTAATTTAATATCATCCTTCGAATTTACCTTAGTTAAAGTAAAAGGTTATAGGTTAAGGTTATAGCTATAGGAAATTCCCAGTATCTGAGAGCATTAAAATAAATAAGTGGCTAGGTACAAGATCTATTTACAAAATGCATGCATTTAATATAGATATTCATTTATCTCTATATGTGTTCTGGAGTGTATGTTATGTCAGGACTGTAGGCCTGAATGTTTTACTCTTAAACATTTTCACCTCTCTGAAGCAAACGCAGTTTGACATCCTCCAATAGAGAAAGAGTGATCTTTGAAAAAGAACTGGAGTTAAGATAAGAACAAATTATACCTGCAGGAGCGTGTTTTGCTACTTTTTTCATCAACGTGCTGCTGCCTTTCAGTTGTTGCTATAGAAATCCAGCAGACAGGGAGGCTATCGGGGATTTATAGATAGGAAGTTCACTTAAGCCAATCAGAGCTCTGCCCATTTAGACTTATCATGGTTGCCTCCATGTCATTAATAAAAAGATACAACAGTGTGAGTGCTGCCACATGAAAGTTTAAAAACCCATTTCTTTCCTTCATGTCTACAAGGCAGCCTGCTTGCTGTCCAGGCACAATAGAATTTCTAATCAAACTTTTAAGTAGATTATATAGCTCACTGAACCTGACTGCACTACGGTATCCTTCTCTTCTTCCTCCAAATCTTTAAATCCCTACTGCCTTCTTAGCAGCCACATAGCATAAACTAGTTATCTCTGAAATTTACTGATTTTATTTGGCTCAAAGGCCTGCTTTCTCTCTTTCTTTCTTTCTCTTTCTCTTGTTCAATCTATTTTTCTTCCTCCTCCCTTCTTTGTTTTGTTAACAGTTAGATTTTCCCTACATGAAGAAATTTCCTAAATAAAATAGGAAAATGCAAATTTCATCTTAATTTGATCCTTTAGATTTGGGGGATTTGGGAACTGCATTAAAAAAGTTTATCTTCATCTAGGAAAAGACAGGTTGCCTAGAAAGCCATTTCTCTTTCAACATACTAAGTTAGAGGTTATGCATATATTTGAAGTGATTTTTTCTTCATAGATTGTCAATTTTTTGATACAGAAATTCTAGCAGTTAAACAAAAAATATTCAGATAAATGTCTGTGAAAAATACACTTTCTTTTCATGCAATGATAATACAGCATTCTTATGAATGCTGATGGGTTATCCCTCACCTTTATTTGTATCTCTAATATATTTATACGTATTTAGATCCCTCAATTTTTTTTTATATCAGCATAGTCTCCTATACAGAAACACTTAAATGTTAGATGTGAAACTGCGTCACAGAAACCACAGATGTATCCCACCTCTGACTTGTGACATACTTAAAGCCTTCAGACCTGGGGCTTAATTAAGTGTCTATCAATGTAATTGGAAATACTTCCATCCATTTTAATAAAAACAATATTTGTTTATGAAACTGAGCATTTTTGAGTTTAGGCAAGGGAGCAAACCTGATGCAAAGCCATGGTCCCTGTCTCTGATTTATCAATTGACATTTATTACTTTTTTGGGCTATTTTGTGCATCATAACATAGATGTTGCTTTGATGTTACATATCAGCTTCATACTTACATATGAAATTTACCATCTGCAATAAAATGCTATGTTTTCAAAAGTAAACTGTACTGCATTTTTAGAAGAATGGTGTGTGTAGTGTCAAAAATGTATCTTTTTCAGGAATCATTCTTCTTATTTCTTTAATGAAAAATAAAAGTGATAATTATCTTGTTACTTTGCATGAGTTTTCCAGTTAATGGTCTAGTCATGGACCAGTAAGGATTGTTTTTTCCTTTCTTGATAGAATTTCTCTTTGTTGATGTAATTTCTGTTTTCTTTTGGCAGGGGGAGCTGTGGCAAACATCAAAGTTTTGCATGATTATGCTACTTTCTTTGTAACAGATTTTATTGCACAGTCTCATCCTGGAAAATATAAATGGGCTAGGGTCCTTGTTCCAATTGGAACTAGTAGAAAAACAAGTGTGCAATAAGTAAAACAATGCAGGAAAAAGAATATGTTTAATAACAATACACCTGCTAATCACTGTAAAACATACACATCAAGTTATTAAATTAATTTCTACATGTCTAATTTATGCTATTTCTTATACTGGATCTGTCAAGTAGGATTATGTAAAGCACTGAACATTAAATAAGATGAAATAATCTTTCTAGGGGGAAGTTGTGTGGTTTTTTGGTGTTTCAGATTTTTTTTTTTTTTTTTTAAAGCTAGTGCATCATTTGTGTGATCAGTGGGAGAGCAGCAGCTGTATTCACAAGATCCTGGAGCATTTTTTAGTTCTATAAATTCTTCTGACACTACTCAATGGCAGATGTTTAATTTAATGATATAGGAAATAGGGCATCTACTATATAAATCTTCCATGGGTTATCATTCCAAAGCCAGCCTATGACTAAATTTTGCCAAGCTAAATGTGTACCTAAGCCATATTCCAATTATAAATAATCTTGGCTAATTATACACAAAAGTACTTCTAAGTTCGTGCTTAAACCAGTTTAAAAGTTGTTGCATAATTTCATTAGGTATTAGTTATTTTTTGGATCATGAGAAATGGTGAATAATCACTATCCACTTGCTCCATTAATTCATTGTTTTAACTCTCTCTACCAAAGTCTCCCTGACCTAGCTTATTTTCATAAGTTGAAATGCTAACCTCCCCATGCCCCAAAGTAGGAAATATTTCCTGATAGAAAATCTCTTCTGTTTCTTTTAAAATCATTGTTAATGATGAAGATGCAGGTCAAATGAAACTTCACATAGCATTGAAACTGCTTGCAAACCATACATTAATTAATATACAATAATAGATATATAATTATAATTCATAATTTAATTATGTGTAATACATATATAATTATTTCATACGGTGTTCATTTCTCTGATGCTGAACACTGAGTTGAAATTTTCAGAGAACTGTCAACAGTAGCTTCAGGATCACTTTCACAAGAAGTAGCAGCTAACTTCCAGTCATACTTTCCCTCAGGCACATTACCTCACACTTATCCGCACTGAATTTCATCTGCTGATCCATCAGCAGATGTTTCTTGTACAACATTTTCAAATCCTTCTGCAAGCCTGTCCCATCAGCTTCAGATTTGTCCAACTGGAAAAATTACAAGTTTGTTCCCTTCTCCAAGTTATTTAGGTTAAAAAAAGAACAACTAACACAGTTTCTTGGATAAGGCTGTCATATGCCTTTTTTGCCCTTTTTGTGCTTGGATCTCAGTTTCTGTGCCGCTGCTTGTATCCAAGTAGATTTTGGCAAGTGTCTTGTTAGAGTAAATCCCTCCCACAACACCACTAAGTCTATGTTCCTGGCCAAGTAGGGAGTAAGGAAAATGGGGGAAAAAAGCAAGTTTTCATGATCAGTGGGAGAGCAGCAGCAGTAGTCATAGGACCATGAAGCATTTTTAAATTATGTAGAAAGTGGGGGAGTTGACTATGTTATTTACAGGACTTGGAGGGCAAGAAAGATGAGGTTCATGAACACAGAAACTTCAGGGCAGGGAATATAGATGGGGTGGCACAGTGGTACTTTGTAGTTAAGGGTGGGGTGCAGAGGGTTGGGGAGCTTAGTGTGGTGGCAAAACTAAGACACTACTTGGAAGAGAGAAGAGGGCATATGCTTTAAAGGCTATAAATTAAGTACCTGGGAAATAAGAAGTTAGGTTTTGATGACAAGGAGGGAAGATCAGCCATTCAGTACCTTTCCGAGTGTAGTAGGAAGAAAAAAAATGGAGCTGTGAGATTAACCAGAGCAGCTTTAGAAAGAATACCATGTTGTAAATCTCTTCATACTCTGATTTTTGACAGATAATACTGTTGGAAACCACCCTGAATTACTAATCATAACCCCTCTTTATTTTATACTTTTCAACTGATGTTTAATTTCTAAAAGGACCTGTGTCTTATTTACACATCATTCATCACCATACACCCCAATGACTTCAGAAACCCTTATGCAGATAATTTATGAAGCTGTCTGTGGTAAGTTGACCCTGGCTAGATGCCAGGTATGCACCAAAGCCTGTCTATCACTTCCTTCCACAACTGGACAGGACAGAAAAAATATAATTAAAGGCTTATGAGTTAAGGACAGGGACAGATCACTCATCGATTACTATTACAGGCTAAACAGACTTGACTTGGGGATATCAATTGAATTTACCATCAATCAAAATCAGAGCAGGATCATGAGAAGTGAAACAAAACTTAAAGACACTTTCCCTGAACCCCTCCCTCCTTCCCAGCCTCTGTCTCCTCATCCCAGTGGTACAGAAAGATGGGGGAATGGTGTTTACAGTCAGTTCATCACAGGTTGGTATTGGCTGCTGCTCAGGGAGTCCTTGCCCTGCTCCAGCCTGGGGTCCTTCCCATGGGCTAAAGCTCTTCATGAACTGCTCCAATGTGGGTCCCTTTCCAAGGGGTGCAGTCCTTCAAAGAAAGCCTCCTCCAATATGGATCCCCCACAGGGTCACAAGTCCCACCTGGAAATGTGGTCCAGCATGGACTCCTCTCTCTACAGGTCTGCAGGTCCCTTCCAGGAGCCTGCTACAGCATGGGCGTTCCACAGGTTCACAGTCTTCTTTTTGGCGTCCACCTGCTTTGGCATGGGTCTCCTCAACAAACTGAGGGTGGATCTCTGCATCCCTGTGATCCTCCATGGGCTGCAGGGGCACAGCTGCCTCACCATGGGCTGTACCAGGCGCTGCAGGGAATCTCAGCTCCAGTGCCTGGAGCACCTCGAAGGCACCCCGGTAGCCCCCACCCCTCTATCAAAACCTGGTCATGCAAGCCCAATACAGTCCTTAATTAGGTAAACTTTGATTTTTATCCCTCCATTAAAAAAATTTATAAAGGAGGGAAGTTAGATGACTTATTGGGGTCACAAAGTTAAGTCTGCCAATCTAAGACTTACCAAGATGTTTTATTTCTCAGTCTGACACACCAAATAAAGTAATTAAAGCAAATGTATAGGTCAGCAAAACAAAATTAAATTCGACTGAAAATAATTGAGGGACAAGCTGTTAAACCAATCCAGGAATGCAAAGTCACCCTCCCTATCCAAAAACATACATGGAAATTAGAGGTAGGCTTATGTCAGAGAATCTCCATAGAGTTCAGTATTACCAACTGAACTAAAAAGATTTACTGTCCTGTACTTTGTTTTTAGTAATACTATTTGGAAAATGCAAATCTTTCATCAAACCAACAGAAAAAAAACCCCGAAACTAGCTAGGGTTTTTTATTTTGATAAATTATTTTTAGTTTCAAGAACTTTAAATTTTAATAAATATTGTACAAACACATTCCTAGGGTTTCTTTAACCATAAAAATATAATTTCATTTACTCTTTCTGTGAATGCAGGTGAATGGAGTAAAATCCAGCTTGTGGATGGTCATAAGTGGTGTTTTCCAGGGCTCAAAATTTGGGTCAATTCTGTTTAATATCTTTACTGATCATCTGGATGACGGATAGGAGTGCATCCTCAGAGAGTTTGAAGATGAAACCAAGTTTGACAGGATCTTCTGGAGGGTAAGAAGGCTTTGCAGAAGGATCTGAATGGGCTAGATCGATGGCTGAGGCCCACAATTATTACCCCTGGAAACATTCAAAAAGTTTGTGGATGCAGCACAGGGATGCATGGTTTAGTGGGGAACATAGTGATGCTGGCTTAGTGATTTAACTCAATGATCTTGGATGCCTTTTCCAGCCCTAATGATTCAATGATTCTATGATTTTATTTTTTGATACAGTACTTTACTGTTAATTTACTGATTTATTAGTAAAGTCCTTTAGAAAAATAAATTAAAATCTGTGTTATGGACTAAAAAGATTATGTTATTCTTTTATTTTCTTTCTAAATGGGCATAGACTGCAAGTAAATTACTGTTCTATCTTCCTTTTTCAGAATATTACTAGGAACTCGGAGTTTGCGATCTACATTATAAAATATAGCACCAAGCCTCAGATAACTGAAATATAAGAAAATGCCCATGGAAGCCAAAACTCTGAAAATTTCAGAAGCTTCAGAAGACTGTTCTGTCAAAAAAGCAGATAAATCTGCAGCATTTGGTGATGAGGGTGAAGAGTTGTATTTAATAAAAAAGAGAGAGACAGAAGGCCTGAACAAGAAAGATCACTTTTTGACAAATGATAAGCTTCTGAGTTTTCATGAATCAGCAAGATGGGGTTTTCATATATTTTTACAGTAGTTTTGTCTTGGAGATTAGAAAACTGAAACATGACTTGACCCTGAAAACAATGTTGGCTGGCATTATTAATGAAGTTTCACAGTCCTGATGGGGAGCAACATGCTCTGTTATCTCTGTGTTTGCTTGTATGTCA
Source organism: Acanthiza pusilla (assembly GCA_036630365.1). Taxonomy (NCBI): domain Eukaryota; kingdom Metazoa; phylum Chordata; class Aves; order Passeriformes; family Acanthizidae; genus Acanthiza; species Acanthiza pusilla. The sequence continues at coordinate 30,966,681 of JAXCHO010000018.1, forward strand.
CTGCGGCTAAAAGTCTGGAGGATCCCAAACCAAAGGACAAAAGATAAGTCAAGCCTCCCTGACCAATTTCTCTGATGTTCTTAACTGGCATAATCCCATCTACTTTCTTTACATCAGCCAAAAATCCGAATATTCAACTTTTAAAAATGTGCTGTCAAGACTACCCATTTTAAACCATACATGTGAAAAACTTTGCAAATAATATTTAAAACAATGAAACGCCTTAGTCCCAAAAGCAACTCACCTGAGCTATATTTTCCCAGTTTTTAAAAAGTTTGGTTTGGATTTGACTGGCTTCAGATATTTTAATGGTCTTTTGTGGGGGTGTATTTAATTTGTTTTCACCAGCACTGCTCACTATACTGTGGAATATAGAGCACTGAAGGAGTGGAAAATTTTGTCGGAAATATCTGAGCTTGTACAGAGTAATTTGACATCTGTGGTTTAGCATTTTTATGAGTCATTTATTAAGTGCATTTAAAAATATGCTTTCCTTCTAATCTACCTTATTTGTCTCATTATCTGTTCTCCGTAATTCGCTCACTAGAAAGGGATCTAAAAAAAACCAAAACAAAACATCAGAGTTCAGCACCCCTGTGTTGATCAAGAAGCAAGAGCAATGCATGTTCTGAAACAGTGCTGTCTGATTAGGATTATTGCCTTTGTGATTTACTTCCACTTTATTTGTGCAAGACGGCACAATAAAAATGTCTGAAATCCATGTAAGTGAGATCCCAGCGAGGGACTTCTGCTCTGACCTCTTCATCATTACTAGAAATGACAACATGGTTTTCTTAGAAATTAATTAGGATGAAAGGCAGAACAATTGCACAATCAAGCAGGGAGCTAAACCAAAGATTTTGCAGCATATGAATGATGTAAACACCATTCAAGCATGACAAAATAATATCAGTAGAAATATTCAATACTTCCTTTAGTTTCTATAGTAGGGATACCTGTAGTTTTATAATTAGCATATCAACTATAAGTGGGTGAATTCAGCTGCTAGATATAAAATACACCTAAACTGAACCTAAAATTTACTTTGAGGACTTTTTTTTCTTTTTTTCAGTTTTCCTTTTTTATTGCAAATAGACAATACAAACATATTACAAAAGGCTTCCATCTACCAAAATAGACAAATTTGGCATCTTCTTACCAGAGAAAGGTGTCAATTACTGGCAAGTTTTTTACTATAACAGCTTGAAATGTATTATTACTAGGACTTCCTGTATTAATTAGGTGATTGGGACCATAAGACTGCAAAATATTAATTCCACTAACACAGAATTACTTGTTTTGTATATATGGTTTGTTCCTTTTTGTTTATAACAAGATTTTGATGTAAGAACAGCAACATAAAAAGACCTGTAAAGTTTGTAAGAATTAGGCAAAAATGCCTTGCAAAAATTAGACTTTTTCACTATCCTTCCTTATGAACTAAGCCTTCTTCGCAGTGCTTCGTTCAGCTTAGTTGTGGAAATAGAGTATTCAATTCATTTTCCTGGGTAACCAAGTAAGATGAGGAAAATCTTCAAAGAAGAAACTTTTTCAGAACCTCATTTTGATCTGAACATTGACAGACAGATCTATACTTTGTTACTGAAGAGAAGTCTGATTCTTCAGATGCATGAGCAGTCACACTGAAATCACTCTTAGAAAAGCTGAAGTGCAGGAAGGAAATCAGTGAACCCTCTGTACACAGTGTAGAGTTACCAAGTTTGAAAGAGTGTGCAGAAATAACAAGAGTTTAGGAGAAAGGGCAAGATTAGACTGTATTTTTCAGGAATTCAGTCTCAGAAGTAGTCTCTAGCAAAGCTTGGTAAACTAAAAAGCTATTCTAAAATGTTAGCAATTCTTAGGCTGGGTGTGTGGTGATGAGAATAAGTTTGGGTGAGTCTTGCTGTAGTGCCTTCCTTAGAGTAACAGAATTTTATCCTGAAGTTCCCAGGAAACCAAAAGAGAGTTTTTTCCTAAACTGTTCTGTTTTCTAATGCAAATTGTCTTCTGTACTTGTACTGTAGTAAAATATACAAGAAAATCACATATCTAATAGTAATTTATTTTCTTCACAAGCTTACTTACCTGGTTTTTTTCCTATGTCACAAGGCTCTTTCTTACTGAACAGAACATTAGCAGTTCCATTTATTTCAAAGGATGGGACACTACGTACATGGATAAAGGTTTTTTAAAATGTGTCCAGATTAATGTGTAATGATTCTCTTATCATTATCACACATGACTCAGAATCCATGATTCACTGGAGTAGGAAGCACAAAATCCATAAGCTAAAGTTGCTTTATTTTATCTTCTCAAACCTTAGTGTTCGTGATGAGTAGGAAGAGACAGGGGCATGAACATTTTTATTCAAAACCGGCACGGCATCAAAATATGTCCAGAAAGATATTGAGGCTGCCTGTACCTTTTCCTTAGCACCCTCTGAAGTGTTAGACCTCACAGAAAAGTTATGGATTCATTGCATTTTGCTGCCAAGTATAGGCTTTAACAGATTTTCCTGACATATCACAGTATAAGTTGATATAGATACATTGCTGCTCATAAAGTAGCAATTATGTTTCATATATTTTCTGCTAAAAAAGAAAACAGTATTCAGCCTGCCAAGATTTATCACTAAAAATTTAAAAAATCAGAAACACTTGTTACTAATTAGATAATTAGAAAGTAGATTAAAAACCTCTAAAGAGAAATGCACTTAAGCCTACAAGTATGCTACAATATATCTGTTTGAATTAATTTCTGTGGTATCATTAGCATTATGTATTAACTTCACAGTTTTGATTAAAATGTGTAATCGGAGGTACCATTAAGTCTAACACTTTGCATCTCACTGGATTTTTCATATAACTAATTAGCACAAGGTTTGTGTTCTCATTTTTTTCAATATGAACACAGCACTAAAGAAGAAGCACATCACTGATTATGTTAACGTGGTGGAACACCACAGAGATGAATTTTTCAATTTTCTGAAGGGTGAATACAATTATAGATTTAGTAAAGCAAAAAATCTGTGATTTAGTACGTTACCTTTTGACAGGTGTGTCAATAAGAAAGAATTTTGATAGTTGCACAAAGTAAAAACCCTGTTCTGCTGCAAGAATTAAAAGTCTCTTTACATGTAATTTATGAATAATTTAAGAGGTTCAGTAATCAGATATTACTGAATATTACTTATTACATATCAGTATGCTTATCAGTAAGCAAGAGTAGATACTTATAAGGACAATGTTAAATGAGAGGATATTTTTGTGGTTTTAAAAAGGTCAAAACCCCCAAATTTGATGACACAAAACCTGAAATTTAGTACGAATAAAAACTTTGAATCCAGTGTCATATTTTTCCTCCTCCCTATCTTCTTATGTATGTCACATTTCTTTTAATCCCTATGATTTCTGTAACTTCTGAACCTTGTGTTGTCTTACCATTTATCCTCATAATTCTGCCTTCTCCCATCTTGTATTTCATTAGATTTTCTGTCTCTCCACATATATATATATATGAATATGATTTATCCTACTGATTCCATCTGTTTTCTCTTCAAAAGTAGTAAATGAAAGTCATTCTTAAGTGAACAGATTCATATCCATAAGGAAATAATAGAAATAATTTACCTCCATTATTCATCTGTTATAGGCACATGATGGTTAGTTAAAAAATAGCATTTTCCCCTCTAAACCCTATGAAATTGAACTTATATAATGAAATTGGTTTCCTCAGCAGTTGTTCACACAGCAACCATGCTCTTTTCTGGAGAAAATAAACTGTTTCCTGAGAGCAAATCTGAGCAGTCAATTACAGTTTATGAGTTAAGCACCTAAATGTTTTCTTCATTCTTTTGGTTTGAAATGCAGAAGACAGCTTTTTCTTAAAGTTACTGATTTCAGAAGGAGCTAAGTCTCCTAAATACAAGTTAGATACCCAACAATCATTGTAAAAAAGGCCGCAAGGGCCATTTTCTAACACAATAATGTTTCAGATTTTATGTTCTTAATTATGAAAGCTTGAAAAATTAACTAATTCCCCTTTCCCAACAAAAGGAGATATAATAAAATTATAGAAAGCTGGAAGCTAGAAACATCTTGGGATGGGATTAATTTATCTGGGAGGGACAGTTTGAAAGCAGCATTTGGAACTGGTCTCCAAAGGGATGGAAGATATACTAATGAGCACTAAATATTCATAAATTTTTGGATGCAGCCACTGTAGTCAGTGAGTGTCCATGTATTTTACATATAATTAAGCTGTCATGTAAACAGATGCTAGGAAAATATCCCAGATTTAGTGTTTCCCTACTATCTGGGATGTAAAGAAAACAAGACGAGCCTTATAAAAGAAAACAAGCTGTTAGAGCTTGAGTAAGAAACTCCCATTGTGTAACAGCAGGTCCTATTCCTGGGATGGCCATTTCAAACCATGGAGAGATAGGATTTTGCTTTCTTTTTGTTTTACATGTCCACTGTTTGCTCCCCGGTCCTTAGGTACCTATCTATCTCAACAGCTATTGTTTGATTCAGAACTCCCTCCTTAATCTGCAAATATGTAGGAAAAGACGTGAGAAAGTAACATTCTGAAGGGAATTTCTGTTCGATTGCTTCCATTTTTGTTTTACTTATATTCTATTAAGGCAGTTCCATATCTTGAAATACTGATATATTTGGGACACTTCTGTTTATTGTTAAAGAGACACTGAAGATACTCAGTGCCCTTTAAGACACATTCTTACTAGTGGTCTAAATTGCATACTAAATGTTATGTATATACATTTAAATTACAAGTGCATTTCGAATTCTGTTCTTTTTGACATTGACTGAATCTGTTTCAGTTCTTCTTGGCAACTGCCTGGATTATGTTGTTTAAATGTGGTTTTCTTCCTATCCCTGTATCCAAACCTTGTTCATCCTGGCCCTCATTTGTGCTTCTTTGTGCCACAGCACCTCTTTCATCATTTCACTTACAAAAAAAGATTAAACTATTCCAGGAAGTGGGAGAGTAATGCAATTGAATGGATATTTAGGAGGCCTGGATGTGCATGAATTGGCCCTCAGTAAATAGTTTGGCCCTACGCCTTCAGTCTTTAAAGCAAATTAAATTCTGAATGGCATTTCTCCAGGAAGCATGCTTGATGGAATCCAAATCCCAAATATTAACCATAGGCTGAATTTCTGAAGCAATTTTTTCCTTCATAAATAATTTTAGGAGGTATAACCATTCTTTTCAATAGACAACTAAGGTTTCAATGCTCTCTTAGTCCAGAAATCTAAAATGCTGTACCAAAACTAAACTAAAAATTGATGATACAGAACTGTAAGGAATTAGTTTCTATGTTCATCACTGGCTGGTGACAGTATTAGGTTTCTGTAGTTGAAACACAAACAAGCAGAATAGACAGAAAATATGAAACAAAATGTGGGGTTTTTTAAAATTAATTTGTACCTTTAAGTCATCTTAAAATTTTTCACAAGATTTCTCAGCACATAAGGGTTTAAATGTTCTAAACAATTTTTTAGAGCAGCAAGAGTCAAGAGTTTTATGCAAAAGACCTGCTGTAAGAGACCTGCTCTAAGATCATTTTGTCATAGAGTTAAAATTACTTGCTAAAGGGCTCAGAATATTCTGTGTCTTTTATGAACTTGAGTGGTGAACAAACCCTGTTTTAACTTGAGTTTTCTCATTTTCTCTATTGAATGTGTGACCTTTTATATATGATGGAGTTGGTTGGCCCACATCTTAGCTGGAGACATTTTCCAGAAATTTGTGTAATATTTTCTCTCTATAATAATTCTGAGTGTTTGTATAGGTATAACTCAAAGGTACGAGCTCTGGACCAGAAAAAAATCAGAAGATCAGAAGTAACAGAGGGCATATTAAATATCAGAAAATAATTTGATAGCTAATTTCATTTAGTCAGTACATTTAAAAACAACAGACTAAAGGTTAAATTAACATATAATTTCTTTGACAAAGTAATATTTCCTAATATCACTGAGTAGCTTTTAAGTGTAGCTTATTTTTTTCCGAGACCAAAAGACAAAGATTCAGAGGCAGAAACGGAAAAACAAATACATATTTTAAAGTTTATTGGTCCAGCAACTCAAAAGAAGTAATGGAATTGTTTGGTTTTCTTTTTTTGTCTAAAACATTTTACCTGTAGATGCAATTCAACAAAGCAAGCAAAGACTTCTCTTACCTCTTAAAATAGTATAGTGTTATGCAAGATGCACAAGCAAAATGATGGTTTGTTTTTTCTGCCATGAAAAACTCAGATGACAGCTTTGGTTAGGCTTGGGGTACTCATTAGAAATCTGCTCTTTATCACTCTGCTGTTAGTGGAATAGAAGTGCAGCTGAGCAATTAAATAGTTCCCCACCCCTGAGCTAAGAGTAGAGTGCTGCCAAAGATGACAGAATCACACACTGAAAGAGATGGAGAATGTGAAAGGCCATTTTGTGGGCACTCAGCAATTACAGCAGGTCAATATTAAGATATCTGCCCCCTGAACAAAGGTGTTTATTGTAAGAGTAAGGGTAAGCAGAGTGTCTGCTCCTCTAACGGTACCTTGTCAAAGGAACCATAAAACAAGAACATGAAGAGAGAAACTTGACCAATACACAGCAATGGAGATGGTGAGGAGAGCAAACCTGATCAGTCACGCAAATTGGGAAGGATATGTAGGTTGTGAAGTTGTTTATTTTTTCAGTTGGGAGGTTAAGGAAAGGGAGGGAGACCAACACAGAGAGACATAAACTTTGGTCAATTAGAGTTAACAAACAATAATCAGGAGCAAACCTGGTCAGTCACTCTAATTGATGGGTATCAAGAAACAGCAGAAAAAACAGGAATTTGCAACAGGTAAGAATGCAAACCTGAGGATCCTACATGTTTTAGGGGTTCTGTGGGACTCTGTCAGCTGATGAGGTGATGTGCAGGGGAAGGAACAGAAAGAGGGGTAGAAAAAGGAGTTTAAAAGGGGTTGTTTTTGTGGAAATCTGTGCCAGTCACTACATTTGTCTGGCTGAGCCCCATGCCCCATCACTGCAGCTTGTCCTCATATCTTACTGTGTCTTTTCTTAACTCTCTCTGTGTAGTAACATTCTTTTGCCCATGTGTGTGCTCTTCAAGGACTCAGTACCAGCTGCTTGAGAGACCTCTGCATGTGAAATGTGGTGGCAGACACTGGAGTCAGACTGGGGGTAAGGGCTCTCCTGACCTGTGGTGTCAGCTGCTGGAGACGCTAACGTCTCAGCATCAACAACTGAAGTGAATGAGGGGTTTAACCCCAGCTACTGGGGTGGAATTCTATGATTCTGTGCATTCTATGATTTTAAGACCGAAACAGACATCTCCGGGGCTGTCTTTTTTGTTTGTCTTGCTGCTACTGTTACAGAAAACCAGTGTGGATTTACCCATTGTGTAGGTCCTTAGGTTAGTATTCTACTTTTTACTTCAATTCCTGAAAAAAAGAACATCTGTGGAGTTACAGACCTAGGTGTCTTATCTCAGTGCTAGTACAAAATTGATTAAAAGTGCAGTTAAGGTGAGGTTGGCATAATATCTGACACGGTATCACAGAGGTACAAATGCATACATGTGAAATGTATACCTTTTTAACCCCCTAAGAGGTTACTAAAACGTTAATAAACAATAGATTTATATCCCCCTAATTGTTGTAATATATGTCTTTTTTTCTGAAAACAGGGTACATAAAATTTCCTTACAATTAAGGAACAGCTAGAAGATAAAAGGCTAGGTCTTGTCACAGATTTTTAAGCTGGTTAATCAGTAAGAAAGGGATCACAATGAAGGACGATTCTCAGGGCCATAAGGTACAATGTCTGATCAGGCAAGAAACTACTGATTTATATTCAACACATTCTTTAAAGTTAGTAAGTGTTCTTATTCATTTTTCACAATCAAGAAACTGAAATAGAGTGCTATGTCAAATTCAGCTCTTGATAGTTATGAAAGGTGTGACAAGTCACACTTTTACAGTCTTCTCTCTCTCTGACAACAGAGTTCAAGCTGAGACAGCGAAAATTTGTGGAAATTGTCCCACCAAAAGATTTTTTTGATAATGAAAGGGGAAATATGCAGCTTTCCTTTCAGGGTGCTATTAATCTAAGTAAATAAATGAATAGGTTGATTTTTTTTTTTATTTTAACCAAGAGTAGGAAAAAATCTGAAATATTTCAGAAACCATCTGAAAATTTCATTACATTTGAACAATGGTGTAAGGTTAATATCTGTTTTATTTTATTTGTAAGTATGGTCTTCCCTGAGGGGGAAAAAAAAGTCAGAAATATTTTTAGTGACTAGAAGTCAATAACAAAATGTATGTCTGATTTACATTCAAAGTTCAGGATTTTTGGACAGAGTTAGAGTACTACACAACATGAACCATACAATTTGAGGCACACCTGACAACTTAGAGATCTGCTGTGTCCAATATATCTTTGGAGTTAAACCTATGGGATTCATTTTGTGTATATTTTAATTTCTCAGTTTCTTGATAAATCCAAATTATATTTCTGCCACCTAATCTTTATTTGGCAAATAATTATAATTTGTGTTAGTGCAAAGCACTACCCTCCAAGCTTACATCTGGCCATAACAGGTCATGCTGGAGCCTTTGCTGATTTGAAATGGTCCTGGAAAGCACTTTGCAGATGAAGAGGAAAGGCTCAGCTGCTTGCACTCTAGTTATGCAACCTTCATCTGATCTGGTATTTGAAAAATATACAGTAATTTTTTTTTTTTTTTTCCATGATGGACTTTGCTATTATCCAGAAATGCTGCCAGAATTTTCTGTAGCACTATATCTAGTGTCAGCTCATGATCTGCCACAAGTATTGTTTACAGACTGTATAGGGGATAATAAATGGCTTCCAAAAGGTTTGACACTCCACAATATTTATCCACCAGTTGATCTGAGATTTCTTTAACATTTGTTTCCCAAATATTCACCTGGAAATAAAAAAGACTTTGATTAGTTCTCTCAACATAAATCCATTGCTTCTTCATGATTCAGACAAAGAAAGATGCCATAATGAGTTTCTGAAACCAATGTTCGTCTATGCTGTGATTTTTCTGATTGCGATTTTTATTTCAGCAGACTGTGTCCTTAAAAAAGGCAAGCATAAATAACAAATGCCTTCTTAGTCCCTTGTGCTGAGTTATTTGAATTGCATGGATCAAATAGGTCTGAATACTTCAAAAACAGTTCTCACAAATGTATTTTGTCTGCTAAAAAAGAAATTCTATTATTGCCTTGGACATTTACAGCTTGATTTACAGCAAGGGAATATATAGAGGGTACTACTCATTAATACACCTGTTACTGAGCATAAAGCAAATAAAAATTATTCACAGTAAATGACAAAGGTTATGCTGGAAAATTCCTAGTGTATAAGGATATTGTATCTGTATCTCCATAGCTGGGATGCTGATGCATGATGGGAAGGTCAGCTGTTCTGTGGTCACTGATCCTGAATTTGCTATGTTGTTATTCATATGGTGTATGTTTGTTTTGTTCATAAGTTTTTTACAGACCTGGGGTCTCCAGCATAATCCTGTGCCCTTTTTGTTATTGTCCCATACTTTATGTTATTGTCCATTACTTCTTACCCTACATCCCAGAGCTCCATTTTCAAGGCTCTATCATACCAACTTATTTGCTTTTAAACTACGCTTTTAAGTCAAACAGTGAATATTTGTATCCACACAAATCATCAATACATTACTACTACTATTCATATAAAAATTGGGGTTATGCCACAAAATTATACAAAGCTGAACAAAGTGAAACAAATGAGGTAATAAGTACTTGGTCATTAAAAAATTGTTGTTGCAGTTAAACAAGATAAAAAATGCTCCAGGCAGGCCGAGAGGAGATCAGATGCAGCCTGATGAGCCTCAGCCCAGTTGGTGCAAAGTCCTTGGCTTGTAATTAGCAATGGCAGTGCTGTATCTATGCAGCTAAATGGCTACAAGGCAAGTGGCACCATCTGGTTTGCTTCTTCTCTACTCAAGGGCTACCTTGCTGGCTAGTTCCAAACACATAACTCTTGATTCCGAGTCTACTCATGGAGCCCAGTGGTAGTTTACTGGAAGAACATATTGCCATTGCATTTGAGTGTGACTTTCAACTCAAATTATGCAAAAGAAATTTAGACAATTGTGTGGAGGCCCTAGAGAGACATCATTTCTGTAGTTCATAATTGAACGTGCATATTGCTCTGTGCCGTGGGGTGTAGCCTTTCCTCGGGGAAGAGCACTTTGAAGACCTACTTGTGCAAAGCCTAAGTATTGGAGGACAGAAGAGAATTAAGGGGTTCATATTTCCTCCCCTCTTGAGGGCAGGTCATGGACTCCCCATCAATGTATTCATGCTTTATTCTTTAAAAAGTTATTTTGGGAAGGGGTGGTTAGCTAAGATATCAGGAAGCAAATTTATGTTCAATCAGTGTCGATGATGAGGGGATGAATTGTCAAGCTTGTTTGACTGTGTAGATATATCCATGGGTCTCAATATAAGACCATGTATCTTCACTTAGACAAGAACTTCGAAGTTTTGAAAGTGTCTGAGACATAGTCAACACTTTGTTGACCTTTCCACCTTTTAACACCTTTGTCAATCAGTGCCAGACATTTTATATATTTAGTGTATCAAATGTGACAGTGTTTTTAAAATTGCCCGTACATTCCTATCCAGAGGTCCATAAATAATTTCAATTATTGATTTTAATGGTATACCTGCTCCAATTGCTGCATTGCCATTAATGATTCATTAATGTTCTTGGATTTCCTGCTGATACCAGCTGAATGGATGAAGAATATTTCCTGTAACATTGCAAAATAATCAAGAAGACAGAAAAAAAAAAGTGTATATATTTTTTCCATATTAATGAATGTAGTCTTGTTAAATACATTGTATTAGTGGAACAGAAAGGACTCTATCAAATGTGTAATTTTAAGTGTATTGTCTTTTATTATTTTATTAATTTTAAGAGTGGTAAGACAATCAGCTTTAAAGGAATGTCATTGGTTAGCACTCTGAAAGAAACAACATTTGTTTAGAATTGCTTGATTAAGAACATTTGGAAGAGCAGAGAGACTTATTGAATAAAAAAATAATAAAATGAGGGAGAGTCCTGAGGTGTACGTCTTGAGGAATTTGAAAGACAAAAATTTCTTAGCACTTAAAGACCATAGCACTGCAGGAAATGTTAAGACAAAGAAAAACACCAAACAACTAGTCTAAGGAAACACTATGAACTGGGTTATCTTTTGCAGTATCCTAGTTCTCCAGTTACCCAGATTCAATCATGTTTGCCCTCTCTTCACATCTTTTGTAGATATGCAATTATGCATTTTCCACTGAGAACAGGAAAGGATATCCAGGTCTAGATGTGCAAGGTAGCTCTCAGGTAGAGTGCAATAGGCACTATGAGGCGCTAGGAAAGAATACATGCCCTCTCACCTGCCCCTGCTTCTAAAATGGTAGGTGAGATAAAAATTACACTAGCATGTGGAGGTAAAAACAAAATCATGGATCTGACACATGCTTGGAAGCCAGTGAAAATCTGAAGATTTTAAAGCCAAGAGGGGAACTGTGGAATTTGGGAATAGACTTGACAGAATAATTTTAATTGGGATGCCTTAAAACTGACATTTCTGAAGTATAGGCAGAATAGCTGTCTTACATCATACTTCAGCATTAAATCCAACTACTCACAAATCCCTAATGACACTTGTCATTTTTGTAGTGTGGCCAGTTAGTTATTATCACAAAGAATGTCAGTCTACACAGGAAAAGCAATTTCGTTATTGAAGGAATCAATGGACAAAACTTTTGGGCCTATTTTATATAAGAATTTTGGTTATATTAACACAATGGTTTGACATTTAAGGCTATCAAATAATCTTCCAGAAAATTATTTCAGGAGTTGCTTTTCCTCTTTATTGAACCAAATAGTATGTACAAACTGGCTGCTTTTCTGTACTCTACTACAAATACGATTGTTCATTTCATGAGATAGAATTAAAATACAATTTTTTTAAAAATTTATTTGTTAAATTTCAGAAAACAAAGGCACATTTTAAATTTGCAAATCATTGTATTCAATAGATACTATAGTCTGCTTTTTGGTATAATTATTTATCATATACATCATATAGAACACAACAGTCATCAATCTTTCCCCTAATACTTTAGCACACTTAGCAAAATGTCATGCCCAAAATAGTAAGGCTAATTTTAGGATACAGGAAATTAATTTACATAAAATCTAACAGTGCAAGAAGCATACTGTGATGTACTACCAACAGAGATCTTATTGATTTACTATTTTGGTAATATATTTTTAAGATTCAAATTTTGACAGTTCTTTCTCTCATATATTTCTCATGAAGCAGTGAGTTTGCCAGGAACATTGCAGTGATGAATTGTCTTACAAAGATACTTTTCCATTAAGCTGGTCATTCATAAAAGTAAAAATTCTTATTCAGTCATCTCACAGTATTACTTTTCCCACTGTAGATTTTTATTTAAAACAACGTATCTTCTAGTAATTTTTATTGCAATGCAGTACAGGTAGCCTCATTTGAGGACATTGAAATTATGAACATCATGAGGACCTTTCACTGAAAGAAAGGAGAACATCAGGAAGCTGCCTTTGACCATAATTAGACTGAATTAAGCTTGCATTTAGTATCAAGAAAGAAAATGTCCTTTATACACTAATTCAGCATAAACATTTCTATTAACTAATCCTCTCAAACTGTAGCAAATGTCATGCTATACAACTTCATAACATCATGAATTCCATGCTCAGGATAATACTTCTGATTTGGAAAAAGCTTTAGCCTCTGTCTCTACCATTCACTGAAGTGTCTTGCAATGTTTTCAGAGGTTTTGGAGAGAGAGTTGTTGGTGAGATTTTGAGGTGCTCCCCTCCCTCCCCATGACTTGGTACAACTTTGCTTGATTTATCTAAATCCTATATAGTTGTTTTTCATGTGACTTAGATCCTGGCAAATTCTAAATACTAAACAATCTGAACTTGTTTACATATATGAAAACATTTCAAAGTGATTGCACTTCTCAGTATTTGCACAACACTCCAAATGGCATTATTTAATATATTCATATATATATATATATTTTAAATATATAATATATATATTTAATATATTGCTGTTCAAAATGCATGTACTGTATTGATTCACAGTTTTTTTTTTATTTTATGATCAGTAAAGGTAGTATTCTATGAAAAATTTAGATAATATATGATGTGAGTGACAGTATTTATATGAACCCAGTTGGTGCGAGTGCTGCAGTTCTGAGTGGCTGCAGTATTGCAGGGGAGAAGTAACAGTCTTGTCAAGGACCACAAAGATGCTGCCCCACATGGGGTGGTCCCAAGGGGACCCCAGGCCTTTCCTTTCCTTGAACCAGGGTGAAACACTACGGTTCTGTTTCCTGGGTTGCCAAGCCTTAGAGACAGTACAATAGATTGCAGATGATGTAGAGAAAATATGGGATATAATACACACATATTTTGGGTCATCCAAGTCACCTAAGATAAAGGCCAACCATGTCCTGGGATGCATCATGCACAGCATCACAGGTCAGACAAAGGAGGTGACTGCGCTGATCTACTCTGCACTGCTGTGTGGCCTCACCTCAAGTCCTGCATGCAGTTTGTGCACCAATATATAAGAAGGACATCAAAGTATTAGAGTGTTGAAAGGTCTCAAGGGAAAGAATTATCAGTAGAAGCTAATGACATTTGGTTTTTTCATCTTAGGGAAGAGAATGCTGAGGCCAGACCTCATCACAGACTACAGTTCCCTGAAAGAGGGCAGCAGAGAGTAAGGTGCTGATCTACTGTCTTTGCTCTTTGGTGATAGGACACAATGAAATGGAAAGAAGCTGCCTCAGAGGAAGTTCAGATTTGACATTAAGAAAAGATTCCTCCCTGAGAGGGTGGTCAGTCACTATAACAGGCCTCCCAGGGAAGAGGTTGCTCATGGTACCAAGAGTGTCAGAGCCCAGGGAGCATCTGGACAATGCACTTAGTCACACGATTTATTTTTAGGTAGTCCTGTGATGAGCAGGGAGCTAGACTAGAAGATCCTTATAGTCCTTCCAACTTTAGATCTTCTGTGATTTTATGAAACTTATCATAAAATAAGGGCCATTCTAAAAATATAGTCTTCATACACACACCTGGCTGTGGAGAGAGTTTAGCAGTTTGTGTGCAGACCAGTTCATGGTAAAAGAGACAAAGATCTGTTCTGGAAAAATTAAATTTATTATCAGAGCCTTTTAAATTATATTATATTTATTATAGCCTTTTATTTAGCTGGTCTATTACAGACATTCTAGACAAGACACTTCTATCCACACACTGGACACAGGACTATAATAATAAAAGTCTTCTCAGCCAAAAGTCATTTGTATCGAATGGGATTCATATGCCTAAAGAGAAATGTCTAGTGCAATTTGGCATGCCCTACCCTATCCTGTGTGGTCTTCCACTGTCACTTCAGAAGGATGTAGTTGTATCTGTTTCGCGTCTCATCTGTCTCATGTGGATATCTCAGATATTATAGAGATTCTAAGAGGGAGTAGATTTAGGCAAATAACTTACAGACATATAGTAACTGAAAAACTTTGTAGAATCCAAAGACACAGGTAGACTCAATTCATTATTCACAGGTAGGAACCTAACCCCGTATGAAATGTCTTGCCTAATCAAAGCTTTTGAAAAGGACTGAATACATGCCAGAGCATGTCCAAGAGACCTCTTCACACAGTAGATATAAAGTTGGGAAACAAAATGAAGACATAATGACTGGAAATCCAGTGACTAAATGAGTATCAAAGTGCTGAAGGTGCATGTAGATATCTCAAATTAGGAGAAAGTTGAGTCATACTCATATTCTGAGCCAGCTGTTTGGGTTATCTTTATAATCAATGGAGACATTCTGGCATCTGGCATTGCACCTGTCTTCAGGATGCACATCTTTCAGGAAGTTTTGGAAGTGCTTCTGTTTACTAACTAGAATGTGGAAGAAGAAATGTAGCTAGATTAGTGATCTGAGAGATTAAATCCTACTTCAAGTGCCTCAGGAAGTGTGGGCTTTTCAAGATCTAGGGTTTAATTGCCTGAACACAGGGCCCAGTTTTAGCTGCCATGACCTAGGACATATGACAGATAATGCACAAGACCTACGGCAAACTTGAATATTTCTGAACGGGCAGGTGGTAATCAAGATACCCCAGGTTATCCTAAATTGTATTAGATGCCAATACTAAGGCATCTGAACTGATTTCCTACAGTCCATTTAAAATCATATGTCCTCATGGAGCTAGGAAGATACGGCATAGATATAACTATATAATCCTGACCTATTTTAACAAGTTTCAAGTTATGGCACACCAGAAATACTTTTTCCTTTTGCATTTAACTAGTTATTCTGATTGATACTCAGAGACTGTATGATCATCTTTGAACTTTCACTTTATGAGTGTTTATTCTCATAATGCATTGGAATATGTATTGTCCTTTCAAAAAATAGTCATTTTTTTCTATCATAGTGTGGGAAGGAATTATGTACAGAGTCTGACTGGTAGTCATGGTAATTACTTTTTGTGTTCTTCACATAAACCAAAATTATTTTCATTTTTTAATTTGATTTAATGCCATTCATTAATAACAGAAAATTCTTCTGTGATTAGTTATGCCATTTCTCATTATCCTCTTCCGTGTTCCCTCCCTCCTTTCTTTCCTCCCTCCCTTCTTCAAAGAGCTGTCCTTAAAAGTTCTAGTGACATGACATAAGAACAGAGCTGTGACTCCTTTGCCACTTTTCCTTTTTATTTGAAATGAAAGGAAGTGGTCTTTTTTTCCTTTTTTCCTCCTTTCTTTTTTTCTTTTTTTTTTTTAAGTTAGAGAAAATAATCATCGCAGAATGTCCCTTCATCTAACATGGGGGCATGTATAATGCCACAAACAGCTAATAAAGGATGTCAAGGCAACAGGAATAAAAGCAATAGAAAAATCAATTGAGATTGCTTCTGCATCTTCACACAGGGCCCACAGGACAGAACATTCTTTTTAAAAATAGGTTGGTGAAGTTAACTTTCAGGTTTACTTAAAAAGCCTTAACAACTCTTTCCATAAAAGTTTTTATGTTATTCCTTTTATAGCAGAAAAATAAGTATTATATTATATTGTCTGCACTATGCATTCATTTCAATGTACAAATTCTTGTATATCTATGTTTTTTCCACATATACACACATCCAAATAAACAGTGAACATATAAATACCCCCATTATGACTGTTTTCTGTACTCTACTCTGTAAACAGTTCGAAAGTAGCACTTTACTCCTTCCATGCATTATTCGCATAATGTTTCTTTCTAAATACCATTCTGGAATGTTTTGAAATGTATAGAACCTCCAACTAGCTATCCAGCTATCTATCGATCTAGAAATACATGCAAGGTAAGTGGGAATATTGTATTACTGCTTTGTCTATCTTTGAATATATCACTCCTATTTACTTCCATACACTTTCTTCTGTCTTAATTATGAATTGCTGATGTCAATTGAAGTGCCACAAGAGCAGCTGATGAAAGGATTGAACATGGAATAGATTTCCAAAGCATATTCTTCTATGATTCAGGATATGATATTGCTTACATAGCAGCCCCCAACAGGTCATTCTTGAGACAATTTGGCCTTTTTGATTATTCACTCATTTCAGGTTAATGCAGTGATAAGAAGTTTTTCAGTTTGTCATTGACATCATGATCACTCTTAATGAATTTGGAAATACAAGCCCACATTTAAATTTTGGCATGGGGATATTGCATAGCTACTGAAGCCTCTAAGACTACTAGGATAATGTAGCAATTATTAAAATTTCTTAAGGTTTCTGGGTTGTCCAGCTGTGTTCCGTATTTTTATTTTTGCTCTCCCCTCAAAGCATCAAATCACCATCATTTGTAGTTTCTATGCTACAGAGTAGTCATTTGCTAGAACAGAAAATAGCTCATATAATTTTTAGCTGATTTTTCTGGTGACAGTGCTATAGCAGAAGAACTATGGCAAAAATTTGCATAGGTTTTTCTCTCCTAGAACAGGAAAAGAATGCTTCTTCTGAAATGAAATTTCAGAAGGGCTAACATACCAAATTTACTAATAATGACATAAACAAGTTCTCTTTTTCAGTCGTCAGGCCAAAGAACAGAACTGTGCAGCACAGTGAGACATAAACACCGTGAATAAGCTCTTTTTTGGCTGTTTTTCAAACTGACAATTGCCTAAAAACTGGAAACATGTTCTACATTTGACTCATTCATCACACAAGAGTGAATTCTTGTAAAATTGTGCCTAATGGACAAGAATACCACAGCTCACAGTCAGAAGCCTGTTACGAACAAGTAACAGGCTTTTAAAGATATCTCACGCACTCATTCGTAACAATTCCTCACAGAACTCACTCTGGTTTTAGATATTTCTGTGGGAGGCCATACTGAGAAAATAGAATATTTTTATAATTTGTATCAAAACTACTTCAGTGCTCTTGTTTCTGCAATTAATCCTCTACATTAGATTACATAAAGATGCGCACTTCCTAGGCCTGTACGCATTTTCTGGGAGGCTCAGGATATAACTGACCTGACACAGAGATGAACTCAAATTGATTACTTCTTGCATGCAGGAGGCACATAATTTTATATATTCTGAATATCTTTTATCAACCAAAAGGAGGCAAAAGCCCTGTAAGTATATAATTTCTTTGTATAGTAGCATACAGTGGGCAGACTCACCACAGTTTTTCTCAAAAGGACAATTTTAGTAATCCAAAGCCCACCATTACATCTTAGCGATTTGCGTGGAACACCTATATTACCATTAGGATTCTGGGAATTCATAATTCTCCTCTGATTTTTGTGTGTGTGTTTTACAGAGAACAGTTTATCCATGACATTCAGACCTTGATTCGCTAGAGATTTTGTCTGTGCTAGTTTCTAGTTTTGTAGACACCAACAGAATAAGAAAGTAAATGTTTCAGTGCACAAATAATGAGCTTGAGGTTTTTGCCATTGTTTTACAAGTGGATAAGGAGTTATGAAATATAAATTAACAAATTCAGATGATCACAGTCAAACAACTCTACCTCTGAGGTTCAGTGTGCACAAGTTACTCATGCAAACAAATCCTCAGTTTGTGAAGAAAGCAAGTTTTGTAAGGTACTTACTGTCAAGATAGGTCAATCAAGGCACAATTAGCTCTAATTAGCAATCCCACAGGCTATTAAAATTGTTTACCTTCTGTTGAGATAGGCACAAAAAGGTACATAATTTTTTCCCACCTGTGAAAACATCAAAGAAAAGTATTTCCGATCTGAACCATGAAACCAATTATAAATGAGGACAAGCACAGCAGTGATACCAACAGAATTTAGGAAACCATTTGTATTGTTAATTGCAGCATTTGAGCTAATTGAGAGAGTATATAATATACTTTCTCTGAGGCTCAAACTAAAGAGTCCCAAATAATTTTTCAGCTTTTTAATATAAAATTTCAAAAGGACAGCAGAATCGAGAGACAAATCTCAGGATTACTTCCAAGTTCTAGAATTATTTCAATTCTCATCTCAGTGTCTGAGAAAACAGGTAGAATGATAATAATTTTTTGCTCTTATTCAAGTACATAAATTAATAGTCTTGTTTTCAAAAGGAAAAGAGTCTAGAATAGATCAACATCTAGATCTTGGTCATTTTTTTGAAAAGCTAACATATAATAGAAAATTCAAATAGGAATGAAAGGGATAGAGAAATCCATAGTTTTCTCATCCAGTTTTTTGAAATTATATTGTCTATAGAAGGGAAAGCAAGATTCATGAAAAGCAATGAACATGAATTTTACAAGTTAAAAGCTTATGTGACACATTGCATTAAAATTGATTTTAGGGAGAAAAAAGTGTTAGCTTCTTTACTGAATGAGGAAGAAATTGTTGCACTGAAACCTGCTTTAAGTGAAGAAAATTTCCTGTTCTAATTGACTTTTTTTTAGCTAGGGACCAACAAGGATGCAGTTTGGAACAAGGTTTTTGCCCAAAAATGAGGCAGTATGCCACATATATTTGTTTCAGTTTATCTGACCTGCTAAATGTGCTCAGATGCTACTGGCAGGAAAGAATTATTTAAGCAATGATTTTAAACATATCCATGAAGCCACTTAAATTATACTTAAACAGTAAGCCACATAAATAGTACTCCTCTGGATGCATTTAATGTACTTCAATACGTCCAGAGGAGGACAATAAAGCTGGTGAAACAGTGCGAAAGAATGTCCTGTGAGGAGGGTCTGAGAACTCTGGCTTTGTCTAGTTTGGAGAAAAGGACCCTGAAGGGTGGAAGTGGAATTGGAGGTGCTGATCTCTTCTCCTTGGAATCCAGTGATACAAAATCTAGGAATGACTCAAAGCTGCACCACAGGAGGTTCAGACCAACTATTAAAAGCATTTCTTTATCAAGAGGGTGGTCAAACTCTACAACATGCTTCCTAGAGGGGTTGTAGATGCTCCAAACCCATCAGTTTTTAAGAAGCATTTGGGCAATGCCCTTAATAATATGCTCTAAATTTTGGTCACCTCTGAAGTGTTCAGGCAGTTGGACTAGATGACCATTGTAGGTTCCTTTCAATGGAAATATTCTATTCTATTCTATTCTATTCTATTCTATTCTATTCTATTCTATTCTATTCTATTCTATTCTATTCTATTCTATTCCATTCCATTCCATTCCATTCCATTCCATTCCATTCCATTCCATTCCATTCCATTCCATTGCAATCCATTCAATTTTAATATTTTTTTAAGGTAAGCTTGTAATCGCCTACTCCATATTCATGATAATAGGTTAAATTCACTAGAAAGTTTATTATAGTTTATAATTATTTTAATACAAAGAAATGCAATGAAAACTGCTAGCAATCTATTATGGCTGCAATAGAAAACTGTAATTTTAATGAAGTTCATTATTTGGCTTTCAATATTCATATAATGTAAAGGCATATGTTTGGTTCACTACACATTGCTCTTGAAGAATGAAAACTATGAACTACAATTCTAGCTATCATATATAAGTTATTTATTATTATTATTATTATTATTATTATTATTATTACTATTATCTGAGAAATAAACATGCCTAAACAAATTCATCAATATTTAGATCATCCTACTATACATGTAGAAAACGTTATTGAAATCACTACACTTCATCTTTTGCATACCAATATCTTGGCTGGTTGGCACTTGCTAACAGAATTGTTAGGCTTCATCTAACATGATGCATGACTGATTATTTCTTTTTAATTAAAGTAATACAATCCAAAGATTCTAATCCCTTATACCCCTGACATAAATGAGATTACCCATACATTTGCCACACAGTGGATTAATCTGCCTATCTAAATGTATGCTCACCAGAAAAGGGCAATCCTGTTAATGGATTTCATCCAGCCTCTCTGAAGCTGCACAGGAAAAGATGGGGCTTATAATGAGACCGTGAGATTTATAGATATGAGATACAGCAGACCAAGGAGGTGGTTAAAAGAAAAAAAAAAAACCCTGAAATCTGGAACCCAATATTTCTAAATCAAGTAGCCTGACATTTGATTACATGGAGGAAGGTGTGCATCAGGAATTTCTGGTTATCACAACTCAGGCAATATGGTACGAGAAAAGAAACAGCCTAGACAGAACACTTTAGGCTTTTGAACATGAATTCCTAATCTATTAATTTTACACAGAAACTCATGGGAAGTTAATGAAACTCAAAGGCATCTACTGCTGACATAAAGTGCAAATCCTGCTGTTTAGACTGCTGACTCAAGGGAAATTCAACACTCTTATTTTCATCTATGTGTAGGTTTTGTGTTGGTGAAAACTACAAAGCTCAGACTAGATCTGACCCCAAATAATTTTGTTTTCAAAGTTATCATCAAAACCACTATGTTTAGCTTACTGTCCTCTGAAGTCAGATTTTAGGGGTATGAACTGTAAGAACAGTAAATTTCCCTTCTCTCAAGAAAAGATAGCTCTGGAAGGAATTTACACTGTGTTTTATTTAATATGTGGTCTGGAACTGTTTGCATAAAATGCTATGTGTTTCATATAACCAGACTGAATTGCACAGAATCTCTTTCTGCCTTGTATCAAAGCATTATATTTAAAGATGTTGTAAAAAGCACTCGTTGGACACAATCAACATTTCTGTAATACAAGTAGGGAAGTTATCATTATGCTCCTTCTGTGATTCTGAGGGAAATAAAGAAAACAGTACTATTCAAATCTATGGCTATTTTCATGGTCAAATGATGTTCAAGCTTCACAAGTGTTGAATCTTTCCTTAATTCTGAGTTATGCAAGTTAAAATTGGTCTAAATAAAATCTGTATAATTGCCACAAATAGCAGAATAGATAGGAATACCTTTTTTAATTTTTGAGCTGGATGAAAAACTTGGTCCTTTTTGCAGAAATAAGGGAAAGAAAAGACAAAGGAAAAGGTCCAGAATTCTCCTCCTATTTATTTTCAAAACTAATTTTTTTTCATTTACCCCCTGTCTCCTTACTTCAGGAGAGACTGTGATGCTGAGGTTATCTCTGGTAGTAATGTACTTTGCAATAGGCTCTTTTAGTATGGTCAATAAATAATTCAAATCTTGTAATCCAATTAGAAAACATTAATATATATATACTAACATTTATATATTATATAATTATAACATAATTAGAACTATTGCCTATTCTCTGTAGTCTAATAGTGAATTTCAAATAAAAAACTTTTGTTTCATACCATGGAATGAGCTGTTAGGTAACCTTGATTTATGTCTTTCAAAAAGAACTCTCAAAATATAATTTTAAATTATAATAAAAATCAATTCCATCTGAAATGAGCAGATTCGGGAACTTCAGTTTAACTGTCTTATAATTAAGTTGAAAAACTAATTAATCTAATGAGAAATTCTTACTCATTGTAAGAGTAAGGAAACGAGACTTGCTGGGTGGAAAAGACAAAAGCTGGGGAAGTTCCAAGATTTCCATCAAAACTCAGTCTTGAGAGCAAAGGGCAGGGAGAATCCATGTAAGTCACCATAATAATAAAAATCACTTTCTTATTAGTATTTATTTTGTCATTTTGATCTAGAATGTTAGGTTTTTGTGGGTTTTTTTCTTAAAAAGATTTTAAATTACAAGGGATGGCTGAGGTGTTAAATCACAAAAAAGGACAAAAAATTGAAACATTGAAACACCTGGGAACTCCAGCATTACTACTGAGATTAGTTACTGCATAATTAGTCTGAAAATGAGACACTGCAGCTAGCATCACTATTTCTCTTTTTACTGTCAGTTTATGAAGATTTATCTCAAATGGTAATTGCACATACTGTATAATTCAACTACAGAGTTTACATGGAAACATTGCAATACAAATTATCTAGTAAAATTCATTAATGTTACCTTTACAGTGAATAAATTATTACTACTCAATGTTTCCAGATATTTAATTTATTTCATTTGGATTTATTTTCTTTTCTTAATTTGTTACTATGTTACATCTTTTTTTCTACTGCAGTAAAAAATAGTATTAATGAATTCTTCTAAATAGAAGATACTGTTTTTATGGAATACTACCATGATTTAGTTATGAGTTAAACTCCTGAGTTAAAAAAGTAGGCTTCCTTCCATCCATGATATTCCTTCATTCTTCAGCTGAAGAATGTTGATGCATTTATAATCCTTAATTATAGTTTTATGATAGGTAAATCCATGGATTATAGCCACAGGTAAGAAAATCTGTTTCTCCTGGTAAAACAGTTTTATCTGAACTCTTAATGGAATGCAGCTTTGAATCCCCAGAGCAGGAAAATTCTGGTGGTGTTATTGAGAAAATGCAAAAATTATGAATTTGTTTAAATAACTTATTTTTATCAGTTAATGTTACTCCAAGAAGAAGGCAAACCAAGAAATAATCTATTTGTCCTTGATTCTATAAACACTTTTGTAATCTATGTTCTTTAACAAAATATTGTGATGGATATTGAGAAGAAGAGGGTAAAATTCAATGAACAGTTATTCGATATCTGGTTTAGTTGCCTAAAATTAGACTGCAGCCAAGGAGCAGGGAGATTTGGACTGCTGCCCACCCTACCAATGATGGATTCACTCCCTGTGTTGAAGAAGGAAACAAGATCATCACTGCATCATGTTCTCATCTTGTTTGAATGTTCAGGTTTTTTCAAGTTTAAGTGTCTCATCATACCCAGTCATTAATGGACAAGCAGCTCCTGAGTTTGCTATCCAGATTTAGCACATATGTACATTTTGGGGGAGGTGGGAAGAGAGGAGAGAGGGTTCCAGGTTTCAGTCTGTTGTCATGTGGGGTCATGGTTTAGTGGTAAACATGGCAGTGAGAAGCTAAAGGCTGGGCTCCATGATAGTGTACTAAATGAGGTTTTTCCAACCTTACCAAATCTATGATTTTATCTTTCTGCTCTCAAGTGTTTGTCATCATAGTATTTTTCATGCATTGAACTAGGAAGAGTAAGAACTCTTATGACAGAACATCCTTTTGGATTGTGATTTGTACAGACACAAAAGATCCCATCAAATTTTCTTCTATTAATCTGCTTATCCAAAATGAGTAAAATTTCTTAAACTGTCTTCATAATGCTGTGCATAATAAATATTTCTTCAAAATGCAGTGAGTGTTTAAGGAAATAAATTATTTTTTGAACATCAACTATGCACTTAAAAGTAGTTACAGTAATCTCCTTAGTCAAATGTTTGTCAAAAATAGGAAATTGTTCCATTTTACAAGACTGATGGAAAACTGAGGTATAAAAGTCTGTCTACTGCAATATATCATTATTTTTGCATTTAAACTAATCATTAATTACTGAGTAATCTCTGGAAACAAAACATTCTTAATAGTTTTAATGACAATTACATAAAATAGAATTTGCAGAAGAATATTTGTAAGTGTTCCATTTAAATCTAAATAATCTTGCCTTAAGAAGATATTTAATTTTAAAAAGGCATAGGTTATACCGTCACTAACTGTAGTATCCAATAATCAAATATTGGCATTAAAATATCACTATCACTATTTAATATACATTAAATATGCATTAAGACATACCTTATCTAGCTTTTTTTTACATCTTTGCAGTTCTCACACCTCAAGATTTGCAGTCAATGACTTATTTTTCCTTAGTTGCTGCCATCCAGTGTTATTTTTATACTACAGGAATTTATTCTTAAGCATCAGTTTCTTTATGAAAAATTTACTTTCAGTTTGTTTCCTCCACCTTTCCAAAATGTCAGGTTTTGCAAGTGAATGAACTTACAAGTTTTGACTTTTGCTCAAAACAACAAATCTTCAGTGTCCTTTGAATGTAGTTACTGGATGGGTTGGTAGCATAAGACAATAGATCCTTTTTGCTAACATGAATTGTAGATGATAAGAAAACTCCTCCTCAGAGAATTTCTTTCTAAATTACTTTCAGTTCATTCATTACATACATCTTTTTTCAGGAGATGTGTATGACAGCCGATTTAAAAAAACCCTCCCAGTTCCTTCTTATTTAATTTCAAGAATATTAGATTCAGAAAGGGGCAATAATTATTTCAGATGAACCCAAATAGATTTCAGATCTTAATTATAGACTATGGTACACACCCCTGTCTCCCAGAGAAATAAGGAATATGACTATTTTGAAAACCCATTGCCAATCTATTTTTTTCCTATTTATTGACATAGTAGATACTGTAACCACCTTTCTGAATATTTAAGTTATAATTTATCCAATGTTTATAATGTAAAGCATGCATGCCATCTGGATGTTTTCATGTCATCCTTGAAGCTGAATCAATATCATTTGCTTAGAACAGTTGCCTCAGCATACAGATCACTTGAAATGTGAATGGTAGAAGTGTAGGAAATGACAGCTTTGCATCATGTAGCTCAGCTGCTCCAGACTTCGAGCACATCCTGGCTGATTTTTTTTGTTCAGATTTATTTTTATTTTTAAGTAGAAATAAAATGTTTTTTTCAATTCAATGGGAATATTGTTACACATATACTGTTTGAAAAGAAAAGAGAAATAAGGTCACATGCCCTACCAATTTGGGGGTGGAGGAAGGAAAAACTCCTGATTATTGTAATGCAAGTTTGCCTAAGTAAGAAACTCTGAATTTAGCTTTAATCATTTACTTATTTCCCAATTACAGTTCTTTGTAAAATGACTTAAATGCAGAGCATTCCTCTTAGATTTTCTGGTAGAATCCACAAATCAGTATTCAAGAACTCAAGGTATTTTACTAGACCTACCACTTAGTAGCAAGTGCAATTCTTTGAAAACAACAATTTAATCCAACTTCTAACTAATAGGCCCATAAACTAATCAGCTGGTCTGCATCTGTGAATATCATATTACTGGTTTGCCTTTGAGAAGAGTAGAGGATATTTGAGAAATCAATCATCTGGAGTACTGTATTTGTCCATTAATAACAGTATCACATTTTGATGAGGTTACAGACTTTTTGTACTAACTGAAATTGATGATAAGTGAGGCCATTCAAAGGAGATAATTCTTGAGTTTCATTTAGGGAAGTGGTACTCAGCTTTTAACAGCTGAGGAGCATGCAGCTGTTTAGGCAGGTTTCTCTGTGAATTCTTTCACCGTTTTAAGTTCCTATGCCAAATTGATTCCTTTGTGTTTTTGTTTCCTCTTCACCCATTAATTGATAATAGCTTTCTCAGCAGATACAGCTTTTTCTGATGTTTAACACCAAAGGCACTGCATGTACTGCAAATGATTTTTTGAGATCGTGTGTCACTAAGAGAGTTGTAACAATCCAAGTCTTCTTTTCATTTTATCTTTTTATTGTTATGCTTATCTAGCCCTAAAACTCTGTTATAAACACCAAACTGTTTCCTGAGTTAAGTTACCTTACATTTATGAAGCAGATAGCTGAGACTATGCCTGGAGCACTGTGTCCAGGTCTGAGCTCCTCAATATAAGAGAGACATGGACCTACCAGAAAGAGCCCAACAAAGGGCCACAAAGATGATGAATAAAGTGAAGAAAGGCTGAAAGAGCTGAGACTTTTCAGCCTATAAAAGGAAAGGCTTAGGGAGATCTCATCAATGGATGTATATAAATACCTGAAGGGAGGTTACAAAGAATGTCATGAAATCATAGAATGGTTTTGGTTGGAAAGAATTTTAAAGATATCCAATCCAACTCCCCTGCAATAAACAGGGACATCTTCAACTGGATCAGGTTGCTCAGAGTCCCGTCCAACCTGACCTTCAATGTTTCCAGGGATAGGGTATCTACTCCCTCTCTGGTCAACGTGTTCCAGTGACTCACCACCCTCACTGTAATGACTCATCACCCTCTTTCATCCCCATGTCTACTCTAAAGCTATCCTTGTTTAGTTTAAAACTATTATTCTTTGTCTTATCGCTACAGGTCCCATTAAAAGTCTGTGCCATGATTTCTTATAAGCCCCCTTTTAAGTGTTGGAAGGTCACAGTAAGGTCTTCCCAGAGCCTTCCCTTCTCCAGAATCCAGTTGAGAGCAACCCCAACTCAGTCTTTCTTCATAGAAGATGTTTTCCACCTCTCTGATCATTTTTGTGTTCCTCCTCTGGATCTTCTCCAATAGGTCCACATCTTTCTTGTACTTAGGGCTCCAGAGCTGGATGCAGTACTCCAGGTGGGGTCTCATGAGAGAGGTATAAAAGGGAAGTATCACCTCCCTTGACATTTTGGCCATGCTTCTTTTGCTGCAGTCCACAATATGGTTCGCTTTTTGAGGTGAAAGCGTCCATTGTGGGTTCATTGCAGCTTTTAATCCACAAATACCCTCAAGTCTTTCTCCACAGGACTATTCTCATAGTCATTCTCATAGTCTCATAGTAACCCCTTCATCCCCCAGACTCTATTGATCCCAGGGCTTGCTCGAACACAGGTGCATAACATTGCACTTGGTGTTTAGCCTCATGAGATTCATGTAGGCCAGCTTCTCAAGGTTATCCAGGACCCCTGGATGGCATTCTTTCCCTCAGGTGTGTCAATGACACAACTCAGCTTGATGTCATCTGCAAACTTGCTGAGGATGCATAGATCCCAGTGTCTATGCTGTTAATGAAGGCATTAAACCATACTGTTCACAAAGATGTAGCTAGCCTCTGATGC
Source organism: Acanthiza pusilla (assembly GCA_036630365.1). Classification (NCBI taxonomy): domain Eukaryota; kingdom Metazoa; phylum Chordata; class Aves; order Passeriformes; family Acanthizidae; genus Acanthiza; species Acanthiza pusilla. The sequence continues at coordinate 30,993,993 of JAXCHO010000018.1, forward strand.
TTAGTGACAGGACCAGTGGTAATGGCAATAAACTGAAACAGATGTTCCCTCTGAATACCAGGAAACACTTTTTCACTGTGAGGATGACTGAGCACAAGTGCAAGTTGCCCAGAGAAGTCACGGAGTCTCTATTTTTGGAGATATCCAAAAGCTGTATAGACATGGTACAGGGAAACTGGCTGTAAGGGGCCCTGCTCCACGGGGTTGGACCAACATTCTTTCCAACACCAACCACTCTGCGATTGTGTGATTCTGGAACTCATGATAGTCCATTCTTTCTTCTGAAATGCTGTCACTTGCAAATGTTCCTGTGTAACATTCCTACTGGCCTCTGGTCCTTTCTAAAACTTTTCCATTCATTTTCAGACCTGGCAGAAACTCAGTCTTCTAATGCAATTATTTTTTGTCAAATTTATAGGTGTCCTCAAATCTTCAGAGCACAATCTTTGCTTTTTGGTGATGCCCAGTTCTTTATTCAATCTGTTTTGAGGGTAGTACTGCTTCTGCACTTCTTTCATTCCCTACTCTTTTAACAAGGAGAAGGAGCAGTGTCATATTTCTCAGAACTGGTTCTTGAATTCTCCTGAAGTCTGATTGTCTTCAGGGATTATCCCCATGCAGACCTCATGTCATCTGTACAACAACGGGCAAAGACTTCTCTACAGCAGTCAAGACCTCACTGAGCAGGCAGGCCTGTACTGTCAGTGGAAGTTTTCACAGAAACAGTTATCTAGGATGAACTGTATTTGGAATAATGGTCTAGAAAGGTGCTTCTCTATGACAGCTGGGTCATAAAACTACATAGGAAGTCTGACCATGGAGAAGAATTTAAATAATTCTTTGTGTATCTATTACCTTAACCACCTTCTTCCATTATGTTCCACAGATCATCAGGTACTCAGGAGGGTTCTACAGAAACTGACATATAACTATGTCACATAAATTCCCTCCAAGGCAGCCATTTAAACACACTCTGTTCAAAAAAGTTTCTAACAAGTGTTCTGCACAGTAACAATAGTTACTAGAGCTGTCATGGACTGCCATTGACTTTGCACCCAGATTGCATCCCTTTTTTTCTCATTTCCTGCTTCACAGAAGGAATGAGCAGGAGGTCAAGAAGAACACGAATGAAGACAGAACTTTAGCTATTAGCAGCCAGCTCTGTGTTAAAATTGCAGGGTAAGGTATTTGCAATGTACTGTCAGAGTTATTCCCAGCCCTGTTTTTAAGTGTGAATGTGAATATATAGGAAGGAAGTGCTGTCAAATGGGTTAAGGTTTCTATATTAATATTGCCAGTTATATTCTATCTAGAATCTATCTATAGTGTTTGCACACAAACTATAATATATAAATATGTAACATACTTTTGTCTATTATAAACACAGGAAACAAAACCTACAAGCTAAGACTTGTAGGCTTTGTGTAAGAATAAATTGGGTTTAAATGGTCTTCAAGTTTAAAGGGGAAGTCCCTCTATCTCTAATATTTTGCAATCCAGTGAGTACTGCTTTAATCTTACATTTATTACTTCATTAACTGCTTGAAGAGTTTAAAACAATGATGTATTCTGATCCCCTTTCTGTTTTAGCATCAGAACAGTAAATTTGAAACTAAAATGCTATTCCAAATAAAATTAACCACAGATAGTGCATTACTTTAATTCTTCTACTTTCTGAAGTACAGCAGTAACACATATGTCTTTCCTTCATAATGAATGGAAAGGAAAATTCTGTCACTTCAGCTCCTGAGCAATCTTAGAATCTTAGCAATCTCAGTGGAAAAGCTTTTTTCTTTCCCTACTGAATAAAAATGTAGCATGGAGTTATGAGTTCCTTCTAAAAGTCAAGGTAAGACGTAAGCAATCTCACCCTTACAGGGTAGTAGGACTGACCAGAAATGTAGAACAGCTTAGGATGTACAAAGTAGTAAAGGCATGCCTACCTGCCCTATCATAAGATGGTTTGTAACAGTCACATGTTTTATTTAAAGCTGTTATTAACATGGCATATATTAAGTGATGCCAACTGAATTAAAGAAATTTAAATATCACAGAAGTTTCCAGTTGCTAATGCACTTTCAGCTAATATTCCCCTAATAAAGAAAAGTATTAAATTAACATTATTCATATTCTTTCAAAAATATCATGCCATTTCAATTCATATTACAAGCTTCATCAAAAACAAGGCTTGATTATGAAGCTAATTAAACTCCCATTAGATACATGGAGAAGCTATCTTTGACTACAGAACTATATTTTACCAACTGCTTATATTGCTGTCTAGTGTACTTGAAACATTATGTCATCTTTGCTTTATCTTGCACAGCTTTAGCACTTAAATATCTGAACTTGGTATCTTTAAATGTTATATTTTTAAAATAAAACCAAATCTTAACAATTCTGCCATCAAATTACTGCAAAATATAGTTATTCTACATTAAATTTTTATTAGGATATCTGGGTGGGGGAGGTAAAATGTATGGAAAGAAGGGGAAAGCTAATTTGATAAGACAGAGCCCTATAACTCTAAGAATTAAATACCTTTTTGGAGTTGAAGCCTACCCTCACTTTCAGAGGTAATATTCCAATATAGCTGTATTTTATGCACTTTTTTATGGATAAATACACAGAAGAGAGGAGATATATGAAAATATGCAGCTCAAATCTCTCAGTGACATAAACAGAGAGTAGGTCAGATAGTTACATTAAAAAGCTGGTTCGTTGTTCTGTCCATTCAGTTTGAGTTTTTGCAAACAACAAATTATATTTAAAGGTATGTGTGTAATTTTTTTAAACTAATCAACATCAGAAACTTTGATTTATGATGACTTCAACTTAGAAAAAGCATAGCTGGCAAACTGGTGCATGTACTTCTCAGACATTAATAAATCTCCTTTGAAAATAATTAGTGGATTGTGAGTGTTTACAGTGAGTAGTGCAGGTGCAAAGTTTAGATTTGTCTGCTTAGGGTCATGATACTTTCATGACTCTGGTGTTTGAAAAGAGCACGATGGGCCCTCACTGTTTTTTTTATCCACTGAGCTTTGGTATGCCAGACAATTTTTGAGCAGCTTCTGTTTCAAGTCATAACCCCACCATAAACGAACATTACTGAATATTTAGCTGTCATTAAAGTGAAATTGTGAATTCAAGCAGGATTTCAATAAAATGTAGTGTGTGATTTGAACCACTCTACAACCCTAGGGAATCAGTGACATTTGTACAGGCACAGGAGTCATGGAGAGAGACTATAAATACCATCCAATAGCAAAGGTGAGTTTGACTGAACTTTGTAAATTAGATATTATTGCCTTTGTTAAGTTCAGTAGGTGAAGGGAAGGAAGAACAATAATATTTTTATTAAATTGTACTTACCCTGTCCCTTGCACAGAGTAATGTCATTGAATTAATCTTTCTTAACAGAAGCCTGATAGGACATTATATCCCTTTTAGGAAACATTAATTCCTTCCAAACTTGAGCTCCCCAAAATAACTCCTATTCCTTGTTTGTTTGTTCATTTGTTTGATTGATTGATTTCATCGGTCAGAATATAAATTAATTTAAAATCTATTGTTTTCTTATAATTTTGATAAGTTTTAATGTCTGGGTTCTCTGTGGATCTAGATTGCACCATAACAAATGAACAAGAACACCACGAGAGAATGATTTTACATAAGACTGCAAATTCATAAAATTCACAAATAGCTGTGTTCAAATGCCTTCTCCCTTTTTTATTTTTTTTAGGAGCTTCTGAAGATCCAAGAGGTCCAACACATGTGCTGTTTTTCCAGTCTCTGCTTCTTCACAGATGCATATCTGGGATTCATTAATCAATAGTAGGTTCTTTTTTTCCATTTCTTTTAATTTCTGACTTTATAATCCAGTATCATTGCACATTTTATGCTGGATAAATTACAAAACGTATCTAAATTACTAAATTATATTTACAATAAACTAAATCACATTACAAAATTATATTTACAATCATGAAGTTATGTTTGCAAATTCATATCATTACATTATAATTACCATATGTACTAAAATGATTATCCATAGCCTAATTCATAATAGATAACATTATTCAAGGATTTGCACTAAAAGTTTCTTTTTCTCCATCTTTTAATATTTTCTTCTAGAAATTGCTTGAGGCAGAAGTTTTATACTGTAAATTATGTAACAAGTTGCAATATTTAAAAATGTATGTCCTATGAAATATCTATTGATTTGTTCCCTCTGCTACAATCTGTTCCTCTCTTTCTTGGGCTCTAAGTCTTTGTGCTTAACTCTAATCTCTATAGGCACTGTGGTGATATAACATTTATTTAGGATTTTTTAATAGACTTGCACTATTGAAATTCTACAGAAACTATAATTTAAAACTCTCTGGTAAGTTCTGATTAGGCAGCTGCTAATAGAACAGCTGCAATGTAGCCAAAAGACTGAGAAAAAATGGCTAAAAAACCAAGTTGGAAACTTAGTCTTCATGCAGACTAGTTTATGTAAAAATCCTCTGGGATTTGCATAATGGGAGGAGAGGGCCTCTGAGTTCTTCCATGAAAGCAGCCCTATAGTCTGACTAATGAGGGATTTGTAAAGGGATCTTACATGGAAATTTGCTTTCCTTAAACCATGATTACAGCGTCCTTCAGTGGAAAGGAGAGAAATAATTTATAGATCAGTGAGCAATGTCTCGCGACTCTGGTAGATACTCTCACTACTGAATGTTGGAAATCTAGTTTTGTGTGACTACTTCCACCAAAACTGCAAAATGGCTTCATGGAAAAAAGAATGCTCATGTACTTTCAGTAGGTGCTACAACTAAACTGAACAGTAATTTGTTTGGCGCCATTTATTTAATTCTCAATTTCATTGCTAAGACAAGGTTGCTTATAATTCAACTTACAAGTCAAGGAAAAGGCATCTGTGATACAAATAGAGTGCCAGGACAGCTGAAACTCCTTTGCTTCATAGTACTTCACCCATCAGTCTGCTTCCACTTCTCTGTGAAAACTTTGAAAGAACAGGACAACAATCCAGGATTTTTGGTTGGTTGGTTGGTTGGTGGTTTTGTTTTTTAACTAGGAAAAAGAATTTTCTTTTCATTTCTTTCTTGTCCCTGCCTTCTGGAGACATGAAGCATCATTCACACAAACTGTATTTCATTTGCCTTACACAGGCATCTGCACTTGAGGAATAGTCCTTCGCATCTAGAAAGGCAAGGGTCTCCTACAAATCAGATCTTATATATGCAAGTGCTGCGTAGCTGTCTGAGGTAACCTAGAGTCTTTAAAATGTTTAATTATTGGAACTGTACTCGCAAAATCAAGGCATGAGCTAGCAGCTGAGTTGTTGCTCAAAAAGCAGTAGTGCTGCAGCAGGAAAGCTGGATGTGAGGGATAATGTGAAGGCTAAAATTTATTTTCTTCCTTCCTTTCTCCTCCATCAATCTCAAACATAGTCCTTCATTCTAGAATTTCTAAACTATACATAATGCTAAGAACAGATTTATTTAATTTTAATGCTAAGCACATCAAAATACTATAAAATACTACAAAGCCAGTAAGCCGAATGCGATGGATATGTCTTGGTTTCACAGACGACATTGAAATGCAGACGCTTTTCTAAAATCTGAGAGGAAGTGAAAGACAGACCAAGTGACTATGAAGCAATCAGTGTTTGGCATGAGCTAATTCTGAAAAGAGAGCATAAAGAGCTCAGATCAGGCATTAGGCCAAAATGTAGGATGTAATTAAAAAATACAGAAATTATCTGGCATCCTATCTGGCATGTGAAAATGTCTGATAGGCTCTATTAAAACAAAAGGATTTTTGAGAATACTTATTTATAATTAGATGGAGATTTTATTTCAGAGGAGGTCTATTATGTTGCCTGAAGACAGCTGAATGGCTTAATATTTATTATACATTACCATATAAAATAAAATGCATCCAGTAAAAGAAGCACAATGAGAAACAATGTAATTGTGCATTCAAAAAGTAATTAATTAACTAATTCTAACCATGTTTGCAACATTTTTGTTTCACTTGCTTGGAATATTTCAGCAAAGGAACTTCACTAGCAATACAGAGCACAAGAATGGACTGCAAATGTTGATGCTGGGTAAATAAAGACTAGTGGGAAGTTTTTGTATAACTGCATACAAACCCAGTGAATAGGATTTTGAGGTCACAATCCGGCTGTTGCCAACTGGTTAGCTGAGTTGACAAATCAAGGAACACAGTCTGCACTACCTAGTATATATGGCAGATGGCAAATTTTAATTATACTCAATAAGTTGTTCAGAAGTAATTTCAGGCTATTCCATGAATTTGATGTGTTTCTGCAGATTAAATGTCCACGTGGCAAATTTTTTAACTTTTGTGAAAGACTTGATTAACAAAGCATTGGGAGTTATTCTCTCAGTTTGGATTTCTGTGTCCTTTGGTGTACTTTGTCTAGGTTATATAACTATTGATGGTATTGATCAACTGCCTTTTGATTCTCTTTGCATACTATAAATCTCCTTGAAAATTAAGAGGATATATGGCTGGTCAGGGAATGTCATATTTAGGAGATGTTTTAGTCTTTTACTGCATCATTTTATTGATTTATTTCAATAGGACCTATAAATCCTGTGGGTTACTTTCCTAAAATGGGAAAAAAGAGGTGGAAAACCCCATAAGTTCTTGTCATAAATAACAATTTATTTTATCCTACATCATGACAATTTCACAGGATGGACTATCCAAGACAAATGGGGAAGTCTGGTTGTTTGACCTTGGCTGGAGGCTAGGTGCTCAGCAAAACTGTCTTATCACTTCTCTTCTGAGCTGGACAGGGAAGAGAAAATACAATGAAAAGCTGTGGGTCAAGATAAGAACAGGGAAAGATCACTCATCAGTTACTGTAATGGGCAAAACAGACTCAATTTGGGAAAATGAGTTTAATTTATTGCCAATAAAATTAGAGTAGGATAATGAGAAGTAAACCCAAATCTGCAAACACCTTCCTCCCTGCTTCTAAAGTTTAATTTTATTACCAATTGCCTACGTCCCCCCCTCGGTGGCACAGGGAAACAGAGAGTGGGGGCTGCAGTCAATTCTTCACCTGTTGCTTCTGCTGATCTTTCCTGAAAATTTATATAACATAAACCAACTAACATCTTCCCATCAGAGTCCCACATGTCAACAAAATTATTGTGAATCATGAAAACTTCTAAACACATAGACCTTTGTTATTTCAGTGAGTTATAGAACAAAGAATTAATGCTGGCATTAAGAAAAGCTGCCTACATTGCATTAATTTTTTTTCCAATTTGGATCTTACTCATGATCAATCATGATCATAATTTTTAAATTGAATTATTTTTCAAATATAATTTCTAAGTAACGTAATTGTGAAGAAAAGAGATGCAATAATGCATAACCTTGATCTTATGTGTTTTATGTTTAAACTATTGAAATTATACTGTTTTAAGCTACTGTATGTATCATTTTAGTCTTACAATTCAGGAAAAAAAAGAAAAAACACAAAGAAACAAATGCAGAGTAATTAGATATTACTGTGAAGTTCCTGAGCTTAATTCAGGGAAAATTAAATTTCTTCAGAAAGCACAGATGGAGATAAGAATCACTGGTTAATACATACCTTGAAAATCTTTAATTTATAAAGAATGTAATATACATTACTGTACACATGAAAGGTATAGTGGTGATAGAGGTTAGATAGTTTAAAACAGGGCTTTGAGTGGCCTAAGAACAGTCCCATATCTGTGAGATTTCAATTTATCAGGGCATACTTCAATCTACAAGGAGCACCGGTGATGCTGGGTCAAAATTTCAGAACTCTATCACTATGAAAGCAGGATGGATGGTTGCCAAATAACATCAAGCATATGCACTGGAGCAGTTGGTACTGATTTTCTGTAATATAAATAATTATCTAAAATACAGAATCATAAAAGAATCTCCCAATTATTCTTTAACTAATCTAGAAAAGATATAATCATTTTTAAGTTATATTTTTCCTCAGGCTCAACCTACATTTAATTCTTAATTAAAATTTCTGTTTACCCAGCAGCAGTATTGACACAGTAGGATAAGACAAAAAAGTATATTTCCAATAGAGCATTTTAGAGTACTTTATGTACAAATTGAACAATGTTAGCAGAATTTTGTTTCGACTGCACTGATTTGGTTTTTATATATACATGTTTACTTAAATTGGTTTTCATACTACAATAGGAAAGATTCTTTGAACATTCAGGCTGAAATCAGACTAGTTAACATTTTGTCTTGGCCTGGTAAAAGGCACAGCACAGAGTTCTGGTCACTGTATAAAATGTATTCATGTAGTTTCCCTTTGACTTAAATGAAAGACACAAAAACATGTGCAGAGACAAGAATCTGAGACTCTCTTGTCCTAATATAGCACTGAACCACAGATAAATCTGACTTGCTTTTTCTCAGTTAAACCAGTTCCCAGTTAAACAGTTGTTCAGCTTGATGGCTGGAGAAAGGAAATCATTCCCTCATGGTTTTACCCTGTATCAGCTGTATCTCTTGAAATGGCACTATCCAATGTACAAGGCAGCAGACTCCATCAAAAAAAGTCTCAGAGGCAGGTCCTGAAGGGAGTACTCTAGCTAGCTGGTGATAATACAGAAGGGTATAATGGTGACTGCCAGTGTTTGCCATGGCAACAATGAAGGACTGTTATCTTGCTTAGCAAAGAATATTTTTTTCTATGATCCTAAAATTTTTGCGCTTTGCCATTAATGAAAAATTTTGACGCTACAGATGTACAAAGAATAATTAGAATTCTAAAATGTTTCAATTTCTGTCTCAGGTATTTGATTTTCTTCATTCTCAGAATTACCTCTTTTTACAACAGCAATCTTTTTAATAGTATTCTCATGTGCACTGTTCTTAAATGGTTGCTGTTATTCTCCAAAAAAGATTATCTGAAAACATGTCATCATCACTACACAAATTTATTTATTTATTCTTTTTTATTACATAATGTTATCACAAAAAATATTTTTATTCATAGAGATATTTATTTTTGGACCACAATTGCTCTATCAATTTTTTTTGTTTGGTTTGGTTTGGTTTTTGTTGTCAGGGAGTTTTAATTTTCTTCTTTATTTGCTCTCAAAAACCAGTTGGATTTCACTTATGCTACAAAATACATTTTTACCACCCATAGTTATTGTTGTTCTTACTATTATTATCATCATTATTTAAAACTCATTACCTCATTAACTACTTCCATGTCAAAGACATCAACAGTGAAGGAATTTTGCTCACACTACGCACTTCAAAATCTGTCCCTACTGCCAAATACTAACAAAAAATAATCCATATTATGTTATCCTATCACTTTTACCCTTCCAGTTCTTCCCCTATCCCACTTGGGCAGTGGGGAAGCAGCATTAGCTGTCTATTGGTGTTAACCTACTACAACTTTCCAATTGCTAAAGATGCTTTGGCAACTGCCTCTAGAGATTTTCTCGTGTCTATAAAGATTTAACCTTCGATAATTCATATACTTTTAATGGAATAACTATAGGGTTGAGCTAATTTTTTTTTATGACCTATTTGATTATGAACACAGCAATTTCTGTTCAAAGTATTTCTGCTACTATAACTTATCCCAGTTCTCTGATTGAAATTATATATGAATACAAATGAGAACAAATATTCCTATAGTACTATACACACAGATATGCTTTTTAAGAGTGTCAGGGTTTTGTTTGTATTTTTTTAAAATAGTCCTTTGAAAGGGAAAAAGCTTCAGTATTGGCACTAGCATGAGTTCCATTCAGTAGATGTTAAAAATGCTAAATTTGTTGTAGGAAGTTCCTTACTAACACAGCTTAAGAATAATAAAAGCGTTACCATCACACCAAATGTTTAGGAAGGTAGATCAGAATGATGTTATATAAGGATTTCAGAATTAAATGAAAGGACAGCCTAGATAGATAGTTTACAGTGTTCCTGAAATAAATAAACCGTGCAATATCGTGTCAAGATAAGACACGCCAAGGCAAATAACATTGGCAAATCATACACAACACATTCTATATATACTTGTTAAAATAAATCTGAGGACATGCTTAAAGATAAGTCGAAATGCTGTAAATATAGTAGGCATTTTACCTTCCTACATGAAACACTTTCAAAGCAATAGAACCAAGTAAAGTACTAGGAAGGCTGAAGAATGGAATAACAACTGTTCAGTGTTTGAGTTTTACTATTTATTTATAAAATAATTACTATTAATTTCTATTATGTTATTTTTTACAAGTTGCTAACTATACAATTATTTTATATTTTATGAGTTTGAGTAAGTTATTCAGTATACTGGTTCATTTTACAGCCTGTAACCCCTGAAAGAATGGGATTCCATTATTGAGATGGAGATCATTTTTCTCTCTCACAAATCAAACTAATTTTATAGATCAGTAGGCCAACAGGCAAAATCTTAGACCTTTTAGAAAAGTTTTGCATTAGGCTGAAAGTTGGTCTTTTCCAAGTAATAGTCACTTGGAAATAAAGCTTTGGGGTTTTCTTCTTTTAAAGAAGAAAATATATTATTAAACTAGTATCTATTAGATATTAATATTATCAGATATTATCAGACATTATCCAACCTGACAGATACTCTTTACAAAAGAATAAACATATAAAGTAGTTAAATAAAGAGTAGAACCAAAAATATAAGTGATTTCCTTAAGGTTTTCATGTTCACAAGGAAAGGAAAACATCTATTTATATTGTTTCAACAGTTAAAAAAGGTTTTACATTGTAAAAAAAAAAGAAGAAATAGCACATGCAAATTTTGCCCCTTTTTTCAGAACTCATCGAAGAGCAGAGAATCTGGAATAATTTGCTATCACCCTTCAAATGGATTTTATAAGAAGTGAAAATATGTGGCTAAAGCATGATGTACTAAATCTATTGTCAACAAGACAAAGAGACTGAGGGAGAAGGGTCAATACCACTGCTACAACATGGAGAATTCAAAGAACCTGGAGGGGTTACGATGCAGCAGTGTCCCTGACCACAAACCTAACAATCTTCAGAAAAATAAATAGTCAAGAAAATAGAGACTTTATTCTTTGGATAAGAATTACCTCAGTCAAATTTATGTGCCTTCAGTATGTATGTAGGCTTTGTGATATGGCCCATCTTGGTTCCATTTGTAGTTAACACAAAGAGGAATGTTCTCTCTTCATGGGAAAATAGGGTGTTAGCACCTTATCTAATGTATTTTAGGATAAAGTGAACTACATTTAAGAACTGTCTGTTCCTCTCTATCACCAGTAAGTGAATTCACACACTTGGAGATAGGAGAACTGGAGAATTATTGCAGGAATTTCATGAGACAGGAAAAGCAATTTTCTGTTGTCTAAACAAACCCTAAAACAAATGACATTTTTGTCAAAGTGCAGAAAGGAGAGTGCTGGAAATAAAAGCCTATTTCATTTGACTTAATTAGAGTTCTGGTAAAGGTATTTCCAGAGGAGGTAGAACTGTGTCTTACAGAAGTGGTGCATTAGAGACTAAGAAATACACTTGTCCCATAGCCCCTTTGCATATGGTACATAGAATACATTAAGCATTGTAAGAGGTTTGTATGGCAAGGTTTTGAGAGTAAGGCGGAGGAAGACGCCAGAGGCTTACTCTATGTCAGACAAAGCCAGTGTCAGCCAGCTCCAAGATGGACCTGTTGCTGGCCAAAGCCAAGCCAGTCAGCAGCGATGGTAGCACCTCCATGATAACGTGGTTATGAAGGGAAAAAAACCTGTTGTGCAACAGCAGCCAGAGAAAGAAGTGAGAACGTATGAGACAAGCAACTCTGCAGACACCAAACTCAAGAAAGAAGGAGGAGGAGGAGAAGATGCTGGAGAAGGGATTCCCCAGCAGCCCATGCTGAAGACTCTGTTGAAGCAGAAGTCCCTCTGCAAAGCATGGAGTTCCCATGGAACCTGTAGCCTCTGAAGGACCCCTTGCTGAAGGAAGTGGATGCCTGAAGGAGGCTGTGAACCCATGCAAAGCCCATGCTGGACCAGGGTCCTGGTGGGACCTGTGACCCTGTGGAGCAGTTTGGTCCTGAAGGACTGCACCTTAGAAAGGAGCCACGTTGGAGTTATTCCTGAAGAACTGTAGCTCATGGGAAGGACATATGTTGGAGACGTTTGTGAAGGACTGTTTCCCATGAGTGGGACCGCACAATGCAGCAGGGGAAGACATTGAGGAAGGAGCAGCAGGCACAACACAGGATGAATCAACTGCAGTCCTCTGCTCCCCATCCCCTCGAGCTGCAGCTCGGGAGGAGGTAGAGAACTGGAAGGTGAAGTTGAACCCAATAAGAAGGGGAAGGTGGAGGGAAGATATTTTAAGGTTTGGTTTTCTTCCTCATTACCCCACTCTGACTTGATTGGTAGACAATTAAACTAATTTTCCCCAAGTGAATCTCTTTTGCCCATGTTGGTAAGTGATGGGAGAAGTCTCCCTGTCCCTAGTTCGACTCATGAGTTTTTGTTATATTTTTTCTTCCCTTGTCCTGATGAGGAGGAGGAGGATTGATAGAGCAGTTCTGGTTGGCACCTGGTATCCAGCCAAATTCAGCCTACCCCACCCATATAAAATTCTCAATCATTCAAAACCAGTACAAGCTGATTTTCAAAGGAACTCAAAAGACATTTCTTATCAATGACTCCAGGCTAATTGAAAGTCAAGGCAACATAAATTCTTTCACAGATATAAATAAACTCTCAGTTACTCCCTTGATAATTGTGTCAAGAGCAACATTTAGAAAGAGACTGATAAGATCTGATACTTAGAAGCTGGCCCTGTTTTGGAGTGGGGAGCTGGAAGAGATGACCTCCAAAGGTCCCTTTTGACTCAACCTACTTTATGAGCTTGTGTTTCTATGATTTGAACATCGTCACTAACTCAATCAAGTCTTTCCAAATGCCATGTGAAAACTAAAATTGGAATGAGAAAAATAGTCTGTGATAAAATATTTCCAAAAAGATCTTTGATTTAAAAAAACCCTAACCTCTAAAATCTGGATAAATTTCACAATGGAAAAATCCCATTTATTGATTTTAGTCTTTAGTCACATCACAACAGATGACCTGAAAATTAGACCAGTAGGTGGATAAGTAAATGTCCTCATAAATGCCTTTCAAGATCATAACCAATAAACTTGTAAAAATTAATAAATATAATTTTGATTAAAGAGTAAATAGTAGCCCTTGTATTATTACAAAGGAAAAGGTGTAAATCAGTCTTAATACTTATCTTCAGAAAGAGAAAGGGGTACAAAAGTGGCCTTGTGACTGGTTAAAAAAAAAGGTTAGTCAAAATAACATACAATATTATATGTAGCCCTGAAAAGACAAGACTTTGTCAATACATAAAGACACTCAAACACTAGGTGAGTGAAAATGGTCTGAATTTTGTATTATTTTTTCTCTCTCAAAATTATTAAATAGCATTTGACAGAACAACCTCCTACTGACATAAAAAATTGAAGATATAATATATGTATATTAAGTATATCCCGTGGAGATAATCAGGCATTTTACATTTAAAAACAATTTATAATCTTTTGTTTGGCTGTTTGCCAGAGTTCCTGGTTTTTGCTTCAATACAACTTTGCAACAAAATCACAGATGCATAATATAGGCACATGTATGTTGCCCAGAGAGGTCGAGGAATCTCCACACCTGGACATATTCAAAAGCCATCTGGACTTGGTCTTGGACTATCTGTTCTAGGTAGCCCTGCTTGAGCAGAGGAGGTGGACAAGATGACCTCTTGAGCCTCCTGCCAACCTCAACCATGCTATGATTTTGTGATACGTTAGTGGTCAAATGTGTGTGAATATATATAGACATTAATAAAGTCACTAGTTAAGATACAGTGTATAAATTACTGGGAGTCACTACCAGTTTCCAAAAGAATATCTTGAAATAAAGACAAAACTTTCTGAGTATATGTTTTGATAAACATTTTCTAATTTCAGTCCTTGATTATGGTGCTCTGAATATATTTATTACGCCTGCACTTGGGTAAATCTTATGCAAATTTTGGTGAAACTCTTTATGACTACCTGTTCTCAAAAGAAGATAATTTAAAACTTTGTTTTACAACTGATTTTGAACAATGTAGCTGATTTTTATTCTCTTTCCCTGACATTTAATTTTCTTAGAAGAGTTTAAGACATAAACATCCAGACTGCTTTCCCACAATTAGTTCTGTGGAATTGTGACTTACAAAAGTAACAATTGTCATACAGTACCAACCCTGGAGAGCACACCTAGTCTAGCTTCACATCCTTGACAGTAGTTACAATCAGCTCTTTTACAAAAATAGTGCAAGAAGTTAAACTTCAGTGTTAAAAAAATGGATGTATTGTAATGAGTCTGTCTGGGATGGAGTTAATTTTTTTCACAGCAGCCCACATGTTGCCATTTCAGATTAGTGACCTAAACGGTGTTGATAACACACCTGTGTTTTAACCACTGCTGAAAAGTGCCTGCACAGCACTAAAAACTTCTCTGTTTCTTACTCTCCATGCCCCTGAAGGTATTTGGCTAGGGGTGGGCAGGAGAATGGTGTGGGACACAGTTGTGACAGCTGACTCAAATGTACTAAAGGGATACTTAATATCCTATAACACCATGCTTGGCAATAAAAAGTAGAAATGGGGGAAGGTATAAAGCAGGGATTGTTTTTTCAATGTAGGTATTGGTTGGAAATTGGTTGGACAACAGTCTGGTAGTAGGAAGTGGTGAGTGATTGCCTCTGCATTATTTGTTTTGCTTTGTTCTGTTTCTCTTCTCATATTAAATTGTCTTTGTTTTGGCCCATGAGTTTTTATCACTTTTTGTCATTCTAATTCTCTCCCTCATCCCACTGATCATATCCATTTCAAAAAGTCTTGTCTGTTTTAACAGTTCAACTCTGAATTTTTGCATTATGCATATAAAATTTAACTCTTGATTCTTGATAAAAATATTGCCCAAGAACGAAAAAATTATAACAAGTTCCTTGTACTAATCAGACATTAATAAAAAATGTTTCCTCTGTCAAGTTTTCTGCTACTAACCACAGCTGAGTGACAGGTTATTATTGTGCTAGAATACAAAGCACCAGGGTGGGTTTCACAGAGAAACAGCAATAACATTTCAAGATTTATGCTTCTTTTTCCTGAGCATTTCACTTTTATTGCATAAACAGTGGCCAAAGTGGAATATAGAATCCAAACAATGAAAAATATCTGCTGCTTCATAACCCCCCTGGAAGACAAGTCTTTTGACAACTTACAAGTCCTGAGATAAAGGTGACTCCATTAGAGTATTTTTCTACCCAAAATGGGCATGTCAAATTTCATGAGATAAAGGGCTCCCAATGGCTTAGGAATAGAATGCCTCAAGGCTGCTTAGAAACCTGTGGCAACATGATGGCAATGCAATAATAATGTGCTATTTGGTTTAAAGATTGTCTTGGGCCCCACAGGGTAGAACTACGAACACATCTGTCAACATGGATTTTCTCTCTGTCTTTCAGGGATGTGAAGAAAATATATGTACTAAGATATCTTTTGAAATAAAATTAAAAAATTCTTTTTCAATTCTCTTTGGATGCTGATTTTCACAGCCTTTGTCAACAGTGTTTTTTGAATATTTCTTTAAACAACATGGAGCTTATTTCACCCATTTATCTATATCTTGCAATGTTTAGAGAGATTTGATAATGTTGAATAATTAAAATATGGTGATTTGGATCTGGCTTCAAAAATACTGAAGAGGAAAAACCATATTAAAAGTATAAAACTAACCAAAAATACTATGTAAAATGAACAAGTAATGGCAACACAAAGGGAAAGTAATTTTCACTGAGTGGCATCTTGATGCATAGTTAAATATAGCAAGGCACTACTCAAAATATGGCAACATATTCAAATCCAAAAGATACTCTTCCTGAGGAAATCTTGTGCATCATAAGTCACAGACTCACAGAAACATCTGAAATCACTGGCCTGTTGCATCTGCTTATTACCGCAGAAGAAAAAGGAACTTTAAAAAATTGCTTCTTTAAGAAGATCAAAACTACGGAGAGCATGCATTTACAAGTCATTTCCTTTTCCATGAATAGAGATGTTTTTTCTTTTTATTTTTTCCTGGAAATTAGAAGGGAAATTTGGGAGATTTTAAAGATAAAATCAATATATTCAGAGAAACTGGATATCTAGAAATGCTCCCACTGAACACAGTCACTTTCTGTGCTGCACACAGGACAGCAGCTTGACAGACTGATACACTCAGCCCTGATTGCAGGGGGATTTTCACTGCAGCTCCACAGGAGTCTTTCACATTTCTATGCTACATGGTCAGCCTCAATGAGGTAATAAAGTTAGAAGTGATACAGAACATCCAAGGTGGATCAGGGTCAGGAATAACACAAAAAAAAGAGAAGTCACAGTTCTTAAAATGCCATCCCTCTCTTTCCTCCCTTTCTTCTTTTTAACAGTGATTCCCTGGATGAACTGGCAAATGCTTCCAGCTATTTCCAAGTAACACAAAGTTAAAAAAAAAAAACTGTTGGGGCAAGAGTTGGCTGGGTTTGTAAGCCCCCTCTGCATTGACATCTATAATTTTCAGATGCAAAATGAAAGCCTGAGAACAATGAGATTTACTCATAAGAGAAAAAAAAAGAAAAAAAAAAACCCTTAGGAAAAAAGGAATGTTGAAGTTGCTTTAAATGTAAAATACATGCCATAAAAACTATCCTGATTTTAATTCTTGAACCATATCAAATCTACGATTGAATCTCTGGCTTCATTGTAGGTTTTTTCCCAGTGTATTCATATTTGAAATATTCTTTAAGATGACATTCTGCAATATAGTTCAAAAATTTTAGTGTTTACCCCATACTGCTTTATATTATTCTAATGTGCACTATGCACTTCATGGAAGAAATAAGAAAATATGGTTTCTGTTCACAATTGCTTTTCATTTCCTTGTTATAATTATGCAAACTTTTTAAGGAGATGAAGAGAGAAGGGGATTAGAAAAGGAATTCAGAAAATGTTGCATAACTCAAATGCAACAACCATTTCATCTCTGGTTACTGTATTTCTGAGAAATGCACTTGCACTTTATACTGCTTTATACCACAATATGTTTGTTTCTCTGAATATTCAATATGAACTGAAAATGAGGAACACTTAAGGGTGTCAGCAGGAGAAATGGAGCTGTAGATACCATCCTTATTGAAGTAGAAAGAGCAGGATATACTTCTGACTGTACCAAAATTGGGAGGATAAATTCCCATCACTCCCATTTGGTTTAAATATTGCTGCTGCTTCCTCATAAAGGCTACAAAGACAGTTGTATATGTTTCAGAAAAACAAAAAACACCGCAGAGTTTAATGCATTCTGTTCATTCTGGAAGCTTAAAAACAAAACCCCTGGAGATAATAAGCATATAATTTCAAAAGTTCATATCTTATAATTTCCTAACTTTGGAAAAATAATTCAGTAAGTCATGGAATACAAAACAATAAAAGAGAAACAAAAACACAGAAATGGAATATACAGGCATTGGGCATTGACACTTTCTCTGATAAAGCTTCAGAAATTGCAGTACTAGTGAAAGACTCTGGTTGCCACAGAAGTTGTCAGTATTCTGGAAAAACTGCAGCTGTACTTTGAGTCTCACAGACAGCTAACTTCTGACAGCTGTGAATGGTTCTTTGTAAATGTAGACTTCTCTCTTTGACTCAAAGCTGAGCTTCTGGAAAAGCTCCAAAACAGTCACTCTTGTGTGGCCGAAAAATGCTCCAATTGCATGCTAGGAGACGGCATGGCAGACTTGGCACATCTAAACCTGCATAAAATCTGCTGATGCTCTATTTTACTTTCCTCGTACCAGGATTGCGAGTTGTCTGTTTTGCACTTCCTGTATACTTAAAACTAGGGAACATCAGTAGGCAGAAGGAGTACCATAGAAATGCACGGTCAAAACACGTGGCAACAGACCGCTATTGAATTAATGTAAACTGTAACTTAGGTTTCAAGGATTCAAGCACCCCATTGGAAAAATAACTCAAAATGTTTAAAGATGTTAGAAATCAAAATTCATTTTTTAACAGCATGATCAACATAGATGAAACAGGATTTGTTTCCACAGTATCGTTTCAATCAGTGTTAACTCAATTTCCATTAAAATTTGTGAGATTTCAACAGTATTCTTGATAAGGAATGTAATTAAAAAAACTGTCCTTTATCATGAATATTCCTTTTTTAACCCAACAACATTTCAGCTTAGGGAGCCTATTGATCATATTCTTGATTTATTTTTCACTGTCATGGGAATGGCACACTTCGACCACGTGCAAAAATCTCATCTAGAAGGGCAGATCCTTCTTTACTGTTCGGAGGTCAAATCAGTAGTGGGGAGTGTAGAGAAATTACCCTTATATTTGTGTACCCTGCTTGCAGGCAAAGAGCAAATGCAGCCACTGTGTCTTGGGAGCTGTTTGCTCTTTTCCTCTGTAGTTGTGTAGCATCTTGAAGAAGGCAGATGAGTGAGGAGTGATGCATTTCTGCTGGGTAGCAAGACAGACACTCCTCCCCCCGCCCCCCCCCCCCCCCCCCCCGCCAAGTTATATTTGTAGATACAATCTAGGAGAGACATAAATAGGAGATATGTATTTATACACTTTCCTATACATAGCCCACACACATGCACACATATAAATATATGCATATAGAAGAGTTACACCTCTAGGGCCTTCATTTGCACCCTGCCATCTACAGAGCCACTCCTCTTGATGTTTGTCTTGAACTGATTCTGTAAGCATCTTCTTCTCTTATCGCAAAGCTATCAATCCTCAGTGGAGAAGAATCTTATTCAAGGGTCAGGCTGAACCTAAAAATCTTTGAGAGGAGCAGACTCAATACTGCCTTTGAAATATGATGTGACCATAGGCTATATGTGTAGCGTTGGTTCAAGCCCAGAGAGTTCCTTCCCCCCTGAGGAACCTCTGGAGGCCTAGAGAATAAGACCCCCCTGGAGCAGAGTAGAAAGTGGATTGCCCCAGAGAGGGGTCAAGGTTCCCCCCCTGTCCCTCAGTTCATAATGGTATTCGTATCTCCCTCTCTCCTCCCTTCCTCGTTCCCGAGTGGTCCGAGTCCCTTGTCCCTCCCTGGTCCTCCCCTGCGCAGTTCCATTATTGGTTGTTACCCTCTGAATAAAAGTCTGATGCCCGGCAGGGTCGAGGTCTTTCGCCCTAGACGGAAGCTGCCTACCACCAAAGGACTCCGTGTCTGCTTCTAGTCCGGGCGGGAGAACCCTCTCTCTCTACAGCACTCCGGCTCACGCGGCGTGGCTGCATTCTGGGATGGTACAGCCCCCGGCCAGGAGATCCGTCTCTAACTGCAGCGAACCTAGACATTAGGAACGCTGGCAGACACAGCTGCCGGGCTGTGACCGATCCCAGGTGGCCAGCGAGACCAGCGCGCCCTCGCTGCGTCATATATGGAGCAAAGGCAAGTGTGTGTATTTGCCCTTGTGTTGGGACTGTATCATATCTGCAACACAGAAAAAATTGAAAGATAATAGGTGGGAATACCCCAGGAAAAAAATGCATTTAAGAATTAAAATTTCCTGCTCTAGTACTATTTTCTAAGGAAATACCATTTTTCAGTATTTTTCACTATGCAGAAGGTATTTTAGAATGTATTCACATTTTTTTCAGTACATATTAACTGGTTGATTTTAAAAATCTAAATTATCCTAATCAAAAAGTTAATTCCAAAGAAGTAGCAAATTCCATGCTGTGAAACAGAATCCTAAAGTCTCATTCAGTTAAAAGTTTTGGCAATTATACCCTGGTGCATTTACGAATCCTGACATTTTAATGGTGAGCAGCTTGCATAACAAGTGATCAGCTGGAAACGTATAATGCCACACAGTAGAATTCATCTGGATCTCAAAGTTCAACTCACATTAATCTTCAGAGTCTCTGGAATTGGTTCCTATTTACATGAGAATATTCAAGAGTCTGATAATTATGATCACTTATTCTCAACTGAAAATGTAAGATAGGCATGTGGAGTGGAAGGAAAGGAAATAATATCTGCACGTTCTATTCTGATAGAACCAAAGAGAATTTTCCTCTTGATTGCAAAGCTATCTTTTGAAGATCTTTGCAAACTCTGTGTTCTTTAAAAATTCATTTTTTAACTTGAAGATGTAACTGCAAACACTGACCTTCAGTTACTGAGTAATTTCACATCTTTGGTAAAAAGTCACCAAAGGAAACTATAATCTTGTTGATCAGTTTTGTCAGCCTGTGAAGGATCTGGCCAATGTTCATAACACTATGCCAAGCATCACGATTTCATACAGGTCTTTTTATACTTGTTAATTCATAACACTAGAAGAGTAACCCTGCTCTGGTTTGTCCAGAGTTGAAAAGGTCATGTGGAACTACTCTATAACCAAATCCAGTACTGCAAGCACTCAAGACTAAAAACACATTCCTGGAGTGGAATGCTGGGCTAAAGCTGCTCAAATAATTTGAAAGATTGTTAACTGACTACAACAAATGAAAAAAGTCAAATGAAAGAGAGGAAAACTATTAAATGTTTGTACCCATAATTTGCTTTATAAACTCTAAAATCTGAACCTTCTACGCAGTGCTTCCTCTGAGTTAGAAGAAATGTGATTTTGAAACCTGTCAGTTTGAAGAGACTGTTAAACACATGTTATCAAATTCCTTGGTCAAAATTTTTTATTACTGAACTTTGGTATGAAAGGAGTAGTCTCACCACATTTTACAACAAAATAGCATGATGGGAGGGTTATACTCATTCCTTGAATGAGATACTTGTGACAGATGAGCCAAATATTCTGTTTTTAATGATCTGTAAAAACAGTAATTTAGTATCAAATTACAGTGGAACTAAGAAACACAGAGTTGGAGAAAAACAAAAACAAAACCAAAACAAGATAAACCCCAAGATATTAACTTAAGAATAGAAAGCTTGTTTTACTTAATAAAATAAATAGAGGATTTTTGGCAGAATCAAGTCTTATTAGGTGCTTTATGAAGAAACTGGAATAATGCCACAATCAACAGACTAGCAACAAAAGAATAACAAGAAGATACAAAGCAAAATTCCTTCAGCAGTTTTCAGAATATTGGAAATATTAAAAAAAAAAAAAAAAAAAAAGGCACCACAATTTCCAGGCAAAAGCTCCTTAATATTAGTTTAAAGCATTTAGGCTGAATATGCCACAGGTCAGTACCAAAGTCAGTGCCTTTTTATAGCAGTTGTTTTTAATTGCTTTTCACTAATCAGTTTTATAACTGATGAAAGTGTAGAGCTAGCCTTACCTTAGGTGTTTCCACCATCCTTGGGGTTAGTATAAGCGCCATTATCTGGTTAAGATGTTGAGGGTTACGATCAGCACAAGCTAGGTGTGAGGAGTCATAATGTTAAGGCTGTCAAGAGGAGATATTCCTCAATCTCTGAACCGGTACAAGCATCATAATGGCTATTATTTTCTGCTTGGATCATATATGTTGAAGGATATGACAGAAAAAGACCTCTTACAAGACCTTTCTGTGGTATATATTAGCCTGTAGATAATACATGCTAAAGAGTTAAGTATTTGACAAGAGATGGTTTCTGATTCTCCATGCTCCAAAAAGAAATCAACTGCAGCGAAGTTAGTAGGTCAAAAACAGCACTGGGAAAAATCTCAGCAGAGCAATGGAGAGATTGGAAGTCAAGAGCTGCTTTTAAGACATACAACTTCTCAGCAACCAAATGTGAATTGCTCATGTGCATTGTGTTTCCTTTGGGAGATCTGAAGGAGCAATTTAAGGCTAATTAACTCTTAAATAGGCTTATTCTGAATTATAACACATCATGGAACATTTTGATAAGGGTTAATAAAAAAAAATTCTTTTAGAAGAGTGACTCAGTCAAACATAATTTTTGTCTGTCTCAGAATCTTTTGTCCCTCAGATTTGGTAATTCATCTGGTCAATGATTAAAGACTTCCCACAGACACAACCACAAGCTCAATTTTCTCATTACTAATCTTTAAAGAACACAACATAATAGTGCAGAACTTTCATGTAAGCTGCTTCCCTTAATTTCCAGAACTGAGGTAAGCAGCATGGATGATTACTCATTTTTAGCGGGTTCTGGCATAGCAAAAAATAGATTCTTGAACCTGAGTTTTTCCCATCTAGCTTTCAGCCCCTAAATGAGCTTGTAAATTATTTTAGATCCTTACTTTCCCTGAGGGACAAAGGGACATAGTCAACTGAAAGAAATGGCTTTCTTGAGAGGATGATTCAGTTCTTAAGGAGGCTTTTAACACCTGTTTACCATTAAGTACAGAGACAGCCTAGAGCAGATAAGCCTCCTTTAAATTATGCTCCAGTACCTATTTGCTGTGCTTGAATTTTTCCTGTAAGAATAGCTCATCTCCCACAGGAATGATTTCTTGCCTCTTCAGGATTAAGTGTCACAGAAGGCTCTTCTGAGAGGAACTGTTTCCAATTATACTCCAAGATACCTGAAGTCCACCTCAGCCCCCTTTAAGTATGCAAGTCCCTGAACTTATCCACAAGTTTAACTCAAGATATTATTTAATGTATGAGTTCTCTGAAGGTCTAACTTTTGAATCTGTTCTCAACAAACTCTTACTGGAAGTTATGTCAAAAAAAAGAGAATAAACAATGACAACAATAAACACCACGTGATGCATTTTATCAGATCCTAATATATCTGAAGTGCACGTCAGACCTTTAGGCAAACACTTTAAAGCTTTGTAAACTGTAAATGAGCAGCTTGAATTAAGTTTCATTCATGAAAACAACTGAAAGCATTCTATCTTTAGTGGAAGAGTATTCAAGGTAATAAATAAATAAGTTTTTCAGGTGAAAAAGGGATGAAGGAAAACAGTATGACATTACTAGAATTATTTCTTATGGGTATATTTCTGGAATGCAAATCTTATTCCTATTTACAAAACAGAAAAGTAAAAATATAATAAATTATGATACAATAATTTGAATAATAGGTTTGGTTTTGTTTTTTGTTTGTTTTTTTTTTTTTTGCAAAGTGAGAAAGTTAATTACTTTTTACTCTACATAAGTAATATATTTCATACTTAAAAATACAGTCTTTATTTGAGAACGTATGCTATAAGCAGCAGCATATGGTCAATTGCTAGATATTATATATTTGTCATATTCAAAAGGGTCAGAAGGTTTTTCACAATTGTACTACATTCCTCCAGCTAGAATTTGGAATGAAGATAACACATGTGACACGCAAGTCAATTAAATCAGGTTTTGTCAAAAGGAGGAATGGAAAACAAAAAAATTTATGTTTTACAGTAGCATTTTTGGTGTTAGTGTAGCAAATTAGACTGTGGTAGTCAGCAGTCAGTACTGATAAATCACATGGCAGTTATTGTTCTAGATATCCTGTCACATCTGCAAATTTCATAGGCAAGTGATGACAGGATTTTTCTGTATTTTTTTTATACTTCCCTTCAGCGTAACAATGACACTAATTCCTTTTTATCTTAGATGTGAAGGTTAACCATTGAGGTCTATTAAGTGTATGCAAACAAAAAATTGCTGGTTAAAAATATTATTAAGAACAATGGAATATGTAATGAAAGAAGATAAAATACAAATTAATAGAAAGCTCTTTTCACCAAATATAACTTGTTGAATAAACAGAAATTTCTATTAGAGGAAAACATATGCACAAAGCATGGAAATTGATTTCTTATTATGGCATCTACATGAGACTTTAATCAATGCATAACAGCAAAAAAGGGAATAGACAAAAAACCTTATGTCGTACAAAGGTCTGTTATCACATCAATCCTAACAGCTGTTTCATAATGCATATATTCATCCATGTCAATCTAACAGAAAAACAAAGAGGAAATGCATATTATTACAGATATAACTACATAAAATCAACTTGGTTGTATAGAAATTTTCATGTGCACTTGCTAGTGACAATATGAAATTATTTTTGGAAGAGAACTTAGGGTTTTTCCTGTAATATTAAGTTTTAAAAAGAAATTTGCTAATGCAAGTCGGAACTTTGACACAATATCCACGTCATGACTAGTAACACTACATTTCCCAAAAAGCCCCATCTAGGTCAGTAAGACCACAGATGACATAAAGTATAAATATATTTTTATCTCTTTACAGTTATATTCAGGTATCTCTGGTTTTATACATTGACTGACCATTTGCCAAGTATGTATGAAGCCCACTTGATTTTAGGCAACAGGCACTAAGCTAAATGCATTACATCCCCACAATCAGTAGAGAGGGACATATGTTTAGAGAAGACTTTTGGTAATTAGAATAATCCTTGAGAGATGCCCATCTCACATCACTACCTATAAGACAGTATTTAAGATGAATTAGCCCTGATTTAGACACCATGCATGGTTGCCTAGTAAGACTATTTCAAACCATGGTACTCATCTGCCTTTAAAAAGTAAGTTTCATTTTATAAAGCTATGTAAAATATTTCTTGCTTTTCCTACAATAGTTGGGAAATTGTTCAAGTGGAAGGAATTAATTTAATTTAATTTAATTTAGTACTGCATAGATGCATTTCAGAAGTAGGTAACATTTTGTAAAGGAAGACAGCTTCTTAACAAATCTTGACGCTTGCAGAACCTATATAGGCTTCAAATGCTAAAGTTCATCTTAGGCAAGGCAAACCTCATGATTTAGGCACTGATACTGTTATTTATTAAAATTCTATGTTGCCATCCATTTCAGCAATAAATCTGCATTTAAGAGAAAAAAAAAAAGGTTGAAGCAAAACATAAAAGGACACCAAATATTTCCAACATTTTACAGTATTAGGAATCAGATTCATTTTCTGGATAACGGAAAGGGAGCTCTGAGAAACAAATTAATCTACTAAAGTATTCAATATTCCATATGCAACATTTCAGTTAACTGATCTAATTTTCCTTCCATTCCTGAAATGAAGGCTGGGGGTAATATTTCCTTTCACCTCTCTTTCATCTACTTTTACTACCATAGCTTCAAACGTACAGGTAGCCAAGTATGGTTAAGTAATTTCCCACTATTCAGTTACCACTGGATGTCAATAAGACTGACACTCTCACTCCAAATTATTTTCTCTACATCTCAGATTATAGAACATCACTATGGATTGATACTATCTGATCAGATATGTCTAGTGGAGAATGCCATTTGCAACTACTGGGTGCCACCATAAGAGCAATAAACATGGTAAAATCCTGTGTGGTTTTCTACTTAAGCTTTGTAGGATGTTAATGTTTCACAGGGATATGTTTAGAAACCTAGAGCTGAAACTACATTAAGACATAACTTTGACACCACCTCAATGCAGAAATAAACTGCTCTTCCGATTTTTTTCCTCTGAAGACTCTATCTCTATATTGCTCTTTACCAGGTGTGAGAAGGTTCTCGTGTATTATAACTTGTATGGTTTGTATTATATAAACAATGCTTGCAGGGCATTCTGATATTCTTAACTAAGGTGCATCACATAGTTATAATTAATTTGTTTTCTTTTTATTAAATATAACATATCTTTAGCTTCTGGAAAATATCTGTATGCTTTATATAGAGAGTTTATAAAATAGAGTTTTAGAACATATATCACTTCACTTAAACGCATAACTTCACCGGTAAACTAGTAAAACACTTGTATTACTCAGTTATTTTATTGATTATAAAACACAGATTCTTATTTATGTTTCCCACTTGTCTACAATAACGTTTAATTAACCTTGCTCACAAATCTCATGTTCTATTTCTTCATACTGAATAATAAAGCACCACTTCTTCTCCCTCCATTGCCTATGGTAAAAGATTTCTAAGCAATAGATAGGTATGAAGACTATGGGAACCCCTCATAATATCTTTAAAGACAGGTTTCCATTTTTTAATAAATTTATCTCATAGATTTTTTGATCTCTCTAAACTCAATCTTGTTAACTGGGGAGATACACTTAAATTTACCTTCATTTAATTTAAAATAAACAAGTGGAAATTCAAAACAAACACCAGATTATCGTATCTGGTTTGACACAAGCTGGTTTCACTTTGACTTTCAGTCAGTTTACTTCTAAAGAAAAACTAGTAACGTGAAGTAGGCAAGGCTGATGAAGAATAATAAGCTATGATTCCTTAATGTATTAATCAATGCATAAGTTTTCAGTGCAGTGGACTTGCAACTCTCTCACTCTTGTGTTAAAAGACTATGGGCTCAAATTTTAAACCAAGACCATGACTGTTTTAAAATCAGTAGAGACATTCCAACAAAATGATGCTGTTAGTAAATACCTTTAAAATAAAACCTCAACAATTCTGTTTTCTGGACAATATCTGCTCTTATTGTACATGCAGCCTTTTGATGTCAGAGAAAATGATTATTTAATAGTCTGAGGAGTCTGTTCAAGTATCTTACTTATTATAACTGAAAGAAATCTCTTTTAATTTTTACTTTTATTGCTATTGTTATTATTAGGCAACAATAATAATAATAATAATAATAATAATAATAATAATATTTCATGTAGGAACAGCTGCTGACTTTTATTAAACAACTATCCCACTAAAAGAATGTTTGCATAGCATTTAATAGACACTTGATTACAAAAAGAATTGTGGTCTAAACCACATTATTTTCCATTACTAGTGATCAATTGAAACATTAATTGTAAGGGTTAGAGGGCTGTGCAATCCATCAAAGGCTCCTAATTCTTGAAACACCCCATTTATCAAGATGTTCTAGAGAAGCTAATCACAGTACATGTTTTTTCATCACTCTTAGACATATATAATTAATTGTGTTTACTATGTGAAAATCCATTTTCTATATTGAATTGTATGAATAATTTAGAAATTATAATAAATTTACTGAATCTAAAACTGAAATTGATGTTTTTAGAAGACCATTTCCCATTTTTATGTATATTTATATAACTACATAATATCAAAAGGACTACATAACATCAAAAAGACAATATAACATCTATGAGCACATTATTATCCATTTTTCTTTTTAAAAAAGTTTGTTTTGAAATCTAACGGCACAATCATGAATTTTTTCATATTTTCTCTTCAGTAATGTGCAAGATGGTTGCCAAACAGAACTCAAAGTCATGAAGGGAGTTTACTATCATCTTTTCTACTCCTCCCGCTCAATTTCTCCTCCTCCTTTAGTTAATGTTTCCATCAGGATTTTCCTGCACACATATAGGGACACCTAGTGGCAGAAACTGATGAAAACTCCCCTGTAGGAAGACCTGGAGGAGCCACCAGTGGTATGAAATTCAGGTCATGCCGAGCAGCCAAAACATGCAAGTCCAGTTAATTCTGAGGTTTTTGCACTTTTACTGGAGTGAACCTACTTACTTAAAAATACAAAACAACAAAATAATCCTTGCTTTCCTTTAACACTCGTAACACACTTATAGTGCCTATTGGGTAGAATGGTAAAATAATAGATTGATTTTTGCTTATCACTTTGTAAATAAATTTTCATATTTATTTTAAATAAAGAAAAAGCAGTCTCAGTAAGAATCAGCTAATCAATACATGTACATAAATATGTGAAACTGACAAATGTATTACACGTATATTTTGTAAATATGTGTTTAAACATAGGATGTAGAAATGCATATGAGTAGCTTTGTTTTCTTGAAAAAGTCAGATTAAGGATTTATCTTTTTATTGTATTAGTGTGCAAACAGGATCCAAAAAATTATTTCAATGGCAAAACATAAAGCTAAGCACGTGTATCCACTTATAGTAATGCAGGGTAAAGTTTACAGATACACACACACACATACATATGCATACACATATATGCAAATATATGCATACATATATGCATATATAGATATACATACATATATATCTATTCTTACCTATCATTTACAGAGTCTAGATCCAGTATTCAGAAACCATTAAGACTGCCAAAGTTCTTGCTGGGTACATTCATGTGCCTCAAGGATCAACATTCCTTTCTGTATTTCTTGCAGCAATCCTTTTCATAGATATTAAGAATTACATTAGTGCTGTTACTACTGAGTCACTTGGAAGTCTAATTTATACATAATCCCTGATTTTCCATTTCTGACTTCCCCTGCTTGCGTTGCTTGTGAGGAACAGTTCATTAGAAATTCTCATGGGATGCTTAGCTTCCCCAAAGCGAAGAGGGATGAGACAGGTCAGTCTCTATGTTTGAGGGATAGTGTACTGATCATATTCAAATTTCTGCTAACTAATGTGGTGTAAAAATTTTAAGCCTGCTCCTTCTATTGAATGTTTTAACCATTAAGGCCGAAAACACCTGGTAATTCTCTGAGTTTCTCCTGTTAAATCTGTTTTGCTTAGTGTAAGAAAACTAAAGCAGAAAGAAAAGAATAACCTAATAGATTTGTACTTTAACGTTACCCCTGCATGTAAGGATATTTAGAAACTTCTTTTCCTACTCTATTACTTCCACCAGAAAAACTAAGAAGCTATCCCAGAGGAAGAGTTCAGATCCAGAAGAAATCAGAATCCTTTTATTTCAGTTATTTTGGATAGATTTAGATACCTTATATTAGACATATTTGACATGAAATAATTTTAATTATTTGATAATCCTAAGTATAGCAAGGAGATAAGAGAAATGAAAAGTCAGAACTAATGTATAATGACAGAACAGTTTAGGAAATTTCAGAGAGATTTTTTGCAGTATGTCACTTAATCCATGCCATGTCCTATTGAAAATGCTGAAAGTTTAGCTAGTATTTTTGAGATAATGGAACTGAGTAGAATTTGATTTTCATAAGATGTAGTAATAAAAGCATATTGCTGAAAGGGACTATCTATGTTGCTACATCCTCACAGTTGAGGATCACAATATACTAAATATTTAGCTGGGAAAAAAAAAGAAAAAGATAAAAAAAAAAAAAAGGAGAGATCTACAGAATTTTTGGTCTAGATAGTACTACCCACTGACTCAAAACCTTTAATTTGCAGTGAAGACCAAAACTCAAGCCTCAAATCTTCCTTGGGGAAAATGAAAAAAAAAGCAGGAAGAAAAGAAAAAAGGGCACTGCCAATGGTCTGTGGAGACCCCCTCAATAGGAAAAAATACGTTAGAAATTCTCTGCAGAATGTTCTAGGAGTTAGAACATGTCCCACTATACAAAGGGGGAAAAAAGAAAGAGAGAAATTAACATAACTCAGAATCTAAATTATACAATAAAGGGAGAAAACATCCTACCTGACCTGAGAGCCTGCAGTAAGCCCTGAGGCAGAGAAGAGATACAGTATAAGTGTAGGAAAAACATGTTTCAACTTCTTCAAAAAGCCCTTTCCTTTCCAACTTGCCACAAATGTCCCTTGTCAGGACAGGAACAGGAACTGTCCCATTCAATTACACAATTATTTTCTTTTCAAGTTCTATTTAAAAAAAAAACTTTGTTGGCCTCATTACCTATTTGGAAGATCTTTCCAGTCTCAGACAGTCAGTAAACGTCTTCCCTTTCCTATGCTTTATAATCAACATATAAGTATTTGATGGCACGCCAACAACACTCTTCAGTTCAAATACATTCTGTCTTTTCTAGTATTTAAATAAAAATGCATTTGTAAGGACTCATTTGTCCTTTCAATATCTATTTGGCTATGTATGCTCTTTTTTTTTTTTTTTTAAATCTCTCTTCTGTAGACACATTTTCCATGCCCTAATTACCATAGTTTCTGATCTTTAGACTTCATTTTAGTGTCTTCTTGGAATGTATGACTAAAACCATGCATAATACACCAGGAACTCATGAAAATGCACATCTTTTAAAACACTAATAACACCTTCCTAACTATTAGGACATCCTCCCTAACACATCATAGAATCACATTTCTCTTTTCCCTTTGTATAAGTGCTTAATTTATAATTGCAACCTATAACCCTTCCTGATTGACTACTAACTTTAAATTTCTGTAATTTTTTATAAACTTGGATCTCCCCAGTTTGCAGCAAAAGTTTTTATTCATGAGTTTGTAGACTGCATTATTCAATTTCACATGATTTCTATCAGCCTAGGCCAAAACAAAACAATATATAGATACACATGAATTAAATTTAGAAATATTGATGTTAAAATATACACAATAAGACTAAAATTGTGAATATTTACATAGTGTGTGTATATATATATATATATATTTACATATATATGTATCTCAACACATCTGTTTCTCAGAAATACCTATTGTTGTCTACGAATTCTGTCCAGACCCACTTACCTTATACCCTGATATCAATGCAAAGTGTATTAAAAAGAAGCTGATCTTTTTAGTATTTTAGGACATAAAACTCCTGGAACATATACTTGTGCCATGCAGTACCAGATACACCGAGGATGTGATTTCTCCTACCCTGTTCCTACTTTCACTATATATGAAAATTTACATATATTCTTACCAGAAACAGGGGCAACTTTTCTGGTACCTATTTAATCTGGGCATACTTTATTCCTAATGTTCATCCCATCCTTTACCATCCATCCCACTTCTTAGGCTCTCATTTTCCTTACACTGCTTATGAAGTTTTTACTCTATTTCAGGTGTCTGGGCAAGTTTTGGTATAACAAGGTTTCCGACCATTCTCAGTTTGGTTTCACGCCTTCTAATTATTGATGCAGATTTCTTCTTGCTAATCAGTATCTCTTCCATTCTCCTTGGGTTTTTTGATTACTCTTAATAACTTGCTTAAGGCTTTTTCTTTCTGGGAATTCTTTTTCATTCTCATTTAGGTGGGCTATTTTGTTTCTTCCCTTCTCCTCCACTGTAAAAATTTAATAATATTTTCTTTTTTAAACATAAAGTAGCATCCGTCTAATCTGAATTCTTTCTCCAGTACTCCTCACTTAATTTTTTTTATTTCGGAGTTTGCCTTTCTGAAACACTGGACTGCAGTCCTTCGCATTCTTCTGTCTTGCAATTTCACATGAAGTAGAAAAGTTCAAAACCATCACATTTAAGACTATTTTCTGTCATTATTTTTCCTGCAGATCCTATCATTTACTAAAATTTTGTCTAAGTTATCCTTGTCACTTGCTTGCTCATTATCTGTTCCATAAAAGAAGCTACCCTCTATCATGTTCAACTTCGTACCATCCCCAGCAACATTGGTTGAACTTTTTGCTGGTGCTTAGCCATAAGAAATCACACAAATTTGCATGATCACACAATCTCAACTTAAGCTTTCCCCCCTGCCCTTATTTGTAGGCAGTATTATCCAGATCAAATCTGTACCAGCAGATTCACAATAAATTGCATCCCTATTAAATATTTTACCTATTCTTTTTACTCGATGATTTTCACTCTTTTTGCTCAATGATTTTCATTCAAGTGGACACTGTCTCATCTTCACCCTCAAATTTAACATTTTCATTGCACTATTGTTCAACAGTCTTCACTCCTTAACACATTTTAGTGCATTAGCATGAAATTATTTCAACACTTCTTTTGTCTTTCATAAAGTGTCCATCCTTCTGTTCCAATATATTTCAACAACTTTGGAACCTCCAGATTCCTGTTTTCCCATGTCTGATTCCACATGCCAGACCAACTGTTCCTGCCATTGTTATAAATTGAAATGCTATAGAAAGAGGGTAGATCTGTACACTTACAAGTTGTTGTAACGCATGTATGCCTAATATGCTTTAGTTGAGCTAACTTTACTCTTGCTCCAGCCTCACTCAGGTCCCTCTATTTGTATTCCATATGAGGATTATATTAATTATTTCCATCTTTCCTCCTGAGTATTTCAGTTTAAAGGCTTTTAGGATTTCCCAATTTAGTGAAAGGTAGATGAAAGATAAATTAGCAAGAGGTAACATTAAAGAAACACTTATTTCTCACAAGTTTAACAGCATTTACTGTTTGATGTTTTTGTGCTTTGGTTTAAAATTACAATTCTAACTCAAATATCCAGATATAACTTTTCACTGTCAGTAATACTTTTGGACTAAGAATAAGAATGAATGGAATAACAGCATGATAGTTCTACACAAATAACTATTTAAATCTCCCGCATGCTACTTAAACTATCTAGCAGTCTAACAACTTGGAAGTAAGATTTTATTAAATCAGACTTTCTACTTATTATACTTTTTAATATCTCACTAATACAGAATCAGAAAAATTAGACTGAAATGTATCTACAATTGTGTCTACAATGTTGACATTAACATGATAGCTCTTAACATGATTTCAGACTTATGAAATGTCAGCTTCTCCAAAACAGTTTCAAGAAAGAGTTAAGCTCAGCCTAGCTGACAAGGTTATTTAAAATATCTTTCTCTGTTATGAAAAAAAGGTATTTACATGTGTCTAATTTTGTGTGTGGGAGAGAAAAATAGCATAGAAATACAGGCAGATGCTATAAAGATGACAGCCGTAAGAAATGCAAGCATATATGCATAGAATCCCATATATTCAAAATGCAGAAGTATTAATTCAAAAGAAAGATGTTTTTCAAAAATAGTGAGGCCATAAGAAACTCGTGTAAGACATCTCTGTTTACTATCTGTGAATATTTTTTGTTCCACTGTCATAAATTCCATGGTGCATATTAGAAAAGCTTAAAAGAGTGTACCGGGGGGGGGGGGGGGGGAGGGGCTGGGGGGAAGTGTATGGTGTGGTTTGGCACTTTTTTCCTGACTAAAAGTAGCACCTTGGAACTCAATCTAAAGCCATTCAAAATCTTCCACTGAATTAACTGGGTTTGCATGAAAACAGGAAAGTCAGTGATCCTTTAAGAATATAAGTAAGTACTTTGTCCCACTGAGAAGATTTCCAAGGTCCTCTACAAGGTTAGAAAAATTACCTGGTCCATATATGAAATTTGTCTTCTATCCAAATACCAGGTCTTGCTTATTTCAGGCCTAGGAAATAAGATTTGAGTCACACTACTTTAATGTTTGCAAAGAAGATAAATACACCTTTCAGGGAAGGCTGAGCATTACCAAAAAGATTATTTATTGCACTAATTTTTGGGTTTAGCATGTTGGGATGTTAAGATATGAGTTAACAGAGCTCTGCTGAAGATACAGATGTGCTGAAATCACATACCACATACAGAGTATTGCTCAGTGTTTACACTCATACAGGAAAAACAGAGGCACAAATACATCTAGCATTACCTGTGAGTTAAAGCTGGATTCCAACCTGTGTGCTGTGCACATGGGATGTACTCCATATATTCCTGTGTGCATAAAACCTATCAGATTTAGGTACGACAACCTAAACAGCACATACCAACAATGTATACACAAATGAGAACACGTGCACATCTTTGCACGTGTGCAATTAAATCGCCTTCTTTCTAAATATTTTTTTTAAGATCAACGAAACGTACAATTTCCCCGGAAATAAAACCCGAAAATTTATTCGGAAACAAACATCCCCAGAGCTACAGCCTGCCTTGGCACTGAAAACCCCTCTGTGGGCCCTACGCACACCTAACAACGGCGGTTATCCCACCGGGAACAAAGAGAACCCGCTCGGCGCGGCGCCGCCTCCTCCGTCCGCGCTCCACCGCGCTGCCCGAGCCGGGGGCAGCGCCCGCGGGGCCCATCCGCCGCCCTGCGCTGCCACCTGGCGGCGGCGGGAGGAGCCGCACCGCGGCCGTCTGGAGCGCCCGGGAGCGCGGCCAGCTCCGCGGGCCCCGGGGGGGGATGGGGGGGCGGCCACAGAACCTCTTAGACGCTGCTGGTGCATCCGTGCCCCGGCTCCCTCCGCGACCCGCGGCTGGGGTAGGCAGAGGAGAAAAGACAAGCTGAACGGCCCCGACACACACCCGCGCCCCCGGTGTCAGAGGATGCGCGTAGCGAAACCCGATACTTTGTTTCACCGCGACCACCCAAGTCTCCGGGAATGCAGCGGAGGCTCCCGCACAGCGAGCAGTGGCGACCGCCGGGCCACCGGCTCCCGCCGCCCCCTCGCCGCGTCTCCGCTCCGCGTTGCCCGGCCGCGGCCAGCTAGAGCTGCGGGAGATAACGGGGCGGCTGCGGACCTCCGCCCGAGGGGTGCGGGGAGCGGGGGCGGCGTCCAGCGCGGCGGCGGAGCGCGGGTAAAGTTGGCCCGCGCTGGCGAAAGTGCGAGCGCAGCCCCGGGGTGCGTGGGGCGGGCGCCGCGCTCGCATCGGCATGTGTGTGCCTGCGTGTGCCCGGGCGCTGGCTGCCCATGCGGGCTGCGCGGCGCCCCACGGGGCCGCCTGCTGCCGCTGCCGCTACCCGGGGACACCCGCCCCGGACCGCGGCCCTCCCCCGCGGCCCCTGCGCTCCCGCCCCCCTCCGCGCCCCCCCGCACCCGCTCGGCGCCACCGCCCCGCCCTCGCTCTCGTCCCTCCGCCTCCCCGCTGCGCTCGGCGGCGCGGGCACAGCGCGGCACTCCGCCGGCCGCCCCCGCCCCCGCCGTGCGGGCGCGCGCGCCACAGCGCGCGTGCGTGGCGGGCGCGCCCCCGCGGCTGCCCGGGCGCGCGGGCGCGCGTGGTGAGTGTGAGTGTGAGTGTGCCGCGCGTGTGCCCGCGTGTGCGCGCCCCTGAGCGCGCGCTGTGCCTCGGCGCCGCCTGCGTGCGGGGGGTGCCCGTGCGCGCTCCGCACCGAGCTCCCCGGCGCTGCCATCCTCGCCTCCGCCGCCCCGGCGGCTCCGCGCAGCGCCCGCGCAGCGGGTCGGCATCTTCATGGGCTGCCACCATGCTTGGGCCCTGGAGATTTCGGGCGAAGTAAGTACCGGGGTTGACTTTTCTCTCGCTCTCTTTCCCTCCTCGCTTCCTCCCTTCCTCGTTTCCCCCCCGCCCCTTCCCCGCCGGGTCGTTCCGTGCTGTTGCTTTCCACCCCCAGTTCCCCGCCGTTTGCCCCCCTCCCCCGAAAGCCATTTCTCCCAACTCGGGGTGCTGCTCAGTTGGGTGGCAGTGTCCGGCTGGGGCTGCTCGCTCGCTGCTGCTGTCGGCGGTACTGAAAGCTGCTTCCAGCCGGATATGCAGTGCGGTAATCTAAGGGTTGAACTCTTCGGGGAAAAAAAAAAAAACCACACACGCAAGAAAAATCCCGATGCAACCCCTTTCCTCTTCTCCCCTCCCCCCCGTCGCCCCCACCCCCCGCCCCCCCCTCAATCTGAACCTCTGTAGGGAGCTGGCGAACAGCAGCACACAGTCATCACAGAGGGGTTTCCAGGGCGGGATTGCAACCTTGCATATAGCCAGCTACAACTTTATTTTCTTTACCTCCCATCCCCCGCCTTTTTTTTTTTTTTTTTTTTTTTTTGGTGAGAGAAACGGAGAGAGGGAGAGGGAGGGAAAATTGTATTTGCCTCCTTTGCTAACCATAATTGAATTAAAGTTGTAAAATGCCTGGGAGTTTAACACTGACCGGGCAGGTTTTCAGTAGGTTGTCATTGTGTTTTTTTTTTCTCCTCCGAAGAACTGTTGGTTAATGGATGAATGGATCTGATCGAGCTGAGAAAAAAATATGCTAGATACATGCCTTTGAGTAAGATTTCTGCTGCCTTTATGCAGTGAAGCCTTTTTGCTTTGAGTAATTCCGATCCAGTTGACGTCTGGTCAGAATTAGAGAGAGATTCACGGAGACTTCCGATTTCTTGCTGCATGATTGCCTTTGCTGCAAGTGCTAGTTTTGCAGCCTTGAACCTGATGCCACAGGAGATGTCTTGCAGTACTGAGACTTCTCGTTTTTTAGGATGCGTTCCTCCAAACCAGAGTTGTGTCATGAGGATTGGAGCTCTGAGGTGGACGGTAGAAAATGCAAGCCTGCTCCAAGATCCCAGCATTTAAGCCTGATGATTTATTAGTCTTCCACTACCGACACACAAAATGCATTTATTTTCCCTATTCATATTGCTTTTAGACTAGTAGAAGTAGAAGAAAGCCACGAGGAGTCAGACAGACTGCAAAGAAGGAATGGAAAGGATTTGTTTCCAGCTAGGTGGAATTTGGGCATTAAATTACTGACGTAGGTCAATGGTAGGGTTTCCCTTCTACTCTCCTTGGCTTTTAATCAGCCTGGGTGTCTTCTCCCCTAAAGGATGAAGAGTACTGACAGCCATCGCTGCTTATAATCAGTAACTCTGATGTTTGGAGTGTTGGCAATGAGATATTTTCATGAGACCTATTTAGATCTCTCCACTTCTACCAGGCTAGTTTTGCAGAACATTGGGAATAAGCGCTATGTCAGATATGGATGAGACTCCGAAGATGATCTGCATGTTTTACATTTTTCACAAATTTTGGGTGAGTGGTTAAAACATTTCTTTTAAGAGTATGTATGTATGTGTGTGAGAGAGAGAGAAAGAACTGAAGACTTCTGCTTGAAATGAGCTCTGTTACATTGTGTATAACTTGGGAGGGGATCAAATATCAATTAATATTATTTTCTTTTGTAAAGATACAAAATTTCTGTAATTGAAGAGAGCTGTTAAGTGCACTGAAGTAGGAGGTTAATGTATTTAAGCTCATTACAGAAGAATTCCTCCACAAAAGTCATCTGGGGGTGCGCACGCGTGTGTGCGTGTGTGTGCGTGTGTGTGTGTGTGTGTGTGCGCGCGTGTGTGCATGTCTGTGTGGGTGGGTGTGTGCTTTGTAAATGTATAGCTAGGAAAAAAACCACCAACATAAAAGAGTTTTAAGAAATGTGTGATGTGGAGAATGTGTCAGTATTGCCTCTGTTGAATTAAGATACCGTTTTCAGCACTGAGCATTTTTCTTTGGAATCCTACCATGGTATTCCCACCACCGGTTAAAAATCAAGGTAAAAGGAGGGGAAGACCTTGGTGCGCTGTTCAGCAGGGAGGTTCTGAAGGGAAGAGGGAGCTGGGTAATAGGGGAGGTGGGAAACCTCATAAAATGGTGTTTCTTTTCTCTTAAATTAGAAACGTGAAACTGAACTGACAGCCATTTTATGTATATTTATGGGGCTCGTTGTAAAAAGGAAATCCAAAGAAGCATTGAAATGCACCCCACACAAACAGAACCAGAACAATTCCTACTGTGACCTCACCTTTTTAAACACCGCAGGCATTTGACTAGCAAGGAGTTGCCTATCAACCCTTTAATCAATGCATGTCATCCAGTTTCCGAAAGTGTGGGAATTAGAAGTGACAGGAGGGTTTTTTTTTTTTGGTTGGTTAACAATTCATTCTCTACCCTACTGAAGACATATATAAACTTTGTTTCCATTTCAAATTTTATGGGGCTATGCTATTATGCTACTTTCTTTTTTTTCTCCTTATCCTTACAGGAAATAAAATGTATGCTTGCTGCTCTACAGTAACTTTGGAACAGGACCTCAACAAAAAAATGCATATCTGGATGCTGCAGACGATCGCGTTTGCTTTAACATCACTAGTCCTTTCGTGGGCAGAAAGCATCGAGTATTATGGGGAAATCTGTGATAATGCGTGTCCTTGTGAGGAGAAGGACAGCATCTTAACAGTGAGCTGTGAAAACAGAGGGATCATCAGCCTTTTTGAGATCAGTCCACCAAGGTTCCCTGTTTACCACCTCTTGCTGTCTGGGAACCTTTTGAACAGGCTGTACCCAAACCAGTTTGTCAATTACACAGGGGCTTCGATTTTGCATCTGGGGAGCAATGACATACAAGACATCGAAACTGGGGCGTTTCATGGTCTGAGAGGTTTAAGGAGACTGCACTTGAACAATAACAAGTTGGAACTTTTACGGGATGACACTTTCCTTGGGCTAGAGAGCTTGGAGTATCTACAGGTTGATTATAATTATATTAGCATCATTGAACCCAATGCCTTCAGCAAACTGCATTTGTTGCAGGTGCTGATTCTCAATGATAACCTCCTCTCCAGTTTGCCCAACAACCTTTTCCGTTTTGTGCCCTTAACTCACCTGGACCTGAGGGGTAACCGGCTGAAGCTGTTGCCCTATGTGGGCCTCTTACAGCACATGGATAAAGTGGTGGAGCTGCAGCTGGAGGAAAACCCCTGGAATTGCTCTTGTGAGTTGATTGCTCTAAAGGATTGGCTGGACAGTATCTCATACTCTGCTCTGGTGGGAGATGTAGTTTGTGAGACCCCTTTCCGCTTACATGGTCGAGACTTGGATGAAGTCTCCAAGCAGGAGCTTTGCCCCAGGAGGCTCATCTCTGATTATGAAATGAGACCTCAGACACCACTGAGCACCACAGGGTATTTCCACACTACCCCAGCCTCGGTCAACTCCGTGGCCACTTCTTCTTCAGCTGTTTACAAATCTCCCTTGAAGCCCCCCAAAGGGACCCGCCAACCCAACAAGACGAGGGTGCGCCCCACCTCCCGCCTGCCCTCAAAAGACCTGGGATACAGCAACTATGGCCCCAGCATTGCCTACCAGACCAAATCCCCGGTGCCTTTGGAGTGCCCCACTGCCTGCACTTGCAACTTGCAGATTTCTGACCTGGGCCTCAATGTCAATTGTCAGGAGAGGAAGATTGAGAGCATTGCTGAACTGCAGCCCAAACCCTATAATCCTAAGAAGATGTATTTGACGGAAAACTACATCGCGCTGGTACGCAGGGCAGATTTTGTGGATGCCACTGGGCTGGATTTGCTGCATCTGGGCAATAATCGGATCTCGGTCATTCAGGACCGGGCTTTTGGGGATTTAACTAATTTGCGAAGGCTGTACCTGAATGGGAACCGGATCGAGCGGCTGAGCCCAGAGCTGTTCTATGGGCTGCAAAGCCTGCAGTACCTCTTCCTGCAGTACAACGTTATCCGGGAGATAGAGCCAGGCACCTTTGAATCTGTCCCCAACCTTCAGCTCTTGTTTTTGAACAACAATCTGCTGAGGTCTTTGCCAGGGAACATTTTTTCTGGTCTGTCTCTCTACAGGCTGAGCCTGCGGAGCAACCACTTCTCCTACCTGCCAGTGAGCGGGGTGCTGGACCAGCTGAAATCCCTGCTGCAGATCGACCTGCACGAGAACCCCTGGGACTGCACCTGCGACGTGGTGGGCATGAAGCTGTGGCTGGAACAACTGAACACCGGTGTCCTGGTGGACCAGGTTATCTGCGAGTCCCCTAAGAAGTTTGCCCAGAGCGACATGCGGGCCGTCCGGGCGGAACTGCTGTGCCCCGACTACTCGGACATTGTCGTCTCCACGCCCACTCCGTCTCCGGGCCAGCTGCCGGCCAGGACCACCCCCTCCTCCTCCACCGTGCGCCTCAATGGCACGGCGGCGGCGGGGGGCTCCGCACCCGCGGGCGGCGCCGGCGGCGTCAGCTCCTCGGTGCCGCTCTCGGTGTTGATCCTCAGCCTGCTGCTCGTCTTCATCATGTCCGTCTTCGTGGCGGCGGGGCTCTTCGTCCTGGTGATGAAGCGGCGCAAGAAGGGCCAGGGCGACCACGCCAGCGCC
This sequence comes from Acanthiza pusilla, assembly GCA_036630365.1. NCBI lineage: Eukaryota > Metazoa > Chordata > Aves > Passeriformes > Acanthizidae > Acanthiza > Acanthiza pusilla. The sequence goes on from JAXCHO010000018.1 coordinate 31,033,532, forward strand.
AACAACTCCGACGTGAGCTCCTTCAACATGCAGTACAGCGTCTACAGCGGCGGCCACCACCACCACCACCACCACCACCCGCACCTCCAGCAGCACCCGCCCCACCGCGGCGGCGGCGGCGGCGGCGGCGGGGGTGCGGCACTGCCCAAGGTGAAGACACCCGCCGGCCACGTCTACGAGTACATCCCGCACCCCCTGGGCCACATGTGCAAAAACCCCATCTACCGCTCCCGGGAAGGCAACTCGGGCGAGGATTACAAAGACCTTCACGAGCTCAAGGTCACCTACAGCAGCCACCCCCTGCCACCCGGGGGGGGCGCGCCGCCGCCCCCACCGCCCCCGCCGCCGCCGGCGCCCGGCGGGGAGGATGCGCCGGCGCGCAGCCCCGCGTACAGCGTGAGCACCATCGAGCCGCGAGAGGAGCTGCTCTCGCCGGTGCAAGACGCCGATCGCTTTTACAGGGGCATTTTGGAGCCCGACAAACACTCCCCCTCCACGCTGGGCACACCCGGCTCCACCCTCCCCGACTACCCCAAGCTCCCCGCCGCCTACACCTACTCCCCCAACTATGACCTTAGGCGTGCCCACCAGTACTTGCACCCGGGGCCGGGGGACGCCAGGCTCCGGGAGACGGTGCTCTACAGCCCCCCGAGTACTGTCTATGTAGAGCCCAACAGGAACGAGTATCTGGAGCTAAAAGCAAAACTAAACGCAGAGCCGGACTACCTCGAAGTGCTGGAAAAACAGACCACATTCAGCCAGTTCTGAAAAACAGCCCCCCCAGCCCCCCGCCCCCTCGCCAGTCTCAGCAGCTCCTTCTCTAGAGTATTTGTATTTAACAACCACACGCAAAACAAAGAAACGTAAATGCTGACCTCCCCACACACACACACCTCGCCCCCTCCTCTTTTTCCCACTTTAATTCATTTTATTGTAGGGTGAAGTGCCTTGGCACAGGACTTTTCAGCTTCGGGGAATGATTCTGAAAGGGTGTGCTGTTCAGTTTGGTTTGGTTTTGGTTTTTTTTCTCTTTTACTGTTATTGGAAGTCGGAAACCACCTATTGTGTAAAATGGACACAACACTGGCATTGTGTGGGTGTCTGTGGGTGTTTGGGGAAGGTGGCAGGAGGTTTCTGGTCAGGTCATATTCAGGTTGTGGTTTTTTTTTTGCTTTTTTTTTTAGACATTCTTTATTTTAGTTTTCTTTCTGGTTGAAGAGTATGGCGCACATTTTCCCCTTTTAGCCATGGGTGAGTCTAAATGGCTTTTATGGAGAGATTAGCACACCCCGACTTTAATACAAGGTTTCCTTTTTTTAAGGATGTGTTTGTATACTTTCTGGACTTTTGAATTAAAAAAAAATACTATGATCTTTAAAAGGATCACTGTAGATGTGGACAAATCATTTAAGAGTGCAGAGATATATGATCCATAACTGGTTAGTGAAAATAACTTATTGATGAAATATAAAAAAAAAATATTTTATTGTAGCACCTATTTTTATATGCACATTAGCATTTCTCTTTCCTTCACTATTTTAGGGCCTAATCTTGCAAATTTTTAACTCACTTGAGTATCTCTATTTGTGAAAGAAGTCCCAGCTTAGGCCTTCATCCTGCAGGCACTTAAGCACATGAACAACTTTACCAATGTGTGTAGTTCTGTAGACTCACTCATTGAGCAAAGTTAGTTAATAGCCCAAAAAATTAGGATAGAGGATGCAGAATTCATCTTACAAGTAAAACTACTGGAATGTTTAAGTGTTCCTTTTTTTTTTCTTTCAGGATGGGGTCCAAAGTCTGTGGATTGCTTTAAAGTATTGCACTACATTGAGAGCTTTTTTTCCAAATGTGCTATAGTATCAGAAGGACCTTTTAAATCATTATAGATAATGCCAGTTATGACCAAATCTTAACAGACAATCTAGGACATAAAATCTGATCACAATAGAAAAAAAAAGTCATGTTTCTCTATTTCAAAATGTACCTTTTAGCAACCTCCTGCTCAGGCGTCTGGTTGGGCAAACTAGTGAGGGACATGTAGAAGGCATTCATTTTATCAGTAAAAAAAAAATTCATTTTTGATTTGTCAGTTTCATTTTTTCTTTTTTTAAAATTTTGTATTAGTTAACCAAAATATAATGATTTTGCAACTGTTGTAGCCAGTTTATGATTGTTTAGTTGAGTACAATTGCACTTGTACAGATCCACATGTTTACTGGCATCCTGAAAGACCAAATGATGGACTGTACACATCTCTATAAAATGTCTTTACCCCTTTGGGCAGCAGGCAATGGCAAAGATATTCATAAATACAGCATCACTGTAAGATGGGACAACTGATGTCTCATATGTATCCCAGCACATGTGATTTTTTAATAGTTTCTGAATAAACACTTGGTAAATATTTCAAATGTAACATCCTGAAGTAATGAGTATCTGAACTTTAAAATTTCTTGCCAAAATAATCTGTTTGTACGTTGGATTCTCTTTACTAGCGATTAAGGCTCATCGAAAAGGTCTAATGTTTCTAGGCAAAATATAATGTGTTCTCTGTTTTCGAAACATGATGTGGTAATTACCAGCATATATAACATGGATCAGAAAGCAACACAGGGATATATGTTTCATCAACATACTGAATAGGATAGTTTTATATTTACATTTTGTTTCCTTACTGAGGTGTTCTTTAATATATGGAACAGGGTAAGTGATATTTCACATTTCACATGTGTTTTTTTCTTTTCTCATTAGGTTATTATATTTAATATTGTTTCCAGAGTTGCTCACTAGTACATCTTTTATTGCAAAAGGGTTCTGTTCTATTCTGCATTTCCTACCCATGTACAATCTGTCACTTTCTACAAAAACAAAGCTATATAACTGGTCTGTTCGAATTCAAGAAAAATGTTTTCTTGGCATGTGTTCTTCCCTCTATGCCACCCACACTGAGCAAAAGCAAAAAAAAAAAACCCAAAAAACAACGAACATGACTGTTTTTAGCTTGGACAGTTTAGTAAGCGGAGTGTTATTTCAGTTTGAAATGCAGAGTTGAGGAGTGTTCTTTTGTCACCAGAGACATAACAAATGGCTATTCTGTTCACTGCTCTCTGTCTCCTGCAGACTTCCCATTGACCCCAGTGAGGGATGTGTGTCGCTGCCTGAGGTGCAGTTTTGGAGCCCTAATTTTGAATTGCTGCCTTTATAACTATTGCTGAAACCAGTGGCCTGGTTCTTCTTCCATTTAAGCTCTGTAGAGGCATGCTGTTGTTAAATAGGTATAAGTAAGAAAATTTTCGGTCTCGCTGACTTTGCCTGAGAAAGGCTAACTCAGTAAGGATTGAATGAGAAGCTCCTGCAAAGTTTGTGTCTGTTCATGTGTATATATATCTTTTCGGTGTGATTCTAAACTCATGCTTATGAGTTTGCATAGGTGTCAGTACAAACATAGGATAAGGTCCTTAATGTGAAAGGTACATTTTGCATGGCATTCTGCCACAAAGAGGCAGCATCCACAAATGAGTAAATGAGCAGGAATTGCTTGGATTTGTAAGAAATAGCTGAAAGACATGACTTGACATTCTGTTTATGTTTGCATTCTGATGCAGCCATTTCTGAGGTCGGTACTGCTGCTTCCATGTGTTCCACATGCATTTAATAAGTAGTAATGAAGAATTTTCCTGATGGTCTACACTACAACCAGAACAATTAATTTAACTATTTTCAACAACTCATCTTCAGTATAAAAAAATGTATTATAGGTTCCATTACTGGAGAAAAAGATTAAATTACATCAATTACCTACAAAAAGAGCATTCCTGAAGCCAAATCCTTAAAAAATGGTGCAGACTGAAAAATAACATTTTTAGTCAGTAAACATTCTGAAGCATATCTGGAAGGGCTGTTTGTAAATGAGGACTTCAATGGAAGTAGGAGTTCCCACTCAGTGGCTACAACGATATGTCATCTGTGAATAATTATTGTAAGAAAAAGTAGACAGGAATAGAAATTGGCAAAGGAAGATTTTAAAAGAGGATAATTTGTTTGAAGAAAATCTGTTTGTGTAAGAACATGGCCTTTGTTTTGCTAGCAAGATCGGTCAAATGTGTGTGATGATCTGCTGAGTTAGTGCTGACCAAAGCGGTAATAGTGTAGGACAGGAAACCCACCCTATTTTGAGAATTCTGAATATTATTTTAGCTTGGTTATCAGACTGGTTCAGGTTGGTTATTAAAGTGATTTCCCCCTCCTTTTTTTTTTTGTCTTTTGACAAATAATGTTGAGTTTACTTAATCTCTCATTTGTCCTCACATTTTATTTCAAAAGTGCATGAAATTTTGTGATAAAGTGGAAGAGAATCCTGGTTTCTCAATGTAATTATTGGAAACAGAACATGACCTTCCCTTCCGTTCCCCTCGCCTCCCCTCGCCTCCCCTCCCCTCCCCGCGCCTCCCCTCACCCTTTCATACTTTACTGTCATCTTTAACAAAATGAGCTGAATTGGAAGTGGTTAATCCCAGAAGATATACCCTGTAATTTCTAGACATTCCTACACACTATTTGAAACACCAGATGTTATGTCAGTCCTCTCATCAGTTAAAAGTTTGACAAAAATGCAGCTTACAGTTCTGTAATTCTAGAGCCCAAATTCTCACACCTTTTTTTTTTTTTAATTATATATATATCTTTACTATCCAGTATTTTAATGGTCACTTAAGGTTGTGAAAACATGTTCAGTTGATTCTGTATACTACAATATTTAATTTCTGAATGTTTTCCTATGTTTTAATTTTTTTTTTAAAGCTCATAGGTATTTCTTAGGAGTATTCCTTTTAGAAAAACTGATATAGTGGTACCTTTTCTCATATCACATAATTTAATTATTAAAGTAATCTTAAAAAATGGTAAAATATCATAAAAATGAGCTTTTGACCCGTGGTAAACACAATTTAGAAGATATATCTGGAAAGGCAGGAATAGGTAATTATGGTTGTTGGAAAATATGAAGGCAAGATCCTGGTGTTGTAGGTTGTTTAGATCTCTGTTTAGCTGGAGCTAAAATGTCTGACCAGCATGTTGTTTCTTAGAGAAACTTAAGAATCTGTTTAATGCATATAGTTCCCTCTCAGGGGGCAGAGTCCATTAAGGCACTACATCCTGAAGGACAGGGTAAACAAGAACTCCTTCATTTTTAGAGGGCAGGTTCTTTATATTGCTCAGTGTCTCCAGGGAACATGAATAGCCTTTCATTAGGTTAAAGACTGGCATACTGAAATACAGTGTCTCCAAACCAGAGAAGGAGGCTGAAATCTTTTGCTCTCTTATGCAGAACTGAGAATGCAGTTGGCACTACTGGCATTAAACAAGAAAAATGGGGAGAGAAGAGAGAGTGAATGGCAGACACAATTCCATAGCTGTCAACCTTCAAACAGTCTTCGCATTTCTATTGATTATTTGATTGTAGGGAACTTGTACCTCTATTCTGTACCATCCACTTACTCTGGAAAATGTAGGACCTCAAGCTAAGGAGTGACAAGAGGATGGAGGAGTAGACAAGTGAGGTGTTTCTGTGAGAGAAGTGGGCGGGATAGCCGCACTCTGAATGGGGCAGCCACACTATTTGTTTTTCCCAGCCCTTCTAAGCTTTGCAATGTGTTTTGCTGAAATGAGAGCACACAGATCTCCTTACAGTCCCGCAATACAGTCTTACAGATTTGTGGTTTTCCATTTTTGTATAAATAGTATCCTAATATTAGAAGTCTTTACAATTTTTTTTTTCTGTTTATTATTCAGCTACATTTCAGAATATCTAGCAGTGTGATGATACTCCAGAAGTGCTAAGCTCAGTTATGCTTTAGAATAATTGTTTATTCTTAAAACATTGAACAGAAGAAATGGGACACAAAAAAAGGCACATTTAGGTCCTAGGAACAAGAGACATTTAGTTAATTGAATATACAAAGAAATAAAGTGTAATGAAGTTTGTAATTAAATGGTTATCAAATTAACTATTTAACTTACAGCTAATGGGCCACATTTTCCTTCTAGTTGTGTAAGTACACAACTGGATTCCATTGACCTGAGGAACTTGCAAAACATTTATGTTGCTCTTATGAGTCTGGCTTTTTGTCATTGAAGTAAGCCAATCTTGTAGTATTTCTGCTTTGTAAAGTGAAAAATCTGAATACAGTAATGATAAACATTAGTAGTTCTGCCATGTACCTCCAAAATGAATCACATCTATTTCCAATCTGCTGACAAATTAACTGAACACTGATGTGATATGGCACTGTAAAGTTTATCTTGGACAACATGTCCTGATTTTATGGGAAGTTCAGTTTACATCCACAGATATACATGTGGCTCTTCAGAATGATGGACCATATGAACAGACAACATACCTCTATTTAATTCTGTGGACTTGGTTCTGAAACCTTGAATTAGATTAAATACCTATTGATAAAAAATGTTGCCTTTGTGGTGCTTTTGCCATGGAAGATGCAACTACTTTTGCTGCAGTTTTCCAGGCTTATATTTACAGTATTTTTAAATTTTGCAGAAAACTATAGACCACGTCAAACATAAAAGTTTTTTTTTTCTGGTTGGGCACATGATTACTATTTGTGTATCATGACACGATTCTGGATGATCTTCCAAAAATGTCTAGACTGGGATAAGAAAAAAGGTTGAAATAATAATTGTGTAGTTCAATATTTAATGTAATAAAATATTTTTTTCTCATGATTTCAACAGTATATCTGATTTTGTGCACATTAGATTATCAACCCCTTTGGTAATTTTGTACCAATACTGTGGCAAAAAGTTTATATTATATTTGAGGAAGGGGACAAAGTATTGAGTTTGTTTTTGTCAGAGATTTAATATCAACTTTATTCAAAAATGCTTAAAGCAAAAGCACTGAGTTAAATTCTTAAAACTTGAAAGGTGACAATCTAGTACAGTTTTTGAATTTCTGAAAATAGTGTTTAATTACCAACTAGATTATTATTTTAACCATCTGTATTTTTTTACCATCTGTATTTTAAAAAATAACTATGTATGTGCGTGTGTATATATGAAAGTGTATGTGTACATATATATATTTATAAGTGTGCATATATATGTATGCCTACACTTATATCTACCTATATTTCTTTAATTAAAATTGTCTTTACTGTGATGTAAGAATATTTCCATGGGAGTTGTGAGAGCTTTTAGGCTTGGAATGAAGCAAAAGTTCATATAGCATATGTAGGAGATAAATGCTGTATCCACAAAGCCACCAAAAAGTCAGTCCACTTGTACAATGCTTCAATTTTTTTCATATAGTAATGTAAATTTTGGGTTGTATTTGCTAGGAACAGAAGTTCAGGCTCAAATCTGGTTTGCAACTGTTTGAATATGGATTGAGGGGCATTAATATTCCTGTATTTTAAAAAAGCCTCTGCCTTTTACATTTGACATAATATCACATGGCAAAACTGGTCTGAAATTGACTTTCTGTAACTTTACTACTATAGCAATTAATTTGTCCAGTCAAATGGATGAATAAGCACATATGAAATGTATTTATGAGAAAGACAAGAGTTCTTACAAAGGTCTCTCTTTTAGATATCTGAATTTAGTTTTAAAATACTGAATTCCTAACAGTGTTTAATTATGCAGTAATTATTACAAGTAATGACAAAGATTTGTTCCCTTTCTAAATGTTGAATTTAGGTGAGCTAATCAGTTTTTTAGTTACAACTATAATAAAGCTTTTAGTCCCAATGGCAGTTGCTTTCTGCTAAGAATTAAAGCAGGGTTGTTCTGAGCATTGGTACTCTTCAGCCATGATATAGTTTTATCATTGTAAATTCTTTTTTGAAATATGTAAAATGAAACATTTTTAAAGCATTTTCAGGTTGGCAGTTTGCTAAGTTGAATGGAATATGTCATTAAATTCATCTTGTATTTATTAGTCATCCAATTTTAAGTAGTTTTCTCATAATTTTTTTAAGCCATTCATACAACTCTTTATAAGGGATGTAATGATGTGGTTAAATGAGTTTATGTGTAGTTATGTTCAGTACTGCATAACCAGTTATATAGTGTCTGGTAATTTATGGCACGCCAAAATATGCAGGTTACAACAGGCTTCACATTAAGTTCAAGTTTCAAGAATATGTACGTTTTTCTGTTTTCAAATTTATAGGAAATGCCTGCACTGACATCAAAGAACTTGAACCACTTTCAAAGAATGAATATTCTGCTGAATCATTTATTCCCAAATATAAATATCTTCCTTTAGTGATGATGAAAAGTGCATCAGAGGAAAAAATGCCTAATCAGTATATTTGATGGTTTTGAAGTGAATGAAAATTCTCCCATTGATTTTCTTTTTTGAAAGCATGTAATGTATTTACACTGTATGTTTCTTTCTTTTCCTGTTAGAGACTGTTTATTAGCCTACCATGCATAAGGAAAATCCCTGCTACAAAGGTATTTCAAATCTCAACTGGTTATAACATCTCTATCAGTTACAGCTTTGGCTGTTTCTTAAAGTTGTTTTATTTTTTAAGTGATTAAATTATGCTTGGTCTTTTAAGGGTGGATTTTTTTGTTTACTTCCATCCAAACATATCATACAGCATAGTTAATACTGGTGATGGAGATTATTTTAAAACACCGTATATTGATGGCTTCTTCAAGTTTATAACATTAATGTTTCAAAACACTCTAACTCTTTGAAAGAGAGTTAACAGTTACACATTTTTATTTTAAATTTCTGTTTCCTTGTTATTCTTTTTTTCCTACACATTAGTGAATCAACCTGCCTGGCTTTGCTTTGAAGGCTGCTTTTTATTTTAAGTACAGAGCACAGTTGTGTGCAAAGGGATCTAAGCCATTGTTCTTCAGTGTGTTTATTTCTTTTAAAGAAAAATATTGTGCTCTTTTAAATAGCTATTGATTTTCTAAGGAGATACACATGGTCTATGTTTCTCTCCTCCTTCTCTCTCCATTCTTACACTGTGAGGCAGTGAAGAGATGTGTTTGGTTTTGCAGCTCTTTTGTAGCAGGTTAAGACCTTAAGCAAAATCCTCATCGTCAAAGGAAATGATGTTTTAGATAGGATGTTTTTTTAAAATTCTACCTATGCCATCATTAGTGTGAAGTTGTAACACAAATACACACTTGCATAAACAAGCATTTATATGTCTGTGTGGGGCACCACACAGTTCAGATTTTGGATTTTTTTTTTTTTTTTTAAAAGTTGTTGTTAATTTTTTTAAATGCACCTTGTCTCAAAAAGAGGATTTGTTTTATAATTAAACATTGCTTATATAATGAAGCTTTTCAGCAGAGTAATTTATGTAGTAAAGTGATTTCCTTATTGACAATTTCTGATTAGGTCTGAAATGTTTATTTTTAACTTTTTGGCATGACAAGTAATAGCTTCCAACAAGTAAATGGCAAGGTGCCATAATATCACATTGAACAGTAAAATCTATTAGGTTTATTCTGCAATATATTACTTAATAATTTTTTAATGGTAAAAATCTACTAATGCATATTGTATTAATATGTACATTAATGCTTCCTTAAGAGTACTTTTTCCTAAAGAATAAGAAGTTGCTACTCTCTTGCGAAAAGGTGTTTCTAAAAATATGAAAAGTAGTTAAGATGATTCTAAATTCAACAGTTGTTAGAGATATAATTAAATGTATTTATGATGGGTAATATTTTTTCATCCACACATAATTTTATACAATGAATGTGTTCTATAATTTTCAGTATATTTTATATACTGTTATCTGTAATTAAATATTTCTTAAGATCTCTTGTATTACTAAGAAGTTTTTGTTAGCTTTGGTTAGGATCAGAACTTTAATTATGGAAGGGAAAAAAACCCATCTTATCAATCTATCTTCATACTATTTCTCTTATGAGCAATTGTCCAAATGACCCAGATTTATTTTTTTTAATGTTAAAATATGTATTAATTTTGCCTCATGTGCTCTTTAACAGTTTGAGAATTATTTACTGCTCTATATAATCATCTGTGTCGAAATACCAAAAAATTCTCATCTTTGGTCTGATCAATCCTATATAATTTCAATTTACAGTTATATAGTGAAACTATTTTCTTTTATGTTTGTCTTAGAATTAGGTACCCTTATCTCCAGCTCTGTGTGTTGATGTAAGGCCTCACAAATGTTCACTTAGCCATTAAAAAACTCAGTATTACTTCACAATCCTAACAGAAAGTCATTTAACACAGCAATGAAGACAAAATTTCCAAAGTAGATTTTGATTCTGTGACTACTTCCACATGTGAATAATTTGATTGATGTGAGTAATCTCATCAGGCTCAATCAGAATTTTTGTGTGACATACTTTTAAGTTTGGAATTTGGAATTTGGAATTTAAATGTATGTCTGACATACAGGCTTATGACAATACTTAGTCTGAGTTCTGGTTTGTCTGATGGAGAAGGAAGTGTTTCTGAACCTGTTAGGATAATGATTACTGTTACAAAAGTATTTTCTTCTTATGAAAAGGTATTTTCTGGATTTACTCATATAGAGGATATACAGTTAGGTGTGTGTGCATCAGAGAGAATTTTGATATGTTCAAAAAGGCCTGAGGACCTCCAAATCTAAAACTAGTTCAGTTTCTGAAATACTTACTTTTTGTTGTCAGTTGAATGTTGCTGGCTTGAAAAGGTTACTGATAATACTGTTTAAGCTTAATGGCAGAAAGATTAGGAGAGTTAATGAATATTTGTATTTATTCAGATATTTGAACTGTAAAGATATATATAGAATATAAGTAGCTATAGGCACTGAATGTCTTCATTTTGTCTAGTCTTCTAAAACAGGTTGGGTTTTTTTTTTTACTTGAATAAGGATTGCAGGATTTCAATGAATTATAAAGATGTTAAATATCTGTCATTCAAATGCTTCAATAAGAATAGCTATTTTTATTGTTGTTGTTTTCATTAAGCTCAGAAAAAAATCAGGTCATATCTATTTTTGGGACTCCCAGGGTTTTTAGGAGGTGAGTGAACAATTGCTAAGAGGCCTTGAACGTCTCAATGTTAAAGCAGTTTAATTGACCACAGTGGTTAAATAGGAGCTCATTTTAGTGAGTTCATGATTTGCGAATATGGTCAATTTATATTTATCTCTGCATTCTAAGTATTGAAAAGATTAACATTGTCAAAATTGTGTATTAATACTGAGAAAGAAACACTTATTGTCAGGGCAGAGACTCTGAAAGCAAGTATTTTTGTTACCAGAAGTTAAATCGGAGATTTCAATTTATCTGTCTAAATGAAGATATATAAAAGTAAAAACATACAGAACATAGAGTATTTAATACCTAGAATATCGCTTAATCTTAAACTTGTAAGCATATTTTTGATATGTACAGCCTTTCAACCCTTGATGTCAGGTTCGTACACATAAAAGATGTTTTAGCTGTAGTTAGGGGAGCACAGTCAGAAGACAGTCAGGTATTTTGGTATATCTTATTTTATCTAATCTTAGAAAAATCGGTTTTGTTGGCTTTTTTTTGTTTGGTTGGTTGGTTTTTTTTGTTTTGTTTTGTTTTGTTTTTTGTTACACAAGCATCAAAATTCTTCATGTCAGATTTGGAAATTATGATGTCACAAAGTGTCCCACAGCCTGGACAAATAGTAATCCAGTAGCAGCATTAAAATTGCTGCAGCAAACTGAAATTTGAAATTAAGATATGATGTTCTGTGACCATGGGAGATATTTGTGAGTGTGCTTTGTTGTCAGCTAATTGATAATTATGGCTTGTATTCTTCTAACACCTTTCTTCCCAAAGGATCCTAAAGTGCCTTACAAAATTAGGGCCTGTTCCTGCCCTAATTGAAGTCAGTGGGAGCACTGCCAATGGGAACAGCACTGGGCACTTAGGAAGCTAATAAAAGGTGCATTCAAACATCACTTCTGCCACTGAAATGTGTAATTGTTCAACTTACACAGCAATACTCCCAGTGGTTTAAGACAGGAAGTGAATATTATCATATACACATTGCAAATTTTAAAAAGAAAGTATGATTTTAAAGGGGTACATGGTCCAAGTTAACATTAGTGTTAATAACAGTGATTTTGGTTAAGATTTCTGTTTCAGTTTTCATCCAAACAGATTTTTTTTTTTTTTTTTTTTTTTTTTTTTAAGATTTGAACATTAGTTCCGGTAGGTCTAATGACTGATATCACTTTCATTATTCATATGTTGCGTACACATATTTTGGAGCTCAGATTTGCATGGGTTTGGTGCAATAATTAAAATAATTTCAGAAAAATATAACATGGACATACAAGTATTCTTCTATAGCTATTATATCCTTTTGCTGATTAGTTTTTAATTTCTACCTGAGAAAGCCTGATATTACTGTCAGTATTTTGTGTATGTTTCCATATTTGTTCAATTTACATATTGAGCCGATTGCTGTCATGTGGAGGACAGGATTTGATGTTTGTATACCTGAAATTCCAGTTGAAATTAAGCATTATGACACATATTCTGATATTTTTCTTTATTTTTAATATAGGGACTTTTCATATAAAATTTGTCAGCTACAAAAACATTAAGCAGCATGCATAGATAAAAAAAAGAGTGAGAGCTAATGCAGATACTTGTAATACTATGAAAAGGCCTGAATTTTTTTTCACTCAGCATTTTTTCTCAATATTTATATTGGTGAATGAGAAAATAATTATTTAATGCTTTTAAAGTTATTACAATTTAACAAAGAGGAAAACTTAGCTGTTGGACTGTTTTGTTTGTCTCTAGTTAGATACTTTAAGATGGGACTGAAAAATAAGCAGCTCAAAGAATAACTAACCATAAGAAGTTACCTAGCAGGATAAGTAGCAACTGAACTCTTTGAATCAGATGAATACATGTGCTGTATATTAAAAAAATTTTTTGAGAGGGCTAAAAAAAAAATCAATTCTAGACTTATTGATTCCTTCTAGTCTTACTCAATACTAAATCTGTCAGCAAATCACCAAAGATGAAGTTTTGCATTATTGACCAGACAGAAATTCTCTGTATAGTTCATTTGACTAATATATTTACCTTATTAAAATAACAACAGAAACAAAAAAAAAACCAAAAACAAACACAAACCCCCAAAATAAAACAGAAACCACAAAACAAAACCCAAAACAGATGTAATACCACTTTTAAAATAATCTCCTTGTCATACTGTACCAGCATAAAATATTTAGAGTGTAATTGAATACCCTGGGTCATTCCTGAACAAAAAGTTTATAAGGTAGTTCAAAAAAAGGGTTTCCAAAGAAATAGCAGCATATTGCATGCATCTGTTACATAGATACAGCTTTCAAGTAGTTTTGAATATGTAGAAGAAGGCACTCTTTTAGAACCTAGTTCATCAGTAGCTCTAAATGTCATCCTCCACTAGAAACACAGTATTTTGTAAACTTCTCTGACAATTAGAACCTTGAAATATGCAAATTACTAAATCTATGAGGAATGAACAAGTGTCGTGTTTTCTTACTTACATTTCTGGCTAGAAAACGCACATCTTCTCCAATAAGAATTTGACATAAATAAAAATAATTTGGCATAACTGTTTCAGAAAGCTACAGAGAGATATGGAAAACAACCACTGAAGTTAACAGCCAATTAGTTTTGTTTTCTTTTGTATGTGTTTTCAATAAAAAAAATACATTCTTAATACTTTTAATTAAGTCATTATTATGTCATAAATGTAGGTTACAGTATAATGAGTCAAATAAGGGGTTAAATCATCTTCATGAAGTATGAGTCATTGATGTGTATAAAGAAAAAGCCTATGAGTTCGTTAAGGATATGAAATCTGGTGCCTGGATTTGGAGCTATTGATATATTGTTTGATACTGCGTGGTGTGTTTTAAACACACACACACACAAAACCAAGAAAGAAGTAATTATGCGTATGCTGATGACAGGCCAGGAGGAATTTAGCACTTCAGTCAAAAGATAGGATTAGATTTTATCCTAAGGATAGGATTAGTGTGTGATCTCATGGTCACTTAATAGGTTTCCTGGTAGTTCTTCCCTAAGGCCTGTTTTTGTAGTCCTTAGGCAGGCAAAACACCCAAAGAATTCTGTGCACTTTTGCTTAGCAAAGAAGTTTTCAATGTCTTCTGTACACTTCAAATTATTTAATACATATATATAATAAATAAAGGGCTAAATGACAGTTACTAAAAAAAAAAAAATTACAATGAAGTTTTATGCCTTTAAGTATCTGGGCTTAAATGACTTATGCAATACAAAGATCACACATCCATCTCATAAGAGAAATAAATTCGCTGCTGTCAAATTCTGCATTCTTTTCTGATTTCCATCTTGCTCAGCAAAGCATTGTAGGATCCGACCTTTAAAATATTTTGTATTGTATTTCTTCACTAATAAATATTTTGTAAGACTTTACTGGGTGCTACAATACTTTTCATTAATTTCCATTAAACATGTTTTTATTAGCATATTTGTAACCATTATAGGAAACACCAACTTTGTATAAGAAAATGAGGTGAAGATACCTCTTCTTTTTTTTCTTTTTTTTGTGGACATGCTCAATATAAATATAAACCCACATTGCTTTCCTAGGAAAGTACTATTTTTCAAATATGTTTTAGAATTTGTTAAATAAAAATCTTCCTGACAAACAAAACATGACTTTGACTAAAATAAAAAGTCATTCAATTTACCTAGTTTTATATTGAATTAAAGCTTTTGTCAAAATGTCAAAATTTGAACATGTATCACCAATTTTGAAAACAAAGAACAACCCCAACAAAATCTATCACTAAACAAATGGTTGATCTAGACTGTTAGAAACCACTGAATGTTATCCTACAGAATGCTCTGCTTTATAATCTAAAGTTTAATTAATATACCAGAGTAATTAGAAAATACACATTTTTGTGCACAGTCATCTCATATTTGCAAGTTATAGCAATGGATTTTTTACCAATGCATTATGTTGTTTAGGCTTTAAAATAATTTATATAATTAATAATTAACTAATCCTTTAGGATTTGTTTTAATAGATCTTTAAAAAGCCATACTAAGAAAAAAAAGAGGCCAAGCAATGTTTTTTAATGGAATGTTTTTAAATGGGTTATTGTCAAATAGAATGTATAATTAAGGAGCAGATCTACAGCAAAAATATTGCTTTTAATAGTTAATATATTGCTCATATTTACATTTGCATGCTCTGGACAATTTTGCTTCCAAAAATTTAATAATATCACCACGAGCTACTTATGGGAGTAAAATTCTTCATATGTCTAAGCATTTGCAGAATTGAGCCTTCAATTTTTGATTGTTTGATCAAGTGGGAAAAATATCTACTCAGAAGTCACTGGAGCTTTTGAGATCATAAAACTGGTTCATGTATTTTTGTCTGACACTTTGTACGTTATCCTTCAATGAACAGTAAAGAAAGCAAATCTCAAAAATACCTCAGAAATCCAGTGAGATACTTAACAGAATAAAAATCCAAAGACTTTCCTTAAATTGATAATATTTGTGTTTTCAGTATTAAACATTAAGCATTAGAATCATTAGATAACATCATGTATGCATAACATTGTAACCATAGACACATATATTTCTATGTATAATTTTCATTTTCATTTAGACAGCATCATAGGTATACATGATATCTATGTATGCTCATATATGTATAAAAAGTCTCATGTACTTTAAAGCACATTAGACCTAAATTATGGAGCAAAGTGCCACCATAATGTATCTGGCAACTTAACTGAGTTATATTACAATTTTAGTTTACTAAATGCTGTCAGATAGTTTTCATGATTACTGGTATATTTTGTGGGAAAAACAAACAAACAAAACAAAGAAAAAAAATCCCAAACCTGGAATATGTAATGAGGACTCTCTTCATTCTGACAGAAAAAAACTATTCCTGTGGTGCTTAGGCACTTCACAAGAGAAGAATTTTTTGCAATCTGATGCCTCCTGTGGTGCAGTGAGGCGTGAAGCAATACAAGAGGTAGATGGAACTGAAGAATGTCATATGAGGAAGTGCCACATCATAGGAAACATTCACAAGTGGAAGACAGCTGTTGTTATGAACTATTAAAGACATCAGCAGGGTGTTCATTTCTTTCAAGGTTTCAGAAGCCTGGGATGGCATTTCCTTCTCTTTCTCCCTCTGCTGTCTCTCCTCCTCCCTCTCAAGGAAGGCCTGCTACGTCAGGTACCTTTCATCGTGTCATGCACTGAATCACGAGGTTTTGCCACTTGCTGCCCTCTCTTTTGCCCTCAGTTAAAGATTAGCTGGGACTGGGCACCATAGCACCAAAGAAAAGCTCTCATGCTTAAAAAAGCACTTCAGGTAGGATTAAAGAGAGATGACAAGCAGACGTGCTGAAAACTTACTGAAATGGCTGAACGCTGATATTGTTTGGAAGGAGATACATTTATAATTGTGAACCTAGTGACATTAAAAATATCCTCAACTTAGTACAGTTATAAACTATATGATTATTAAGTTTAGACACAGTGATCACTGGTTTTCAAGGATGGATTAGGGGATGGGCATAACCAAGAGAAAACTGGACTAGCAGTAACATTCGCTATTCTTATTAGACCAAGTGTTAGTCCTTAGTTATGTGCACATAACTCCTGTGATTTTAGTAACTTGTTTTACTTAAATCAAAATGTAATTAGCCATGACTATGTTTTAACTTCTGTATATATATATATATATATATATATGTACACACACACACACCCCCAGAAACCCCCCCCTTGCATATCTTTCCACAGTTTTTTCTTACAGCATTGTAACAAACTAGTGGTCTAAATTTTTATGCTAAAAACCCCTTGATGACTGTAACATCCAGGTTGTGTAATCTACAAATGATTTGCATAATGATTTCCTGTGAAGATTTATATGCAAGCTGTGGCCTTGATTTCTCCATGTGTCTTATACTGGTGAACTCCGTTGATGCTTGTGTCTGCTCCTGATTTAGGTCAGATTAAGAGAAAGGGTGTGCAGAGGATGTGTCCAGAGTGAGTTAGTCTGCTTCTTGAGGTTAAGCACTTCCGAATAATGAAAAATATCTTTAAATTAAATTTATACTCTACATCTGGGAAACCTCATTGGGGCTATTGTCACTTATTTAGCATACAACATGGTTCAAAACCAACTGACACAGAGGTCACATACAGCAGACATAAAATTTCAAAGCATAATGGAGTTCAGATTCTGAAGGGCTCTTTTTCAGTATAGCTACATATAATGTGAAATTACCCCAAAACCCCAACAGCCATATAATAATACTACTATCAGGAGTAGTATTTTCTCATAGATTTACCTCATCGAAGCAAATGTTAGTAATTAAACACCAGAGATGCTTCTTCCTAATAATGTTTTCACTACTATAGATTCTTTAGAAAGAAATATCTGCATTACTCTAGATATCATGCAGAGGGAATGCAAGTATTTTTATTTTTTTAGTTGTAGTGAAATGTGAAAGGGTTTCTGAGCTATTCCTTCTACCAGGGTCAGGTCTGTCTTTTAAGAAGAGCTTTCTGTTTTGATTTGTTTTTTTAGTGTAAATGCATCTATTAAGGTATTTTAGTAGTGAATGTCAAAATTATTCCATGATGACCTGCATTTAAAAACATGATATATGATCTCTAACAAAGCAATATCCTGATAGTTGCTAATTAAGGATCTTTTATTCTCTGGAAGAATGCTCTAGATAACTATTTCAATAGCTTTGTTCTCTCGTCATTATTGCACAATGTTTCTATTGCTTTCACACATTTGTTGGTATCTGCCAAGCAGAAACCAAATTTAGCCTGAAGCCTGGAGGAAGATAAAAGGAAAATATATTAGGCATATGGATGATAATTTGGATGGGAAAAAAAAGGTGTTGACAATTTTATGCTCATATTTTTGGTTACACAACCTATATGCTGACTTTTATATATACACATTATGTACAATTTCAGATGTCAAAGTTTACATTAACAAACAAAAGTTGTATATGCAAATACAACCAGAGTTTTGTATCCACCTTTTAATATAGCACATACAGCAGCTTATGTAGGAAAATTAACCCAACCAGCAGGAAAAGTTCAGGTCATTTGGAAAATCTGGTGTTACAATTCTGATCTTTATCAGAAAGTGTTAACATTATGCTGAAGAATAGCTCTCCACATCTTTTCTATCATTAATAGAACATCAAGTCTTTGCTGCATATTATATCTTTCTATGACACTTTTGATGATTATACCACTTTCCATCTGTAACAGGAATTGCATATATGTTACAAAGTATTTCAAATTGTACCACCCCTTCAAACTTTTCATTATCACTTCACTGGAATTCTTTTCTTTACAGTTATCAAATGATTTCCTTTATGAAAGCTGCTTTATTTATAGATTTTACTACTTAATTAGTTCTAATTAAGAAAGTAATTTTCTTCTCAACTCTGCATTTTACAGTTGATTGACATATCGTGTATACTTTTAACTTTCTGTTCTGTGTCAGTTGGACCTGTTGCATTGTATAGATTAACGAATGCTGAATTGTTTTGAATAGAGATCCTAAAAGAGTGCCAGAAAATATGTTCTTTCTCTCTTAGATGAATATAGCAGTTTTCTTTTTGCCTAGCTTATTCACAGTCCCTTTGCGAGTCAGCCATTGCAAAATGAAAAGAAAATCTGATCTTATTAAAATTGCAGAGCTATAGTGAGTCAGGCTTTCTGAGTGTTCTAAGTACTGGTACTGTAGGCAATGTATAGCTAGAAATGAAACTAGTCTGAAGTAAAAGTGGTTTGTGAATTCTTATTATAGTTTGAAAGTTTTGTATCAGTGGACCATGAGCTGTATGGGTTTTTGTGATTACAGATTGTTATTTGCTGTATTTCCTCTTAAATGAGAAGTGCGCTTTATACTAATGACTGGGTAAATTCTTTGTTCAGATCAGTGTGATCTGTTCAGAGTCATAGATCCAGAATTACTTTATTTGAGCCTTTATGAGGGAATTGACTTCATGTAGAGATGGTCTAAACACAATGCCTGAGTTCAGTTCCTTCTTGCTTTAAAACTAGAGTAGTTCAGAACGTAAAAAGTAGAATGGACTCTTCTCAGTAGATTAATTCTGCAAATATTTTTTATTTTTTAATTGAACCTGAACATTTAACCTTAAACTAAAGCTATGAAGGGGTCTTTAATTTCTTTCAGGAGGAGAATTGTTAGTTCCCTTTTTTAATTCTCTTGCTGTTATTCAAATCACACAAAAGCACATAGATGTGAATATTAATAAAGACACCATTCTTGGAGACTTCAGGACTGTAACAGCTTTGAATAACTCTA
Source organism: Acanthiza pusilla (assembly GCA_036630365.1). Classification (NCBI taxonomy): domain Eukaryota; kingdom Metazoa; phylum Chordata; class Aves; order Passeriformes; family Acanthizidae; genus Acanthiza; species Acanthiza pusilla. The sequence continues at coordinate 31,052,925 of JAXCHO010000018.1, forward strand.
CGTACTACACAAAAGTTCAAGGTGGATTATTTTCAGTAACAAAGCAGCTTCAGTCAATAAATAGGAAGCGATTTTTCTTTCCAAGTTTTCAATTTTAAACCAAGAAAACACTTGTGGAAATCACAATCTGTTTTTCACATAGTAGCCAGTATATTAGGGATTATGTTTTCTGTCTGAGAATCAAGTATATTAAAAACTGGGCTACAGAGCTATTCTTGTCTGGCATTGCATGCATTAAAGGTGGTCTGTTCTCAACAGAATAGTATCTCAAGGAATTATCAGAACTGCCATACGCACTGTAAAATGCCTCCCCTGATGTGTGAGATATATTAAACTTGTGAAGACCAGTGCTCCCTTGAATCTGTCGAAATAACTAGCTGTCAGTCACTATGGAGATTGGAGAAGAAAAAGCCCCCTGGTGATACAACTTGTCACATCTTTCTCCCACCTTTCTCCCACACTTGCACACACATGCATGCACAAGCATACCCACATTCCCAAAACAAAAAAAAGAAAAAAAAGAAAAAAAAAAGGGGAAAAAAAAAGAAAAAAAGTATGCTATTTTTGCTGTTTCATACAATCTAGTACTGTTTTTAAAATAAAAAAAAAAAAAAAAAACAACAAAAAACCCCAAAAGAACCATGCTAACTGCCAAAAAATACTACAATCCAGTTTTTTAAATTATTGTTTATTTCTACAACTTTGGACTCTGTCATGTGGAAAGACTGCTAAAACAAGGAAATTATTAGAGGAAAAAAAAAGTCTGAATATTTTTAACTATATTCGAATTACATCTTTCCTGAATGGTACCATGACTATCTCAACCATATAAGGAGCTATTTTGAAGTGTGTATAATAATCAGAAAAATTTTGAATGAAATTTTGGTTTTTCTGTTGATCATTCTGTTGATAAACTCTCTGTGCGAATGTGCTTTGGTGCTCCTAGCACAATACCGTCACCTGACATACATTTTTGCTACCTCATCCAAAATGATGTCTTAAAATATTTATTTTCTTGCTTGAGAAACTTCTGGGCAATAAGGGAACACTGTGAAGCATTTAACTTTGATAAGGCATGACTACTGGTAGTTTCTTAGATCTAATTTCTGAATGCTGGCATTTAACATGTTCCCCTGTGTAACTTGCTGAGCCATTTCCAGTACTATTGATGGTTTTATCTAAAAAAGCCCCCACCCTTTAATCAGTGGTATCAGTTTACTTTTCAGAGCATTTAATTGTCTAATGTTCAAAGCACACATAAATCAAATAGTAATTTAAGAATTTAATTATGCTAAAAGCATTGGTAAATTGAATAGCAAAAATGACTGGCTGCCCTGGTAGTCTTGATTTGCAAAAAGAAAAAAGGGTAAATATAACAGACTCAAAGAAGTGGAAGTAGCAAGACAATATGTCAGGAAATCTTGAAATGTTTAACTACTATGGGAATAGAAATATCTCTGAAGTTACTGCCTTGACTTTTAGTAGAAAATAGGAAACAGAGCCTTACCATTAAGAAAAAATATTCCAGTTAAAACCATTCTGAAATACTAATATAATCAGTAGCAATAGGGTACATTTTTATCATTGTGTGGTCCATGGAAAAATGTACTTTGTTCTGAAAACCGGATGTGAATATTGCATGTATTTTGGGCGTCACAGTGGAAGTGTAATTATCAGAATCAGACAAACATCATTATTTTCTAAGCAGAGTAGGAAACATTGGAAAGATTTTTCTAGAGAAGAATACAGAATTATTTTGCAGTCACTGGGAAAAATTAATTTAGTTATTTCTTAACCTCTAATTCTTATGATTTTATGATCATATGTAATCTTTTCCAGTGAAATGGAAATGCGCCTGCTGAAGACAGTAGGATTCATTATTTTAGACTGAAATCAATAATTCATATATAATATTTACTGGTATTAAAGCATTGCATTTTAGGCTGAATTCTGTTTCCTCCAGTTATCTCAGAATCATCCCATCCATATCATTCTTAGATATTATTTCCATCTGAAAAGCAGTCAAAAGTTGTTGGGGTTTTTTTCCTTGTTTTGTTTTGGTCTGTTACTATGTTTTTTAAACATTTTTATTACTCAAACATAGTTTGGTCACACAGACTGACTTCAAGCAACTTGTATAACTGTCTAAATGTAAGACTTATTCTTTGGGAGCTAGAAAGTAGAGAGTTGCTAAATTCTGTAATCTTCCAGGGAATTAATCTCAATCATTTTCCAATCTACCTCTTTGAGGATGGATGCACAGTAGAGATGCTGGATGAATCAATTAATGTTTGCCTCAGTAATGCATGAAATTTTTAAAATACGGAATTATCCATCTAAAAATTGGAGTTGAATGTAATTTCTGTCAGGTTGTCTGTTGATACTACTTTTCCACTGAATTTTTTAGCCCTCTCTTTACTTACAAGTGCAGTTGCCAGGAAATGGGCTTTTTAATGCAAGAAATACTTAGGTTAAAAAAAAACCCTTTTTCTTGAGAAGTATGGATATTACAAAAAGGGTCTTTTTGAAATTACACTCTTCAAGAAAAGAGCTTTTTCACACAAGAGGGACAGATACTAGAAAAGTAAATGAATATCCTTAAAATTTTATTAAAATAATTGAAGTTTCACTTACGTTGAATGCAGGCTTATATGAAATGCCATCAGTTTCCAATATGAATTTGATATCCTTTCTTGATATAGGATTAGAAACTGCTTTACTGATGCTTCCCATGGAAATTAGAAGCTATGACACTGTGAAAGTTTTGGAAACAGTATTTGGATAGTAAATGAATACTTAGATAAAAAAAAGAAAAAAATTCTCAAACGTTGTGTCAGCATTTGGGCTCTTTCACAAACTTTTAAATCTGGTGAGGAGGGAGAATGGCACATGATATCTTTTTCTTTCCTGCAGTGTCTAACATCATCATGTGAACAGGAGAATAGATCTATAACTATCATGCTACTTCTGTCTGGCATGTGTGTGATATTAATCATCAGAAAAAATAGCCCTGCTGCCATAATGGTGCTAAAGCAGGGGGAAAATATTTTAAATTGATAACATCCTTTTCTGACTCAACTTTCATATTTGCCACACGTATTTAGTTTTTCTATGGAATGCTGCCTTTTTTTGTAAGAACAGAGTGTTTATTTTTCAAATTATTTTTTCCAACTATTTCTGCATTACTTTGTGTCATAACTTGATCATAATTTATTGATATCTGTATAAATCAGGAATAGCTGCTATGAAGCACTGAGCCAGTTCTCTAGGAGAGAAGAATAAGACTGTATTTCTGGTTCATCATGTCATAGTGAAATGATGAACCAAAAGCAATTTCTATTATTAGAATCACTTCTATTATTCTAATAGATTTCTAATACTTCTAGTAACTTCTATGACTATAACATCTCTAAACCCCATGTTTCTCACATTGTTCCCTAAAACACCTGTTTTTGTGAGAAAATCTAGTGTTTCAATAATCTAAAAAAACCCCTCAACTCAGTTCAGTTTTAAATATTTTCGCAAAAGAATACCACAATGTCCCTAACCCAGGAATAAACACCTGTAGTGGTGAGATATATCTGCAGAAAGTCACTGATTTACATTGAAATGATTTTAAAACAGTCAGTTCATGTGTTCTGAAAAGGAGCCCTGTGGGGTTTAAGAATTCCCCCCCCCCAATTTAGAATAGAAATAGAATAGAATAGAATAGAATAGAATAGAATAGAATAGAATAGAATAGAATAGAATAGAATAGAATAGAATAGAACTATTTTGATTGAAAGGAACCAACACTGACTCTCAAGTCCGGCTGCCTGACCAATTCAAGGCTGACCAAGTTAAATCATGTTGTTAAGGGCATTGTCCAAATGCCTCTTAAACCCTGGCAGGTTTGTGGCTTCAATCAACTCTCTAGGAAGGCTATTCCAATATTTCATTAAATGCTTCCTAATGTCCAGAGTCTAATGTCAAGAAACAGCTCTAATGCCACATAGAGCTTAAAATATTTTATCTTTTTTAAAAAAATTCTTTTAATTCTTTTCTTAATCTCCTAAATTTCATTAAGTGCAACCTAAATTCAAAGAAACCTTTACTGCTTCATGAAGTCCTGTCATTGCTATGTGTTTCAAGTACATATTACAGGTTTTATTGTTTAATGTTGCAATAAGCTTAACTGATTTTCATTTCCTAACAGCCTCAAATCTTAAATCAGCATGTTGACAAGCAGGCTGTTTGTTTTCCTTCTCCCACTGTTTTAAGTCTTTATTGTTTTAAAATTAACTAATGGTAATACTCTTGTGATCATGATTTTTCCATAGGAAGATGAAGAAATGGATTAATATCTAATGCCCAAGATAAAGGTGGAGATATGGTTTCTTTATTGTTATTATAATTCGGCTGAAAGTAGGAAACTAAGAATTAAGTGTAGAATTTAATAGCAGTGATAGTACTGAATTAGATAAAAAACAAGAATGTCCATGGTTAAGAAAGAATACTTTTGGAAGAGTAAAAAGAATTGTTTTTATCTCTCATTAAAAAGACCTTATGTATCAAACCAAAACAAAAATAGGGAACACTACATAGAGGTCTACTGGCCTACCTAGATTTGTGTCATTAACATAAACCTAAAATGTATTTATATCCCAAAAGAGCTAGCTCTCTACAATAAGCTTATGTAACATCTAGGCTTATGTGCTACAGTTAATGATGAGAGGTAACAATAAGCCTTCTCCAGTTGGAAAAACAGCAATTCTTTCAGGCTTTCCTTGTAGGAAGGAAGTAATATATGAGATTGCTAAACCAGATAAAAACTGTGAACCGCGCCAAACTGGGGAAAACCAAGCTAAGCTTCCAAAGAAAATGATACTCTTGTGGAAGAAAAACCAGATACTCACAGAAAATATATGACATATCCAGTCTGATAAAGAAAAAAGAGGTGTGCAAAGGCATTTGAAGGTCTTCAGTATATTCCATATTATACTCAAATGCTGTTCTGTTAGTACAGTAGTTATTATTTGCCTGGTTTCTAAAATTCACGAGATATTCCTCATTAGATAATAATAATTGTCTTTCAAACATAAACTAGAGGATAGATGCTTTAAAAAAGAAATTTGTGTTTGTGATATAGAAAAATCAGAGACTGAAAGAAAAATTTGGTTTTGTGTTTCAGCAGCAATCTATTTTGTCTTTAGAACTGGATTTTCCACAGGCTATATGTGGAAAAGTAAACAATACTTGCAAACTCAAAATTGAACATACTTTTAAATCATGTTTGTCAATACAAATATTTTATCCAGAAATCTTCGATAGAATATACTAGTAAAATAAAAATAATAACATGTAAATATGCCCTGCTTATATATTTTAGGCAAATGAGACAAAGTCAATTGAAATGCAAGTAAATAGGCTGTAGAAATATTTAATTTATAGCTCTAGAAGATAATATATAACAAGTTTTGGAAGGTATTTAAATAATTCCACTGGGGAGAAAACGAGTAATCTGTAACAACCTTTCTTGGGGAAAAATATAAAACAAGGATACATATGAGAAAATTGATTTAAAGATTCATTTAATCCTCTGCTGTTGGGAAAAGAGGTCCTATGATGCCTTGTATGATTCCAAAGATATATAGAGTCGCAATGTGTCTCTTTATAGTTCAATCATACCTAGAGATTATCATAAATTCAGAAACATCAGCAAAAATGTAGGAAATTCTTTCCTCAGTCTCCCAACTCTCAGCACAACAGAACTGCATCTTCATCTCACTTGCACCTCAAAGCATAGATCACACCACCATTGTGTTAGGAGCTGGATAAAGCAATTCCTGCCCTAGACAGCTTCAAGGATAAATCGAGAGATGGAGGACAGATAAGACAATTTAAAAAAAAAAAAACAAACCAGAGAAGATCAGTAAATTCTATTTTTAAATCTATAAAAATTTTTACTTATATGGGACTTTAAATGAATACACAGTATTAGCACCACCAACAATCACAGGTTTTAGAAGCTGTGAAACCTAAATGTAATTTAGGTGATGGTGTAATTCTAATGATAATGCTATTGCTTGGTCTTCTTTCTGTAAAACAAATAAACAAACTAAAGTCTTATATCCACTATTTATGTGTTTACATTAACAAATGCAAGCACAAAGGGGAAAGAAAGCATATCTTAGAGCCAACAATGAGATAACTCAGTAGTCTTTAGTTAATCATATCCAATCCTAATTTACACAATTGTCCAATCTGGATCTTGTTTGAGGAATTAAGTAAAACTTTGGTACTATGTGTAGAATTAATTTCACCCAATGAAAAGGGGCCTTTGAGAAGTATTTCTTCACCTAGTTCCTGAAGATTTTCTATAAGTTTTAAATAAAGATTATATTAGATCATCATTGGATAGGTTGGAAAAGCTACCTGATACTTTCTTTTGCCTGTATTTATGTGATGAGTACACATTAACCCTTCTGTTAACAGTCATGGAAATAAAAAGTTTAGGGAGATACTACAATGATTTAACAGAAAGATTAAAATAAATGAATGAATGAATGAATGAATGAATGAATAAAACAAATAAATTAAATTAATCAATAGATAGTTTCCTGTGAAATATTTGAAATATTTCAAATGGAAAATATGAAATATTTCTTTCTGAGTCAGTTTGGCAAATTTGGTAGCAGTATTTTTTATTTAAATCTGCAGTTTCTATCAGGATAAACTTTATCAATACATCACTCTCCAAAGGAGATGCAGATATTTTCTCTCCAGATGTTAAAGGTCATTAAAATTGTCAGTTGCATATATATCTATATATATCCTTTTATTTAGATCATTGTATTAGCACCTTGTTACCTTAGCTACACCAATACGACATCATGATTTAACAGCACTTAATATCCTCGCTCATTTTTATTAAATATTTATAACCTTTTATAAAAGGTGATAAAAATAGAAACTTGTGTACATAAAAAGAAAATATTTTGTCTAGAAAAATATGTATATTTTAATTTTTTTTTTTAATTATGTAGCTGAGGTACATTTATCAATTTATCTTCTTAATATCTATATTAGACATTGAAGTAATGTTCAAGTGGATTGTTATGGATTGTAAATTGATTGTTTAGATTTTCAAAATCTTCAATACTTACAATTTGATTTCTATATGATACCATTAATATAGACAAGTTGCACAGTATCACAGGAAAGAAAGCTGTCATACATCCAGGTATGGAATTAAGACTTTCATATACAATTTAGCACACTGAGCTAATGCTGATGTACCAAGATCACAGAGGAAAATGCCACTAATAAATCAGCAGAATTAAAGTGTGTAGCGCCTATGGGTTCACAGCAACATGCTTTTTTAGCTTGACATTAGCCAACATAAAGTGAAGGTTCTTACCTTAGGCCAGTCTTCTTTCACAGATAGTGCAGAAAGAAAATACTTCCACCAAATGTCCTTTTCCTACCCAGTACAGTGTAGCAGAGTAATGGAGATAGATAAAACTCTGAGTCAGGCATGAGAAATATGGCTCTGTTCATGTGGATGATTATGATTAGATCTTTTGCAAATAAAATATCTAAATACTGTTAATGCACTGTATAACATAAGCTGGTTTCACTAGAAAAATACAGGTTTGCAGTCTTTGGCTTTATAGAATTCACAGTTACAAAGCAACAAAGCACCTACCTGGCTACTTTAGGATTTTATGTGACCAAATCTTAGTCCGTTTACTTACATGTCCAGAAGTGAGTGCTCCCTGGTTTTGGGCTGGATGTACCCTGCAAAAATCCTTGCCAAGGCAGGGGGCAGTCTGCCTAGATAGAAGCTGCCTGCAGCCTCTGGAGAACAATTTACCTGGTTGGCCCAGTCTCCAGCAGCATTTTATACCTTTTTGCAGGCCAATGTGTACCAAAGTCAATTGCAATCATCACAGCTCACCTGTCTCTGGAATGCATTCATGATGCGAGCATCCAGACAATTCCTCCTGAAACTTCCATGCCTCTGTTCTTATCTTAGGACAAATCATATCAGAGACAATCCCGAGGGACAGGATGAGTGTGGGGAGTAAGGAAGCATGGGAAGACCCTGCTATCTTTCATCCCTTTTACAGAGAGAGGGAGCAAAGAGAATGATAATGACAAAATGGGTAGCTTTAGGTATTTTAAGGTAAATGTAATGAATTCCAAATGCAACGACTGCTGAAAAAAAGTATAAATTTCATCTCATAGTGTTCACTGGAACACTAAAGAAATAGGAAAGAATTCAGTAAAAATTCTGCTGTTGATATAAAGTAGAAGAGTTAAAAATTAATGTTTTCCACTGTCCCATGGATTCCCAAGGGCTGTGGGAACTGATTTTAAATTCTTGCTTGGCCTGTCTGATGATTTATTTAGTGCTTTCTTCCATGCCGCTCTAAGGGAGGTATGTACATGGATGCAAAACATCAGACTGGAGTTCGGGTAAAGTACAACACTAGTGATACGCTACGAAAAAGGCAGTTTTGAAGAATTTGAGGTAATATTAATTCCATTTTCTGTTAATCGTCTTCTAATGATGAATCCTTTAAAAAATCAATTTCCAAGTCATCTTAGGTTAGTATTCATTACTCATAGATCAATTTCTCAGATGGTCCAATGTCACTAGAGAGAAGAAAGCTCCTGGAATCTTCAACTGTCCTGAAGAAGCCACCCTTACAGATAAGTACCTGCGTCACCTTCATATTCAGTACAGAGTAAAGGCTCCTTCCTACCAGGAGAGAGTTCAGTAGAAATTCAGTAGTGGCTGGAGCCTTCTGTTTTTGCCAAACCATGTACTGTGGTAATACATAATTATAATAATACTAAAATGTTGCTCTCTCTTGATCTTGTTTTGTCAACCTGCCAGTCTGCTTTAAGCCAGAAAGACTGTATAGTTTGCTGCATCTCAATTAGACATATACCCATCTGAAGGTCTTGGCCCTTAAGAACATGACCTTGACTCGGTTAAACAATCAAAGCCATGCTTACAAATGTTTCTATGATGTGTCTTGCTGAATCAGACAGTGGCCTTGTAATATGCTGGGAACACACTGCTGCACAACTTGAGGTGCCCTCAGTCATTTTTGTAATAAATAAGTTCTTGCTGCCTCAGCTGTTCTCTATTTATTTGCCATTTACTTGCTCCAAGGCAGCCCACTGGGAATCACAGGATGCAATATGTAACAGAGAACCAGAAGAGAGATATTTTTTCTATTTTATGACCCCTGTGAAACAAAATTAGTTATTTTTCCATCCTATGTTATTCTCATAGAAAGTGAAAGAAAATGCAAAACATTTTGTTTTTGTCATTATTACATACGATAAAGCTCCAAAAGTGATTAAAAACATCTCATACTTCCAGAAGTAACTATTACATTTTAGGATTGTTTTGTATTGGTTTATCTCTCTTTCTCCACTTTTAATTGCAGAAATGATCTTTAAACTTTTATCAACAAAAGAATCTGGGCAATCTGTTAAACTGACAGTTCAAAACCAATATTGAAACAGTTTTGAAGTCAAGAATTAATCAAAACCCTACAACAGAGGGTTATTTTCTATCACACAAGAAGTGACACCTACAGAAAATGAAGAGTTGTGGCCTTTTCCAGACAACTCAGGTAAAGTCACATTAGGAAGTCCTGACTTTGCAATAGACTACATTTGGTTTAATTCCATTTTAGGCTTAAGAACTGTGATAAATCTGAATAGCAAAGAAACAGAGTGACATATTGTTTACATGTGCAAACTTTCATTTTGCAAACTGATCTAAAAGCATCCCTTTGAACTCTACAGTCAATAGAATTATGATCTAATTCTGTATCTCATTTTCATCTGTCTTTACCCATAAAACATTTTTTTTACAAATCTTTACTTCTCATACTGATTTTTTTTCTGAACAATATAGAGCATTTACTATTAATCTAGAGGACATAATGGTTTAAATTGTAAGCAAAAACATAGAATACGCAAAAACTTACATAAAGCACAATTAACTGTCTTGCTCTCATGCACAGAAGTCTCAAACAATGCTAACAAGCATCCTGTAGTAACAGTTTGTCAGTATTATTGTGGAACATTTTGCACATTTATACCATCTTTGAGCATGAAGTTTGTACACCAGCAGTTTGTACTTTGTCTGTAGTGATGTCTCTGAAATGTCAGCAGACCTTTTTGTCTATGAACATGACTTTCTGTGTGGTTTTGGGTTTTTTAGGTTTTAGATTATTAGACAGAAGTATTTCTAAATAAGAGATCACCATTATAGTGTCAATGCAAATTTTAGAGAATATATTAGGGCTGTTCTTTAACTCACCTAATTGCAAGCATCAGAAAGTCATCCAAATAAATTTAGTAATTTTTTGTTTATTGGTAGTCAATAGTGAGAGGAAGATATCAAATGGGTCCTTTACAAAGATGGGTTGAGTCTGTCTGGATGGAAGGTGCCTACAAAGTCACCCTATCACTCACCTCCTCAGCTGAATATGAGAAAATACAATGGAAATCTCATGGGTGAAGATAAGGACAGGGAGATTATTCACCAATTATCATTACATGCAAAACAGACTTGACTTAGGGAAATTATTGTAAATTAATAACAGTCTTCTCCTGCTTGGGCTTTCTATGGGCTGCAGCTTCTTTCAAGACACATCCACCTGCTCTGGCATGGGGTCCCCATGAGTTGCAGTGTGGAAATCTGTCTCTCCATGGCAATTTCCAAGGATTACAGTGTAATCTTGGCTCTTCCCCTGGGGCCCCTTCTTCCTCCAATTTTTTCTCTGGATGCCTACAGGACTGTTTCTTTCCTATTTCCTCGCTCCTCTCTTGCGGCTTCCATTGCACAGCAAGTTTTGCCCTTTCTTAAATATGCTATCACAGAAGTGCCACAAATGTCACTGATGAGCTCAGCTTTGTCTAGTGGTGGGTTCATCTCTGAGTCACCTGAAAGTGCCTCTGTCTCTGTCTGACATGGGAAGAGCTACTGGCGTCATCTCACAGAAGCCACATCTGCAGCACCCCAAATTCTTTCACTTAGCATTGGAAGAATAGCCATATCCTTTAATATGTTAAAACAACAACAACAAGCTATTTACAGTATTGCTAGATTTTTATTTTGATGCAGATGCAACCTTTCCCCTTCATTTTCATTTAAAAAATTCCACTTGCAAGCACGGAAACATGAACTTGACCAAAATGTTGCATAGTTACATTTCAAAGAGTTAAAAGGGCATCATCAGGTTTTAAACTTATTTAAAAGTTTCACTTCAAGTCATTATTCTTCATCACTTCATAACATCACTACAAAATTCAGAGAAATTTGGCTACCAGCTTACTCTCAACTTCACCTATATTTCATCATGAAAGCAGCTCACAGTGGTCTGGATACACTGTGCATTTAGACCATTTTTCAGTTTCTTTCTTTGTTTTCAACTGATTTACTGCACGACTTATCCAAATTCTGAGGAAAGCATTTTCTTTTAAAGTTTTGAATTTATATTATTCAAATGTTGGAGCAAATGGATTTATTTAACATACAAAAGCACTTAATCTCTCTGAATAATTACTCCTGTGTTTTCCTGTACATTAAATATCCCACCAAGAGATTTTATGGAGCAGTTAAATGTGAATTATTCAATCCAGTAGCTAACTATTTGATTGGAAGCTATATGACCTCAACTACAACTCTAAACCACTTTCCACCAATTACACAAACAAGAGGCAATTTTTTGTTCCTTCCAAGTGTTCATTCCAGGCTAGAGAAGTAAATAATCGAGTTAGTAATTTCTGTGTTTTAAAAAGACATGCATTAAAAGATACTTTTGTAAAGGTCTAAACTACTGTTTTTTCTATGTTGATTAAAAAAAGGGAAAGCATTTTTCATGGGAGAAAATTAGCTAGCTAAGTTCTCTGCTATATGGCCATAAAAAGATCCATTATTCAATAGTTCTGCAAAGTACAAAAGACTCTTTTAAGGACTGTAATGACCACACAACCAGCAAACCATCATTTGTACATTATTTTCATAATAGAAGCTTTCAGCAAAGAACTTACATTGATCAAAGTCAGACAGCATTTCTAGGAAAATTCTTAAAGTAAAAAATATAGTAAAACAAAACATAGTATTAACTCATTTATTGACTCACATGAAAAAAGATATGCAAGAGACACTTAAAACATCATCCATGGATACACTTGAGATATATCATCAAAGATACTGAAACTATTTATCAGTTTGTTATAAAAATGCAAATTGTCATGCATTTTAAGTGGTTTTATTTAGTTTGAAAAATACACTTAATTTTATCTGAACAGGAAGGAAAGAATATGAAAGTTGTAAAGGTGAACAATCTTTATATTTATAAGAACAACAATCACTATTACAAAATCATATAAGTTTTCAGCAGAATTAATTACATCAGAAAACAGGATGATTTTAATTTACAAATAATTAAGCATACCTATGAGAGAATCCAAATAGATTGAAAAGGCTAAATCTAATTCCATCTTTCTGGGCCATGAGAGTTTTTGGCAGCTGCTACAAGGATTCATATTTGGACCTCTGCCATTTCTTCATATAAGCTATTAAATTAGTGATATTTGAAAGTAAAGTATTCTAAAAGTAAAATGATTTTGAATTTTAAGCTAAAAAAAGGGCAGAGATGATTCCAAAGATTGAGATCTATGGGCATGCATGAAATATTAGCAAAATACTCTGAGCAGCAACTTTCATGTCTTATTCATTGTCTTAAACATTCTGCAACTTTGAATACAGTAAAAGAACCTTCTGAATACACTGCTGATATACAGGAAAAGCAAACTGTGTATCTGAAATAGGCTCTACATATTTGTAGTTTTGGTGGTGTGTCTGCTGCACCATATTTAGGAGAGTTCAGTAACTTACTTCTTGGACAGGATAAAACTGAGGATTGGCACAAAAAACAAAGAAAATCCCAAGCCCTAATAAAGCACATATTTTCAGGGTCTTATTTCCTCTTAAGTACAGAAATCAATTATTTGCTTAATAGAACTTTGAAACAAATTGTCAGTGGATTCCTGCCACCTAATTTTAGTTACCTTGGTGATGAGTCTAACTTAGAAACACTTAATGAAATACAGACTTTCTAATTCATGCATCTACTTTGGATTTGTCAAATGGTCTAAGCTGACCACCAGTATAATGTTGGGTTACTGTACTAGAATGCTGACAGACCATGAAAAGACATATATGATTGGCTTCCAGAAGCTACAGAGTCTGCTTCTGCACAGAAAATCAGGAATCAGATCAACTATAATGATATTATTCTAAAGGGGTGTTTATCAATTTAAAGCTAAAATTTCCCCTAGACTGCCCAACAGGGATGCATATTTTTGGTCATGAATTAATATTGGAAGTACTTTTGGAAGATGATGCAAGTAAGCAAACCTTAAAAGCCAGATCAAATAAAATGTTTTGTGTGAGAATCTCCTCTGCAAATTTAAGAAATGCACAATGTCAATATGACAGTTATTCAAGCTCCTTTATAGCCAGTGGAAGGAAAGTGACTTTTAAAAGGCACAACTGATTTCAGTTACCTAGAGGAGGATGAGTCTAACTGCATGCAAAGCAACCTCTTCTTTCTACCAACTAAACTAAAAGAAGAATGGGATTTTTAACTGATTCATTCTGGCTAAGATTTCTGCAGTGACTAGATCAAATTTAATAAACATATGTCTTTAACAGTATTTGATATGATCTTGGGTACCTGAGACTGCTTACTCAAGCTGGTAGATAAACCACAGGATTTCTGCCCCTGTGAATTGCCCACTTCAAAACAAACAATATATTCAAAGGCATCTTAAATTGCACTAAACATCTGAGTTTAAGCATGTTAATTTAACCTTTGAAAATAATTTCAAAGGCAAAAATTAAAAGAGTGAGTTAAATAAAAGGATGACATCATAGCGTAAGAGAAAACATCACAAATGTTTTGCATGATACATTTTTATGTGATAAAAAGTCAGAAGGCAAATGTCACATTCCTTAAAACTTTGATTAACACCTCTTGAGAATATTCCTTTAAACAAACGTAAAACTAAATCCCTAGAGTTGCTACTCCTCCACCATGGAATGGCTGTGTAAGTGGATTTCAGGGCTATAGAAGAGATGAGGATCAACTGCCCCTTTTTTTTGTTTCATTTATTTTGGAGGTGGTGGTGGTGGTGATGATGATGGGGTGTGTGTGGTTTTTTTTCTTGTACTGTTCATTCCAGGAATTTAAACATGAACAATGTGGATAGTCATTTAAATTATTTTGTGCTCAGCTATGGGCAAATAAAAGGTGCAATTCATTTGGCAGTTTAGGTTGCTCAAGCGCTTTCCTTCTGTAACTGCAAGGGCACTAGTCATTACAATCCCTCTGGCAGGAACATGACACAGCTTCACCGCAGGAGCTGTGTTTGACTTCTGTATAAGCTGTATGAGCTTTCCACAAGGCATAATCAAAGATTAAATCAGTTTCACAAGAACTCAGATTAAAAGTCTGGGTGAGGGTGACAAATAAAACGATGATTAGTCTATCAAAGAAGCTTAAAATTTTCCACCTTTAAAAAAATAAATTTACTGTAATGCTAAGTATTAAAAAAAGTTCTAAAAAATATATGCTGGAGAACATTCTTGCAGTATCAAAAAGAACTAAAATTGTACCTCTTTTCATGCTTTGAGTTCTATAACTATTGAGTTGAATTTAAACAGTAAAATACATGTGAGGGGCTGATTATAGTGCATGTATTGCTGTGATATCTGCATAGATAAGTGATTATTATTATTATTAGTGTTATATAAAGAAGGTACAGAAATTTGTAAGTAAAATCAAAACTGAAAAAGAAAAGTAGTTCTGGCATCTTAAAATCATGTTCCTTGTTCTGCAAAGCTGCTTTTCATAGCATTTTTAATTTCATATAATCTTTTAAAATAATTCATCATTAGAAATATCTGTATTTCATCCTAGTTTTGACATTTTAAATGTGCATGTCATCATACATTGGTATTACAGGTATTGCTATGCTAGAAAGGTCTAAACAAAATAAAGGACACAAATATGTAAATTTCAACAGTAATGTCTCAAAGAGAATATGTCCCTAACTAACTGAACACCAGAATCAGCTGGAATTAAAGTTTAGTAGAATTGTGTTCTAGATTTTATTTGGGTCTTTGCTAGTCCCCTCCAAACTATTTCCATCATTTTGCAGGTTTGATTGAATCAGTTATGTCACCAGGGTTGCTCATACACATTTACTTAGTTACCGAGTGCTAAGTGTGGAAAACATTACATAAGTCCTTTGAACTGGTTTTTTTTTTTTTTCCCCTCTGGATGTTCTGAATTTCATATCAACAGATAAGAGCACCTGATGGACAGGATGCCATGCAGAGGGACCTGGACAAGCTCAAGAAGTGGGCACATGGGAATCTTATGAGGTTTAACAAGACCAAGTCCAAGGTGCTTCACCTGGTTCAGGGCAATCCTCAAGATCAACACAGGCTGGGGAGTGAAAAGGTTGAGAACAGCCCACCTCAGAAGGACTTGGGTGTGCTGGCGGATGAGAGGCTGGACATGAGAGAGCAAACCAGTTGTGTGCTGGGCTGCATCAAAAGCAACATGGCCAGCAGGGCAAGGGAAGCAATTCTGCCCCTCTAGGCAGTTCTGATGAGACCCCACCTGGAGTCTCACTGTCCAGCTGCAGAGGGGAGTGATGGAGAGACTTTGGTGGGTGTCTGGCATTGGTGCTTGCAAACTCACAGCTATTACAAACACTTGTCAGGGAAAGGACAGTTTGGCCTGATGCAGCTTTAAATCATGTCAGGTGAACTGTATTTCTCTGAAGGTTGTTTTACACGAGTGGCTTTTCTGAAATATCTGTAATGTTTAACTCCAAGAAAGGGTGAAAACAATTTCCTTGACTGGACTCCCATCATCTCATCAGCATAGTACAGCTCACAGGCAGACTGAAACGGTTTACTGACCTCACTGCCTACAGGCTGATATACAAACACGGACAGCTCCAACAGCCTTATCCTATTCCCTTTCCTTGTTCGTCAAGATGAAGGTCCATTAGTGCAAAATATATCCATATGTGTAATGTGGATTTGGCTGCCTCCAAAGACATCTCTTCCCCAGACAGGACAAACCCTTCTCAGACTGTCCTCTAAAAGTGCTCCAGCCCTGAGCATCCTAGTGGTCTCCTCTGGAGCTGCCCAGTTTATCAGTGTCTCATGTACTATAAACCCTAGAACTGGACACAGATGGAGTGTGATGAGTGCTGAGCAGAAGGGCATGATCACTGATCAGCTGGCTGTGCTCCTGCTAATATAACACCAGAGGCTGCTAGCTTTCATTGATTCCAGGACGCACTGCTGACCTTCTTTGATCCTGTTGTCCCCAGGAGCCCCCAAGTATTATAATGCAGAGTTGAGTCCCAGACATCCAGTTCCCAGACTGAAAATTGCAGCATTTTCATCCATTTGCCTTTATTCTTAAATTTCACAGTGTTCCCAGGGCCCTTTTCTTTGTCTGGTTCTCTCTGGATGGCAGTCCAGTATCAGCTGCACTTCCAGACTGCCATCAATCACAAATCTGATGATGATGCTTCCTGTCTTCTCTTCCAGCTTCTTCATAAACAGGAACTAAAAGGAACTAAAACAAAAGCATTAAAAGGAACTAAAGAGGATATGTGCCAATATGGATTACCAAGGAACTCCATTTGTAACCAGGCCAAGCAACCTCTATTCTTTGAACCTGATGATACATGCAGTTTTTCACTCATATGGTAGGCCATCCATCCGGATGACACAAATTGGATGCATGTTGGAGACCATGACAAAATCCTTCAGAAATTTAAGGTAGAAAAACTCTGCTGCTTTTCCCTCATGCAAAGATCTAGTCACTTCATCACAGAAGACAATCATGCTGGCTATTCTGAATCACTTTATTTTCATTCATGTGTTGCAAAATGGCTTCCACAAACTGACTGTAATACATTTATATGATTTTGTATGACATCTGGAAGACAAAATTGCAATTCCTTAATTCCACGCAGGACATAGGAAAGAACCTTTGTGCTGTGCTGGGAAAACAGAAATGTGAAATTCTAAAAAAAGAGAAAAAATATTCTGCTAGATTGACTAAGCATAGTTAACAAAACAATACTAAAATCAGATCATAAAAGAGTCTCATTCAAGTAAGTTTTACCAAGTTTGAGCCTGTTTTAATGACAGGAGCAGTGTGAATAAGCTATATATGTGCAACTTAAACATCCGTATGCAAATAGAGAACACTAGACTAAACATTATTTGAAAGCATTACAACCTTAAAAAGAGCAGAGACAATCTTTATTGACAGTTGGTTTATAAAGCATTTCATTTTATATGGAAAGCACTAGAAATGGAGGGTTTAACTTTGCATGATCACACCTGTAAACATCAGTGAACGGAAAAAGATAAAAAATGGGCCTATCAGGATTTGGAAACTGCGCTTCCACCTTAACATTGGGAATACATTTAATTAACAAAAGACATGGGCTGATTTAACACAGCAGCACCATATTTAGAAGCTGACATTAAAAAGACCTTTAGCCATATAAAAATTTAATATAGAGCGGATGAAGACAGGGCTTCTTCCTGTAGATAGTTGAGATTGCTGAATATAATACAATGTGCTGGATTTATGTTTTAGGAAATAGAAATGTTAACATAAATTTAAGAAGAAAAATGTCTGAAAACAGTCTCTGTCACTGATTTAAATTTTATCGGACACCTTTAAGTGAACAAAGACTGTCCTCAAAAAAGTGATGACTGGCTAGCACAGAACAGTGATCACTCAGGGAAAGACTTTGACAAATCTTTTTTCATATAGCACTTGAGTACTAACTTAGCATAACATGAGCTGATGCATAACATAGCAAATAGGTTTCAACTCCATGATGTATAGGTACCAGATCTGAGAAAAATATGTATTATTTTTGTGTATTCACATCCTGACTGGCTCACCACATTCCCACAGAAGTTCAGCAGAAGCAGCTGAGGAAGCCTTTTCTTTTTATGTAGCAGAAAACAAACCTTCAGTTCTGGGTACAGACAGCCTGATGTCCCAGTTACTTGAGTTTTCCTACCTCTTTGTTCCATTGTGCTAGAAGTTTTCCAAATTTATCTTTCTTCTCAAAATAAATTACATTCTTGTTTACTTGTCTTTACTGTAACTGTTTTAGTTCTCTAAATCTTTTCTCCTCCTTAGTAAAATATTGTCTATTTAGAGTACAGCAGCATAAATGACATATATTGATAATGGTGTGAACCAGACTGATCGTTGTACACAGTGCAACAGGGTGGAAACAGCACTTTCCACAAAAGAATAGTTAAACAAGCGAAAAAATTAGGAGACTGCTTTACTGTTTTGGCAAGTCTTCAAATTCTTATAAATTGCAGAAATACACTTGACAAGTCACCTTCCCAAAAGGATTCCTATAATTGGTAATGAGAAGCACTGTTTTCTGTTTATCTGGACTCCATTCCAGGGCTTCTGCTCCCTTTTAACTATTATCTAAAATGAATCAGCTTTGGAGATACTCCTCTCTGATTCCCATAACAACACAGATTTAAAGGAAATCTTCTTAATGCATTTCTGCAAGTTTTCTCTAGTGCTGTTAATATTTTGATTTTTTTTTTCCAACTTTTTGTTTTCCTGAAAGATGATCTTATTTTTTCTAAACATATTTACTCCACTTTCACTCTAGATTTCAGTTGCTAGTCAAATTACAAAATTTCATTTTCTTGGTAGATATTGGTTTGACTTCAAAATTTCTATGTTTTCATGGATTTTTCATACTTTTTAAAGACCTTCTATATTTTTATTCAATTTTAAATATCAACACAAATATAATTTTATATATATTTTTAAGGCTATTGCACTATTAATTTAATGTCTTCAATAGCTGCTTGTGATGTCACTGGTGACTCAGTAGCTGACTAGAATGCCTGGCGTTTGCAGGTTTTTGCAATGTCAGCTGAGTAGTTATTAGGGCAGGAGCTGGAAACAGCTTTTTCTTCAGCTTTTTTTATGTCATTGGTAGCTGGGTAAGGGGTAGGATAGCAGCAAGCCACCGTCATTTTCATTGGTAGCCCATGGAAACAAAGTTCTAAAGTTTTATTCCAAGTAATAAAAACGGGAGAAGATGGTATTCAGTCTCACACAGAAATTTGGCAGTGTTACAGGATTGTGTGGATGCAGAATAGTCAGCGGATAGAATTAGAGGCCTTAAAAAAAACCCTAAAAACTGAAACAGGACTGCAGCCATTTGCTTAGACTTTGCTAAAATGAATCTTCCCTAGAAAATTTTCAAAGACAACTGCCCTCTACTCTTTCATCATCTTTGAATCTTCTTCAGCTGGGGAAAAAGGGAACCTAAAATATTACTGGGTTTAACACCAGCAGGAAATTAAACTCCAAATAACTCACACCTCTTCCCCCACCCCTTACAATAAGGGAGGCACCAAAAGCAGGGACTATGGGCTGAGACAACAATTTACTAAAAGCACAAAACCTCACCCCAGTGATGACTTTACTGGTATAAAATGACAACCTGGTCACACCTACGCAGCACTAAATTTTGTCCCCAACCTCTGCAACCAGGAGAAAAATTTAAAAATAAATTCAGTGCCTTAGTTCAATACCTTGGATCCCATCCTTTGCCCCTGTGTGTTTATTATTCTATTAAAGATTTAAAAAAATGTATTTGATTTTTCCTATTAATTTATTATAAACTTGCATAATTTTTGGATATGCTTTCCAAATAGGAGAATTTGGTTCAACATAACAAGCAGCAGTCTCCAAAATATTATTCGGAGTGATTAGGAGTACAACTTCTTTGCAGTTTAATGGAACTGAAATACACAGTTAACCTGGACATGTTGTGGATGAATGCAGATATTCACCAAAGAAGACAAGTCAAAGCCATCCTAAAAGCCTACTCCTTCATTAATGATCTTCCATCAAACTCATGTTTCTGTTTAGCTTAATTTTTGGAAAAAATTATCTAAGACAGGGTATCTGATGCTGTTAAGTTGTAAAAAGACAGAGAATATATTCATTTATTCTAATAGACTTGTGAAGAGGTATGACTTATGCTGTAGTAGCAACTATCAAGTCTTCTCATTCATACAGCTTCATCCTTGTGTTAGTCTAAAAAATAATTCCTAGAAATCTTTGTAAAATAACTTCTAACTCTCATTATGAATGGTACACTGATACCTAAAGAAGTTAATTACTTTGCCTCAGGATATACACTCAGTAGCAGAAGTAACAGTGATTCAGTTTTTACTGTACAGCTATACTACGTTGCCCTCTTTCTTTCCTGATAGAAAGTCTCTTTTTGAACATAGTTCCACCTTATCTGTATTTTGGATTTTCAGGATAGTTCAAACTGAACAGATAGTAGTACTACATCCATACTACTACATGAAAGAATAACATACAGCTCTGGAGCTTGACTGGCCACTCCGCTTAATTGGACCTCTCCAGCTTGACCACTCCAACATAAATCTTATGCAGTATGGATGCCAACAGGCTTCTCAACTTGATCTTGAAGTCTTTTTTTTCCACTGAGAAATTTAGTCACATTGTCTGAATTCAAATTAGGTTCTAGCAAATTCAGTATTAAAAATTCTGTTGATACTGTGTCAGGACTTTCAAGAGTTTGCATGATATTGCTGTTAAAATCTGTATGCAAATAAAACAATTTTGGTTTTGCAATGTATTCCTCATTTACATTACAGCGGTCCTTTTCGTGCTGTCAGGATTTCCCTTCAGGGGGTACCATGTTGCATATTGGCATAACTAGAAGCTAGTGTGCGTTGCTCTTGCTCCAGCATGGATTTGGGATACATCCCATCATGAGGGAGCCTGGAACTGGTTCTTGGTCTACCACTTCAGACATATTTTAATTGTATTATTTTAGAAAAGTAATCGAATAGGCAGAATGGTAATTGATCTAAAAATCTGACAGTTTTAATAAATGCAGATAATTTTTTTTGAGTGCCTATACTGCAATTAACTTTCAGAGCAGGATTAATTTATAGGAATTGTAGTGTTATATGTGGAACTACTGCAGTCAGTTTGGGAATCCAAGGCCTGGAATCTCTTATAATCTCAGATTTTAAGTAAATCTGTTTCTTGCATTGGTGATGGCAGTAAAAAGCTTGTAAATGTGAGACATAAAAGACTCCATTATATTTTCAAAGATCTAGACTTCTAAATATGCTTCGTATCTTTTAGTGAGGTATTATTTCTATGACTTCCTAAGCTTAAGGAAGAACATAAAAAGTAAACTTAGTCTGTGACATACAGATGACTTTACCTTCTAACTGGGGTAAAAAGGATTAAAGTTTCTACAGTCACTGCTGAGCATAAGACTCTCAATTGCTCTCACAGTAGCTGTTCTTCCTGTTTCTACGACCTGAAGCAGGTCTGGACCTGCAGGAGCTTCTCAGCTACAAGTCTATGCTGTAGTGTGCCACATCAATCTCCACTTCACTGCTTCACATCCAAAGGACCTTCAAAGTCACCACAGTTAAGCCAGCAAACTGTGTGTTTGAAGTTTAATCTAACTTCCAAAGTACAAAGTGACAATTATTTTGGAACAAAAAAAATAAAATCAGTGGAATAAACCAGAAAGAATTTTCAGAAAACATACAGCTGTTTGGAATTTTATTAGAGGAAAACCTGATGATAAAGAACAAAAAGGATGAACAAATAGTAATTTCTGGGAATTGTTGGATCCTGAAAAAAAGGTTTTGAATCTTTCCATAGAATTGTTCTTGCACAAATGCTTTTTAATTGCATTGTAAAATGGAAGAAGAATGCTTGTACTGGAGACAAGACAGGTGAGTACTGAACTCACTGGCAATGGTTCCAGTGAGTATTAGATTAAACTTTTTCAGGAGGGGGGAAATTGGAGGATTTTCAAAGCAAGAGGTTGTACTAATTTGATACCTTCCTAAATCCAGCTAGTAATTTGTTGTTAAACTAAAGCACATCAGAAAGATATCCATTATTATTTTAAAGGCTGTAAATTGTGGGAAAATTCCCATGCAATAATAGCTTTCACTATTAAAGGTTTATGTTTTATTTCTAGTAAAAGCACTGCTTATTTCAGCTGGGGGCTATTAGATTTTATAATGCTTTCCCTGTTAATTAAAAAAGATCCTTCCACCTTCAACAGGAACCTCCTTGTACAGAGGTCTATCCCATCTACTATAAATAGGTCCTCTATCTATTCTATATATAGTGCACATTATATATTTTTTCAATCTTCATTTTGATAACTAGATAATACTACTATTTTTAGGCCCTCTCAACCCTGCTTAATTTTTTACATCTTTCTTAAAATATGGACATACAGTACTCAAATAATGACTTAATCAACTCTGTATACCATTTCACTGTTTAGTATTTCTCTTTTTAATAGGAAAATGGCATATCTGATAATTTTGCTACAGGAAAATCACTGTAGGCTGATATTAATCTGGTGAAGAACAGCAATTCAACATCCTAGTCAGACCAATTTTGACTGGATTATTTATTTTCCAGGATGCCTTTCACAAAAGCATATAGATTTTTTTTTTTTTTTTCAGAAAATGTGAGACATAAATTATACTTTTCATCTATTCACATCTCCAAGTAACTTAAAAAAGTAAGCTTATGCAAGAGAAATCACAGCTATTTTTCACTTGTGTAACTGAAATTGATATATTAAAAAAAATACTTGAATGCACAAATCACTTTCTAGTCTGTAGGGTTACAAAGAAATGTCCCTATGAGAAAATTAGTCAATAATTGTCTAATATGGGATTTTTATACAGCTGGTACTGGCAAGAGGTGGGAGACAAACTGAGAAAACAACCAATTAGTATTCCAGTTTTATGTAATGATATGCCAAAATTTAGCTGTAAGAGGGAAGTTAATCAAAGTCCTCCTGAGACTTTTTAAGCAGACAGACATTTTGTTTTTTAAATCTGCTCTGCAAATCAGAACCAGAGACAATGTCCTGAAAGAACACTTCCTCTTTGTGGCAGATCAGGTCTCCAGTATAGTACAGTATGGTTACCCCTACACTACCTCCCAAGAAAGAAGAGAGTTTTAATATTGCCAGTGCTTTCTTTCTCTTCTAGGTAAGTGGAATGAGAACAAGAACTTATCCTTTTTGTTTACTTGCACAGTTTAAAATGAGTTTCCTCTGATCATGTAATCATGGTATCCATATTTGCATTTTATCTTTTGATCTAACTAGAATTCTTTAGCAGCACTTTATAGAGCAAGACTCATTTGGAGATTCTAATCACTTCATGATGTGTTGCAAAAGAGGCATTTCACTTCTAAGAATATTATTTGACATCTTCAAAGTGTAATATCCAGAATAAATTCTCTTGGAATCTGAGATACTCTAATATCCAAGATAGCTGGATAAAAAACTTTCAAGATTAGTAGGTTGATCTTGGCTGGCTGTCAGACCCCTACTTTCCTGGCTTCATCTGAGACAGACTTAATTGTTCTTAGTAGCTGGTACAGTGCTCTGCTTTTTGGATTTAGTACAGGCACAATGTCGATAACACCCTGATGTTTTGGCTGTTGCTAAGTAGTGCTTACCCTCAGTCAAGGACTTTTCAGCATCTCATGCTCTGCAAGTGCTGAGATGCACAAATGCACGAGGGAGCACAGCCAGGACACCTGACCTCAGCTGGCCAAAGGGATATGCATGCTATAGAACGTCATGCCCAGTATATAAACTGGAAGGAATTGGCCAGGTAGGGTTGATCACTACTCAGGGACAGACTGGGCAATTGTCAGGAGGTGGTGAGAATTGGGCTGTGCATCACTTGTTTCTCTAGGGTTTGTTACTTTCTCTCCTTTTCATCATCATCTTCATCATCATCTCTTATTCTTTTTATTATTCATTGTAATAAACACTACATATATAATACCATACAATAAAATCAATTAATATAATATAATATAATATAATATAATAATTATTGTTTGATTAAACTTTAATATTTCTACATAGGCAAATATTTTATAATTATTGTAACTATTAATTTTATCTATTATTTATTATGATTATTAATAATAAATACTTTTATAATTACTTAATATATAATAATGTTGTTGATGATGATGATGATGATGATGATGATGATGATGTTCTTATTTGAACCCATGAGGTTCACCAATTCTTCTCCCTTCCCCAGGGAGGTGGAAGAGTGAGAGGAGATTGTAGGGGTGTGAGTGAGCAGCTGAACAGTACTTAGTTGCCAGCTGGGATTAAACCAGTACACCCACCCATGTGCTCTCTCTCATTCCCTATCTTCAACAGGACAAGAGGAGAAAATAAGAGGAAAACAATCATTGTTTGAGAGAAAGGGAGACCACTTATAAATTATTGTCATGGGCAAAACAGACTCAAATTGGGGAAAATTAATTTAATGTATTGCCAATTAAAATACATTTGAAAGTTGAGAAATAAAGACAAAAACTAAAACACCTTCCCCCACAAGCTATTCCTTTTCCCCAGGCTCAACTTCCATCCTTTACTCTCTACATCCTTCCGACAAGTGGGACTGGAAGGGTGGGTAATATGTGGTTATGGTCAACACCTAAATATTCCTCTCTGCAGCTCCTTCCTCCTCATCCTCACTTTTTTCTGATTCTGTTGTGTGTCCACTATGTGTCATACATTCCTTCAGAATAAATTTGTTTCAGCATGTGTCCTCCATGGCCCACAGTGCAGATATCTACGCTGATGTTGTAAGTCTCAACTGGCTGCAGTAAAATATTTGCTCATCTCCACAGGCTGCAGTTCCTGTCAGAAAATGAGATCTGCTACATCTGCTCGAGCATGGGCTCTCAAAAGGTGGCAGTTCCTTCAGAAAATGTCTACCTGCTCCTCCACAAGCTGCATTGTGGATATCTGCTCTGGTGTGGGCTTCTGCTCTGAAGACTGGAGCACCTCCTTCCCCTCCTTCTTTGACTTTGGTATTCACAGGGCTGCTTCTCACACTTTTTTCCAAATTTCACTCCTCAAAGCCTGCTTTTTGGTTTTACGGATGATAAATTTTCCTCAAGATACCATCAGCTTGGCTGATGGGCTCAGCTGAGTTGCTCTGCTGCAGCCAGCTGAAATTGGCTGGGCTTAGGCAGCTTCTGGCTTTATCCAGACCATCCCTACAGCCACCCCCGTTGCAGCGGCACAGGTCCGGGTGGACCCGGAGGGGCAACCGCAGGGAGGACAGGGCCAGGAGGGAGACTAGTGGCAATAGGTTTGAGGCATCACCCCTCCTGGTCATGGTGAGAAACCATGATTCCCTGCAGCCCCTGGCTTGCATCTGTCATTCCCAATTGGCCCCGCACTCTTCCCCCCGCCCTTTTCTCCTTATTTGGTTAAGTCTCTGGAAAGTTCTCCCTTACTGTAATGTTATTGGGTCTCTGGTTTTGGTTCCTCCCTCTGGAAACCCCTATTCGTTGTACCCCCTTTCCATCCTCATGGTACTGCCCCGTCCTCTCTCCCTGATTGGTTCTCAGTGGTGACCACTCCTCATTCCCTGCTCCTTTTTAACCCTTTGCCACTTCTGTTCGGGGCTTGGAACCTCAGTCTTCTTCTTGTCTTCGTGTCTCCGTCTCACCTGCGTTTTTCTCAATAAACTTTTTCTTCAGAAGACTCAGTTTCGAAGCCCGCTTCTTCTTTCACCGTTCTGGTTCCCGGCTCGTCCTACCTCTCGGAGTTCCTCTGCAGTGCTGCCCTGCGGACCCTGGGCAAAGGCGTCCTCAGGTCACCCCTACCTAACCATTGCCTATAGTATGTATGGACAGCTATACCAAGTTTCTACTCAACACAGTCAATGAAGTCTACAGAACTTGCAGATGATAAAATGTATGTATCTCATTTAGCTGAATAGCTCCCTACACTCAATGATTGATTGAGTTGCCTAAATACAGGTATTTAATGCCTTCCAGGAGCCCTTAGGATATTCCTGGCTGATCTGAGAAAGATGTGGGTCTCTTCTAAGTCCTGTGTGCGATTTGCCAGTCTCTTGAAAGCAATGGGGATGTCTCAGATGACACTGAGGTCCCAACCACTGATTTTACTGAACAGAAATTCAATTTGTTTGCCTACATGCAGACATTTAGTGCCATCTGCTATGTCTTAGGATATCCAAACATCTGGGCAGTCTGGCAGATATGGTTCAGAATGACTGCTAGCTTGTGTTGTTTTGGAGAGACTGTTGGAAGACAGGTGTGATAGCCCAGGAAATCTCTAGTCACTGTTGCTCAGGCAAATAAATCTCATTGCGGTCTTAAGAGCAGACAGAATCAAAAGCTTAAGCTTAATAATTTAATTTTGTTTAAACCTTTTTGCCATCACAAACTGACTGAATCACCTAGAGCTATTTCTGACTCTTATGATATCTAAAGCATTTGTATGGAATTAGCAGATGTTTTACAGGACCCCCAGGAAACCCATCACATCCCAGGAGGTAGGCAGAAGACAGGCTGGACAAGCTGGTGCATGTAGACACTTGTAGGCAAGGGAGTATTTTCTGTTATGAAATTTAACACATCTTTTGCATGACAACCACATGTTGTCCTCAATGCCTGACTGATACTGCATTCAAAAAGAAAATGGAAGGTAAGATGCCTTCATTCCCTCTTTCATTGTTTTGTCTCAATCCTGCAAAACTCCCTTGCAGTCCAAGATTGTTGTGCAGCCATGAAGGTCTGTGCAATTTTAGATGTTCCTGTGGTGTAATGAATAAACACAGCTGAATTAATAGAGCTAAGTCAATTAGACTGGATTTAGATAACAGACTCTATTTCTAATTTCTAAACACAGCTACATATACAGTGCCAACACTCAGTAGAGTATTTTTCAAATTTTGCTAATATGGAGCTTCATCAATATACTGACCATTTCATGCAAGGCAATAAAAAATAGATATTTTCGTCTCTCTCTGTAGTAGTTCTATTTCTGTTTGTCCATTTATCTTTAGAGATAACAACAATCAGCACTTCCATAGAAAAATATTCTTGAAATAAAAAGCGTAATCATAATTAGCATGAAAGAACCTGATGAACAAACCCTCAAATGGTACAAACACAGTCTCTCTTTTTATTCTTTTTATAAAGAATTAATTTTATCCCCATATTTCTGGTCACTGACATGATGTCATAAGAATTGCATTAATACTATTATCAATGTGAGCATGCAAGACGCAGTGCCGTTGGGTGCAGACACATCTACTTTTACAATGATTAAATTCTGCCTGTTCTAGAGAAAAGAAATTCTGAAAGAAATAAGGAATTAAAACCAGTTTCAAAAATTGTCTATTTCTTTGGGTTTTTTAAATTAGACATCTTACATTTCTGAGTGTCTTTAAAGCATACTCTCCAATTCAGTGTTCAACATTTGTGGCATATTTATGGTGGATTTGGTTTTAAAATTAATAATTATTAATAATTTGTAAGGATAAAATCAAGAGCAATTTTATCTCTCTAGTTTTAGTCCTAAGCAAGAAAGAATGTTGAAACAAAAAACAAACCCAAAATTTTTAAGAAATAATTTTTTTAGCCTTTTCATCCCTTCAAGTACTTGATCACATAGAAGACAACACTGATTTTTTTTGAAACAATTTTTTGTTCAGACTTCCTTCCCAAAACTTTTTAAAAGGTGTGTGTGCATGTGTTTGACAGCAAAATGTGGGAAATCTATGAAACCAAAATAATATAAGATCTAATCTTTTTTCTGTCCTCTGTGCAAAATATCTTTATTAATGCTTCAACTGATTTCAGTCAAATCAGATTCACTGGTGCAAGTCTTGAAATCATTCCTATTCTTACAGCTTCATGGAAGTATGCAATTCAGTAGAAGTCAGTTGATTTAGCTACTAAAGCTGCTAGATGCTGCAATACAAAACCATCCTTAACAGCCGCCAAGGGCCATGAAGGAAAGGACACATAAAGTATCCTAACCATTGGGTAATTTTCAGTAACATATTGTTGGTTTCTAATTCTGTTCAGCGAAAATGCCTTGGATGAAGAGAAACATAATTTAAGAATTTGAATTTGTAAAGATGCAAGACTTTTATTAGCTCTGTTGTGGCTCTTACAGCCTTTAGCCAGACAGACCTGTGGTATGTATACATGGGTGTTTCACTCTGCTTTATAATATGTAGTTGTTAGGTCCCAGGTAACACTGTATATACTAGTTAAATCTTTCCCATTTTTATGTGTCTCATTTAAGTTTCCTCATATGCTGTTATATATTGGCTTTTAACATCCATTTTTTTCCAACATCAATGACATTTTTTTCACTGGTAAAGTTTACCACATTTGCTTGCAAATGTTAGACAATATTTTCTCCATTGCCAGCTGTCATGCAGTATATATGAAAAAGAAAAAACCTACAATTTCATTTAAAAATCTACTTAAATTCCAGCAAAATCTTAGCAAATCTACATGCATAGTTAACATAATCTGTGTTGTTGTACATAGGGAATTGGATTCAATCAGAGAGGTGTGTCAATTAATCTGAGCAGATCACTCTCCAAATTCCACCAAGTCTATAGATCACACTGAGATTGTTTCCTTAGGTAGGGTAGAGTTTTCCATTGGTATCGTGTGCCATTTAACACCCCTGTGACATCTCACCTGAATTTAACTGCCATTTCAGAAAGACGTGAGTAGTCCTCTCTTATGTCTGCTGAGTACATATGCCTTGGATGAACCTTGTTTAGGAAATTTATTTATTTCCCTTAACTGCTTTGCTCATAATGGGAGCTTAGACACCCAGCCTGCAGACAGGCACATAAATTTAGCTGCCTTGACCTGAGTTCATGGTTTAAATGGTGGATACTGGAATCCCACCCACAGTAGGAGCAAGTGTGGCAGTCAAAATGCCTTATTTTTTTTTTTTTTGCAAAAAGGGTTGTTTTGTTTATAGAGTTTAGAATGGTCTATTTAAGGCAGAAAAAACTCCTAATTAATAAAGTTGACTTCTTATAATAGAAAACTTCTTATATAACAAAACTTCCTAATTCCTACCTCCTCTCCTTGGTTTTGCACTTAACCTGTGTCACTCTGACGCCCAACGCTGCTGGAAGTGCAGGGTACCCATGGTGGGTGGGCCTCCCCTTGGCCTCGTGTTCCCAACAAAGGGCTGTTGTGTCCTTCCCCCCTGGGCTTTCTCAGGCCATTGTCCCCAAGAGAGCAGCAGCTCCTGTCAGGAGGCAGACAGCCCTTTGAGAGTGGACTGGATAATGGGGAAGAACCTGCTCCAATCTCCAAATACTGGGGGAGATCTGCTCTACCCCTGCTCCTATCTCTGACCCTGCAAGACTATGTTCACCGATGAAGACTTCAGTGGGCCAGGATGGGTGAGGAGTGCACAAAATGCAAGAACCACAGATATCATGTGTTTCCTTTTCAGTAAATAGCTGCCATCGTTTATAGCATTGTTTTGTACAACAAAAGTCCTCTTTTTTTTACAGAAATGCAAGAAAAAAAGCATGGTTTTGAAGCAGATGAAAAAAACCTCAAATGACAATAGAGCCCAGTGAGTAGGAAACTAGAAAGAAGCAGCCTGAAAACCTTGATCTATTCCTGTCTGTGCCATTTATCTCCTGTACATAGCAAAAAAGGATTCTGCATATAAGTACTGAAGTTAGAGCACATATAATCATAAGAAACAGCCTACGTAAAGACTCCTCCAGAAAGTGTTTTCAAGCAACTGAACAGAGTTTAGGCTGCTGACACAGGCATGTAAAATTAGATTGCTAAAACATATGGTGTGAATATATTTATCACTTTCAATTTTGCTGCTTTCCCTTAATTTTTAGTGGAGCCATTAATGGCCTATATTCCCTGGAGGATATGTAGCTAAACCTATGTTGTTCTGTTTGCCTAATATAGGACTGAAATTGAATCTAGGCATCCAAATTCCAGGCTGCGAGCCTGGGAACACCTCAGCAGCTGCTAATCTGAGGGGCATCTCAGCCAAATGAGCACCACAATATTTTTCAGGATGGAACATTTATTGCAGCACATTTGCCACTCTTACGACAATGCCAAGCACATCAGTGTTAGATATACCTAAGCAAATTATGAGTACTTTTGTGTAAATCACCAAAGGGCCTGGTATTTTCAGAGGATGGTCCAATGATGCTGAAAGGCTCAGGCTTTCTATAATATCATTAATAGAACTTTCTAATGCATTTGGAATAATAGGCAATTTATTCAGATAAATCTTTTTACAGAACTCTTTTTTATTTTTTTACAACTGAAAACATTTTCAGGAATTCCTCAGTTCCCACATCAGCCTGAGAGAATTCACACTTAAATATCCTGGGACAGGGCTCTGATTACCAGATTCGTAATTCAGCAAGATGAAATCAGTCTTAATAATAATGTTTTTTCATTGTGATTAATGTACTTCAGGATACATTTGTAAAAATGAATGTAAAGAAAAGAAGTATAACTAGTACTGTGCAATTAGATTATTTAGCATAGACAAAGAATGTAGGCCTGATCTCCTGTTTGTGTAATATTTGTAAATTTCATCCAGTGATCATGGCATCCAAAGCTACACCTGGGTATTCCTATCTGCAGGAAACTGTCCACATCTTAATTTAAGAAAAGATCCATAGAATCATAGAATCATTTAGGTTGGAAATTACATTTAAGGGCATTGAGTCCAATCATAAACCTAACACTGCCAAGTCCCTAAGCAGCACATCTACATGTTTTTTGAATATCTCTAGGGAGAGTGACTCATTTTCTTCCCTGGGCAACTTGATAACCCTTTTCATCAAGAAATTTTACCTAACATCTGTCACAACTTGAGATTATTTCCTCTCATCCTGTTGTCTGTTACTTGAGAAAATAGAATGACCTCTACCTAGCTACAACCTCTTTTCAAGTAGTTGTAGAGAATTATAAGTTCCTCCAAGGGTTTCTTTTTCTCCAGGATAAACAACTCCAGTTCTATCAGCTGCTCCTCATAAAAGAAAATATGAAAATATGAAGATCCTAAAACCAATTTAAGGAACAAGTTCTAGTGCTTTGGCAACGTCTTAGTGAAAGAAACTTTTCCTAACAATTTGAACCTGATCAGACTCATGGCCAGTGCCCCTTGTGTCCCCTAACAAGAAGAGATGAGCAGTGCTGTCTTGGTAATGATCCTTCAAGGGCTTGCAGGCAGTTTTAAATTGCCTCTTAACCTTGCCTTTGTCATACTAAATACATCCAGCTCCTTCATACACACGTTCTTGGATATGTGCCATTTTCAGACTCCCTCAGTTTTCTCCCTGTCCCTCTGAAACTGTGAGAGGCAAGCAAGAGTGATACAGTGTTCCAGTTGTAGCTTTGTTAGCACCAAGTGGACAAAAATTTTCCCTTTTTCGGTCAGGTACAATTCTCCCAGTGAATCATGGTACGCCTTGTGAAGTTAGTTTTTATTAATTCATCATTGTTCCCAAGTCATTTTCCACAGTGCTGGCATTCAGCTACTTGTTTGGCATGCATTATTATTTGATGTTCTTCTACTTAGGATGCAGAAAATGGATTTTTACCTCGAGGAACTTCAGGAGTTTTCCATCAGTCCAGTCCTTAAGTTCATCATGGTATTTTAGGTCAAAGATCACATTTTGTCTCGTTGCTATGGTTGTTGATAAAGCTATTGAAAAACATATGCCTCACTATCAAACACCAAGGACTCCATTCATTCCCAGTAATAAACAGACATGAAGCTATTGATTTCTGTCCTTTAAGATCAGAAGCTTATTATGTCAAAAGCTTTCCAAAAGCCAAAAACCTGTTACATCTACCACTCTTCCACAATCCACACAGAAATTTCATCGTAGAAAACAACTGGAGTTATTCAAACATGAGTTGATATTATGAAACCCTTGCTGGTTATTCTACATCCTCTTGACCTATATGTGCTCCTAAAATTAATTCCAAGGCAATGTCATATACTTACGCAAATCTAGAACATATCAATATGTAGATCATACATGATTGCATTCTGTAGTGAAGTACTGGCTTTATGCATGATGGGAAAGCAGTGGTTGCTCTTTAGTTTGGCTTTAGCAAGTTTATTTACACTCATATATTTCTAGAAATATTGGTGGGATATAGGCTGCATAGGTAGACTATAAGGTGAGAGGAAAAGTAGCAGTGACACTGAGCTCAAACGTTTGTAATTAGCATTGTAATGGCTAGCTGGTGGCTGATTACTGGTGGCATCTGTTGAGGTCAATACTAGTTTATTATATAACTAGAATATTGGACAGACTTTATTCTCAGCAAATTACCAGATTATATGAATTTTGTTCCTCTGGAAAGGCTACTATTCAAAGGATCATCAGCAGGTTATAGAAAAGAACTGAGAAAAACCTCATGTGATTCAATCGAAGCAAATGCAAAACTCTTCACCTGGACTGAAATTACCATATGCAGCAGTAAAGCTGGGAACTGACTTGTCTTTGTTAAACTTCATTTGCCCAGATTGCCCAGCCCTCTAAATTGTCGAGGTCACTCTGCAGGCTCTCTCTGCCTTCAAGGCAGTCAGCAGCTTCTTCCAATTTAGTATCATCATCAAACTTACCTTTGATTCCTAAGTCCAAGTCATTTATGAAGATGTTGAAGAGCACAGGGCCTAAGATGGAGCCCTGCAGAACCCCTGTAGTGACAGGTCACCACTCTGATGTCACCCAAATTGCTATGCAGCCAGATGCTCACCAGTCACATGATGTGTTTATCCAGCTGTTTGCTGGACTTTTTCTCCAGATGGATACTGTGAGCACCATTATCGAAAGCTTTACTGAAATTAAAAAAAAAAAAAATTACATCAGCTGGTTTCCTTGATCAGCTAGGTTGGTTCCCTTGTCATGAAAGGATATTAGGTATGACAAGTAGAGCTTTCCCCTTGTGACACCATGCTGACTGTGACTGATGACTGTCTTGTCCTTCAGGTGTTTTCCAGTACCTCCCAGAATAGCCTTCTCCGTAATTTCTGCAGTCATTGAAATGTGGCTGACAGGCCCGTAGTTTCCAGGGTCATGCTTCTCCCCTTTCTTGAAAATTGGGAAAACTTGAATCGACTGGGATCTCTTCAGATTCCTACGACTGTTCAAAAAATCATTGAGAGAGACTTCAATGATTTTTGAATACTCTGAGTATTTTTGTTGAATCCCATCAGGGCCAATGGATTTAGAGGGATCCAGCTGACACAGCAGATTACGCAAAAGTTCAGGGTTGCCTGGGAGCTTTATTGGCCAGAACACTCTACTGTAATTTAAATTATACTATTTGACATTAAATTTTGAGATATTTATATAAAAGTGCTCTGTGAAGTAATTTATTGAATATGCATCCTTTCAAATACATTTCTAAATTATTATTTGAACTCCACTTTTGGGATGAACATGATTTTTCATTGCAAGATTTTTAGTGCTGTTCAAAAATAAAGCAAATTTCGATACACTGTCTACTTTAATAAGTATTTCCTTTCTTTTCATGAGCATTTATTGTTATTGATTGGCATAGAGATAGCAAACTTCAACAGGAATATTTCCTACATTTAAAGCTATTCAGTAGTAGGAAAAACTATTTAAATAGTTCAGCATATTTCTCAGCAAAAGGGCTTTCAAAATCTTTTGAAAAATGTTTGTACTAACGGCTCTTTAGTGACTAGGAAGCAATGACAGACAACATTTTAGCTTCTAGAAAGAAAATTGCCTTAAAACTTCATTAAATATTTATATTTGTCTGCTTGCCTTGTTGGCATTTTATGAATAAGCAAAAGCAGATCCTGAAGATTTTAATTCCACTGAACAATTTTATATGAGAAATTTTCATATACTTTTAAAGAAAAAAAAAAATTAAAGGCCTGAAAAGCTGGAGCATAATAGACAACTATTGCTCACAGTGTCTATATACTCATAATTGGTCTCGAACTCTCATCTGTAATTTGAATAATATTAATCAGAATTACAAAAATAAAATAGTAACCCTTGCCTGTAGTTTTGATTTATACATCAACGATTATTTGGGAAATCATATCAAAGATTTGGTTTTGTGAGTTTGGGTTTTTTGTAAGAGATGAAAGGCAAATATATTAATTCTATAATGAAATTATGTGAAACTCAATGGAAACAATTTAGTGTAATTTCATCACATATGATTTTGAACCCCAAATTTCTAGACAATAAAGTTGTTTCATCTCATGTTTTCTTTTTCAAATGCTCCCATTACTGTATTCAGTGTACATTTATTTTCATACAGATATTTACTGAAGTTTTATAGTTATGGCAACAAAAATATTTAAAATACTGCAGATCTTATTTTGATGATTTGTTCTTTTGCCTAAGAAAAGAAGAAAAACACCCACCAAAACACACACACAATACTGATCAAAACTGAATTTTAAACTTACAGAAAATGCTGAACAGAGACAAATTACTTGGCTGTAGCTGCAAAAGCACACAGCCAGTCATAATGTTATTAATACCATAACTCATTGCCACTAAAGCAGTAAAATGTTGATTAACTGTAACCTTAGAAACCCACCCACATCTCCCTACATTTCCCCAGCTCAGCTACATACAGAAACAAGCAGGTCACAAGTAGACCCTCCCATAATCATCAACACATTTTCCTTTTAATTCCATCACTCCCCCATAACCTGAAGTTTTGCTTGTATTTGTGTAACATCAATTCCTTAAAAACTATTCATAGGGAAAGATATGCCTATGCCATAATAGTTACAGCTTTTTTATCATGTATAGTCCCATAAAATTGCATAAGGTGCATAAATTGAGATTTGATCTTTTATTAATTATTCAAAATTCTTTCATCTTCTTCTGCACTATTTTTCTTTCTAATTTTTATCTGAAGTGTTTTAAGTGACATGTGACAAAGTAGTAACATTATACCAACAATTAAAACTCAACTTTTTTTGAATATGTGTTTCTGGTTTATTTTCCTCTAAGCTTTGCCCACTTAAAATTTTTTCTGTAAAAAATATTTTTATCTTGAAGGACTGATTGTTCACAGATTGTGCTTTTATTTTAGTGCTGTTACTAATAGATAGCAAAGGCAATACCTTATTTTACAAGGTATATTTAGTAGCTTTCATTTGTTGTTTTTCTATGAAAACAGAACTTGGGGAACACAGCCTAAAGAAAAGATGATCTTAGGAAATCATAACATGACTTTTGGAGAACAGAATTATTTGACCATTTAAATAATTTAAATCGCCCTTCCAGTTCCTAAAGGGGACTTACAGGAAAGATGGATAGGGGCTTTTTGCATGGGCAGAGGGTAATAGGACAAGGCTAAACTAAAAAAAACAGAGAGATTTAGATTAGATGTTAGGAAGAAATTATTTTCTTGGAGGATTGTAAGGCACTGGAACAACTGGAGAAGTTGTGGATGCCCCATTGTGGAAGTGTTCAAGGCAAGGTTGGATGGGTCCCTCAGCACCCTGATGTAGAGGGTGACATCCCTGCCTGTGACAGGGGCATTGCAACCAGATGATCTATAAGGTCCCTTCCAAAGCAAGCCTTTCTAAGATTCTATGAATAAGTGTTACAGAAAAGAATACCTTCTAATACTGTTGCAAAAGAGGTAAAAATATGAAGTAAACAGATGTCTTCTCCCCGTAGTAGAGATTAACTACCACTGTACCTCTTTTCAAGAACACTAAACTTTAATTGGTGAGGGCAACGGTGCCTTTGAACTTTTAACAGCAGGCACTTGAAGACATTAATAAAGTAATTGACACCTGAGTTCAAAAGCTTTGCTGCATGTTGTAAAACAGGCTTTGATCTTGAATAATTTTTCAGCCAAACAGCTTTCCTATTTTCTACACAATGTGAAAGAAAAAACATGAAATATAAAACTAGTGGTTGTATAAAAAAAAACCAACCCGTTCAAAAATAATAATCTTTTTTAAACTGTTTTATTGCTTATCCAAAAACCTGAAGATGATAAAAATATCCTCAACAAACAAACAACCCAACCCCAAGGAGCAAAAACATTTTTTTCAGTAGCATTTATCTTGTTTCTTTCTGGTTCATTTGTTCACATGAAAAACTAAAAATAATCAGAGTGATACTTCTGTTGAATAGTCAGTGTAAGGCTCTGTTGCAGTGGCAGGGCATCTCTAGAATGAACATTTTTGTTTCTTTTTTTGTTTTCTTTTGAACTTAAATCTTTTGTTAAGGATAAATAATTAATTAAATCAATGTTTAATTGATTTTTTTTTAAATTCTGAACCCTTTGTGAAGGTCAGATCATTTGGCTCTTTTCTGATTGAGTGTTTCTTTCACTGCCTTCAACCACTGTAAAATAAAAACATTATATATCTCTTCTTCTCAGGAACCCAGATGTTTACCTTGGAAGTATGTACTCTTTTGTTTCCACCTTTAGTCCATGTATATGACACCTTTGGCTGGTATGCTTTCAGAGATTTACCTTTTTTTCTTTGTTTTTTTCTCCATTTTACTACTTTCCTTTGTGAATTCTATGTTGTTGTTTTAATTATTTTCCACATCTAGAGTTATATGAATTACCTTTGTAAATAGTGAACTCTAATGCTGAGTTCTTCTGTCAAAGCTAACACTGGTAGGGATATCCATATGCCACACATACATATCTGTGGTAACTTTAATAGAGCCATGATAATTTATCTGGCTTTTAATTTAAAACAACAGGAACACAGGAGGGCTGAGATTAGGAGGGATCTTGAGATCATCTAGTCTACCGGCCCTGCTCAAAGCACAGTCAGCTGGCAGTGCAGAGAGCCCTGTACAATCAGGTTTTGTGTATCTCCAGGGATGGAAACAATGATAGGGACAACGTGTTTCACTACCATTGTACAAATAGATAGATAAATAAATAAATAAATAAAATAACCTTATATTTCAGTGACATTTTCTGTGTTTTGGGTTTCTATGCAGGGCCTTTTTTCCTTTCTCTGGGTGCCACTGAGAAGTTTGGCTCCTTTTTTCACCAATCAAGTATTTCCTGAAAATAAAATCCCATATTTTGACTACAACATTCATACCATTAAAACAGCAGATTTCAAGACTACAATTTTTGTTTATGGAAGAGTTAATGACAATTTTTTTTTCTGCTGCTTATCTGCACTTATTGAAGAACCTTCTGATTTTTTTGTAATACTTTTCATTATTTTCCTATTCAGTCTTCAGCTAGGCTTTAAATAATCAAATTAACCGCAGAACTATGCTTAGATTACTTGAGCTTCAGGTTAAAAAAAAAAAAAAAATACAGCTGAAAGGGAGAGTACTACATCAAGTTTCCTAGACTCCTGTATCACTTTTGTTGTTTTTCTATATTATTATTCAAATAGTTTAGGTTGGAAAAGAACTTTTAGGATCATTGAGTCCCACAATTAACCTAACACTGCCTCGTCCACCACTAAACCATGTGCCTAAGCACCACATCTACGCATCTTTTAAAGACCACCAGGCATGGTGACTCAACCCCTTTCCTAGGCAGACAGTTCCAGTGCTTGATAACCCTTTCCATGAAGAAATTCTTCCTAATATCCAATCTAAACCTCCCCTGGTGCAACTTGAGGTCATTTTCTCTAGTATAGTCACATGTTACTTGGGAGAAGAGACCAATGCCCACCTCGCTACAACCTCTTTTCAGGCAGTTGAAGAGAGCGATAGGGTCACCCTGAGCCTTCCTTTTCTCCAGGCTAAACAACCTCAGCTTCCTTAGCCATCCCTCATAGAGCTTACTCTCTAGATCTTTCACCAGCTCTGTTGCCCTCCTCTGTTCACATTCCACCCACTCAATGTCTCTCTTGTGGTGAGAGGCTCAGAAGTGGACACAGCACCTGAGGTGAGGCCTCACCAGTGCTGAGCACACAGGGGAAGAATCACTTCCCCAGACCTGCTGGCCACGCTATTGCTGATACCGGTCAGGATGCCATTGGCCTTCTTGGCCACCTGGGCACACACTGGCTCAAGTTCAGCCACTGTCAAACAGCACCCTCAGGTCCTTTTCTGCTGGGCCACTTTCCAGCCACTCTGCCCCCAGCCCGTGGCATTGGCTGGGGTTGTTGTGACCAGTGCAAGACCTGGCACTTGGCCTTGTTAAACCTCATACCACAGGCCCTGGTCCATCAATCCAGCCTGTCCAGGTCTCTCTGCAGAGCCTTCCTACCCTCCATAGCAGAGCAACACTCCTGCCCAACTTGGTGTCATCTGTGAACCATGTGATTGATTCCCTTCTTCAGATCACTGATAATTAAACAAGATTGTCCCAAATACTGAGCCCTGGGGAACACCACTGAAGTTATGTTGTTTATAGAATATAAAGCAGAAGATATGGTGAAAGAAATGGTATTTCCTTAAATATGGTGGCTTTTAACTGTGTGGGACTGTCAAAGCAAGGCTAATATTTTCGTAAGAAATTACAATAATTTTTTGTTGCTATAGGAACCTCTGTGGGGGTTGTTTTTTGTTTGTTTTGAAGGTGTCAGTGAAACCAGTATGACAAAACCAACACTGTTATCTGAAAAAAAAAGGAGGTATTCTGAAAATGTTTTACCAAAATAAAATTATTTTAAATAATAATGAATGTCACTGTACCAGTGGCAATGAGGAAGCAATAAAATAGAGGCAGAGACTAAAAGCCGTTAGGAGAAGCTGTACTGTGATACCATGTAGTGGAGTATCCATTTCAGCTGCTGCTCTGTCTTTCAAGCAATAGAGCTACATACTGCATCACCCTGCTGTGGACAGGGAATATGTTCGTGTATAAGCTGTTCTGATGTGCTGGGAAGCAGTTGGGAAGATGCTGTTGCTCTCAGATCTCAAAAAGGAACTGACATGGTGATACCAGCATGTTTGGGCTGTCAGACCAGGTGTTCTCATGTAGCCAGAGAAGGGACCCAGAATTACCCCATTTCTGGTCCTCCTGACTGCCAAAGCAAGCCATATGTTTGTGTGGTATGGTTGGAAGAACAAGCTTTCCTAATTTAGCTTGTGATGATCAAGTGCAGAGCTGTCAAACAGGTCCCCTGAAATACTACCAATCATTTAATTTTCACATTTTACTTGGTTTTCTTTTCAATTTATTCGGCCTGTTTTCCTTTGGTCTCGTACCTCCCTTTCTCCCCAGCCCTCAAGGCTGTGAGTTGTTGACATCCAGGTAGAGCATTTTTGTTGTTTTGCTGGCTTGTACCACTAGAGCGAGCCCTTTTCTTGTCTGTAGGTTGAGATCTTTGAACTCCTGCTGGATCTTGTCCCACTTTTGTGCACCTTAGATATCAACCTTTGAGGTCATTGTGCCAACGATATGTTATTGTATAATGTCCCACAGTCCTCAGCTGTGATACAAATTCCATGAGTCTTATCAACCATAAATGATACAACCTGCCTGTGATATCCAGTGTTCACCAATGGTGACAGTAGTTGCTGTAGAACAGGCATTTAGCGCTTTTGTATTTTTAACTAGAAACTGTCCTCAAAAATTCAGATTTATACACTGATTAACAACGGAGTCACAGTAAGCATTTTCCAAGGTCCTGCAGCTCTCACTTGCAGTTTGTTCTTTATAGGCATTTCTTCTGTGTTCTCATGTAATCATGGACTTCTGACATCTTTTAAGGAAAATAATGTGATTGCTGGAGAGTCTTGGTTAAGACAAAAGCCACTGGACACCCCAAAGCAAGTGAAATTTCAGGTGCTTACTCTGAAACAGGAAAAAAAGAATGTTGTTAGATGGGTACTTGGTTGTAAGCACATACATTCACAAACACACACCAGTGGTATGTCTGTGTTCCAGTGGTATGTAAGTATACACCAGATACATAGGTGAACACACTGTTTAGTTTTATATGCAAAAGAAGCTATGGTAGCATGCAGAACCTACTGTCAGGTTTTCTACTAAAAATTTATTTAATGGCAGGTGGAAAAAGAGACTGGTGCCTTGGTGAATGGAATGGAGAAGCCAGGCAAACCTTTACAAAAACTCAGTGTTGTTGCCTTGATGTCATCCCAGAAATAATCTTTTGGCATCTCCAGACCTGTGCTGCATATGCCCAATGGCACTACCAGCCCACATGGGTGAGAGACTACATATCACCTTCATGCTGGAATTTGGGACTGACTAGGTGTTTTTCCTCATCATTCACCACTAGAGCAGGGTGAATGAACCAGGTGATGTCCAGAGGTCCCTTCTAACCTCAGACATTCTGTAGTTCTGAACACTCTCAAAAGACATATCAACAATTAGTGATATGAGATAGTATATGGTCTGTCCTTCTCACAGTGCTGTTCCATAATTTGATCATTTTGTTTGAGACTTTTGGGACTAAGTCTGGGTCTTTGGTTTGGAGACAGACTGGTTTGGAGACAGAACAGTTGAGAGACTCAGGTATACAAAATTATTAGGGTGTTAGATAAAGTGAACAGGAGTTGTTATTCACCAAATACCATAGTATTAAACCTAGAATAACCACAACAAAAGCAGTTTAAAAAAAAAAAAAAAAAAGAAAGTATCGCTTTACACAGCAAGTAATGAACTGTTGGAACTTGCTGCAGTGTCAGCAGGTTCAAATTCATGGGTGAATGAACAAACAAAGAACAAATGTATACTGAAAGGAATAGGCAAAGAAAGACATGTTAGAATCCCCATTCCAATAATCATGAACTCAGAGAATGAATGATGGGAGTGGATCAAGGATCAGATCCGATGGGGATCAGGCTTGCATGCTCTCCCTAAATATGTTTCTGATGATCGTTACAGGGACAGGTTGGTCTACACTTATCTCTCCAGGAAAGCATGAGTTACGTTATATTCCTATCATTGATCTCCTTTGCGAGTCATAATTCTATTCCCAAAACTTTTAGGAGAAGATCAAACAAAAGACATAATTAATAAATGTTAAAATCAGAAGGGAGGAAGAATGAGTATAACAATGCAACAGAGGTTCATATGCGAAATATGGTTTTTTCCCCCAAGCTTAAAAAAATTATTGTTTAGGTTATTAAATCCATGAAGAGATTTTTTTTTGTTTTTTGCTATAAATGACACATGTCATTCTTGATTTGTGCTAGCCTCAGGAGGTCTGATATACACCATCACAGCAGGACTAGAAAACAAGGAATTTTTCCCAGAAGAAATAAACAATTCTGGTAAGCTAACTCAAAAGATAGCAGAGCAAGCTCAAGAGATAACAGAGCAAATACACTGCAATACCATAGAAATTAAAATTATTTCGTTTTTAAATTATTTCATTATTTTAAAATTATTACAAGTTTCTTGAAACATGATATATTCTGTGTTTGGTTGGTTGTTTTTTTTCTGCCATGTGTATTTCCTGTATCAGTAAGGGAATTTGTATTATTTTGTTTCTACAATGTAGAAAAATATATTTTAAAGCTCTTCTAAAAAATAATTTTAAAATGACATATAAAGATTTTTGTAGCACTAATTTAAGATGATAAGCAAAATTCACTAATGATTTCTTTCCTTGTGGCCATCCCAGGCTTATGCCTTAAAACCATTGCATCTATACTGTCATGCATTCTCTGGAAATATGATATGCAAATGAAAATTCTAATTTGCTAAGGACAGATGAAGGCTGGAAATTTTTGATTACTACCCTTAAGAAAGAAATGAGGAAAAAAAAAGAAGTATACATAGCAAAAGAAATTCAGTCAAGTGCAAAGCACATATCAGGGATAAAATGAAAGAAAGGATAATACTATTTTAAGGCAGAAAAGTCTTTTGAAGACAAAATGGG
Organism: Acanthiza pusilla; assembly: GCA_036630365.1. NCBI lineage: Eukaryota > Metazoa > Chordata > Aves > Passeriformes > Acanthizidae > Acanthiza > Acanthiza pusilla. Next base: position 31,094,805 of record JAXCHO010000018.1, read on the forward strand.
AACAACTAGGATAATATTAAAAACATTGTTTGTGTCTCTACACAAAAAAGATTACAATACTGAGTCCCTATAGAGCAGTTTCTTAATATAATTACTGGGCTGATAGTAGGGAAATGGTAATGTAAAATAAGACAGGGGTTTGGATACATATATACAAAACTGAAAATAATTTTCATATTCAGTAAGCTGTGATGTCAGCTGTTTTGTGCATTTCTGGCAACCTGGCCTTATTGTTCCTGCAATTTCTGTACAGCGTGATACAGTTAAATCAAGAATTTACATCAAATACTTACATGTATCATTTTAGCTTAAGATAAAAACTAAACGGGTTTCTGTGATACCAACTAAACGGAATTTCTGTGATTTAGGCTTACATTTCAGATAACTATTAGCTCAGTCAGTTTCACTGTATGACTCAGTCAAAGAGGAAATACTGGGGAAAAAGAAGTACAAAATGATGATGAAAAAATGTATTCTGGAAATCTTCTGGGATTAACATATAAAGCAATATTTGCACTTCCACCATAAGCCTAGGATCAGATCCAGTGAAATATTATGTATTTAGGGTTGTGCTGGTTTTTTTTTTAGAAATGTTGTTAAATTTCATCTTAACCTATATTCCCCCTCCTCTTTCCAATGTATACATTTTCAATCTTTTTTTCCCTGCAGTAAATGGTCTACCATCATAAATTTGTGCACAGTTTACTGGATGCTTCATTCACCTTGATTTCTCTAGTGGATGAGAATTTTAATAAATCTGATTTAGCTAGCTACCACAACTACATTTACATTTGCATTTGCTTTGTGCTGTCAAAGTGGTTTAACACAGCTGAAACATCACAGTGAGTCTAACAATGTGTCTTTATTCACAACTTAGCAAGCCTCAACCAGGCTGATGTCTCTCTGCAAAGCACTCTGAAAATATACAGGAGGTGATAATCCCAGCTCAGAGAATTTTGTAACGCAAAAATTAAACCATAACATCAATATAAAACAAGAGAGCAGGAAGAGAACAAAGAAAAAAAAGAAGACTTTTTTCCCCACATTATTTTTTAGCTTAATAAAATCAGAGCACATAAGTATGATGCATTATATACATGCTCTATACCTATCAAAAAGGCACAATTAACCAAAGTATAGACTCCATTTCTTTATTTTACTTTCCCACATCTCCTGTATTTCTTTTCAGCCGTCAGCACATAAGTACCATGCCATGTACTGTAATAATATAATTCCTTCAGCATTTCTGTCTTATCTTGAAAAATGCAAGTTTCGCTTTGCCTAGTAATTAATCTTTGAAGTTGATGATAGCTCCTTGTACAGTATATTTACCAAATAATTGGAAAGCAGTTTTTAATGGAGTTGGTACTTGCCTTACAGCTTAACATCAGGCATGGAAATAACAGAGAAAGAGGCTGAGTCCACAAAGTGAAGTTTTGTTGTCAACAATACATTATTTTTCTTTCTGAGTAGTGAAATTTCACCAGATATGATATCTAGTTCAAAATGCCACCATATAAATGACAGTATAACCAGTTAGAATCTGCCTCTATTATTACTGGATCTGAACAGACATTTTACCAATTTGCAATGAAATTTAATGTAAATAATAAAAAAGTTTTTTTGTTGTTTGTTTTGATCATGTATTTCTTTCAGGTTCATTTATAAGTTCTATAAGGTTTATTTGCAATGAAAAGTGAAGAGTATTTCTGCAGATCTTTTTATATCAAGAAAAGTAGTAACACTCTCAAAAAATCCTATCTCTTAGGTTGCTCTGAAAGATGCAGCATATTTCCTAACCTCTCTGTATGTTGCTGCTACATACCACAGGCTTTCCCCCGGCCACATTTCCAGCATTCTCCATGCCCTAACAGTATGTGACAAACAGGATATCCTTGGCTCCTCTGTGGACTCTTTTCCCTTAGCACTCTCTCAGATTTCACCAGTTTCCTAGAACCCAGTAAGCAATGTTGCAGGTCTTGTCAGCCCTGTGTGTGATCTGCTCTCAGAGTTATGGGGTGACACAAATGTGGGGTGCGGCTGAGGCACAGAGCTCAGGCCCTTCTGGAGGGAGTTCACCAAGTGCGACATTTCAGGCACACGTTCCAATATTACTATATCCATGCCATCCAGGCCAGGGGAAACCCTCCAGCAGACCAAACTTCTATTTGGCATGTCGGATCAAAAAATCAGAAATCCATAGCTGCGCTCCATACAAAATAAATTGAGATGTCAGCACAACAGTACTGGCAGTGGACTTTGTAATGGAAACTGCAAAGGAGGTTGTAAGGAGAGCAAAGTCACATGAGCTGTTCCCCTGCAGACTGCCTATGGATTATGAGGTCTGAAATCTCTCAGGAGTGTATATCACACTTTTCAGTTGCAAGCATAGCAAAAAATGATGCATGGTAGAAACCACCTTTGAAACCACTGAAGTTCCAGAAAATCGCTGCATTAAAAAATTGCCTTATATTCTTATGAGGTGTTATTTTTTGTCTTTGGGGGAACAGATGTGTGTACAACTCCTTTTATAATTCAGCCAGTGTATTTAAGGTTATAAATTCTAAAACATTCACTGAGATGAATATTTCTTAATGTATAGAGGTTTTTTTCATTATTTGCTTTCAAAAGATGGTATCAATAGAAAGTTGAGAAAGTAGCGCTGACTTACAGCAGGAGGTGAGCTGCTTTGACAACAGCTCTCCCACCCCCCCTCAGTAAAAAGAAAAAGTAAAAATCAGACAAGGTTGGCAGAATGACTGAGAATCAACAGATTTGGTTTCTCATCCTTTCGCTATGAGGCCCACATAAAATTGAGTGAAAAACAGGAATTATTCCTATATCTGAAATTACACTTGCACAACAGTGAAGTAAAGCCAGTACCCTAAAATCGAACAGTTACTTCAACAAAATGCTTGCATTTGTCCTTTCAGTATAAAGGAAAAAATAGAGCACAAGAGGCTGAAAGGATTGTACTTCTTTTTTTTTCCAAGTACAACCGCTCAAACAACTCTGGTCTGAGAAATGAATATTTCAGAAAGAATACCTAGTAACATCAGAGACTGATGGAAGTGTCTGAGTATGAGGGATAAAAAACCCCAGTAACTCTGAATACTATAGTAGAGTTGCTCTGCTCAGCAGGCAGCTACTGAACTTTCGAGTACCATTCTCACAGCTCCCAAGTGACTCCTGACCAAGGGAGAGAAATCTGAGGGAAAATGTAAGACTCTTTCTGAGCCTGGAACAAAACGAAACAGGTAACTTGAAATAGATAACTTACTTTCTCTTTTTCTAAAAGAGAATAATGCATTGAACACATGCTGGAATTAAAAATGAGACAAAACAAAACCCCAGAAAAATCACCTTTTCCTTTCTGAAGCCTTTCTTCCTTCTGTTTTACTACGTTCCTCTGGCTTCCTCCTTGGACCTTTTTTGATATTTGCTTTCACAAAATATAATCTTCAGTGTAAAACCCTTGTCCTAAAGGAACCTCTCAATATTTTTTAGTCCTTTCTCATATTCTTCATGCTTTTCAGTCCTCTGATTGGAGAAGCATGTGTCTAATTCTTCAGGAAAGCGTGGGTTCTTCAACTAAGACTAAAAGATAATTTTGCTAATTAAATTAGGTTAATCAAAAGTGTGAGCCTAAACATCCCCTCCTAGCTCCTTCTATATCTAATATTTTGCCAGTGCGCTCCCTCCTTGCTTAAATTATCTTGCCATCACTGCCTACATTCATGTTTTTAGGGGGATCATTGAGCTCAACACTTACCTCAGTGTTAAACAGACTTCTAAGTCTTAGGCTATACCGACTTGCAATGTGATCTAGACTTTCCTCAAAACACTTCTAGTGCACTTTTTAAAGAATAAGTCTACCAGGAAGAAAAGGAGGAAAGAAAATTCAGTAAATCCCATCCATTACCATGTGGTCAGAAAAGTGCATTTTGCTTCACACCTGTATATTCTAGAGTTTGTTTTTTTTGTTTTTTTTTAAAATCTGTACTATAGATTTCTTTTTTTATGACTAGAACACTCACCAAACCTTTGATGTTCAATACAACCTACAGCCTAATGGAAGCTGAGCTCTTGGGAAGATGCCGTGTAGAATAGCATTTTAGCCCTGCCCATAGTGCTCTAGGCTCTAATCCCCTCCGAGCAAACCTAGGACAAATGGCTACAGATTTGGGAGAGAGACAGTCTACAAGAACACTTAGCTCTGCTGTTCTTGCCCTGCAGATCAAAGAATCAATTAAACTTGCTGATTTGTCAGTTGAGTTAAATGAAAGACCATGCTAGTAGAATCCAATGAACACAGAAAAGACATATTTGCCTTTTCTGAGATTACAGCTCAAATAATAGATAACTTGCTTTATGAAACATGATGTCTTCTGTGCACATGAAAGTCTTTGACTTTTTCAGAAAGTTAAGATGTTATTATGTTTCAATAACAGTGGCCATGATGTTCAGACTAGAACTCTAGGGAAATAGGTTTAGTAGCCAAACCATAAAAACCTATAATATGCAATTTTAGCAACCTTTATGTGTAAATTAAAGATACAAAATTTGAACTGTATTTCAATTTACAGGTTTGCAGCATAAAGACTTTCTAATCCTGTTTTTGAAATATAAAAGGTAGAAGCAGCAGTATAAACGAGAATTAATGTGTTTATTGAACCTGTTCTTACTGAGAGCCAAAAATTATGAGAGACAAGCTGATGAGTGTAAGTTGCTTGAAAACACATCATTAAGTTATGAACAATTTTATCCATTATGTTCAGAGAGATATTGTTCATCAATTACTTATGAAAGTACATAGTATATTTATTGGAGAAGTGAAAAACTGGGGCTTTTCTACTTGTAGGTGGAATTATTTGCTGATTAGAATATTGCTGAACAGCAATGAAACTGATGTTATCTGCAAACTTGACAAGGACATATTCTTGTCACCTCCCCCAGGTATGAATGAAATATCTCAAACAGGACAGATCCCCGCTTTACCAGCCCCCAGGTAGTCTATGGCCCATTAAATGCCAGCCATGTTTTCACCAATGTTTGTCCTAAATAGACAACATACATTAAAGTAAAAGTGAAACTAACAGCAGGAGACTTTGAGATCTCATTAGGCTAGTTACACCAGACTTAGAGCTTGAAGTCAGTTATAGGAGAAGATATGTGAGAAAACAGCATCTATGAAGTCCTTTCCAGCTATTGCAGGCCAGTGGTAAACTGCTCACACAGAGCTAGAAAAATATCCTTCCTTCTGGTTTTGCCATCCACAAACCATTTAAAGTAGACCTCAGTGTGAGAGATAATCATTACATACAATGTTGTGTGAAACTGGGTAGTTTGATACTACTCTTATCACTAACTTTATTTTACAGTACAGTATAACCTGCCACTTACCTTTTTATAAGCAAGTTGCTTTTAAAATATCTGCACATAATTTGGCATAATTTTATGCAGTTCAGCATAATATGATTCAATTGGCAGTCTTTGCTCTATGGAGATGATTTTAGTCTGAAATGTAATTACCACAAGTCCCTGGAGGGTGTGGTCCTTCCAGGTCAAGGATAAAATCATTGGCACAAGAAGCAAGAAACCTGAATGAATTACCAGCAGGTTTTTTTAAGTTTGATGTTGCTAAACAGGCATGACTATGTTAAACTTGTTGTTTATTGTTATCTCTGAATTGCAAGTTCTCAATTTATCAAACTTGCAAGTGTTTTAGACACTTTTTAATTTTAATAAGAATGTGATACCAATGAAACACAATTATGAAAAAAACACCAACAAACACAAGCAAAAAATACCACAAAAAACACCTCATTGTGAATTACTAAGAGTAGAAGAAAAATGCAAGTCCTATTAGAAAAAAAAATAGTACCCAAGGAGAGAAAAAATAGAACCACAACAGGCTTCCAGTCACTGATAATATTCCAGCATACTGTGGAGGTGCAAAGAATGCAAAAGCTAAAGCAGTTTGAGATGATTAATTTAAGCTAATGCCACACATATACAGTGCTCATAACTGTCTGAATTACTTCACAAGGTCCTTTTGATAGCCAGCATGTACAGATAAAGACACTTGGGGTGCAATTTGTTTATGCTGTTTTGGGTTTCTCTGTTATGAGTTGCGGTTTTTAGCAGAGAGTCCATCCTTTTGTCTACAAGGACACACCTCAGGGACTGGATAAGACAGAGTAACCTGGTTTTGTCCTTTTATTGTTGTTTCTAAAGAAGATATTACTATGTATATATATAAACAAAAATTAATATATTAAAAGTGGTAAAAATACCTGGACACAAATTATCAAAACACACAGAGAAGATTTTGACAACCAATACTTCAGATTAATTTGCCCTCTTTGAAAATGAGGTCTCTAAATCTACCCAAAGGAAAACCTTTCCATTATGTACTGCCCAGAAAAATACCTCACAATGGAAACAGTAATAGTCTTAGGATATAGATAGGAATTTTTGCTAATTTGCTTATCCAGTAGGTTTCTTCAGTACAGACAAGACCCACCTTCATTGCTGAGAAACAGTATAGTCATTTTACTAAACAATTTTTAAAGTAGTCAGTGGACTCATCTCACCTATATTTTTCTAGCTGTGTTGGACATTCTCCTTCTAGTGGGTCTGTTCTTCCCATCACTGTTGCCAACACTGAAAACTTTACACATACTGCATTTTATTTCTCCACTCATTGTTCCAGATGCTGACTTCCAAGCACCTCTTTATATACTCTCTGGGGTAGTTGAGAGTTTAATCTCATCACAGCCCCGTCCATGACTATTCACATCCATCTTGCTAATGAAGCAAGCTAATCTCCTCAGTAGATGCAATGTTACTCTGAATTAAAATTCCAAATACAAGCTGGAGAAAAGAGGTAAGAAACTGACAGAAACTCACTTCCTCCACTGATGCCCTAATAGTTTTATCAGGGAAACTGCAACATTTGTTGTAGAAGCAGCCAGGGCCCATGAGAAAACGTTAAACCAGTTAAAACATTATCCAGTTAAAGCCAATTTGTGTCACTTGAAATCACAGACACACTGGACCTTAAGAAATGCACATTTCAACATGTGAGCCCTAAAGTAATTGTAAGAGACTGAGATTGGCAAGGGTATCAAGCATGAGGACATGAGTACATGTTGTAATACACTCTGTTAAGATTTTTGGCCTCTTATTGGCACATTTCAGAATGTAGCAGGGACTGCTCTGAAATGAATGGTAATCTTATTCCTATTGCACATAACAGAACATTAAACACATTGATTACTTTCAACAAGAAAGCTCACTTCAAACTAACAGCTAATAAAGATGAGGATTTCAACAGACTCCTCTGGAAATCGAAGAAAATACTGAAAGCGTAAAAACATTTAAGCACATTTTTAGATCCTGTCCTCTGAAAGAATGAGCTGAATGCTAAACTACTTCCAATTAGAGTCTGAACTGTGTTACAGGTGGTAGCTCCCATTCATTGATCTTCAATGTGCTGAGATATGGGTAGCAAAAATATGACAGAATCTTTGTCCTAAAGAGGTTGTAATGTAAACAGTGAGACAAAGGAAAAAAATGGTTAGAGAAAAGGAATGTTCATCAGATCAGGAATATATCTTTTTGAATCACAGAACTACAGTCTTCTGGTTCCCTGGTTAGTTCCTAGAATACAATATTTCTAGCTCAGTAATCCCCCTTAAAAAAATGCAAGGGCAGTGTCTGGAAAGATTGATTGTCAAACAGGGCTCCTTAGACAGGGGCAAGGTATTACAAATGAGATCTATCAAGAGGAAAAAAAAAAAGATGATGCAAGTATCAAAACAGTATCTACTTAGTGTCTACTAAGTGACTGTAGTCCTCATCTTAGACCTCACTATTTATGAGAGTTTTAAATAAGCTCCCTACGTCCAGTTTTTCCTTCATCCCCAAAGAATTCTGCTTCACAGCTATTTTTCACTGTGAGCTAAACTTCTTTTGGTAAAAAGATAACATGATAACATTATGCTAAGTAGTTGTGGTAGTTTTGCCTGGCCCAGTTTTTGCCAGTGAGCAGGGTGGGGCACAAAGATGGCTCCTGCATGTCCTGAGTAAAGATTCTGGAAATTTTTCCACCATGTCCAGCAGAGCCAATCTCTGATGGCTCTGAAGATGATGGACATGCTGCTGGCCAAACCTGGGCCAATTAGAGATGTTAGTTACGCCTCTGTGAAAACATATTTAAGACGAAATCAAAACAAGGTGAGCACGCACTTCTTTTTAGCCAGGGCAGGAGGAGGAGGAGGTAAAAATATGTGAGGGAGAACAACATGGAAGCATCAAGGTCAGTGGAGAAGGTGGGGGAGGAGTGCTCTAGGCGCCGGAGCTGAAAAACCTTCTGCCAGCCGTGGTGAAGACCGTGGGGAAGCAGGTGGTCCCCCTGCAGCCCATGGGGTCCAGAGGATGCAGAGAACCCCCCACAGCCTGTGGGGAGGTGCCCACGCCAGAGGAGCAGGTGATGCCTGGAGGAAGCTGTGATCCAGTGGGAGTCCCAGAGACTGAGAGTTGCAAAGGCCTTGCAGGAGAGAGAGAGGCCTTGCTCCCGGGATGGAAACAGCCTGGCCTTGGCTTGGAATTCTGCAGCCTGGACAGAGGAATCTCGGACTGCAGCAATCGGGCGGGTGCTGCTCGTGAGATTGGACCCACGCCAAAGAAGTTCCCAGAGGACTGTCTCTCGTGGGAGGGACCCCCATGGCTAAGTAGAAGACTCCTCTCCCTGATGGACTGACCCTGACCAAAGGAAACCCCCACACCCTGCCCCCACCCCGGAGCTGTTGGTTAGAAGGAAGGAGGGAGGGGGTGAGCCGAGAAATGGCCTTAATAGGGAAGGGGTGAGTAGAGAAACAGTGTTTGTAGCAGAAGAATTGTGGCATTGGACTGACTAAGAGAAGCCACGTACCTTGCCCCAGCCCGGATCTGTGAGTTGAATAGAGAGAGAGAGGGCGAATAGAGAAACAGTGTCTGCAGTAAAAGAGTTGTGATAGACTGATTTAGGAAAAAAACCCCACACCCTGCCCCTGCCCGGGAGTTGTTGGTTAGTTGGAAAGGAGGGAGGGGGTGAGCTGGAAAGCAGTGCCTTAAGAGGGAAGGGGGGTCAGTGAAGAAACGGTGTCTTGAGAGCTTATTTTTACCTCTGATTTATCCTCCGACTCTGTTAGATTAATAAATCACCTTTTTTGCAACTTTAAGTCTTCCGCCTGCTTTTGCCCTGAATTTAGTGCGTCCTCGTTATCAGTAGTCCTATCTCAACTCATAAGTCCAGTGTGTTAGTTTTTTTCCTCCTCTGCATAATCACAGCAGGAGAGAGCATAGAGAGCAAACGTCGTAGGTGCCTGGCATTTAGCCAGGGTCAAACCCACGACAGTAGTTCTTCATGGAAAAACCATTTCAGAAATTGGATTTTGTACAAATTCAGTGTTTACCAGGATTCAGCATTAGGTATTCTGAAGACTGATTGCAGAGGGAACAACAATTATAATCTCATCAATAGAAGAATCAGAATTATTATCCGTATGTGGTTAAAAAATATTTTACATTGCATATATTATCTGTATGTGGTTAAAAAAATTTTTTGCATTGCACATAAATGGACAATTTGGTATTCCTCTACTTTGTGTTAGCTCTGTGTCTTAGAAAACTTGCCAAGTAATGAAATACTGGCATTTGCAAGAGTGGTTGGATATCTGGCAAACTGCATATGTTTGAAGAATTTGATTCAGCTTTAACTTGCAGCTGCTGCTTATACAATCATTCTGCTGTGTTTGTAGGTCTCTGATGTATGCAAAAGACTGATTATAGTTTGGCACAGCTCCTGGTGGTTTAACCAGGGGGACATTTCCCTTAATCTCACCTGGCAGTGAAGTTGCAAATGAGCCACAATATTTGAGTCTTAGCAACAGAGGTTTGTAATCAGCGATTCCAGTTATGGGATGAGGGAATACTAATTGACCGCCAGCTGTCAGAGCAAATGGGCAAGAGAAAGTTATTAACTTTCTGTCTTGACCCTCAAAACTGTAATTGAACAGATATAGGTAAATTTGTTTCTCTTTTGGAAACAAGAAAACAAGATTAAAATGACCTCTCTTGTTTGGTCAAGAGAAGACTATAATTTAGCTTATCTAAAGAAATATTGGGACGGACTGAATGTCACCATGGTAGGTCAAGAACCAACATCCAAAATCCTTTATTAACCATTAGATGTGTAAAAGCCCTGCACTTATATTTTGAATACAGTAGCTTTACATAGACATAATCACATTTGTGATGAGATAAATTTATAAATATATATGTCAATAAGTAATTAAGACAAAATAGAATATATCACCATGAATTTTCAAAATAACTTGCTCTTTTGTGTCCATCAAAAATACTCCTTTTCTTTCCACTATCAAGTTTATGACCATGAATTAATCATCATAATAATCAAAGTGCCTTAAATCTGTTTATAACATGAAACTTCTTTTATGTATGCTTGTCTGATTACCTAAGCAATTTATGTTTTCCATTTTTTTCTTCAGAAACTATCTCAAATTTTTTTCCAAATGAGTCAGCTTGACTGATATCAGATTGTATCTCCTCAAGTTATTACACTGCCTCACAGTATATTTAGTTCCCACACCTTCTCTTAGGATAAGATCTTCTGCACAAAGTGCCAAATGCATTTCCTGTGATACATCAAAATATGTCTTCATAGAGTAAGCCAAAACTTTGGCTCCTGAATATATAGTACCTACAAAGAAATTAAATCCATTAACAATGGAGATTTAAGCTACAGTTTCCAACAAATCCCAAGCAAACAAAAAAAATGCTTTTAATTGTCATAATGACTGAAATCATTCAGTTTTAATAACTGGCATTAAGTTGGTTTGAAGCAAAACTAGCATTAAATGGCCCCATTGGATAATTGTCCAAAGAATGATGATGATAACGCTGTGTAAAAGGGAAGTAGAAATGGCTCAACTTAATTGTTTCGATGGAAAAGTTTCTTTAAAAAAAAGGCCACCACCATTAAAAGTATTTTTCTCCTTTAAAAAATGTGTAACCTAGAGTTGTCAAACAGACTGTTCCACAGTTTGGCAAAAAATAAATATTGAAAGAGAATACAAAAATTGTTGTTAAAATCACATAATTTTTTTTTTATCTTGCCCATAAATAAAGGGATTCAGATAGTGATTTGTGTTTATGGCACAGAAATAAAAATGTAACAGCAGAAGGAAAAATAGTTGAATACTTGATGATTTTATGTGAGAAAGACTGAAATAGTATCTGGTATTGTTATTCTGCTTGCCAGTACATACAATGGGTATTTGTATCCTCCAACAAACACACTTCTTTGGAGAGATGTACAGATATGAAAAATTAAGCAGGATATGTAGACCCCCTTTAAAAAAGAGATCATCAAGTGTCAGAGACTGGAAGTAATAATCTGTCTCAAGACATCTTGGGATGGTTGGAATATGAGTGGTAAGGGTGGGTCAGGCCTTGCTCTGGTGAGGTGGTGCCCTGCCCCCATAACCCCCAGCCCTACAGCGTCTGTCCATCCCGACACTCAGTTGGCAGCCCTTCAGATGTTGCTTGACCCAGCCCCTGAGTTGGCTGAGTAACCAGAAGTCCCATCTGGGAGGAAAGCTCACAATGGGCCAGGGGTTTAAGAAGGGTCACCACAAGCCAAGCACACTGATTTTTATCCCTACCTTCATCTTGCAGTTTTCTGTCTGTTACATCGCTGGAACCCAGGAGTTGGTAGCTATATTTCTGTTTTTCTACGTCTTCCCTGTCTTCCTGATTTTCTCTCTTCGTCTTTGAAGTCTCTTTTCATGGAACACAGCACTGAATGTGTTTAAAGGCTGCTAAATTAAATGAGCTAAGTTGATGTTAGTGTTTTATGTTGTACTAAATAACTTTCAAAAGTTCCTTGATTTTTCATAGTTTGCCATTAAACTTTTGTGTGATTTTTATCTCTTGAGAATATCTGGTTGGTGTTTCTCCCTTGCATCTACCTAGAGCAAAAGAACCTTGGTTTAGCCCATACATTAAGTGTCTGTAGTGTTACACCAAGCTGTTAGTCAGGATCTAGGGAAATAGGATACAGGGGGAAATTCAGTTTTTCCAAGATATTTGTTTTGATTCCACTTCTTTTTTTTTTTTTTTTTTTTTTAACAGTTTTGCTTTGAAGCAGGTAATACTTTCTTTGCCTATAGCACTTCCCTTTTTCCAGTGGTTATAGTCCTTCCTTTATTTTCTTTTGTTTTATTTGAAAGTAATAAGTCTCATAATGATAGCTATTCCTGTCACTTTTTGTGTGTTTTGAGTTCAGTTTTAGGTTGATAATTGGAACTTATACTAACTACATTCTTTGTGACTATGGTGGGTTGACTCTGGCTGGCCACCAGGTGCCCACCAAAGCCACTCTATCACTTCCCTCCTTGGCTGGACAGGGGAGAGAAAATGCAACAAAACGGTCTTGGCTTGAGAAAAGAACAGGGACAGATTGTCATCATAGGCAAAACACAATGGACTCAGGGAAATTACATTAATTTACTACTGATCAAATCAGAATAAGATAATGAAAAATAAATCCAAATCTGAAAACAGCTTCAACCTACCTTCCCTTTTTCTCAGACTCAGCCTCACTGGTAGCTTCTCTATCTCCTTCTCCCAACCAGTGCAGAGTCTAGGAATGGGAGTTGTGGTCAGTTCATCACACATTGCTTCTGCTGCTCCTTCCTCTTCACATTCTTCTTCTGTTCCAGTGTGGGAGACAGTCCTCCATGAACTTCTCCAATATGAGTTCTTCCCAAAGGCTGCAGTTCTTCATGAACAGCTCCAGCAATGGTCCCTTTCACGGGTGAAACAGGCTGCAGTTCTTCAGAAACAGACTGCTCCAATGTGTCTGCTTACCATGGGGTCATAAATCCTGCCAGCAAACCTGCTTCAACACGACTCTTCTTTCCACAGGTTGACAGGTCCTGCCAGGAGCCTGCTCCAGCGTGGGCTCTCCACAGACTCATAGTCTCCTTTGGGATACATCCACTTGCTTGTGTGTGGGACCTTCCATGTGCTGCAGATGGATCTCTGCTCCAATGTGGACCCCCATGGGTACAATGGGACAGCTGCCTCATCTTGGTTTTCACCATGGGCTGCAGATGAATCTTTGCTGAGGAAGCTGAAGCACCTCCTCCTCCACCTTCACTGACCTTGATGTCTGCACAGTTGCTGCTCCTCCCACCTTCTCACTTCTGTCTCCAGCTGTTGTTGAGCAAAAGATTTTTCCCCATTCTTAAATATGTTGTCACAGAGGCTCAACCTTGACCATTGATAAGTCTGTCTTGGACCCAGCTGGCATTGGCTCTATTGGACTTAGAGGAAGCTTCTGACATCTTCTCACAGAAGCCATCAATGAAGTCTCTACTGCCACTGAGTCCTTGCCATGTAAACCCAATACAGTTTAAAAGAGACTACTCAGAGAAAAAAGTAGATTGTTATCACCTGTACAAAACTAAGCTTTGTGTGAATAAGAATGAATATAACTGGAATTTGAAGTACATATTTTTGCAAACCTGGGATGAGAAAATTCTGCATAGTGGAAGACATTGGATTCATGTAATTAACTAAAGTGGATTTGGACTTATATCTAGTTAAAAAAGAAATTTAAAATTATTTCTTTAGCTTTCAACATTTTTTGTTATAACACTGAACATTTAGTGGTTAAAAAGTGTATTTTTCAGACCTGGTGATCTCTCAATAGCAAATGGAGTATCAGTAACAACGAAACAGCTGTTCTGTCCATTAAGCCATTACTGTTGATATTTTCTTTTTGCTACTGTGGTTAATATTTTCTTAGTTATAATTTGCAAAACAGAATTCTAGAAGCCTCAGGGTTCAGCTAACATATACGATAATCCTTTCATTTAACATGGAGATTGTCCAGCTGAGAGGTAATGCAGTAAACATTTATAAAAATATTCCTGCTCAAATTTCTGTGAAATATGAATGAGTCTGGATCTCAGCCAACCATGTAGAATTGTTAACGAAATTCCCTAGAGTTTTAAGATTTCAGGAACAACTGCTCTAGTTTTTGTTGTGCACCCAGGAATAATTACTAGATTTCGATCTTTGTTTTGATTCCCTTTCATCTTAAGTTTTCTCTTGAGATACTGCTTGTCCAGTATATAGGAGGTAAAATGATGATGGAGAGAATGGATTACAAAAGACAATATTTCAGCAGGCAAATTTATGAAGAAGAATTAGATCATTTCTGATTGAAATAGTTCAATAAATATGGTAAAATTATGCATGTAAGAAAATGTGGCTTTATTTTCAGAGAGTGCAAGTTTCCCTGGCTTTCAATTATGCCAACAGCTTTCTTGAGTGATTCAGCATTCTCAAAGCCAAACCATATTTAGTTACTGAAATGTAGATTTATATACAGGCGTTTGAGCACAGTGTACAAAAACACATCTTGTAAGAACTCAGTCATCTCTATTTCTAGTCTTTGCAATTAACATTCTTTTTAATGCTTTATTTCTTACATTTTTATTTCACAATTTGTACGTAACTGGGGCTAGGATTGAATTAATTTCAACTGTCATCATGAAACTGACTGAAATGTCTAAATGAGATCATAGATACTTCTCAATCTGAAAAAGGGAAAAGCTTTTCCTATTTTTCCACACTAATAACGGAGGCCTTCAATAGAGAAAATGCAAGATATAGAACAAAATGGTACATAATGCAACTGGTTTTATTCTTCCTTTTCTCCTTCCCAATCATGGAAAATTACATATTCGGCATGTGCTGTTGTCAATAGCTGAGAACTCTGTGGGTGCTATTTTAAGATGACAAGCTTGTATTTATGTATGAGTATCTCTCTTCTAACAATACGTAAGGTAGGATTAAGACATAGGATATTTTAACAAATAAAAAACCCACAGAAGTAAAGAAAAAATAAACACTCTTTACATAAACATCAGAATTCTATTTTCAAATGTCACTTGATAGTATATAGAGCTCTGACTACTAGCTGCCTGGACAAAGATTCCAAACCTTGGCTCTTATTAGTGATACAAACAACACATGAAACCCAGGTTGTAAGTCAAAAACCAGAAAAATTCTTGTAAGCAATATAGAAATCCAGTAGAAAACAAAAGATGCTTCTTTGTCTTTCTTAAGAAAGCTCTGTTCTGTCTTCGAACTAATTCTTCTAGTCTATTGTACAATTCAAAAGCAGAGAAATACATTCTTTTTCTGCTCCCTTCTTGCCTGAACACTGAGGATCTTTCATCTTCCAGAGCTAGACTTTTTTTACTCTTAAACAAGATACTAAAATTCCTTGAAATCTGTGACATCATATGAAAACAGCAGAGACAAGTTTAGTCTCTGAGAAGCATGTACATATTAAAACTGGATTTGATGCAAGAAGGAGTGACAGGCACCCAAAAGGGAAAAGAGAAAGTAGTGTCCTGAGTGGAACAAATCAATATATATTTTAAAATACAAGATTGTTCTTAAATCTATATGGAGATAAGATAAATAACAAAGGAAGAGAAATAAACAAGTTGTTTTCTGCAAACACTATTTGGTAATTACTGGATAAATTTAATCCTTATTTTTTCATGAGAAACATTCCATGGAGTGACATTTCACTAAAAAATTTGTATGTATTAAAATTTTAAAAGAACTTTACTTGTGTTGAAGGAAGATCACATAAAAAACTTTCCAATAGATGTTTGCACTAGAATAAAATTGACCATTCCTCACTACATAGTTTCATTCCAATCTTTTTTTTCTAGATATGAATATGAGACTCTTCACTGTCATATAAGAAAATAAAATTCCTTTTTCGGCAAATGCTCTTGAGACCTAAAGTAAAAGTAATTAGATATCTGTAGAATAACAGCAGCACATTGGTTTTCTATGAATATAGGTTCAGATAACTCAGCTTCCCAGATCATTTATGGGTTCTAACCCCATAAATACACAAATTTCATAAATGTTCATTCATTCCTAAAATGGTAATTGGGATGGATTAGCTAATTTCCTCCCAAAATAAACAACCCAAAAGCAGGCATGGTTATAACATACTTCAAGCCAATCTCCCAAAAAGCCTTTGGTGCCCTTCTTTCTCAAATCTTAAAATACCTTGTGGGTTTTGCAAAGTCAAATATCCCACTGCTTCCTCATGTCAGACTCAAGAGCATGCAATGCAACAACTCTACCGTTTTACAAAACCACCACTTTTCTAGGGTGCAGCACTTCCCACATATTATTTCAAATAATTAGAAATGGGGGGAAAAACAATTTGTTAGACACAAAATAGTAATATTTTGAGGATGCAACGCATGAATGATGGGAAAGAGAAGTTAAGAAATCAAGTGGTGCATGCACACAAAATAGTAATATTTTGAGGATGCAACGCATGAATGATGGGAAAGAGAAGTTAAGAAATCAAGTGGTGCATGCGACATTACCACTGTGGAGGTGGGCACAACCTTTAAAGGAGGTCTAGTCCTATACCTGGTCATAAACTCTTACTCAACACTTGGCCTAAAGACTTCTTATTTCTTGTAACTATGTGTCACATATATTTAGTGACAATTAATAGCTTGTATCTAAATGCCCTCAAGTTGTTGAAGCGTGATTTCTTATCATGTTTGTAAATCTCATCAGGTGCTTCCCAAGCTATTATGTTAGGGGGTAGCAGGAGAACAGAAGAAAAGTGGTCTATGATGTTTTTCTCTCTTACACCATTATAGTGCAGTGTTATAATATAGGAGCATTATGTTATTATAGAGACTGGACATCAGCCCTAGGAAGAGCAGTTGCCAATACCCATGTATGTAATGCTGCATAAATCAAGGACATATTTGGTGTGATCTGTTAGCACAAATATGAGACGGGGAGATGTACTTGTTACTAGATGGAATTTGTAATTATCTTGTGCTCTGATATATTACGACATCACAGATCCTGTCTTATTGGTTGAGTAGACTTGAAGATTCATGTTTTACACCATGGCACCAGCCTTGTTTGCAGTGACAACACTTAGAGTGTGAAACCTAAAACTATTTCTGATTAGTTGATAGATTCTTAACCAGGTACCAGTGCACAGCAGAAAGTTTTCTGAACAGTTAGTTGCCAGCCATATGCCTGGGGCTCATCACTGTGATTACACATCAAAGGGGAGATACTCTGAATTAGGTGGATACTTGACATTTCAGATATTTATAATTGCACTGTGTTAATTCACTGTAGTCCTGCCTCCTCCAGCAACACTCAGCACAGAATATTGTGCAACAGTGCCATGGTTCCACAGCAGAGGGTTAATTACCAGATTAAAGAATTAGCTTGCCAGTTATGAACTGCTGGACAGGTATGAAGCTACTCTGCTATTATGCAAAATTATTCCGTGAAGTAAGCCCCCAGGCAAACATTCATTCCCATTCACATTCACATTATCTTGCATTCAGTTGTTGCTCTTGTGCTTCTCTTGGCAAACCTGACTCTTGCTGGCCCAGTTTTTTAGTTCTTTCTGATGCTGCTGCTCCCCTTTGTGAACATACATACACTCTCCCCCACCAAAAAAAAAACAACAAAAAAACCCCAAACTCCATTTAGAGAATGTGTTTTCATTGCTGGATACTTCCTAGACTCCGATCTCTCTCTGCCGGGGCTCCAAATTTCTCTGTATAATTACTTCAACCTGGTCAAGAATGTAACACTGGGAGTAGATGCTTAGTTCATGCAGGAAACAAGTTGTGAGGCAGAGGCCTTGGGGCTGCTGATATATGTGGCAAAGTTGTGATCATCTCCAGGTCAGCTGAGATGCTTCACTGTCTGTTAATTCTTTTGCTAGGAGCATTTAAATGAGTTTGCTTTGGTCCAAGCAAATTTTGCTGTGGAAACAGCCAACCTTTACATATACATGGGCGCAATCCCATTTGTGCAATTTGGCCTGGACTTGACCCTAAGACTAGCCCATTACTCTGTGTTATTTAGCAGCATAGATGTAGTTAGCAGGAACAACACTGTTTCCCACCAGTAAGTACTTTGATCTCAAATGAATCCTGGAAGGGACGTGGGGATGAAGAAAGGAGTCACTTCAATGCAAGGAACTGTTTTCTAAAATAGAGGAGTTATGTCATCTAATTATATGTATAGACAGGAGAAGTGTTCAAGGCCTCAGCTATTGATCTTTGGCAAACATACAGAAATGCAATTGAAATGAGTGGACACTGTTAGGCAGCTTAGGTATCCTATTCAAACTGTGAGGTATTGAATTACATCCTAAAATAGAGTACAGATGTAATCCTTTGAATGTAACAGGAATTCTGTTCAGGAAGAAAATATCCCTCTATGTGTGTTTTTCCTCTGTGTGTTGAGGGCACATCACCTGCTCTCAAACAGCAAGTAGAACCCAGATCATTATGACAGAAAATAATCAAATTAAAAAAAAAAAAAAAGCCGCAGTCTCTTCTCCATTTTTCTTCTTGGTTGTATGAGTTTCCTCTCTTGCTGCAGCTCGTTCTGATGCATTTCCTTTTTTGTCCCACCTTAAATCTCTACTTCTCCCATCCAGTTCTCCCAGACTTATTAGACTCAACCCAAATGGCAATGATATTGACAAAACAAAGAGATTTTCTTCAATTTCTGCTCAAAAAATGAGTCTTGTTCTCTATGACCTGTCCCAACAAATCTTGGTTTCTATTACCTTCTTTCTCTCTAAATTGCATCTTCACATTTTCTCAACCAGACTTATCACATGTCAAACCACCTTGCCATCTCACCTACGAATGTATAAAATTGAGCTGCTTCTCAGTGCACTGGAACAGTTGTCTCTAGATACTTCTCTGTTTTCCACTGGCTCTTTACAAGTTACAATTCTGCAACTAACTGTTTTCACAGCACAGGGCACAGTGACAGCTTTGGGACACATCGGTGAGGAGATGTGAGAGCAGGTAAAAAGGTGGTTTTAATGACCTGTAATGGTAAAGATCAGTAACTCAGACCTCAGGAGGTGTTCTAAGGGGGGGCGGGCAGGGGCTAAGCTATGTCTTCTCTCCTCCATCAAGAGCCCTGTAGCCCTGTTCTATTCTAGGAAGTTTACAAGCACAAATTACATTGCCAACAGACTCCCTTCTCAGTCCTTCAGCCAGTGATCACTGGTGAGAAAGAGCAGCAAAATCTATCATGTCCAAGCAAAAGGAGCTAATGATTGCATTCCTTGAATAACACTTAAAAAGGGGAATTTTTCTTTCTAGCAAAATGGAACTAATAATTTTGTGTGTATGTCCAGAAAATGTAGTCTCTGCCATAACGAGTGTAAGTGTTGGAAGAGAAAATTCAACAACACATAAATAATCATGGATAGAGCAAAGCATGAAAGGCCATCCAGGATCATGAGAGGTTGCACACAACTATTGTAGAGCTTTGGTCTTATTAATAGGCTGTGGTGAATGAGTGATTATCATCACTGTAAAAGGTATTAACAAAAGTGTTTTAATAAGATGTAAAAGTCAAACATAGAAGTTTTATGTCATGGTTCATTCTATTATTGTAGGGCAAGAATCGTTTGAACAACATATCAAAACTATCAAAACTAGACACAAACCTATTTGGAGGAGTGACCTTGAGAGGTTTCACAGCTCAGGTGGAGACCACTGTCATGAATGCAGTCTGCAAGAGAGCTCAAAGAGGGCTCACTGAGAGTCATATTTGTAGGAAACATGGTTGGTTTGTAGGCAAATGGGAAAGGTATGGATGAGACTCCATGTACCCACAGCTTTCTTTGTGCCTTGAAAACTGAGTCCTAGGAGATTCACCCATTCTTCATGAGTTATTCACATGATCGGCATTCCAAGCTCATGTGCATCAATATTCACTGTGTCACTCTGCTCCTTTTTGGGTTTTCAGAGAACACATTGGAACTAAAGGAGCTCTTGGCCTGGCTGTAGCTCAGGTCTTTACCTCCTTTGGAGCCTGAATCAAACTCTCACTAGTTTGGTTAAGGGTTCAAATGTACCTGTCACATAGATTAGAGCTTGTGTTGAAAGCTTATGCAGTGAACTAGAGCAGAAAACAGAGTCAAACATAAAGAGGCATATATTTATGAGCTAATATTTCAAAAGTACAAAATAGATACTTCCTATTTGAACAGCCTGAGGTGATCAGGAATTTTGCATAATTAGCTTACCATTGAATTTTTCATACTTTGGATCTCTCCCAGTTCATGGGCTTTCACAGTCAAAATCTTATTATGGGCAAAGGGAGCAAATTGAAGCTATGGATCCGGAAATTTATTTTTGCCTAATTAAATTTTTAAATTAGTACAGAAAATTCTCATTGATAATACCCTTGAAAAAGTTACACAAGAAAAGTGGCTAACACCAACCCCTCTTCCTTGGTTACCCCATCTGCCTGTGTTCCTGGTCTCTGCCACGTCAGCACAGGGTGGTGGCTGTCACAGTGTGGGTCGATGTTTTGCATTCCCTGCCAATAGGAGTGGAGTGCTTACAATGGGTGCAGCCCCTTTGGGCCCAGAACCCATCTTGGGACTCTGTGGATCTGTTTGCCTCTTGCCCTGGAGGCTCCTTCTGGGGTCCCCATGGGGGATCAAAAGGTGCCTCCGCACCTCCTGACACAAAGGACTGTTTCTCCTACTCTGGGTTTGTCAGGTCCTCCCTTCCAGTTGTTTGGCAGCCACTGGCAGCTCCCATGAGCAACACAGTGGGGGACCCAGCTCCAAACAGCTTCAGCTGGCTACAAACAGCTGATATCCACCCCCCAGAAGTGAATATCTGTCCTTGTGACACACCTGGCTTGCCTCACTTTACATTTTTCTGAACTAGAAAGGGGAGGAATATGACTTGCTGAGAGCTGGCCAAGTGAATGAACTGCAGTGGGCAGTGGCTGCTAATGGCTGTGGCTCTCTGGGAGCTTCCACTCTGTCTTCTGCTTTCTCTTTCTATCTGTTCTCACAGACTCTGTGCAGGATCTTGAAAACGAACAAGATCCTAACAAGGGAATCTGGTAAATCTCAGTCTTGGAGGAGTAAGCCCTCCTTAGCCTAGAGTAGGCAAATATATCTTCTCCATCCACTCCTGGCTTCATAATTACCAACCAAAGAGGCCCTTATAATAACCAGGTTGTCAGTGACTCAGGGGAATGACAAACTACTCAGCTCACTGACGCACTCAGCGGTTTTAGTATCAGCGGTGTACTGCCCTGCTTGCAGACAAGACTTGTAGAAAATGCGAGCATCTTGCCAGTTCTTTGGCTGTGATGGTCATAAGGACAGCAGAGTATTTATAACAGCCTCCAACTCAGCATAAAAATACTGTTTCTGTTGCTGGAATACCATAAAAAAAAAAAAAAAAAAAAAAAGAAAAACAGTAGCAAGTAACCTCTTTTTAAAAGTAAAGGTCCTGGAAAGAATATGTTTTCTCTAACACTTGTGGAATAAGCTCACTATATTAAGACTTTCGTGTCTTTATATGTTCCTTTGCCTATTGCAGATGAAGGGCTTCCCAAAGCATACCTATAACCTCAGTAAAGTACCCTAAACTAATTTGCAATGGATTAATAAACACTGCAGTTGTCAAAAGAAAATTCTGCACTAATTGTTCTTTAATATTCAGAGCTCTTCTATTTCATGTGTTCCTTATCAAATAGTGTCGTTAGACACCTATTTCTATAAACACAGTTCACTCTTATCTGCTGTAGGTCTCTGTCAGTGCTGATCCTCTCCAATTTTAGGCAAAGTTTGCAACACTGTTTGTACTGTACTTAAGGAACTGTACACATATGGGATGGGAATGAGTACGTGCTCATCATAACAAGAAACAGCAAACTACGTAATAGGACATAGTGTACTCCCCTTGAGCTTATCCTTGGTAGTAGAACAGGGACAACATTTATTCAAGATTTCAGACATTGCTTTATGATAGGGCCTTTTTTGACAATGTTGAGTCCTGTGCGTTTTCATAATGATCAGTTATTGCTGAGCCATCCTTTCCCAGAAGCCAACAGAAAACGAAGTGTCCTCTCACTAACAGAGAAGCTGCCACTTATGACAACACCATTCCCCATGATTTTTCATTTTGCTGTTTGATTGGCTGATGGTCACTTTCGACACTGTCATGCCATGTAGTTTTAGACTATCCTCTTGACTGGCTCCCTATTTCCTTTGGCACCCTCTAGGAAGCCCAAAAAGGGGCCCCTGATACAACCACTGTTACGTGCTAGGAAGACACAGATCCTGTGAGCTGGAGTAAGAGGCCCCAGTGTCTGGGTGCCGCCTTGCAAAATTGTCATGCACTATTACTGGGGCAGACTTAGGGCTCTGCATGGTGCTGCAAGGCACAGGCAGCACTGCCTGAAAAAGTTGCAAATCAGTATGAATTTTCTATTTCAGAGAAATGTGTGCATGAAATCAGTAAGAGAAAGAGCCTAAAGCCCTGAAACACCATGTGAACCTGGAGAAATGGCCAAGGATTCATGAACTGCAAACTGGACTTTGAGGTGTCACATGGAGACAGTGTGGGAGACCTCCCCTTGCCCATCGTTTTTGGTGCGTTACCACTACCTGTAAGACCATTGTAGGTGCTGTGTGTCCTATCCCTCGGTCAATGGCCTTACATAATGCTTCAAAAAGCTCCAGCTGACTAATTGGGGAAAGACAGAAATGTGCTGTCACTTGTTTGAGTATGTGCCTGCAGTAGAAGAATGGAAAATGGTCACAGAATGGACAGCAGTGTTCAAGGGAAAAAAGGAGGGAGCCTGGAGATCACTGTCAGACAACTCCCCACACCCTCTGTGAAAAAAGTGTCTCTGTATTAGAGTTAAATTGGTTTCCCAGTGCTCCATTTTGTACATGTGTGTAGTGGCAGCGTGTCGGCACACATGTTTACATCATTAACTTTTGTAAAAAGAGATTCATTATACTCCTGGGGAGGTGGGAAGCTTTGGATATAAATTCCCTTTCTGAAGCTGATATAAAGTGAATTGCCAATCTGAGCAGAAACCAAGTGGCATTTTGGTGTGTAAATCGGGATCCTTACAGTTTACAGAGGGTTGCAAAAAAGCACTTGAAAATCCAAGATGATTGTGGCAGAGGAAAGTGCACAGTGGTAGATAGATTTACTAGATTTGCAATAGTTTTCGTAACAAAATGACAGTGTTATGTACATCTTAACAGTGATGAACCGATGATCTTAATATGCTTGGACCATTTTTCTGAAAGGCCAAACAGATTCTGATATAGTTGTGGCTTTTGAAACTGGTGTCAGGCTATTAAATCAGTTAGAATTTTCTTTCAGGTTACAAGAAAGGCAAAACTGAGTGGTTGTCTAGGAATTGTTAAAATGCAAATGATATCTGTAGTGATTTGACAAAAGTTTTTGCGTAAAGTGTAAACTGATCTGTGAAACTGAAGGGCAACCACTGTGGAAACTGGTCATAACCATCTAACCAACACACAGCTGCATGTGTACTGCAGCTCAGTCTGAAGAGGTAAAGACTACACTTTTATTTATCCCATCTGGATATAACATCTGTTCCCATGTGATCAGTTATTCTGATTCTTGCATCAGTTCTAAAAGCTTTGATTGATTGAGAATGCAGCTGTGATAAAGATTTGTGGTCTGGATTTAATGCAAACTCTCCACCTTTTCATTGAATCACTATATTAGCTGGTAATCCAAGATGTTTAAAATCATGTACCTAAAATTCAGTTTGGTTTTGTTTCAAAACCACTTCCAGCCACTGAATTTAATTACCTTTCTGTCTTCTAGATTAAGAAGCCTTTTATTATCAAAAATCATTTCCCCTTGAAGATACCAAAATTCTTTCAATTAAATTGCTTCCTAACATTTCCTTTAGTAAGCTAAATAGACTGAGCTCTTTAAGTATTTTATGCATCTGTGAGAACACAAGTTCATAAGAAGACTTACAGCAATTTTATTTTATCGAAGTAAATGTAGAGGTACAGGCATTGAAGCAATGGTGAATCAGATTTTCCAATTCCTTCCCCTTAAAGCTCTTTATCCATTTGCTTTCAGAAAGTGCTCACTGAAATAATTGATGATTTTTAAGACTGCCACAGTTATTTGCCTTTCTTTTGAACAACTAGTGTATTTTTCTAGATGAGATTATTGTCCTTGGAATATTTTTCATTTTATCATCTGTTATCTCCACTTTGTCTGTATTATTTGTTTGTTACAAAAATTGATTTAGAAAAAAAAGTCTTACGATTAAATTGCACATTTTTGTGACAGTTATTTTTCTCTACTTCCATCTCTGTATTAGAAAATATAAAGCATATATAGCTCTGTATCATGATATATATTCTTCCTCTTCAGCAATAGCATGATATAGTTGAAATAACACTGATTTATTACTTGGAGAAGTATGGGGAGACAGGACTTAAGGAGTATATTTCAAGTAATTTAGTTTAGTGGTGTGTTTGCTTCTAATGTAGCCATCCATCTTTTTTTACTGTCCAGGTACCCAATGCAATTTATGGTACATCATAACTTCCCAGAAATACAGCGTATTTGGTTCTTTAATGAACTATTGTATGCTCAATGCAGCAGATAAGCTACCAAAACATGGAATATCCTCATCTACAAATATCTACAAACATATACAGGCTAAATAACAACTCTCATATGCAAAGTGAATGTATATGTATATTTTTCATGTTGAGTTTTTAAAAAATCCTGAATCTAAAGGTGGTAGAAGCAAATAGTTGATGGGTAAGTAAATGTGATTCAGAATATTATAATAAATTCAATGTTTTGTAGCTAAAGCTGTGTTCTAATAATGATCTTCAGATTTAAAGTAAATAATTGATAGAGCTCATTAATATTTGTATCTTCTTCCTTTTTCTTATTTTTTAAAATATATTTTATGATAGAGTGGAATAGTGTCTTGCCTTCAAACGCTTCATTCACGTCATAACACTAAGTAATTGCTGACTTACAGTTTCTCAAACCTGATGAGGCTTTTTTTCCTTGCAAGCAAAATAAAGCAGCAAATAAACAAAAATTGCTTTGATCAGAAGAAAGTATGTGTCAGGAAAAAAGAGTCAAGGTAAGTGAACATTCTACAAAGGAAACTTTATAAGGGTAGAAAATGAATATATTTATTAGCAGACAGAGAATTAGTGACATTAATGGATAATAAAAGCATTGTTTGCATAAACAATAAGACTAGACACAAACATAAGACTAGACACAAACATATTAAAATGACAGAGTAAAAGAAATATAATGCCCACCTTATTTTAATTTTGATATTTGAGACTTTCCTAATCAGGCAAAGGAGCTGATTTTTATATACAGGGGGGTTTATGTTAGTATTTAACTTAAACAGTCTAGATCCTGGAATAAATTGCCATTCCCACATTTTTTTCAAGTAGAGAACAATATTAGTGTTATAAAATAAATTGAAATATCTTCTTATTTTCTAGACAAAAAGTATTTCTTTTTACTCTAGATTAATATTTCTTACATTTTCTTAATTCTTACAATTTCTTAATATTTCTTATGGTACAAAGACAATTAATCCAAAAAATGTTCAGAGCTAATTTATTCAAAGGCAGGGATTTACAAATTATGATCAGATTCCCAAAATTTACTGAATGTATGTAATTTTTTTTTTTTGATTCAACATTTGAATTTGAAGTTGTTGATCACATAACGATAATATGAGTAATTATGTTTAACTAAATTTCAAAATAGAATAAAACAAGTAGCATTTCTAAATTACATTCTTCCTTCCAATGAGCCCAACTTTTGTAGCTCAAGTAAAGGAGGATCTTAATTAACATTTATTTATTCAATGGAAAGCAATGAATTTGCAGTGACGAAAGCTTGGTAAAAGAAATATACATGCCTCAAGAAAACTCAAAAAACCTGTATTTATAAAACAGTAAACAACTGAAAGCAAAAGCATGGTCTTTTTCCATTTTTCTCATTCACAATGAAAGCAAAATAATACTACCATTTTTGAAAACATACAAAAGAACTTACATATCTGAAGAGGATTATTGTATTTGGGAATGCCATTCCCAAAGAGAATGCCACAGAACTTACCACACTGTTGTAGAAACACCAGCTGGAAGGAATCTTGGGAGGTAAAGTAGTATAGTCTGCCACTAACTGTGGGATTACAATCAGCACCAGATTAGGGCAGCAATGATTTTTTCTAGAATCTTGAAAATATTCACAAATGGACATTCCAAATTTTTCTGCAATGCCTAGAAGAAATACATTTGTGAATATTTAGTCTGGACCTCCATAATCACAACCTCTGTCTATTCTACTCTGTTATGTAATTTATACTAATAAGAACTCGCTTCCGTCCTTTTGGTAACTGCTCTTCAATTATTTGTTGGCCATTTTTATATCACCCTTCAGCTTCTTTTTCACTTGTATGAAGGCACTTGAGTGTCTCTACCTCTTTCTGCAGGATATGTTTCTCTAGGCTTCTGACCACCTTAGTATACTTCCGTCTGGACTCTTCCAGTTTCTCCCTGTCCCAAATCTGGAGCTGGGCACAGCATACTATCTTTATTCTTCAAGAGAAGAAACAAAACATTCAAGCAGTTCTAAAGCAGACTTCGAGAGAATGTAAGTTTTTCTACAGATGCTTCATTGCTCAAACAGAACAGTGCTGCCCTCTGTTCCACTGCATTGAGGCATTTAAACTATTAAAATTACTAAATTACTGATAAAAGGCCCTAGCAGTCATCACCAGGATTAGAATTAGACTGAAGACAAAAAACCCCAAGCCCATATTTTAAATGCCAGGAGACTAAAAATACTACTAATTTTTTAGTTATCATATTCTTGATTCAATCCCTATAAAATGAGCTGTATGGTATTTTCCTCTACAAGTATACTGGGAAGAAGTCTGGTTCAACACCAATGGAAGCTTATTTGTGCAGGTGGAATGATATCTCTAAAGGCCAGATAACATCTGGCCTAAAAAAGCAAGCCCTGCTGACTGATACATGGAGTGGTAAAGCTCTTGATTCACTTGCCCTTTTTTTCCCCCTATAAATGAAATTAAAGAAATCAGCAATAATTTGGAAGAGAAACAAAATACAATTAGTTTAATCCAATTAATATGTGAAACAAACAAAAAAAATCATGTTTGAATTCTGAGAGAATGTTGCACAGAAATGGAGTTGGAAACTTTGAAAAATAGGTATCTTCCAAATTAATCTGATATTTTGGAGCTATTTCAGAGTAGCGTGAATACCAAATATTAACAGTGTTTTGTAATTTACAGTCTGCACAACCTTATGTGTATATTTTTGGCAATGATGTGGGATGTTAATATCAAGATTTTTAGGCATGAGAAGAAATCTCAAAATACATTGCTGCGTATTAAAGTTGTTACCAGCACTTTGGCACTAGTTCTTCTCATGCACACACTATTATTCTCTTGCTGTTTACATAGGCTTAATTTATTCCGGTTTTCTTTGTTTGCCTGATCATTTGAAAAGCAAGGAAATATGCATCACTGCTTATACTGGGAAAAGACAATTATTTGATTATTACGGTTTTTCAGGCACATGTGTTTTCCATGCATCTGGTTTAAAGTAAGACCAAACAGGCCAAAATTTTCAATTAAAGGCAGAGTTCACAGCTCTTTTCTGTGGTTCTGATCTTTCAAACATAGTGACTGCAAAGTGTTAATTCATTTGGACAAATCATCTGAATAAAGCTACTTATGTTACATGCCTAGACAGAGGGTGTTAAGTGGCTCATAGAAGGTGCTGCTACAGCAAAGAAAGGAAATTACCTCTTTTTGCTATTACCCAAGCAACAAACTACAAGTAGTTCAGCTCATTCATGTCGACTAATTATGGCACAGTTCATTTTGAAACAGTGAACCATTATGCGAGCTTCACAATGAAAGAGAATATCAGAATTTCATACCTGTGTACAGTTATTGTGTGTTGTCAAAAACCAACATTCATATTACGCAGGTGCAAGAGACAGTAGTTAATGTTGCCAAAAAATTTCTCTTCCATCTGAATAAAGCCTTCTTGGACTAAAGCCATAAATTGATCAGAAAAGAAATACTGCTTTAAGAGGTGTAAGACTTAAATAAGCATAAAATATTTAACACGAAATATTGGAGATTTGGAAAACTCTGATGTATCCACCCATGATGGATCAGAGCTTGAAAGATTTACTATTCTTTCACAAACTCAGCCTTTCCCGCTCCTTTGCTTATAACCAGCTGTGTCTGGCGGTGAGTGAGTGGGCTCCCTGTTCACTTTCCAGATAGCCTAGGATCTAGACAAGCACAGGACCAGACGATACTGATGGTCTGTGCTGGTGTCTGTTTTATACTGTGGGATGCTGTGATGGAATTGCAATACACGAAAAGGGAATTTTGTTCCCTTTTTCCTTAAACAAGCACTTCTCAAAACACGAATAAGCTGCCATTCTGCTTTTTAGAGCACAAAATAATAAACTAGGGAAAGCTGTTCTTTAAACAGAGCAAGTCAAATTTTTAGTGTGAGACATTAAAATAAAACTAAATGTCAGACACTAACAATTCCCCATATATGCTGAGTCACTCCTCTCATCTTGCTTTCTAATACAAAAGTTTTTAGTGTCTTCCTAGGTTGAAAAACTCCATGTAGTCCCATCTTTTTTCCTAAGAAAGCTTTCTTTACATGATCTCTGAGACTTGGCTCAGGTTTGGGCTTCTCCCTGCTGCATGCAGGCACTCTGCATTCCACAAGATACTGAAAATTTGCAGTCTTGCTGTGTTTCTCATCTTCCTTCCCCCTTCGTTGAGAAACTTCCTCAGCCTGAACACTCTCAAAGGAATGAGAGTCTCCAAGGAACGGAGGTCTCTGTTGTTGCCATGTGGAGCAAAAACCAAATTATGGTTATATACACTCAATCACATAATCTTTAACTGAGCCTGACACTACACATGGAATAAGCTAGGAACCCATGAGTCAAATGATTCTGTCTGACAAAAATACCTTCACTTGCACAGTCAAAATTTACTGTTACCAAAAAAAAAAAAAAAAAAAAAAAAAAAAGCAGCACATAATAAAAAACTTTTTGGTTTTGCAACATAAAATGTGGAAATATGAAAATGTGTTAATGCAGAAATTTGTTAAAATGTGTGAAAATAGCAGACGTACAGAGAAGCAAAGATGAGTTCAATTTCTCTGAGTGCAAACATAAGGTCTACCTGATTGTAAGGTACTAAGAGTTTTTGTACAACAAACCACTTAGAGGATTAATGACAATGTCAGAGGTAACAGAAATATATAAAGCAATGCAGAATTTTGTTTTTCAATCAATTGTTGCTGACACCTGGAACTGATTTAATTAGTAGTCATAGAATAACAACATTTTTTTCTTAAATCTTAATTTTCTGTGGATATGTATTTGTGTAAGAACTCCTTACCATCCATCTTATATTTCTGTGGTTATAGTTGCAAAAAAGGTCTCAATATAAGACCACATTTTGCCCAGGGGTTTGTAAGAAGAAAAATAAAAGCAATGGCTGTACATACTTGGGGTTTGGGGCTGGATTTTTTTTGCAAATTGGTGTTTATTAAAAGTTGGGGTCTTTTCAGTTTCAAGAATTGCTAAATGATTAATTACTTATGAATGCTTCATACAAACAGTAGGATTAGATATTGTTTGTTATGAACGCTGTTGAACAGGTAGCTATGCAAAAAGACCTGTTAAGCAATTCACAATATGTTACATAAAATTTTAGGTGTCTTTTCTTGGAAGGATTGATTTATGGTGGGTTTTTTATATAAGAATGTAAATGCTCATTAGTTTGATTTTATTAACACACAGCTTTAACCTGGGCAAAATTTATTGATGAAAATAGAGTTACAAGGATGGATTTAGCAGTTTTTTTTCATAGTAAAAGACTCATAAAGACTTATAAAGACTCAATCTCCATTTTTATTTACATTCATTTTAGTCTATTAACCAAAAAAGCATGCCTTGTTCACGACATAAAATTGTTCACATTGAAATTATTAAAATATATGAAGTGTGTCCTAATATATTAAATAACTTCTTCACTCTGCATAGTTTTATTTATTTTATAAAAACATATTTATGGATGTTAAAATTTATATAAAAAGCTTGTTATTCATTATCATCTTGTTGAATAAGTTCTGGACATCAGTTTTGACAGCAGTGGTATGATATTATTCATATGACCAGTTGCACTGGATGAATAATGAATGAGAAACAGTCATAACAAGTAATTTGCTGACAACCCTTAGGCTGAAAATAACTGATTAAAGCTATTTTGGGAATACTGATCTGTAACAAGGGTAGTCAGAGAAATCAGGATGAGTTTGTGATTGATTTGGGAATGAAACATATCTATCATTCATAAAAAATCTTGGGTTTCTTTTGGAAGCTTGACCATTAGTCTTTAAAGATGTTTCAGGTTCATTTGTGAGGGAAGAAATTGCATTTCCCAATGTCCTGCTTCGTTTCTGGTTGGTTTACATACACTTCCCCAAATAATCTGGTTAAAAAAACCCCAAAAAACCAAAAAAAAACCAAGGAGCATAAAACCTGGAGTTAAGCCCATCATTTGGCAGTAAAAATACATCTTTCATCCAAATACCACAACATTATTGTTTGGATAGTATTACACAAAATTACAGTTGTTTATTTTTACACAAAAAGATGTCAGTCCTACAGGGAGAGCTGCCAGGCAGGAGGGTACAGGAAAAAAGAGGAGGTGGGAAATGCTATCGGTCGCTGGGGAAAGCAGTATCATTACCATGATGCTTTGAAAAAAAACACTGAAGGACAAAGTTTAAAATATATTCAAAATTGTCTTTACATGTCCAGTGTTTCAGTGAGATGATCCACACAGAATGTTGATAACCCAAAGAGATATAAGATGTTTTCACTCCATCATCAGCTTCAAACACCCACCTC
Organism: Acanthiza pusilla; assembly: GCA_036630365.1. NCBI lineage: Eukaryota > Metazoa > Chordata > Aves > Passeriformes > Acanthizidae > Acanthiza > Acanthiza pusilla. Next base: position 31,125,809 of record JAXCHO010000018.1, read on the forward strand.
TCCCACCCCCAATATTTTGGAAACCAAGTTTGCTTTTCTTGGGTCTTTTTGAGATCTTTGAGATTTTTAATTTATATGAAAATATAGAATTGTATTTCAAACAAGGATTATTGAGAAAATTAATATTGAGCATGGCAAAAAAGATGAGCTGTCCATAACAGCTGAAAATCTCCCATATCCAGAACAATCAGAATGTACAGGTTTGTTTTCTTAATGCCTTCAGTGCAGTCTACATTCAATACTGCAATTGTTTTGCAATTTGGCTTTGTATGAACTGAATTATTTGTCAAAACCTTAAACATAATAAATCATTTATCTGTCAGTTTCTTTAAGATTTTTAATATTATGGAGTCACTCAAATAGGGAACAACTATCATAGAGTATTAAATTCATTAATATCTTGGACATACTCAACTATGAAAAGTAACTCAAGGAAATAAAAGAATCAATTCTGAGTAAATTCTGACAAAAGGAAGGGTTTAGCCTGGATTGTATGATATGCTGGTTAATAATCAATTCACAAATTTTAATTCAATCTGGGTTGTTCAACTGACTTGCAGCATGTACGTTTCAACCTGCATTTGTTTCATTCTTTTTCATGTTGCACACTATGAAATGCACACAAATACATTAAAAAAAACCAATAGTTTACAGAAATAACTATTTGTAAGGATGATACTGGGAGCACACTGGAATTTTCTAGTCATTTAAAAGTGAAACATTTTCCCCAAAGAAATGGAAGTGGAAGTTCCCTCAGATGCTGTCACAGATGTGAAAAAAAGAAGCTATATACTTTGTATTTTGTAAGATATGTTATTTTCTTCATTTTAGCACCTTCTTTTTCATTTTTTTCCTGTATTTCCAGGTTTCCAAGAAAGCTGTAGGTTATCAGCTGAGATAAACTCCAATTACAGCCCTGTGCAGATTGTTTTCCATTCTTTAAAACACAGCCTGGAGTTTGCATCGAAATATCAAAAGTTCACAATGCATTTTGCATTTTCTTTGAGGCCGGCCTCACAACAGTGTGGTTTGCAGTGATAAGCTAACTCTGCTGGAGCACATCCGTCCTGTACAGTGAAACCAGTGGAAGGTTTAAACATGTAAGTCAGAGAGATGAAATGGAAACTGTCTAGTACTAAGCAGGTTAAATAATTTCCAAGAACGCCGCTTCTTGTTTTACTTGAGGGTGTTAACGAAGTGCATTTTTTCTTCCTGCTAAAGAATATTGATTTAAACACTTCTATATAGCCCTAATGCTGTATACAATGGAAGATTTTGCCTTGTGAATGTAAACAGGTAAATATAATTTTATATTCAATATATAAAAATACTGTCATTCATTCATACTTTTGGAATATTATTTTAAAACACTTAAATACTAACACTGAAGTAGGTATAAAATAAAACTTTTGTCGTCCTCAGCTTATTGTTGCATTTTTAATTATTCTTTTTCATCTCTACACAGATTGCTGGAGGAAGATGCTGGAGTAAATGTGTGCCATGAAGATGTGAAAAATATTTTGACATTAGTACATTTATACTAATGAGAGAGAGATCCATCACATTTTAAGGGAAAGATTGTTTTCATGTACCACCTTTTGCTCTGGTTCTGGTCACTAGATTAACCTTCTATCCAGGACTGCAGTGCGACCTGCAGTGAAGAAATCCATCACCATGTGCCAATCTGCCTCTACTGAATTTTAATGAAAGGAATCAGGTAGACCAGTTTTGGTCTGTGTTAAAGTTTTTGTCTCTTTTTAGCCTTGTTATAATTGCAGTTTCTAACTTAATGGAGGGTGCCAAATTTCAGCATGTTTCCAATATACAATTCAGCCTTTCTTTCACTGGTGCATGATTTTTAGAGGAGTCTAGAAAATATTCTGGCTTATACACATTACCTTTGCATTGAAATAAAAAATCATATGCTTGATCATGATATGGTGGATGATCATTATACATGAAAAATTTGCTAGGAAACATTTTCTTCTTCTCTGTCTCATAAAAATACTTTGTCAAAAAACACCTCGTATTCTTTTTATTTTCCTTTTCATTCACAGCTATTGCCTTTTTGGCCCATGAAATGTTTGAAGAAAACAGATACACAGCCAACCACGTCCACTACCCAGTTTTTCAACAGCTGTATTCCAGATGAAGTGCACCAGGTTCTTTTACCCTTAATGTGTCACTGCTCCAATTTGACACAGTTTAGCTAAGTAAACTTGCACAGGTTTTGTAGGTTTGAAAGGATTGTGCTGGATGATTTTGTCTTTAGCCAACATAACCATATCTCTGTCGCTCAGTAAAAAGCAGAGGTACACCTCCGCATCTAAGACTTGTTTTCTGCAGCATGCCACTCCATTAGGAGGTTTTGGATCAAGTCTACTTACAGGAACAAGTAACACTTGTATTTTGGTTATTACATAAAAAATCAATTCTGCAGGCAAAGATCTAAACTCAATACAGTTTTTTTGGTTGTGTTTTTTCTATTGCTTAGGGATTATTGACATGCTTTTAGTTCCCTTAATAGAATTTTTCCATTTCAACATGAGTTTTTCATACAAAAGATAGAATTATGCAAAATTAAGTCCAGTAGCACAATTCCCACCTGTAGCAAATGTGTCAGCGTATTGATGGGTGAAGAGTTTGTAAAACTAAGTAACTCTATGTGATTTTAAAGCATCAATATTCCTGGTTTCCTAAATCTTCTGTCTCTTTTCTTCAGAATTTTTATCTCTAATGGCTTTTTTTTTACTTACTATTACCTACAAATTTCCACTTGAACCCAACTGAGAAACGTGTCATCTGACATCTGAAAATATTTTGCAGATGGACATCCTCTAATTTTAATTCCAAGCATTTCTTCAAATGCTGCCAATAATATTAAAACAAGGTAAATGAGGTCAGGAATAAATCCTTGCTTTCAAATTTGGTTGTGTTCCGGGTTAAATTTTTCCCTGATTTTTCACATAGAATTGTCTCCTGATTTTCTATTGGATGTAGGCCCAGTCTGCATGGACAAATCCAAATTTAGACCAACAGATTCTGCTTCAGTTAAGCTATGCCCTATATAAATGGCATGGGGTTTTTTGCTTATTTTAATGTTTTGAAGTTTTGTGTGTGTGTGTGTTTTGATTTTGCCTTTTTTAAAAATTTCTTAATTTTTAAAAAACATTTCTTAAGTAGTCCACTTAAATAACTATACAGAGCCCCTCCTTTCAGATTCCCTTTGCTGTGTTTCATTTCTGTATCTCTGAAGGGTATAGTCCACATCATTAGTTTGGTAATGGTTTTATAAGTGTTTTTGTAATTGTTTGTAAATCTTACAATCTACATGAGGACATTATTAGTTAAAGGTTGGCATCTTTGCCTGAAAACACTGATTAGTACTGCACAGCTTTCCTCCTGGCTACTCATTTAGTAAAAAGGTTTAGCTCAGAGAATCTGGAATGACTAGGGATTCCAGCTTCACCAATATGACTCACATTTATTCAAGTAAACTTCTTTACATTTTCAGGGTAGCTGTTGCTTTCAGTGGAAATATTTCCTAATAGTAGCCAAATGGTTTAATGGAAAAATGAAACTAGTGGTTCAACAGTGCATTACTTATTAGATTAGTGATCAGAGCCAACAACATAAACCAAATCCAAGCATAATGAAAGGCAATGTTATACTAGCATTTTTATGACATAAGCATAATAAGAATGTTCAAATTCATGTAGTCAAAGTGCAAACCACTCTGATTGGCTTATCTAAAAAAAAAAAAAAAAAGTTATAGTACAGATGTAGATTTAGAATGATTTAAAAAACTAATTGAGGAATTACAGTGCCTGAAAATTAGACTCCTGGTACATCCAGAGAAATCCAAATAGTCTCACAACAAGGTGATAACATGGAGAAAGGTAGTCCTGGAGCCCCAATCTCTATCTGTTCTTTTCACTAGACAGCTCCTCTAGCTATGCAGTCATTTATGTCATCTTCAACTCAGCAGTTGTGTAGTGCAAAATGCATAAAGATAATAGGAAGTAAAGATTGAAACCCTATCTCAGCCCCTGTCAAGGTGAGAGCAAAAAAAATTACAATGAGGGTTTGTTTTGCCTATTTTCCTATTCTTGCAATGATTTTTGTATTGCTGGCTGCAAAATTGGCTAGACTTATATCTTATCCTAGATTGATATATAAGGGAAATAACCAGAAATGAACCCAGAATATTATGAAGAATGAGTATCTGAGGCAGGTGGCACTTATCCACTATGTGAAAAAATTCTGGTTTTGATATAATATTACGCATCAGTTTACACGTTTCTTATGTCTCTTTCCTTGTACTGATACAGGTCAAACTTTTTATCCTGCTTCTACTAATGTTTTACTACTTTAACACCAATTCTCACTGTCTTTGGAAGGCATTTTTATATCACGACCAATGTATACCCAAATTTCAGTGAAGTATTTTCATTTCATTTTAATATCATTTTCATTTCATTTTCAGTATAACATTCTGTGTCAAAGAACAAACGAGAGAGTTTGAATTATTTTAAATAAAAGAAAGAGTGATAGAGAATGGACAATGAGAACGTGACTAGAGAGAGCAAGTACATAGAAATTTCAAAGTAATGAAAGTCAACTTACTGACAAAATTGAAAATTGATTGCTTTACACTATATTTTTCAGTATGGGGGATAATAAAAATCAGGAAATAGAATATATGTTAATCCACAGTGTTCTGTAAGAGGAAAAAAAGTAACTGTATTCAGTGATAGATTGTTTTTATAGAGTTTAGGTGTAAATCTTATCTAAACCAACGAATTTTGTTTCATTTTTTAACTGGTGTCTTCTAATGCCCACACTGTACCCAGTATCAAGCATGTGAATTTTCTTCCAAGATACATTTCCCTCCTTTAATTTCAGCTCACTTAAGAGTTCTTTGCTGTGAGGAAGCAACAAAATGTTTCCATTTTTTCTCCACAGCTTTGCATTGTAATGCAGTCAAGAGGCTATCCAGGTTAATCTGGAACTACTCTGTGGCTTATCCCTTCCCCAGAGAAAAGTGGCTACTCTGGAACAACACTTGATTTTTACTTATGAACTCTATAATGAAGAAAAGATTTTCTTTATTTTATATTTAAAGACCTAGGCACAGAGTGACCTAATTTTCTTCAAGTAGAATCCTTAAATAGCACTTAAGATCTAAATACTTCCAAGTCTCGAGACATAGCTTACACAATTTCTAGATTGTTTTTTTAACTGCCAATGTAGATGTGTAAAAAAAAAAAAAAATCTATCCATAATTAGGCTTACATTACAGATTAGAAGGAAGAACCTGATGTTTTGGGTGATTGGCATCCAGTCCAAATGGGTAAAAAGATATAATGTGAAATTAAATAACCTGTTTTCTTTCTAAACAGGATTATCTAGAATAAATATCTAAAGAATATATTTAGGTGTGCTACCTCCAAATTTGTCCAACAAAACAAGACACTTTCATTTTGTGGCCAGCATCTTATAGGAAATTAGCTATCATTGCCCTGTCAAATCTGTGTGAAAGCCATTTAACCGAGCTATAAAAAGTAAATATTAGGATTCAGATTTACCTATATTTTTTGTTTTCTCTGTATAAGCCTATTCACCTTCAGAATGAAACTCACTCATCACATAACAAGTGGGCTTTTATATTGTTTCTCCCTTTACTGTGAATAAGTCAATAAACAGTTTTTAAAAATCTTCTATCTATAGCGTGAAAGATAACTCAAAAATGGTCAAGGAAATATTATATATGGTCAGAGAAAACTGGGAAGGATGGAAGTGACTGGGCATTTTTTTAATTACTCCATAATACACAAATAAAATCACCTACAAAATTAAAAACTAGAGACTATAATAACATCTTTTTGTTGTTTTCTACTCTTTAAGTCATTCATTTTGCATATCACAGTACTGAGTTTTAATTCCTATTCATACCTTAGCCTCAAAAATTCTTGAAGTAGAATAAATGATCTCCTTTTTGAGTAGTGTATCCCAGGAGCAAACATTACATAAATATTTATTGGAAAAAAAAACCCTGAAAGCATCTGCAAATATCTGTTTTGAAACTGAATTTTTTTTTTAAACAACTGAAAGCTAATCCTTGTATGTGCTCTTTTCCATTTTCTCCTGATTAGTCTTTGGGTTTGGGTGCTTTTTTAATATTGGTATTATTACTTTTTACTGCATTGCAGCAGTGTAATTTTAAAAATATTGAGTTACAGTGTTTTTTAATACTGGGAAGAGAGAAAGCTGGTATCAAGTACCTGATTCAAATGAAGACTATATGATTTAAAACTGGTCAAGTACCCTAAGTGGAGACCTTATGAAAAGGGTTTCTACAAACATCATCCATTTAGCTCTTCCTTGTAAATAGAAAAACAGCTATTTGCAGAGTTAATTCAGGATGAGTAGGGACAGGTGGGGAGAGGATAGTTCATGCAAACAATTTTGGTATTATTATTTTGTGAGATTTTGTAGAGTCATGGAGTCCAAAGCAGACAACAGTGTCTGGGTAGGAAATAATTCCCTTTCTAGAAAAGAGATTCCTTTTACTAGTTAAGCCTCATAACTATCAGAGAACAGTTCAGTTGAAAAAAAATTATTGAGTGAGCTAAAAAATACCTAATGAAATGAAAGGTATATGGGCAGATAATCTGTTTCTCTGTCTATTTTTCTGTTGTGGTGCTAATAAAACCAGAGTCATCTGTATGAGGCAACAAGAGTGAAAAGCCTGAATCCACAGAAAAGCAGAACACGAATGATACCTATTTTTTCTCATATTCAAATATACAGTTGAAAATAACAGGTTTTGTGGGGTTTTTTAATCATGATTTTGTTAAAATAAAAAATGGTGAACAGAAAAAAGCACAATCTTTTCTCAGTACAGATACTTCATTCAATTATTTTTAATATCTGTGTGATTTAAGAAATTTTAAATGGAGACTTATGCATCTAGAATGGTTTTACTCCAAAATTTTCCTGGTAAATTGTACATTATCGGACTAACACAGTAATAACTCTGGACTAATACTTGTTTGAAATTAATTATAGCTACATTTAACTACACATAGCTACACCTACACAAAGAATTACAATGTCATGAAACTATAATATGTTAATGAAACATGCTTCCATATGCTATGAAAGTCCAATAAATATACTTTGTTTAAAAATATTCAGATTTTGTACCAGATCTTTAATTTGTGATTGTATTAAACATTTATGTATTGCCCTAGTACCTGCACTGTTCAGCTGTGCCAACACATACTCTGTTTACTAGTAAGGATAATTTCCCAGTGTTATACAGTTCCTCCAAACCAGATTTCTTCAACAAATATATAATGTCCCAGATTACATTCCCAGCACATTTAATTAAATTGTTTTCCATTTCATTCCACCTGGAATCTCAAAGGGTTATAGCAGCTCAAGAGTATCTGACAGTAGTCAGCCAAGAATGTACATGATTTCGGTACATTAACTTTGCCAGTAAGGATAATTTTACTCACTCAATGCATTGAGATATGGTCTTCACACAATGACTGAAGATTACAGTATTTCTAGCTTCAGCAGAAGAGGCTATGAATGAGTAACTGTCATCCCAATGGAATATGCACAGAGGTGAAACATTTGTTCGACTTATGAACCAAGAAGCACTAAGAGAAATAACAGAATCGCAGTGTTTGGTTGTGATTAACACATTATTGGTTTAAAATTCACCCATTCTTGTTCCAAAGTCACAGAAGACTGAAAATTATTATGACATAATAAACTGAGACAGTAGTGATATTAAACTTTGAGAACATTATTCAGAACTATTTCAGTAAGCGTACAGAATTTTCATCCAGCTTGCCATATGACCCAAGACTAAAATGAAAGTTCAAACTTATAATGCACTTATATGGGAAAATCAATTAAGTCTCCAATACATCTGCATGGTTTTTTCCTGAATTCTTACTCTGTGTGGATTTTAATAATCTCAAAGTGTTTGCTAAATTAGTTTCAAATGACTTAGTGAGAAAAAAAAATCCAAGTTTCTCATTTAATTTTGTTCTCTGAATTAAGGAAGAAAGATGTGGAAAGTCTGAATTTGATTCTTTTCACTGTAGTGAATATGAAGCCCTAAGAGTATGTGACCTCCACACACTACCTATAATTTTTAAAATAATACTTTATTAGTTAAATTTTTCTCTGTCTCCACAACTAAATACTTCTTCCCAAACCAATTCTGAGTCATTAGACCATTCAAACAAAAAAATGTGTTTTGTACAAGGCAGGTAAATCTCATACAGGATTGACATAGATGTCTGCTCATTATATTTATTCATAACAACTTTTTGTAATGAAACTTGCTGTGAAAGGAGGAATGCCCATGACAGAAATACAGTATTTCAACAATTTCTGTTTAGAAAAAAAGATTCTTTCTATATATAGACAACTGGAGAAGAATCTTATGTGAAGTACTTCACAAGTTTGCAAGCTCCTTCTCCACACTCACTACAAAACAAATGACAAGAAACATTGCTTTCTAGCCTGATTTACATTTTCTAATATACTGGAAAAATAAATAGATTTACTTAAAAGACAATTTGACTGCAAGAATTATGACATTACATCTTGCCAGAGGCATAAGTCATGCTGTCATTAGGCTTTAGAATCTTTTCTGATTACTTGTGTATCACTTGAACTGTGCTTTTTTAAAAATATCTATTTCAAAATTAATTTTCTGTATGCATTTTGAGATATTCCTTTTAGATCTAGTCTAATATTTTTCATCAGAAGAACTTCCCCTGCATTTTCAAAGGTTTCTATGAGTTACAGAATTCAGCAGAGAATTTAAATGCAAGTTTATAGAAATATTTTGCTTCACTAAGATTAGAATGTTTCCATTTCTTAATTGATCAGCAATATATATTTTTTATGGTGTCAGATAAAAAGAAATTTGAAGAATGTAACATTAAAAAAAAGTTTTTGATACTGTAAAAATGTGGCTCAGTGGTTTGAAAACAAATTTCAGTATATTTTCTTTCTTTTGCTCCATCAGTGATGGTTGTTTTTTGGCTTGCTTCTACCCCCGTAAATTTTCCAAGTACCAGAATTTCCACCAGAAAACAGTTTTCTGCTACCTATAATTTACATTAACTCCTAAACTTAAGATGTCCACTGGTGCAAAAATTACGATTGGATAGGAATATTTGGTAGGAATGCTTAATTAAAAAAAAAAAAAAAAGAAATACAACTGATTTGGGTTTTGGTCTTGCAAGTTTAGGTAGGGTTAATGTAAGACTAAACTGTAGTAGAAGCAACACTCATGATCTGCTACTGTGTCTGGTTGCTCTGCTTGCCTACTATGACACAACACATGGAGTAAATTTTGTTTGTTTGTGGGGGGAGATTAATTTTCAGACATGTCAGGTTGATAACAGAAAGAAGAAGATCATGTTGGAGGTGGTCTGAAAGTGATTTAGAAGGTCTGCAATTTCTTTAGTATTTTTTTTTCTTCAGAACACTCTTTTGCCAAGCAGAATTGTTAATATGGCAATTAGTACTTTTTTCTCTTTTTTTGCATATTTATGCCTTTTCGTTATTTTATACAAATTAAGTTAACTGATATTCATTCTTCATAGATTTCAGTATGTCTGATAATCTCTATGTTGATATGGTGTTCCATGAAGAGACAAATATCTGAGGAAAGCACTACCTGTTTTTACCCATTGAAGAAGCATATTAGGAAAGATGTAATTTCCCATGTGCTTTGTCTATATGCTCCTCAGAGGGTTTTCTCCTTTTCCCTTTCATTTAATTAGATTTTCATTATTAACTTTTTTCTCTCTTTTTTTTTATGGACAGTAAATGGAACTCTGTTAGAAAGCCAGTGAAAGAGGAAAAAAATGTCCTTCTGCTATAAGATGGATATTGATTTTCCATCCAGAAGACTGTATTTACAACTTTTTGCATTATGGAAAGTGGGAATACAGAAATTAAACTTCCAACAATTGTAATGAGAAATACAGAAGGGTAGGAAATAATGATATAGTGCACACATAAGCATCTGCAGTTCTTGTCTGAATCAGAGTACACTCAAGTCCTGCTCGTGAGATAGCTTTGGGTTTCAGCAATGGTATGTACTCAGACCTTGGTAATTTCCAGGTTTTTTAGTGGAAATCATGCCAAAGTTGACTCAATTAATAAAGAAATGTGAAAACTTTGTGGCAATTAGAAACAAATAAACAAAACCCAGTTCTAGATTTCTATAATGAACATTAATAAGCTCCGCTCTGAGAGGTTTTTTTGGTCAGGAAAAATAAGCTAAAGAATAAAATCTGATTGGAATGATAAGAAAAGCAAACTCTGAGCTATTTTTTTTTAAAGTTTGTAAATAAGTAAACCACAGTTGCTGTGAAGTTGGAAAAACTGTTGCCTATGGAAGTCTTCCAATTTTCTTTTTCTGGTACTAATTTTTTTTAGGTTTGTTTTTTTTTTTTAGCAATTTAGAAGCAACCTGGAGCATGAAGGTGCCTACAGTGCCAAAGAAAGCTGACTACAGATGTGACAGACTAGAAGTAGTTGATCAGATAGGACATTGGTCCCCATTCATCTCTGTTTTCATTTTCTGAAAGGACTTCTGTGTTCAAATGCCACTACGGAGACATTTTGTGCGTCAGCTATTTGCAGATAGTCCTCCCTTACTTAAGAAAGATGGTTTCCACTGCCTGCGTTATGATAATACACTGGAGGCATGCCCATTCAAATCCTCATGCATATTTCTCACATGATGAATTTTTATTGCAGATTAGAAGTGACAAGAACAGGCTCTCTGCCTTAAAAATGCTCTCTATTCATTTACATATATATAACCCAAAGCCTTTCTTTTGTGAAATGGGCCAGTAAGATATCACTTGAGTCCCTGTGCTTTATATACTTCTCTCCTAATAGCATTAACCTGATAATTTTTATTATTACTGTGTCCTTAAAAAAGCTCTTTATAGAGGTCCTAAAAAATATCTGGGAGTAATACTTTGTTCCTGGGCACCTGGAGCAAAATGGTTTGCATTTACAAAGTTTACTGATGCAGACTGGCCTGATCCAAGCTGAACAGTGCATGAGGTGAAGTCTGATTCAGTATTATGTTACAGGTTTACTTTGCTACATGCCTACGTAGCTGTGGTACCTTATTCCTGTCACACAGACATTTACTTACTCTCTGTAGTTTTATGTATAGTCATTACACACCTTTTCAGGAAGTACTCTTGCATCATATTCATAGTGTAGTGAATAGACATGCAAGACATTCTAAGAGAGAAAAATTATTTTATTTAAAAGAAAAATAGAATCAAAACTTGTTTCATTCCCATTCCCTCTTACCATGCAAGCACTAGACTGTATGTGATGCCCAAGAGGTCAGCCCAGTTCTCAGGGAACAGGGCAGGAGTGCTCCGGACGTCTGGCCAGCACTTGGCCTCCTCAGCGCTCATATCCAGATGTTAGGATGGATCCTGGGCAATGATGTGGAAGACAAGGGAAGAAAATTATCTCTTCATGTCCTCTGGGTTAGTGACCACATACAGGTTTCAGATTTACCTTTTTTTTTTAACGCTTTCAGAGCTGGCAGTGTATCTATCCTGACACCTTTGTGAGCCAAGTCTTTCCCAATGCTGTCCAAATCCATGTGCTCTACGAAACTGCAAATAGATGTGCAGGGGTGCGGAGGACCCGCTAATCTGGATGCCATTGACACAGGCATTGAGACACTTTCCCTCTGCGTGTTCCTGCTGGTGCCTCCACATAAAGACATTTCCACTCATTCTCAATTCACACCAAGCTTAGTCTTTCTGATTCAACTATTTATATCTTTACAGAACCTAATTTATTTTTTTTTTATTTCAAACAGCAGTGTTGAGGTTATTTAAATCCTTCTGTATCAAACAATCTTGCCAGGTCTATGTGTGGTTGGGGAACAATCCTGTAACTGAAAGATGAATAAATTATATGGCTGAAGGCTCTGAAATTGTTGAAATTTACTTGTCTTTTGCCAAAGGTAGTAAGAAAACTGACTCATAAATCATCTCATTTATAACTGTACCATTGAAGGGATCTACCTGGTTTTTTTCCCTAGAGTGGGTGCAGTAAGAAACCTAGAAAATATGCCATTTGAATAATAAATAGAAGGGAAATAGGACGTGATTCAAAATGACAGTGTAGATGTACTGGTAGCACAAATCTAGATTTACTTGCTGGTATGTGTTACAGAACAATTTGGATCTTTAGTCCTTCAAGTCAAAAACCTCTTGTACGTCATTCTCGTCTTTCTCTGGATATTGTACATATGTGGGGGGAAAAGAAGTGTTTATTAGAAGAGAGAATATATGAAAGAGAGGTACTAGACAAAATATAATTTGATTATGAAGTTATGGCCAGGACTCACATATATGCTTGAAAATGAAAAAACAGAGATGGCATAAAATTACATGGGCATACTCAATAAAAAGATACATGATAGATAGATAGATAGATAGATAGATAGATAACATAAGTGCTGCCCTACAGTTAGCTTAGGCAAAGAAAATAAAATTAAAAAAAAAAAAAAACAAAAAAAAAAACCCCGAATGCACTAAAAACCAACAAAATCCCCAGACATATTAATGAAAAAAAATCAATGTCCAACCTCCCTTTTATATTAGACATATATGACTTACTAGTTTGATTATTCAATTTTTATTACAAAACTCATTTATATCACCACAACACTAAACCTAAGTAAAAATTACCATGTCAGAGTGAGCTTATTTTCAGATGTCGTTGTTAAAGGAAGGGTAGAGGTTTAAGCTCAGTGTGGCCATGTTATTTTATGTTTTTTCCTCACTTCATTGTTTGTCATCAGTGCTGTAACCATAAAAATACCAAGAAAAATATTTTTTGTTTTAGAAATTGAACACCAGTGTTACCTACATTTAAACAGAAAAGTGTGCCATCACAAAAACTAAACTAGGCAGCTGAGGTAACATCTAGAATCACTTTCCATTTTGGAAGGAAGAAAAGATCTTTGGCTTTTAGTCACATTCATTCTTCATAAATTCAGGAAATGTACTGTGCACAAGGCTGATTTGAAATAGCAATGATGACACCAGCAGTTGAAGCCGTGCCTTTAAATATCAGAAACATGGGAAATTTTTGGTTGAAATCAGTCTCTTCTTTATTTAAGTCACATGAATTCTATTCTAATTCATGTCATAAACCCTAATGACAGTCTAAACATGAAGCTGTATTTAGGTGTGATAAACATCACCTTTTTTCTCCAGTGCCATGAACTTAATTAAAACAAAAAAAATCTCCAAAAACAAAACTTAAAAAAAAAAAAAGGTAAAAACTTCCCCCGAAGCCCCACCAAGCTGAACTAACCAACCAACACCCCAAAACCCACAAAAGCTATGTTTAAGCTGATATAAAGGAAAAAAAAGACTGCCACCTCCCCAAATTATTGATATTGATGCAGAAAAAAACCCTAGTCCTTTATACACTGAAATCAGGAATTAATGTTTTATTAAGTACAGCTCTAGGAGTAATACAAAGAATTCTCATTGTTCAAAACAAAAGACAGCTCAATATTAAGTCCTAATGAATTCCCTTTCATTGTGTAACAATGCTGCATGCCCAGAATTTAGGTTAGTATTGAAATGGGAATACTGCTTGAGATTTGACATCTGAAATTGTTTACTCATTTGTAATTTAGGTGCAGGGCAGAGACACTGTTTTTCTAACACATTGAATTACACTTCAGGTACCACTGAACCTCAAGGTAAGAAGTGTAAATATTAGCTGAACTGCATACTGAGAGTCTTGATACAGATTCCTCACTTTTCATTTCTTTAGTCATCTTTCTTGAGTTCACTGCTTACTGAGAACATATTATACAGGCTTAAAACATGCTTCTGATTATCTTTGTATTTTGAAAGTTTAATAACAGCAAAAGGGATAATGGCTTTTCCTGACAGCAAAAGATTTTCCAAGCAGAGAACCCTAACAGAAAAAAATTCTAGAATTGGGTCATTTCTTAGCCTTCCTTTTGCACCTCAGTCGTTGCACCAAAAAATAAGATCGACCCATGGGACCAACAAAAAAGAAATCAATCAAGAAAAGCACTGATGCTGAAACTCAGACCTAAGTAACCCCGGCATGCAGGGAAAGGGGAAGGGGAAAAGGAATCCTAGAACACAACTCTTTACTGGGGTACATGCTTCCATGTTTTTAATTAAAAAGCCATCAAATAAAATATGTGAATATCAACAGCAATCATAAAACAATTCAGAAGGAAGAGCAAAGCTAAAAATAGTCCATACTCTGGTCTATTGTTTTAACAACTGTACTGTTATGTAAAAGATTCTAGACAGTACAGCTTTGCCTTCCCTGTATAATTTAATAGATTTAATCGTGGCTATTCTGCTTTATAGTGAGTTCAATTATTACTATATGCATTAAGAATGCTCATTGAAGGTCTTTAAACTAAGATTTCTGAGATGACTCAGATGCAAAAAATATTTAGCTTGTCAACACCATAAAGAAAATAAACCTCATGGTCTGTGGTCATTGTGGTGACATCTTCAATTTTTCTGGCTGTTATTTAATTTTCCATCACAAAAAGATATGTACCTAGATGGTGAAAGCTACACAGACTTTTGGTGAATTTTTACATTAGAATGTTACCCACTTTGGAAAATTGAGCGAAATTCTGTGTAATATTGAGGAAAATTAGGTGACAAAATAATTAAGCAAGTACAAAGACATACATTTGCATAAATATAGAGCCATCAAGTTGAACAATGTAACTAATGCATTAATATATTTTTTTGTTGACACATTCTAGGCTGCTTGAACATCACAACCAGCAAATTTTCTCCTATTCATTCTTACCATAGATTGGATTTACTGTAACCTAGAAGCAAATCAATCATTCCTGAGCCCTCCTCTAATTTCTTACCATTACCTTCAGTTCATTTGAAAAGAAATGTGAAACACTGAGTCTTTTATTTATATTACAGCTTTCATCATTGAGTAACAATATGATATGTAGTGGAAGTATGTGAAGCTTTTCTTTTTCCTGTTTTCAAGAAGGTAACAAATGCAAGGGGAAAATCCTGAGAGAACGAGCATTGCTTTCAGCTTCTCTCTCACAGAGTAAACCATCCAGTACAACTAAGTCATAATAAACTCTTCGGTCTGCTTTTGAAATCTGTGTGTAGTTAAGCCTAGTCTTCCTTGGGAGCTGCTAAAATTACAATAGAACCTTTATTACGCAGACTCATTTTAACTCATTTCAGTAAGACTGAACAGTGCACTGCACAGTGGGATTTCACTGACATGCACAATACGAACAGAAATGTTTCTTTGGAGAGAAAGTTTAGAATACTTTTTACACATAATTAAAGATCTTCTAATAAAATAGTATTAGATTGTCTTTATGTCTTAAGAATACCAGGAATACAGAAGTTGCTCAATGTCAAATAAAAGAAAAAGCAAACAGCCACTGACATGTTTGAGTGCTTGTAGTTTATTACACAAATCACAAAAGGAAAAGCCCAAATAACAGACAGAAGTTCTGCTATGAAGGAGGTTGGTAGTTTCCACCTAGACGTTTCCTTGAGCAACATGTGAGTGTGCAGGCACACAGATAGTTCTGCTAAATAGGGTAAGTATATAGAAATAAGTGAAGGAAGAAACAAAGCAGTAAAGGGCTGCCAAAACTGTTGCACATTTTTGCTTGAGTGGGTATAAAATTGGCTTTCAAAAATACAGAGGAAGTAAAGAAAATGAAAGTAAAGGGAGCTTCCTCTAACTTAGAAGCTAAAGTAATTAGGTCTGAGATGTATTATCAAGGATTATTCAACCCCATGTAAAGAATGATGTTTTATCCTACTTTAAAAAATGTATAATAGAAAGCAATACAATGCAGTACAATGTAGAGAAATACAATACACATGCATGTAACAAAATATTAATTATATATAAAATTAAAATATGTAGATAATGCTTATATATTGCAAAATAACAGCAAAGAAAAAATATATGTCTGATAGGAAAGCAATTAGCTGCTAACCAGTCTAGAATGAGCAACTTCAATTGCATCAGGCCAAAAGCAGAAATTACTCATAAGCTTTTACTGAATTTCTGATGTCTTAAGCTATCTTGAAAATTGATAGTTCCCTCAGAGGACAAACAGATCCTAAATCTTTTGTAACAGGTGTCAGCTGAAACACAGTTAACAGAAACTCTTTGACAGCAAAACCATGTGAAGAAATTTCCATCAGGGGCCTTTCTTCCCGTTAGCATACAACAATTCCTTTTCATGTATTTTGATTCAAGGTTTTGTGGAGCCACAGTATAAACTGGATTTCTAAAATAATTTGGATGTAATTATTCTGTGGCAAATACATGCAAACACTCTTCAGTTTAATCTTACCCTTGAATTTCACAATTGGCAGGTGAGGAGAACTGACACAGAAGTGAAAAAAGAATGAGATTCCAATGCTACCCTATGGAGCTGATTTTTAACTAGGAGGTGAAGACACGTTACAGCAATTAGAATTAATGAGTGAAATTCTATTTCTCTCTGTATGGTAAGTCCACTAATGTTAATATGAACCTCTAAATTACCTAATATCCACCTGCTAGCACAGCAGTACTGGTGTGATCCAGATTAAGCATAAACACAGAATCATGTTTCCATTAATTCAATCAAACACGCAGCATTGAGTTTATGTCAAAATATTTCTTGTGTATTGACTTTAAGTTAACTATGGGAAAAGAACACAAGCCCTGCTTAAAATGTACTGACTCAGTGTTCTGTCCTCATTTTTTTACAAATGTAAAAACTGGTGAGTTATCATAGAATCACAGAATATGCTGAATTGGAAAGGACCCATAAGGATCATTCAGTCCAACTCCTGTCCCTGCGCAGGATATTTTTGCGGCATATAAAAAATAGCATTATTGATTCTTCATGAAAGGTTGATGGATTCCACCTAAATTTAGACAGCTGAAATGTAACTGTCCCTATCTAAGCTGTATGTATGTGTGAGTATAACTCAGTACAGCTTGAAGGAGATGTTGACAATGGAACAGAATATTTACAGTAAGTATTTACTGATTTCTCCATATTAGCTACAAAGACGAGCCTTGGTCAAATGTAGTTATTTACACTGTAGTCACCATAGCTGGATGAGATTAATCCAATCCTAGAAATGCTAAATCTGATTTAGGCGTAAGTAAAGGTATGGGGCAGGAAAATGTCTGTTCCTTTAAGGGTATCTGACCCATACATAATAAGGGAGGTCTTGGTAAGAACAAACCTGGTGAGTGGCACAAATCAGGGTGCCACTGATATCAAAAATATATATTTTAAATTGGGAAAATAAAGAAAGGGAAAGAAATACACAGAGGCATAAACCCAGACTTATTAGCATAAAAAACATATAACCAGAAAAAAACCTGGTCAGTCCCACTAATTGAGGAGTTATCAAGAAACTGCAGGTAAATCTGCACTTTGCAACAGATGAAGGTGCAATTCTATGGATATGGGATGCTGAAGGAGGTTGTGGGGCTGTGCAAACTGATGAGGCAATGTGCAATAGAAATATATGCCATAGAAACACACAATACATAAAATATAGAGAAGTCTCTATTTGTACTGTATAAGTATATCTATCTACAGTATTTAATTTGCAAGGTCAAGATATTTTAGTCTTTAAATATGAACTTAAATATAAAAAGTTTAATTCCTCAATTCATCAGAAGTGGAATTTCTCAGTACTTCACAATTTTGAAGGTACCTTGCCTAAACAGAGGTGATCAGACTGGAACACCGTGTTTCTAAGGGAATAAAACCATAAGTATTTTCTTGTGTCTGTAAGAAATTTACAGGACCAAAGACTGCAACATTGTGTGATCTACTAATATCCAGATTTTCTCTATCTTCCATATTTCTGTCTGAGAAGCTCTCACCTTGTTACAAAATGTTCTGTTGTTAGCTCCCAAGTATCCTATTTTTACTGCATTATATTGCTTTTAACTCAATTGTATTATTGCTGTCCTTCAGCCTTCAGCTGACCCTGTTTGTGTTTCCTTTTATTGGTGCATCCCAGTGTTGTGTCATCAGTATATTCTCAATTCTTTGTGCCCAGGGCACTAAATAAAATATGAACTTTTTTGCTTTAAATATAAAACAGAACCAAATCCACATATTGGACTTGTGGAATCCTTCTAATAGCATACTTCCTTACCAGTCATTTCCTTTTCAGTAGAGACTGAATGGTTCATCTATTCTTACATTAATCTCAATCTTCATCTTAATTAATAACACCTCCCCTGGCAATATATCAACTGCTCTACTGAAGTCCAGATAAAGTAGTTTAGTTAAAGTATTGCCTTTGTCTGAAGAAAAAAATTCGAAGTTTTCTTAACAAAGAAACATAGGAGGTTAATTTGTTACTTTGATATATCCCCTCTCCTTTTTATCTGCTATTTAATTCATTTACTTCAATTTCTTGAAGTAACTTTTCTTTCCAAATTTAGCTATTTCATTCACAACTTCCCTCATGTTTTGATCTTTTTATTACACAGGGATTGCATTTTCTGTTTATCTGCATTACTGAACATAGTGATCCAATGTATTCATGTAGCAATTTTCTCAGAATTCTGTAATGAAGAAATATCAAAGCCAGTAGTACATGGTTAGAAAAAATAAACTGCTAGGTTCAATGATATTGGACTCTGTGTCCAAAAAGTCTTTATTGGCTGAGCAGCTCTCACTGGGTTCAGCTTTTGCTGCCCCTGGATAAGCTTGATTTTTAGTGTGCCTATATTAACATCTTCCTGTTTATCTCTTTAGGTTCTTGTGTGGGGTTTTGTTGATTTTGTTGTTGTTGTTGTTGTTGGTTAAGGGTATGTTGGTTTTGTTTCAGTTTGGTTTTGTTTGGGTTTTTTTTGGGTTTTGGTTTTTTGGGTTTTTTTGAAGGGGGGGAGTGATGTGCTGTGTTGTTTCATTTTCTGGAGTTGTGCTGCAGACTGTCTTTACAGCAGTAATCTTATGTCTGTCTGCAATTTGATATTTCTTATCTTGCATGACTCTTCTCAGCAGACTTTCTCTATCAAAACTTGGCCTTGGATCATTGACAGGCCAACCTCCGGGAGGAGGGAAAGGTAGTTTTATCATATAAATCATTTTATCAGGAAGTAGAAAGAGACATAAAGTGAATCAGATGAATCCTACTTTCAGTGTAGTTGACTACTTTTTTCCTTCAGCTGTGCTTGATGGGTAGGGCAACCAGCTAGGAAGCAGATGTCTGCATCAGGGACATCTAAGCCAGGTGAAATGAAATCTCTTCAAGCTCTCTGCCTTTAACCCTTCAAAGGAAATGACCACTTTACAGTTACAAAAGAACCACCTAATCTCCACAAGTTCTTGCCACTTTAAAACCAGTCATTTTTCATGCTCTCGGTTAACTGTTTATATCACCAGGATTAAATTATAGCTGCAAACTGTTTCAGCAGTTGTTTTAGCAGATGGCCGAGAAGGCCAGTGGCATCCTGAGGAAACGGCCTCAACTTATTCCAGGGAGAGGTTTAGATTAAATATTAGGGAATATTTCTTCACTGAAAGGGGGGTCAGGCATTGGAAAAGGCTGCCCAGGGAAATAGTATATGGCACTTGGGGATATGGTTTAGTGGTTGTTGGGCTTGATGGTCTCAAGTCTTTTCCAAAAGAAATGATTCTGTGATTTTATGATCCCTGCTTAGGCTTGAGACTAAATAAGAAGTACCTCAAAGGATACTCAGAGATCCTAGCCACATTCTGCTAATCTATTTCCCCTAGGGAAAGTTAGGAGGGCCAATACAGTAAGCAAAACACTGTAGGTGAAAATGAAAGTTATGTGTTAGGCAGAACTGATCCAACTCTGACTGTCACACGTAACAGAAGTTTTGACTTACTATAGGACATCTCTCATACTGTGAGGCTTTAGGCTTCACATTTTGCATCAGTATTTTTAAGGTTATCTTGCCAAAAAGGAAAGAAAACTTTTATTTCAAAACTAAAAGAAGACTGTAATACTATCTAACTAAAAATATATTCCATTCTGTAATCTACAGAATCAGTGAAAAATTTAGAAAGTGATGTACTAGAATCAATACAAAAATAAACTAATGCAGTGATATCTTGTTAATATACAAGGAAATTAAAAAATGTTATTTGAGAAAGCTCAAAGATTTATCACTACAAGCATTTTCTTTTCTCTGTGTACCAGATCTAGCAACTGTCTGCAATGTTCCAGAACTCCAGTCAAAATTACACTTCACCTTTATACACACATGGGTCCAGACAGTGGATGGTTTTGTGCTATCAGGTTAACAAAAGATGAAAAGACAGAATTTTTGTAGCATTGCAAAAGTCTTTGTGTGATGGGAAAAGAAAGGGCAAAAGCTTAAAACTGAAAAATCCATTAAAGCACTATTAAAGTTATTGAGAGTTTCACCACTGATTTCAGTGGCTCTGAGATGTTGTTAAAAGAAAACTTCAAACCAATATCCCTACTTTTATTGTCTTAATGAAGACTTCAGAGGAAAAGCTGAGTTTATAAGCATAAAAAAATTTACAGTTATTAAACTGAAATGTCTCCAGTGGCTTCTCAGTTAAGGACAACCCAAACTTCATTTTGTTTGTTAGTTTGGAGGTTTTTCTTTACAAGTATGAAAATCAGTAACAATAATGACATAAATATACATATAAACAGCAGCATTATTGTTACTTGTCTGGAAAGCATTGCAAGTTTGCAGAAATGTGCCATTCAAAACATTGGAAAATGGTTTTGACAAAAAATTGTTAATTCCAGCAATACATATTTTTAATAGAGTTTTGGATTTTGTTTGTTGTTTTGAAGGCTTGAAATGTGGACTGAATTTTCTCCGAAAACTTGAAGATTAGGCTACTATAAAAAGAAAACTACATGAAAATTATGATTATCTAATTATTATTATATATTATTATCTAATTATTATCTATCTATTACAATCTATTATTATTTAATTTGGCCTGTGCGCTATCATTATTCTAGATGTATGAATCATGAAAATAAAACAGTTCAAGTGAGTTACCAGGATTTCATGTGGCACCTTGAATTATGTGGCTTTATGATGACTCTCCAACTGGTCCACAGATGTATACGCATACCCATGATTATGGGCATATGCTGACATCTAAACTACAAGGATGACAGCCTCAGGATGTGTGAAACATACTGATGTATTACATGAGCATATATAGATAAAATTACTCATTTCATATCCCATTATTATGACTCTGAATAGTAAATACAACATTAATTTACTGAATGTATAAATAGCTCATAGTGTCATAATTCATTAGATTTATCTCTTGGCATTTTCATGTGAAAATCATATTATATTTATTATATTATCCATCGTATAAAGCATGATTATTCATCATTAGTGAATTTGATGGTCACTGTTTTCCCTGAATTCAAGGAGTTCTGTGTTTCCATATACACATGCTATGTGAAACTATACATATATATATACAGGCACACACACACATATATATGTGTTCATATGTGTACATGGGCATGTAAATTCTGCTCTAGAAATATCAGTACAAAGGCAAGTAATCTTGTAATAAACAATGAAATAAATGCTGCCTGGTGTTTCATTGAATGCAATAGAAAAATGAGTTAGTAGCTTGACCAGCTCATCTCCCTGTAGGTATGGTCTCTATAGAGCATTTTGTAATGACTTAAATGCTTAGCTGAAAGGGAATACTTCTTATCCTAACTTAATGGATCTAAACATCATTATAATAGAACTCAGTCTGAAAGCATTATTGGACAATCTGTTTCATACTGTGGGCCAGAAGGGAAACAGTACAACTTAGAGGTAAAATATAGTTCTTATTATCCACCTTTGCAATAATGGAAATAACATAAAGGATATTAGATCATGATTAAATTTTCTGTGTAAGAAATATATCCGCATTTTCCTTTGAGGACACTTATCAAATGATTTATTATCAATATTAAACAACAAAAATGTGCTATATCATTGATGTTTTCACTTACCGAAAACACTGGGAAAGGAATTTGAATTTTGCTTAAAAAGCATGTGACTACTCAACATTAATTTCTTCATTAATATAAATGCTGTCAGGTTCTTAGAATATTTATTTTAGTTCTTATGTGTATTTTAATAATTTGTTATATATGTATAGTTGTAAATACTCAACCCCCTGCTGTAAATTATACCAACCCAGGGTCAGGAAGTCACAATTCAAATATAATGTGATTTTGAGCAAAAACTTGGCAGAACAGAGAAATTGTTTGTATTTTAATCATTTATATTTCCATAAAGAAACCACTGACGAGCCTTCAGACCTTTAACCCAGAATCTAGGAGGCTGGTTTCATTCTAAAATCCATTAAAATGTATTTCAGCTGGGTTTGAAAATATTAGCTGCACTGAGCAAATAATATTTTTTTTTGTCATGTTAGTGAAATATTTCAAGTTTGGAGTTTTGGTTTGAGTTGTTTTTTTTTCTTCCCCTTTCTTTCATTATCATAATTAAATAGGATGTAAAGTTCTCTTCTTATTCGGACACATTTTCCTAACAGTTGTAGTAGTCAAGGTCTAATGAAATACCAATACCCTTGTTTCACTTTTATTAAATCCCAATTTATTGTACCCAAACTTCAGATAGACCAAAAAATAACAACTTACCAGAGTCTGCCTCTAAGAATTTTCTACCCTTCTCCAGCTTCATCATACCACCAGCAGTCGTTAGAGATAGATAGCTCAATATGTAGATAGACTCATAAATAGAGATACATGCTACAGTAACTGCATTGATAGATGAATAAATTTCTGACTATGAAAACGGTATTTTCAGTTGATCCACTGATCCAAATGGAAGCAATAGGTTTCACTTAATTAGGTTTATTCTACTGTGTCCTACCTATTGCTCCACCAATACTGTGGATCATTAAAATAATTTATGTGCTTATGCTTCTTCCTCTACAATATTTTTGGTGATATTTCTTTCACCCATAAGGATTGTCATATATAAAATATCTTCCATATATGTTCCATTTTTATTCACTATATATTTTGCAAGACATGAGAATAGAAACCATTGAATATGGTTACTTCAAGACCAGCTGACGTCTCAGCTTTACTTTTATGAGTAAAATGTAAACTATAGGTAATGAAACGAGAAAATTTGAAAAGTCTATAGGCCAAAAGAAAATTTTATCTCCTTGAAAAGCAAGCAGTTCTAAAAGCTATTGTCTCCTGCTTTTTGGAATCGGTAATTAAACAACCTTCTAAGTGAATCAGTATGGTGATCTCAGGAACACTATCGAATTTCAGTGCACATTTACCAGACTAAATTCAAAAGAAAGGCCTATAACAGAATGTAAAGGTATATCAAGTTTTAGAGCATCATATGATTTGCTACAACTTACAAGATACCCAGCAACATGGCAATTCACCAACAGAATTCTTGAAAAAACCCCAAATTCATCTTTTCATAAGCAAATAACATCAAATTTTAATTTTGAAAACAAAATCCCCAAAGAAAAAGGTAGATAAATAAATGCAATGAAAATGATTGCAAGAAAAGTACTTTTTGTTGCATTTTATTTTATTTGAACAGTGTAACATAGAAAACTTTTTTGGGCAATGATAGATCTGCAAATAATCAATACTCTTTTCTAGCTGTTGTCAGGTTTCTTTGGTTGCTTTAAACATATATGTAAGAGAGCAACATTTCATGTTCTGTGATGTTCCGATTTTATTTCAGTCCAAACCATAAACTTCAGTACGGAATAGATTTTAAAAATGAGAGGAAGATCAGTACTTCTATGTGAATCATTGTAACAGGCTAAAGTTTTCACCACTGACAGTCATAGCAGGGCTTCATTTATATATATAGTTTAAAATGATGCTTATAGTCCAGAAAATATTTTGCAGACCATTTTGAAGAAAAAAAATTCTTCAAACCCTATTAATCTTCAAAGATTTTGATTATCCTTCTTTCTAATTTCAAAGTGAGTGCTTCAAAAATAGATATGACCCCAACCTATGTTCTCTACACTTTGATTAATATTGAACAGCTAGATAGCCAAAAATACCAAATGTACAAGGTCAGAGAAGTAGCCAACACCTTTAAGTAAAGGTAAGACTTGCAATTCAGGTACAAGCTGTAGTATTTCATGTCTTTTGAAGCCATGTGGTTTTTCCGTGTTTTTCGTTTTGTACTAACATCAAATAGTGATGGCTATTCAAATACATTAGACCAATCATATATTAACACAATCACTATTTGATCGCATTACCTATTTTGATCAGCAAGCAGAATATCTAAGCTATCAATTTTTAAAAAATCTATTATTTCACTAAGTAGCTGGTTAATATAATAAAGCAACTGATTTACTTCAGGCTTGGTGCTGTGACCAGTTCCCTGGGGAGCCCATTCCAGTGCCCAGCCACCAGGTGAAGAACGTTTTCCTAATATCCAACCTAAACCTCTCCTGACACAGCTTCATGCCATTTCTTCAGGTCCGCTCAGTGTTCATCACAGGGAAGAGGCTAGCTCCTGATTTAACTGAAAATGTTACCAGTGTTAATTACCTTCTCATTATGCTGTTTTGTCTTATTGTAATTTTCTCTTATCATTGGTCTATTTGTTTTTTAAAGAAAACAGTTTTTACTGTTTTACTTCCATTTTTATCAGCATGCAGATTCTGGATCTTACTTATTTTTGGAGGTACTTATTTCACCTTTGCTGCAACAAAACTTTTTGTCATGCATTTTGCCATGTCATAAAATCTATCATTTATTGGATTTATGCTTATCTTAATCATACATTCTTAATATAATCATTCCAGCACTCTCATTTATCATGCATCTGATAACTGAAGTAAAGTATTATTTTTACCTACTAATAACTTTCCTATGCAGGTACTAGTATGGAAAGTAATACAATCTTAATCATGCTATCAGTGTCTTGCTAATGGTGAGGACCTTGTTTCTTCCTAAGTGAGCTACTTTTTCAACCACTCAGATCAAGGGACGTCTGCTTGTGTCTCCTTGGGATTTTTTAATGCTAGGACAGTCTTTTAATGCCAGACATACTTCCTCAATAAAAAGAGTAAATTCCTAAAAGAGTTATCCAGCAATTAATAAATTTTGAACTGTGATAAATTTTTAAACTGTGTTAACAAATGGGGGAAACTGAATGAGCAATTTCAATCTTTTCTGCTCACACCAAAACAGAAAAAAGGGCTAAAGAAAATTCTTTTATTTACAATATTAATGCTCACAGGAATATGTGATAAGGTTTGATAGTGTCAAGATCCTGAAGATCAAAGACCTGAAAAACTGAAGTTTCTCCTGTTTAAGAAACACTTTAAGATACATTGCATTGTTCAGTGAACTCTGTCTCAGTCTAGAACTTTCCCTTGAGGAATTACATTCTAGAGGCAGAGTCCATGAATCATTCTTTGAAGTAATGATCAATGACTGAGAAGTCAAATATAAATCCCAGCTTCAGCAGTAATTATCAGGCTATCTCATTTATAAAGTTTGCCAATATCCTAGGCAAAATAAATGAATTAGCTATAATCTAAGTTTATTTCAATTTCTGAGGTCAAGTAGATGCTGTGAAATGCAGTTTTGACTGTATCAAGATGAAGAAATGTATTGATTTTTAGATACACTTTTTTTGTAAATATAGCATTTCATCTTCCTTTTTTTTTTCTTGTTATCTATTTGGGGTTTTCATGTATTAAAATCAAGGCTGATATCAGAAACTTTACCCATATTTTAATTTTCTCCTAGCAAAGATAATATCAGAATGTTCAGTTAATTAAGAACAAAAGAATGACCTGA
Source organism: Acanthiza pusilla (assembly GCA_036630365.1). NCBI lineage: Eukaryota > Metazoa > Chordata > Aves > Passeriformes > Acanthizidae > Acanthiza > Acanthiza pusilla. The sequence goes on from JAXCHO010000018.1 coordinate 31,151,770, forward strand.
TAATATCAGACTACAAAGGATACAACTACAGTTTATAATATCTATGTGTGAAGCAGAGAAGTTAAGTTACAGACACTCTTGGAGGCAAAAAAAAAAGGGAATCAGACAAAAACAGTAAAAGTAAAATAAACCTAAAATAACTTCCTTTCCAAGAACCAAAGAATTTCTAAATGAATAATAGGTAATACTGTTCTGAGATGGTGCTTCAATAGGTAAGCATATGAAAGTGATCTGCTAAAGTACTGTTAAACTCATACCAAAGCACTGTTAAACTTATGTAGCTTTTCCTATTTTTATTTCATATGGCTTGAGTTTTGGTCCCGAAATCTTTCATTTCCATAGTGTAAAAAATAAAAAAAAAGGTTTTAAAACTAGACATTATGAAACCTTTTGCAGTGCAAGCCTTCTTAATGAATTCAGGACAAAACAGTACATAAAGTCATCATTTTGTTGTGAAAATTTCTGCAAGTATACTAATTATGATTTAAAAAATTGACCAGTAAGAAACTATAATTGAAATCTTAAGTTTGCAGTTTGGCTGCTCTGAACAGGTTGACTTTGAAAACTCTTGAATAATTATATTAACTCAGTTGAAAGGGAGGATTATTTGTTAACTAAACATTGAAGTTAGAAGATGAATCCTTTCCTGTGCCATAGTTTTGCTTAGAAACCTCAGCAGTAACTTCACTTTTTCTCACAAGGAAAGCCATGTTTATATACAGAGAACATTTGGTGTAGCATACCGTAATAGAAAAACTAGTGACTAGAAATGGATGGATTTCATAATAAAAAACAAAACTCTTTGATGGAATTCCTATTCCTATACTGCAGTCCTTTGTAGTGGTAAGCATTCTAGCCTCCACAGAAGTATCAAATGCCCTTCATTCTAAGCCCTTAAAAAAATACTAAACTAATTTATTTTATTTTCAAGATACACAGTTTATTAATTCAACCATATTATTTATTTTAACCTTAAGGAAAATTACACATACTTGATTCCCAAAGAATTTAAGGTGCATGAGAAGTTGGTTGGTTTTCCTGTAGAGTACACATGGATCTTAAGATATTTGTTTCTTCAAGGTTTTTGGGAAGTACAGTATTTCAGGATGGCATATTCTTTTGATTATGACAAGCACAAACAACTGCATGTGTTGCTAAAAATTGTAATGTAGGAACACCAAGCCACATACTTTATCTGTCCATCTTCACAAATACGTAACTCTTTTCCTGAATCTATTATTTTACTTTTACTATATATGACCTCTTTTTTCTCTGTTCATTCGACTTTCAAGCCCATAGTCCTCTCATCAAACTCTTATTTTACTTTGTACCTCACTAGAACACACCACTGTTTCTCTGTTACCTCTTTGCAGTGCCATTCCACTTTCTGCATTCAGTTCAACCAAGATGTGAGTTATTTCTCCTAATATTCTGCCGTGGCTAGTCTAACCCCAGGCATCATACCTTCCAAGTTCCCACAGCCCTGTTTTAATTTGAAAATGACAAGGCCTGTCATTGATTAGTAATATCCACAACTATCTTGCAAGGGTGAATAAATGAGAATTGTTTTTGTTGTTGTTGTTGATTAAATTTTAAGGGGGAAGTCACTCAAAATTAGCTGTGTGAACATCTTAACTACCCAGCCACCAACTGATCATTGTGTGAATTGCCGTATCTGTCACTGCCCACTGTTGTTCAACTGCTACACACAAGAGCAGCTCCTTGGAGATTTAGGAGGCAAAATTCTCTTTCAAGGAATGTGGCAGAAAAAGCAAGATCAGATGCAAAAGGTTGAGGAATCTCTTCTGTGGTTTGTATTCCTTCAGTTCTTTCTTTTTATAACTTGCGTGATAATAGCAGAGCTTGTACTCAGACCCTTCGTATCTCTTGCCATTGACTGATCACATTTCCTTTCAGTACACTCTCCCTTTCTGTTCATATATTCAGAGCATTAGAAGGTCTTGAAAACTTATGTTCCTCTAAAACATAACACTGCATTCCACATATGTGGCTTTAAATCCTCTTTTTTTTTTACCTTTTTCTTTTATGGGTTTTTTTCCTGGAATGCTTTATTTTGAAAATAGAGTTGTTCTGCACCACTGATGTACCCTACTTACAAGATTTATAAACACCGATTGTTCCAGCTGATAGTTTGCAACAAATTCAGAGGAAAAAAAACACTGTCCTTTTCTGTGTTCCTCAAACTGTGACACTGAAAGGAGGAAGTTAAGCATTATTTACTTTTACAAGAAATGTGCTTACCTCTTTGTTTCCTTCCTCTTTCAGGAACTGTTACATTTCCACTAGTAGTCCATGAATTAAAAATTCCATTTTACTGGCTATTGTCAGGTAATCCCTTTTCCCTAATATTTAACCTTGGGAAATAATTTTAAAAGGATTTAAAATATATGTTCCTATATAAAACAAAACACAAGTGACAAGTCCTGATATTTAACTTGTTATATCACCTGGAACAATATATGTGAAAATCTGAACTTCTGAAGAATATTTTCATATTTTTTCATATTTTTATAAGAGGATAGGATAGAGAGTGAGAAACAGAGGTGGGACAGCCTTAAGGAGAAGATATCTAAGAAAGAGAATAAAATGTCAGACAGAGAGAGAAGAAAGGAACTAAAAGAGTGAGAAGTGGCTGACTTTTTTTTAGATACAGATGTTATGTCTGATTCAGATGGAAGGGAAAACCTTAGTAAGGAAGAACCACCCATCATCTATACTAAGAGTCAATGTATTTTGATGAAGTATCTTAATATTCTCGGAGGCTCAAATATGAAAATGCCTATACTGTGCAACAATTTTAATTACTAAGTTGATGTTAACATGGCTTATTCATGAAGTAGGCCCTAGAGTCTTTTTACACAGAATAGTTATTAGTCACTCCTTGCCATTTCTCTTACAGAAATACTATATAGACAGAGTTTGTTGCATGTCTTTTTAGTTCAGGGGTAGTTTTACTAGCTCAGATTCTCAAAAAATATCATATAAATGTCAGATACCACTAGGAGGGCAGAAAGAAACTGAAAATAATATCTACAAACACAAAAATAGATAAGGGTAGTGAGTGAAAGCAAGGAGATAAAACTTTGCACATAGACTTCTGGAAATGTCATTGCAATTTCCAGAATGAAATTTTGTCTTTCTGTAATAGGAAGCAGAAGTGCTAAAAAGAGCAATGAGCAAAAGAGCAGTTTTTTAAAAAAACAACATATTTATTGATCAGACTTGTTCAAATACTTAGCATGAAGTGAAGAAGTACTGACCATTTACAAACCTGTCCTGATGAAGCTTGAAATTGATAGTTAGATTGGAAAACCTGAAAACTGATACTTTAAAATATCAAGAATTTGAAAGGGAGAATAATTTTTAGCAACATCTGAGGAAATTAAGTCAAACATGAAATTATGGAGAGTGTGTTCTCACTTTGCCAAAACCAGGCTGTAGAAAAGATCTGATTAAAATAAGCAATGAGCCTTCTAAAGGTTTTGAAATAAACAAGAAGGAAATTGGATTTGCCAGGCTGAAAGACAAAAGCAGATGAGATATTTTCAAGGTAAAATAAGTAAAGGTAAAACTAGGTGATGTCCCAATTATATGGGTTAGCAGTCATCAGACTCTTAAGAAGAAGATGAATTAAAAACAAAACTGGAAATTGTGAAGAGAAGCTTGCAAATACCAAATAACTGAAGAAACCCTATCTATTGATAATATCTTACCTGTAGATATCTGTATTTACAGGAAACAGAACTAGTTAGCAAAATAGTCAAATGGGAGAGGATCTAGTAAAAAAAGACTTCACAAGCAAAAAAAAAAAAAAAAAAAAGCATTACTCTGTAAGATGGGAACATTAGAGAATAAATACTGCTTGGAATTACTGAAACTAAGTTGGACTAATTAAGAGGGGTCAAGAAACCTGCATAGTGGTAATGTAGGTAAGATATGATGTTAGATGTGCAGATAGATAAATAGGTAAACAGAAAGAATCATCATTGTGTCAGAATACCATACAAAATGTCGGTATAACATTGGTATATGCTGTCAGTGTTTCATGGCATTGTTATCAGTTTTATTATAAATGTTGAAAAAAGGGAAGCCACGCTTGAAAAACATTATGAACTTCTATGCTGAAACAACTGGCAGGGTAGGGAAGGGTGGCTACTGTCTATCTAACTTCACTAATGCTTTTAGCAGTCCCCCATAAGATCCCGTTAGAGAAGCTAATGGCGTACAGGCTGGACACGGAGCTGGATTGAAAGCTGTCTGAATAGAAGTGACCAGAGGTTTAGTTGGAGGCTACCAGTGTAACCCAGGGGTCAGTATTGGGTCCAGTCATGTTTAACATCTTCATTAATGATCCAGGTGATAGGACAGAGTTTTCAGACGACAATAAACCTGGAGGAGCAAATCATAAGTCTGAGGCTGGTGCCTTGGGAGGGCTCTCGACAGTCTGGAGAAAAGGGCTGAAAGCAACCCAGTGCAGTTCAACATGGGGAAGTGCAAAGTTCTCCACTTGTAGAGAAATAATGGCAGCTACCAGATTACGCTGGGGGGCGATCTGCTAGAAGGCAACTTTGCAGAAAATTATCTGGGACTCCTTCTAGACACCAAGCTGAACATGAGCAGCAATGTGCTCCTGCTGCAAAGAAGGCCAAGGTTATCCTGCACTACATTAGAAGGAATGTTGCCAACACACTGAGGAACTTGATCCTTCCCCACTTTACTCAGCAGTGGTGAGTGGACACCTGGATTCCTTTGTCCAGTTCAGGGCTCTCCAGTACAAAGGAGACATGGACATAATGGAGAGTCCACTTAGGTAATTAAGAATCAGGAAATGTCACATGTGAGGAAAGGCTGAGAGATCTGGGACTGTTTAGTGTAATTTACTGACAGTGGTGCCCAGTGACAGCACTAGAGGCAATGGGAACAAAATGAAATGCAAGCTCCTTCTGAACATCAGAAAACACTTCTGACTGAGCACTGGCACAAGTTGTCCAGGAATTCTGTGGAGTCTTCCTTCTCTGATATTCAACAGCTGTCTGGACACAGCCCTGGGTAACCTGTTCAAAGTGGCTGTGCTTGAGCAGGGAGGTTGGACCAGGTGACCTTCTAAGCTTCCTTCCAATCTCAAGCATTCTGTGATTCTGTTACTCTTTTGTTGTCATTATTTCTGATTAGTTTGGGTTTGTTTTTTTTTTAGAAAGAAGTTTAAGTTTGCAAAACTTGAGAACATTCTAGTTTCAAGTGCAGGCTCAAGACAAATTAGTCTAGATAATAAATATCATATATGTGTTTCCTTCTCTGACATTCTTTCAGAGTATTCTAATTATTTTCCTATTATTACATTATATATCATTGCCACCTCAGATGTAAATTCCTTGTCTTGCTTAATTAATATAGCAGAACATGATACAAACATTCAGGAGTAAATTACTAATTGTAGTTTCAAACAGTGGTTGTGTTCTCTGGAATCAAGGACATACTGCTTTAACAGTAAATAAAACAGATTTCTAGTGTGCAATAATGCAACCCTCTCTATTCTGTGACACAAGAGATGTTTCGGGAAGGACAAAAAAAGTTAGTCTGGGCTTTTAATTAAAGAATTTTTCATAACAAAAAATACAAAATATTTTTAACACGACTGTAATTTATATGTTAAAATTTTGTTTTAATCTTTTTGTAACTTTTTTATGCATTGCATTAAAGCTAATGTAGTCTGTGACAAAGAAAAAGAATAAAGTGCGAAAGTAATTAAAGTTACATTCTGATGGTAAAACATAACTGGTTTTGCTGATACTATGGGTTTGAAACACTTTGTTACTCATGTATATATTCTGAGATATAGGAAAGCGCCTTGACAAAATTTAAGGAGAATTGCAAATACAACCTTAATTCAAGATTGTATTTGCAAGTTCCAAAAATGAGCTTACAAATTTCATCCACAGAAACAAGTATACCTGTTTGTTTATATAAATCTGCATCATATTCTCTTTTAATTACACTTCTTGTGTTAGCATGCAGGTATTGGACATGCTTTAGTATTTTAATAATAATTATTAAAATTTTCCTTCTTTCTTTGCCCAGTGTTATTAACTTCAGAACAATTTTGTAAATTGAAGAAAACTAAATATCATCCAATACAGCACTAGAATATAATTATGTAATATCTGTGTTTCATCTTAACACTTTTCACACTACTCTTTAGAGCTAAACATTTCATGAATGGGTCCCTAAAGATATTTATCATCCAAAGGCATCACAAAATGTTAATAAATTAGCTGAAAAGAATGTAAAGTATATTATTGCTATAGAATTACTTTTAAACTCATCACAGCTTTGGAAACATATTGACTGATCAAGTCATCAAATTTATCCTAATTCAGATTAATGTTGTGAAAAAGATCATTGAAGGCAGTTTACAAATATGAACAAAGTTAATTTTATTCTAATAAGATTGAAAATAATTGCAGATAGACTTTTCCAGGATGCTCTTAATGGAAGGTGTATGATTTTCTGACAAAATATCTATTTTCCATAAGGTCTGTAAAAATTGAGTCAGCCATATCCATTTATTTTGTGTATATGTAAAGACATAGAAATATAAGGAAAATATTTATATTTTCCATTAGGTAAAAGCTGTTTCTTTTCACTTTAATAAAGATGCACACACAAAAAAAGTCCACAGTTACCAATCGAGGTTACATATCTTACACATGAAAGGAAAGATTTTATTTTAATACATCTCTGACATTTTTGCAAATCTTGGGACTTAAGTCTTTTGTTCCCATGGCATATATTACTGAGGAGTTCTAGATTTCTCCAGTTTTCCCTCCCAACTTAACGCTTAGAGCAATTGCAGCCAGGAAAGGGTGATTCACTCTCCATGATCAGTCTGCCCTGGCCTCTTTCCTGAGGCTTCCAACAGGCACACAAAACAGTGCCAGCCAGGTTGGTCTTTTTAGGGGATTAAACATTTGCTTATTAACAATAAAGAAGAAAACAAGCTTCACATCTCTTCAAGAAACAATGTCACGTTTCCTTTCTCCCTCCAATTCCACCTTTTTATGACTTCTCAATCTTCTTCACAGAGACATAATACTATAATAAAACTATGCTTAAATTTTAACAAATTAAGTCAGAAGAGACACAGGGTCAACAATAAAAAAGTGCAAGTCAAGATTCTATTCCTTAGGCTGCCAAAGGAAATGAGTGAATGTACTTTTTCAGCTGTTTTTTGTTTAGGGGTTTGTTTTTACATTTCTTGGGATACTGATACTGTTTATCAGTTCTTTGCTAAACTCTGTAATACCTGTTACAATGCCTCACAGAACAAACAAGGTAGATATTTCTGCAAGGGAACCAATATTACACATTTTTACCAGCGTGATCTCTGTAGTTTGGATAATCACTGAGGGTAGTTTTGTCTATGCACGGAGAGCCTTGAGCTCAGATTTCAGCCAGAGATCCATCTGTACCTGGCAAGGGTGAAGTAGATTTTAAGATAACACCATAATATTTCTTGCCATACTAAACTCAAAATTACAGCTATTGCTTTGCACATTTGTTGCATTTTAGATACACAGTGGTTAGTTCGTTTGTTCTTGAAACACTTTGGATAAGAGGTGGATTTGTTACATTAATCATTAATTCCATTTCCAGTACCACTGTAAACTGTCCTTTTCATTCAGATCTTTTTGTATTTAGTTTCTCCCAAAGGAAAAATGAGTGAGGCATTTCTCTTTAGCAGAATGTGGGCTTTAGAGTGTAGGTGACTTGTTTGCTTGTTTATTTCTCTGTTTTTAATATGGTGTAGAAACTACACAGACAAGATATTGGAAAAAATCAGATTTCACCCTTTGATCAAAAGCAGCATACAGCATTAGCAAAATTAAAATAACATTTAAAAAAGGAACAGAAGAAAAGAAAAATGCAGATATTCTTTTTATGCCCTTGTTCTTACATTTAAAATATTTTTCCTCTTAGACATATAAAAATTTATTTAAGCCTTTATTTAGTAATTGTAACAATATCAAACAGGCTTTCAAATTTAGAATGGCCATTACTGAAATGTCAGCTTTTATGTTCGGTTGCAACACAAGAAATATTGGTACTCTTTTATGTTCTATCACATCACTCTTTGGTACTTCTTAAATACATTTTATGAGAAGAGTATCATTACTGTATCGTAAGGGATTTAATATTCTCAGGAGTATAATCTACCGTGAGGAAACAAGGGTTCTCAAGGGACACAAATTATGCACAACAGAAAGGAAATATTTAATTCCAGAATGAAAACTGACAAATTACTGAGCCACTTGAAACATACTTCTTTATTCGTACAAATGAGTCTCTTCATATAAAGTAGTTCATTACAATGAATAAGACAGCTGTAGCACTTTAGCCATGATGGAAACATTTCTTTTCTTTGGAAAAGATCATTATTGAATATAAAGAAGTAGTGTAGGGGTAATCACTACTTACAGATTCTTGAAATCTCTTGATACGTCATCTTATACAAAATTTTAGCTAGATGGTGTGTTTGAAAAAAGCTTTATTAAGTGTGAAACCAGTAGTAAGAGTACTGCAGGGAAACTGTAGATCTCCCGTACAAGTCTGCATCACATCTGATTTTTAAATCTCCAGCCCATGTTTACAGTAGTGACTTGCAGAGTTTGCTCTCCATCTTTCATCATGATTTAGATATGCAATGCTAAGTGATGCTCCCCAGCAGCGCCAGCCCAGGACTTGGAGCTCAGTTCAGTGTCAGGGAACCCAGGGTCTCTGCTCAGACTGAGGGACATGGCTGCTGCTTCCCTCTTTGCTTAACATATATCCCAGAGACTGACACACCGGGACACAAATCCACACACATATACTCATCCCACACGCACCCCACACCCATGGGTCCCCCCAAATACAAGAATGGACACTCCACTGTCTCAATACCTTATCCCAGACTTGAGAACCCATGCTTGACAGGTGATCCAGCTTGACCTTTGCTAGCAGATACCCATGCACACCCAAAGTAAAGTCAATTTGTTAAGATACAGAAACTCACCCCCAGCAAATGATACCAGGCACATGGGACCTGTGATCCAACTCCAGCTGCTGATGCTGAGCCCCTCACTTGTCTCATTGATCCCAGTAGCCCCAGTAGCTGGCTTTGGGAACATTCACTGTTCCCATCTTAGTGGCTGGCGGTTAAAGAATCCCACTGGTTCCAGTAGCTACTGATGAAACTCTGATGACTTCAGTTACAGACACCTCAGGCCAGGGGCACCCGCAGCCACACTCTCACTCCTTGCACTATGAAAATGCACAGGATATAGAGTGAAATTACACAGAGAGAGATAAGAAAATATTTATTAAAATTATATGAGAAAACAGGACAGACTGCAGTGATCAGGTGCTGGGCTCAGTCAGACAAGCATGGTGATCTGTCCTGTTTTATACATGTCTGACCCCTTTTATACATCTTTCCGCCTGATTGCCTCTCTGCTCCTCCCTGGCCCCCCTTTCTCTGCAGACTGCCTTATGAGTTGATACAATCCTAGAGACTCCTCCCAACATCATGAACCTTCGGGGCTGTATCCTTATCAGTTGCAAAATTCAAGCTGATTCTCTTTGAAGTGTTTCCTGCTGTTTCTTGATAGTCAATTAATTATTATAACTGATGAGGTTTATTTCTTTTCATTTTCTCCCTGGCTGCCAAACAAGTCTGACAGGTCTATGTCTCAGTTTGGGGTTTTTTTACTGTCTTCCTCTTGCCCCTGGTCACCCATTTTGATCAAGGTCCTCAGTCAGGTGATCCTACCCAACTAAACATTCTCACACTCCATCTTTATCAATCATGTAACTGACCAGCTTTGTTTCTTGTTTGTTGGTCGGATTTGTGCCCCTCTGCGTTTGGCTTCCTCCTCTTTTGTACCACCCCATTGACAATGTCTTTGGTCAGATAACTTGCCTTCCACATACCCTAACACTACACAGAAGTCTAGGTGATAAATACTGAAGACTGTTAAAAAAAAAAAAAAAATCACCATGACCAAAAACTTTTCAAATTTCTGACAGAGAAATGTTTTGAATGGATGTACCATTTATCCTCTGATATGAACCCTGATCCTCTTGATATGAATTTCAGAAGAAGGAGCAGTGTTAGAAATGGGGTAAGACAAGAGAAACCTTGCTGTAAGCAGCTGCTGTGACCCAGAAAGACCCCGATCAGTCAAGTATTTTTGTTGTCAAAAAAATCTACCCCCTGGACTTCTGTAGGATTATAGTATTTCTCCTGGCCTTCATGAAATTTCAAGAAGATTAAAGTTACATTCTACCACTAAGGAAAAGCAAAAATTTTAAGTTAAGTCTTTATTTTACTTTCACCTTGAAAAATAGGTTTTCTGGACCACCTCAATGGTAAAGAAAATGTAACAAATATAAGTCAAGATTTCAGATATTTCCTTGTAGAAAAGCACATGATCAAAAGTCTAATTTTCTTTTTTTTTTTTTCCTTCCCTCAAGGTAAGTTTTATTGTTTCCTGCTTATATGATTTAAATAAACTATGCAACAGTGTTACAGAGAGCAGTGAGTATTATTTAATGTTGGAAATGCTTAAAGGTGCAAAAAGTTTACATATTTTTAAATCTTATTAGAAGTAATTTTTCAGTCAGTTTGCTTATTTTATAAGTACTTGCTAGCAGACAAAATGTCCTGGAAAGTGTTTTCACTGAATGATCAAAATGCTTTTCTACAGAAGGCTAATAATGTCCTATACAAAAATATTGAAGGTCGATAATACTGTGAAAGATGTGGCCTATTCCCTGCAAACAGCATAGATGAGTACTATGGTATCTCTTCCTCTGAATGTTTTTGTTCAATTATAAAGTCCAACAGAAACCCAGTGATTCAGTGATAAAACAAAAACTTTATTGGGGAAAATTTTTGGTAAGTCCATGAACTAGTATTACAATCAAAACATCAAAAATCATACTAATATTTTATTTCAGACATATTAAAATTTAAAAGTATAAATTCACTTGAGTGTTGTAACTTATTTAGATTTTTTTAATAATAATCAAATGTATAACTGAATATAATAAATGTATTTACTAAAATTAATATTATGTGTTGAAATAAAATTAACAGTGGTTAAACTGTAATAAACAGATGCTTTGTGATGCAGTATATAACTGAAAAATATAATATATCAGATAGATATTCTAAACAGAGTATAGTTAGTAATCTTCATACACCAATAGAATTGAAACAAATCAGTACCATTTGTATGGAAATAAGAAAACCTATGAAAATATGTGAAACCTAATCTTTATTCAATACTAGAGTTATACTAACAATTTAATTTGGGCTTACTAGCATAAAACTGGAATAATGTAACAGCAAACTGAAGAAATACCCAGATAATGATAGAAACATTACCCACTGAACATAACTGCAACATTTTACCTCTCTTTGAGACTCGGGTTTCTTTACACTCTTCTGTAAATATTAGCACTTTAGTAGTATCATTTACCCTTAATGAAGACCCCTTAAGATGTCTTGAAATAGGAGTAAAATGCAATTTACTTACTCTGTAACACCCCATTACACCAGACCAGTCGAAATGATCTTCAATCTTCATGGAAAACTTGTTCAGCTAACTCTTTCCTGTTATGTGAGAATTTGTATTTCTAAACTATTTTTCACATAATAAGATGAGTTTTCTTTTTAGTTTTTTTTAGGATTGTTTTTCTTCATGATATACTGATGCTTTCAACTGCCTTATTTACTTTTTTGTTAAACTCTCATATTTAAAAAACAAACTTACAGTTTATTAATTATATAATATTGAGTTCTAGCTTGATTACACCTAAATTTAAGCACCTTAAGTGTGTTACCACCCTGGAAATTCAAAATGTGGGTCTGTAATTATTGTTCCTATGAATGTGTCTTTCCTTATAAGTTGGTTAAGCATCTTAGGCTCACTGCACTGTAAAATTAAATACTCAAATGTCTAAATTTAAAGGATAATTTATGTAGTTAGAAGGAAGGATTGTTTATTTGTTACAGTTTGTAAGAGAAGGTTTCACATTCTGCTTTTCTAAAGATGTGGATGGCAATTAGTTGATCTTCAAGTAAGGACAGAATTAAAAGTACCCTGAGTACTCCTAATGAAACTTTGGAACTGTCATCCCTGAAAAAGGTACTTCTGTACATTAGAAAGACACAATGAAGTGTGGGGGAAAAATTAGCATAAAAAATCCTAAGGAAAGAAGTAAATATCTAAATGCAGGTCAAGATTTGCAGGTTACTTCTGAATAACAAGTCAATGTGAATTATATATGTTGTCTTAACCTGTCCAAAAATCCTATATATTTTAAAATTTGGGAATGGTATCAGCAAAAGTTTGAAGCATTTTATCGTTACATGCTAAGAGCGCACAAAAGCTAGCCCTGAAGTAATCTTGTATACTCTATTTGCTTACCACAAGCAGTTTTTCCTTCTATGCTAAGGGTGGAACAGCTGCACTGCATGGTCTTCTTATTGTATTTTTTCACCTGTTTTCTTCAGTGCAAGGCTCTAGAAGCTAATTTTGACAGATGATGGAACAAAGCTTGCACATAATGGGGAAGCACCCAGGGTACAATGGGGGAGCTGTCTCACACCTCTTGAGAAAGTGGGATAGTTGAGGGCCAGTCTGAAGTGTCTGCACATAAACATGCAGAATCTATAAAATAAAATCTAAAAAAGTATCCTGAGATGACAAGCCAGCTCTCATCAGGAAACGGTCAAGTAGGGAGACAAACAACAATTGGGAATTGAACGAAAGCACTATTGGAAAACTGAAGACTGGAGGAGGAACTGAAAAAGTAGAGCGGACACAAAAAGAGTGGAACTTGTGGCAACCATAAGTCTGCATTCAGTAATGGAATTATGATGTAGGAATTATAGCAACACGGTGGGACAAATGCTTATCCATCGGGAATGAGGTAATCAGATATAAAGTTGTTCTAAACTCTTTGTGCCTATAATGAAACTTACAAAAAAGAATTATGGAGCTACCCATCCTTCAAGTAAAAAAAAAAATCATCTTAAGAAAAATCTATCCAATGTAGTAAAACCCAGTAGTCATCCATAATACAATCATGAGCCAATCATTATTTTCTGCCTGTATTACTAATCAAACTGATAGAATCAATAATTTATGTTGACCCTAACTATCCTTTTGAAAAAATATTTTTATTTTGGAATTTGTTATCAAATTAATATGGCATCCCTAGTAAGTCATGCTGTCTTGTTAAAACTTCTATCAATAATTGCACCATTATCATTCCTATGAGGGTGATATTTAAGATTCTTCCAGTGATCTGTAGAGCTTACTGTGTTGCAATCACCTTCTTGCTCCCTTCAAAGAAGGCCAGGTTACAATATTTTTAATACAGGTATTGCTACTCTTTTCATGGTGTATTTGTGGAGGTATAGTATGCATGTTAACATGTTCATAGATGTCATGCTCATCTCGCCCCAGGGCATTCAAGCCCAGCATATGATTCTTTTCTGCCTTTATATATATGTAGTGAAGACAAATATTTTCAGCCTTAATGATGTCATTCCAGTAAAATTACGTGCTTGAATTTGTTTTGTTAAAATAGAAATAAGCACATATGCACAGTATTTTCCAGAATCATGATGTTTAACCCCTTTTATTAGCACAGACATAAGTTTGCCAGTAGCAGCATATGCTGTGTATATTCAGTCTGTCCTTATGTATTTTTGCTTTGGGAGACAATGGACTGCAGGGTAGATTAAAGCCAACGCTGTACATAAGACTTTACTCTTTTTCCTTCTCCAAAGGCTAGTTTCTGTTTGGATCTAGCAAATTACTTTTTCTGGTTCGTTAGTTTCAATGAGGCATTTGGAACTGTTTTATTCAACCTGCTTGAAAGAAAGGCTTTTTTTTTTTTTTTTTAACAGTTTAACACATCTCAGCGAACAAATGTAAGTAGAACCATATTTATGAAGACTGTTTAAGTTGAATGAGGCATAGGTACATTAAACTAGGTATTATTTACTTTTTCTATTAATATTTAATTGAAATTATGTAATATAAGTGTGATATCTTGATTTTAAACAAAAAGTTCTTTTAAAGGAAAGTTACTTTTTTTATCATGGTCAAATTCCTAATGAAATAATCACACTTCAGAGTGGAAACAGAATATTCATTAAATTTTTTCACAGTTTCTATCATATACTAGTGAAAAAAATCAAATCACGTAAGATTAATTTTTTTGTTATGTTTACAAAGAAGAGGAGATTGATAACTCTTAAAAGTAAGAGAAATCAGGACACTTCAGAAATAACAACTAAACTAATTGTTTGCAAAAAGACAAACATCATACTATGTCTAGCATTGAGAACTACTTCTCATTAGTTGATCTCTGCTCCTATTGTTTATTTCTTTTGACATAGAACATAAATATACCATTTTTATTAACTTAGTCATTCATCTATTTGCAAGGCCTAATCAGTAAGAAAGAGTCAGGAAGAGGAAGGCTTCTTATATTTCTAGCTATGCCCACAACTATGGACTACTAAACAGGAAGATAGCTGGGCTTGCATTTCTGTTCATTCCATATCAACTTCAGAAGCAGCTCTTCTTCCCTTAAGAAAAAAATTATTTGCTGAATTAACATACGGTGCTAGGCATTGTCACCCTGTTAGGCCCAAACAACTTGCTCGAGTGCTATGCATTGTCACCCATATAAGATAAAGCAGTAATTTTTTTTTCAGGAGATTTGCTTATAGCATAGCCATCTAGAAGTTCTTGTTTCTTACTCTGAACAAACCATTTTGTCAAAGAAACAACTTTGTAATGATCTTCATCTTACTCTGAGAAAGGTGTCTACACTGGGACACAGAAGTTGTACTGTGGGGGTGCCTGTTTCTCTCCAATGAATACAGACATGTAGAATGGCTAATTAAGAAGTAGATGTTTAACTTTTCAGCATTTAAACTAGGTGACATGAGTCACAACTGCAGTGTCTGAAGAAATATGAAAGTTTTTTAGTAATCTAAAATAGCCTACCTAGCTGCACATCTACACCATTTAACTCCAAACTGTTAAATGGACAAGTGATAAAAAGGCAGTCTTTAATGTTCTTTTCTCACTGTACTTAGTCTTAGCAATGACCCAAATTCCCAAAAAGGATCATTTTTTATGGTATTAATAATCATAATTTCCTGCTACTTTTTCTAGACTTATATTAAATTTAGTAACATCTTTATAATTGACTTTGTATAGAGGGCACGCTAGAGCAAAGACAAGGTCATGAAGTCCTATTCTTGCATCAATCTGTGTATAACAAAACCACTCTTTCCACTCTATCCATTTATCAGAAATGTTACCTGCCACATATCAAGCTTAAAATATATTCAGAACTGTAAGTTACTCTTTCACAATGTTGACTCTAATATGAAACATTACTTTTTTTTTTCTACTTTAGAAACAGAAAGCTCCTTTTGCATTTTTGGAGGAACATTCGAGTCATTCAGTTTCAGTCGTGGCATATTTGAGTCTCAACTTGTACTTGATTAAAGCTCTATTAATCATTATTAAAGATTTCTTCATGCAAACAAAGTAACATCTAAATCATTTAACTTATAATTGTTCACTAATTGAGCAATAAGCAGTTCACAGAACTCTTAAGTATAAAAGTGTGGAAGAAAAGTACATTGGGAATAAAGTTTTTTGCCACATAGTTTTGGTAGGTTTTAATACATACACCACATAATGTGAATGATTGATATAAAATTATATTGCTTGTAAGAAATGAGTTTTCATTAATTATAATTCAATTTCTTCTTGATTCGTTCAATATGTTATCAGAGGAGAAGGAAATTAAGCAGATTTTCTTCTTGTCTGTTTAAAGTGTCCAGAAGTAGTATAGATCTGTAACTCCTACATGCTTTTTCACATTTACGCAAAGATCCTGTCTTTATAACAAATTCGATAACAAATCCATTTATTAAAAAGAAAAAAAAACTAACAGTAACATTGGTAACAAAGTTATTGCATCTGTATTTCTGGAAAAGTAATATATTTTACCATACTTTCATCGAACTCATAAAACCAAAATAAAAAAAATTAGTCACTGTATAGAAAATATGTTACAGAATTTCATGTGAAGTATTTTTCTCTCGATGTATAAGCTTAAAAAAAAAAATCGGACCAAAACAAAAAGGTGAAAATCTGGGTTCTAGATTTGCCTGGATAATTTAGTGGCCTTCTGTGAAGTAGTGATTGAATCACTGGACAAGGGAAGAGCTGAGGATATCATCTACCTGGACTTCTGTAAGGCCTTTAATACATATTATTCTTTCTGCTGAATTGGAGAGATATAATTTTGATGGATGTAATAATTGATGGGTAAGGAAATGGCTGGTTGGCTGCATCCAAAGTTTCTGTCTACAGTACAAGATCCAAATGAAGATCAGAAGCAAGTGATGTCCCTCAGAGATTCTTACCCTGATATTTTCATCAATAATTTAGCGGAATGGACTGCAAGGGTGCAGATGACACCAATCTGACTGGTGCAGCTGATTTACTGAAGGGAAGAAGAGGCATCCAGAAGAACCTTGACAAGTTTGAGAAATGTGCCAGTGTAAGCACAATGTGCAGTGTAAGTGTAATGAAGTTCAACCAGGCTAACTGCAAGGCCCTGCGCCTGAGTCAGAGTAATCCCGGGTATAAAATCAGGCTGGGGGATGAAGGAATTCAATGCAGCTCTCCTAGTATCTGAGGATACTGGTGGACGAAAACTGATCCTGTTCTAGTAAATTGCCTTTGAGGCCAGAAAACCAGTGGTGTCCTGGGGTGCATCAAAAGCAGTGTGTTCAGCAGGTCAAGATAGGTGACTCTGCCCCTCTACTCTGCCACTGTGAGAGCCCACCTGCAGTGCTGCATCCAGTTCTGGGTTCCCCAGCATGAGAGAGACATGGACCTGTCAAAGAGGGCCCAGAGGAAAGCCACAAAATATATCAGACAGCTGGAACACCTGCCCCTATGATGACAGACTGAGAAAGGTGGGGTTGATCAGGCTGAAGAAGAGAAAGCTCAGGGGGGACTTCAGTGCTTAAAGGGGGCTTATAGGAAAGATGAGGACAGACTTTTTCCGAAGCCATGTAGTAACAGGGACAATGGTTTTAAACCGAAAAAGAGTGGATTTTGATTTGATGTAAGAAAAAAAATTGTTTACTACCAAAGTGGTGAGACACAGGACCAGTTTTCCCAGAGAAGCTGTGGATACCGCATCATTGTAAATGTTCAGTCAGGTTAGACAGGGCTCCAAGCAATTTGACCTAGTGAAAAATGTCCCTGCCAATAGCAGGGAGGTTGGACTAGATGACCTTTAAAGGTCCCGTTCAACCCAAATAGTTCTATAATTTAGACATTAAGGCTGGACATTACAGTATAGAAGACTACATGTGGTCTGGGCACTTAAACTGAACTCTTAAATTCTATAACTAACAGAGATCTAGTCAACAGTCATTGACCAATACTGATAATAATCAAAGGGTATATTTAAAAGAAATTAGAAGTCTCAGCTCCTACAGTGTCCATTTTTCCTTTGACCTTGTCTGAGAGTGTGTCATGTAAATGTAGGTATGCATGGCTTACGTGCAAATTTTCAAGACTGGTGAGAGAAGCCTATCAGCTCCCCCAGCCTCAGGCTCCATCTGCCCAGAAGGATGCATACCCTGCCACAAGGGTATGCATACTGCCTTGAAACAGGCATTTCCATCAGACCTGAGTGTGTGTATGCCAAAGTAGAGAAATGGCATTTCCAGTGTTTCGGCCTGCTTATAATTCTCCTAAACTGACTTTTAAATCAAACCAAATTTTTGACGTGAAAAAAAAAATTAGTATTCTAGTCCCGCTTTTTTTTTTTTTTTTTGAAATCTTTTATGTGTGATTAGTTTGAAAACTAAGATCAACCTGCAAATTTTTTTTTTTTTCCAATCAGGATGTTTCAACAAAATATCATTTAAAAAAAGATTCAGTTTCATCTTGTGGACAGGCTGGAGGGATTTCAAACGGAGTAGAGGTAATACGTATGGAAAGATAATCTGCCACACTTACAGCAGTGTTCTATTTCCATTGAAACAAGATATGTGATAGAAGGCTACACTGAACAAAAAAAAAAAAAAAAAAAAAAAAAAGAAGAGGAAAAGGAAGTAGAAATTGACTAAGAAAAGTAAGGAGATGATGGACCACATATTACCCACAGGTCAAGAACTGTCAGATCAGTATTAGCAGCTGAAATGAAGTACAGGCAGGCATGAAGTCCTCCCAGCAGCCACCAGTGCCACAAGGCATCTCAGAAAGAAATCCACACTAACACTATGGCAGTTACTTTTTCCACTGACCTTGACAAAACAAACTGAACTATTTGTACTGTCTGCCACAAGAGTATCATTTCAGAAAGATGGAAAGAATTACTTGTGACTCCCAGTATTGCAAATCAGGCAGAAGGAATACTATTGAAAAGTTTCACTACATTAAGACATTTAATGACATTGGTAAACTTAATCAATAGTTTTAATACGTTATTCATCACATTGTACCTTCTATTTCCAAATTCACTACTGTGAAAATATTTTTTCCTGATGAGATTGTAGTTACTCTCAGAAAAATTCTGAAAGTTAAAAACAAAATAATACTGTCCCAGAGGTGTTAGACCAGACTTCATGCACAAGACTCTGTGCTAGTATTTTGTTTTAGTTTTTGGTCCAGCTATCAAAGAGCAATTGCTGGATTAACATTATGTCATTGTCCCAAACTCACATTTTCTGGCAGAGAATGTTCTGTCATTTTACCTACTAGTGCATGAAATAGAGATGTTTTCTGAACCTGGGGGGCAAATAATCAAGTTAGGTACATGTGCTCACATAATAAATAAAAAACGCAAATATTCATACTACCATGTAAATTGTCTGTATAAACTAATGTTGTTTTCCTGTGCATATTTTGATAATCAAAACCAGAAAACAAACCCTGTTAAAATCCTGTCCCATAACTCATTGACTACACGGTCTTCAAAACATCCCAGTTATAGGGATTTGCCTACACATAAATTATTACATCTCTGGGGATTAAAAGCACACGACTATAGAATATTTAGATATGTGATATAATTACCAGTTGAGACTGAAATGAATGAGTATTAATATTTTTATCTGACTTTAGACTTCCATTTAAGCAGATACTCCAAATATTTCTTAGTTCCCTCCTTCAGTTGCATTCCAGAGGCAGATTTTCCATTTCCACAGACCATTCCTTTACTTACTCTTCATTTTTCACATTTGCAAAGTGATAAAACAAACAAAAAAACCCTCTCAGTAGCATTTCATCAACTATTGGAAGAGAAAACATATGCATCCACAACATCTTTTCACATCCTTTCAATAATTCCCATTTTCCTAAAAATTTCCTTTTTTTGTTCCTAATTGATGTGCGGGAAATAATAGCTAATTTAAATTCAGGCTTATAAATCTTATCAAACTGCAAAAACTGTGAGAAGAAAAAAAAAGACAATAAAAAATGAATACTACTTTCCTTGCTGTACACATTTTCTTTATCCGTGTTTTCTTACAGTTAATGGAAAAAGGGGAAACTGCATCAAACCAGTATAAATTGTAATCTTTACCAATAAACCTCAGAAGTCCATTGCAATTTATGTCAAGATAAATATGTTCAGCCACAAATCAAAACCACAATACTTTTTGCTAGTCTGGTCTATCAGCTATGGCAGAAAAATCTAATTCTATAATATTGTAAGACATTTGGCTCTAGAAGCATCAGTATTATTCCACTTTTTGTATTATATTTTCAAAATACAGAACTTTGATCATGTCTTAGAACAGACCTGTCATCATAATACCCGCAATAATCATAAATGATTTTGTATTGCTAACTCAGAACAAGTGGTTAGGTTGCCTTTGGTTTTAAAAGTTTGTGTATTGATAACACATTGCAGAAACTTGAGAGTTGTGCATATAGTTTTTTGGAGCAATTTTATAATTTTTGCAAGCTGGAGTTAAATTTTCATTCAAGTTAATTAATTGTGTCTGCATTTCAGCCTGAAGACAAATTGCAAAGCCATTAAAAATTAATTTCAGATGTTTTTGTAAAAGGAAAATAGAACTGTGAATGGGCTTAGTCTCTTCTGATTCAATAATGCAAAGGAGAGAAGGTTCAGAGGTTTTCAAAACTCAATTTCCTCATTTTAATCCCAAATTTATATTTTCACAGTCGGCTTACTAGGCATTCATCTGTTTTGTTCCCAGAAATACTCATTATGTTATTCTACAGTTTGATGGTGATTTAGGATAGGCCATGGGGAATTAAATAATTATTTTTACAAGGAAAATCTTCAGTTTGGTTAGTATTGGTTTTGTGTTGAACCAAAGAAAAAATTTGCACTTTTGTGAAAAAATCAAAGTATCCTCATGGTTAAAGCAATGGGCTGAAAAGAACCATGATTAGACATTAATAAGGATCTAATTTTATTTGAATTTTGTTAGTCTGAGCATGACTGGCCCCCTCCCAGAACTTAGCAGGGTATCTGTTTATCTAAATATGACTTTGAGTTTAGGAAGGACATGTGTGTTTCCACTTTTCTCCCACCCTCTAAAACCAGGTAGTTCTGAACATGATGACAAGCTTAGCATTAAATATTTAAGGTACTTGCACCTCAGCAGAAAGGTATAATTTTAAATGCCTTAAAGTTAGAGTGTGTTGGGAGACTCAGATGCCAAAATTCTTATTGAAATAAAATTTACTTCTCTCTTCAGAATTTTTTCTATTAATTTCAGTAGAAATATTTGTGTATGAGTACCGTAATTGAGTATTGAGACAATTCTTTCCACCAAAGGAACTAATTCCATAATAATTAATTCCCTACATCATCTTGTTCTTTGCCTTCATCATTGATCCTTGCTTCATATTGTGTTCTCCACTTCATCTGTGGCAGACTGAGACACAGGTTCTTCCTATAGTGTATAAATATTAAAATTCAGCTTTAGGCTCATGCATGAATAATACAAGAAAATTATAAAAGAAGCCCCTGGACATAGCTCAACAGATGAGGTAATAACTTGAGTTCTGGGGAAAAAAAGAAATTGTACTTCAAGAGAAAACTATTTTTTGCTAACAAAAGAAATCGCTGCAGCTGAACATTGTTTTACAATTTTATCTATAAGCAAAAAGAGCTATCAGCATTGTTTTTCAAAGTTTGGCAAAAGGGAAAATGGTGGATATGGAAGGGATTGTTGTCTCATTCTGTTTCAAAGGGAACTCTAGATAGTGTAACTAAATTTTACCTTATTTCATAATTTTTTCTTTTAAATAAATGCTTTTTATCACTAATTACATGTGGCATTTTCAGCACAGTGAATATTTCCAATGCTGATGGTAGGAAGGCACAAGGGAGTTGACTCAGAAAATGGAGGCAATGAGATGTCAAAAATGATGTTAAATCACGTGTTGGAGCCACAGTTATCTTCTTGCTTTGCATTAAAAAGAAAGAGAACTTCCTCACCCCTTCTATCTCTGAAATAAAATAGAGGTTAAAAAAACACTTTTCAAAACAGCTTTGTGGGAACAAATGAGATTTTTGATTGCATAAAAAAAAACTTATTGATAATGTACACTAGTTTTTGGCACTTGCAAAAATTTTGTCTTACATTTGAGTGTTGTTGAATAAAAAGTAGACTTGACAAACCAACACTTCTCCTTTAGTTCATGTAATACTAAATTTTATCCTAAATGTAATTTTTATTTTGTACATTTATTTCCTTAACCTTGTCATGACCAAAATAAAAGATTCTTACAACATCCAGAAAAAGTGAGAGATTCTTGAAATGACAAGGGAACGTACTTGCAGCAGGGAGCAGATTTATAGCCAAAACTAAAAAAGTAGAGAGAAAAATATTTTCCTAGGGACTTGGAAGAGACTACACAGAGAATACAAGTTACTATACTAAGAAACAAAACTAGAATTCTACCATGAAAAAACAGTGAAATTTAAAAAAAATATGAAACTACCAATCTTAAAGTAACAATATGTTCGGAAAAAATAAAATGCCAAATTTAAAATAAAATTCTCTTTTGAATTAAAATGTTGGATCTACATTTTATCTTTTTTTTTTTTTTTTTTTAATTCAGCAAAGCTATGGTGAGGCACATCGTAATTTAGAATAGACCTGCTATGTTTTCCTGGCTTGTATTTAAATGTGTATAATTTAGTAAGCTATTTTACATGCTGCTTACTTATCTCCAGAGCTGTGGTGTAGGAAAACTTCTTAAGTGTGCTGATGCCTAAAACAGATAAAAATTCAGTAATTCTTAAATTCTCTGTATTACTATTGTGGTTCTCATATGCAGTTCCTTCATAAATCTGTTTTAACATTTCCTAAATAGCTACTGAATTATGAAAATCAGTCAAAAGTTTGTCCGAGGTTGATGGATTTGATAATAGCATACCATAAAGAAGATTTGGGAGAAATCCCCTTACATTTCAAGGTTTGAAAGGAATCTTTTTCTTTAATTTCTATCTTTCAAACTATAAGGTCTCTATAGGTATTAAACAAGTCCAGAACACCTTCTACAACCCTAGTGTATAAGATTACTGACTGTCTGAAATCGATATCAGTCATGTTTTCGCTTTGTTTGAGATATTTACCTTCACACTGAGGGCTCTTCAGTAACACAGAATGAGTTTCTGTTGAGTCAATATATTTGTCACCCTGAGGAAGCAAAAATAACACGTGTCTTCCAAAATTAAACTTTCCCCATATGAAAGCTTGATGTGATATAAAAGGCTCTAGTTTGAACAGTACAAATATTTTAGTTTCCTACCAGACCCAAAGTCTTGAAAAAATTTTAGAAAAACAGCCAGAAATCACAATTACTAAGGTTTCCACTTAAGACTGGCTTTTATAATAAGTCAGAACAGCAAAACAGAACTTTGAGGCTGTTCTTCAAGAACAAGTATTTTAGTTAACCACAGACTTGTTACAAAGCCTTTCTTGGAAAAAAGGGAAAAAAAAATATTTCTGACACACCAAGCTAGTAATCGTGGCTTGAATATAGGCTGCTCAAGAGGCATATTTTGAAGATCAGTTGTGGGGAAGAAACAGATCAGTTAGCTTTCTGCGTTGTTTTAGGCAGTACATATAGGTAGTTAAAGCTCTGCAGCCATGCTGTATCACTCCAAGACATGGCTTTAGCACTTCCAGCTGAGAGATTGCTGTTATTCTCCTTTGGATGTTTTTCCTGTCTACTTGCACTGTGGCCAGTCACACTCCCATTCGCATCTTGAGAAGACTGAAAACCTCCACTTGTTCCCTTCCTTCCTTCCTTCCTTCCTTCCTTCCTTCCTTCCTTCCTTGGTTTGTTTGTTTGTTTGTTCTTGTTTTTTTTCCTACTTTCCACAGTCGATATTGAAGTATAAAATAGTATAATGAAGGGAAATTGGAGAAACAAACCAAAATCTCTTAACAAAACAAAGTATTAAGATTTTCAGAGAGAAGGGAAAATTTGGGTATAGCTGTTCATTTACTCAGAAGATATATTTGTGAAACTTTTGTTCATTTTAATGTGATTTATAAAAGAACCTTCAAATTAGATATTTTAATTTACTTTAAAATTCTAATTAATTGCATTAATAAAAATACCTCAAGGTTAATTGTTTGAACCACTAAGTAAGGAGACTGCAAAGATTTTTCAGAATATTAGTGGCAGCAAAGGAACAAATAGAACCAATGATTTTGCAGTTAATTACCATATCCAAGAAAAATATGCAGATAGGAGAATAAGTAAGAGAAGAAAGGAATGCATAGGGGAGCATCAGGATAAAAACTAGATCTAGTCAGTTCACTTAACATCCGGAAACAACTAAATGACAAATAGTAGAAAATTGTGAAGGATGTTGGGAAAAAAGTTCCATCATTGCTTTGGTCTAACAGTTGTTATGGCGAGTGATTGTAGAATGGATGGCACTTAGTTGCAGTAGTTGACTAAAACAGCTTTTATTATTAAAATGAAGAAAAAATATGACTCTTGATTAATTTTAAATGGCTTCAGATACACAGACCTGCAGATCACAAAAGTATAAAATGTTTAGTATGAGAAAACAACTTTTGATTGCCTTCCTGAATATTTAGTTGCTTCCAAAAGACTATGAGAATTAATTTATTTATGTATTTATTATTTTTAATGTTTTGTTATTAAAAAACAGAAAGATTGAGGGGGGAAATGCTAAAAATATTGTACTGTAAGCAACGAACAAATTATCATGATCAACTTGCTATTTATCAAGCTTAATTTCAGCTAAGCCTTACTATACTGAGATTATTTTTAAAACCCAACAGTAATCAGTTCAAAGAATTAATGCCCTACTCTATCCTGGAAGAAGAGAAATGGCTTTCATTGACGTAAATGTTAAGTTTTTATTAGTTAATTTTATTTAGCAATAAGTGTGAGGTAGAAAGACAGAAAGAAATAGAAAACACCTGTCAGAGAGAAGGAGTGAGAGCAGAAGATAATCAGCTGGACCTAGATAAGATTTAAGGTGCCTCCCAACCCAAATCATTCTGCGATTCCAGTTGAAGGGACTCCAGAAGCAACATCCACAGCTGCTTTCTGCTGAGCAGAAAAGGCAAGGACAGGCGAGTAGAGGGTGTAAGGCTTTAGCAACAGGGTCTCCTGGAAGTTCTCTTCTGGTGGATTTTTCTGTGTGAAATAGATGTGAAAATAGCGAAAAGATCCTTTATAGCACCTTTGCAGCCACACAAAGCCTCTGAAGGAGCAGTTGCTCCTCCCTGCCCATGCCAAACACACACTTGCTTTCTAACACTGCTTGACTTCCTGGCCATTGTCAGCATCAGAGTGTGGATGTGGTGGCTTTCCTGTCCAGGCTGCACAACCCTGGTGCAAAGGTGTTTCCACCGCACTTCTTTGTCAGCCAGGCTCAATGTGCAGCTTTATGTTGCCTTTGGAGAGAAGGGACAGACCTGCCCTCCCAGCCCAACTGGGAACTCCCATGCTGGTATTGGTGGCTGAGCAGTCACTCCTCACAGGTGACCACTGGCACTTGAGTTTGAAAACACATCAATATCTCTGAGAGATAAGAAACTAAATCTGTAGACTCTTTTCTTGTGCATTACAATTTTTTTAGAAAAGATACAAAATCTTAAGTAATTTGAACAGTGTTCTTTCTTCTGTAGTTTCCTTGGAACTTATATCGTAATTACAACATATTGAAAGTCCATGGTTCTACATCATATACTGTAATATAAATATACAATATGTAATAAATATAAATTATTTGCTAATTTTACTTATTCATTAAATTTTATCTTCATTTTCATATTTTTACATTATTCTTCTTATTCTCTTTATTCTAACTACTCTTCTTCATAATTTTTAAATTCTTATTCTATTACTCTTCATCTTCTATGTATTATTAAATTATTCTTCTTATTCTTACTCCTCCTCTTCTTCCATGTATTCTTAATTTTTTCTTCTTTTTCTTCTTCATCGTCATCCTTTTCTCCTTTGTCTTCCTCATCATCGCCTTCAACTTCTTTGCCTTCATCTTCTTATTACTTTTTATTAACCCCAGCTCCCATTTGTTATGAGAGAACCGTGGGTGTTGCAGTCCTTCAGGGAGGTTCTAGGAGCAATCCCTGCTGGTGGTGCCCTGTCTGTGCATCTCCCCCTGCTGTGCTGATATGCAGGGACACGGGAACAGCTCATACAGTGCCCATAGTGCCCGCCTGAATCGCAAAGGATGTTTCCTGAGGGGAGGTGGCTGCCCACTGAGGGCCTGCGCTCCCAGCTAGGCAGCTGAGGGGCTGGGGGGCTCTGTGGGGCAGGTTCCAGGTTCTCTGTTCCTGCCTCTGGGTCCTCAAAAGCAGGTGAAGCTACATGTCTAATGAGGGCTTGGCCTTCTACGTGGGGAGGAGAGGGGCCGGGGGTGCTGTGCAGAGCAGGGACTGGGCTCCCTTCCATTTCAGCTTCAATTATTGCTTCCATTTGTACAGCCATCCATTGGTCCAGCACATACTGTTCCTCCAGCTGCTGGCTCAGTGCCTGGATCCCCAGCAGAGCCTTACTCAGGACCTCACTGGTGATGTTCTGGTCCATGTGCAGTGGAGCCTGGCTGCTGGCTGGGCTGTTGAATGGACAGTGGGTAGGGTCTGTGTCCCATTCATGTCCTCTTGTCACTGAGGACAGAAGAACCTGCTGTGTTTTCCTCCTCTGGAGCGAGATGCTTGTGGGTCTCCTCCTCCTCCTCAGCAGCTCCTGCCAGCACAGCAGGTGCCAGCTCAGCCTCCAGGGGACTCCTCAGGGCAGAAGAGGCCCTGGGCAGGACCCAGTCTTCCATTACTTGGAATTTGTTCAGAGATATACTAAACCACATTAATGCTTGTATATCCTTGCAAAGTACCCTTGAATTGTATGGCTACAGAACAAGC
Organism: Acanthiza pusilla; assembly: GCA_036630365.1. Classification (NCBI taxonomy): domain Eukaryota; kingdom Metazoa; phylum Chordata; class Aves; order Passeriformes; family Acanthizidae; genus Acanthiza; species Acanthiza pusilla. Next base: position 31,178,321 of record JAXCHO010000018.1, read on the forward strand.
AAGGTACTAAAGCAGGAAGCACTTTTGACATCTCCTTTGAAATCCCCTAATTACAGAGTTAAGCATGTAAGAGCATAGAACTAAAAAGATGGTAGAAGAAGCATGACTTTAATCTCTTTGTTATGTCACTTGTGCAATTGCATGGAGGAACCTTCAGCCAAAATCCTGGAGGCATTCACCAAGTGTTCTTTATGTTTCTAATCCAGGAAGAGGAAAACAATTTTGGTCAGCTTTCAATTATAATCTGATTTTAATATAATTTTAATAAATGGGATTACTGCAGAATTAAACTAGTGTCATAAGATTTTACCCATATTTTATAAATGTGCTCTGTTCATGAGATTAATACATACTAAGTGGCATATATAAAGCAATTAGTGTATTAGCATACAATTTAAAAAATTTATCTAATAGAACTTGTTATTGAAATGTCAACAAACACCAGTCAAAGAAAATGATAAAAACAAAAAGGAAACACTAGATGCTTGCCAGTAAGTTTGATATTAAATGTTGTAATCGGAAAATTGTTATATTTGGGGTTTTTTTAAGTAGTATTACTGGATTTCTATGAGAGGAGGGAGTTGTCTGTTTCTTTCACCCTGTAGTATCTGGCAATTTCCTAAATTAAAATTAAAATCTTTAATTATGAAAAAACTTCGTAAGAAAAATCTAATACATTGCCTCTGTTGAGGCAATATTTTGCAAATGAGACTAAAACTAAGAATGCACGATCTTGTAAATCATTAGGGGAAAACAAGCAAACAAAAATCATCACCCAAAAGCACAAGTGTCATGGGTATCCCAAAACGTTATTGTATTCCATATCTATCTGTCCCAAAAATTGTTACTGTCTCTTTCAGAGTCGGCATGCCTGGAACCCAAATTGTGGGGCAGTAGGGAGTTGTTGGTCCCTTGAAAAGGCTGGGGCACCCAAGCTGGTTTCCTCCTTTACCTGGCAGGTTTGCTGAAGGTGGAGACTCTGCTTTGGGGAACAGTTTTTGGAGTGAGCTTTGCAAACTGTATTGTCAGCAAAGCTTGAGCCAGTCCCCTGGACCAGGTCACCCCATGCGGGGACTGACAGACAGGTTTTTGCCTCCCTGACATACGTGCAGTGTGGAGCACATCAGCACCAACATGGTCGGAGTCCCTTCAGACCTGATTCTTTTCATCAGCCAAGCCCTTTCCCTTTACAGGTGCGAATGAAAAAGTGCAAAAGACTGACAGGAACTCATTCCCGAATCCTCACTCTTATCACAGAGACAAAAGTTCTTAACTTTGTTGAAGATGTTAGTGACAGAAGTACTCCTGATCATAGTGGCGGTGCTATTTATGGCAAATATACTCACAGTTTTAGAACATTATTTCCTTACAACATATCACCTGCCATCATGCGGTGTAATCCAATGGTATTTCTGAAACGGTGAATAACTGTTATAAGGTACAAGACGACATATCACCACAGATGTCTAGAATAACTAGGCAACAATATCAACACCAGTATAAACATCAAGAAGAGAGAAGAGCAGTACTAACTTGGTTATTCTATTCTTGGTACCCATTGCTCCTTTTTCCAGAGGTTGCTCAGCTGTTTCTCCATTAGAGTAAATTACATCATAACAACATACCATCTGATGCATCAGTGACCTCATTGATTCTAATAAAACATAAAGCCATTAAAAGGCCATAGTGGAGACTATGAACATGTTTGCTCCGGTTTTCTTCTTTTTCAGAACTCCCTGTGCTGTAAGAAGAGTCAAAAGCCTTGTGGTAAAAGGGACCTTTACAACTTGAGTATAAAAAATATGGTCTCAATCTGTCAGACATATCTAAACAGAACTAAAACTAGTTAACTCAACTTGCCACCTCCCACAAGTCCAGCTTTGTTACGTATCTGTCACTGCAAGTAAGACTTTATTTCTGAGACATGCACTGACTTTTGCAGCTCTATGAAGTACGTGCTAATATTGTGCATATACAGAATATGGTATTATACTAAAGGATTTACACTTTAAATCAACTTTTAATATTTTTAATACTCTGAGTAGTATGTGTTTAAGGCCTAATTTACAAACTTTTATTTTAAATATTTTTTTATTATTCTGACCCGTGCTGTATGTCACAGCAATAGATCTTTTACTGTGTTAAACAACAGAATTCCTCATGAGTAGAAATTCTTACAGCTTTACAAATAAAAAGAATGAATCAGGATGGACATCTAAAGGTTACTTGTGAAGCTCCATATTCATAATTTTTTTTAATCTGGTTGTGTAAATAGGTTTTTAAGCAAGTTACAAGGAAAAAATTGTGTTTGGAATTCAGACATCTCTGTCATTCTACAAGTAAGAATTAAGTATGTGTTCATGTGGCATATTACTGATTTTGGCACAGAAGAGAAAAAAATACCTAGCAGGTTCCTCAGAATTACAGTTTTTTCCTAAAAATTTCCCTCAGAATAGAACTCATATTTCCTGAACTGTAAATAAACTATGATATGCAAATCAAAACTCCAGACTGAGTTAGAGGATGATGAATGCTTTTCCTATGAATTTCTATCTGTGGGCTTGTTTAACTCTTAACAGACAACTCAACTGATATTTTCTTCTTCTGCTCTCTATTACCTCATAACAGTAACAAAGAAGGAACATCTGCATACACAATTCCTCATTATGATCATAACACTTATCAACACCAGAAATATATACCCACCCATGATGCCTTATTACAGTAGTAGTATACACCACTGTCCAGCACTGTATCTCAGGTGCTTACAATAGGACTTGTTCTGTAATGAAAGTCTTTAAAAGCTTGGCAACTAACTCAAGTCAGTATTTCTCATTCTACTGAAACTTATCTTTAATTAGCGGGTACCATTCTACAGACAGAAGTACATCTGCATTAGAAATCTGACATCCCTCTATGAGATTCACCTTTTAAATGCCAAAATGCAGCACAAAGGGGTGTAAGAAAATATGTTTGCATTATAGATTTCTGCACAACTTTTCATTAGGTTAGATCAGAACTAAGAGCACTTTTACACAAGCAGTGTTATTTTTGTGGTACTTATGTGAAAGTTACTGCTTCTAGCATACCTCATTTAAAATTTGTATGATTATGTTTTCATATATTGATTCTCTGTTTTTACTTGTTAACAAAAGGAAACTGACTGGTTAAATCTGCTTAAATCTATGCAAACCAGATGCCTCTGCCAAACCACACAGGTCTCAACATCCAACTAGACAAGAATAAATGTTTTCATTACAAACTGAAAGCCAAAAATCCATATCATATTATAAATCTCATAAAGATATGACAATCAAGTAAAAAGTGAAGAACAGCAAAGGAAATGTAGCAGCTCTGAATTTCAGACAACTGGGACATGCAAATGTATTAAGTCCTTCTAAAATTAATAAGAACCTGTCGTAAAAAAATAGTTGCATGAATCTGCATATATTAGATTTCTTTCTAAAAGTGTCAACACACAGTACTTTGGTTACTATTGCAAAAATTTTAACATATCTCAAACTGTGATGTAATTCCTTATTTAGGTATGTCTCAGTTCAATTCTACAGTTTAAGAATTGTTATCTATATATTAGATATATTTATCTAATACATGCAGTTGCATAAAAGAAAAAAAAAATAGTTGACTGTTTTAAGCTCTGCCTTTTTTTCATTCACAATGGATGAATTCACACTTTGAATTACTGAAGATTTAGATTCTGGCAACATTCATAGTTTTTAATTTTCCTTTAAAGGTCTGGTGCCTGGTAGAACTGGGAGTTGTTTGACATTTCTACTTCACAGAATCACAGAATAAGCAGAGTTGGAAGGGACCCTTAAGGAGCATGAAGTTCAATTCCTGAGCCTAACACCATGTCCAAGAGTCACACCATGTGCTCTGGAATATTGCATGAACTTTTTATTAAGTTTGATTAATTTGACTAAAGCCAGTTCAGTGTAAACATTGATCTCATATAGAACTGCAGGATAAATTAGTATACCATTGCTAGAATGTTACTGTGAAGGTGCTATAATCAAACTGCAAACTATAATATAACTGCAATGGTTCAATAAAATGACAATAGCAGGCACAACTGAAAGGATCACCTATGCCACAGTCATAACTTTATTCTTTGTGCAAGGATATCTGGAGATAGTGGTCAGTAATAGAAGTGCAACATGAAAATTTTGCCACCTTGTATTGGATTCCATCTCTGATCAGTTGCAGCCACATCCCTTAATATAATGCCAAATAGACAACACAGTTCCTGATCCCGGAATTTTCAAAGGCCCTTATATTTATCCTATTCTTTTCCTTTTTGGATTATTGACTGCCACTCATTTAGAATGAAAATTTTCTCTAATTTTACTATGTGATTCTGACATTTGTACTTTTCTACTATTATTCAAATAAGTAAACTTACTCAATATGGCCTAATGTTCTGATCCAGGAAATGTAGTTTTTTCTGCATTACACTAGATTCGTATTTCTATTGAAATCAGTGGAGTTTAAAAAAGCTAAAAAGATTCAAAGAATTAAAATCTTACCCACCGTAAAAAAAAAAAAACCTGTACTATTTTATACACATCATAATATGATTGCTTGAATATTTAAAAGGATCCAGGCCATGAAATTGCAAGTATTTTGGGTTTGAAGTTCCTAACATATAGTGTTTTTGCAATCCTTAACATAAATCAACATTCATAGTAGGAAAAAGTGTCCAAATATATAACTAGGCAACCATAAATTGTTAAAGCATATTGTGTATTCTGAATGGAGAGGTAAATGGTGGTGAATTCTCATGCTGTTTACTACTCACTGTGTTCCCCAAGAAATAATGATCAAGTCTTCATACAGAATTCTGGGGAAAGGACTTCTACACAACTAGAGCCCAGCACCATATGACATTAAACTGCAGGTCATTCGCAAACTATTGTCAATAACAGGTTTGAAATCTAGGTCTAATGAAATAGTTTCCTTTTTCTTTCTTGGCCTCCCCTTCTCTAGACTAAAGATCCATTGTTCTGTGCCCTGAACTGCTTTTGTAACCCCAATTTATATATTGATTATCTTCTCTTCTGTAAAATCAAGCTTGTTATCTACAGCTCTGGAAAAGTGTTGACACTTTCATAAAAGCATCTACCGTGTTTTCCTGTCCAGTCTTGGGTATCTGCAGCATCTTTTTCCAATTCTATTTTTAGAACGTTTCATCATGAGATGTCTAAGACTTTAAACTGTCTGTTCACATCATTGATTTGATGTGGTTTTTTCATTGTATCAATTAAAATTCTATTCAAGTGGATTGAGGTCTAGCATTTAAAATTTTTGTTGTTTTTTTTTTTTAACCCTAACACTTGAATAGGTGTTTTATGTGAAATGTAAGGAGGCTATAGTACCTAAAAGATCAAAATATCCTTTGAGAATCATCACATCAATTTGTTTAGCACTGCAAATGGAAAATATACACAAAGAATTTTTAAATCCTTCTTTATAAATGTTCTTTTGTAACAGGCATTGCATAATTGAATAGAATAATACAGAAATTGAAAACTGATTATAAGTGAAGATCATATTTCCTAGTGGGGTCAGCAGCTAGAAAATTCTAGTGAAAGCCAGAGTGAACTCAGAAAGCTGATCGTTCTTGAAATATCTCTATTTTATTATCATCCATTTTATAAAAAAAAAATCACTTCCTGTGTCTGAGATCTGTGCACAAATTTTATGTTCATTTTGTCTCTGGAATTGAAGTCCAATGCTTTACTCAACATTCTGCCTCATGTTGTAGGTCCTTGTCCTAATTACCATCTTCAGTAGTTGCATTTTTATCAGAGGGAAACACTGCACAAGAATTCAAGAGCCATTGTACTCTAGAAATGCACTGATGAGCCTTATAAAATCCTTATCTGTACTCCATTCTAATTCACCAGGCCTCCTGTGTAAGTCAAATACTCTTCACATAGTATGTATTGTTCATGTAGCAGGTATTTTCCTAACTTAGCTGAGCATGTGCAAATCAGCCTGTTACTCCTTTTGTATTCATGCATTCATCAAATTCCCACATTACTTATAGGAGAGTATCTTGTCTGGATACATGTTGTCAACTCGCAGAAAAATGAAATATCAGTTCCCTGTGGAGATGGCTTTGTGAGTGTTTTTGATATTCTGCAGGAAAATAACTGGCACTGTTGTACTTGAAGTAGAGTTCATGCTGCGTTGCTTTAGCAGATTAGTACCCAGCTCTTGCTTTGCAAGGGAGTTTACATTTTGATTGAGTATTGCAGGCTGAAGACTATATTGTAAAGGTAAATCTTACCTGTGAGGAAAAAAAACTTACTTCTGTCTTTTGTGTGTTCTTAGCGCATAACTGAACCCTGATTTTGTTCATGTTTTTGAGCTCATTCTTCATTTCAGATGAATGAGAAGGGCAGTAGGCTTTCTATATATCCCATTAGGTATTTTATATTTTCCTTTCCCCCCCTTCTTTTCTTCTTCCTCTTGTCAAATAATACAGTAAGACTTAAAACCAGGAGACTGCATATCCGCATTTATATGCATTTACATATCTATTTCATATATAATTGTTGAATCCTTTCTAGTCAAAGGGGGAAAAAAGACACTTCTAGGCTAATAGCATTCATCTGAAATATTATAACTGCTTTACAGTACGGTTACTGCTGTTGTCTATGCTTACTAAGAAAAAATAGAGAAAGCAGAGATGTAAGAATAATTTTAAGACCTAGACATAGGATCCTAGGGTGAATTTAGTGAAATAGATGTAGTTGTGTGTAGAAAATGGAACAGTGATGGAAAGCAGGAAAAATAAGTTAAAAAATGTTACTACTTATGAAGCAGACTGTTACTGTAAAATTTTGGGAAATGCTATGTGTTTACATTTCTGCATAGCAAGCATTTCCACATCATGAAAGGCAATTGCATGGGTCACATTGTTCACAATGCAATGAAGCATGCAGATAAACATCTGCCCTGTGACAGAGCAGTACAGAATATTAATGTGGTTAATGACTTATTTTCTTTTTTAAAAAGTCCAGAAGAAAAACTGTGTTAAGTGTGTACATTGGCAGTAAAGTCTATTCTCATCTGTGCTTTATTTCTAGAAGCAAGCCACCATTAGTTTATCTTTAATATATATTTATACAAGTTGGGTTTACTAGGGCTTTTTTATTGTTTTGTAGCAAAAGAAAGTTTAAAAGACTTTGAATCATGCCTGACTAAATAATAAAAATCCCTAAAATTGTGTGCTGCTTCCCTTCTATTCCTATTCTTTTGTCTGTCCATCTTCTCAGTGGAGATGGCTTTTTATTACAGAAATGGAAGTGCCCACAGCAACTTCTAAGTTCTGAAGTCAAAGCAATGAGAGTCATTATCATATTTAACCTCATAGATCAAAATAACTGAAGGACAAAAATCTCTATAAAATTCTCACTTTTCTTAGAAACCCCCCAAAATTCACAAAAATACTAGTTTTATAATTCAGGGTTGAAAGAAGCAAGAGAGGAAGACATGTAGGATTATAACTAATCACTTATTTGGAAAATTTTAGTAGAAATTTTTAAAAGTAATTTTAAACAATCTTTTTTGTGTGTAAACTAGGTAGGCAGTTTGCAGTATGAAATTTTGTCAGCAATTGTATCATAACAAAATTAAGATGGGCATGTACATAGTCAAAGATATACAAAATCAGAAATGGATCTGTGTATGTTGAAGGTAGATTCCAACCCTCTTTAGACATCTAGAGCCATTTAATATCTAAGATAAACACTTTTGAATTCCTGTGTAGACAATGCAGAAAAAAATTGTTTTCGATTTTGCAGCTTTTTATTAGAAAACCTTTCTGTTTTATTCTAAGAAAATATGCTGAGACATGACCTTTCCATTGGCAGCAAAGAGAACATAAAATGACACACATAGATATAGATTTAAGATGTCTGCTCAGACTAATCCTACCTCTGGTCCTTGTTTGTCCAGGATTTCTATATTAACAACGGATTTACAGAAAGTCACCAAAAGTATGTTTTCATTATATGATTTTTGTAAAATCTCTGGAAGCGATTATTATTCAGCTAAATTATTCAGTAGCTCTAAACAGTACCCTATAATGCTTGAATGCATGTATCATCACAGATGTTGGCAAGTAGAACTCCCATTCCATCACTATTTCACCATCATCCTTCATTCCTTCCATGCCTTCCCCTCTACTATTTTAATTTAATCTACTATTAAAATTAAGAGGGTTGCAGTGGCATATTGGAGAGAATGACTTGAATGATAATCTACAACTTATTGACATATTATGTCACTAATTCTAAATTGTTTGTCTTTAATTTTTTTTCTTCTTGATCTAATGTAAGGAGGAAAACATTTGGCAAGGGCTAAACTGTTTGATGCACAGGTCATATTTTTTTTTTCTTTTTTTTAATGAAAAGCCAGTAGTTTGATGCATAGGTCGTAATTTTTTTTTTTTTTTTTTTTTTTTTTTTAAATCAAAAGCTAGTAGTTCTAAAACTAGAAAATTTGATTATTGGTCCTTGGTATTTTATGCTTGAAATTTTATCATTAGATCATCAAACAATATGATAATTGCAAAAGCCAGTGACATGAACTATTAATGGTCTTCTGAATATTGGCACCATTACTTTAGACTGTAGCTCTACTTCCTAGCTACAGGAATTGAGGCTAACATCAGAGCTCCCTTCAAAAAGAGAAAAGTGAAAAATGAATCTGCAGTCAATTTTGGATTTTAAGCAAATAAACATAAAATGTTTGACCCAAATACAAGCCCCTAGATTTATGCACATGCTATTTTTTGAATACAGAATGGTTTTTTACCTCATGATAGCTAAGGAGTTTCAAAGAAAGTGTATGCTGAAAGTGCTGCTTATATGACAGCTTTCTGTCATAAGCACTAAAATGATGAGATTACTTACATATGCATTATTACTGCAGAAGTCTTTTGACTAAAACCTTTAACAAAAGCAACATCAAAAGATATTTCCTTTCTGTAATAGTAGAGTACACCTCCTTTACATCATTTATTTTCAGTCATGATGTTACGTGAATGAAGAATCAGGCCAGACCTACATGGGCTAGCTACACATCCTTGTAACTGATTTTTTTACTTCAAAAATACGCAAATATTTTATTGCACAGCATTTTTTAATTTTATTTTTTTATTTTAGGGTTTTTTTAAATATTTTAATACCAGAGTCAATTCTTTCAATATGTCCCTGTCTGTACTGCCTACTGTCTTAATTTCTCACATACTTTTATTCCTAGCCTTCCTTATGCTCCGCTGAAGATCAGTTCTGTCTCTTTCCCTCCCCCACCTGCCTTTTGGTATATTTATATTGAAATTGCTTCGGTTTGTCAGAATGCTGTAAGTTCTTGGTGTACACAACCAAGGTTTATTAAGTCTTATTCCAACCAAAATACTTTAATGAAATCTATTCTTATATTTTCCATTAAAATTGCCTTTATCTTGTGAGGAAGAGTGTGATTTTTTAAATTAATATTTGGTCCACAGTCACCATGCCTAACTCTACTCAGTAGCAGTGGCACAGGGTGCCTTCTAGAGGGCACTCCTTGCTTTCAACAGAGAAAACCAATCTTTTCCAGAGAGAAATTTAGAGCACCTATATTAACCTCTGTCTCTGGGTGATTCACCAGAAAAGGCTGTCATTTTCTCTTTTTCCACTAACCTCATTAACTACCTTCATTAAAGAACTTCAAACACATAGTCTAAGTACAGTCTGTAAAAACAAGGAAATCCACTTTAATTCTCCTCACTAAAAATGCCCACAGTGTTGTGGATTTGTATGAATTAAGGCAGATTCTTGCCCTGGGAAAAAAAAAAATGTGACTAATGCTAGTGCTAATGGAAGTTTCTTACATAGATAGCTGTCTGGCTACATGCTTTATGATTATCTATAATTAGAGCATCAAAATTTTATTCAAATGATGGTTTCTCTCATTATTATTTATTTTGAGTATCCTGGACAAGAAGATAATTCTTTTCGACTGTGGGAAAACATAAGGAATACTTTCCTAGTAACTTCTTACGAGCACCAGACCTGTACATAGACAGACATGAAAAATCTGCAGAGTTTGATAGGATTACTTCTGAAGTCAAGACATATCAATACTCAAGCTGACTACGTATCATATAGCCTTCCTTAGATTTTTCCTTTGCATCTCATAAAGTAGATTTAATTGAGTCCGTGGAGATTCTTTAAATGCAGGGTACCGTCCAGGTGATATATTGCCTATATAAAATTAATGTCTTTATGCAACCATACCCTGCCATATCCATTCAAAACCCACCATAAGGGATATGCCAGTAACACTGTAGCAAATATTTGATTATTGTAAAGACCCAAATGGGGATTGGTATCAGCAGATGCTGTATACTGATTGTACAGCATTGTTGTGTTGTACAGAGTTTATGAATTGCCTAAAATAACTTGAGAAAGAAAAACGGACACAAAATTTAAATTTATTTGAAGAAAAAAAATGAAAGAAAATGCAATACTGAATGAACCTCAAAGGAAAAGTCACCTGAAAACATTATTTTGGGTTTGTAATTAATTAGAAAATTTCATGGAATTCTGTATTTGCAATCCTGTAAAATATATTATTCATTTTAGAGGATATTTGCAACAAAATACATCCTCCATTTTTCTGTAAACAAACTTTTCAAAAGCCATGCATTAGCTACAAACGTCTTTTCCTACGCACTTCTTGAGGAAACATCCCATTTCTTCTTCACAATTGCCTATACATGAGAAACTTGTTGGCATTTTCTGTGAGTTCAGAGTGATAAGGTGCTGTAGTCTGTGAAACATGGCCCAGTCCAGACTTTTTGACAGGAAAAGATGCTTTTCTACTGATTTGAATTTAGAATTCTGAATTTCTATAAATATCATGAAAAGGCAATTTTATAATACAAACACAGCACAGAAAGTTTTTAAGCATGGCCACTACCTTATCAGCAAGATTCCCACAGTAGCAAATGTGAAACTCAATTTTGCACAAAAGGACAATCACACAGGCAGCAATTTTATTGTATGAAAGAAGAAAGCATTTGGAGAATGCATTTAGTTTGCTAAGATAAGAAGCCTCACATAAACGGCACTATTTCCTTTTGCAAAAATCTCAAGTGTGCTATTCTACTTAAAAAGGACCTAAGTTAACCAATTTAATCTAACTCTGTTCACTGAGGCACTGGAAGATACATGTAGATGTTAGACTGTACATGAACAATTAGGGAAGAAAATGTGCAGATGTGACGGGCCGTCAGATTTTTCTCTCATAGCTTTTCCAATCAGTCAGAAAATTGTCTCTCTTTTTCTGGTAGTAAGTACTGTCCGTTACTCTGCAGCAGCAATTGCTTACTAAAGGTTTGTGTGGTTTCCATTGTTGAACCACGCTCATAACCATAGTAAATTCATTACAGAGTATATGTCAGTCCAGTGATGTGGAAAACTACACTACTGACACGGAAGGGTCAGATACTAGATAAAATATAGAAGGATATGGGCTGTGAAATCTGAGTGAGAAGAGAGTCTTGGTCTCTTGAGAAATGACAAAAGAGACACTGACGTTAGTGTGTTTCATCCTCTGATCTGACCACAGCAGATGGCACTGGCAGTAGCTCTAGAGAAATAAGATGCAAAAATAACATTTTTCAAGGCAGTTGCTTAAGAATTACTAAGAAACAACTCTATAGGTAATAAAGTATATTTAATTGCTTGAAACTGTTGTAGACAGATTCAGACTCCCTTGTTCATTTTAGATCTACATCTAGCTGGGAAATATTGGGGACAGTACTAAGGAAAATAAGTCATTAATTTGATGAAGCGTTTGTCAGTTTGCCTCAATTGAGTTTCTTCATAATTTTTGTAGTCTATCACAACATACAGGAAATAAACGTTAGATCAAGCTTTTCAATTAAATTTAAAGGAAGATTCACCTGTATGTCAGTATTGCATTAATTTCATCATAATAGTATGGAAATTCTAATGCTCTGTCTTCACATATACATATATTTCTGTGCTTCCACTGTTCATTTTCCTCATAAAGGGGTGGGATGGGGAATAGTAGCTACTTAAATAAATCTGTGAGTGGTGAAATGTTAGATTTGGCACATAAATCAGAACTTAGTCATGGTTGAAAAAACAGGTCTGTTTTGTATCTACATTTGCACAGGCAAATCGACTATTTCTTGAATGAAACCTCCTTAACCTCATTTAGATATCAACACTATGTTGATTTTCTGATGAACCTCCAAATTCTGCCTTATCTTTCCAAAGTAAACCTATTCAATCAGTATACTAACTCATCTTAGCCTGATCAGTACACCAGCTTTCTGCTGCTCTGATGATGTGCAGATGCAGTAGTCATCTACTGTTGAGGAAATAGCCTTTTCTCCTAGCAGCTACTGCCACAGTCTGACAAATCTTATCAGAACCAGTTAAAAGTCTGTCCATGGTAGACAGAGATATCTGAGCTGTGGCTGTGAGGCACAGTAAGTGCAGCTTGGATGGAACTCATCTTAGGTCCCACCTTCAAAAATTCTCAGATATAATGTATAGTGTTGTAAATACAACTGTGTCTTCATGTAGATAAAGCATCCAGAAGCTGGGTTAGGGAACATAGTATTCTGATTTGCACTACTGCTACAACGCAGCATTTGAAACTTTGACCTCAGTTCCATGCAAGCTATTTTCAAAAAAGACAAAGGTTTTCGACTTTAAGTGCAGACTCTGCAAACTTTATTTTATATGGTTAATGGATCCCTGCGAAAAATACACCCACTGGATAATTTAAAATATTTTAACTACCGAAATTAAGTTTATATAAACTCTAGGACTTGTTCTCTTTAACAATGAATCCTATGTGACATGAGAGACAGAATTTTTCATTCTCTCTCAAGTTTCTCCACATTCTTTTTTAATCTGCAGGGTGACATAAAATGAAAATGAATTTTTACTTTTTAAAGAAAAAATAATCCAAATTTTTTGTTTTGCTAGTAATCTTTCCATATTTCAGTCAGCACTTGCTACAGTTGAATCATGTCAAATGCAAAAACTGAAGTTCCCATAGTAACATTGACATTTTCACAAGGGATAATAAAGCTTTTAGAGTACCTCATAGTACTGTTTATTTCATTTATGGCTTTAGTTTTGCACTTCATTTTAATCTGTTTTTAGTATTCTTGCACTATTTCTCCTTTGAGTTATATTAGTTGCTATGAAAGTAAGGTTGTAGATAAAGAGGAAACATATTGCTATCCACAAGCATTATATAAAATCAGTTTGTCTGAATTCTGAAATGTGCACTTTGAAATGTGAACTTTCTCTGAATAATAAAATAAAAATTAACCCCCCAAAAAACCCATCCCCCCCAAAAAAAACCCAAAACCACACCCAACCAAATAAAAAACCAAAAATCACCTTCACCTAAAAAATAAATCAGTAGTTACTATTGTCTACATGAGACTGAAAGAATTGTCTTCAAATAAAATAAGTAATGCATATTTTAATAAAGTCTGAGTGTGACATACTGCTCAGTGAGTGTAACAAAACATCTTTAGCTAGAAACTGACTTAGAGAGGATTCAAGCTCCTTGAGATAATAATTTGAAGGTGCTGCTAAAATTTAAGTAAAGAAATCTTAAGGGAAAAAAAAAATCACATGTTCAACACTAAATGCCCCAGATTTCTTCCCTGCTGGTGATGCATAATGATAATCACAATGAGAGATATCTACAGCGTGGCCTGTAATATATGTTTGATAAAATTCTGTCAAGAGGAAGAACTTGAAAGTTTATAAGTTAAAAAAGGACTTTGACTTCAAATTTCACAATTTCAGGAGTTGATGTTTTATAGAACAAGGAGAAAAAGGAAACATCTCAGTGTTAAGTTGATAGTGCATGATACAGAATGTTTGTGGAGGGCTCTTGATGCCATATTTAGAGATGTGAGAAGGAAGAATTGCATGGCTTATCTCAGTACCTGTCATTTGAGTTGTTGCCTCAGGAGAAGCACAGAAATCACAGAATTACACAAAAGCCAGGTCTGAAAGGGACCTCTGCAGAACAACTAACCTAGCCTTCTGTTCAAAACAGGAATTTTGGTGAGGTTATCCATGACTCAGTCAAGCAAATTCTTAAATCTTTCCAGTGCTGGTTTTGCTTGGCCCAGTTTTTGCTAGTGAGTAGGGTGGGGTACAAAGATAGCTCCTGTGTGTCCTGTGTGAAGGTTCTGGAAGTTTTTCTCCATGTCCAGCAGAGCCAATCTCTGATGGCTCTGAAGATGATGGACATGCTGCTGGCCAAGCCTGGGCCAATTAGAGATGTTAGTTACGCCTCTGTGAAAACATATTTAAGAAGAAATTAAAACAATGTGAGCACGCACTTCTTTTTAGCCAGAGGAGGAGGAGGAGGTGAAAATATGTAAGGGAAAACAACATGGAGGCACCAAGGTCAGTGGAGAAGGTGGGGGAGGAGGTGCTCCAGGCACCAGAGCTGAAAACCCTCTGCTGGTTGCGGTGAAGACCATGGGGGAGCAGGTGGTCCCCCTGCAGCCCATGGGGTCCAGGGGGGTACAGAGAACCCCCCACAGCCTGTTGGGAGGTGCCCACACCAGAAGAGCAGTTGGAGGCCTGCCGGAAGCTGTGATCCAGTGGGAGTCCCGGTACAGACTGAAAGCTGCAAAGGCCTTGCAGGAGAGAGAAAGGCCTTGCTCCCAGGATGGAAACAGCCTGGCCTCAGCTCAGAAGTCTGCACCCTATGGACAAAAACCTCATGCTGCAGCAAATTTGGGCAGATTGCTGCTCATGAGATTGGACCCACACCACAGAAGTTCACAGAGGACTGTCTCTTGTGGGAGGGATCCCATGGCTAAGTAGAGGACACTCCTCCCTGGTGGACTGTCCCTGACCAAAGAAAACCCCCATACCCCGCCCCCCCCCAAGCTGTTGGTTGGAAGGAGGGAAGGGGTGAGCTGAGAAATGGTGTCTTAACAGGGAGAGGAGTGAGCAGAGAAAGAGGAGGAGGAGAAGAATTGTGGTGATGTGTTGTGGGTTAGAGAAAAAAAACTAACACACTGGACTTACGAGTTGAGATAAGACTACTGATAAAGAGGACGCACGACAGACAGGGCAAAAGCAGGCGGGAGACTTAAAGTTGCAAAAAAGGTGATTTATTAATCTAACAGAGTTGGAGGATAAATCAGAGGTAAAAATAAGCTCTCAAGACACCGTTTCTTCACTGACCCCCCTTCCCTCTTAAGGCACTGCTTCTCAGCTCACCCCCTCCCTCCTTTTCAACTAACTAACAACTCCCGGGCAGGGGCAGGGTGTGGAGTTTTTTCTTGAATCAGTCTATCACAACTTTTTTACTGTAGACGCTGTTTCTCTATTCCCCCCCTCTCTCCATTCAACTAACAGATCCGGGCTGGGGCAAGGTATGTGGCTTTTTTTAGTCAGTCCAATGCCACAATTCTTCTGTTGCAAATGCTGTTTCTCTACTCACCCCCCTCCCTATTAAGGCCATTGCTTAGCTCACCCTCTCCCTCCTTCCCTCTAACCAACAGCTCCAGGGTGGGGGCAGGGTATGGGGGTTTCCTTTGGTCAGGGTCAGTCCATCAGGGAGAAGAGTCCTCTACTTAGCCATGGGGGTCCCTCCCACAAGAGACAGTCCTCTGAGAACTTCTTTGGCGTAGGTCCAATCTCACGAGCAGCACCCGCCGAAATCTGCTGCAGTCCGAGATTTCTCTGTCCAGGTTGCAGAATTCCAAGCCGAGGCCAGGCTGTTTCCATCCTGGGAGCAAGGCCTTTCTCTCTCCTGCAAGGCTTTTGCAACTCTCAGTCTCTACTGGGACTCCCACTGGATCACAGCTTCCTGAAGGCATCCACCTGCTCCTCTGGCGTGGGCACCTCCCCACAAGCTGTGGGGGGTTCTCTGCATCCGCTGGACCCCATGGGCTGCAGGGGGACCACCTGCTTCCCCACGGTTTTCACCATGGCTGACAAAAGGTTTTCAGCTCCGGCGCCTGAGCACCTCCTCCCCCACCTTCTCCACTAACCTTGGGGCCTCCATGTTGCTCTCTCTCACATATTTTCACCTCCTCCTCCTCCTTCCCTAACTAAAAAGAAGTGCGTGCACACATTGTTTCCATTTTTTCTTAAATATGTTTTCACAGAGGCGTAACTAACATCTCTAATTGGCCCAGGTTTGGCCAGCAGCATGTCCATCATCTTCAGAGCCATCAGAGACTGGCTCTGCTGGACATGGTGGAGAAATTTCCAGAATCTTTACTCAGGACATGCAGGAGCCATCTTTGTACCCCATCCTATTCACTGGCAAAAACTGGGCCAGGCAAAACTACCACATGATGGAATGACTAAGAGAAAAAAAACCCATACCCTGCCCTTGCCCCAGAGCTGTTAGTCGGAAGGAGGGAGGAAGTGAGTGGAGAAACAGTGCCTTAAGAGGTAAGGGGGTCAGTGAAGAAATGGTGTCTTAAGAGCTTATTTTTACCTCTGATTTATCCTCTGACTCTGTTAGGTTAATAAATCACTTTGCAGCTTTAAGTTTTCAGACCTGTTTTTTGCCCTTTCTCTGTGTGTTCTCCCATCGGTGGCTAATCTCAACTCATGAGTCCGGTGTGTTTGTGTTAGTTTTTTTTCTTCTCCTCTGCATGATTGCGGCAGGGGAGAATAAAGAGAGCAGATGTCGTAAGTGCCTGACATTTAGTCAGGGTCGAACCTTGACAGAGATTCCACCACTTCTCCTGGCATTTTATCCCAACATTCAATTGTCCTCTAATTTTGTTTTAGTAGATTGTAAATTTTTTTTGTTTGTTTTAATATATAAAAATATATATACATATATGCTCAGTCACTTCAGACATTTCCCCTCAAGCCACTTCTGGTCTATAGCTTATTGTTTTGTACTGTGGACATTATGAAGAGCATAGGTCCTGGAAGACTATGACTATATCTCCCATGAACTATTATGGATTAATCTGATCCAGATGCAAGACTTCTACATTTCCTTTTGTTGAACCTTATGTGATTTCTGTTGGTCCAGTCTTCCACTTTATCCTACCCCTCTACCTAGCTGTCCCCTCAGGTGGCTTTTACTTGAAAATGAGATGATGGTTTGTTCATTGCTATCAATGAAGGTCACTCATAGAGTTATTGAGTAGTATTGAACCCGATAGTATGTCTGGAGGGACTCACTCTTGGTTACTGCCATTAACCAACATCCTTTGAACTTGTCTGTTTAACCAGTTTTTCATAAAGGTTACATTGCATCCATCTGATCCATCTTATTAAAAAAAGTTGGCAGTGGGAGATCATGTCAAAAGTCCCTCATTCTTCCCGTCATCTCCTTACCAAGTTGCTTCATTATACAAAGCAATCAAGTTAGTTAAGCACAGTTTTCCTTTGTTAAATACTTACTGCCTTTTTCCAGACCTTCACGTGCCTGGTAATTGCTACTGTGGGAACCTCCTCAAGCCTCTGGAGTGAGACTGACTGTTCTTTCCTGGATTTTCCTTTTTGAGCTTTCTGGACATATGCACAGTATTTATCCTCTGGTCCCAGTTGTTTTAAACATAATTTAGGCTGTTTTACACTAGAAGTGGTGGGGGTCTTTTTCTATATTTGCAATGTACTTTCCATCAGTCTGCTGTCTGGAAAGAAACATGAATAACACCAACATATTGGTGTATTTCAAAAATTAGAAAATTTTTTTACTGAATCAGTCAGCTTCTATCTGACTGATTGCAGGTAGCAATAAGAATCACTTATCTTTTCCTTTTTACTGTGATGTTAAAGCCCTGAACAATGGAACTGTATTTTCTACTTACTGCATGGAACACTATGTGCATTTTTCATTTTGCCAATATCCCATGTGTAAAGAAAGGCATCAGGCACCTTGCTCTTGGCCAGATGGCAAAAATGCACATATGGTCATTTTCCTACTTTTTGGGTTGCCTGTGTTATTTTGTGTTCTGTTTCCCTTCTACTTATTTGTTCTTGAATGTGTTCCCCTGTGCCCTTGCTTTGCCATAAAATTGCCTTTACTCAAAGCAACAGCAAGCTGTGTGTTCATGTTGTAGAGGTTTGACACTGTTTTCTCTCAGTGGGCTTCCCAGCACCTGCTGTAATATCCATAATCTAAACCGTCTTTTCCTCCACTGTTGAAGTGTTTTTTATTTTTGGAATGTAAGTGTCAACAGATGTGATTGAAGATAATGAGACACGGTACCACTGTGAGATTACAGTCGGGAGGGTGGCAAGGGGAAATTGTGCAGAATAGATGGCCCTTTCAGATATATGCTGGCTATCTATCTGTAATCAGGTTGATTTTCAGTATACTGTCTGGATTAGATGGGTAGATTATTTTTGGTTAATCAAATCATTAAATGTTAACAAAACCACTCAGATATAACCTGTAAGTACAGACATTAAATGGAGAAATTTAGAAATTAATCTCCATTAAAAAACATTATGTCATGCCTGATGCAACGCACTGTCAGTATACTAAATACAACACAAGTAATTTGTTCAGCAGTTCGGGAAGACTTTTGCTGATTTGAAAAATGAAAATCAAATTCTCATCACTTAAATTCTTATCAAAGCAGTTTCTATCCCATTTGACTCAGGAAAAAGAAAAAGGGAAATAAGAGATAGTAATTATTTGATAATGTTGGAAGCAAGTACAATTGATTAGGGTAGTGCAGGATAGTTTAGATTTTTTTAGCTCATTAGTTCAAGACTGGAGGGTGTTGTCATGTTGTCATTGCTGTTGCATGCAGCACACAAATGTTGAGATTTTGCTTTGACAAAGATGTGTCTACTCAAGCTGAACTGTAGTTGTAAGCAGAGAGCACAAACGGAAATATTGTGTGATCCCAACCTTTATTTCTGTGGTGTATTTACTCACTAAGTTGCAATTCATTGTAAATGTGACCTGCAAAAGCTATCTTTAGAAGTCAGAAATGCAGTTTAGAATTTGAGCTTCAGTAGACAGCGAAAATAGAAAAACTGTGATGATACTTTTCAGATATTTTCTGATATGATTTGTTCCTATCAGATATTAGACTTTCAGGCATGCTATAAATACTTTTACTTTTGTTGAAGGCAGTGGTTACATCTAGAGAAAATTACTTTGGAAACTACTACTTTTGACACACAGTCAAAAGAATTTTTGATGTAAGTGTTATGGTGAATGCAGGACACAAGCTACAAACACACACACCAGAATACACACTGAGCAGTATTTCCCCCTGTGAAGTATTCCCAACCAGTTGATTCTTTTACAGCATTTATTTTTGTTATTGCATGTGGCTGTTCTAATTCAGTATAGAATTACTTTTATTTTCATATAAATAGCTAAATTAAAACACAATGACATGAATTCTAACTGATAACTCTTCAGTTAAAACTGTTGCCACCACATTACCAAGCAGTAAATCACACAATAAAATCTCACAGTATAAGAAACCATATGATTTCTTGTCTCTAGATTTTTCTCTGTGTGTTTCTGTGATAGAATAATTTTAGTTTCCAGTATCAATTGCACAATATTTTTCATTAGAAGCATCTTGTACTTTTTCTAAGCCAACCTGGGAATGCAAATAGAGGAAGAAATTTAAAAAGGGCAGTTTGCAATGCAGAGATTCCCAAGGCAACATAATACCAAAGTCCTGTTGGAATGAGGATTTACTCACACACATAGACTTGTTCAAATGTAACTCTTCAGAGAGCATGGGTCAGAGAAGGCACAAGGCATGGCCTCTGTACAGATTTTACATCAAGTACCATCTTTGTCTCTTTATCAAATGGAGGTATTTTCACACTCAAATCCAGGTAATGGATTTTAGTTTTGACTTTATTTTCTAGCATTTTTCCAAGGTGCACTGTAGCTACCTCTGTGGATTTAAGCATCTGTGGGTGGGAAATCTGTAGGATCATTTGTCAAAAACACATTTCAAAATGGTTTTGTTTTGGGATGCAGGAAAAGTCCAAGATTTAATCTGAAACAGCTGTAGGCTGAAGATATTTTCTCCTCCTACTCTCTAAGCATTGTGGGAGAGTTATTCCACATTGCTGCAAACACCCACTCGTTCTTAATATTAATAAGACTGCTCTTAGTAGAAATATGTTATAGTAAAATTAAGTATGCTCAAAACAATTCAAAGATGGCGTGTCTGTTAAAGCAATTTCACTGAGTCAATTGGTTTAATATATCAAAGAAAATATAAAATAGATAATTGTGTCAGTTATACAAAGCATGAATGCCCTACATCATGCTTATTAAGCATTATACAGCAGGATTTCTTCTTCTTTGACATTAGAAAATCAGAAGAAAATGCAGAAAAGTCAGTATATGAGATAGCACAGAAAATATCTCTACAGCTGGGAAGTGTTCTGATCTGACCATGACATCTCATTTATAAGCTGGGAAAGTCTTAGTGGAACTATAATATTTTTCAAGCAAGTAGAAAAAATTTTGGTATTGTCCATCCAGTCATCAGACAGTCCCTGCAATTAAAATGACAATAGTGACATAAAGCATGACACAGATGGTGTGTTACCTTTTAGACATGGAGTCAAGAAGACAATTCAGGGGCTGAAGAAAACATCATCCAGACATATGGACATCACCAGGGAGATGGTCATAAATAAACTGCACAAAATAAGGCATGCTGCTCAGGAAAGCCACTTATGGGGTATTATAATGAGCCAGAGTCATGGTATTTGCACAGCAAAATAGGAAAGGAAACCCATCTGAGAAAATGGAAAGTCTGAAAAAGATTCATGGATACACAAAATTATCTCCAAGATACAACATCCACAAGCAAATTAGATGACCTAAAAAATCATCACACTTTTCATTTAACAAGCCTCGTGGTAAACGACAGACTCTCAATGCTTTTTCCACTTTAGATGCTTGAAATGGGATCAAAATTTTGAGAATTTCTGTAAGGATCTAAGCAGTTTCATTTCTCACCAATGTCAGTGGGAGTTAATGAGTCTCCGTGTCATGAAGGTTTGTAGCAACAAAGTACTGCAGAGTACTAACCCAGTATTAGACTATTTGGTACAGTAAAATTTGATGCTCTAAAACCTTAAAATATTTTCAGAAACCATAACAATTTTTTTTTTTTTTAAAAGTACATTCTATTTATCACCTGAAGCACTGTATCTAGGTCTGGAGTCCACAATACAAGGAAGATGCAGAGTTGTTAGATTTAGTCTAGAGGAGGGCCAAAAGATGACCAAAGGGCTGAAACACCTCTCTTGAGAAAACATTTTGAGAGCTGGACTTGTTCAGCATGGAGAAGAGAAGACTCCAGAGAAATCTTTTTGTGGCCTTTCAGTACTTGTAGGGTAGTACTTGTAGTACTTTCAGTACTGACTTTTTACAGTGACACAGAGGACAAGGAGAAAACTTTTTAAATTGAAAGAGATTTAGATTAGGTATTAGGTCTTTACTCCGAGGGGAGTGAGGCACTGGAACAGGCTGCCCAAAGAAGTTGTGGATTACCCATGTCTGGAACTGTTTAAGGCCAGATTGGATGAGGTTTTTAACCTGTTGTCATCCCCACTCATGATGCTGGGATTGAAACTACATGATCTTTAAGGTCCCGTGCAATCCAAGTCATTCTGTTATTCTACTTAGGAATCAACATACCAACTTTTAAAAGTCGTTATCATTACAACATTTTCCCATTCTATTAATGGTAAATAACATATAAATAATATAATGGGTTACTTTTTTTTGGCCAGATTCTGCTATTCAACACTATCACTTGACATTTCTATTGTGAAATTCATCCAAGGATATGAGAATGCTTTATAAACTTGAATTAATTAAATCCACATTGGTCTCATGTGGATGTAATGGAACAGAGGAGTCATTTTATATGTGATTTAAATGCAAACACCTTTATGAGGGTATGTGCCAGCTCTTTAAGACTTCATAACATCATTAGGCTGTAGATTAAGACAAGTGATTAATATTCAACTAAAAATACAGAATTAATGCATTTATGTAAAGCCTGCTTACTTGATTTAATGAAAGCACTAAAAATTAGTCATAAAATTTTATGTAAAGCATTTGTTCTTCTATTTGTTATTCCTGCCTCTGGGTAGACAACCAACCTACAGCAGGAAATCCCTCTGAATTTCTAACTCTTATTGCCAATACTTATTAAGTTATGTTATAACTAACTTATCTGACTATTACAAGGCGATAATAATGAAAACATTTTCATGTTTCTAGTTTTTATATTTAAAAGATTCCACAGAAGGTTAATTCCTTCACAAAAAGGTTTTTTTCAGTTCTGTATTAATGTTACCTATCTATATTTATTTTATCTATCAATCATACTACAAAATTATTTCTATTTTAATTAATTTCTGATATAAAGAAAAAAGAAGAGCCCAACACAACTTTTCACTTATAGAGAAGGCAAAATTTATTTCATTTTAGACAGCAATTCAGTAACAACTTTTGTGGTAAAAGTAGAGATTTTCAAGACATCATAAGGGCATTATATGTCCTAATACATGAAATAAAGAGACATACGGAACACAGCTACCTAGACCAGTTCAAAAGCCTAAGAATAATAGAGATTTAAAAAATTGTCTCCCTGGACACATAGCATGTGCTGGGTTTTTTTTACAGAAGAGGACCTTTGAAAATCATATTCTTCAGCTAGGACACAAACGAGTCCACAGATTGACCAGACTTGCATATGATTTTTTCAAAAATTGTCATGTTTATATTTAAGTCATGTGGTTTCAATCCCTTAAGAATACCTTAGTGTTTAAATGACGTAGTGTCCTGAACTTATTTCCAAACACTCATAAAATCCAGATTTTTTTCTGCACCATCCCTGTCCCTCCTTTATTGCCTTAACACTGACAAGCAAGCAAACATAATTCTGATTTGTGTTCCTTCCACTCATTCATTTTAATTAATCTCACAAGGCTGCAGCTTTGAAACATTCATTTTTCTGCACAGTAAATTAATAGTTATTATTTCAGTTATAAATGAAGGAATTGAAAGCCTGAAACTACTGAAAATTATGTTAGAATTTGACATAAGTACTAGAAGACAGAAAAGAAACTCCTGAAACATATTTTAGACTTGCTCAAAATCTATTGACTCTTATGTCAGCAGAAATGAAGAGTAAGAGGAAAGAAAATTTGCCTTGTGTTTTATCAGTTTCAAAAAGTTAGTACAACAGATCTAGAGATGGGAAGAAGGAAAAAAACAACATCCAATTTTGGATTATTGAAATGCCAGTGACGTGAAATAAAACACATAAAGGTTCTGAGTAACTTGAAAATACTCAGGCAATAATGATTTGAATAAAGGATAAAAGTAGTTAGGGAAAAGAATTTTCTGGACAAAAGCCACAGAAAATGTTGTTAATTTAGAGGGATTAAATTCTTTGTCTCCACCTCAGACCTAAACACATATTTTTCTGTTATCACCATGAATATTTTGCTTATATTAAAAAAAAAGTCTGCATATTACTTCTAATATCACAGAGTGAGCATACACATAAGGAATAACAGTAGGTCATCTATGTAATATTTCAGGCTAGTACCAGTCACTTCAACTATATAAAAAGAAACTAAACTCTTCTCTCTAAAATATCGACAGAAATATTAATTTGCAAGCATGAGTATTTAGTTTTAGCTTGTTGGCTTGGTAAGTCATGAGGTGGGAGAGTGCAATGTACGATCATGCTGATCATGTTGCGAAGATGGTTTGGTTTGAGCTTTGACAGCAGTTCAAAGCTCTGTTATCCTAAAACAAATTGGACTGTCGCTTTGGAGAACATGTAGTCATGGTCGGCAAGATTAGTAAGCAATATGACACCTCCTCCCTTCTGATTTTCTCCTGATACCTTCTCTTTCTTGTTGTTTCCTCCATGGGATGGGATGGGATGTCTTATCTCTGAGCTTGTTCTTTCACACACTCACTAATGCTGTACACACACATTTGATCCAAGCTGAAGCTATGCCTGTTTCTGTGGTTAAGAACATTAATGACCATGGAGAAGCAATGGTTGGGATGGCACGTAGAACCTCTAACACCTTTTGGGTAGGAAAAGGAGGACTTAAATAGGCTGCAATTCTCCACTTCTCTTAGCATCTTAAGGGAACGGGGGTAGGAGACAGGTGAGAGATTTATTGCTCTCTGTTATCCAACAATGTTGTATTTTGTGAGGGGTTTTTTTGAGGGGTGGCCAGTGGATGTTACATTTGAGCCTGCAAGTGGAACCAACAAAACAGCTTTGGCACCTCCATGTTAAAAAAATCATGAGTTGTGTCAGGGAAGGAGTAGTGAAACTTCAGTTGAAAAATTCCCTCTAAGGGGAGAAAAGAACTGAGGGCTCTACTGAGAGGATGATTCATCCTACTGACCTTCTCAAAATCCTGCTATGGCCAAAAGGGAGAACATACCATCAGAACCAAAACATCAGTCAGTCCAATCAACATTTTAAGGAGAAAGGCCTTGCCTCAGACACCATCAGGCCACTGCTGCTATGGCATTCACACTGCTCCGGGGTAAAGAAGATGGAATAAAAAATCAGAATTACATTTTCTATTTATTGTAGATGGAGAATAGAATTATGTCCTCTTATAATGCTGCAGCTGTGCACCCAATATTAAGTGGGATTAATTTAATGTAAAATGTTTTAAAAATTTAGGGAAGGAGTGTGCTTGGGGTATTTATTAACACTTAAACACTGCTTAAATTAACACATTACATTAAAAATGTCTTTTCTGTTAAGTACCGTGAAGATAAGACAAGGTATTTGCGTTTTCAAAGGAAAACTGAATTTCTATTTTCTTACACTATGGCTCCACAAACTGGCCTGCATAAAAAATGGAAACAATGAGTATTTTCTGTCCTTGAAACTAGGGAGATTTTATTTAGTATCTTCACTGTGAGCAAGTATTTTAAAGAAACACTGTAAAATTTATAAGAAAATTTAACTGGCATAGCTGAGATCTTAGCATACATGTTTGCCACATCTTTTTTCTGCCCCCACCTGACCATTGAATGCTTAACCAAGTAAATTTAGTATTCAGTTATCACACATTTGGTATGTAGTAGTATTAAATCATATATACAGAACCTTTCCTTGGCAAGCTGGTTTTGATTTTGGTCTTCTCGTAGGCTGTGACAGGTGGAGAGAGATACTGAGAGCAACACGTGAGCAACTCAGGCTCCCTCCAGTGGAGTCTCCTGAGCTCCCCTTGCTCTGTTGCTAAGGAAACAGGACAAGCGTACAGCTGCCGCTCCTCTCTCTGAAAACCACAACACCTAAAATGTGATTAAGAACTGTCTGTTTTTACATTGAGGAGTCATAAGTTTTAAAGCTTCAAGCCCAGGTTGCTCTGAGGCATAATGGAGAAAGGAATAAATTTAAGAGTGGGGGAAAATTCTTGCTAAAAATGTATCAAGCAAGCTGCTGCTCTTTTAGTTTAGAGCTATGTATAAATACAGCTATTTATAATCTGCTGCTGCAATCATTATGTCAGTATATTCAGTGCAAAACTCTTTGCAAATAGTGCTGTGACTCAGAAGACACAGAATATTTTTCAAGGGCAAGCACTGTATAGCTTGGTTCTCCCTTATATCTTTGAGAGTTTTGTGACTCTGAGTCATTGGTCTCCAAGCTTGCAATTAAGAAGGCATAAATAATGTTATGACCTATCATTATTGATACTTAGAATACATTACAAAATAAAATCTCCTCATAATGTCACAATACTGCTCCAGAACTTTTCTTCCCTCCCATAGCTCATGATTAAGAAAAGATGTAACAAGACACTTAGGTTGATATATATGTATCCGTAACCGGAAAGAAAGGACACAGTAAAGCTGAGCCTTTTGCCTGAGTTCGAAGTCTCAAACATAGACAGGAGAAAGAAAAGTCTTATAAAGACAGCAACATGTACAGCTTCAAAGTGATCACAGCATTCCAAATATTACATTAAACAACATTAATAGTAGAGGCCACTGAAGATATAGACTCCTTCATAGTTCTTAAACTTTAGCATGACAGAGGTTTTCATGTTCAGTCTGAATCACTAGGTGCATGTATATTAGGCACAAATTATGTTGCATCTACATGGTCACTATTAAATATGTATTTGTGCGCATGTGTAAGAAAATACATGCACATGACTGTTATACAGAGACACTAATTAACAGCAGCAAGGCTTAAACTGTTCAAAAGTTGACTTATTTATTTTGACAAGTACTTACAGGAAGAAAAAAGCAAATGAGCAAACAAAATCTCATAAACATAAGCAGTAAAGAGAACATGTGAATATTCAAGAACTACTGAAGTGCTAGGAATCTTTATCCAAGGTCAGATGCAAACACTCTAGATGTTGTTTGAAGAGAAAAGCAACAAGGCTGTTTTTTGGTAACTCCAGATTACACGTCAACAAAACATCAAAGTTCAGATGAACCCTAGATTGCAGAACCATTGTTAAAGGACTATGGGAGTGGAAGAACAAGCACAAACAAGTATTAAACAAGAACAATGAGATTTAAACAGGCATGGACATGACCATTTTGTCTGGTTGTGTTTCCTTTATTTCAAAAAGTAACTTCTTATTTTCCCAGTTATTCTTTAATGACAAATTTCATATCATCTTGGAACTCCATTGAAGGGCAGCTACAACTGTCTGCCAAACTGTTTCGATAAGTCATAGGAGGGCGGTTTTGAAAAAATCTCTTTATCAAAAAACTTACTGTGCTTGCATAATGAAATTAATGTTGTTCTCATGAGATGGATTTCTTCTGTATGTAATTGAGATTAGATATCCAGGAGCATATCCAGACACAAGTGAATATTGAGTCTGTAGAATAATCCAAAGTTATTTCTGATATAAATAAATTAATACATCTATAAATAAATTGAATAAGAATGGTGTCTAGTGTAGACATCTCAGGACAACACATTACACTATTTTTTCTTCTACCAATCTGCTTTACATGCCACTACAGGTGTAGTCTATAGGAACCAAAGCAGTTTTTCTCTAAAGTCCCAGTAAATTTTATGGAAAGTCAGTTTAATATTATATATAAAAATATGTTTTAGTCATAAAGTATGCTAATGTGTTAATATAGTGCAGTCTGTAAAGTCTAACACCAACTAATGATCTGGTTCGATGCATGATTTTCTATACAGAAGATGCAGCAGTTTCCTCAAATCCATAAAATAAACTAACTTTGAATGTTATGTTGTTTTTCTAACAGATTAAACAAGGATTTTAATGAAGATGAATTTCCTGGTTTTGCAAATTTGATTTTTCAAGTATGAATTCTGATTAGTTCTAAAAGTTGCAAAAGCATTTCCTCAGATATGGCTTTATACTCTATATGTCGAAGAAATTACTGATTTAAAACAATCCTGTTAAAATGATAGAGACAAAGCTGAAATAAATAGAGCCAGCAGATTAAAAAGACTTCTTATAATAAATTTGCTTGAACAAATGAGTAAATGAAAAAATTCTTGTCCTGAACACTAATTTCTTTTTCTTCTACACATAAAATAATGCAAATCCAAAATGTCTTTCACACTGAAATGGCACAGTTAAAAATATTGTTAAATCCAGGGTTTTTTGTTCCCCCAATCTTAGTCTTACTTTGGGCTAATTTGCTTTTATTATAATCTGTTATAACATTTGTCTTGGCAGTTAAACCTCGTTGTAACTCAGAGAATAAAAAGGATGTCTCAAACGGCGTCTGGACTTTTGTACAAAGGAGTAAGCAAGGTGTCTAGTAGAAAGGCTTTATAGATTTATTGTCTCAAATTATTCTTGTAAATATACTGAAGTGCTGTTGGTTACAGTGATCACTCCAAAAGCAAAAAATAGGAGACAAAGACATTGCAACACCATCTGGAGTGCAGTCAGTAAGACTGGCTCTCTTCTGAGTCTACAAATCATTATTTTTTAAAGAGTATACCAAGAGAAGTATTTCCTCTACGTGTTAGGAAGCTCCAACAGATGACATGTGGGTCTAATAATTCGAAGATCAGTGTGTTTCCAGGCATTTCTTGGCAGTTTGAGTTTCAGACTTGACAATCTTATATCCATCAGTATGTAATGTCATGTAATTTTCCAGGTTTCTCTAACTGATAGCTTTTGATTAAATTGACACAGTGGTTTTACTGAATTTTCAGACCGAGATGCATTGCTTTGACTTGCTGATTATGTAGCTGCTGATAAAGAAGTTCCACTTCAGCAGTTTCAGAATCAATAGCAAGAAATGCAACTTCAGGCCATATGCTTGTTCCTTTATTACTTTCCTTTTTGGTGTTATTGCAGTCTGGGGGCTCCCTAGATATCTAACATGGTACTTTTTGATCTTTTAAAATGTCAAACTGCTGCCAGGACACTGCTGGAATGGGTTTACTCTCATCACTTCAGAGGAAAAGCAATAGCAAAAGGAAACCTGGAGAGAAAGCATTTTCTCCTTACTGATTTTGACCTGAAGGGTGCATACAGCACACATCTGTTATCCACGGAAAGTATCAGCCAGCATATTCACTGATTGCTCTTACTTTTTAATGTATACTGAGTAGCAAAAGCCAAATTAGTTTTCCTGAGAAATTGTTTGCATTTTGCAGACCTATCTTCATTTTTCTATGTTGCAACATAAAAGCTTTGCCTGTGCCTAGCAGTGAAATCGTATCCACAGATGTTGCAGAATCAAAAAAAAATTCAAAACCACCTTCACCTCCTCTTGAAGATTTCTTTACATAGTTACATAAATTGATTGCATAATCCAGCTGCTGTCAGCTTCAGTCTGGGTCTTGTCAGAAGCATTTCTCAAAGTACCTACTTTGATGGAACCTTTCTATTTTTTCCCTTCCTTTCTTCGTAGATGACACTGTCACTCTCAGTAAGCCTTGATAACCCCTTTAATTTTAAATGAACAGAAGAGACATAGATACTTAGGGAGAGGAACCAGGAAAGAAAAAAAACCAACAAAATTCTAATTGAATATATTTAAATCTTAAATAATATAAATGACTTATGCAGTGTTTTCGGACTATCAATTATATATACAATAAAAATACTGTTAATAAGATCTGAAAAGTAAGATCCATTCTGAGAGATGTTGAGAAGTGTCCTGTTTCTCACTCCTTTCTCTAGACACAGTGTGACTCTTTTCATATTTATAAATTTTTTAAACTTTTAGTTATTGGGAAAAAAGACCACTCTATAGATGACAAAAAAAAAGAGAAAACAGTACTTGATCAATCAAGACAAACATTTTTATTTTAGGGGAAAAAGTGAATATGTAGAGATATACTTTAAAACTTGATTGTGCAGGCAATTTTGTCTGTGGAACTTCTTGCTGTGATCAGTTTCTATGCACTGTCACAACTCACAGGTAGGGGCTGTGATGTTCATTATAAATTCCTGTCAGGCTGAACATAGACAAATACTGGATACATGTCAGAGAATCTTATCTTCTTATTATACCGCCACCATAATTCCAGCAATCAACCCACTATTTAGACTGAAAAGGTGTTAAATAACAAGCTTTTTAATGTATACAATAGACTTCCACAAAACTGGAGGCAAACAAGCCCTACATTTTGTACGGTACACTTCAGTAAGTTCTCAATTCCCACAACAAACTCCCCCAAGGTGCTGGCTCGCATGCAGCAATACACCATCACACAAGCTCTCCCCTCCCACAGCAGAGTTCAGTACAGAGTACAGAGCAGAACTTCACAGCTGTGTTTTGCCCAGGAAAAGCAAGGGAAGAAAGCAAATATTACCAGCCCTCAGATCCTGTGTTGGTCCGGCTGTGGGGATGGTCCAGAGCTGGGGCAAACAAAGATAATGAAAGAGAGGAGAAACAGAGAGAAGAAAGAGCGACCAAGAAAAAAGAGAGAAAAAATAACGAGGGGGCCTGATCTACCATCTTTTATGGTTGCATTGCAGTAGATGCACGACCGGCCTGCCACCCCCTGGCTCATCTCAGTAAGCTTGCCAGCATTCCCTCCCCCTTTCAAACAATAGTTTAAAGACCTCTCCAGCAGTCCCTGACTCATAAGTCATAATCCTTTTCTGCCTCTCAGACAGGCGGACTCCAGCTGTTATGAGCAGGCTTTGTGCCATGTAAACTACCTGATAGTCAAGATCACCAAAATTACCACAAAAGGACTATCCTCTCAATCATGTAGTAATCACTCTAGTTTTCCTGTTCCATTCGGTATTCACCCCTGGTATTGAAAGGAGTGAGGAAAACACAACCTATGCACCTACTCCTTTGATGAAATATCCCAATACCCTGGAGTCCCTTTTGTTCGCCCTAGGACTTCTCCCTTCAATCTCATCACTTCCAAGCTGGAAAACAAATAGAGGATAACAGTCACAGGGCCATGCCAGATCAGACACCTTGCATGTATATAAATAATTTTTAAGATTACTTTAAGAAAAAATGCTTGCTTTTGCAACACTTCGGAAACAGGTTAAACCCTTTACTTAGTCAGAGGAAACAAACAAAATAATCAAATAAAATATCACGACAGGTAAGAACAACTTACCAGCCCCTTAAATGACTGAATATTATCAGGAATGAAAACCTAACTAATAATCTATGTAGATGATTATCTGCAAACAATGAGTACTAAATAGCTTATCAAACAGAAGTAATTTGGAAATCCATTAAAAAAACCCGACCCACAGCCTCATACCTAGCTGTATTGGACATGATTGATTCTTTGTATGTCAGATAAATCTAAGCAAAAATACAAGGATATCTGAAGGATACTTCTTGAATAGTATATTCCTGCTCTACTCCTCAAAAGATGAGGTTGATTCATCAACATGCCTTCTTCTTTTCCATTCAATAAACTTAGGAATTTCAGTGTCAGCAATCATTAGCCTAAAAGGTTCTTTCAAAGAAAGTTGGATAGATATCTGGTCCAAAATCTTTCTATTATTACACTAATTAGATTGTGGTAATGCCTTAGATTTATAGGGCAGGAAGAAAATAGGAGTCTTTTAGGCAAAACAAGAATATTGCCTGATCAGAGCCAGAATTGACAATTCAACTGTGTCTTTTTTATTTATCCTAAAAATAGACATGAAGTAGTCCTCCCAGAACACACAGAAAACAAATCTAGATATATTAAACAAGCCTTTGGATTTTTTGTAGAGGGTATTATATAGACTGAAGGAAACAGTCTCCTACCTTCTCATGTAATTGATAGAGGGGGAAATGCACAAAATTAAATTTGGTTTTCACTGAAATCTCAAGAATTTTCTTGATTGCTTTTTTCGTTTGGGGGTTTTGTTTGGTTTTTTTGTTTGGGGGTCTTGGTTTGCATTTTTGTTTGTTTGCTTGTGGCTTTTGTTTGTGTTTTTGTTTGTTTATTTATTTTTTTTTTCTGTAGTCACAGAGATGTTCATAGTTGTCTTTCTGTCTATACCTTGATTTTTTAGAGTAATCAAAATTCAGCTGCAGTTCCATCATTTGCAGGTTCTTTGCAGACTAATAACTCAGCACAGCTAATGCACAGCATTTCCTTGAAATTAACTTCATAAAAATATATAACAGGCTTAAGTAAAATTAATCAAGAAGCTATGTGTTAAAGAAACGTTTATGAAAACATAGAATCTGAATTGAAAGCATCAGAATTGAATGTCTTATAGGGGTTTATTGTTATCAAGGTGCAGAAATGTGCACTGGGACGGCATGGATAGCAATGAAGATAATACATGTTCCAGAGTGATAAAATTATTGTAACTGACTTAGTACAACAAAAAAAAAGCAAGTTTCATGACAATTTTCTTTACCTCTGAAGAAGTTTGGCTTGATTTTTTTTCAATTACTAAAAGAAGATAAAGAAATGGATCTTTTGGTGGTGTTGAGGATGTATTTTAAGGATCCAAAGTGTAAACGTTATGACGAAGAGGACTCACTGCATAATTGAAGCGATAATATTGTAAAAATTACGTAATATATATTCTCCATATTATTGGGAGATTATTATATGGGATTTTAATCTGAAATGCTAATCTAGTTATTTTAAAACAGAAATTGGTTTAAACCCTGAATGATGGCATACTTTTATAACAATGTATGTTAAGCATTGAATAATTGTGTTGCTTTTTATGCTCATCTCAATTCAATGTTAGAAGGCTCACCCCAACTTCTTGTTTGTTGAAGTCTAATATTTAGATTATTATTTTGAGATGTCTGACAATTACACTATACATTATACATTATTATACATCATATTATTTTATGTTAGTGTACAATTATTATTTACATTTACATTTTCTGATAGGGAATCCTGAATTTTACATTATCATAAAGAAGCTTAAGCTTTCTCAAATTAAAAAAAAAAAAAATCACATACTAATCTGCGGAATATAACCATAAAAAAACCCTTATAATACAAAAAGGAAAATTAAAGCTGTTGAAGAATAGACAAAATTTATATCTAGTGTTTCTTAAATGCATTATCTTCCATTGTTCCCATGTGAATATTTGCTTCCAAGGCTGAAATATTAAAAAATGTTTTGTCTATATAGACAATAATTTTTAGTGGTAGATCTGTGAATAGGAGTGCATGAGCTACTGTAGAAACACAAAGATCATAAGCCACTCATCTAAAATAGAATTCAGTTTCTCAAGGTCTTTCAAGTCAGATACATTTGTACTTTTTGCAGCATAGCTTGATAATTTACCATATGAAAGAATTTATGATTTTATTTAGGTGGACTTGAAAGCAAAAATGTATCTTTTATGTCGTGTACATGTGTCAGTAAGAGGCTGCTTTTTATGTTTGAATTTGGAATTTTACTCAGAATTTCCACTTCAATATTTACTTATTTTCTATATAATATTCAGTTACACAGCATGGCAAATAATAGTATGGACAATATTATTTTCAATATTTTTATTTACAATAAAAAAATGAAAAGTCCAGAGTTTGCTCTTTATACAATTTGAAGTTCATTTGAACTTATTTTACACTGCAATTGTGTTCATTTCCAGGAATTCCTCTCATATTTTGACATCTTGTCAGATCATTGCTCTATAAATATACCAGCTTGATGAAAGCTGGTTTTCCACCCCCTGAAACCAATCTTTTGGTAAGTTCAGATTCTGCTAACTACAGATAATTTTTCTTTTAATGTAGCTTTGCTGATGGCATTCACTCTTGATTTCAATTAAATAGACATTTTAGATCAGGACTAAGTTTTAGATTAGTATTTTATAGTGGATGTAAGAAAGATGTTTGAAGGAGTTCAGTCATTAACAGTGATATTCAACTTGTGATTCAGAAGCTTAACTTCAGAAACTTGATTCAATTGCCCACTTGAGATGTTCATTTCCATCTCTAGTTCCACTTGAAAAGCTCTATGATATTTGAAAGTCCAAAGAGGCTGGCAGGTACAAGAGAGGACATTTGGGACTTCTGCTCTGCTTCTGGGGCTTGACTCAGCTGCTGTCACTTGGATGTCTGAGACACTTGCTATGTCCTCAGGTATTTTAAGTGTCTTGAAGGTGCTTTTTCAGGTTTGTGAATCTCTCTAGGAACAGCAGCTAGGAACTAGACAGACTAGAAATTCTCTAGTCAGATTAACCTCAAAATTTTGGCCTCCTTAATCTCCCTTTATATGTGAAATGATATTAAGTTAACGTTTGCAAGGTGTTATTGTATATAAAGAAACATATCTGTGAAGGAGATAATATGGAGCTGTCCCAGAGTGCATCCTGCCATTATATGTGATATTGTTATTTTCAGAATTTCAGTACCTTGATTAATCTATGTATACTATCATTAACAGAAATGTTTGGACAACAGCATCTTCAAAATTAACTTGGAGAAAACATGCATATGATTTTATGTATTGATCTATTTTAAATAATAAGTTTTTAAAAGCTCTGATATGTCAATGAGGGAGTTCTAAATAACCATTTAAAAAGTAAATGATAAATTCACTGCTATCTAGAAGATAAATTTGGCAGAAACCAAAATTTCATATAAACAGGACCACGTTCTCAACTTTGTTTCCCAAAACAGTATTTATTGTGGTAAGGACAGCACATTTTACAGGAAATTGCAAAGAAAAAAAGTTAATTTCTTGGGTTTTTTCCCCCCAAATAATTAATTTTAAATAAATTTTCCCTTCAGACATAATTTGAAGAGAGGCTGAACAATAATTCAATCAATATATTTTAGAAGAACGTACAAAAAAGGAATAATAACACCTTTTTTTCTGATGAATCAATTTTATATTGTATCATTAACAATCATGGATTGTTATTCTTCAGAAATAGGCTTTTTTTTCTAAACCTTGTAGGTTTTACCTTAATTCTCATTCAAGTATATTTTAGAAAAAAATTACTGGAAATTATGGTGAATGCACTTAAACATACTTCGAAGATTTGTTCTAAATACAGAATGGAAAATACTTACATATTAAAACATTATCTAATTTTTCTCATTATTTAAACATTTTAAAAATCCATTTTGTACAAGTCTTTAAAGCCAATGTTAATGCTAATAGAATAGCAATAGTAATAATAATGTATCCAGATCTTTATTTTTGACCATGATGACAAATTTTGACTCCTAGGATGTACCTTTTTCTCTTTTTTATGTATAGTTTCACTAATGGATTTTCAGTTTTTTATTTGCCTATTATTTAAAATTTCTTGTCTTGTTATTTTTTTCCCAGTTATTTAATGATGGGAGGTGGGATTAGGAACGCCACTTGCTTTTTATTTGTTCACTGTTTGTGATTCTAATAAGTACCTGCCCTTAGGCATTTTAGGGTCACTTTTCATGACAAAATAGATACTTAATGTATTCCACCTCCGTTTTTCCTATATCGTACAGTAAATTTATGACAATAAAAACTGCTCTGTTTTGGTCGTAGGCATGCATTCATCCAAAAGAATTTATTAAGAAACAAAATACCTGTTTATTCTGATGAATAGGTGTAAATTATATGCACTCTTCTTTTGATTCAAAGACACAACATCTAATTTTTATGGCATTTAATCATATTTTCATGTTCAGATTTTCATACTTGTCTAGTTCTATTAAACATACACACAAATTTGCTAACTAATAAATATTTTAAACAGCATATATATTCATTGCCAAGCCAAGCAGGATTTTTTTTTTTTAATTTTATGCCAGCATCCATGAATTTAGGCCCTGCAACTAACATACAACAAAGCATGCCTCGCTGTCATGAAATTTAAAGTTACTTAGCATAGAACTTAGTATGGGATGCTTTAATAGAGTACCCCAATCTGGAATGCAAAATCACACTTTTTGAAATAAATATTATTCATGATCACAAATATCTTTCACTTTTTAATATGAAAATGAGAGCTTTATCATTTTTGTCTGCTTTTTGATGGTGTAAAATTCCCATGAAAAACATTGTTTTGGCTCCTAAAAAGAAACAGTTCTAAAAAGTGCCAAACAACAGTGAAATTTCTTTACATCTTTTTAAGTTAAATACTTTTTCTCAATATCCTTTTGTCTTTAGAATCCAACAACATGATGAATTCTGCCACATGGTTTTAAATTTTCCAGTTTATAAATTAACTGAGCAATTCCCCCA
Source organism: Acanthiza pusilla (assembly GCA_036630365.1). Taxonomy (NCBI): domain Eukaryota; kingdom Metazoa; phylum Chordata; class Aves; order Passeriformes; family Acanthizidae; genus Acanthiza; species Acanthiza pusilla. The sequence goes on from JAXCHO010000018.1 coordinate 31,214,017, forward strand.
GTGTCAATATATAGTTACTACCCAAATATATTACTCCTGTGATTACGATTCAAGGAGTAAGCTTTCAGGGTGTCACAACCCATATTTGAAATTTCCATACAACTGAATATTCATGTTAATATATAGTTATTATCAATTTTACATATCTCTAACTGTTGTATGAGAATATTGATGGCCTACAAAGGAAGGATGGCCGATTGATGGCGGTGTCAGCACTTATGATTCATGTTGTGGTTTAACTTGGCTTGTAATAGTTCTTATAGAAACAGGTTCATTATATTAATTAATTACATTATTTTGTTAATGAAAAGGCATGAGCTAGGTGCCCAAGAAACATTACAGCATTTTTCAGGGTCTGATTTTTACCACCCCAGTTGACTCAACCACTTTCCTGGGCAGCCTGTTCCCAGTGCTTGACAACAGTTCATCTGGAATATAACAACCAGTTTTGCATTCTTTTCACTAAAGTTATAAAAGTATTAGAAATATCTGTTTTTTTCAAAGATACATATTTTTACATCAGGAAAAGAGGGAACGATGTTTTGTTGCAATAGTTAAATTCTGTTCTGTTTCCTGATCTGGTTAATTTTTTTGTGTGATTAGGATTGCCATAATGGAGACCTGTTGAATCGTGATATGGAGACAGAATAATTATCATGATACAGTCAAATTTTGCTGAGTTTTTAGAGCTGAAAGGAAGTAAGAACAGAGTGTCTGCCAAGTTGCGTTGACTAATGCTGCAGTTCAACTTCTGGGCCTGGATTCCCTCTTTATGCATATATATGGGCAAGAGGAATTTGTGGAGCATCTGATATTTGCTGTTCCTCATTAGTAAATACCTGCATTGATCCTTTGCTTTTTGAAGGAGCAATGACAGCACATCATTTGACCATTCGTGGAGAAAGAAGTATCTTCATAAGGTAATGCTAACCTCTTGGAGAAACACTGATGTTACTAATAACCTTGGTAATTTAATTTTAACTGAAGTGACATCAGCTTTGGAAAAGAATGGTAACTCTGAAACAACAAGAAAATTAAGCTTCTAGGGCATTGTAAAGTAGGTGGATATTAAATTGTGTACAGCATGGTAGAAATGCCAGTAAAGAAGTATATATAAATGCTGTAAAAACCATAAAGTCTCCTGTTAGTGACGATTAAGATTGTTGTGATACCAGTGTGAATACCAGTGTGAATGAAACATCAGTTAAAAAAGTACTGGAAGAAAGGTTGGGCTGACTGCACATCTGTTTGCTCCACAGTACCTGGAAGCAGCCTAATTAGGTGGTTTGACTTAAATCTCTTTCTTTGTTAAGCAGACACTCGGCTGTTTTATAATATCTGACTCAATTTCCACTGCTTGATCTCATCTATTCTGTATAAATATTGAATTATTAATTAGAAAAAAAAGTAGGTTATTCCACATCAAGCAGGAGTATTGCGAACCCTGGGTAAAACTAGAGGAAAATGGGGATTAACTGCTTTGGAGTTGGGTCTCTTTTTTTCTCCTTGAAAATATTGAAAGTTCCCTCATTACAATCATAGTGGTCAATAAGAATATTCACAAGGGATACACTTAGCCAAGCTTTCTGGCCAACGCTGCATAAAAGCGTTCAGGAAATCACAAAAATTTTCCAAGAGTGGGAAAATTATGTCTCTCTAGATCAGCACATTACATTTCTATTGCTTGGCAATAAGACGACGCAGCAAGTTTACCAGCACAAGAGGGACTTAATGCCTCTTGTGAAGTACTCATGTTTTGCTTACAGTTCTGCACAATTTGAGCTAGTATTTAAATACCATATATTATATTAATTTCTGTAAGCTTTCTGCCAGCATCTGACTGTCATCAGTAATTTCTAGATTCAGGATCATATCTCTCATGAAAATATTTCAGATATATATCTAGGATCTTTAATGTCTGAAATTGAAAGAAGTTATGTGTCCTCCTTGATGGTTTTCGTTTTTTACGTCTTTATCCCTCACTTGGTACCATAATCTCCTTGTTATAACTTTCTTCAAAATACTAGCCAATAAACAAAGGATATGAAAATTCATGCAAAATTCAATGTTGGGGTTAGGTCCACGATTGTGACAAAAATAGATACATGAATTATCATGTATAGGGTTGACTCTACAGTAACAGTAACTACTCATGTATATTGCTTACCCAGATGGACACCTGGTTTTGCTCATGGAGTTGCTAGTCCGGCCTGTGGGCGTTGGTGCCTAGACTAATTTAGAATCCAATCCTTGTGCAAATTGTTGTATTAATTACAATTTTCTCATTTATTCTGACTGAGACTATATTAACTCTATGACTGTATAAGAGATCGTGACTTTTCCGTCTTCACGTGACTACCTCTAGACAATAGTATAGCTGTTTTATCCAGGAGTGTTTACAAGCCTCATGAACTCTGTGGAGCTCCTCAAAGTTCAGCCTCCAGTGAGGGAGTTCCAAAATCCATGTCTACAGTCATAAAGACATAGGCAACATTTTTCTGACTACTCACCTGAGGACAAACAACCTTGCATCAAAAACTACTTTAAATACATATTAAAATACAGTAATCCATCGGGCAGAATATTCCTTCCAATGTCAATATGTTAAAGATTAGCTAAATCTAAATCAAAATGCTTAAAAGAGACAATTGGACTTTTGACTCATTAAGACCAAAATAGCAACACTAGAATATGTTAGTAAACCATTTTAAAATTAAATAAAACAGAAAAGAGCATGCATGAGGAGATTCTTGATTCTGTGTAAGTTCCTGATATGAAGAATTCTGTCTCATTTTTATGCAAAAAATAACTACAACAGATACAAAAATAATTTTAAAAAATTAAACAAACCCCAATATAGAACTCTAGAAAACAAAGGGTGTTGAAAAAGTGACAGTAATTTATATAATAATAGCTGAGGGTGGGGAGTGGGGGTGGGAAAGTTAAAGCAGAAATTTAAAATCTAATAATAGTAATAGATAGGATAAATTTAAAAAAAAAAATACATGCCCCAAATAAAATGTGACATAAATCCCCTTTATAGCTATAATGAAATACTGAAAAAAAGAGGCAAACATGGAGAAGCAGACAAGAGAAAAGTATTTTTAGTTGAATTTTGAAACAGATGGAGAATCATGTGGCTACAAACCCATTTAAATATATGGCACTTTAAAAATTCAGGAAAATGTTGGTGGTGTTAGACTGAAAATAGATATCTATATATCAGGACAAATTAAAAAAATATGAGAAGTGTAGCTTAGATGGTGACCTGAGGAAAACTGGGGAGGGAAGATGTATAGGGAGAGAGAGGGAGGAGGGTGAGAGAAATGTGTCTTATAACTGCTTACAATTCCTTTATGTTGGTTAATCTTAGTTGCCAAGAAGCTGAAAAAAATGTACAAGGTAGAAGTTAAAATTATTCTATGTCCTGCATCCATTCGAAGCTTCTACTTCTCCAGCATCTTAAATGTGTAATTTATGGTAATTTTGCTCTTTCTGAGATATTTTAAAGCCCTCATGGAAAAATTTACACTACGGTTGATATCTTTTAGGGCGTGAACAACCACAGTAAAACATTTTATACTGTAGCCAGGAGGAGGTGTGGTTAGGACCCAGAGGTTATTCTATACCACTTCACATCATTTTCAGGGAATGTGGGGGGCTCCCTTCTGGGTCAGTGTAGCGTGTTGGATTGTCAGGGGTCTTTCAGGGGGGCTTGAGCAGTAACAAGTCTTTTCTTGCTCTGTCATTAGCATTTTTTCTGTAACTATTTGGTTTCTTATCTCATTGCTGTTTCCGGGTGAATTGTTCTTATCTCAGCCTGTGATCTTTACCTTTTGTGCCTCCTATTTACTTCTCCAGCCCTATGGTGGGGAGGGGAGGGGAGGGGAGGGGAGGGGAGGGGAGGGGAGGGGAGGGGAGGGGAGGGGAGACCGAGTAGCACATGGTGTGGTGTGGTTTCAGTGGGAATATTAAATTGGGTAATACCATTCCTAAACCATGACATTTTTACTGTCATATTTCTCCATGTATGCTTACTGAATCTCAGGACAATAAGTTATTTTTCTTGCACCCATAAATTCTCATCTATCTGCTAAGCAAAAAGAAGTCTAGATCAAACTTTTTAACTGTTAATATAATTGTAGAGTGCTATTCCTGATACATGTTTCACTGTTATTGAACTGATTTTTCAGTATTACTGCATAAAAGCTCCATTTAGCATTAGGACCAATTTTATTGAGTACCAAGAATAAATTTGTGGTGGATTCACTTTGGCGGACTGCCAGAGGCCCACCAGCTGCTCCCTCCCTCACCCTGCTCTATAGGACACAAGAAGAGAGTGAGATGGAAAAGCTCATGGTTTAGTACAAAGGTACATAACTCAGTAATTGTCATCACTCAGTAGTACAGCAAAACCAGACTCGATTTAGGGAAAATTAATTTAATTTATTGCCAATTTTAAAAATAGTAAGATGGTGAGAAACAAAGACAAAAACTAAAGCATCTTTCCCCCACCCCTGCCTTCCTCCTAGGCTCAGCTTCATTGTGTTATTCCCAGCTCCTTAAGCTCTTCATCCCCAAGCAGTGCAGGGGAATATGATGAAGGGGGTTGTTATCAGTACAAAACACTTCATATATGCCTCTTCTTACTCTTTACACTATCCCCCTGCTCCAACATAGGGTACCTGACATGGGATAAAGTCCTTCAGAAAATGACTGCTCCAGTGTGAGGTCCTCCAAGGGCTGCAGAGTGGTTGCCTGCCCTGATGTGGTCCTTTCCACAGACTGTAGTGACTACCTGCTTCACAAAGGTCCCCACATGCTGCAGAGGGACAACCTACCTTATCAGACAAGAAGAAAAATGTACATTTCAAACAATACATTGACATATACCTGCATCCTTTTCAGAGACTAAATCAGCCAAACCATTTTTAAACATTAATTTGGAAACTGTAGGAGTCAATTGCCTTTCAGAAATAAATTAACTAATACTAACAGCCCAAAACCTCATTCACAGCATCTAAACTTTCCATCAAAAATTATTGGTCAAAGATTAGATCTTACTGTGAAGGTGTTCATTTTAAACAAATAAAATCCTCTGTATGTTCGTAAGTCTGAGTAGATCAATGTGAAATGGTCCATGCTTGAGATGTGGGAAATGGAACTGTATACAAATCATATCTATCCTTCAGGGGATTTTATTTCTGACTCATGTTTATGCCCAAAAACTATTCCTTACCTTTTTCATTGCTGTTGTAAATTACTGCCTCTTACAGTAAATGATATCTTATCTAGAACAAGATGTTTAAAAAAATGATTGAGCTGGATCAACATGTTGGATTTGTTCTAAAGGAATTAATTTTAAAGACATTACAGTGTGCATTGAGAATATTTAGTATTCATCTCTCTGTTCTCCATCCTGAATCCAACTTGCACATGTGCTCACCAGAGAAGGACATGAAAGGCCAATATTCATTTGGCACTTTTCCTTTAAGCTTCCTCCATACATCACGTATTTCCAATGTTATTCAGTTTGAGGTTATGGGCACAGAGCTAATGTGAACATTGTACAAAAGCCAACTAAACCAGAAAGAACAATGCCGACTACATGCCAGTGTTTTCATTTTCTGATCAAATGTCTTACAGTTCCAGAAAGCCAGAGGCATTTAATATGCCTGTCTGGCAAGTAAGATCAATATGCATGTTTAGAGCGTCTAGGAGAAGCAAGAAATTAATGAAGATTCATGTATCAATCAATTCTTTAAAAGAATGGAAAGTAAATGTAAAACATTATGTTAATGAAAATTTAGGTTCCAGAATTTAAAGCTGTATTTTATGTTATATGTCTTTGGGCATAAAGCTAATTTATCTTGCAGTGCACATGCTTTCCAAGCAACAATGAAACTGATGATGAACCTAGGTGAAATAAGGTTAAGACTGTCTACTTCCTATATTTCAAAACATTTTCTCTAATTTGTTGCAAGAATAATTTTAAACATTCTACAAAATTTATTCTTTATTTCTAATTATATTCTATATTTTACATAATAAGTCACTAGAACATTGTATTTTCTAGCAGAAGCTGCTACAAGGACCCATATCAACACAATTTGCAGATTTCTTCTTTAAACATGAAGTGTACAGCTTAAACATCTGAAAGATCCATTGTTCTTATTCAAATAGACTACACCAGAGAGAATTTTTTAGGCCTCAGAAAAATTACTGCCATCTTATTGATAATGCAAAAGTATGACTCAAGTGTGCAACAGTGAATGAGTTAAGCTCAAAACAAAACAAAACTTCATTAAATGTGTGTAGTTCATACTGAAATGTCCTAGGGAAAATAATCTCAAGCAATAAATAAATACTGACAGCCCTGTATTTATGAAGCTTTTGGAGAGACAGAAGTGTAGTGAGAAACACTTGTGTTGAATATAAACAGCCTTAAAAGCTTTCAGAGAAAATTGGTGTACAATGTTATTTGGAAGAATGGAAAACATTTTTTGGTCAATCAAAAGGGACCATTTTACAAATGCGCTTTTGGACTAGAGGCAAAAGGAAAAAAAGTGGCACTACAAATATATCCTTGTTTTGTGTTAGAAGCCATAACAATATGTCTGTTGTTTTAGAAACAGACAGAAAATTTAAGTGCTTTACTAGCAAAGCAAACAAACTTCTGTTATGGACAAAACCTGTGATGAATGCTGACTGAGTAAAAAAAGTAATGTAGTCTTATAACAAGAAACCATTGTAAGTGAAGAAACTAGCATTTATTATGTTTTAGTGCTAAAAAGATATTACAGTGTGGTGTCTTCTGTCTTGAATTGCTTTAGTTTCATCGCTGGTAGTTTGGTATCAGTTTCCATCAAAGTGTGTGCTCTTGATTATGATAAATGGGTGGCATGAGGTCATAATGCATGCAGCAAAGAGCATAATGTACCTCGGTAAGAATCAGAGGTTTTGTCTTAGTTGTAAATTCAATCAATTCAAATAGAAACTCTGACTAAATCCCAGAAGAAACCAAGGTGATGATATGTACTAATGTATTTAAACCTTCTTAATTGCAGACTTTGGAAAACAGAGCCATACAAAATTAAAATAGATCAAACAGAGCAAAAAATTTTTGGAATTATAGTATTAGCAAAACTTCTACAAGTGTTTTATTTTGACACTCTTTTGCTTTCTAGAAGAGGTGCTTCAAGATGCTGTGCCCAGGGGAGAGCCCAGATGAACAATTCCTAGCAAGAATAAAGCAAAACAAGTAAATAGCTGTAGAATACATTGCTGTTTTTCTGAGGCCTATTGTCAATCTTACTGTTCCCAGAAGGCTCCTGAAGAAAATAGATTCTGATGATAATTTTAACATTTCTCCAGTTGAATTGGTGAATAGATCTCTGTAGTACAGACATAAAATTGTTGAAATGAGAAGTCCTATTACGAAGATGCAGGTTTAAAGCTGGGAAAAGGAGACAACTGTATGAAAAAGTGCCACTCATTTAAATAAAACAAAATAAAGGAAAACAAAGATACAGAATACAAAAAAGGCTAGCAGAAGCAGTTAAAGTTCATAATTCAAATCAAAGTGGACAGAGTTATAGGAGACTTGTTAACAGGGACTGGTTTTGGCTAATAGCTGGTTATTTTCCCCTTTTCTAGCCCCTTAAATGGCAGTATTCTTTTCCATAAGCAATCTATGGTATTTGTTGGCATGTGAACCACAGCTTGTCCTACATGGCTGGCAGTCCCCAGTTCCTCCCAGAGTACATCTATCCCATGCTGTAGCATGGAGGAAGTCTCTGTGTCGCTAATTTCCGTCGCTGTGTGTTTGCTATGCACTCAAGTGTGTCACTGGTGCACTTCATGGTTTCCTGATACGTAGAACCAGGGCTGAAGCCCTGGGGAACCTTTGGAAACGTTCTTCTTGCAGTGGCGATGTTCAGTCATTTGACATTTTGCTATCTGTACCTCAGACTAAAAAGTGCCATGAGCATCCTTGCTGGTAACGTGGTTGTAAATGTACGAAATCTGAAAGCGATCAACCTCATGTCCTTCTCTCTTTGTCTTTCTTTAGTTGTTAATTAAATGCACCTGGAATACACGGTCATGTTTTCATAATGTTTCATGTCCTACTCATCTTACTAAACATGCTTTATTGTGTTTAATTTTGACATTTTAATTCTTTTTCATTCCCTCAATAAATTCTGTATGATATGCAACTGTCGTAAATGCATAATGGTTTTTCTCTTCAAATGATGTGATAGTAAGGAACATTCAAAATATGTCATAGTTAAGCATGGCCTTACATTCGTATCTGGAAGTGCAAAAGGAGAAAATGAAGTTAGGTGTGTATGGCAGTAAGATCAGCCACCCAGAGAAAGCAGGGGCATACTAAAGAAGAAAGCAGATAAAAATTATTCAGAATTACATTTAGACCCTAGAAGGTCAGTAAGATGGTGAAGAGCATTATTTGCTGTTGTTGCCAGAATCACTGGGCTATCATGGGCTAACAATAGCTTCTCTGCTGTTGATCCATCAGCAGAATATTCCTCATGGCCAGCTTGTTTCATTGGATTGAGCAGGCAGAGATGATCTGCAACAAAGTCACAGAAATTGCCAAAACAGAATAGCAGGGTGGATTTTTCCCTTCATAACATTTTTCTAGGTGCTCTTTCCACTTTGACAATCATAATTCTCGGGTTATTGTTTTTGATTCTCATATCAGCTGGTGCTTAGACTGAATTTATTTATTTGCCACCTGGTGCAGTATCTACTGACTTTTTGTTTCTTCTCCATCGCTTAGGAAGTTAAATTGCTAATCACAGCTGGGTTCAGCTCATGAAGGAATAAAGTGCATTGTCATTAAAATGATCATAAGAGCAAGCAAGCAAACAAAAATACTCCTGAAAGCTGTAGCTGGGAGTTTCTTCCAACCACAGTTAGTAACAAACACAGCCATCTTCTCTTTGTTGTACATTTGCCATTAGCTTTCTGAAGAGTAAGCAACTCCTCAAGTTACGCATTCTGACATATTGCAGCACCTGCGTAACTTTCAGCCTTGAAAATGTACCATTCTAAACTGATAAAAGCAGGATCATAATATTCAGATATACAAGATCTTTTCACTTGGTCTGCCAGTAATAGGTGTACTTCCTATATGGCTTTTATATTTTTCCTTTCTCAAATAGTGGTCATAGTAGCAAGCTTTACTTAAATTGCCCCCGCCAACAGTAACATCCCCTCTTGCCCATGACCCTCTCATAAAAATTTGGCATCTATGCTTCATCAGAGAAAAAGAATCACACACTGAAAGCATGGAAACAGGTCCAAAACACATTAAAGAAACTGGAGAGATAATCACTGGGCTTTGAAAAATGTCAAAAATCTTCATAAGACTCATAGGGCCATTTCTAAATTTCATATATTTGAATGTGAATGAGCAATGCATCATATAAGTGATTTATATTAGGTGGACAAAAACTGTGCTCAGGTTTTATTCATATTCCATGCATTCAACTAACTTACTCTGCCCAAATGTTTACATATTTAAAGGATGTTTCCTGAAGCCTTGGTACAGCAAAGCATTTTGTTTACCTTACTCAAGGTGCATAATGTGAGCCATAAAATCACTTGTCACTGATTTATACTTAAACTTTACTTTATGTATGCTTACTAGGTCAGTGCATATGTATACACATTACAGATTTTCTCTGTACAAATTACCATGTTTTAATACTGCAAAAATTGCTAATTAATGTTTCTCTCTGTGTTATTAAGAGTTACTTCAGCAAGAGCTATATTAAAAGAAGTCAAAATTCTATGCTTCTGAGACATAGGTTTTCAAATCATAAAGCTGTAGGAATCAAGATAACATTTTAAACTTATTTTGTTTGTTAGATCACTTGTAGAGCAGCAAATCTTCTTACTTACAAAAATGTCAACTGAATAATTAAAAAAAAAAAAATTCAGAATGTTTTATAGCTAATTTCACATCACCAAGGACACCAATACTAAATCCAAAATATAACGTACTAGTTGCAGTAGGCTCCTTGCAGCTCCTTTCTTGACAAGAAAGCAGTCAGATACCAGAAGTCTCATTAAACAGAGTTTGTGCAGGTCAGCTAAACAGAACTGAATGGCAAAAACTAATATTGCAATATCTAAGACTGTTTTTCTGTGTGAGCAACACTCTGCAAAATGGGCTACAATAGTGCCAGTCTTGTTAAGGATTCATAGTTTTCAGAACAATATAAAACTCTGCCAAGAAGCCCCTGGAAATAAGTGTGGTTAAGACCAAGCCAAATACACAAAGGTGACATTGGAATATCCTGAAAAAAGGAATCTTTTGGGCCTTGTCACCCTTTTCTGTATGACGGATATCAGGCTTCAACATAGGGGTGAAAAGATTACTGACAATTTAAATTGATTAGGAAATGATAACACATTATTCTTTAGTTCCCTCTAAGGGATGGAAGTTGTTGTTTGTGCAGTTATCTCTAAAGAGATGTTCTCCACTTGTCCTTTCTTGATAATCTGAAAAAAAAAGAATATGTGAACATATTAATTCTATCTATATTTTAATGCACAGAGTTTCAGTGTTTAAACTGCAAATGGCATCAAGCTGTGTTTTCAATTAACTTTTAAAAGGAAACTCCCTGCAATTATGGTGGCTAGGATTCCCATCAAAGAGAACTAATGTCAGCAATCTGTTTCTAATTTTACAATTATATCAGAAATCTTTTTAAAATGGAGTAGTCATTTTACATGTAGGAGACAAGACACTTAACATGTGAAATTTGGACAGTTATACTGTTTTATCTTAAAGGCATTATGCAAAATTGCTGGCCACTTTTTTTTTTTTTTTTCCTAAAAGGCCTTACAGCTTATACCAAATTCTTTTGAAATTATTTCATGCTTTGAATTTCAAATCACTTCCATGCAGTTACGTCCACATACATTTTTTTGTCCCATTATTAAAATATATATATATATTGTTGTTCCTTGTTGCCTATTTTTTTTTCTTTTCTTTCTTTTCTTTTCTATTTGTTTTCAAAATTGTTGCTCTGCTTTCCCCAGGAACAGAAACTATCTTTTTGTTTTGTTAGAGCATCTTTGTAAAAAGACAACTGATCACCTTTCAAAGCCCTAAAGAAAAAAGGAGTTTGAATATTTCTATTTGTTTCCCTTGAAATTTTACACTTACAATTCTGAATTAAATATATGTGAAAAATTAAAACTGACGAAGAAAATAAGTTCTTTGATTTTGTAAAGGTATTTTGCAGGAGAAGGGAGTTAAGGTTTGGGGGTTTTTTTGGTAGGTTTTTGTTTGTTTGTTTTAGTTTTGAATTGTTTGGGATTTTTTTCCTGAGCTGAAAGAATATTGTTTTTTCCACGTTGTTTTTTCAGATGTGTTAAATCCAAGGGATTCTGAGCACTCTTCATTTACCCTTTATGAGGAGACTGTACATGTGGAAAAGGCCACTCACCTGCAACACACCCTAGACCTTTGCTGCAGTGTAGGGATGGATGGAATGGCACATTCATGCATTATGGATGTGTGGATGCATACAAAGACATTCTTGGGTTTTCCAAATATTTTGAAACATGGAGACAACCAGCAAAGGTTAAACAAGAAAATACATAAATTAAAAAACTGAACCAAACAAACAACTAAGAAAACAACAAGAGAGAGAGAAAATATATTTGTTAAAACTGAGGCACATTCTGCAGGTAAGGTATACATTAATAAGGCAAAAAATATTCATAATGAAATCCTGTTTAATTATAGTGCAGTTGCTAATATGTGTAGATTGTGTAGTGATAGGTCTAAAAATCGTAAGGAACTGAGTGTAAAACAGACTTACAACAACAAATTTGAGTACAAACACTGAGTACAAAACAGATTACAACAACATATTTGTCTCAAATGTATGACTACAGTCACGTCTTGATCTCCTCTAGACATGTTAAGTGTAGACTTTACTATATCAAATACACAACGAGTGATCAATATTTTGTCCTCAACAACATTTACACAGCTTAATAGCTTTTAAAATTGCCGGTCATAGAGTTTAAGTAGGATACACCTTTGAAGGGCACTGAAAACTAAGGTAATCTGTCACTGTTCTTCAAAATATTTTTAAGTGGAAAAATGCAGTGCCTTTTCAGTAAACAAGCTGTGGCATGTACAAAGATCAGGAACACCATGTGGGTAACAGCTGAAAACTGAAAAGGGTATGAGTATTCTTTAAACACCCACGTTCAATATGTGTAACTTTATGCAAGATGGAAATCACAGGAGGATCACACATTATCAGTTAAGTGAGTCACGGCTGATAGAGACCCAATACAAATGTATGACAAAGCTGAACCAAAAATTGTTAAACTATGTGGGTTTTCTCCTATTACTTGAGTGAATATTATACTAAGGGGAAAAATATATATTTCTAAGACATATTATTTTAATAATCTCTCTCTTAATCAAGAAGAAAATAAATCAGTAGTTGGGGGGTTTCAAGTGTACCTTAACATTATTTTAGTAAATCTATAAAATATATAATCAGTTATCGAATTCCTCCCATAAAATAAAAAATAGTGTAAAGAGAGATGATGGGACAAGGAGTTGTATTTGATAACAAAAACTTTCGACTTGGTTTTTTAACGATAAGTATTTCAATATTTTTCAGTGGCTATAAGGTTAACATATCTTCAGTAAAAGCATATCCAAAAGTAAGTGTACCATCAAAGTCCTTTCAAATATCCCCTTCCTGTATCTCACTCACTTGTCCTTGCATTTCTACTCTGACATCCTAAATGAGGGAAAAGTGAAAAACTGGTTTCTCACCTCTAAAAAAGGTTAGTTAGCTGCTGCTGAGGTCCTCACATAAATGTCACAATAAATGCTTTAACTTAATGCCTCTGGTCTTCCCTCTCTCACCTCTGTTAAGATATTTTCTCATTTAAGGCATTTTTAAAATGGTCTCTCAAGTGGCAGAAATAACCTAGCATAATTGACTCTAACAATACGTTTTACCAGTAGTTGACTTTTTTTGTTTGTTTCCTCCAGATAAAAAACTTATCCCTTGTGTTCTGGCTTTATTTCCTATCAGCCATCAACATCTTTCAGATTTTATGCACATTTATTCACATAAGCAAATTAAATAATTGTGCCTGGAATTTCAAAGGGACAATGGAAATGAATGAAGCCAAATTGAAATAATTGGAAGGACAAAAATGTTATTTGACTGCATACCTTTAATCATAAGTGAAAACTTTGCATATCAGAATACAGATGCAGTGGATGATGAAGCCATGAAGTCTAAACAGTCTTCTGAGACCCTGTGTTGCACACAGAAGCTTCCTGCATTTGCCTGATATATTTATTACATTTTTTATTAGGAAAATTACATCATTATCTACTTATATATAAATGTTTTTAAAGTTTCTCAAGATAAGATAATCAGCTAATTACTTCCTTACACTTTCAAATAATTCAGTAATTCTATATTAAACTTTTTTTCAGTGTATTCTCGAATCTGTTTGTATTTAAAAAACTGTTACTGGTGTTAATTCATACAGACTTCTTAATTAGCATAAAGCAGTCTCTATGTAAACAGACATATATAATAAATGGTGATTTTTTAGATTCAGATGCACTTTCCTCAAGAAGCCGTGTTTCATAGAGGTTTTTTTTCAGTTTTGAAGGTCAGTCAAACTTTTCTCCAGTTATTCCTGTGATGCTAAGTCTCATATTAATCCAAATACCTTCCCTTGTGGTAAGTTGTGTGCATAAGAAATGTGCCTTTCTATGTGGCCAATTCTTCAGAATCAATTTCATCATTTACTAAATTTTATAACAATTGATTACCAGTTTGCAGTAGTGGAATACCTAAAAGTAAGAAAATAAAAAAAATGCAACTGAAAAAATATTTTTAGGAATTAGTTTTTTCTTTCTCCAATGTCTCTAATCTCTTTTAGATTAAGTCAGAATTTTCATCGGAGATGCGCATCCCGGTTTTAGACACCTCAGTTTATTCTATCTGACTTCAGCTGTTTTCATTAAAATAGACTATCTAAACTCACACTGAGTTTAATGGAAATCTGAGCTAAATCTACATGTGTACAGGTTTCTAGTAATATTTGATAAGACTTAGAAATCAAAATATATCCACACAATAGAAGCAGATATAATAAAGGGGTTATGGCAGACCCATGGAACAACAACTTGGTGCCAGTTCTGATTTGCTGGTGTACCACAAGCAAATTTCTTCAGGTATAATTGTGTAAAAAACATTGAAGATTCTTTCTTAGAGAGAGTTTTCAGCTACTATAACCATTACTAGGATAATGTTACTAACGTAAAGTCAAAGGATACTCTTTTCAAATGAAAGCTGAGATTCTTGAATTTTGTTTATGTTTTGTCATGCTGAATAAAATCTGTATTTCTGATAATATGGTGTTGATACAACATGTTAAGGCAGATGGTGTTGCTTCCTACCTTAAATTCTTGGATTCAGAGTATTTATTTCTATTAAAGTCTGAAGAAATGACTCTTAAATTTTGTGAAGCTTGAGATGAAAACTAGGAAATCTTCAAATGTATTACTATTAAATGTATTAATTATAGTATCATTGATTATTTATAGATATAAATATCAATTAAAATATCTGTTTCTTCTTGTCTTGGTGGTTTGGTTGGGGTTTTGGGGTTTTTTGGTTGGTTGTTTGGGTTTTTTTTGCGCAACCAAGGCACATCTCTATCACCTTTTGAAAAAATAAAGAAGAAATAACTAGAGACCTATGGAAAAAGTTTTATAAGATCTTACAAGATGATAAGTTAGAAACTCAATTCTGAATGTGGACATGCCTATTTTTTCAGTAAGCTGGTATGTTCAGTGTAATTTCAACATAGATTTCCTGGTTTCCGCCGCAATTAGAATTGTTTTGTTGCTTTAACCTGAAGACTTTTTTAAAGCATTTATCTTGGGTTCTCAGCCTCATTAAAACATTTATATTTAATCATAGACTAGAACACCAGAGAAACAATTGAGACTTTTATTTACCAGACGTGCTGACATCCTGCATCTTCTCATTACCATGTGATGTTTATATTTTGGTGGAAACACTGGTATTCACTGCTGATATTGTGGCCTGATGTTTTAGTTTCTGTAGAAATATGGAGTAAAATCAGCCTAGCAGTGAAATTTTTTATTTCAATTACCAACACTGACATTTAGACATAGGCATGAAACATCAAAAAATACTTATATGAAATATTTTTTCTTTATGCAAAGCAGTGCAAGCCACTATTTTCCACAGCCTCAACCCAAAAACAAGTTTAATAACTGCCCAAATATTTCTAATCAATAAAGAAACTAATTTTGGCAACAGTAGAAAATGCCTTTACCGTAATGCCCAATAAGACTTGTTAAAGGATTTTGACTTCACTTCATAAAAGATTGAAAATTATATCAGAAAACAATAATTTCTAAAAGCAACAGATGCAGGCTGCATTCAAATGAATGACCTAATACCTTTGTTTTCTTTTTCTCCTAACATACTGGTTTAAGTAATAAAATTTGGTTAGACAGTGATAAGTGAAATAAAAACTTGTCTCTAAGAAAGAAATGTGACAGGGAAATGACTACATTTCTACTAAATTTTAACTTTCATTTAATAAACTGCAAATAGGAATGATGAACAAAAGTATTTAATCAAAAAATTCAGACAGAACTCTGCAATGCTGTAATGTGTTGGATAATATGAACACAAAAAATGCAGCATACTGTAATACATTCAGTTTATGTGGTGCTGGCACATAACTCAGACATGATTTACATTTTCAAATATTTACTTGGAGTACTGTGGTGGTATGATATACAAACTACTGAAACCATTAATCAGGGCATTTGCTTCTGAACACTGATATTAGCTCATTAATTTTCCTGCAGTTTAAATGTGCTCCTATTAAGACAAAATTTTGCCATTACCATTAAGTGTGAGTCAAAAGGTTGATATTACAACTTCACTTACAATGTGTTCTATGAATGTTCAATCTGCAGGCTATTAAGCAGAGATGAACCAATCAGAGTTAAAAATCATGAACACTCTAAGTCCTGGCTGGGTGCATTTGATTGCAATCAAGAATCATCTGATCATCTAACCAAGAGTGCTGGAAATAAAATATACTCTGAATTTTGTGATATTTCACTTAAAGGACGTATATTTCTGTCTTCCTTCATTCTGAGGGTTTTGAGACTGGTTGTATTCCTACTCATGCAATGATCCTTAAAGAAAAAATAAGTTATGTCCATAAATGCATCTGTATGTCATGCATGAAAGTCAAAATACATACAAGCACACCAAATGAACAGATTTAGAGGTAATTATAGTACTAATGGAAAAAAAATAGTTAATTTATAAATTATGTACATTTCTGGGTTTTAACATGTACTATGACTAAACTGTGCTTTTGCCAATTCTTCCAGCTAGTTTCTTTAATTCTCGCTTAGAAACTTTTAATAAAGAATAAAATATATTTCAGACATCTTTTAACATTAGTTTATATAAATCCTGATAATTTTGTGACTCTGTAAGTCATAGAAATTGCAATAAAAATATTCTGATAAAATGTATTTTAGTTCACAGGCATCATTTGATGTTAATTTTAGTTTCTGTTTTGCCTTCCTGACTTTGAAGTGAAGATTTATTTTTAAAAACTTATTATATAAAAAGGGTATTTTTACATCACCACTGTCCCTCTCATCTGTAATGGTGATGTCTTAATCTGAATATGATTAGCTATATCCTTACTATTAGGAAAAAGAATTCTTACAATAAAGTACTGCACTAATATCTGTCTTCCTTTCAAGAATATTATAAATCTGTCTTCCTTTCAAGAAGGTTAACAAAACTCCTGTTTCATGTATATTTTTATTCAGGTATTATCAAGCAACATTAGAAGTTACTCAGAGATGACACTTTTTTTTCTCTGTATCAAATGCATTTTTGAAAGAAAAGGGAATTCATTAAAGAGACATTATTTAGTCCAGGAGGAACTGAGGCCTGACAGAGAAAACTGCAACTATTCTCAGAGAAACAGAAACAGCACTTGTTTCCCAAATCAATTATTTTTATAGGTTGGTTAAGATAAAGCTTTGGGATTTTTTTGGGCATTAAACACGTGGCACAGAGTCCTACTAGTACAGTATGTTGCTCAAAAAATAAAAGGAGTAAGAGGAACATAAACCCACTTTTGGATTAATATCCAATTTGCATCTGCTTTTTAATCAAGCCAACAATTCTTCTGTGTTTTACTAGTAATTATCTCAATTTCTTCCAAAAAAATGACTTTGACTATATAAAAATATATTTTATGACTGATTATTGATTTTGAGGGAAGTAAGTAAACATGGACCTGTTCCTCTTGCCATCAGTACTCGAACTGTGCTGTTATACAGCCACCTGCGGAGTAAGGAGAAAAATGGGACTTTTGGTGGCAACTTTTTCCCCTCTGTTGCCTTCCGTTCTACTATGGATTAATCTCAGAAGTATTTATCTTTAGTAATCACAATAGGACATTGCATCACTAGTTATGTAGCAGATGACTAGATACATGAAACAGGTAAGAAAACCCCTTCCAAAAAAAAAAAGACGCCCCCTTCCAAAAAAAAAAAAAAAAGACAGAATGTCAGAAACATTCATTTTAATATGGCAGATTGATTTTGAGATGTTGTATATTAGCTTTAATGCAAATATTTTCAGCCTTCATTTTAAATTCTGGAATTTTCAAGTAAGAAATTATTGTTGTGAATAACAACCTCCAGGTAATCCTTTATCTTCCAGGTCAGAACACTAACATGTTTAACCTCCTCTGCCAAAATCATTAAATGTATGAAGGCCAAAGGTTAAAAATTATTAAAGAAGGAAGGAAAAGTGGATAAATGATGGCAAGCTGTAAAAAGATGACTTTTTTGCGTATCTCAAATATATGTTTTTAGTTTAAGCAAACGTACAGTTAAGAAATGTAGCTTTATTTGCTTTTTCGGATTATTACGAATGCAAACATATCTTTATCTTGAAAGAGTTGTCTGCTGCTATGTTTTGGGAAAATTCTGCAAAAGAGGACTTTCAATTTTATTAACCAAAAGTATACTATTTATTAAGAAAATGTAATAGTGACAGCAGTATGAAAAAGAAATTACTCAACAGGAATACACAACAAAATTAACACTCCTAACCATCCGGTTTTTAACTATTCTTTTCCACAAATCTGATTTAGGGTAAATTTCCATCAAATCCCTGAAGTATGTTTTTAAATTCAGCAACACATCATAGCTTAAATATTTCCATAAGTATTTTAACTCAGAATAAAGAACAGAAAAAGAGCATATAATATAATTGAAAAATAATGGTTATTATATAAGATAATTCAAAACATTTAAGGTATAAATTTCTTAAAATGTTCAAGAAGCACATGAATTTGCAGTGCACATAACCTTTAAAAAGTAACCTGTTGTGATATTTCTCTTATATTTAAATTTTAATCAATTTCTTAACCAAACCACATCTGACTTCAAAACAGTAACTCCCTGAAGACAACATCTGAAATTTTTTTATTAAGTGTTTAAGGTGATACTTCAGCTTTTAAGTATACATGTTATTTAATCTTTTATCAATTACTGACAATATATGTATTATTACAGTGAAACATTCTAAAAGACATTAATGTTTTTAATAGGGAATCATTATTCATCATTTACTGAAAGTGAATATTATTCTCCTTTTAATCAAATTGATTTTGTTGATTAAGTATAATTGGGTATTTGCTAGTAATAGTTCTCATGAGTTTTTTTCCTTTTTTATTTAGATGCTTAAAAAATCGTAAGTGGAATTTGACTGACTTCATGCAGATATCAAAATAGAATCTATAAATTATAGTCAGAAAGGTGTCGCTTTCATTCCTTTATTACAAAGTGACATAACATGACATCTTTACCTACAATTGTTCAGTTTTAAGGTGGATTGATTTCACCTTCCTAATCTTCTAGGAAATGGTCATAATATTAAATCATCATCAAAGAAAAAAATAATAGAATAATTTAATTATTGGAGTTGGAAGTAACCCCTAAAGATCATCTAGTCCAACCTCCTTGCCACAAGAAGGGACATCTTTCTCTAGACCAGGTTGATCAAAGCCCCATCCAACCTAATCTTGCACACTTTCAGTGATGTGAACACCCATAACATCCTGGGCAATCTGTTCCATATTTTCACCATACTCATTGTAAAAAATGTCTTCACTATTTGCAATCTGAATTTACCCTCTTTCAGCTTAAAAACATTATCTCTTACCCTGTTACTGCAGGCCCTGATACAAAGTCTGTCTTTCTTATGTCACTTTTCAGTACTGAAAAACGGCAATAAAATTTTCCCAAAGCCTTCTGTTCTCCAGGCTGAACAACCCCAACTCTCTCAGCTGGTCTTGAACGTTATCATGTACTGCTATTCCTGTACAAAGGGGGCACTTACAAGGCAGTTCAGAATAATATTTTGTTGTAGTAAACAAAATATAATAATAAGCCGCCTGGCTGTCCTGGCTGTCCTGGACACGATCCTCCGGGCCACCACAGCCTACTGTAGGGATGACTTCCACCGAGGTGGGGCTGCTCCTCGCAAGTGATCAGCAACGAGGAGCCACTGGTAAAGGAGACGAGACGAGACAAAGGGTTGCGGGAGGGGGGCTCCTCCATGATCTCCTTTATTGTAGGGTTAGGGTGCAGGTCATCCAGGAGGGAGATTGGTGAAGGAGAGATCCCAATGGCTGTCCCTGGGGCAGCTGGTTATAAGGAAAAAGGAACAACCAATAGAAGAAGGGACAAGGGGAGGGTACAAGGGTCTGGGATCCAATTAGAACATAAAGGGGGAGGGTACAACGAAGAACAACCAATAACATAGCAAACCCAACAGAAGGTTTGGGACGAGGGGGTTGGTCCAGAGCCCCAGGCATGCCTCCCTTCCAGAACCAGGAGCAGATCTCATGCCCCTGAATCCTCCCCTAACGGGGAGTCACCCTCCGAGGAGGTGGAGCTGGATCAGGGGACAGCTGCCATGAGGGATGGACCTCCCACAATATTTGTCTCAGACTTTGTATAGATATGGATTAAAACCAAGTAAGATGATAAAATATCAGGCTTGCTTATTTTCCTTAAAGTCCACAGTGCTCTATTGCATCTTCCTCTTTTATTCCGGCAAAACCAGGCATGGCTATACACTTTTTTAAAGTAGCTTCTGTAACTGCAGAAGAATTTCTGAATTGCTGCAGCTCATAACGTATATGTGCAAATGCAACATAAAAATTCTCAAGGGTATCATGCAATAACCATTAGCATGTAGATTTTGGTGAAATGAAAAGACAACACTGAAGCAAGCCCAGCTCTTCCATGAAGACAGAGTTTCTATCAGTTTGCTGAAAAGATTATTTTGCAAGATTTCTGGAAGGAGAAACCCAAACCAATAGAGAATTTTTGATAAAGACAAGTTGACATAAATCAAGAATCACAATTTTAAAAATAACACACATGATTCTTTCCAATTGTGATCACATCAGAACTGATTTATCTATATTGTAAGAGAGAACTGAGGCGGACATGAACTGTACTGTTCAGAACTGCTTGTGCTCAAAAAGGATTATTCAGCTCTCTCAGTCTGGCTGCTCATCATACAGTAAAAGTTGTGCTGATGTGAAAGTGGCTCTGATGATGTTTCACATGTACATTCAGGCAGCTCTATTTCATTTTGCCACCGATTGACTGCAGACACTTTACACAATTTGTCTTAAAACTGTTAAATTGATCAAAGCCCAGTGATGTCTTTCATTGCATTTTCAGCTACTAACTCTTTTTGATGATCAAGGCAATGAATCAACTGTAACTTCTGGAACTTGTTTAAGCCCTGTGCAAAACCTTATTTTTATTATCTATTGTTAGTCATTTCACTGAAGTCTCCTCTGTTGCATTTCCAGAATATTTTCCTTGAGAAGTTAATAGGCAAGGAGAAATAGATGCAGGCTTGAATATGGTTTCTCATATGAGGTGTAGTTATTTTTTCCTTCCATCCAGATCTTTCAGAAAGACATTATGAAAGTTTTTTTAAACATCCATTTTCTTGGTAATCTTGTCAAAACACTAAAAATACCAGAAGAAATTTAATGACAGAGACATACTACCAACACACACAACGTATTCCAGATGCAAGACCAACTTTATTTCCAATCGAAACAATAAATTGATTAAACATCTTTGACATTTTATCAATACTGTGGAAATTACTTAATGTGTGAGCATATGCTATAGAAAGAGATATCAAAGAAAACCGAAAAAAGATTGAGAAGAAATAAGAAGTAAGTTCCCATTATTCTCTTGGGAACAAAACTGACTATTGATCATAGGTCTCAGTTGAGTTAGGGAAATTTTACTGTATTTATGGGAAAATGCATATATTAATTATAAGTAAGTAGGTAGACATATGTAAACAACCCAATATTAAATGGACTTCAAAGATTTTTCTCTTTTTATCCTTATCTTGTCTTTTTCTTGAAAATTCAAAACAACGAAAAATAAAGGCTGTTTGTTTTGCAGGGGCACTGAAATTCACTAGGACAGCTTGAGGTTCTTTGAACACAAAAGACCAATTCTGTTGTCTAAATATGGGTATCTAGAGTTATTATATGAAATATATATTTATTTATTTATGTATATAGAACTCTGGCACAGGAGGATAAGACTTGAAGGACCCACACAGAAGAAGCAAGAGTTCATGAATAGAAACAACAGCATCTGAAAAAGCTCTTGATTTTCATTTTTAAGCATCTTCCTCAAATTCTGATGTTTATATTTCCAGCTGATGAGATGATAGAATGTTAGAAGTACACTTATTTCTGTCTCAAACCTTGTTTTAGTTCAAGATGTATAGTGATGTATTGTATAAGTCAATACACAAAAAACAATAGAATGATTTTTTTCTACTTATTTGAGTGTTTTGTTCCAAAAAGAATCACACAATCATTTAGGTGGGAAAAGATTCCAAGACCTTTTGACTGATCACAACCTTGTTAACTAGACCATAGCACTAAGTGCCATGGCTGGTTGTTCCTTGAACACTTTGAGGGATGGTGACTCCACCACCATCCTGAGCAGTCCATCTCAATGCTTAACAACCCCTTCTTTGAAGAAATTCCACTGGGTGTCCAACATGAACCTCCTCTGGTGCAGCTTGAATTTATGTTTTCTTGCCCTGTCATTGGTGGTCTGGGAGAAAAGCCAAACAACCACCTGGCTACAACCTCCTTTCAGGCAATTGTAGAGAGTGATAAGGTCACCCCTGAGCCTTCTTTTCTCCAGGCTAAACACCCCCAGCTGCCTCAGCAGCTCCTCATAAGACTTACTCCCTCTAGTCCATCCACCAGCTTTGCTGCCCTTCTGTGGATGCACTCCAGCACCTCAATGTCTTCCTTGAAGTGAGGGACCCAGAACTGGATGCAGGACTTGAGGTGCATCCTCACCAGGATGAGGTACATGGCTAAACATGTAGTGTTCTCTAAATATCTTTGTTAGAGTAAAAATGGATATATTCACTTTGAAATAAAGCCCTCCACATTTTAAGGGAACTCTAAGGAAAACAAGCCGTTTTTATTGGTATGTATGACCTAAAATAAATTGGACAGCAAGTTAGAAAAAAAAAAGTTTCCTCTGTTTATTTATACTGGGTTTGGCTCATCTAAAATGAGATAGTGGAAGGAAAAGATTTTTGTCAACCACAATAAATGAGACAACCTAATTAATATATGTACAATATACTCATGGATTTACCTCCAAGTAATGTTTGCTAAAACACATTAAACAAGAGTCAAGGCTAATGATCACAGATCCAAATAAATAGCATTGTCATACTTACATCAGCATATTGATGACAAACATAGTATAGTGTACAGAAAGTAATTTCATGCTTCACTTTCTACTTATTTGCATGTTTAGATAAGCGATTAATGTCCTTCCAGCTGTTTCTGGATGTTGTAGCTCCTGGGAGTAGTACTGTGCGTACCCAAACAAAATTAATTAAATGCTGCAAAATACTATACTTGTTGGAACGGAATTCCTAAAACAGATGCAATCAGCCATAATATTTAAATGCAAAGGTTTGTCTGTCTCAGTCTCTAGATGCAGTGAGCAGGAAAAAACTAGTGAAAAATATGAGAAATATCCATAAAGATCTATCCATAAGGATATATTCATCAGGATATTTCTCTAGAAAAATCCTCAGAAACTGCATGAAATATAGAGATTTCCAGTTAAAGGATTTGTCTTTGAAGTTAATTACAATATATAGTAAACTTGAGAGAGACACAATTTGCAAGCTGATGTTCTTTGCTTATGGTAGCTGAGTTTGGTTGACAGCTGAATTCTGCCATAGTTAAGAGCACCAGTGTACCATATTCTTTTAGCAAACACAAAATTGTCTTATCCAGGTGTCATGTAATATTGGCCCCTGAGGAACACCACTCATCACTGCTCTCCGCTTGCACATCGAGCTGTTCACCACAGCTCTTTGTGTGCAACCATCCAGCCAATTGCTTTGAATAGTCCATCCACCAAATCCATGTCTCTCCAGCTTAGAGACAAACGTCACGTGGGACAGTGTCAAATGCTTTACATGTCCAGGTAGATGATGTCAATTAGTCTTCTTTCAACCACCAGCCCTGTAAACCCATTGTAGAAGGCCATCAGATTTGTCAGGAGTGATTTGCCTTTAGAGAAGCCATGTTGGCTGTCACCAATAACCTTTTTCATTCTTCCAGTCCCTGTCTTTCCCTTCTGTGTCTTGGTTGTATGTCTGGAACACATGAAGACCAAGGAAAAACAGTCATTGAGTACCCCAGCCTTCTCCATAAAGAAGATAAATGGGTTTCCACTTTTCTTCTGGAGAGGGCCTCTATTTTTCTTAGTCTTCCTTTTGTCACTGATGTACCTATAGAGGCTTTTCTTGTTAGCCTAGATGTCCCTAGTAAGATTTGATTCTATGAGGGATTTAGCTTTCTTGATTGATCTTGCTCAGACAGTCTGTCTGTAGATTTCACAGGCTACCTGTCCATGCTTCCACTTCTGTAGGTTCCTTTCTGTGCTTGAACTTGTCTAGGAATTCCCTGTTCATCCATGCAGGCCTCCTGCTGTTTTGGCATGACTTCCTCTTTGTTGGGGTGCATTGCTCCTGAGCTTGGAGGAGGTTGTCCTTGAATATTGAATATATAGAAAATGTTAATCTCTGAGGAAACACCTAGTACATCATTAGATGTTTCAAGCAAAAACGCAGTGTCGCCTTACAATACAAAAATATATCCAAATATTCAATAGTCAATACCCAACAAAAAAAAAGATTGTATGCAAATATTGAGCTAAAGCATCTATAACTTGTTATGTACAAGTGCATGCTCATTGGAAACACTGTAAAATCAGTTCATACAGAAGGGAAAAAGATATATAATAAAAGGAATTCTTTGACAAACCAAACAAGCTAAGCATTTTTTGCAGAATTGTTTAAAAAATATATGTAGATTGAACACAATAGTCCTTTTGCCATGTGAATTTGCATCCTATATGCAGGGCAATCCTTCATTCTTTTCAGCTTCAGCTATGATAATTGTAAAGTAAACTCTCATGTATGCCAAGGTGGATTACAATGCCTATCAGGCACTTATTCTTGGACGCAAACAACGGAAATTTGTCAGAAATCTGAAATCTACTTAACACAAGGCATCTGTGACATCTTTTAAATATGCTGATTTAACACTTGACAAAATCAATGATCATCTAGCTGCTAAGGTTTAAATAAGAAAAACAATGGGAGTGCATGTAAGATAGACAAGAGGGGAGAAAAGAAATAAAATCTTCTCTTGTCTTGCTGCCAGTCTTATTGGTATTTCCTGGTTTATACAAGAAACCCCTGTAATCTAACATGTAGAGATTCCTTTAGTGTGTCATCCAGTCTAGTTTAATTACCATATTTCCACAGGAAAATTCATATGGGTTCAATCAATTTTTCTGGCTTAGGAACTACAAAACATAATCAAATCTGAGATATTAAATTTTGGGACAGGCCAGTAAGAACGTGACAATCTTTTTTCATATGTTAGCTAAAGACTGTGTCTAACACACCTTCAGAGAGTAAAAATATCAAGATAACAAAGTAGAGTTGCTGCACACTGCACAAAAGCTTCTCTTTTTGTTCTCTGTGTTGCAGTACTTTGAGCTACATGTTCCTGCTACAGTTACTACTTTTACATTTAATACACAAAGATTTTCAGTTTTAAAAATTATTGTTAATGTCTTTAATTTTAGTGATTAGTCTTCATCTATTCATGCTCACACACAGACTACCACTGATCATTTTTTACTTGGTTCCTTAACAGGAAGAAAACTGTAGTGCTGGGTAGTAGCTGGTCTTGTAAAACTTGAAGGAAAACAGATCAGAACTAGTTGCTCAACTTCCTTGTCTGCATTTGTATTGGTTGCATTCTGATTAGTGCTATTTATTCTCTCTTTAAAAACGCATTTCAGAAAATTGAGCCAGTGATCTTACATATAAATTTTCAGTAATAATTGCATTCCAGAACTGTACTTTGCATAAATATGAAATAATTTAAGTTGAGAGGGACAACTCCCTGGCCAGAATAATGTAAGATTGTATGACACTGCTTAGAGCTGTGCCCATCTTTCAAGGGATGGAGATTTTACAACTTCTTTGGGCAGCCTGTTTCACTTTTTCACAACTGTTACTAGGATTTTTACTTGTTTGTTTGTTTGGTTTTGCATATTTTTGAAATTGTTTTTGCTGCAACTTGTTTCCTGTGGCCCATTACCCTTTCACTGTGCACCTCTGAGAAGAGTTTGATTTTTTTTTTCTCTATTACTACTCAATAGGCCTCTAAAGACAAGCAATCACCTTTTCTGAGGACAAGGCAAGAGAATTAGGACTCATCTTCTTCAGAATGAGTAAACCCAGAGTTCCTGATCTCCCCATCCAAGCCTTCAGCCATCTTTGTGGCCACTTATTAAGCTTCTTCAGTTTGCAAAAGCTTTCCTCGTATCTGGGTGTTTCTGAGTGTGTCAGTACCAGGCACTTTAGCAGATGAATTCTTATGAGGGGTGAATAGTGAAGAATAATTACATTATTGCACCCAATGGCTACTTCTAACTGGATACTGTGCTCTCCCTCACAGAGCCCACTGTGGAGCTGGCCTTCCCCAAAACAAGGGTGTGCTGTTGACTCTCATCCAACTTGGTTTCCATCACGAAAACCATCTCCATTTTTGCAAAGCTTCTTTCAAGTATTGGTGGGTAATCTCCATTTCACTGCTATTGTGAAACATACCAAGACTGACTTTGTTCATAATCTAAGTGGAAATTAAGTGCAATTTGTAGAAAACTGTAAGGGAAACAGGCTTATCCCAGGTGAAGAAAGGAATTAATATTTTTGTGAAGAAACAAAATGGCACTTCACCTGGATCAAATTGTCCAATTTGAATACAAAGAAAGCTTGATTTTTTCTATGAAACTACTTAGAGAAATTAATACGTATGGATAAAGAACGAGACAACTGCACAATTGACATATTAGAGGAGCAACCAGAGAAAAAATATTATAAAGAAATGAATAGAAGATAATAGATGAAGCATAAAAAGATGAACTGTTAAAAGACATTGAACAAGAATAAAATGCAAGAGTTAAGTCAGAAAGCAGAATACAGTAAATTGACAAAACAGAAATTCAATACAGGACAAACAATAAGCAAAGAATGCAAAGTAGCAGAAGAATATGGGAGCAGAAATGTGCCTCAGGTCATGTGTGATGAGATAAAGCAGATGACTGGAAGACCTGAACTGAAGATGTTGGCAGTGAGAGACAAGTGTTGACAAATTACTAAGAATATAAAATTAATAAGTGATGGAAAGAAGATTTTGAAAAGCTGGACAACATGCAGCTGGAACAACAGCAGCTGGAATAAGCCTGGAGAACATTCAGGAGAGATATACCTCAAGTAAATGAAGAAAAGCAAATTCAGAATTCTTGTAAGAAAAAGCAAAAATATCAGTGCAAAGCTTGACAAGTATGAATGCAGGAAGGGGAAGTAATGTGGACTAAAAATGTGAGTCTTCTACAATCTTGCAAGAAAATATGAGAAATACAAAAAGTGCAACATCCAGAAGATATTTAACATCAACTATGGAAAAGAGCAAGCTAGAGCAAATTAGAAAACTCATCTACAAGAAGGGTTAGAAGAACAAGTGAAAGACATTGAACATTAACTTATTCATTCTATGGGCATTTACAAGGATGCTGAAGATGTGAATGACAAAGTATGTCAGTGAATTTTCCAGAGGGGTGAATAATACAGATCAGATTCTTGTGATAATAGAGATTCTGGAAAATATCATGTGTTAAATAATACACTACAGTAACTTCACAGGACTCAGACTTTAGATTACATTTCAAATACTAGAATACAGAACTTAAGAATGAATGGCATTTTCAAGCAGATAAGCTTGTTGACACAAAATGTCTTTAGAGAATTAGCGACAGCAATAAGAGCAGATGAGAAACTGACCAGATTATTACAGGCTAACAGGGGACACTATCAAAGATTCTATCAGATGTGTTCATTTTAGTGATTAAAACCAGAAAAAGCCTTTGTACTGGGAGCCAAAATAGGAAAATTTGTTTTATGTGAGAAGTGAGACAACCAAAGGGGAAACATTATACGTACAAGTGATCATAGAGTCATGTCTCAGTTCAACAAGTATTTACAAAGAATCACAAGACAAAGTCATTAGTTCTTTGAAGAAATTACTTGAAATCAAGTGCTGAATTAAAAGGCATTGAACGAATGCTAAAAGTCATATTTGTTGAAGTACGCAGGAGGAAAAGGTCCTCTTTTATTTTTCTTTGGAATCGAACATCAGTAAAATGTCAGACAAGTCTGAATTGAGCAAGTTTTGTAAAGATGAAGAAAATTTCTTTAAACTTCCAGCATTCACTACTACAAAGAAACGTTCCATCAATCATAGTAACAGCAAAACTGCAAGAACAAATTTCACTTCAGTTTTTACATTTGAAGTTATTTAGATATAAAATCCACAATCCCTGTATAGTTAATGCAAGCTTGTTTGAATACATGTTTTTTACACTGTTAAGGATATTTACAATTAATAAACTAAAAAAAATTTGACAGAGAAAATTATGCCATAAAGACAAGCAGGCAACAAGATGTTTAAACAGAGTTTAACCCTCAAGAGCACAATGCACGTTCTTTCAGAGCGAAAAGAAATTGAAATTTTAACTTCTTATGAAGAAAAATTTCTTATTTAATATAATAATCCTCTAGTAAAACTATTTTGCCTTCAATATTGTTTCCTTTGTAAGTCTCCATCTCTTCTGGAAAATATCCAGACCAGGACTAAAGAGGTAGCAGTCTTGCACAGACTTCACAAGAAAGAGGTCATACAAGTTGGTTTTGTTCTGCTTCCTTCTCTGCTACTATTGTCACTTGGCCAACTCCTATCAGCTTCTAGTTGCAGTATTTTAGCAGAATCAGATGATTTCTACAGCCATTGAATGTCATTTCTCTATGCTGGCTGCCAGCACTGGAAAAAAGCCTTTAATTTTGAGACATGAGGGCTGCTGGTCCTCTAGATTTCTGAGATGGTCTCTTTCTCCAAATACTACCTAGAGCTCAATCAGAAATCCTTAGTGTGTGTAAAAAACAGACTAGCTATTTCATGTCAGAGTAATATGTTTTACCTCACAAAGGAAAAAAACATGATGAAAAACTTGTGGACCAAAATCAATTACCATCATAGGCAAAATAAGCCTGGCTTGATGGAAATTAATTTAATTTATTGCCAATTAATAACAGAGTAGAATAATGAGAAATAAAACAAAACTGAAAACACCTTTCTCATCCTCCTTCTTCTTCCCTGTCTCAATTGTACTGAAAAATTTTCTACCTCCTCCTGCCTTGAGTGGTGCATGGATGAGGGATGTGGGTCAGAGTCATCTTATAACACTTTGTCTCTGCTTCTCCTTCCTTCTCACTCTTTTCTCCTCCTCTAGTGTGGGGCCCCAACCATAAGATAGAGTCCTTCATTAACTTCTCCAAAGTGGGTCCTTTCCACAGGCTGCAATTCTTCAAGAACTGCTCTGGGATGGGTTCCTTACAGGCTACAGCTCTCGACAAAAACTTGATCCTGTGTGTACTCATCACAGGCCTTGGCTCCTGCTAGGAGCAGGCTCCAGCACGGGCCCTTCATGGCATGCAGCTTCTCAGGGCACATCCATGTGCTCCGGTGTGGGATCCTCCATGGGCTGCAGGTGGATCTGTGCTCCACTCTGGTCCCTCATGGGTTGCAGGGGTACAACTGCTTCACCATGGTCCTCACCAGGGGTTGCAGGGGAATCTCTAGTCTGGCACTTGGAGCACCCTCTGCCACTCCTTCTTTGCTGACCTTGGTATCTCCACAGTTGCTTCTGCCACATTTTCTCATTGGTTTATCACAGAGCTGCTGCACATAGGGTTTTACCTTTTCTGAAATATGTTATCACAGAGGCTCCACCAGTATTGTTGATGGGCTTGGCTTTGACAAATTAAGGTTCCATCTTGAAACCAGCTCTGTTGGACACAGGGCAGCTCCTGGTATCTTTTCACAGAAGCCATGGCTTAAGCCTCCATCCTGCTAGTAAAACATTGCTACACAAACCAAATGTAGTAATAAAGTAGATCTTAAAATAATTAGTATGTACTGGATGTTTGCTAAAAGGATGTGGCTAGGTGGCAGAGAGACGGTTTTCTGCTTCCAAAATGCTGGCCGGTGCAGTCTAGGCTAGACAGAACTTTTTATAATTAGGAATTGAAACCAAAGATTGTAGAGGGACATGGACCAAAGAGATACTAAAACTGGGTTAAGAAGGGAGTCTATGGCATTAATGAAAACCGGAAGAAATGGTGCATAAAAAAATATAGTGTCAGTGCTCAGATATAATAAAAAGTGGTTTTCTACTTTGAATATTTTGGCTTTCCACACCTTTTTTTTCGTTGTTAAGCCCCTAGTTTCTTCTGATAGATGCAACTTAATTGAGTAAAGCCTTTGATTGACATACATAATGAAAAAGTAATAGATCCGTGATTCCTGGCCCTGAACATTGTCACTCTGTTGTTGATGAAGGATAGCAGCAAAGGACACGTTGAGGTCTGCTGTTCTCATATGGAGCTGCCAGTAGTGCACCAAGCCACATTCTTAGGATGCTTGGAAAACAGCTCTTACCTCGGCAGGGTGGTGAGGAGGGAAGGGGATAAAGAAAAATTTATAAAGTGCTGGGTGGCTTCTCCTACACCTGCTATAAGAATTCACTCAATCTCAGTGACAATGAGGAGAGAAAGGAGAGATTGGTATTACTTGCAATATCTTCCCCTCTGCCTTTCCTTTTTCGATAGCTCTTCTCAGTTCAGACCAGAGCTATATTTCATTTAACCACTTTAATCATACCAGAGCTACACAGGAAGCAGCCTGCAGAGAGCCTGGCCAGAATGATTTACTATTACAACACATCACCCTACAGGCTTAAAATGCACAAAAAGCGATTTTAGCAGCTCCCTGTGGGATGCAGGCAATACAGATTTCATGTTGTAACACAAGAGGAAGAGCAGATATAACTGTCTATACTAACTCTCTCTAAGCAGCCGTGGAATCTCTGGCTGAAGGAGGATTAAATTCTTGTCAGGTATTAAAATCTATAATAAGAAATATAATAACTGAATGGAGTTGGTGGGTGTTTTTGTTCAATAGAGAAGGGATCTAGAAGGTCTGCCAAGAATTCGAAAGCTTCGAAATGGGAAACTAATTAAAGGTTGTAAGTACTTAACTAGTTAAAGGCTAAGAGAACTGTGATTTAAGGATGCAGATTTATGAGTTTGAGAGGGGCTAATAAATAATGACAAATAAAACATTATGATTAAACCATTTCTACTTATGATAAATGATATAGCTCTTTTCCTGAATAAAATTTCACTGGATTCCTAATTCATTGGCCAAATGGACTGGAAAAAAAAGTATATAACTAAGACTGAACAAAAGTTTTCTTTTAACTGGGTACTTTTCATAACTGTTATTGAACAGATGTTTTATAGAAGTGCTTTTGATGAAGGCATCACTGCTTATTGTGTTTGGCTTAAGAATGACACTTCAGCATCATAGCAATATTCAAGATTTCAAACTTCATCTACATTTCATATAGGAGCTTTTGTTCTTAAGACAGAACTACCATGACACGCTATGTTTGGGATATTTTCCTTTAGGTTGCTCACTTCCTTCTCTTTAGTGAAGTCCAGTCTGAATATCCAACCCTTGACAAATTATTTGGGGGTGCGGAGCGACAGAAGAAGTCAAAAAAGATTCTGCCATTTGGTTTAATGAAATAGAAAGTTAAAAAAAGAGCAATTCTGATTTAAACGCTTTGGTCTAATGCATTGTTCATTTCCATTTTATTTGCGCATCAGAAAAAGAACCTTTTACTGAAAAAATGTCAACAAAATCTACTCTGCTATTCACTTAGTGAGCAAACATATACAAAAATATTTGCTTTGAGTGCAAAACCATTTGGGAAAGTACATCATTCTCTTTAACATTTATTTGAACACTAAGAATATACCTAGACACAATTATTTGATTTTTCTCTCACCTGAAATGAAATGGTTATTCTAAAATGAAATGATTGTACCATTCAGGTTTGTTTCTTCATTACTTTACCTTATCTAGTAACAGACGGAAGTACCTGAAAGTCAGTGAAAGTGCATTTTTTCATGATTGCATTTTTATGCAAAATGCAGACTAGGAGTAGTAAATATCCGCTAGTCCTAAGATTACATCAATAGTGGGAATAATCACAGCTGTTCTACTGAATTATTCGCTAATGACAATATCAAATATTGAAATAGGGCTGCAAAGAGATTTAGAGTTTTAAAATGCCAGGTAAGTGCTAAACTATAAAGTGATCAATATTTTTTTTTTAACTGAGAAAGCAAAAATAAAATTTATTTATGTATTTCTATTATTATGTTGCTTGGTAATATTTTGCAGAATTATAAGATCCCCTATTCAAAAAAAAAAGCAAACAAATTGTTCTCTGTGCCATAGGACTTAAAAAGCCAATTTTCTCATGGGTTTATATTCATTATTATCTTCACACTCTGCTGCAACCAAATGCCTATGACAAGTGCTTATACTTAAAATAGTATTTTTCTCATGTGCCTCAGTCCATGTTAACGGATGTATGTAGTTTCTAGATCCTAAGCTGGCTGAGCAAGCAATTGAAGATCTGTGTCTGCTTTGGAACGGTGCTTCTGTCTGCCTGGCAAACATATGTCTAAAGCAAAATAAAGAAGGACTTATTTGTCCCAATTTCTTCCTCAGTGCAAGGATAATAATAGCTTCAAGCTCTACTTTAGTTCTTAGACCCTTGAAAACATTTAGAGTGGGATTTAGGTCTCTAACAGCTCAAAACAGCTACCTCAAGGCAGGTAACTACTATCTAAGGTCCTTAGAACACCTCAGAAAACAGAGCAAGTTTGACACAGAATATAAAGAATACATCAACACGCTTCCAACTTAGTAGCTGGAGGTCAAGATGGATAATTTAGGACACTCCAGATGGTGTTGCACGCTTAAGGAGCACCTGAGGAGAGCACTGAATATAAGAATCTACATGATATCCAGGTCTCTCAAATCTTACTATAACTAGCAGAGATGGTCAATACAGTCAGCTATAGCTGACGCCGGAACACTGGTGTCCACTATAAAGTTAATACTTCCTAAGACATTGGGCAACAATCTAGAGATTTGGAAATTTGGGAGTCAAAATTTAGATGTTTATGGTCTGTATGATGAGTCCATCCCTATTATTTAATTCAGTTGTGTGCCTACAGGTGGGAAAAAAATTATTATCAACGTGATGATGAGATCAGCCTGGTGATGAGAGTTTTGAAAAAGGTACATCAAGAGAGGGAGAAAATGACTTGCAGTCAGGTGAGGAAGCAGAGGACCAGGCCAGCAAGCAAGGGATGTAAGATGTTGCGGAATTAAAAGATCTTAAAAATAGTATGAAGAAACTACAATCAGGATTAAAGGAGGACCATCCTGAGCCTATGCACACAAATACAGATATGTTGAGAGTACATATGTTATGAGGGAAAGTCAAGCCACCACACCAACTAATCTTATTTATTAAATTATTTATTAAATTAGCATTTTAGTGGTCGAAACTTTTATCTCACATTATTTGTAAAGTTTTGTGGCAGGTTGACCCTGGCTGGATGCCAGCTACCAACCAAAGACACTCTATCATCCTTCTCTTCAACTGGACAGGGGAGACAAAATATAGCAAAAGGCTTGTGGGTTGAGAGAAGGACAAGGGCAGATCGCTCAGCAATTACTGTCATAGGAAAAACAGACTCAATATAGGGAAATTAATTTAACTTATCACCAATCAAATCAGAGCAGGATATTGAGAAGTAAAAACTATATCTTAAAACACCTTAGCCCCATCCTTTCCTTCTTCTCAAGCTCCAATTTAGTAATAAGTTTTCTACCTCCTTCCCCTCAGTGGCACAGAGGGATGGGGGCTGAGGCTCATCACAGGCTGTCTACGCTGCTCCTCCTTCCTCAGGGGAGGACTCCTCGCAGTCTGTCCCTGTTCCTGCACTGGGTCCATCCCATGAGTGCAAATCCTTCAGGAGCAGACTGCTCCAGCATTGATCCCCCCTGGGATCGCAAATCCTGCCAGCAACCTGCTCCAAGGTGGGCTCCTCTTTTCACAGGTCCACAGGTCCTACCAGAAGCCTGCTCAAGTGCAGACTTCCCATGGAGTTCCAGCCTCCTTCAGGGCACATCCACCTGTTCTGGTGTGGAGTCATCCACAGACTGCAAGTGGATTTCTTCTACATCATGGCTGTCTGTGGGCTGCAGGGTCAGCCTGCCTCCCTATGATCTTCACCAAAATCTGCAGGGGAATCACTGCTCCAGCACCTGGAGCACCTTGTCCCCCTCTTTCCTCACTGATCTTGATGTCTGCAGGGCTGTTGCTTTCACATATTCTCACTCTTTTTTTTTTGCAATAACTTTTGCACAGCAAGCTTTTTCCCTTCTTGTATACATTTTCCACAAGGCACTGTTATTGGTGGGCTTGGCTTTGGCCAGTGGTGGGTGTGTCTTGGACCTGGCTGGCATTGGCTCTATTAGACATAGGGGAAGCTTCTGGCAGCCACTCCTGTTGTTGCCCTATTAATAAAATCTGTCCACACAAAATCAATATAAGACTACAGCAAAAATGAAAATACATGACAGGATGTTCTAGAAGGTATTCTTTTCTATATTAGATAGAGATGACAGTAAGGTTGAGTGGCAATCTGGAGAAAGATCTTTTTCCCTTTGAGGGAAAAGATTCTATATAAGTTATCTTAAAAAGGGATTTATTTTTTGAATGCCTGAACTTAAGTGAGATAAAAGTTAATGTTATTGCTTAAACTGTTACGTAAGTCGCTATCCCTGAAGCTAAAGTTTAGAGTCAGATTTGGCCCACTGCATGAAATTTCTTACCCAGAAAAAAAATTGAGGGGAATCCCTTTGCTCTACTAGCAAGATGATTTTTATTTTTAACAGTATAAAATACTCTGCTGTGTGACTTTAAGAACTTTCTCCTTGTTTTCCCAGAAAGCAAATCATTTAAGTGGAATTCAGAGCTAGATCAACAATGGTAGATCTTTCTTCCAGATACTACAGAGTGTAAGCAGTTATTTGAACATTTCGAGATTAGAATCGTGCCCTTTACAAACATGTTTGCTAGATACAGAGGGCCTGTTGGCTGATCATTTTCTATCACATCTGTTTGGATGGCATTATGCCCATTCACAAGCTCATCAAAGCCTTGCCCAAGGGCAAAGCTACCAACTAAGCAAGCACTGGTTATAAAAAGGCCAACCAAGAAGATACCGTAGACTAATATACTGTAAGGTAAGGAGGCACCATAGATACTTCAAATATAGAGTATCTCTTCATTACACTGAATGTGAAGTTTGGAGAAATGACAGGGCTTTTTTTCTGAGATAACAGTAGGGAGTTGGTCAAATGTTATCTGAGATAACAGGCAACACTTTGTTAAATGTATCATGGTAGGTGCAAATATGTGTACAAGTAAGTACAGAAACAAATATTACCTTTGCTAGCAAATTTTGAAAAGACAACGATGGTGCTACTAGTAAGATCAATAAGCAAGCAGATGGTAATACATGTATTTGTAGTATTTCACTCAGCCAGCATTTGAAGCGCTTTAATTAGTTCAGCTGTCCAAGCCTCTTTCTCCTCCATGTCATCCTTCACGTATTATGTCAATAGACAAGGAAATACTAAATTTATTATCATTATAGTACAGATGGAAAAAATGGGACAAAATGATGGAGTCATGAAACAAGACTGTAGAAATGCCTTGGATAAAATACAATTTTGTTTCCAGTCATGGAACATAATTTCAGGGGAAAAAAAGTGAAATTGACAGAGTGCTTAAAGCTACAGTATATAAAGAAATGAAGACTGAGCTAGATATCTAAAGATTTGACAAAAACAGAATAAAATGGTGTTTAAAATCACAATAATGGGCTGTAATTATTCTTTATTTTAAGTTATATTAATAAATAACACAAGAACTTAACAAGAACATCTAAATTCTATTCTTAAAGGTATTGGGGATAGTTACTAATTGGAGAATAGTCCTGGGTTAATTAAAAAAAAAAAAAAAGAGGTTTTCGTTCTGATGTTCTCTAATTCTTTGCTCATTCAACAATTCTCTCAACAACTCTTTTACTTGCAATATTAGCGAACAATAAGAAAATGTG